>OZ020310.1:5198862-6624221 GCA_963971305.1 Arcuatula senhousia
GCCTCATTGCATATTTCTTACTCACACATTTGAACTTTAGGCAATTCTGGTTTTTGTCTCGCCTGGCGAGACATGGGTATTACTTTCCGGCGGCGGCGGCGGTGTAAACTTTTTTAGAAGATTTTTATGGACGATGAATTGCTTGAAAAATGTTACAGCTAGGCATCTGATATTTGGTATATAGACTCTACGCAACTGGCACCATGCTGTGTAACCCTAACCCCATTTTCACGCTCCAGTGACTCTGTGAACTTAGATCTTTTAACAGGCTGAAAACTTTTTTGTAAGACTTTTGTGAACGATGAACTGCTTGAAAAGTATAATAGCTAGGCATCTGATATTTGGTATACAGACAGTTCAGGTTATGATCTACGCAACTGGTACCATTCTGTGTGACCCTGACCCCATTTTCACGCTCAAGTGACTCTGTTTTACTGACTGAAAACTTTTTTGTAAGACTTGTGGTCAAGGTTAACGTAACTTTGGTATGCATATGCCCCAATAATAGCTTAGCACAGTTGGTTCCCCATCTTTTGACCTTGACTTTGATTTTCTGGTTGAGTGTCTTTGACAATTTTCAATTCATATAATAGCAATGTTAAAATTTTATGAGCACCTCCATATCTCAAGAACTATAAGTCCTAGGTTAATGAAACTTGGTATGCATATACCCCAGTAGTAGCTTAGCACAGTTGCATCCCCATCTTTTGACCTTAATTTTTTAGTTGAGTGACTTTGACAATTTTAAATACCTTTACTGCAGAAATAACTAAAGTATGAACGTTTTTTGTTTGGAAGTTCCTTCAAAGGTTGTGGAAATTCATTGATAAACTCCTGTAAAAGTTCCATTTTTAGTACGGTAAACATCTTCATAGAAGATATTTGGTTTTCATGCTCAAAATAACTACCAGGAGACAATCCAAGAAAAGTTGACAGCACATCTTATCAAAATCTGTAACTTTTAAGGAACTTCTAAAGAACCACTTCAACATATGAAGGAACTTTCCCAACACAAATTGTTCACACTTGAGTTACTTTTGCAGTAATAGTAATGTTAGGGTTTTATGAACATCTTTTGATCTCAGAAACTAAAAGTACTCATATATTTATTAAGATTTAGTCAAAATAGCCAAGGAATTTTCGTTTCTCAATCTGATGGTGCCGGCAGGCGAGACATACTTTTGTGTTAACTCTTGTTATTGCTTTTTGTTGTCATGGATACAGTTAAAAAAATGAAAAATCCAAAGTTTAAAAAAAAAAGGACTGTAAAATAAGTTGATTTTGAGCTTTAATATAAAAACTAGCAATTTATAATGAGCCTTATTGCATATATCATGTATATCTAACAAATTTGATCTTAGGCAATTTTTCAAGTTTGTGACAAATTTGAATTTGTGGATTTTTGTTGCCATGGATACGGTAAAAAAATAGAAAAATCCAAAGTTTATAAGAACTATTTTAAAACAAGTTGATTTTGGCCTAAATTATAAGAACTAGTAATTGAACAAGTCTCATTGTATATTTGGTACAAACACATTTGAACATAGGCAATTTTCAAGTTTTTGACCACTTTCAAATTATTTGCTTTTTGTTGCCATGGATATGGTATAAAAATAGTGAAATCCAAAGTTTATAAGAAATGTTTTTAAACAAGTTGACTTTGGGCTATAATATAATAACTAGTTATTGACTAGGCCTTACTACATATTTCTTACAAAAACATTTGAACTTGGGCAATTTTTCAAGTTTTTTACCACTTTCAAATTATTTGCGTTTTGTTGCCATGGATACGGTATAAAAATAGAGAAAGCCAAAGTTTATAAGAACTGTTTTTAAAAAAGTTGAATTTGGGCTATACTATAAGAACTAGTAATTTACTAAGCCTTACTACATATTTCTTACAAACACATTTGAACTTAGGCAATTTTTCAAGTTTTTGACACAATTGAATTTGTGGATTTTTGTTGCCATGGATACGGTATAAAAATTAAAAAATCCAAAGTTTATAAGAACTATTTTAAAACAAGTTGATTTTGGCCTATATTATAACAACTAGTAATTGAACAAGTCTCATTGTATATTTGGTACAAACACATTTGAACATAGGCAATTTTCAAGTTTTTGACCACTTTCAAAAAATTTGGTTTTTGTTGCCATGGATACGGTATAAAAATAGAGAAATCCAAAGTTTATAAGAACTGTTTTTAAACAAGTGGACTTTGGGCTATAATATAACAACTAGTAATTTACCAAGCCTTACTACATATTTCTTACAAACACATTTGAACTTAGGCAATTTTTCAAGTTTTTGACAAATTTTAATTTGTGGATTTTTGTTGCCATGGATACGGTATAAAAATAGAAAAATCCAAAGTTTATAAGAACTGTTTTAAAACAAGTTGATTTTTGGCTATTATATAAGAACTAGTAATTGAAAAAGTTTCATTGCATATTTAATATAAGCACATTTGAACTTAGGCAATTTTTCAAGTTTTTGATAAATTTGATATTGTGGATTTTTGTTGCCATGGATACGGTTTGAAATTAGAAAAATCCCACCAAAGTTTAAGTTTTTTTTATACAAGTTGGGACAGGTCTATTTTATAATCACACCCAATTGTCATTAACACTTTGCATTTTTTCGGGATCTTTCCCTGAATTTGTTGATTTTTTTATATTTGTCAAAATAAACAAATTGGCATTTTTTAGCAAATTTTGACTTGGCATTTTGCCAAAACAAAATATTGTTCATATGTAAACTTTGTGTTATTTTGTACTATTGTTGTATATGTATTTGTGGTTAGAATGTTGTTTAAATATCATGTTTGAGAGAAAAGTTATTTTACTTAGTAAAATACATATTCTACCTGGATTTGGTGTTAATTTTACTGCTGTTGCTAGGCAGAATCAACAAATGCTGTTGGACCTTAGCAACGAGCCTGAGGACAAATGTTGTCACCATAATTTTGATTTAATATGATGTCTCTACCAGTCTATTAGGTTTAGTTCAGAAATTGTGAACCCCCATGTTTCACCCTTTGCCTGATTCTTAGAAATACCATTACTTAAAAATTATTCAATTAGGGTAAAGGTTAGTACAAAAACGTATAATTAGGGTTAGGATATTAAGTGTAAAACATATTATTAGGTCTAGGGTTAGTATAAAACACACAGTTAGGGTTAGAATAAAACACACAGTTTTGGGTTAGCTTATAAAGATACATTTAGGGTTTGGGTTAGTACAAAATCATACAATTACGGTAAGGGTTAGTACAAAAACGCATAATTAGGGTTAGGGTTAGTGTAAAACATATTTTAAGGTTAACGTTATTATAAAACATACACTTAGGGTTAGGGGTGAGCATATAAGATACATTTAGGGTTAGGGATAGTACAAAATTATACAATTAGGGTTATAGTCGATGAAAACACAAAATTAGTGGTAGGGGTTAGTACAAAAAATAAATTTATGATAAGGGTTAGTACAAAAACGTATAATTAGGGTTAGGGTTAGTGTGAAACATATAATTAGGGTTCGGGTTAGTATAAAACACACAGTTAGGGTTAGCATATAAAGAAACATTTAGGGTTAGGGTTAGGGTAAGTGTAAAACATATAATTAGGGTTAGGGTTAGTATAAAACACACAGTTAGGGGTTAGCATCTAAAGATACATTTAGGGTTTGGGTTAGTACAAAATTATACAATTAGGGTAAGAGTTAGTACAAAAACGCATAATTAGGGTTAGGGTTAGTGTAAAACAATATTATGAGGGTTAGGGTTAGTATAAAACATACACTTAGGGTTAGGGGTTAGCATATAAGATACATTTAGGGTTAGGATTAGTACAAAATTATAGCGAGCACAGCTCGCAAGCGGGCACGAAGTGCCCGCTCGAGCGGAGAGCTTATACGGTATTTGTTCCCGCGAGAAATTTGCCTAATGCTGATATTGATTTTTCATGGTCGGGAAAGGCTCTCAAATTTTACAGGTACGGAGTGAATTTGAAAATAATTTCCCTTTTTGCTAGTCGCATTCCAAAAATTATCTATGTAATAATGTATAAAGAGAAAAATATTCTGATGACGATGAGTTGCTACATTTTTTTGTAGTAACCAAAATTAATCAATTTTTTCTTGCTTTTCTATTTAACGTTCAATCGCCCCAAGCATCTCGTCCCAAATTGAACGTTCTAGAAAATGAATCAAAACAAAAATTACTACGATGATTTCAAATTTTATTTGACTGCATCGATTCGAAATAAAATCTTTTTTTATTCGTTCATTAAACAATGTTAACAATGGCACTAAACATGTTAACATTACATTTATTTTACAGAATTATGCTGTGCTCGCATTTAGGTAATGCCTATTTCATATTACAATTAGGGTTAGGGTTAGTACAAAATTATACAATTAGGGTAATAGTCCATGAAAACACAAAATTAGTGGTAGGGGTTAGTACAAAAAATACATTTATGATAAGGTTTAGTACAAAAACGTATAATTAGGGTAAGGGTCAGTGTGAAACATATAAGTAGGGTAAAGGTTAGTGTAAAACACACAGCTAGGGTTAGGGGCTAGCATATAAAGAAACATGTAGAGTTAGGGTTAGTTCAAAATTATTCAATTAGGGTAAAGGTTAGTACAAAAACGTATAATTAGGGTTAGGATAGGTGTTAAACATATTTTTAGGGTTGGGGTTAGTATAAAACACAGTTAGGGTTAGTATTAAACATACAGTTTTGAGTTAGCATATAAAGATACATTTACGGTTTGGGGTAGTACAAAATTATACAATTAGGGTAAGGGTTAGTACAAAACGCATAATTAGGGTTAGGGTAAGTGTAAAACATATTATTAGGGTTAGTATAAAACATACACTTAGGGTTAGGGGTGAGCATATAAGATACATTTAGGGTTAGGGTTAGTACTTAATTATACAATTATGCTTATAGTCGATGAAAACACAAAATATAGTGGTAGGGGTTAGTACAAAAAATACATTTATGATAAGGATTAGTACAAAAACATATAATAGGGGTTAAGGTTAGTGTTAAACATATAATTAGAGTTAGGGTAAGTATAAAACAACCATTTTGGGTTAGTATAAAACACACAGTTAGGGTTAAGGGTTAGCATATTAAATACATTTACGGTTAGGGTTAGTGTAAAACAATATTATGAGGGTTAGGGTTAGTATAAAACATATACTTAGGGTTAGGGGTTAGCATATAAGATACATTTAGGGTTAGGGTTAGTACAAAATTGTACAATCAGGGTTAGGATTAGTACAAAATTATACAATTAGGGATATAGTCGATGAAAACACAAAATTAGTGGTAGGGGTTAGTACAAAATATACATTTATGATAAAGGTTAGTACAAAAACGTATAATTAGGGTTAGGGTTAGTGTAAAACATATAATTAGGGTAAGGGTTAGTATAAAACACTCAGTTAGGGTTAGTATAAAACATACAGTTAGGGGTTAGCATAGAAAGATACATTTAGGGTTTGGGTTAGTACAAAATTATACAATTAGGGTAAGGGTTAGTACAAAAACGCATAATTAAGGTTAGGGTTTGTGTAAACCATATTATTAGGGTTAGGGGTTAGCATATAAGATACATTTAGGGTTAGGGTTAGTACAAAACTATACAATTAGCGTTAGGGTTAGTACAAAATTATACAATTAGGGTTATAGTCGATGAAAACACAAAATTAGTGGTAGGGGTTAGTACAAAAAATACATTTATGATAAGGGTGAGTACAAAAACGTATAATTAGGGTTAGGGTCAGTGTGAAACATATAAGTAGGGTAAGGGTTAGTGTAAAACACACAGCTAGGGTTAGGGGCTAGCATATAAAGAAACATGTAGAGTTAGGGTTAGTTCAAAATTATTCTATTAGGGTAAAGGTTAGTACAAAAACGTATAATAAGGGTTAGGATAAGTGTAAAACATTATTAGGTCTAGGGTTAGTATAAAACACACAGTTTTGAGTTAGCATATAAAGATACATTTAGGGTTTGGGTTAGTACAAAATTATACAATTAGGGTAAGGGTTAGTACAAAAACGCATAATTAGGGTTAGGGTAAGTGTAAAACATATTATTAGGGTTAGGGTTAGTATAAAACATACACTTAGGGTTAGGGGTGAACATATAAGATACATTTAGGGTTAGGGTTGGTTCAAAATTATACAATTAGGGTTATAGTCGATGAAAACACAAAATTAGTGGTAGGGGTTAGTACAAAAAATAAATTTATGATAAGGGTTAGTACATAAACGTATAAATTAATTAGGGTTAGGGTTAGTGTCAAACATATAATTAAGGTTAGGGTTAGTATAAAACACACAGTTAGGGTTAGCATATAAAGAAACATTTAGGGTTAGGGTTCGGGTTAGTGTAAAACATATAATAAGGGTTAGTATAAAACACACAATTAGGGTTAGGGTTAGTGTAAAACATATAATTAGGGTTAGGGTTAGTATAAAACACACAATTAGGGTTAGGGTTTAGCATAAAAAGATACATTTAGGGTTAGGGTTGGCACAAAATTATACAATTAGGATTAGGGTTAATACAAAAACGTATAATTAGGGTACAGATAATTGTAAAACATATTATTAGGGTTAGGGTTAGTATAAAACACACAATTAGGGTTAGGGGTTAGCATATAAGATACATTTAGGGTTAGGGTTAGTACTTAATTATACCAATTATGCTTATAGTCGATGAAAACACAAAATAATTGGTAGGGGTTAGTACAAATAATACATTTATGATAAGGATTAGTACAAAAACGTATCATAGGGGTTAAGGTTAGTGTTAAACATATAATTAGAGTTAGGGTTAGCATATAAGATACATTTAGGGTTAGGATTAGTACTTAATTATACAATTATGCTTATAGTCGATGAAAACACCAAAAAAGGGGTAGGGGTTAGTTCAAATAATACATTTATGATAAGGATTAGTACAAAAACGTATAATAGGGGTTAAGGTTAGCGTTAAACATATAATTAGAGTTAGGGTAAGTATAAAACAACCATTTTGGGTTAGTATAAAACACACAATTAGGGTTAGGGGTTAACATATTAAATACATTTACGGTAAGGGTTAGTACAAAATTATTCAATTAGGGTTATAGTCGATGAAAACACAAAATTAATGGTAGGGGTTAGTACAAAAAATACATTTATGATAAAGGTTAGTACAAAAACGTATAATCAGGGTTAGGGTTAGTGTAAAACATATAATTAGGGTAAGGGTTAGTATAAAACACTCAGTAAGGGTTAGTATAAAACACACAGTTAGGGGCTAGCATAGAAAGAAACATTTAGGGTTAGGGTTAGTGTAAAACACACAGCTAGGGTTAGGGGTTAGCATATAAAGAAACATGTAGAGTTAGGGTTAGTTAAACATTATTCAATTAGGGTAAAGGTTAGTACAAAAACGTATAATTTGGGTTAGGATAAGTGTAAAACATATTATTAGGTCTAGGGTTAGTATAAAACACACAGTTAGGGTTAAAATAAAACACACAGTTTTGGGTTAGCATATAAAGATACATTTAGGGTTTGGGTTAGTATAAAATCATAAAATTAGGGTAAGAGTTAGTACAAAACACATAATTAGGGTTAGGGTTAGTGTAAAACATATTTTTAGGGTTAGGGTTAGTATAAAACATACACTTAGGGCTAGGGGTGAGCATATAAGATACATTTAGGGTTAGGGATAGTACAAAATTATACAACTAGGGTTATAGTCGATGAAAACACAAAAGTAGTGGTAGGGGTTAGTACAAAAAATAAATTTATGATAAGGGTTAGTACAAAAACGTATACTAAGGGTTAGGGTTAGTGTGAAACATATAATTAGGGTTAGGGTTAGTATAAAACACACAGTTAGGGTTAGCATATAAAGAAACATTTAGGGTTAGGGTAAGGGTAAGTGTAAAACATATAATTAGGGTTAGGGTTAGTATAAAACACACCGTTACGGGTTAGCATATAAAGATACATTTAGGGTTTGGGTTAGTACAAAATTATACAATTAGGGTAAGGGTTAGTACAAAAACGCATAATTAGGGTTAGGGTTAGTGTAAAACAATATTATGAGGGTTTGGGTTAGTATAAAACATACACTTAGGGTTAGGGGTTAGCATATAAGATACATTTAGGTTTAGGGTTAGTACAAAATTGTACAATTAGGGTTAGGGTTAGAACAAAATTATACAATGAGGGTTATAGTCGATGAAAACACAAAATTAATGGTAGGGGTTAGTACAAAAAATACATTTATGATAAAGGTAAGTACAAAAACGTATAATTAGGGTTAGGTTCAGTGTGAAACATATAAATAGGGTTAGGGTTAGTGTAAAACACACAGCTAGGGTTAGGGGTTAGCATAAAAAGAAACATGTAGAGTTAGGGTTAGTTAAAATTATTCAATTAGGGTAAAGGTTAGTACAAAAACGTATAATTAGGGTTAGGATAAGTGTAAAACATATTATTAGGTCTAGGGTTAGTATAAAACACACAGTTAGGGTTAAAATAAAACACACAGTTTTGGGTTAGCATATAAAGATACATTTAGGGTTTGGGTTAGTATAAAATCATACAATTAGGGTAAGAGTTAGTACAAAACGCATAATTAGGGTTAGGGTTAGTGTAAAACATATTTTTAGGGTAAGGGTTAGTATGTAACATACACTTAGGGTTAGGGGTGAGCATATAAGATAAATTTAGGGTTAGGGATAGTACAAAATTATACAATTAGGGTTATAGTCGATGAAAACACAAAATTAGTGGTAGGGGTTAGTACAAAAAATAAATTTATGATAAGGGTTAGTACAAAAACGTATACTAAGGGTTAAGGTTAGTGTGAAACATATAATTAGGGTTAGGGTTAGTATAAAACACACAGTTAGGGTTAGCATATAAAGAAACATTTAGGGTTAGGGTAAGGGTAAGGGTAAGTGTAAAACGTATAATTAGGGTAAGGGTTAGTATAAAACACTCAGTTAGGGTTAGTATAAAACACACAGTTAGGGGTTAGCATAGAAAAAAAACATTTAGGGTTAGGGTAAGGGTAAGTGTAAAACATATAATTAGGGTTAGGGTTAGTTTAAAACACACAGTTACGGGTTAGCATATAAAGATACATTAAGGGTTTGGGTTAGTACAAAATTATACAATTAGGGTAAGGGTTAGTACAAAACGCATAATCAGGGTTAGGGTTAGTGTAAAGCAATATTATGAGGGTTAGGGTAAGTATAAAACATACACTTAGGGTTAGGGGTTAGCATATAAGATACAGTTAGGGTTAGGGTTAGTACAAAATTGTACAATTAGGGTTAGGGTTAGAACAAAATTTTACAATTAGGGTTATAGTCGATGAAAACACAAAATTAATGGTAGGGGTTAGTACAAAAAATACATTTATAATAAAGGTTAGTACAAAAAACGTATAATTAGGGTTAGGGTTAGTGTAAAACATATAATTGGGGTAAGGGTTAGTATAAAACACTCAGTTAGGGTTAGTATAAAATACACAGTTAGGGGTTAGCATAGAAAAATACATTTAGGGTTTGGGTTAGTACAAAATTATTCAATAAGGGTAAGGGTTAGTACAAAAACGCATAATTAGGGTTAGAGTTAGTGTAAACCATATTATTAGGGTTAGGGTTAGTATAAAACATACACTTAGGGTTAGGGGTTAGCATATAAGATACATTTAGGGTTAGGGTTAGTACAAAACTATACAATTAGCGTTAGGGTTAGTACAAAATTAAACAATTAGGGTTATAGTCGATGAAAACACAAAATTAGTGGTAGGGGTTAGTACAATAAATACATTTATGATAAGGGTTAGTACCAAAACGTATAATTAGGGTTAGGGTCAGTGTGAAACATATAATTAGGGTTAGGGTTAGTGTAAAACACACAGCTAGGGTTAGGGGTTAGCATAAAAAGAAACATGTAGAGTTAGGGTTAGTTAAAATTATTCAATTAGGGTAAAGGTTAGTACAAAAACGTATAATTAGGGTTAGGATAAGTGTAAAACATATAATTAGGTCTAGGGTTAGTATAAAACACACAGTTAGGGTTAGAATAAAACACACAGTTTTGGGTTAGCATATAAAGATACATTTAGGGTTTGGGTTAGTATAAAATCATACAATTAGGGTAAGAGTTAGTACAAAACGCATAATTAGGGTTAGGGTTAGTGTAAAACATATTTTTAGGGTTAGGGTTAGTATAAAACATACACTTAGGGTTAGGGGTGAGCATATAAGATACATTTAGGGTTAGGGCTAGTACAAAATTATACAATTAAAGTTTGTTTTTGCCTACAAAAACGATGTCTCCCCCCGTTTCCCCCAAAAGTTCCAAGTTCAAAGAACCATAACTCCCACAAACATTTGAGAATCAAAATTTCCTGGTAACATGCACAACTACATATGATGTTCTTCCTATATACCAAGTTTCATTGAATTCGGTTCAGTAGTTTCAGAGGAGTTGCGCTGACAAGATGATAAATGAGGATTTTCAGCAATTTTCTAAGTTCAAAGGGCCCTAACTCCTACAAAAATTTGAGGATTAAAATTTCCTGGTAATATGCACAACTACATATGGTGTCCTTCCTATATACCAAGTTTCGTTGAATTCGGTTCAGTAGTTTCAGAGGAGTTGCGCTGACAAGATGATAAATAAGGATTTTCAGCAATTTTCCAAGTTCAAAGGGACGTAACTCCTACAAAAATTTGAGGATCAAAATTTCCTGGTAACATGCACAACTACATATGGTGTCCTTCCTATATACCATGTTTCATTGAATTCGGTTCAGTAGTTTCAGAGGAGTTGCGCTGAAAAGATGATAATTGAGGATTTTCAGCAATTTTCTAAGTTCAAAGGGCCATAACTCCTACAAAAATTTGAGGACCAAAATTTCCTGGTAACATGCACAACTACATATGATGTTCTTCCTATATACCAAGTTTCATTGAATTCGGTTCAGTAGTTTCAGAGGAGTTGCGCTGACAAGATGATAAATGAGGATTTTCAGCAATTTTCTAAGTTCAAAGGGCCCTAACTCCTACAAAAATTTGAGGATTAAAATTTCCTGGTAATATGCACAACTACATATGGTGTCCTTCCTATATACCAAGTTTCGTTGAATTCGGTTCAGTAGTTTCAGAGGAGTTGCGCTGACAAACTTTGTGACGGACAGACGGACGGACGGACAGACGGACGGACGGACACGACAAAAACAATATGTCTCCCCACAAAAGTGGGGGGAGACATAATTAGGGTTATAGTCGATGAAAACACAAAATTAGTGGTAGGGGTTAGTACAAAAAATAAATTTATGATAAGGGTTAGTACAAAAACGTATACTAAGGGTTAGGGTTAGTGTGAAACATATAATTAGGATTAGGGTTAGTATAAAACACACAGTTAGGGTTAGCATATAAAGAAACATTTAGAGTTAGGGTAAGGGTAAGTGTAAAACATATACTCATGGAAAAAAGAAACTGTGCATGTCTATTGGAAATCAATTGTACCCATATTTCTTCTAATCAGAAAATCGTAGAAAATACAGTTTTCGAATTGAAATTTTCACTGAATGTCGAGTGGATCATGCAGATCATTTTTGGGTAAAAATCTGAAATTTTTTTAATTCCAGTTTCTGAGATTCAAAAAACCACTTTTTTAACCCAAAAATGAAAAATCAAGTTTTTCACTCAAAATTGAAACTGTTAACTTTCAACCACTAAAAGGAGAAACTTTTTTGGTGAAAAACAGCTGAGAAACCTTAATTTCAAAACTGTGCATTATTTCCAAAGTGTGATTTTGTGAATTTCAAATTGACACTACCTTATTTCAAACTGCAAACAAAACATCTTTTAGGGGTCTAAAATGAAATTTTTTGTCCAGATCTTGAGAAAAATGATTTTGCAATACTTCTGTAATAAAATGTATAAAATACTAAATAAAATTTTGAATTTGTGATTTTTCAAAGTGAAGCACAGTTTCTTTTTTCCATTAGTATATAATTAGGGTTAGGGTTAGTATAAAACACACAGTTAGGGGTTAGCATATAAAGATACATTTAGGGTTTGGGTTAGTACAAAATTATACAATTAGGGTTAGGGTTAGTACAAAATTATACAATTAGGGTTATAGTCGATGAAAACAGAAAATTAATGGTAGGGGTTAGTACAAAATATACATTTATGATAAAGGTTAGTACAAAAACGCATAATTAGGGTTAGGGTTAGTGTAAAACAATATTATGAGGGTTAGGGTTAGTATAAAACATACACTTAGGGTTAGGGGTTAGCATATAAGATACATTTAGGGTTAGGGTTAGTACAAAATTGTACAATTAGGGTTATAGTCGATGAAAACAGAAAATTAATGGTAGGGGTTAGTACAAAATATACATTTATGATAAAGGTTAGTACAAAAACGTATAATTAGGGTTAGGGTCAGTGTGAAACATATAAGTAGGGTAAGGGTTAGTGTAAAACACACAGCTAGGGTTAGTGGCTAGCATATAAAGAAACATGTAGAATTAAGGTTAGTTCAAAATTATACAATTAGGGTAAAGGTTAGTACAAAAACGTATAATTAGGGTTAGTATAAGTGTAAAACATATTATTAGGTCTAGGGTTAGTATAAAACACACAGTTAGGGTTAGAATAAAACACACAGTTTTGGGCTAGCATATAAAGATACATTTAGGGTTTGGGTTAGTACAAAATTATACAATTAGGGCAAGGGTTAGTACAAAAACGCATAATTAGGGTTAGGGTTAGTGTAAAACAATATTATGAGGGTTAGGGTTAGTATAAAACATACACTTAGGGTTAGGGGTTAGCATATAAGATACATTTAGGGTTAGGGTTAGTACAAAATTGTACAATTAGGGTTATAGTCGATGAAAACACAAAATTAATGGTAGGGGTTAGTACAAAAAATACATTTATGATAAAGGTTAGTACAAAAACGTATAATCAGGGTTAGGGTTAGTGTAAAACATATAATTAGGGTAAGGGTTAGTATAAAACACTCAGTTAGGGTTAGTATAAAACACACAGTTAGGGGCTAGCATAGAAAGAAACATTTAGGGTTAGGGTTAGTGTAAAACACACAGCTAGGGTTAGGGGTTAGCATATAAAGAAACATGTAGAGTTAGGGTTAGTTAAAAATTATTCAATTAGGGTAAAGGTTAGTACAAAAACGTATAATTTGGGTTAGGATAAGTGTAAAACATATTATTAGGTCTAGGGTTAGTATAAAACACACAGTTAGGGTTAGAATAAAACACACAGTTTTGGGTTAGCATATAAAGATACATTTAGGGTTTGGGTTAGTATAAAATCATAGAATTAGGGTAAGAGTTAGTACAAAATGCATAATTAGGGTAAGGGTTAGTGTAAAACATATTTTTAGGGTTAGGGTTAGTATAAAACATACACTTAGGGCTAGGGGTGAGCATATAAGATACATTTAGGGTTAGGGATAGTACAAAATTATACAACTAGGGTTATAGTCGATGAAAACACAAAATTAGTGGTAGGGGTTAGTACAAAAAATAAATTTATGATAAGGGTTAGTACAAAAACGTATACTAAGGGTTAGGGTTAGTGTGAAACATATAATTAGGGTTAGGGTTAGTATAAAACACACAGTTAGGGTTAGCATATAAAGAAACATTTAGGGTTAGGGTAAGGGTAAGGGTAAGTGTAAAACATATAATTAGGGTAAGGGTTAGTATAAAACACTCAGTTAGGGTTATTATGAAACACACAGTTAGGGGTTAGCATAGAAAGAAACATTTAGGGTTAGGGTAAGGGTAAGTGTAAAACATATAATTAAGGTTAGGGTTAGTATAAAACACACCGTTACGGGTTAGCATATAAAGATACATTTAGGGTTTGGGTTAGTACAAAATTATACAATTAGGGTAAGGGTTAGTACAAAAACGCATAATTAGGGTTAGGGTTAGTGTAAAACAATATTATGAGGGTTTGGGTTAGTATAAAACATACACTTAGGGTTAGGGGTTAGCATATAAGATACATTTAGGTTTAGGGTTAGTACAAAATTGTACAATTAGGGTTAGGGTTAGAACAAAATTATACAATGAGGGTTATAGTCGATGAAAACACAAAATTAATGGTAGGGGTTAGTACAAAAAATACATTTATGATAAAGGTAAGTACAAAAACGTATAATTAGGGTTAGGTTCAGTGTGAAACATATAATTAGGGTTAGGGTTAGTGTAAAATACACAGCTAGGGTTAGGGGTTAGCATAAAAAGAAACATGTAGAGTTAGAGTTAGTTAAAATTATTCAATTAGGGTAAAGGTTAGTACAAAAACGTATAATTAGGGTTAGGATAAGTGTAAAACATATAATTAGGTCTAGGGTTAGTATAAAACACACAGTTAGGGTTAGAATAAAACACACAGTTTTGGGTTAGCATATAAAGATACATTTAGGGTTTGGGTTAGTATAAAATCATACAATTAGGGTAAGAGTTAGTACAAAACGCATAATTAGGGTTAGGGTTAGTGTAAAACATATTTTTAGGGTTATGGTTAGTATAAAACATACACTTAGGGTTAGGGGTGAGCATATAAGATACATTTAGGGTTAGGGCTAGTACAAAATTATACAATTAGGGTTATAGTCGATGAAAACACAAAATTAGTGGTAGGGGTTAGTACAAAAAATAAATTTATGATAAGGGTTAGTACAAAAACGTATACTAAGGGTTAGGGTTAGTGTGAAACATATAATTAGGGTTAGGGTTAGTATAAAACACACAGTTAGGGTTAGCGTATAAAGAAACATTTAGGGTTAGGGTAAGGGTAAGGGTAAGTGTAAAACATATAATTAGGGTAAGGGTTAGTATAAAACACTCAGTTAGGGTTAGTATAAAACACACAGTTAGGGGTTAGCATAGAAAGAAACATTTAGGATTAGGGTAAGGGTAAGTGTAAAACATATAATTAGGGTTAGGGTTAGTATAAAACACACAGTTACGGGTTACCATATAAAGATACATTAAGGGTTTGGGTTAGTACAAAATTATACAATTAGGGTAAGGGTTAGTACAAAAACGCATAATTAGGGTTAGGGTTAGTGTAAAACAGTATTATGAGGGTTAGGGCTAGTATAAAACATACACTTAGGGTTAGGGGTTAGCATATAAGATACATTTAGGGTTAGGGTTAGTACAAAATTGTACAATTAGGGTTAGGGTTAGAACAAAATTATACAATTAGGGTTATAGTCGATGAAAACACAAAATTAATGGTAGGGGTTAGTACAAAAAATACATTTATGATAAAGGTTAGTACAAAAAACGTATAATTAGGGTTAGGGTTAGTGTAAAACATATAAGTGGGGTAAGGGTTAGTATAAAACACTCAGTTAGGGTTAGTATAAAATACACAGTTAGGGGTTAGCATAGAAAGATACATTTAGGGTTTGGGTTAATACAAAATAATACAATAAGGGTAAGGGTTAGTACAAAAACGCATAATTAGGGTTAGAGTTAGTGTAAACCATATTATTAGGGTTAGGGTTAGTATAAAACATACACTTAGGGTTAGGGGTTAGCACATAAGATACATTTAGGGTTAGGGTTAGTACAAAACTATACAATTAGCGTTAGGGTTAGTACAAAATTATACAATTAGGGTTATAGTCGATGAAAACACAAAATTAGTGGTAGGGGTTAGTACAAAAAATACATTTATGATAAGGGTTAGTACCAAAACGTATAATTAGGGTTAGGGTCAGTGTGAAACATATAATTAGGGTTAGGGTTAGTGTAAAACACACAGCTAGGGTTAGGGGTTAGCATAAAAAGAAACATGTAGAGTTAGGGTTAGTTAAAATTATTCAATTAGGGTAAAGGTTAGTACAAAAACGTATAATTAGGGTTAGGATAAGTGTAAAACATATTATTAGGTCTAGGGTTAGTATAAAACACACAGTTAGGGTTAGAATAAAACACACAGTTTTGGGTTAGCATATAAAGATACATTTAGGGTTTGGGTTAGTATAAAATCATACAATTAGGGTAAGAGTTAGTACAAAACGCATAATTAGGGTTAGGGTTAGTGTAAAACATATTTTTAGGGTTAGGGTTAGTACAAAACATACACTTAGGGTTAGGGGTGAGCATATAAGATACATTTAGGGTTAGGGATAGTACAAAATTATACAATTAGGGTTATAGTCGATGAAAACACAAAATTAGTGGTAGGGGTTAGTACAAAAACGTATACTAAGGGCAAGGGTTAGTGTGAAACATATAATTAGGGTTAGGGTTAGTATAAAACACACAGTTAGGGTTAGCATATAAAGAAACATTTAGGGTTAGGGTAAGGGTAAGGGTAAGTGTAAAACATATATTTAGGGTAAGGGTTAGTATAAAACACTCAGTTAGGGTTAGTATAAAACACACAGTTAGGGGTTAGCATAGAAAGAAACATTTAGGGTGAGGGTAAGGGTAAGTGTAAAACATATAATTAGGGTTAGGGTTAGTATAAAACACACAGTTATGGGTTAGCATATAAAGATACATTTAGGGTTTGGGTTAGTTCAAAATTATACAATTAGGGTAAGGGTTAGTACAAAAAAGCATAATTAGGGCTAGGGTTAGTGTAAAACAATATTATGAGGGTTAGGGCTAGTATTAAACATACACTTAGGGTTAGGGGTTAGCATATAAGATACATTTAGGGTTAGGGTTAGTACAAAATTGTACAATTATGGTTAGGGTTAGTACAAAATTATACAATTAGGGTTAAAGTCGATGAAAACACAAAATTAATGGTAGGGGTTAGTACAAAAAATACATTTATGATAAAGGTTAGTACAAAAACGTATAATTAGGGTTAGGGTTACTGTAAAACATATACTTAGGGTAAGGGTTAGTATAAAACACTCAGTTAGGGTTAGTATAAAATACACAGTTAGGGGTTAGCATAGAAAGATACATTTAGGGTTTGGGTTAGTACAAAATTATACAATTAGGGTAAGGGTTAGAACAAAAACGCATAATTAAGGTTAGGGTTAGTGTAAACCATATTATTAGGGTTAGGGGTTAGCATATAAGATACATTTAGGGTTAGGGTTAGAACAAAACTATACAATAACGTTAGGGTTAGTACGAAATTATATAATTAGGGTTATAGTCGATGAAAACACAAAATAAGTGGTAGGGGTTAGTACAAAAATACATTTATGATAAGGGTTAGTACAAAAACGTATAATTAGGGTTAGGGTCAGTGTGAAACATATAATTAGGATTAAGGTTAGTGTAACACACAGCTAGGGTTAGGGGTTAGCATAAAAAGAAACATGTAGAGTTAGGGTTAGTTAAAATTATTCAATTAGGGTAAAGGTTAGTACAAAAACGTATAATTAGGGTTAGGATAAGTGTAAAACATATGATTAGGTCTAGGGTTAGTATAAAACACACAGTTAGGGTTAAAATAAAACACACAGTTTTGGGTTAGCATATAAAGATACATTTAGGGTTTGGGTTAGTATAAAATCATACAATTAGGGTAAGAGTTAGTACAAAACGCATAATTAGGGTAAGGGTTAGTGTAAAACATATTTTTAGGGTTAGGGTTAGTATAAAACATACACTTAGGGTTAGGGGTGAGCATATAAGATACATTTAGGGTTAGGGCTAGTACAAAATTATACAATTAGGGTTATAGTCGATGAAAACACAAAATTAGTGGTAGGGGTTAGTACAAAAAATAAATTTATGATAAGGGTTAGTACAAAAACGTATACTAAGGGTTAGGGTTAGTGTGAAACATATAATTAGGGTTAGGGTTAGTATAAAACACACAGTTAGGGTTAGCGTATAAAGAAACATTTAGGGTTAGGGTAAGGGTAAGGGTAAGTGTAAAACATATAATTAGGGTAAGGGTTAGTATAAAACACTCAGTTAGGGTTAGTATAAAACACACAGTTAGGGGTTAGCATAGAAAGAAACATTTAGGATTAGGGTAAGGGTAAGTGTAAAACATATAATTAGGGTTAGGGTTAGTATAAAACACACAGTTACGGGTTACCATATAAAGATACATTAAGGGTTTGGGTTAGTACAAAATTATACAATTAGGGTAAGGGTTAGTACAAAAACGCATAATTAGGGTTAGGGTTAGTGTAAAACAGTATTATGAGGGTTAGGGCTAGTATAAAACATACACTTAGGGTTAGGGGTTAGCATATAAGATACATTTAGGGTTAGGGTTAGTACAAAATTGTACAATTAGGGTTAGGGTTAGAACAAAATTATACAATTAGGGTTATAGTCGATGAAAACACAAAATTAATGGTAGGGGTTAGTACAAAAAATACATTTATGATAAAGGTTAGTACAAAAAACGTATAATTAGGGTTAGGGTTAGTGTAAAACATATAAGTGGGGTAAGGGTTAGTATAAAACACTCAGTTAGGGTTAGTATAAAATACACAGTTAGGGGTTAGCATAGAAAGATACATTTAGGGTTTGGGTTAATACAAAATAATACAATAAGGGTAAGGGTTAGTACAAAAACGCATAATTAGGGTTAGAGTTAGTGTAAACCATATTATTAGGGTTAGGGTTAGTATAAAACATACACTTAGGGTTAGGGGTTAGCACATAAGATACATTTAGGGTTAGGGTTAGTACAAAACTATACAATTAGCGTTAGGGTTAGTACAAAATTATACAATTAGGGTTATAGTCGATGAAAACACAAAATTAGTGGTAGGGGTTAGTACAAAAAATACATTTATGATAAGGGTTAGTACCAAAACGTATAATTAGGGTTAGGGTCAGTGTGAAACATATAATTAGGGTTAGGGTTAGTGTAAAACACACAGCTAGGGTTAGGGGTTAGCATAAAAAGAAACATGTAGAGTTAGGGTTAGTTAAAATTATTCAATTAGGGTAAAGGTTAGTACAAAAACGTATAATTAGGGTTAGGATAAGTGTAAAACATATTATTAGGTCTAGGGTTAGTATAAAACACACAGTTAGGGTTAGAATAAAACACACAGTTTTGGGTTAGCATATAAAGATACATTTAGGGTTTGGGTTAGTATAAAATCATACAATTAGGGTAAGAGTTAGTACAAAACGCATAATTAGGGTTAGGGTTAGTGTAAAACATATTTTTAGGGTTAGGGTTAGTACAAAACATACACTTAGGGTTAGGGGTGAGCATATAAGATACATTTAGGGTTAGGGATAGTACAAAATTATACAATTAGGGTTATAGTCGATGAAAACACAAAATTAGTGGTAGGGGTTAGTACAAAAACGTATACTAAGGGCAAGGGTTAGTGTGAAACATATAATTAGGGTTAGGGTTAGTATAAAACACACAGTTAGGGTTAGCATATAAAGAAACATTTAGGGTTAGGGTAAGGGTAAGGGTAAGTGTAAAACATATATTTAGGGTAAGGGTTAGTATAAAACACTCAGTTAGGGTTAGTATAAAACACACAGTTAGGGGTTAGCATAGAAAGAAACATTTAGGGTGAGGGTAAGGGTAAGTGTAAAACATATAATTAGGGTTAGGGTTAGTATAAAACACACAGTTATGGGTTAGCATATAAAGATACATTTAGGGTTTGGGTTAGTTCAAAATTATACAATTAGGGTAAGGGTTAGTACAAAAAAGCATAATTAGGGCTAGGGTTAGTGTAAAACAATATTATGAGGGTTAGGGCTAGTATTAAACATACACTTAGGGTTAGGGGTTAGCATATAAGATACATTTAGGGTTAGGGTTAGTACAAAATTGTACAATTATGGTTAGGGTTAGTACAAAATTATACAATTAGGGTTAAAGTCGATGAAAACACAAAATTAATGGTAGGGGTTAGTACAAAAAATACATTTATGATAAAGGTTAGTACAAAAACGTATAATTAGGGTTAGGGTTACTGTAAAACATATACTTAGGGTAAGGGTTAGTATAAAACACTCAGTTAGGGTTAGTATAAAATACACAGTTAGGGGTTAGCATAGAAAGATACATTTAGGGTTTGGGTTAGTACAAAATTATACAATTAGGGTAAGGGTTAGAACAAAAACGCATAATTAAGGTTAGGGTTAGTGTAAACCATATTATTAGGGTTAGGGGTTAGCATATAAGATACATTTAGGGTTAGGGTTAGAACAAAACTATACAATAACGTTAGGGTTAGTACGAAATTATATAATTAGGGTTATAGTCGATGAAAACACAAAATAAGTGGTAGGGGTTAGTACAAAAATACATTTATGATAAGGGTTAGTACAAAAACGTATAATTAGGGTTAGGGTCAGTGTGAAACATATAATTAGGATTAAGGTTAGTGTAACACACAGCTAGGGTTAGGGGTTAGCATAAAAAGAAACATGTAGAGTTAGGGTTAGTTAAAATTATTCAATTAGGGTAAAGGTTAGTACAAAAACGTATAATTAGGGTTAGGATAAGTGTAAAACATATGATTAGGTCTAGGGTTAGTATAAAACACACAGTTAGGGTTAAAATAAAACACACAGTTTTGGGTTAGCATATAAAGATACATTTAGGGTTTGGGTTAGTATAAAATCATACAATTAGGGTAAGAGTTAGTACAAAACGCATAATTAGGGTAAGGGTTAGTGTAAAACATATTTTTAGGGTTAGGGTTAGTATAAAACATACACTTAGGGTTAGGGGTGAGCATATAAGATACATTTAGGGTTAGGGATAGTACAAAATTATACAATTAGGGTTATAGTCGATGAAAACACAAAATTAGTGGTAGGGGTTAGTACAAAAAATAAATTTATGATAAGGGTTAGTACAAAAACGTATACTAAGGGTTAGGGTTAGTGTGAAACATATAATTAGGGTTAGGGTTAGTATAAAACACACAGTTAGGGTTAGCATATAAAGAAACATTTAAAGTTAGGGTAAGGGTAAGGGTAAGTGTAAAACATATAATTAGGGTTAGGGTTAGTATAAAACACACAGTTAGGGGTTAGCATATAAAGATACAATTAGGGTTTGGGTTAGTACAAAATTATACAATTAGGTTTAGGGTTAGTACAAAATTATACAATTAGGGTTATAGTCGATGAAAACAGAAAAGTAATGGTAGGGGTTAGTACAAAATATACATTTATCATAAAGGTTAGTACAAAAACGTATACTTAGGGTTAGGGTCAGTGTGAAACATATAAGTAGGGTTAAGGTTAGTGTAAAACACACAGCTAGGGTTAGGGGTTAGCATAAAAAGAAACATGTAGAGTTAGGGTTAGTTAAAATTATTCAATTAGGGTAAAGGTTAGTACAAAAACGTATAAATAGGGTTAGGATAAGTGTAAAACATATTATTAGGTCTAGGGTTAGTATCAAACACACAGTCAGGGTTAGAATAAAACACACAGTTTTGGGTTAGCATATAAAGATACATTTAGGGTTTGGGTTAGTATAAAATCATACAATTAGGGTAAGAGTTAGTACAAAACGCATAATTAGGGTAAGGGTTAGTGTAAAACATATTTTTAGGGTTAGAGTTAGTATAAAACATACACTTAGGGTTAGGGGTGAGCATATAAGATACATTTAGGGTTAGGGATAGTACAAAATTATACAATTAGGGTTATAGTCGATGAAAACACAAAATTAGTGGTAGGGGTTAGTACAAAAAATAAATTTATGATAAGGGTTAGTACAATTACGTATAATTAGGGTTAGGGTTAGTGTGAAACATATAATTAGGGTTAGGGTTAGTATAAAACACACAGTTAGGGTTAGCATATAAAGAAACATTTAGAGTTAGGGTAAGGGTAAGTGTAAAACATATAATTAGGGTTAGGGTTAGTATAAAACACACAGTTAGGGGTTAGCATATAAAGATACATTTAGGGTTTGGGTTAGTACAAAATTATACAATTAGGGTTAGGGTTAGTACAAAATTATACAATTAGGGTTATAGTCGATGAAAACAGAAAATTAATGGTAGGGGTTAGTACAAAATATACATTTATGATAAAGGTTAGTACAAAAACGCATAATTAGGGTTAGGGTTAGTGTAAAACAATATTATGAGGGTTAGGGTTAGTATAAAACATACACTTAGGGTTAGGGGTTAGCATATAAGATACATTTAGGGTTAGGGTTAGTACAAAATTGTACAATTAGGGTTATAGTCGATGAAAACAGAAAATTAATGGTAGGGGTTAGTACAAAATATACATTTATGATAAAGGTTAGTACAAAAACGTATAATTAGGGTTAGGGTCAGTGTGAAACATATAAGTAGGGTAAGGGTTAGTGTAAAACACACAGCTAGGGTTAGTGGCTAGCATATAAAGAAACATGTAGAATTAAAGTTAGTTCAAAATTATACAATTAGGGTAAAGGTTAGTACAAAAACGTATAATTAGGGTTAGTATAAGTGTAAAACATATTATTAGGTCTAGGGTTAGTATAAAACACACAGTTAGGGTTAGAATAAAACACACAGTCTTGGGCTAGCATATAAAGATACATTTAGGGTTTGGGTTAGTACAAATTTTTACAATTAGGGTAAGGGTTAGTACAAAAACGCATAATTAGGGTTAGGGTTAGTGTAAAACAATATTATGAGGGTTAGGGTTAGTATAAAACATACACTTAGGGTTAGGGGTTAGCATATAAGATACATTTAGGGTTAGGGTTAGTACAAAATTGTACAATTAGGGTTATAGTCGATGAAAACAGAAAATTAATGGTAGGGGTTAGTACAAAATATACATTTATGATAAAGGTTAGTACAAAAACGTATAATTAGGGTTAGGGTAAGTGTGAAACATATAAGTAGGGTAAGGGTTAGTGTAAAACACACAGCTAGGGTTAGTGGCTAGCATATAAAGAAACATGTAGAATTAAGGTTAGTTCAAAATTATACAATTAGGGTAAAGGTTAGTACAAAAACGTATAATTAGGGTTAGTATAAGTGTAAAACATATTATTAGGTCTAGGGTTAGTATAAAACACACAGTCTTGGGCTAGCATATAAAGATACATTTAGGGTTTGGGTTAGTACAAAATTATACAATTAGGGTAAGGGTTAGTACAAAAACGCATAATTAGGGTTAGGGTTAGTGTAAAACAATATTATAAGGGTTAGGGTTAGTATATAACATACACTTAGGGTTAGTGGTTAGCACATAAGATACATTTAGGGATAGGTTTAGTACAAAATTGTACAATTAGGGTTAGGGTTAGTACAAAATCATACAATTAAGGTTATAGTCGATGAAAACACAAAATTAATGGTAGGGGTTAGTACAAAAAATACATTTATGATAAAGGTTAGTACAAATACGTATAATTAGGGTTAGGGTCAGTCTGAAACATATAGTTAGGGTTAGGGTTAGTGTAAAACACACAGTTAGGGTTAGCATATAAAGATACATATAGGGTTTGGGTTAGTACAGAATCATACAATTAGGGTAAGGGTTAGTACAAAAACGCATAATTAGGGTTAGGGTTAGTGTAAAACATATTTTAGGGTTAGGGTTAGTATAAAACATACACTTAGGGTTAGGGGTGAGCATGTAAGATACATTTAGGGTTAGGTGTAGTACAAAATTATACAATTAGGGTTATAGTCGATGAAAACACAAAATAAGTGGTAAGGGTTAGTGCAAAAAATAAATTTATGATAAGGGTTAGTACAAAAACGTATAATAAGGGTTAGGGTTAGTGTGAAACATATAATTAGGGTAAGGGTTAGTATAAAACACACAGTTAGGGTTAGCATATAAAGAAACATTTAGGGTTTGGGTAAGGGTAAGTGTAAAACATATAATTAGGGTTAGGGTTAGTATAAAACACACAGTTAGGGGTTAGCATATAAAGATACATTTAGGGTTTGGGTTAGTACAAAATTATACAATTAGGGTAAGGGTTAGTACAAAAACGCATAATTAGGGTTAGGGTTAGTGTAAAACAATATTATGAGGGTTAAGTTAGTATAAAACATACACTTAGGGTTAGGGGCTAGCATATAAAATACATTTAGGGTTAGGGTTAGTACAAAATTGTACAATTAGGGTTAGGGGTAGAACAAAAATATACAATTAGGGTTATAGTCGATGAAAACACAAAATTAATGGTAGGGGTTAGTACAAAAAATACATTTATGATAAAGGTTAGTACAAAAACGTATAATTAGGGTTAGGGTTAGTGTAAAACATATAATTAGGGTAAGGGTTAGTATAAAACACTCAGTTAGGGTTAGTATAAAACACACAGTTAGGGGTTAGCATAGAAAGATACATTTAGGGTTTGGGTTAGTACACAATTATACAATAACGTTAGGGTTAGTACAAAATTATATAATTAGGGTTATAGTCGATGAAAACACAAAATAAGTGGTAGGGGTTAGTACAAAAATACATTTATGATAAGGGTTAGTACAAAAACGTATAATTAGGGTTAGGGTCAGTGTGAAACATATAATTAGGGTTAAGGTTAGTGTAGAACACACAGCTAGGGTTAGGGGTTAGCATAAAAAGAAACATGTAGAGTTAGGGTTAGTTAAAATTATTCAATTAGGGTAAAGGTTAGTACAAAAACGTATAATTAGGGTTAGGAAAAGTGTAAAACATATGATTAGGTCTAGGGTTAGTATAAAACACACAGTTAGGGTTAAAATAAAACACACAGTTTTGGGTTAGCATATAAAGATACATTTAGGGTTTGGGTTAGTATAAAATCATACAATTAGGGTAAGAGTTAGTACAAAACGCATAATTAGGGTAAGGGTTAGTGTAAAACATATTTTTAGGGTTAGGGTTAGTATAAAACATACACTTAGGGTTAGGGGTGAGCATATAAGATACATTTAGGGTTAGGGATAGTACAAAATTATACAATTAGGGTTATAGTCGATGAAAACACAAAATTAGTGGTAGGGGTTAGTACAAAAAATAAATTTATGATAAGGGTTAGTACAAAAACGTATACTTAGGGTTAGGGTTAGTGTGAAACATATAATTAGGGTTAGGGTTAGTATAAAACACTCAGTTAGGGTTAGCATATAAAAAAACATTTAAAGTTAGGGTAAGGGTAATGGTAAGTGTAAAACATATAATTAGGGTTAGGGTTAGTATAAAACACACAGTTATGGGTTAGCATATAAAGATACAATTAGGGTTTGGGTTAGTACAAAATTATACAATTAGGGTTAGGGTTAGTACAAAATTATACAATTAGGGTTATAGTCGATGAAAACAGAAAAGTAATGGTAGGGGTTAGTACAAAATATACATTTATGATAAAGGTTAGTACAAAAACGCATAATTAGGGTTAGGGTTAGTGTAAAACAATATTATGAGGGTTAGGGTTAGTATAAAACATACACTTAGGGTTAGGGGTTAGCATATAAGATACATTTAGGGTTAGGGTTAGTACAAAATTGTACAATTAGGGATATAGTCGATGAAAACAGAAAATTAATGGTAGGGGTTAGTACAAAATATACATTTATGATAAAGGTTAGTACAAAAACGTATAATTAGGGTTAGGGTCAGTGTGAAACATATAAGTAGGGTTAAGGTTCGTGTAAAACACACAGCTAGGGTTAGGGGTTAGCATAAAAAGAAACATTTAGAGTTAGGGTTAGTTAAAATTATTCAATTAGGGTAAAGGTTAGTACAAAAACGTATAATTAGGGTTAGGATAAGTGTAAAACATATTATTAGGTCTAGGGTTAGTATAAAACACACAGTCAGGGTTAGAATAAAACACACAGTTTTGGGTTAGCATATAAAGATACATTTAGGGTTTGGGTTAGTATAAAATCATACAATTAGGGTAAGAGTTAGTACAAAACGCATAATTAGGGTAAGGGTTAGTGTAAAACATATTTTTAGGGTTAGAGTTAGTATAAAACATACACTTAGGGTTAGGGGTGAGCATATAAGATACATTTAGGGTTAGGGATAGTACAAAATTATACAATTAGGGTTATAGTCGATGAAAACACAAAATTAGTGGTAGGGGTTAGTACAAAAAATAAATTTATGATAAGGGTTAGTACAAAAACGTATACTAATGGTTAGGGTTAGTGTGAAACATATAATTAGGGTTAGGGTTAGTATAAAACACACAGTTAGGGTTAGCATATAAAGAAACATTTAGAGTTAGGGTAAGGGTAAGTGTAAAACATATAATTAGGGTTAGGGTTAGTATAAAACACACAGTTAGGGGTTAGCATATAAAGATACAATTAGGGTTTGGGTTAGTACAAAATTATACAATTAGGGTTAGGGTTAGTACAAAATTATACAATTAGGGTTATAGTCGATGAAAACAGAAAAGTAATGGTAGGGGTTAGTACAAAATATACATTTATGATAAAGGTTAGTACAAAAACGCATAATTAGGGTTAGGGTCAGTGTGAAACATATAAGTAGGGTTAAGGTTAGTGTAAAACACACAGCTAGGGTTAGGGGTTAGCATAAAAAGAAACATGTAGAGTTAGGGTTAGTTAAAATTATTCAATTAGGGTAAAGGTTAGTACAAAAACGTATAATTAGGGTTAGGATAAGTGTAAAACATATTATTAGGTCTAGGGTTAGTATAAAACACACAGTCAGGGTTAGAATAAAACACACAGTTTTGGGTTAGCATATAAAGATACATTTAGGGTTTGGGTTAGTATAAAATCATACAATTAGGGTAAGAGTTAGTACAAAACGCATAATTAGGGTAAGGGTTAGTGTAAAACATATTTTTAGGGTTAGAGTTAGTATAAAACATACACTTAGGGTTAGGGGTGAGCATATAAGATACATTTAGGGTTAGGGATAGTACAAAATTATACAATTAGGGTTATAGTCGATGAAAACACAAAATTAGTGGTAGGGGTTAGTACAAAAAATAAATTTATGATAAGGGTTAGTACAAAAACGTATACTAATGGTTAGGGTTAGTGTGAAACATATAATTAGGGTTAGGGTTAGTATAAAACACACAGTTAGGGTTAGCATATAAAGAAACATTTAGAGTTAGGGTAAGGGTAAGTGTAAAACATATAATTAGGGTTAGGGTTAGTATAAAACACACAGTTAGGGGTTAGCATATAAAGATACATTTAGGGTTTGGGTTAGTACAAAATTATACAATTAGGGTTAGGGTTAGTACAAAATTATACAATTAGGGTTATAGTCGATGAAAACAGAAAATTAATGGTAGGGGTTAGTACAAAATATACATTTATGATAAAGGTAAGTACAAAAACGCATAATTAGGGTTAGGGTTAGTGTAAAACAATATTATGAGGGTTAGGGTTAGTATAAAACATACACTTAGGGTTAGGGGTTAGCATATAAGATACATTTAGGGTTAGGGTTAGTACAAAATTGTACAATTAGGGTTATAGTCGATGAAAACAGAAAATTAATGGTAGGGGTTAGTACAAAATATACATTTATGATAAAGGTTAGTACAAAAACGTATAATTAGGGTTAGGGGCAGTGTGAAACATATAAGTAGGGTAAGGGTTAGTGTAAAACACACAGCTAGGGTTAGTGGCTAGCATATAAAGAAACATGTAGAATTAAGGTTAGTTCAAAATTATACAATTAGGGTAAAGGTTAGTACAAAAACGTATAATTAGGGTTAGTATAAGTGTAAAACATATTATTAGGTCTAGGGTTAGTATAAAACACACAGTTAGGGTTAGAATAAAACACACAGTCTTGGGCTAGCATATAAAGATACATTTAGGGTTTGGGTTAGTACAAAATTTTACAATTAGGGTAAGGGTTAGTACAAAAACGCATAATTAGGGTTAGGGTTAGTGTAAAACAATATTATGAGGGTTAGGGTTAGTATAAAACATACACTTAGGGTTAGGAGTTAGCATATAAGATACATTTAGGGTTAGTACAAAATTGTACAATTAGGGTTATAGTCGATGAAAACAGAAAATTAATGGTAGGGGTTAGTACAAAATATACATTTATGATAAAGGTTAGTACAAAAACGTATAATTAGGGTTAGGGTCAGTGTGAAACATATAAGTAGGGTAAAGGTTAGTGTAAAACACACAGCTAGGGTTAGTGGCTAGCATATAAAGAAACATGTAGAATTAAGGTTAGTTCAAAATTATACAATTAGGGTAAAGGTTAGTACAAAAACGTATAATTAGGGTTAGTATAAGTGTAAAACATATTATTAGGTCTAGGGTTAGTATAAAACACACAGTTAGGGTTAGAATAAAACACACAGTCTTGGGCTAGCATATAAAGATACATTTAGGGTTTGGGTTAGTACAAAATTTTACAATTAGGGTAAGGGTTAGTACAAAAACGCATAATTAGGGTTAGGGTTAGTGTAAAACAATATTATGAGGGTTAGGGTTAGTATAAAACATACACTTAGGGTTAGGGGTTAGCATATAAGATACATTTAGGGTTAGGGTTAGTACAAAATTGTACAATTAGGGTTATAGTCGATGAAAACAGAAAATTAATGGTAGGGGTTAGTACAAAATATACATTTATGATAAAGGTTAGTACAAAAACGTATAATTAGGGTTAGGGTAAGTGTGAAACATATAAGTAGGGTAAGGGTTAGTGTAAAACACACAGCTAGGGTTAGTGGCTAGCATATAAAGAAACATGTAGAATTAAGGTTAGTTCAAAATTATACAATTAGGGTAAAGGTTAGTACAAAAACGTATAATTAGGGTTAGTATAAGTGTAAAACATATTATTAGGTCTAGGGTTAGTATAAAACACACAGTTAGGGTTAGAATAAAACACACAGTCTTGGGCTAGCATATAAAGATACATTTAGGGTTTGGGTTAGTACAAAATTATACAATTAGGGGGGTAAGGGTTAGTACAAAAACGCATAATTAGGGTTAGGGTTAGTGTAAAACAATATTATAAGGGTTAGGGTTAGTATATAACATACACTTAGGGTTAGGGGTTAGCACATAAGATACATTTAGGGATAGGTTTAGTACAAAATTGTACAATTAGGGTTAGGGTTAGTACAAAATCATACAAATAAGGTTATAGTCGATGAAAGCACAAAATTAATGGTAGGGGTTAGTACAAAAAATACATTTATGATAAAGGTTAGTACAAAAACGTATAATTAGGGTTAGGGTCAGTCTGAAACATTTAGTTAGGGTTAGGGTTAGTGTAAAACACACAGTTAGGGTTAGCATATAAAGATACATATAGGGTTTGGGTTAGTACAGAATCATACAATTAGGGTAAGGGTTAGTACAAAAACGCATAATTAGGGTTAGGGTTAGTGTAAAACATATTTTAGGGTTAGGGTTAGTAAAAACATACACTTAGGGTTAGGGGTGAGCATGTAAGATACATTTAGGGTTAGGTATAGTACAAAATTATACAATTAGGGTTATAGTCGATGAAAACACAAAATAAGTGGTAAGGGTTAGTGCAAAAAATAAATTTATGATAAGGGTTAGTACAAAAACGTATAATAAGGGTTAGGGTTAGTGTGAAACATCTAATTAGGGTAAGGGTTAGTATAAAACACACAGTTAGGGTTAGCATATAAAGAAACATTTAGGGTTTGGGTAAGGGTAAGTGTAAAACATATAATTAGGGTTAGGGTTAGTATAAAACACACAGTTAGGGGTTAGCATATAAAGATACATTTAGGGTTTGGGTTAGTACAAAATTATACAATTAGGGTAAGGGTTAGTACAAAAACGCATAATTAGGGTTAGGGTTAGTGTAAAACAATATTATGAGGGTTAAGTTAGTATAAAACATACACTTAGGGTTAGGGGCTAGCATATAAGATACATTTAGGGTTAGGGTTAGTACAAAATTGTACAATTAGGGTTAGGGGTAGAACAAAAATATACAATTAGGGTTATAGTCGATGAAAACACAAAATTAATGGTAGGGGTTAGTACAAAAAATACATTTATGATAAAGGTTAGTACAAAAACGTAAAATTAGGGTTAGGGTTAGTGTAAAACATATAATTAGGGTAAGGGTTAGTATAAAACACTCAGTTAGGGTTAGTATAAAACACACAGTTAGGGGTTAGCATAGAAAGATACATTTAGGGTTTGGGTTAGTACAAAATTATACAATTAGGGTAAGGGTTAGTACAAAAATTACATTTATGATAAGGGTTAGTACAAAAACGTATAATTAGGGTTACGGTCAGTGTGAAACATATAATTAAGGTTAAGGTTAGTGTAAAACACACAGCTAGGGTTAGGGGTGAGCATATAAGATACATTTAGGGTTAGGGATAGTACAAAATTATACAATTAGGGCTATAGTCGATGAAAACACAAAATTAGTTGTAGGGGCTAGTACAAAAAATAAATTTATGATAAGGGTTAGTACAAAAACGTATACTAAGGGTTAGGGTTAGTGTGAAACATATAATTAGGGTTAGGGTTAGTATAAAACACACAGTTAGGTTAGCATATAAAGAAATATTTAGGGTTAGGGTAAGGGTAAGTGTAAAACATATAATTAGGGTTAGGGTTAGTATAAAACACACAGTTACAGGTTAGCATATAAAGATACATTTAGGGTTTGGGTTAGTACAAAATTATACAATTAGGGTAAGGGTAAGTACAAAAACGCATAATTAGGGTTAGGGTTAGTGTAAAACAATATTATGAGGGTTAGGCTTAGTATAAAACATACACTGAGGGTTAGGGGTTAGCATATAAGATACATTTAGGGTTAGGGTTAGTACAAAATTGTACAATTAGGGTTAGGGTTAGTACAAAATTATACAATTAGGGTTATAGTCGATGAAAACGCAAAATTAATGGTAGGGGTTAGAACAAAAAATACATTTATGATAAAGGTTAGTACAAAAACGTATAATTAGGGATAGGGTTAGTGTGAAACATATAATTAGGGTAAGGGTTAGTATAAAACACTCCGTAAGGGTTAGTATAAAATACACAGTTAGGGGTTAGCATAGAAAGATACATTAAGGGTTTGGGTTAGTGCAAAATCATACAATTAGGGTAAGGGTTAGTACAAAAACGCATAATTAGGGTTAGGGTTAGTGTAAAACATATTTTTAGGGTTAGGGTTAGTATAAAACATACACTTAGGGTTAGGGGTGAGCATATAAGATACATTTAGGGTTAGGGATAGTACAAAATTATACAATTTGGGTTATAGTCGATGAAAACACAAAATTAGTGGTAGGGGTTAGTACAAAAAATAAATTTATGATAAGGGTTAGTACAAAAACGTATAATAAGGGTTAGGGTTAGTGTGAAACATATAATTAGGTTTAGGGTTAGTATAAAACATACACTTAGGGTTAGGGGTGAGCATATAAGATACATTTAGGGTTAGGGATAGTACAAAATTATACAATTAGGGTTATAGTCGATGAAAACAGAAAATTAATGGTAGGGGTTAGTACAAAATATACATTTATGATAAAGGTTAGTACAAAAACGCATAATTAGGGTTAGGGTTAGTGTAAAACAATATTATGAGGGTTAGGGTTAGTATAAAACATACACTTAGGGTTAGGGGTTAGCATATAAGATACATTTAGGGTTAGGGTTAGTACAAAATTGTACAATTAGGGTTATAGTCGATGAAAACAGAAAATTAATGGTAGGGGTTAGTACAAAATATACATTTATGATAAAGGTTAGTACAAAAACGTATAATTAGGGTTAGGGTCAGTGTGAAACATATAAGTAGGGTAAGGGTTAGTGTAAAACACACAGCTAGGGTTAGTGGCTAGCATATAAAGAAACATGTAGAATTAAAGTTAGTTCAAAATTATACAATTAGGGTAAAGGTTAGTACAAAAACGTATAATTAGGGTTAGTATAAGTGTAAAACATATTATTAGGTCTAGGGTTAGTATAAAACACACAGTTAGGGTTAGAATAAAACACACAGTCTTGGGCTAGCATATAAAGATACATTTAGGGTTTGGGTTAGTACAAATTTTTACAATTAGGGTAAGGGTTAGTACAAAAACGCATAATTAGGGTTAGGGTTAGTGTAAAACAATATTATGAGGGTTAGGGTTAGTATAAAACATACACTTAGGGTTAGGGGTTAGCATATAAGATACATTTAGGGTTAGGGTTAGTACAAAATTGTACAATTAGGGTTATAGTCGATGAAAACAGAAAATTAATGGTAGGGGTTAGTACAAAATATACATTTATGATAAAGGTTAGTACAAAAACGTATAATTAGGGTTAGGGTAAGTGTGAAACATATAAGTAGGGTAAGGGTTAGTGTAAAACACACAGCTAGGGTTAGTGGCTAGCATATAAAGAAACATGTAGAATTAAGGTTAGTTCAAAATTATACAATTAGGGTAAAGGTTAGTACAAAAACGTATAATTAGGGTTAGTATAAGTGTAAAACATATTATTAGGTCTAGGGTTAGTATAAAACACACAGTTAGGGTTAGAATAAAACACACAGTCTTGGGCTAGCATATAAAGATACATTTAGGGTTTGGGTTAGTACAAAATTATACAATTAGGGTAAGGGTTAGTACAAAAACGCATAATTAGGGTTAGGGTTAGTGTAAAACAATATTATAAGGGTTAGGGTTAGTATATAACATACACTTAGGGTTAGTGGTTAGCACATAAGATACATTTAGGGATAGGTTTAGTACAAAATTGTACAATTAGGGTTAGGGTTAGTACAAAATCATACAATTAAGGTTATAGTCGATGAAAACACAAAATTAATGGTAGGGGTTAGTACAAAAAATACATTTATGATAAAGGTTAGTACAAATACGTATAATTAGGGTTAGGGTCAGTCTGAAACATATAGTTAGGGTTAGGGTTAGTGTAAAACACACAGTTAGGGTTAGCATATAAAGATACATATAGGGTTTGGGTTAGTACAGAATCATACAATTAGGGTAAGGGTTAGTACAAAAACGCATAATTAGGGTTAGGGTTAGTGTAAAACATATTTTAGGGTTAGGGTTAGTATAAAACATACACTTAGGGTTAGGGGTGAGCATGTAAGATACATTTAGGGTTAGGTGTAGTACAAAATTATACAATTAGGGTTATAGTCGATGAAAACACAAAATAAGTGGTAAGGGTTAGTGCAAAAAATAAATTTATGATAAGGGTTAGTACAAAAACGTATAATAAGGGTTAGGGTTAGTGTGAAACATATAATTAGGGTAAGGGTTAGTATAAAACACACAGTTAGGGTTAGCATATAAAGAAACATTTAGGGTTTGGGTAAGGGTAAGTGTAAAACATATAATTAGGGTTAGGGTTAGTATAAAACACACAGTTAGGGGTTAGCATATAAAGATACATTTAGGGTTTGGGTTAGTACAAAATTATACAATTAGGGTAAGGGTTAGTACAAAAACGCATAATTAGGGTTAGGGTTAGTGTAAAACAATATTATGAGGGTTAAGTTAGTATAAAACATACACTTAGGGTTAGGGGCTAGCATATAAAATACATTTAGGGTTAGGGTTAGTACAAAATTGTACAATTAGGGTTAGGGGTAGAACAAAAATATACAATTAGGGTTATAGTCGATGAAAACACAAAATTAATGGTAGGGGTTAGTACAAAAAATACATTTATGATAAAGGTTAGTACAAAAACGTATAATTAGGGTTAGGGTTAGTGTAAAACATATAATTAGGGTAAGGGTTAGTATAAAACACTCAGTTAGGGTTAGTATAAAACACACAGTTAGGGGTTAGCATAGAAAGATACATTTAGGGTTTGGGTTAGTACACAATTATACAATAACGTTAGGGTTAGTACAAAATTATATAATTAGGGTTATAGTCGATGAAAACACAAAATAAGTGGTAGGGGTTAGTACAAAAATACATTTATGATAAGGGTTAGTACAAAAACGTATAATTAGGGTTAGGGTCAGTGTGAAACATATAATTAGGGTTAAGGTTAGTGTAGAACACACAGCTAGGGTTAGGGGTTAGCATAAAAAGAAACATGTAGAGTTAGGGTTAGTTAAAATTATTCAATTAGGGTAAAGGTTAGTACAAAAACGTATAATTAGGGTTAGGAAAAGTGTAAAACATATGATTAGGTCTAGGGTTAGTATAAAACACACAGTTAGGGTTAAAATAAAACACACAGTTTTGGGTTAGCATATAAAGATACATTTAGGGTTTGGGTTAGTATAAAATCATACAATTAGGGTAAGAGTTAGTACAAAACGCATAATTAGGGTAAGGGTTAGTGTAAAACATATTTTTAGGGTTAGGGTTAGTATAAAACATACACTTAGGGTTAGGGGTGAGCATATAAGATACATTTAGGGTTAGGGATAGTACAAAATTATACAATTAGGGTTATAGTCGATGAAAACACAAAATTAGTGGTAGGGGTTAGTACAAAAAATAAATTTATGATAAGGGTTAGTACAAAAACGTATACTTAGGGTTAGGGTTAGTGTGAAACATATAATTAGGGTTAGGGTTAGTATAAAACACTCAGTTAGGGTTAGCATATAAAAAAACATTTAAAGTTAGGGTAAGGGTAAGGGTAAGTGTAAAACATATAATTAGGGTTAGGGTTAGTATAAAACACACAGTTATGGGTTAGCATATAAAGATACAATTAGGGTTTGGGTTAGTACAAAATTATACAATTAGGGTTAGGGTTAGTACAAAATTATACAATTAGGGTTATAGTCGATGAAAACAGAAAAGTAATGGTAGGGGTTAGTACAAAATATACATTTATGATAAAGGTTAGTACAAAAACGCATAATTAGGGTTAGGGTTAGTGTAAAACAATATTATGAGGGTTAGGGTTAGTATAAAACATACACTTAGGGTTAGGGGTTAGCATATAAGATACATTTAGGGTTAGGGTTAGTACAAAATTGTACAATTAGGGATATAGTCGATGAAAACAGAAAATTAATGGTAGGGGTTAGTACAAAATATACATTTATGATAAAGGTTAGTACAAAAACGTATAATTAGGGTTAGGGTCAGTGTGAAACATATAAGTAGGGTTAAGGTTCGTGTAAAACACACAGCTAGGGTTAGGGGTTAGCATAAAAAGAAACATTTAGAGTTAGGGTTAGTTAAAATTATTCAATTAGGGTAAAGGTTAGTACAAAAACGTATAATTAGGGTTAGGATAAGTGTAAAACATATTATTAGGTCTAGGGTTAGTATAAAACACACAGTCAGGGTTAGAATAAAACACACAGTTTTGGGTTAGCATATAAAGATACATTTAGGGTTTGGGTTAGTATAAAATCATACAATTAGGGTAAGAGTTAGTACAAAACGCATAATTAGGGTAAGGGTTAGTGTAAAACATATTTTTAGGGTTAGAGTTAGTATAAAACATACACTTAGGGTTAGGGGTGAGCATATAAGATACATTTAGGGTTAGGGATAGTACAAAATTATACAATTAGGGTTATAGTCGATGAAAACACAAAATTAGTGGTAGGGGTTAGTACAAAAAATAAATTTATGATAAGGGTTAGTACAAAAACGTATACTAATGGTTAGGGTTAGTGTGAAACATATAATTAGGGTTAGGGTTAGTATAAAACACACAGTTAGGGTTAGCATATAAAGAAACATTTAGAGTTAGGGTAAGGGTAAGTGTAAAACATATAATTAGGGTTAGGGTTAGTATAAAACACACAGTTAGGGGTTAGCATATAAAGATACAATTAGGGTTTGGGTTAGTACAAAATTATACAATTAGGGTTAGGGTTAGTACAAAATTATACAATTAGGGTTATAGTCGATGAAAACAGAAAAGTAATGGTAGGGGTTAGTACAAAATATACATTTATGATAAAGGTTAGTACAAAAACGCATAATTAGGGTTAGGGTCAGTGTGAAACATATAAGTAGGGTTAAGGTTAGTGTAAAACACACAGCTAGGGTTAGGGGTTAGCATAAAAAGAAACATGTAGAGTTAGGGTTAGTTAAAATTATTCAATTAGGGTAAAGGTTAGTACAAAAACGTATAATTAGGGTTAGGATAAGTGTAAAACATATTATTAGGTCTAGGGTTAGTATAAAACACACAGTCAGGGTTAGAATAAAACACACAGTTTTGGGTTAGCATATAAAGATACATTTAGGGTTTGGGTTAGTATAAAATCATACAATTAGGGTAAGAGTTAGTACAAAACGCATAATTAGGGTAAGGGTTAGTGTAAAACATATTTTTAGGGTTAGAGTTAGTATAAAACATACACTTAGGGTTAGGGGTGAGCATATAAGATACATTTAGGGTTAGGGATAGTACAAAATTATACAATTAGGGTTATAGTCGATGAAAACACAAAATTAGTGGTAGGGGTTAGTACAAAAAATAAATTTATGATAAGGGTTAGTACAAAAACGTATACTAATGGTTAGGGTTAGTGTGAAACATATAATTAGGGTTAGGGTTAGTATAAAACACACAGTTAGGGTTAGCATATAAAGAAACATTTAGAGTTAGGGTAAGGGTAAGTGTAAAACATATAATTAGGGTTAGGGTTAGTATAAAACACACAGTTAGGGGTTAGCATATAAAGATACATTTAGGGTTTGGGTTAGTACAAAATTATACAATTAGGGTTAGGGTTAGTACAAAATTATACAATTAGGGTTATAGTCGATGAAAACAGAAAATTAATGGTAGGGGTTAGTACAAAATATACATTTATGATAAAGGTAAGTACAAAAACGCATAATTAGGGTTAGGGTTAGTGTAAAACAATATTATGAGGGTTAGGGTTAGTATAAAACATACACTTAGGGTTAGGGGTTAGCATATAAGATACATTTAGGGTTAGGGTTAGTACAAAATTGTACAATTAGGGTTATAGTCGATGAAAACAGAAAATTAATGGTAGGGGTTAGTACAAAATATACATTTATGATAAAGGTTAGTACAAAAACGTATAATTAGGGTTAGGGGCAGTGTGAAACATATAAGTAGGGTAAGGGTTAGTGTAAAACACACAGCTAGGGTTAGTGGCTAGCATATAAAGAAACATGTAGAATTAAGGTTAGTTCAAAATTATACAATTAGGGTAAAGGTTAGTACAAAAACGTATAATTAGGGTTAGTATAAGTGTAAAACATATTATTAGGTCTAGGGTTAGTATAAAACACACAGTTAGGGTTAGAATAAAACACACAGTCTTGGGCTAGCATATAAAGATACATTTAGGGTTTGGGTTAGTACAAAATTTTACAATTAGGGTAAGGGTTAGTACAAAAACGCATAATTAGGGTTAGGGTTAGTGTAAAACAATATTATGAGGGTTAGGGTTAGTATAAAACATACACTTAGGGTTAGGAATTAGCATATAAGATACATTTAGGGTTAGTACAAAATTGTACAATTAGGGTTATAGTCGATGAAAACAGAAAATTAATGGTAGGGGTTAGTACAAAATATACATTTATGATAAAGGTTAGTACAAAAACGTATAATTAGGGTTAGGGTCAGTGTGAAACATATAAGTAGGGTAAAGGTTAGTGTAAAACACACAGCTAGGGTTAGTGGCTAGCATATAAAGAAACATGTAGAATTAAGGTTAGTTCAAAATTATACAATTAGGGTAAAGGTTAGTACAAAAACGTATAATTAGGGTTAGTATAAGTGTAAAACATATTATTAGGTCTAGGGTTAGTATAAAACACACAGTTAGGGTTAGAATAAAACACACAGTCTTGGGCTAGCATATAAAGATACATTTAGGGTTTGGGTTAGTACAAAATTTTACAATTAGGGTAAGGGTTAGTACAAAAACGCATAATTAGGGTTAGGGTTAGTGTAAAACAATATTATGAGGGTTAGGGTTAGTATAAAACATACACTTAGGGTTAGGGGTTAGCATATAAGATACATTTAGGGTTAGGGTTAGTACAAAATTGTACAATTAGGGTTATAGTCGATGAAAACAGAAAATTAATGGTAGGGGTTAGTACAAAATATACATTTATGATAAAGGTTAGTACAAAAACGTATAATTAGGGTTAGGGTAAGTGTGAAACATATAAGTAGGGTAAGGGTTAGTGTAAAACACACAGCTAGGGTTAGTGGCTAGCATATAAAGAAACATGTAGAATTAAGGTTAGTTCAAAATTATACAATTAGGGTAAAGGTTAGTACAAAAACGTATAATTAGGGTTAGTATAAGTGTAAAACATATTATTAGGTCTAGGGTTAGTATAAAACACACAGTTAGGGTTAGAATAAAACACACAGTCTTGGGCTAGCATATAAAGATACATTTAGGGTTTGGGTTAGTACAAAATTATACAATTAGGGGGGTAAGGGTTAGTACAAAAACGCATAATTAGGGTTAGGGTTAGTGTAAAACAATATTATAAGGGTTAGGGTTAGTATATAACATACACTTAGGGTTAGGGGTTAGCACATAAGATACATTTAGGGATAGGTTTAGTACAAAATTGTACAATTAGGGTTAGGGTTAGTACAAAATCATACAAATAAGGTTATAGTCGATGAAAGCACAAAATTAATGGTAGGGGTTAGTACAAAAAATACATTTATGATAAAGGTTAGTACAAAAACGTATAATTAGGGTTAGGGTCAGTCTGAAACATTTAGTTAGGGTTAGGGTTAGTGTAAAACACACAGTTAGGGTTAGCATATAAAGATACATATAGGGTTTGGGTTAGTACAGAATCATACAATTAGGGTAAGGGTTAGTACAAAAACGCATAATTAGGGTTAGGGTTAGTGTAAAACATATTTTAGGGTTAGGGTTAGTAAAAACATACACTTAGGGTTAGGGGTGAGCATGTAAGATACATTTAGGGTTAGGTATAGTACAAAATTATACAATTAGGGTTATAGTCGATGAAAACACAAAATAAGTGGTAAGGGTTAGTGCAAAAAATAAATTTATGATAAGGGTTAGTACAAAAACGTATAATAAGGGTTAGGGTTAGTGTGAAACATCTAATTAGGGTAAGGGTTAGTATAAAACACACAGTTAGGGTTAGCATATAAAGAAACATTTAGGGTTTGGGTAAGGGTAAGTGTAAAACATATAATTAGGGTTAGGGTTAGTATAAAACACACAGTTAGGGGTTAGCATATAAAGATACATTTAGGGTTTGGGTTAGTACAAAATTATACAATTAGGGTAAGGGTTAGTACAAAAACGCATAATTAGGGTTAGGGTTAGTGTAAAACAATATTATGAGGGTTAAGTTAGTATAAAACATACACTTAGGGTTAGGGGCTAGCATATAAGATACATTTAGGGTTAGGGTTAGTACAAAATTGTACAATTAGGGTTAGGGGTAGAACAAAAATATACAATTAGGGTTATAGTCGATGAAAACACAAAATTAATGGTAGGGGTTAGTACAAAAAATACATTTATGATAAAGGTTAGTACAAAAACGTAAAATTAGGGTTAGGGTTAGTGTAAAACATATAATTAGGGTAAGGGTTAGTATAAAACACTCAGTTAGGGTTAGTATAAAACACACAGTTAGGGGTTAGCATAGAAAGATACATTTAGGGTTTGGGTTAGTACAAAATTATACAATTAGGGTAAGGGTTAGTACAAAAATTACATTTATGATAAGGGTTAGTACAAAAACGTATAATTAGGGTTACGGTCAGTGTGAAACATATAATTAAGGTTAAGGTTAGTGTAAAACACACAGCTAGGGTTAGGGGTGAGCATATAAGATACATTTAGGGTTAGGGATAGTACAAAATTATACAATTAGGGCTATAGTCGATGAAAACACAAAATTAGTTGTAGGGGCTAGTACAAAAAATAAATTTATGATAAGGGTTAGTACAAAAACGTATACTAAGGGTTAGGGTTAGTGTGAAACATATAATTAGGGTTAGGGTTAGTATAAAACACACAGTTAGGTTAGCATATAAAGAAATATTTAGGGTTAGGGTAAGGGTAAGTGTAAAACATATAATTAGGGTTAGGGTTAGTATAAAACACACAGTTACAGGTTAGCATATAAAGATACATTTAGGGTTTGGGTTAGTACAAAATTATACAATTAGGGTAAGGGTAAGTACAAAAACGCATAATTAGGGTTAGGGTTAGTGTAAAACAATATTATGAGGGTTAGGCTTAGTATAAAACATACACTGAGGGTTAGGGGTTAGCATATAAGATACATTTAGGGTTAGGGTTAGTACAAAATTGTACAATTAGGGTTAGGGTTAGTACAAAATTATACAATTAGGGTTATAGTCGATGAAAACGCAAAATTAATGGTAGGGGTTAGAACAAAAAATACATTTATGATAAAGGTTAGTACAAAAACGTATAATTAGGGATAGGGTTAGTGTGAAACATATAATTAGGGTAAGGGTTAGTATAAAACACTCCGTAAGGGTTAGTATAAAATACACAGTTAGGGGTTAGCATAGAAAGATACATTAAGGGTTTGGGTTAGTGCAAAATCATACAATTAGGGTAAGGGTTAGTACAAAAACGCATAATTAGGGTTAGGGTTAGTGTAAAACATATTTTTAGGGTTAGGGTTAGTATAAAACATACACTTAGGGTTAGGGGTGAGCATATAAGATACATTTAGGGTTAGGGATAGTACAAAATTATACAATTTGGGTTATAGTCGATGAAAACACAAAATTAGTGGTAGGGGTTAGTACAAAAAATAAATTTATGATAAGGGTTAGTACAAAAACGTATAATAAGGGTTAGGGTTAGTGTGAAACATATAATTAGGTTTAGGGTTAGTATAAAACACACAGTTAGGGTTAGCATATAAAGAAACATTTAGGGTTTGGGTTAGGGTTAGTGTAAAACATATAATTAGGGTTAGGGTTAGTGTAAAACACTCAGTTAGGGTTAGTATAAAATACACAGTTAGGGGTTAGCATAGAAAGATACATTTAGGGTTTGGGTTAGTACAAAATTATACAATTAGGGTAAGGGTTAGTATAAAAACGCATAATTAGGGTTTGAGTTAGTGTAAACCATATTATTAGGGTTAGGGTTAGTATAAAACATACACTTAGGGTTAGGGGTTAGCATATAAGATACATTTAGGGTTAGGGTTAGTGAAAAACTATACAATTAGGGTAAGGGTTAGTACAAAAACGCATAATTAGGGTTAGGGTTAGTGTAAAACAATATTATGAGGGTTAGGGTTAGTATAAAACATACACTTAGGGTTAGGGGTTAGCATATAAGATACATTTAGAGTTAGGGTTAGTACAAAATTGTACAATTAGGGTTAGGATTAGTACAAAATTATACAATTAGGGTTATAGTCGATGAAAACGCAAAATTAATGGAAGGGGTTAGTAAAAAAAATACATTTATGATAAAGGTTAGTACAAAAACGTATAATTAGGGTTAGGGTTAGTGTGAAACATATAATTAGGGTAAGGGTTGGTATAAAACACTCAGTTAGGGTTAGTATAAAATACACAGTTAGGGGTTAGCATAGAAAGATACATTTAGGGTTTGGGTTAGTACAAAATTATACAATTAGGGTAAGGGTTAGTATAAAAACGCATAATTAGGGTTAGAGTTAGTGTAAACCATATTATTAGGGTTAGGGTTAGTATAAAACATACACTTAGGGTTAGGGGTTAGCATATAAGATACATTTAGGGTTAGGGTTAGTACAAAACTATACAATTAGCGTTAGGGTTAGTCCAAATTATACAATAAGGGTTATAGTCGATGAAAACACAAAATTAGTTGTAGGGGTTAGTTCAAAAAATACATTTATAATAAGGGTTAGTAGAAAAACGTATAATTAGGGTTAGGGTCAGTGTGAAACATATAATTAGGGTTAGAGTTAGTGTAAACCATATTATTAGGGTTAGGGTTAGTATAAAACATACACTTAGGGTTAGGGGTTAGCATATAAGATACAGTTAGGGTTAGGGTTAGTAAAAAACTATACAATTAGCGTTAGGGTTAGTACAAAATTATACAATTAGGGTTATAGTCGATGAAAACACAAAATTAGTTGTAGGGGTTAGTACAAAAAATACATTTATGATAAGGGTTAGTACAAAACCGTATAATTAGGGTTAGGGTCAGTGTGAAACATATAATTAGGGTTAGGGGTTAGTGTAAAACACACAGCTAGGGTTAGGGGTTAGCAAATAAAGAAACATGTAGAGTTAGGGTTAGTTAAAAATTATTCAATTAGGGTAAAGGTTAGTACAAAAACGTATAATTAGGGTTAGGATAAGTGTAAAACATATTATTAGGTCTAGGGTTAGTATAAAACACACAGTTAGGGTTAGAATAAAACACACAGTTTTGGGTTAGCATATAAAGATACATTTAAGGTTTGGGTTAGTATAAAATCATACATTTAGGGTAAGGGTTAGTACAAAAACGCATAATTAGGGTTAGGGTTAGTGTAAAACATATTTTTAGGGTTAGGGTTATTATAAAACATACACTTAGGGCTAGGGGTGAGCATATAAGATACATTTAGGGTTAGGGATAGTACAAAATTATACAATTAGGGTTATAGTCGATAAAAACACAAAATTAGTGGTAGGGGTTAGTACAAAAAATAAATTTATGATAAGGGTTAGTACAAAAACGTATACTAAGGGTTAGGGTTAGTGTGAAACATATAATTAGGGTTAGGGTTAGTATAAAACACACAGTTAGGGTTAGCATACAAATGGGTCCAAACCTAACCTGTATGCCAACCAGACTTGAAAAGTGGACCAGAAGTCTGCTCTAGGTCTGCTTTTTGCTGGTCTGGTTTGGTTTTAGTGAACCTAGGTCCACTCCAAAGTTCACTTCTAAAGCAGACTTTGTCTATGTCTGGTCTGCTCTAGGACTGGTTCACTCCAGGTCCGGTCTGCTCTAAGTCTGGTCCGCTCCAGGTCGGTCCGGTCCGCTCTAAGTTCGCTCTAGCCTGGAGTGGACCAGACTTTGAGTGGACCAGACCTGGAGTGAACCAGACTTCGAGCGGAGCAGACCTAAAGCAGACCAGACTTTTCCGAGGTTTGGTTCACTTTCTTAAGAGCTTTCGTTATTATCAGTACATTAAATATTCAACAATGCCACCAGTCAAACTACCTCGGCTAACTACCTACGCACGACAGAGGATACTTAATTTGAAACAACATGGATATTCGCTAGAAAGGATTCGCCATACTCTGATAGAAATGGACAATATTGAGGTTTCAAAGAACGCAATTTGCCAGTTTTTAGTCCGTTACAGACGGAATGGTGTAATAGAGGATCTGCCAAAGAGAGATGCACACAGACCAAGACTTCTGACAGCTGAACATTTACAGTTCATTGACGGACTTATCGTTGACGACAGTGAAATTTCGGCACAGGATATAGTTGATCAGCTGCACACTCGATACAGACTGACTGTTAGTGTATCCACCGTGAAGAGAGCCAGAAAAACTTTAGGATGGTATCACGCCCCAGTACAATACTGCCAGATGGTTCGGGATGCAAATAAACCCAAAAGAATGAACTTTGCCGTGAGTTGTATTAGAACCAGAGAGACGTTCAACGATGCCATCTTTACCGATGAGACATCCGTAAAAATCCAGACTTCCACGAAGTGTGCCTTCAGAAAGCGAGGATTGAGAGCATTGAAGAAGGGGAAGCCGAAATATCCTTACAAGGTATGTTTTCGCACTATTATATTTCTCAAATTCTAAATTATTTTTCGCCTATTTATAGGCGACATATACACATGAACATAACAAACTGGTTGCCTACTGAATATCCAGTGAAAGGGTACCAACATGATTTGATTGTTTGGTGCAGCTTCATATTCATCTTTCCAAAAGCTAGGTACTTTCACAATAAGCGTTTACTTTTGGGAGCGCCCTTGGTTTTGTATATATATTGTTAAAATACAATCAAACTGACAGAGACTGTCAACTATACCCCCCTTCATACATATAAATATGGGTTTGGCCAAGGTAGTCATGTTTGTTTAATAGGGAAGTCAATATATAGAATATTTTGTTACTAATCTTTCTATGATTTTTGATGCCACTCCGTTTATACATGTATGTGCAGTACAGGTTCAATAAGTGGCGGACCAAGAGGGGGGCGTACGTTCCCCTTAAATTGAGAAATTATTATTTTTTGTATTGAATTGACCAAGATACATTTTCAGGTTAGTGGAGTATACGTACATGTACACGTCATTGATATCAACAGGTTGAGCAAATTGACATGTACAGGTACATGTATCTTCAGCATCAGCATTTGCACTTGTGTACATGTATTTTTTATTCTTGCTATAATTTTAAACAAAATGCATGTCTAAATAAATGACGAAATCAAAACAATACATGTTTTTATCTAACATGTAAAAAGCTTTTTACAAGTTCCTTTAATTTTGTACATGTATACGTGTATGTCTAAGACAAGTTCATCCACACATTTTTAGGAAAATTCCCTATATTCAATTACCTGTACATGCTGTAGGCATACATGCTCTTGTTGCTAAATAACCGTGCTTTTATTCATTATTGTAACATGTACACAGTGCTCGCCTTTAACTGGTAGCCCGAAGCCCGGGACTACTGAAAAATTATTCGAGCTAGTGGCTTCTTGTGAACTTTCTATTGTTCGGGCTAGGTCTTTGTTGTACAGTGTTCAATAATTCGGGCTAGTTCTCAAAATTTCCAAAGGAAAGGACTGTAATAAGTACAATGTTTGTGTCAGTAACTCAGTATAAAGTTTAAAACATAACAAGATTGAAATGTGTATGTATTTATCCTATTATTTTTATATTTTTTTCAGGTGCATGTATGGGGAGGAATTTCTCGCCATGGTGCCACCGGGCTGTATATCTTTACTTGCAATATGGACAGCATATTCTACCAGAATATCCTAGAGCAGAAGCTGGTTCCCTTTGTTGAAACTGTTTTTCCAAATGGACACCGCTTTATACAAGTAAGTTTAAAAGAAACTTTTCTTCTCGTTGCAAGAAGTATGCAAATATATACTTTATTAAACTACATGAACTGATTGACTTCCATAATAAAATTTTGCAACAATCATTGACAATGTATACGCTAAACATGCTAAATTTGGATTAATGTTAAGACCTCACTACAAAAAGTTGCTTTTTTTATTATTGGTATAGAGAGATTTTACTTTTTGGCACAGTTTTCTTTTTAGCAAGAATAAGATGTATTCATGTCTGTCATTAATAATGTAGTTTTGCCTATGTTCCATAGATATTGACCTACCGGTAATCTTCAAGGAAACATTAACCATATTTTGTACTTATGTTAGGTACTCTAAAATCATGAATCATCATGCATGGCATGTGTATCTCTGTCATCAAAACTGAAGCAACTACATGTGTACTTTCATTCTTTTACAAAAAAATGAACATGTATATAAAATATGATTTACGAAAAATAAAGTCTTATGGGGTAAACTCTGTGTTTTGACACTGTTAGCCCTTCAAAGTCCACACACAATAAAGCTTCTGGTTAAAACAAAATTTAACGCTTGTTTTTGTTTTATTCTACAGGACAATGATCCGAAGCATGTCTCCAGATCTACCAAGGCATTTATGGCAGACAATGGGATCAATCACTGGCCAACACCACCAGAATCTCCTGACCTGAATCCAATTGAAATGGTAAGAGTATTATTCTGCCCGTGCGGCAGATAGCGAACCAATATATACGGGGCAAATCAAATGACAATTCCGGGGAATGCACATTTATTCATCCACATACATACAAACAGGTAAATTGCTGAAACACAATAAAAACGAGCATAAATATTCAATCGTAAAAAGTTACAAAATCAAAGTTAATTAAATGTTAGAAACGTGAAAGATATACACAAAGATCGAAACAGACGGACTCTAGAAACATAGATCATTTATAAAAGGCAAGCACAGCTAAATAAAGTTATCAATAATTACATCGGTTAATTTGGTGACAAGAGTCAAGGTCGAGTAAATTTCCAGAAAATATTATCAAAAACGAAAGTAGAATTTCAATAACATACGATGTTTCAAACGATGAATAAAACATGACAATTAACGGCTGAAAGGTTTACAATAAGATTTACAATAATTTAAAATGTCTTACACTGTGCGTAGGCAAGGATTAACTCCTAAACACGAGCGGTCCAGAAACGTGTCGACATTGATTTCATCAGACGAGAGAGAGAGAAGGCAGTTAAAACCTGTGTAGTAATCCCGGAGGAGTTACGTCAAAACAGGGATACGGGACACATCCAAAGGAATAAAAACATGTGGTTATTTAAACAGATGTAAACATCAGACGATAATAAATAATCCAATCAGGAATAATTATTTGTAATATAATTACAGCACACTCCCCGCCAAATATCCACGTGGATATTTCTCTAACTTTCTTTTAAAAACACAGATGAATTGAAATAAATTCCGATATCCAAAGAGGGAATAAATGAATATCACATAAATCCAAAGCAGTGAAACGATAGAATATATGCACAGTTCGGAGAACGATCCAACGGCTGTTGTTCTGGAGATCCAACGTTGTATGGCTTCCAGCGTTGCCCAATGGGAAGAGTAGATCTGTTGCTCCAACGTTGCCACGCACGGCGTGGGAAGGAACGACGTGTTCCTTACAATGGACACCGACGGGTGAATTCAAATAAATTGAAAATGTTCAAGTAAAGACAGTTATTGTACACAAAAAAGGTTCGATGTGGAAAGTCACATTAGTAGAATCATGTCGACTATCGGTCGAGTGTATGTTGCGGGATTCCCGTTTATGATGACACACACTTAGTTTTCCTGGTGAAAATGAGCTGGAAGGCACATAGCTGCTTTGTACCTACGTTTGCGGCCAGTGGCTTTGAGAACAGCAGTGAATTGAGTCAATTTTGACCACGACGAAGAGTCGGAAAATTGTTCCTCGCAAGTTGGTATGCGATCTGCATGATAAGTTGTGTCGACATTTATGACGGGTCGAATCACTTTGTCCATTCCGGGTTCCTGAAGCAAACTGCTGTCTTGAATATCAGAAGACTGAAAGAAACTGGTTCCTGGATCAGTCGGATTCAAGTTAATTGGGACGTATACATAGTTCCCATCGTATGACCTACTGGTAGAGACATCTCGTCTGTTGTCACGACTGGTGTTCTTCGGGAAGAACTGTTGCTGAATTCCAAAGTTGCTTTGGCACGGTTTTGTCACCGTAGGGTAGCCAGAAGTGGACACGTGAGTCCTTTTGACGTTAACATCGGCGGGTGTTCGCCGCTGGTCTAAACAAGTCTCGCCCACTACGACCCAGCCAAGTTTGAGTCGTTGAGCGTACGGAGCCCTCGAGGGTCCAATGCGTTGGTCGAGCACATGGTGTGCTTCCGGTAAATCCCGTCCTATAAGGAGCATGATACCGCAACTTTCGTCCAGCGGCGAAAGATGTTTCGCTATATCTCGCAAGTGAGAGTGTTTGTAGGCGACATCTGGTGTCGGAATCTCGTTCCTGTTGTCAGGAATGTTGTTACATTCTATCACATCAGGTAGGTCCAATGTGTTGTGACCATTGAGTGTTGTCACAACAAAACCATTTCCTCGTCTTCCGGATGTTATGGTCTTTCCAGAGCAAGTTGAAAGTGTATACGATTCGGGAGGTTCCCGTACATTGAAATACTTGAAGAACTCCGGTGATGCTAATGACCTGTTGCTTTGGTCGTCAATTATGGCGTACATTTTCATTTTGTGACCTGGGTGGTCCTTGTGAAATACGTTAACTGGGAGAATTTTTGCACATGATTTCCCGCCATATTCTTTACATATTTCCGTGCGGGATGAATTGACCGTGTTAACGGTAGTAGCACTGTTGGTGTTACCTGACTCCCCGCCGTTGTTTTGTGCGGGTTGTGACACAGGCTTGTCTTTATGCAAATGAAGAGCTGTGGTATGTTTATTGCTTCCACACTCCTGACATGAAACACTAACGGGACAGTCCCGACTGATATGTTTAGTTGACTCGCAACACTTAAAACACACTTTGTTGTCCCTGAGCAGGGTTTTGCGTTCCTCCAATGGCTTGGAACGGAATCCACGGCAGTCGTTCAACGAATGGTTGGTGCCATGCAAAATGCATTTCTCAAGCTTGTCTGATAGTTCACTGATGCCAGATGTATCGGTTTTGTAAACACCAACTTGAGGTTGGGGCTTAGATGTGAACCTTGTCGAATTACCCTTTTGAGTGGGAGTTGTAGGTTCCGAGTCGTAGATAAACCCTGGATTGTTTTTGATCCTGCTGATCTCCCGTATAAATGCGGAAAATTCCGTAAAGGGGGGAAATGAGGTTGAGTGCTGCTCGTTGTATCTTACTGCTCTAGTTGTCCATCGTTCTTGTAGACCAAATGGCAGTTTTGAGACGATGGGTTTTATACCCGAAGATGAGTCGAAATAAGCCAGTAGATTTCTCAGCTGTGGCTTCTCCTTGACATATTCAATCTCCGACAGGATGTCTGATAGCTCGTAGAGACGTATGTTGTCTTTGTTTGTGAGCCTTGGGAAATCGGCTAGTTTCGCTTTAAGGGAAGCTTCTATCATTTCCGGGCAGCCGTATCGTTCGTCTAGTCTTTGCCAGAGACGTTGTAGACCCCTTGCTGGGTTGTCGGCGTTCGATGCGCGGATACTGACCGCGTGCTTTGAAGATTCTGTGCCTAACCATTTAACGAGTAGGTCAAGCTGCTCTGAATCTGAGACGTCCAGTTCTTTCATTATGCTGTCGAAGCTGGACTTCCAAATGTGATATGACTCAGCCTTATCATTGAAAGTGCTGAGCCGGGAAAATATCAGATCCTTTCTCAGTAGAAATTTTGTTATAGCAGTTGTCGGGTCGGAACCCGTAAAACCGGATGTGGGTTGCTTGACATCTGTTAAACTATGCATAGGATAGTCTTGATTGGGCGTGAAGGCAGGTGCATTGGTGTTGAGCCCAGATAAACCGGAAGTATGTGTTTTGGTAGCTGAAATATGTCCATTATCGTTAATTGGCGTGGATGCAGCTGACGGCAGTCCAAGATCTCCGATCGGCGAGTGATATGAGGGTTGTGTAAATGCGACGGCTTTAGTCATATCAAGCTGTTGTTTGGTGTTGTGTCCGGAAGGGCCCAGTTCCGAGTGTACAGAACGGGCAAAACGAGATGTGTTGGTCGGTTGTGTAGAAGGTACGTGGTTACCCACGTCTTGCAACCAATTATCCTGTTCGCTGTGAACACTGTGTTGCTGGACATAGTCATGTACCCGTTCAAGCGGGTCTTCGGTCGGAACCGGAAGTGGATCATCTAGTTCTTGTTCTAAATCGTCCTCCTGTTCTAGAGCTCGGGCTTCGGCCTCTAGCTCGGCAGCTTGTCGTTGAGTCTCCAGAAGGGTCATTTCTGCTTTGATCTCGGCCTGTCTACGGATGACTTCCGCTTCTCGCTTGGCGGCCTCCTCTTCCATTTGTGTTTTCCGCCGAATGGCTTCTTGCTCCACTTCGACCTTTTCGGCTTTTATACGGGAAGAATCCCGAGAAGCTCTTTCTTGGAGCTCTGCTTCTTGTTTAGCCATAAGTGCCTGTTTTTCGGCAAAAGCTATTGCTGCCTTAGCTGCCTCGGCTTTGGCACGTGTCCTTCTAGCCAGACTGGATACGTTTGAAATACGAGAACTGGTCTCGCTATTTGTCCTTGACTGTCTGGATGTAATGGATTTAGCCATGCTGGTCTGGCCTAACACGTCGTGTAGGTTGGCTATGGCCGATTCATACATCCGTCGGCGTACGTCAATGACCGGAGCTATGACGTCTAAGTCTTGGTTGGCCAGTGTTGTCCTTTGGCCTTTCACAAATCCGAGGTATTCCTCGCATAGCCGGTTGTACCTTGTGTACGCTTGAACAACCTTTTGTTCAAGTTCCAGGCATTTTCTAGCCTCCGCTGGCGGGTTGTCTGTTTCCTGTAACATGGCGTTACACATGGACCAAAGGAGCTCAACGTCTTGTGTGAGCTTGTCTCTCCTCTGGACGTACTGGTCCTCCCCTTTTGGTGTCAGTGTCCGTGTTCTGGACGTGGTTGACATCTGGTCGTCTGCTAGATCCATGATTGGCGATGTTGTGTTGACCTGCAAGCCGTACAACGGTGCCCCGAAGAAGTTAACCAGCCAGGTGTAGTCAATTTACTATTCTGCCCGTGCGGCAGATAGCGAACCAATATATACGGGGCAAATCAAATGACAATTCCGGGGAATGCACATTTATTCATCCACATACATACAAACAGGTAAATTGCTGAAACACAATAAAAACGAGCATAAATATTCAATCGTAAAAAGTTACAAAATCAAAGTTAATTAAATGTTAGAAACGTGAAAGATATACACAAAGATCGAAACAGACGGACTCTAGAAACATAGATCATTTATAAAAGGCAAGCACAGCTAAATAAAGTTATCAATAATTACATCGGTTAATTTGGTGACAAGAGTCAAGGTCGAGTAAATTTCCAGAAAATATTATCAAAAACGAAAGTAGAATTTCAATAACATACGATGTTTCAAACGATGAATAAAACATGACAATTAACGGCTGAAAGGTTTACAATAAGATTTACAATAATTTAAAATGTCTTACACTGTGCGTAGGCAAGGATTAACTCCTAAACACGAGCGGTCCAGAAACGTGTCGACATTGATTTCATCAGACGAGAGAGAGAGAAGGCAGTTAAAACCTGTGTAGTAATCCCGGAGGAGTTACGTCAAAACAGGGATACGGGACACATCCAAAGGAATAAAAACATGTGGTTATTTAAACAGATGTAAACATCAGACGATAATAAATAATCCAATCAGGAATAATTATTTGTAATATAATTACAGCACAAGTATTGTTGAATTACAAAGTTGTATAGATTATTTTCATGCACATCACGCATCACTGTACAATGGTATGTAGCACAAATACTATCCCTTCTATAAAAATACACGTCAATTTACTTATTGAATGTCCTTGGACATGTTGGATTGTAATTTGTTTATGAAGAAAAAAACCCTTGAATTGTATTTCTAAATTTTTTAGATGATACTAGATGTATGTTACCAATAACATTATATGTAACTACTTTTAGAAATAAATGCAAAATACAATTATGTTATATGTTCTTTCCTTTTTAGGTGTAGGCAGAGCTGAAACTTTACATCAGAAGACGTAAGAAGCCACGAAACCAACAAGAATTAATTGATGGCGTTCAAGAATTCTGGAGATCTCTCACACCAGAGAAGTGCAACAGATATATTGATCATCTCTACAAGGCTATTCCCGCTGTAGTTGCAAAGAATGGTGCAGCCACTGGGTTTTGAACCATTCATAATATTATCAGTTTGCTTAGATACATTCCCTTTGAATTTAACATTGTCTAAATATATCATGATACTTCTCTCTAGTCTAAGTGCCAATTTTGTAAAAATGTTACCAAGATGTGTTCTATTTCAGAAACATTTGTATTTCATATCATTCTTTTCTTTGAAAATTAATATGTGAACTATATCATGTATAATGTATGTTTTATTCATTTTATTCTTTGTAAATTTCTTTTATTTATTCTAGGTAGATCTTGTTAAGTAAAATTGTATTATATAATATATTTTCTGTTTAACATGAAAGCTTATTGAATTCATGTAGTAAATTACAGAAATCCTATTTTGTAAATACTTCTTGAATTTAAAAAATTGTAAATAAAAATCATGTGTAATGTTAAAAGTCTGTTTCTTGGAGCTGTTATGCTCTCATTAACAAATTATGTAAAGGTACATTCAAATGCAGGTGTTCACTCACATTTCATTGAAACTTTCTAATATCATATGATAATTGTTTGAATGAACTTGATTTTCAACATTAATTTAGTCTCTAACATGTAATTTTTTTTCAAAAATGAAAAATGCTGAGATTTTTTTTTATTTCCTTTTGCAAAAGTGGCCGGGGACTCTAAAAGATTTCAGCTTTGCTCTTCATTGTTTCCTTGAAGCTTGAAGGCCTCTCATCATGAAACTTGAACAGTTGATACCTTATGAGGTGAAGGTTGCTACATGTATCTATTTTAGGGTTATCAGGTAAAGGTCCAACAGACATGTGATATTTTGCTATAGGACAGCAGGGGGATCTTAAGCACTTGAATTATTCTTCTCCTCTAGTTTGCTCTTATCAATGTTTAGCTAGAACTGACCTGGTTGTCATAAAACATCTTAACTTTGAGTTTTTTCCTCAAATTTATATAGGAATTATAAGAGAAAATTGGAGCTGAGGAAATCCTCGAATTTAAGATGTGTTATGAAACCAGACTCTGTCCTTAAATCATAGGTTAAGGTCTGACCACTCGAGGTCCTTTTTTATGCTTTTGAATAAAAACTATTTCAGATTGAGAAAAGCTGTTGCTTGCTTAAATCAATAGCTCACTAGGCATTAAGTTGTCAGATGACCCCTTATAAGGGTTTTGGCCCCGTAAATGTCAAACATTGTGTTTTGTTTTATCCTTGGTCTTTTAACAGTTGGAAGTTGTGATTGTTCATGTTTATTTTGCTCTATTGAATAAAAACTATTGCAGATAATGCACATATAGAATAGCTGTTGCTTGCCTAAACTTTCATCCCATTAAGCTCTACAAAAGTCTCTGTAAGTCAAAGGTGTTAGATGATCCCTTATTTGGTTCATAGCTCTTAGAAGATACTTTGATGATTTAAGGAGCCTCTTGTTTTTTGGTGTGTCTGTACATTCACCCCAGCTCTCCTTTGCTTTAAGCCACATTCTATGAAACAACTCAATAGAATTTTAATCAAAAATGCAACAGAAAGACAAATAGCAGTACCAATAAATCATTTAAATGTCAAACATATGAAGGGGCAGCAACACCAAAGAGAAACAGACAGCATAAAACCACATGAAAACTGAATATCTGTCAACAACCCAAAATCAAGTTGTAACAAGAGTGAGCTCAGGTGCTCTGGAGGGTAAGCACTTTTTGTTTTATATTTCAACATGCCTGTGATTTAATTATTCTTACATGTCATACATATACTAAATAACAGTGTAGATAGGAACATTAGATTGAATTTGGTAAAATGTGTGCCAAAACAGAGGACAATTTATGTCTTTACAACACAATTCGTTGCTTTAGTAGCTTGTTTCCCAAATAGAAAAAAAAATGAATTAAAACAGGCAAGTAATTGAAAAAAAGCCACAAAATCAACAGTTTATTATGTACAATACAATCTTCATGTAAATATGTAAATATATATATATCTATGCTGACAAAAAATAAATATGTATTACAATCACCTTTTACATAAATAAAAATAATAGTAAACGATTGCATGAATAAAAGTTGCTCTGATAATCAGATAATCATATATACATATCACATTTTAAGAAAATGATAAAATTTTCTACTTGTAAAAAAAAAACCTAAAAGAAGTAATACTATGGCGATTAATTTGATATCAAGTGTGGTTTGATAAAAAAAAAGTTTTTAAATGTTTAGAATTCAAGATCTATGCCCAAATGCAGAATGTCAAAATTGGTTCAAAAATTAAAACTGTTCATGAGCATATTTATTTTAAGAAACACTTAACGTATAATATTAATCTATTTGTCCAGATAAAGAGAGTAAATACAAAGTCATTATGAAAAAAAACCACAAACTATTTCAGGGCTAAGCCACTTAAATATTAAACAAAAATATTTGTTTTTAGTTGTACCAAATGTGACCCTAAAAATAAATGAATAAAAATACAATGACAAGTTAAAACTTTACAGTTCATTTACAGTTCAAATTGATTTTTTAGTTCTTTTCAGGTTACAACTGTAAGTAGGACAAGTCATAGTGTTTCTTCAGTTGTTGATGTAGATTCCAGTTGGCTTTATCTATTGCCCTGACAACAGCTTTCTGGGACTTTTCACTCTCACTTGGTGCACATGGGTAGTAGTGTTGAACTGCCTGCTGCATGGCTTGGATCTTGTCCATGTTGATCTTGTCTTTATCTGTTCTTTTCTCTTTCCCTAAGTAGGTTCTTCTTATATTCTTATATCACCAGAATTCACCAAATGAGTGTCATTTTGTTTCCTTACATAGTCCGGAAGAACATGCAATGTCTTTATACCACATAAACGCTTTCTATTTTGTATAAAATTGACGAAATCCTCTCGATATGATCAGAGATTAACAATGGCGTGTTGTGCGTAAAGCTCCGAATCGATGAAGATTTTCCCGATTTGCCAAATAAGGACATATCGCTCCGCCTACTAATTATGAATGCAAAAGAGGAAAAAGACTGAAAACAAGCCAAAAGTGATATATTAAGACGCGATTTTAAACCTATAGAGCAGAAAAATGTCTTTTTGTCATTAAGCAAATATATTATTCTTGTTGCAATCATTTATTCTATGCTAAAATTAAAAAAATCTGAGCGGTGCACGCTACCAATGACGTCAATATATTGACGTTGAATATTCATAAGAATACGGAGTTACTTCCCCATAGGAAAGCTTCCTTAACCCTGCAGCGTAGGAATTCTTTTTAGCTCACCTGACCCGAAGGGTCATGTGAGCTATTGTCATCGTTATGCGTCCGTCGTCCGTCCGTCAGTCGTCCGTCCGTAACTTTTTCAAACGTTAACTTGTCTGACACCAGAAGACTGACAGTATCCAAACTTGGCACACTTGTTTATTAGCATATCTGCTACAATTCTATCGTTCGGATTTTTGATTCGTCAAAAAACATGTCCGCCGTTGCTAAAAATAGAACATAGGGGTAAATTGCGTTTTTTTGCAAATAACTCAAAAACGGTAACAGATATCAAAATTCTGTCTGAGTAAAAGTGATCAGCACATCAAGATCTACCTGCCCTAAAATTTTCAAGAAGATCCAACAACCTCTGTAGGAGTTATTGGCCTTTTTCTGGATTTTTTCAAAATTTTGCACCTATTAGGCCCTTTATCTTGAAAACTATACAAGATATTTCAAAAATTGAAATTGCATATGATTGAGCACGTCAAGATCTACATTTCATATAATTAAGTCAAAGTTGTAGGACAATTCCTTTTAGGAGTTATTGCCCTTCAAACGTCAAAATTCAGCATTTTTCATTACTTTTCCCCTGAATTTCAAAGATTAACTTGTCTGACACCATAAGACCAACTGCATTTAAACTTGGCACACTTGTTTAATAGCATATATGCTACAATTCTATCGTTCGGATTTTTGATTTGTCAAAAAATATAGCGGCCATGGCTAAAAATAAAACATAGGGGTAAATTGTAGTTTTTTCATGTTTTCGGCTTATAGAATGAAAATTATTACAGATACAGAAAAGCTGTTGCTTGCTTAAATGTTCAGTTCATTAAGCTCTACAAATCTCTCCATAGGGTCAAGACTAGCAATGTTTAATTCGACCCCAGGGGGGGAGGCATTATTAGACATTGATTTTTACCCCCAAAAAAATCTCAATAAGACTAGAAATAAGGTATGCAGTTGTTTCCCCTTAAATATCAAATTTTATAAAATGGGTGTTTTTTCAATAAATTATTTTCTTTTTTTTTCAATAAATTACTCTAGTAACATATATTAAAGCTAGATAGAATAAATTATTAGTGAAAAAAGTATATAACATATTATTATTTGTATTTGATGGTTTTATTATTTACCTTTAATCATGTATCATGACTAAGATATGATTTAGTATAATGCCAATTGATGAAATAGTGCAAATGATAAGAAGAAATGTGGTTCTGTAAGAAGTCTGAATAATCTGATAGAACAATAATCATGTTAAACAATTTATGACACTTACAAATGAAAGGGATTTAACAGACACAGTATTAAACAGAAAACTGCAACTATAAAGTGAAAAATAGTGTTTTTGACTTATAGAATGAAAACTATTGCAGATAGAGATTAGCTGTGGCTTGATTAAATGTTCAACTCATTAAGCTATACAAAAGTCATTATAAGGTCAAAGTTGTCAGATGAATCCTTATAGGGGTTACAGACCCTTAACAGTGAAAATATGATTTTTCGCTTATAGATTAAAAACTATTACAAGTTTATAGAGACAAGCTGTTACTTGCTAAACATTCAGCTCATTTCAGCTCTACAAAAGTCTTTATAGGGTCAACAACAAGACCAGGTGAGCGATTCAGGCTCCTGGGAGCCTTTTGTATTATGGTCTTAACATTTACATGTATTTTATTGTTCTTTGTAGTGATAGTGATATTACTCTTTTTGATTGTCATGATCACAAAATTTAAAAAAATTAGCTGATCTATCATTCAAGAATTATGCACACAAAAATCATTTTGAAGGTTGTGGTGTATGAAATGAAGCATCAAACCTTGTGCGGACACCTGACTGTAAGGTAATAAAAGTTTTAAAGAATATGTGTATAAAAGCCAGAATTGGTATCTACACGTATATGAACAGATGCAGATATGTAGTTGTCATAAAACAATGCTGAGTGAACAAAATAGTTAAGTTTTAAGCAAGGTATTGAATTGTAATGTTACATTTCAGAATAAAACTAGACAAACAACTGAATTTGGCAACCCGACCACAACTGAATTTGGTAGCTCGACCACAACTACAACTGAATTTGACAACCCGACCGCAACTACAACTATTAGTTAGTTATTGCTAACATCCCAGTCGCTTTGTGGGCAAAGCGGCCTGACCCGATGTCAGATTTCTGAGCGCTCTTTAGTGGACTTTTACCGACAAGCTTAGCGCTGCTGCAGGCCTATTCGCCACCCGGAACCCGCACGGGTCAACTACAACTGAATTTGGCTGCCCGACCACAACCACAACTGAATTTGACAGCCCGAATTATAGAGAATATATTACAGTGTAATAGACACTTTGAAATCTTTTATCATGTGTCAGTCATTTGGAGATTTTAAAAATATTTTCTCAGTCCAAACAAAAAAAAATCACATATAAAAGCAGGAACTTTTAGTATGTCTGAACAATTTTTTGTCAGCCAAACTGACAGGACAGACACTTTTCTACATCTCTGTATTAATTGTTTCCAAGTCATGCAAATTTATTGAATCTTGCAATTGGTTGATTTTCATCTGCATCCTCTTAATTTTTTCTTGAAAGAAATCTTTTCTGTTTAATCTTGAGATCTTCAGCATGGTTTTCTCTAAAATCGTCTCTGCAAAATATATAAATAAACATATTAATTAATTTTTCAGCCTTCACATATTATGGTAACAAAGATAGAGGATTGGGTTAATCCAGTTGTTTCTACTTGTTGTTGTTTCTTCTCTTTCTAGTTGTCTTATAAATTGAATGTACTTTGTAGTATAATTATTTTATTGGTCATTCTGTTAAACATTTTGCTAGGCATTTTTTATTTATTTTACAACCAAAAAACTTGAAAGAAGTTTAATGGTTAATTTCAAATCACTGCTCTAATGTACTTCAAAATTTCTCAGACAGGTTCAGTGATTTTTCAAGTGATTCTTATGATGCCAATGAGCCTTTGTATTCCATTGTACAATAGTGTTTCCATAATGACTGTGTGATGTAAACTGATGTTGTTATTATTTTATTTTAAATAAATGTGTTTTGTGTAATCATGCCCCCGCAACGACCTTTATTTTTCAGCAATTCACGTTGTGCTACTTATTCTGATAATTAAAAGACTCTAGAGGTTGAGGGACATGCTAAGGTGGCGGTGACTTTTTTTTATACATGTATGTGGGAAATGCAGGAGTCTTAAAATAATATATTGACCTTATTGATCCTAGATCAATTATATGTTATGGTAGACAAAAATTAAGCCGATAATGTTAATTATTTCTGACACTACATTATGTGTTTCTTTATATTTAACAGTATTAATGGTATGTTCGGGTGCTGTTATATTGTTCGTGTATAGGAGACGACAGTCAACTGTGTACACAGGCAATCTATCACTTTCTAATACAAACCAGTTTTCTATTGATGAAGATGAAGAATTTTAAATTTTAATTTTACAGAAATTATCGTCACAGTGTATTTGTTTGTGTCAATTGTACAACAAATTTTGGATAATATAAGACTCCTGCAACCCCCACATATTCTACATCATCAAGCCCTACAGCCTCCACCCATTTTACAACAACAGCCATTACAACTTCAACCTGTTTTTCAAGAAGTTCAACCTATTGCACAACCAGTTCAACCTATTACACAACCGGTTCAGCCTATTGCACAACCAGTTCAACCAAATCAACCTCATCCAGTTCCTGTGAGAAGGTCACAAAGACAAGTGAAACCATTAAATAGATTGATATATATTATGTAAGGCTAAAATAAATTTTATAAAAATTACTTACCTTAGTGATAGTAGCTCAGTTCCTATTTTCACAACTAAATTAGTGGAATCCTCGTGTAAAGAAAAAGATTTAAATTCTGTAATTGTGTCGTCATCCAGATGCCATAATATTGTTCTTATAGCCTTTTCATCACAATGTATTAGTCCATGGTAAAGAGTTTTATATTCAAATTTATTGCATGGGAAAAGATTTCTATTCAAATTTTCTATATGCTCTTTTTGAACATCATTTTCATCACACATGTGACAAGCAGACATATTGTAACTTGCTGTAGCCATTCTTTTTAAATGAGAAAATTTTTTATTTCACTTTTTTTATCATGATTTTCTTTTGTATTTTTCTTGATCCAATGTTGGATGATCTACTGTGATGGGCGGGAACTTCATCTTTCATATATTCTTTCAGTTTTCCGTTAAATTGGATTTTAATGAACTTGTGTACTTTTTATAATGGTCATTCTATTTTAAAGAAGTTCCTAGGAGACGGTTTGTCCCACCGTTCAATAGAGGTTATCTCACATTACAACACTAGATCATTTTTTAATGGTTATTATCAATAATCTACTTTTTTGAAGTTTTTATCATATTCAAATATTCTACTCGTATCAAGTTTTTCTTAATTCATAACAGACTTGTTCACGGGAATGTTCAATGATGTTTATTTATTACTTATTAGCTCACCTGGACCAAAGGTCCATGTGAGCTATTGCCATCACTTGGTGTCCGTCGTCGTCGTCTGTAAACAATTTTTCAAAAATCTTCTCCTCTGAAACTACTGAACAGAATTTAATGAAACTTGGTATGAATGATCCTTAGGGTGTCCTGCACCAAACTTGTGTTTCAATTTTTGATCCGTCAAAACACATGGCCACCGTTACTAAAAATAGACCAGGGGGGTCAGACTACTGTTTTTGGCTTGTAAATCAAAAAGTATAAGAGATAGATGAAATATGATGCCAGCTTACTGCTTCAGCATCAAAAGTTCTACAAAAGTCTCCATTTGGTCCAAGTTGTCAGATGATCCCTTACAGGGGTTACAGCCCCTTAAAGGTGAAAAATAGCGTTTTTGCATGTTTTTGGTCTATAGAATGAAATCTATTGTAAATAGAGAAAAGCTGTTGCTTGCTTAAATGTTCAGCTCATTTAGCTCTACAAAAGTCTTCATAAGGTCAAAGTTGTCAGATGATCCCTAATAGGGGTTACAGCCCCTTAAAGGCAGAAATAGTGTTTTTGGCTTTAAGAATGAAAACTATTAATTGCAGATAGAGAAAAGCGAAAAATAGTGTTTTTGGCTTATAGAATGAAAACTATTTCAAATAGAGAAAAGCTGTTGCTTGCTTAAATGTTCAGCTCATTTAGCTCTACAAAAGTCTTCATAAGGTCAAAGTTGTCAGATGATCCCTGATAGGGGTTACAGCCCCTTAAATGTGAAAAATAGCGTTTTTGCATGTTTTTGGCCTATAGAATGAAAACTATTGCAGATAGAGAAAAGCTGTTGCTTTCTAGAATGTTCAGCTCATTTAGCTCTACAAAAGTCTCAATGGGGTCGAAGTTGTCAGATGACCCTTTATAGGGGTTAAAGCACCTTAAAGGCGAAAAATAGTATTTTTGGCCTAAAGAATGAAAACTAGTGCAAATAGAGAAAAGCTGTTGCTTGCTTAAATGTTCAGCTCATTTAGCTCTACAAAAGTCTCCATAGGGTCAAAGTTGTCAGATGACCCCTTATAGGGGTTACAGCCCCTTAAAGGCAGAAATAGTGTTTTTGGCTTTAAGAATGAAAACTATTAATTGCAGATAGAGAAAAGCTGTTGCTTGCTTAAATGTTCAGCTCATTTAGCTCTACAAAAGTCTCCATAGGGTTGAAGTTGTCTGAATACCCTTTATATGGGTTACAGCCCCTTAAAGTTGAATAATAGTGTTTTTTTTATTATTTAGAATGAAAACTATTGCAGATAGAGCAAAGCTTTTTCATGCTTAAACTTTCAGCTCATTTAGCTATACAAAAGTCTTCATAGGGTTGACATCAAGACCAGTTTAGCGATTCAGGCTCCTGGGAGCCTCTTGTTTTTAAAATTTTCAAAACCAGTTTTCATTGAGCGTTTCAACATATTTGACAAGAAAATTTTGATTTTCACATTAATGACTTGTAGTTCTAATATTGTACTTTTAATATTTGTGCATTTCTAGTTTACAATCAAGTGACACTACCTCATGTTTATAAGGCTTTTTTTAAATATGTTTTAGTAAAAAGCATTGTATTTTTCTACCTCAACAATGTATTATGTGTAAAAACTTACTCTGGTATAAGACATGTAAACATGTATTAATTGACACGTCGAGACAACTCATAAAGGTAATGCCTCTCAGCTGCTCAATACAGGAATCTATGCGCAGAAGTGGGAAAGCGTCTTTCCGTGTTACTGCATTTAACTGCATTTAATCTATACAGTAACGAATTTTCCCATCACGCTTTGTACAAATCACAGGAGCGGCTGCCCATTCTGATGAAGAGGGCTGAATTATCTTCCTGTCCAGCAGATCTTTAAGATGTTTTTCTTCCTCCTTCTCTAGACCAATGGGTGTTCTACGCAATCCCTCTTTAGTAGGAGCTGCATCTCCAGTTTCAATTCTATGCTGTATGCTAGTGAATTGGCCTATATCCATATCGTCCTTAGAAAAAGTATCCCCGTGCTTGATTAGTAACTCCGCTAATTGCAGTGCCTCACTGTCATTTAGGTGCTTCTTAGACCGATCAAACAAATCTTGCAGGTGTAGAGGTACCTTTACATCATGGTTGAAATCTTTTTATCTGTCTATTCTTTTCTTCTTTTGCTGGCATTTCCACATTAACGCTCTCTACACCTTCAACTTCCGTAGCTGTTCCAATGACCTTATTCCTCTTTAATGTTACAAAGGAATCTGACAAATTCTTCATTACTATTGGAACTGTGTTACCTCCCTTTACCAACATGTATGGCATGATAGCCCCATTTAGATTATGATCAGGTTGGATACATAAATCTCCCTGGCAAGTTTTGTCAAGCTGAGCTGACAATTGTACTGTGGTTTTAGGTGGAATAACCAATCGTTTTCCTAATATTACTCTTCTTACATTGAACTCCCTGCCCTCTTGCTTTGCTCCAACAGCATAGATCTTTTCTTTTCCAACCGTAACAGAAACATCTCCTTAATCCAATATGGCATGGACATTATGTAGGAGGTCACGTCCTAATAACACATTGTCACTAATCTCACCCACAAGGAGACGCCATTTTGTTTCAGTTTGTCCAATCTTAATGTTGGCAATGCATCCTGAACGGACTAAAATTTTGTTTTTCCATGTCCTGCACCTTTAAAGGAACAACGACCTCCTAATGTCATTGATGGGTCAAGCTGCTTTGCAAAACTTTCACTTATAATAGTAACATCAGCACCAGAATCAGCTACAGCTTCTACCGCCATACCATTAATGAGGACAGGTATTATTAGATCTATCGTCTTTTTGCTAGCGAAGCTCACTTCTTTAACTTCACATCATTTATTAACATTTCACTCATCCCTGTACTACCAAGGCCAGGACAACCGTCTGTGGTGGTTGGTCAAATCTGTATAAATCTGGACCATCTGTCATTGTCAGTTAGTTAGTTAGTTAGTTATTGCTTTACTCCCAAGCAGCACTATTTCGGCTATATCCGGGAGATGAACATGAAATGATGATGAAGTGGAGGAAATGGGGACACAATGCCAATCGGGTAGGAGAGTTTTGACTGCCACTTGAAAAAGGAGTGATGGGTAGGGACGGGAAATTTAGCCTCCTGCATGGGGATCCTACGGGTCCTACTCTCACCGAGACCTGCAGCAGGGTTCTTTTACGTGCGAGGAACGTGACTTTTTTTCCCAACACTATGGTTTGCGGTCAGGTTTTCCGCATTATCGCCTGACGACCCCGCATCTCTCGATGTCAGGGCTGCCCCATTCAACCATCTGGGGCACACATCCCAGTCGCTTTGTGGGCAAAGCGGCCTGACCCGATTTCGGGTTTTTGAGCGCTCTTTAGTGGACTTTTACCGACAAGCTTAGCGCTGCTGCGGGCCTATTCGCCACCCGGAACCCGCACGGGTGTTTTTGTCATTGTCAATGTCATTTCAAACATGATAGGTTGATGATAAAACGTCTTGATGGCTTTGATTTAAATTGTTTGTTTGAACTGGTTGAACATAAACATGATTAAGCTGTGTTGTTTCTGTATTAATTATGGTAGGATCCCCGACAGCAGCAGTCTCAACTTGTACGTTTGGTCTTCTGGTTCTCCTTTTCTTCCTTGAAGGGACCATAATGTGAAGCTGAAAAATATAAAACAACCTGAAGTGTGTGACAATTACATGTATACATATTGATTAACAAATGTATATGTAAATCTCAACCTTTTGCATATCTATATTATAATTATTGTTATGTTTATATGGTATGTATATCTAACACCGTGACGATGTACCTTGTCGCCACCCTACTCATAAGAGATTTATAATGTACCCTGTAAGGGTGAATGTATGGTACTTTGTATAAACAAACCAAATAGATTGTGTTATTTATGAGGAAAATGTGCACAATATAATTTTCTTTCTTAGTACCCACATAAGCAGAGTCAACTGTTGAAAATACATGTAGTATGTACATGTATATATATTTTATGTATACAAATGTTTTACATATCAGATGTTGATTCTGACTCCGTGAAATGTTTTGCACAATTTCATACAATGATACATGTACAAACAATCAATAATTTATAACCCCGGTTTATATAATTTTAGACCGAACATTTAAGACAAGATAAATTTGAGAAGTCGTGTTCTTGAAGCTCTACTGTTAAAGGCTAAATTTCCTGTCCTTACCCACCTCTTCCCTTTTCATGTGGTTCTTCAAAATTAACCGTTCCTTTGATTCCAATCCCATCCCATATTTCATTTATCATCATCATTTCATGTTCATTTTATCATACTTTTTATGTTCATCGCCAATAAAATTTAGTAATAATACATACACAAAATTACCTGAAATTAAGAATATATTTATTAATTAATTAAAATTTTATCACGTAATCAATAATCAATAATCGGTTGCAAATCAATTGCCAAATAAAATGTGATGTTCAGACATCATATTTGTATATTAAAATTAGTAATTGATCACTGAACTCCTTGATTTGATAGCACTATTGATATTGTTAAGTTCGTTTAGAATCGGCTGTTGGCTTTTTATTCACTTGACTAGGCCTACCAATATCCAATCTTTATATACCCTAGCTAGCTGCATTATTGTAGCTCCTTTGATAAATTTGAAATGGCGAAGGTTGAGGGAATGGCGTTTATTAAGTCCAAAGTTAAAATTGTGACATCCAATGACAAAGTAGATTCTGAAGAAAAAGGTTGAAGAAATAATTTGAAAACATCGAAATTTAAATGTGCAAAAATTTAAAATATTTTGGTTATAATGAGACAAAGCAAAAAAAAGAAAGAAATTTGTAAAATTTTGTGAAAACTGTGAATAACAAGTGTTTGTCGATTTGAAAAATTACAAGTTACAACCATTCTTAAAATTTATATTAAATATTTTTTTTTATTTGTCTAATATACAGCTTATTCAGTTAGTGAAATAATCTATTTTAACATTCAAATGCGGTAGATTTGCAAATTCAAATTCATCATTGTGTTTGGAAATTACTTTCCAACACACTCCTTGAAAACTATTATCTGTTAAGGGGTCAAAGCTGTTTTCTAATGATTATTTGAACGCTTGGAGGAGAGCCGGTAAGTAAAGCATGCTTAACCTCCCCCGGATGAAGTGTTTCTATGTTCATGTCTCCAGGTATTTATTTTGTTGTTGGTTTTGAAACTGATGCAGCGACTAACAGGAGTTGGTGCTCGTAGTGATTTCAACTGCTGTGCTGCTTGTGGCAGTGGTTGATACCCCAGAATTAATTTGATTCGAACAAGTACATTTATCTCACCTGTCAGCAACAACGTGTTGTATCACCTCCACCACTCGGCATCCAGTGGAGAGGTTATTGCTTTACAAGCAACAAAAAAGTCATTTCGTTTGGATAACACAAAAAACATGTCATTTAGGAGCAGGAATAATACAATGGTACAGAATGTCTCAATAAGAGTCCTTTGCACGTGCGTATTCATATATTTATTTAGCTCCTCCTTGAAGACAGCTGAAACACTGCATAATTTGCATGTCTACAGTTTGTTGAAAAAACAGTTTTATCTTTATGACAGATGTTAAAATAATTAAGATTAACTGAATATATACAAACATTACACAATTAAAAAGGTACTTTGAAAAAGTCATATCTTTTCGATAAAATGAAAAACCAAGTCATTTTAGGGGCATGAACTATACAGTGATGTGTTTCTATTGCACAATTTACATAAAATAAGTGTGGTCTTTACATAGAATTTAGATGGTTACATAAAAAAATGTGGTCATTTCATATGTTACTTTAAAAACAACGTTGGACGTAACCACTCCGCGTGCACACCCTTGGGAACTTCGAGAGACGATTCATCAACATACATACTCCACCCCAGTTTGCAGTGCGTGTGCCTTCAAATATTCCGGGAATATTTCTTAAGGAAGTGACGAATTTGTGACATAGTTCCTGGACATCTGCACCTAGACGATTGATTCTGCCTTGCTTCCTATCAGATGATTGAAAGATAAACATTGGAATTACAAGACACTCGTCAGCCTGATGGAATGGATGAAACAAATAGAGACTTTTTTAATTAAATTAACCTCTGACCCCACTCTTGCTTTCTCTTGAAACCCTTTTAGGAAAACTATACGATCAGATTCTTGGAATTAACGTCCCGTGCGGGGCCCGGGTGGCGAATAGGCCCGCAGCAGAGCCTAGCTTGTCGTAAGAGGCGACTAAGGGTCTTGGGATTCTGACGTCGGGTCAGTGCTCAGCCCACAGAGCGACCAAGTGTGTACCCTAGGTGGCTGAATAGGGTAGCCCTCGTCCGCGGGGGTTGTCGGGTCTATAATACGGAAACCCTGACCGCCGACCATAGTGGGCCAACGTGTGTGGAGAGTGCCACGCTTCATGCACGTAAAAGACCCCTGTGTGGACCGCCCAGTAGTGCACCACATAGGTTAAATTTTCCGCCCCTACCCACCTCTCCCCTTTTTCCTGTGGTTCTTCAAAATTTACCGGTCCTTTGTTTCCCACCCCATCTCCATATTTCATTTATCATCATCATTTCATGTTCATTTTCATGTTCATCGCCTGTAAATAACCTATATAGCGTTGCACGGGCGTAAAACACCAACTCACTCACTCTTGGAATTAACTGGCTTGGAATTTTATGAACAGTTAAATACGCATGCTGCCTGTTCTGGGCCAGATTTACTTTTAAACTTGCTCAGCTTACATCTTTCTACTTTACTTTATTGTTATCCTCAAACTATATCTATTCTATGTAATTCGGAAAATAAATCGTGTATTTTGTTTTTATATCGTTTGTTATTATTATATACACGGGCCGCTACAGTTTCAGTCCTCTCCACTGGAGGTACAGTTTCAGTCGTCTCCACTGGAGGTACAGTTTCAGTCGTCTGCACTGGGGGTACAGTTTCAGCCGTCTGCACTGGCGGAACAGTTTCAGTCGTCTGCACTGGGGGTACAGTTTCAGCCGTCTGCAGTCCCGTGCGGGGCCCGGGTGGCGAATAGGCCCGCAGCAGAGCCTAGCTTGTCGTAAAAGGCGACTAAGGGTCTTGGGATTCTGACGTCGGGTCAGTGCTCAGCCCACAGAGCGACCAAGTGTGTACCCTAGGTGGCAGAATAGGGTGGCCCTCGTCCGCGGGGGTTGTCAGGTCTATAATACGGAAACCCTGACCGCCGACCATAGTGGGCCAACGTGTGTGGAGAGTGCCACGCTTCATGCACGTAAAAGACCCCTTTGTGGACCGCCAAGTAGTGCACCACATAGGCTAAATTTTCCGCCCCTACCCACCTCTCCCCTTTTCCTGTGGTTCTTCAAAATTTACCGGTCCTTTGTTTCCCATCCCACCCCCATATTTCATTTATCATCATCATCATTTCATGTTCATTATATCACCCTTTTTCATGTTCATCGCCTGTAAATAACCTATATAGCGTTGCACGGGCGTAAAACACCAACTCGCTCACTCACTCAGCCGTCTGCACTGGCGGAACAGTTTCAGTCGTCTGCACTGGAGGTACAGTTTCAGTCGTCTCCTTTGGGGGTACAGTTTCAATTTCAGTCGTATGCACTGGAGGTACAGTTTCAGTCCTCTCCACTTGGGGTGAAGTTTCTGTCGTCTGCACTGTTGTTGTCTATAAATATTATTAAAATATAATATTTACACAGTTTACCCAATAAGAATGCATGTACACTGTGACTGATACATGTATATGTAGAAAAAAAATCAGGGTTGCTTGCCCTTGAGCTAATTTGATATGTGTTTTTTTGAAATGCTAAATACATAAAAATCAAACAATACCATATGGTGATCACTGGCTCTGATATAAAAAAAATTGACTTAAATAAGGTATTTCTAAATAAATTAAGACTATAGTACAGAATAAGTACTGACCAACTCCTGGCAGGATTCACCAGCAACTCTCACATCTCCTCCGAGGTTATGAACAACACCACATAGTTTTAGTTAATGTTTAAATTAATTTTTGTATCTTTAAATGATCAGAATATAAGCTGTACAAGAACAGTTTGGGCACATGTAGTTATCACATTTATTTATGATCGAGGTTTAGGCTCAAAACAAAATACTTACGCTACAAGTTTTTTCCAGACACAATCGGCAAGGAATATGTCGACACCGTACATGCCAAATTAATATTAAAAGGGAAAACAATTAGGACTGTGGACATGAAGTACCAAAGGGGCATCTCAATACCAAATGTCCGAAATTCCTAAGACAAAACCAGAAAACGACAACACAAGTCAAAGCTATAAACAAAACCACAAGTTACTGTTGTAACAAGAAGCAGTGATTGGTAGTTTCTGAGAAATCTGTTTTAAGTCTATTAAAAAACATCATTCAAAGTACTCTATTAAGTCTAAAATACAAGCATACACAGAATAAGAATTTATAACAAATGTATTTGTTATCATGATGTTTATAAGAAACTCTATCAATAACTGTAAAAAAAACAAGGCTTAAAATGCATAATTACATGTATCCTAAACTTGGGACTTTTAACTTTTTTTCTTATCCTTTTTAAGGTTGGCTTAAATAAAACATTTAATGATCGTACTATTAGTACAGTAATATCAATATGCTTCAAAGACATCCACATCAATGATAAAATGTTTGGATTTTTTAACTGTCAACAGATACCTGCTCCCTTAGACACCCCTGCTTTCCAAATTATGTCGTACATTGTAGTTTTAAACAAAACAGTTAAGCATACAATATCTCAAATGTATTATGTTTAAACTAAACAATAAAGTATACAATATCTTAAATGTATTCTGTTTAAACTAAAGAGTAAAGCATACAATATCTCAAATGTGTTCGGTTTTAAACTAAACAGTAAAGCATAATATCTCAAATGTATATACGCAAGTTACACTTATGAATGTATGTCACTGTTTTCTTTATTCTGCTGGACCAGGTGGCAAAGGAGGATTTTCAGGTGGTTTTTCTTTGGGAAGAGGTGGATTTATTTTGGTACAGCTAGAGCCAGCACTGAATGGTTTTGTGTGTCTTGATAAATATTGTGTTGGTATTTGAGCTTCCTCCAATTATAATGAAAATTCAAATCTCCATATGGGTTGGCATAATTGCCAGTGGTAATATTTCCATATGGGCTATGAGATGTACCATATGGGGTAACACTGTTACCATAAGGACTACCAGGATACATAAATCCAGAATATCAAAATGGTGACATACAGAAAGATGGTTGATAGAATGGATTTACAGAAACCTATGGCACTGGTGATGAAGATGTTCCTGTAGGATAAGAAACAGTATTACTATAAGTATTCATTGCTGATGTTGTATTAAATATAGTGTTCGTGTTACCACCATTACTGCTGGTACATGTAACTGCTACTTCAGAGATTGGTTTACCAATACATTTTCCTAAATCAGGGCCATATGTTTCTTCCTCGATTCCGGATGCAACAAGTTTTGACTTTCCAGTTTCAATTAGGGCACACAGCCCTTCCTTTGTTTCTGTTGTTGGTATTTTTCCTCCAGTTGCAAGTTTTATTAGTCTCAAGTCACGCTGTAAGTTATTATTTCCATCTTTCCCTCTGTACTTAATTGGATTTGAAACAATCAACTTGGGTCTGACCGCAGATATAAATGACGAATTGTTGTGTTTGATGAAGCTTCTAATTCCTTCAATTTCATTGTCCAAATCCTTGCATTTCTTCTCCAATGATTGGACCTCTTTTTCGAACTGAAAAAAATATGAGAGTATAATTCAAAATACAAAGCTGAAAAGTTACATTTTGTGTGACTAATAGTAATAGAGATACCTTAACACTTTATGGCAGGGTTGGCAAAGTATCGACCGCCCGGGTTTTCCCACCCGCAATACCCTTAAAATTGTCAAAGTGGGCAATACTGGGTAATAAGAGTTTATTCATGAAAAAAAATCCCATTTAATAATAAATTATGCTTCCAACACTTTCCTCATCTACAAAAATTTAATCATTTTTATTAGGCAGTAAATATGACATTACAATTCATGTATATATTTACACTACATGTATTTTTTGCTATTTTTTCACTCATTGTCATTGCAGTCTTGACAGGTAGGACAAGACACAGTTTACAGTCTATACTAATTATTGATAAAAACTCCAGGCTATAAATCAAGAGATATTTGTGAAACCATAAAAAGATTAAATAAGGATTAGTTATCAAAACATCATAATGTCTAATTATAAGATAAGGACTTGTGTTAATTAGAATGTGGCACACTGTACATACATGTATTTAAAAAAAAACAACATTGAACTTATAAGGTCATATCAATTGGAATTTATTTTGTAGACTCCCACCCACAAGCACTATGGAATTTTAATACATCAGTACATGTAAATTTTAACCATGTTAACATATATATCATATTTTTTTTATATCTTTCACTCTTAAATCTGTTATTAATAGTGTTCTCATTAAGTTTTAACTGAAAAGTGTCCATGCACTTATTAAAACTGATTGCTTTGTAGGTTTGTAATGATAATATAATAGGAAATCAATTATTACCCAGTAATGCCCAGTATTGCCCAGTAAAACCCAATAAAACCCGGGTTTTCCCAGTATTTCCCACTGGGCTGGGAAATACTCTTAAAACCCGGGTTTTTGCCAACCCTGCTTTATGGAGCTCATGCTGCATACCAAGTTTCAAAAGGCTACAATGTAGATTTATGATTAGACATTGTTGATAAAACGGTTATGATTTTTTTTTTACAATTTAACATTCATGACATTATTGTCAAAACAGTGAAATGTCCAACCTCAATGCACAGAAAATTATTTCAACAAATCACAATTCAGGTAAAAAAATTAAAGAACCTTAGTGAGCACACTCACATACCCCACGCGTCAGCATAATGGACAGAGAATATCTATTTCGAGTTAGGAATATAAAAGTCAGAGTTGTTGTCTTTCCAAGTCCGCTTGTTAAACAGGAAATAAATAAGTGACAGACCTGAAAATGTGTCCAACCATATGGGACTACTACCTAAAGCTATGTACAAAATATCAAAAGCCTATGATAAATAGTTGCTGAGAAATCTGTGAGGAAAATTTTCAACCCTGAAAATTGAGTGAAAAAAATATAAGTCGGCTCATTTAGCAGGAATTAGCTGATCGACAGACCTGAAAATGTATCCCACCATATTGGACCCCTACTTGAAGCTACATACCAAATATTAAAAAGCTTACAATAAATAGTTGCTGAGAAATCTGTGACCAAAATTTTCAACCCTGAAAATAAGGTGAAAAAATCTAAGTCGACTCGTTTAACAGGAAGTAGCTGATCAATGGACCTGAAAATGTATCCCACCATATGGGACCCCTACCTGAAGCTACATACCAAATATTAAAAGCCTTCAATTAATAGTTGCTGAGAAATCTGGGACGATAATTTTCAACCTTGAAAATTTAGTGAAAAAAGTCTATTAAAGTCAGCTCTTTAAACAGGAAGTAAATGATCGACAGAACTGAAAACAAATCCCAACATATGGGACCCCTACCAAAGCTATATACCAAATATCAAATACTTACAATTAATAGGTGCTGAGAAATATGTTACGAAAATTTTCAACCCTGAAAATTTAGTAAAAAAAGTGTAAGTCGCTCGTAATAAACAGGAAGTAGATGATCGACAGACCTGAAAACGTATCCAACCATATGGGACCCCCAACTGAAGCTACATACCAGATATCAAAAGCCTTAGGATTAATAATAGCTGAGATATCTGTAATGAAAATTTTGATCACTGACAGACGGACGGATGGACCAGTCAAAAACATTATACCCTTCGATTCTTTGTTGCGTGGGGTATAATAAAAATTGCATGAGTACGAAATAAACCCATCGGCCCCCTCTCGGTGTACATCATGTACATGTATACATGTACAGACCTTAAAAGGAGTGAAATTGAATTTTCTGTATTATTTTTATACCTCAGAAACTTTCTGTCTGTATTCTTTGTGTTTACTTTCATTCCCACAGTAATGATAACCAGAGCATTGAACATAGGGGCATTTTGTCCTCCTCTGTTTCCACTGACCCGGTGCCCTTTGTGATGACAGTTATCGCACACAACGTTAATTGCAGGTAATCCGGGTATTGGTAGCGGTTTTAGTTGGACTGGTGGAGACTTTAATTCTGCCAGCTCGTCTTTTTTCTGCGAAATTACCAGTCGTAGACAATCTCTTTCCTCTGCCATCTTGTCTATTTCCTTCTCCATTGTCGTAGATTTAGCGTGAGATTTAGCCACTTCCTTCACGTTGTCGTCTTCGATACTAGTCAACTTGTTGTCATCGTACCTTAGTCTCTTCGGTGGATATTGTTTACTAATAGAAGTACTGTTTTCTTCGATGTCCTCTGATTCCTCCTTCAACTTTCGCTTACTCTCTGGGGTCTGCAAATTTACGATCTTTTCAATCAACATTCGTTTGTAAACGTTTGGGATTTGCATCCCACTGACTTCTCTTGGTCGTAGGAAACGAAGAGTGTTCTCACTTGTGACCACATACTTAACCAACTCCTCTCTATATTGAATGAGGCCTGGGTCGATAGATGCGACGAACTTTTCAAACCTTTCATCGTCTAAAAACTCCATCTTTAAATCATGACACGTGCTTTTCCGCCAATCATTATACTAAACCCGCCTACGATAAATATACCAGGTATCTATCAACCAATCGAAAGATTCCTAACAAAACAGCCAATACGCTTTGACAACTTCACAAAACAACTTGACAATAGTAGTAATGAACTTCTCAATGACATTTGTTCGCACCCCGAGTATTTTTGCAGTAAACTGCTGCAAAATTTAAACGTAAAAGCCCCGAAAATAAAAAAATTGAAACAAGTCGAACACTTGATTAATTGGTCAATAATATTTGTACTTATTTCAGCCAAAAAGTTCCTATTTTGTAACTCTCATATATTTTTTTTATTTTACTTTTCTACCAAACAAATGTAGAATATTGATGTTAATATATTATATTTATTGGAACAAAAGCCCATTTGTCGTCAGAGTTAACATGTCAAGAGATGGGGCTTGACATTTTATTGTGTTTTTAACTATTTTTAAGTATTAAGTGTTTGCGGTAATGGTTACTTCTCTACAAATACATCTCCAAATTTAATACCTTTACGCCTTTACATATGTGATTTAGATATTTGAAAGAATAATCAATTTTCCTCACAATGACGTTTTTCTGCATTGAATATCTTCAACGACAAATTTTTACTTTAACATCTACGTAACCTAGTAAATCCGTTTTTTTATACGGTGATGGATACGTTGAAAAATGTTTAAAGATTTATAAAACTAGTTCTATCCAATATTTTTCGACGAAATTTGGTATGGACGTTGAATTTGGCATTGGCAAGTGGTGTTCAAAATTTCGTAACGATATCATAAGAAATAAAAGAGTTACATTATATCTAGAATAATAATCTGTATAGCAATTTTTGTCACTCTTCCATGTATATACCCTTTAGTCATTTTTTTCCCAAAGTGGTAAACCCCCCCCCCCTTTCCAACTTGAACTTTGGCAGAGGGTTAAGGAAGGGTTTGGTGGTCAACGTTAGGCACTTTTTAAAGCAATCTTTGTACGTTTTTGGATTTGCTAACCCTTTTCGGGAAGGTCAAAGGGTAGCGGTAAATTAAAGTTACCATTTACGATAAAACTATTGATTTTAAAACTAAGCAAATTTTGGTGTGTGCATCCTATTTTATACCAATTAAATGACCAGCAAACCGTTTTCTAACCCTCTGACCATATTTTTGATAGATACCCTAGGTTACCATACACCGTATGGTAACGTCATTCTTCTAATTAGGATTAGTGTAAACAAATACTTAGGGTTAGGGCTAGTATAAAACACACAATTAAGGTTAGGGTTTAGCATATAAAGATACATTTTTTTTGTACATTTATGGTTAGGGTTAATACAAAATTATACAATTAGGGTTTTCGTCGATGAAAACACAAAATAAGTGGTAGGGGTTAGTACAAAAAATACATTTAAGATAAGGGTAAGTACAAAAACGTTAAATTAGGGTAGGGTTAGTGTAAAACATATAATAAGAGTTAGGTTTAGTATAAAACACACAATTAGGGTTAGGTATTAGCATATTAAAATACACTTAGGGTAAGGGTTAGTACAAAATCATAAAATTAGGGGTATAGTCTATTAAAACACGAAATAAGTGGTAGGTGTTAGTACAAAAATACATTTATGATAAGGGTTAGTACAAAAACGTACAATTATAGTAGGGTTAGTGTAAAACATATACTTAAGGTAAGGGTTAGTTTAAAACACACAATTAGGGTTAGTGGTAAGCACATTAAGATACATTTAGGGTAAGGGTTAGTACAAAATCATAAAATTAGGGTTATAGTCGATGAAAACACAAAATAATGATAGGGGTTAGAACAAAAAATACATTTATGATAAGGGTTAGTACAAAAACGTACAATTAGGGTAGGGTTAGTACAAAAACGTACAATTATAGAAGGGTTAAAGTAAAACATAAACTTAGGGTCAGGGTTAGTATAAAACACACATTTAGGGTTAGGGGTTATCATATTAATATATACTTAGGGTTAGTACACAATCATAATATTAGGGTTATAGTAGATTAAAACACAAAATAAGTGATAGGGGTTAGTACAAAATTACATTTATGATAAGGGTTAGTAATAAATATACATTAATGGTCAGGGTTAGTGCAAGAACATACAATTAGGGTAAGGGTTAGTGTAAAACATATAATTAGGGTTATGGTTAGTATAAAACACACAGTTAGGTTGATTGATTGATTGTTAGTTGTTTAATGTCCCGTCGGCGATATTGCAGCCATCATCGGGACATAAACAAGTTGTAATAATTATGTAAATAACACGTTAATATAAAACAAAGTCAAAAGACCGTAGATAAAATAAATAGAATGACTAGAAAATAAATAGATAAAGTAATCATTTAAAATTAACACTAAAAAATAAAACCATTTACAGCGATAGCAAAAAAGAACTTGACAATAACGAGCTTAAGATTAATTATAACAGCAACAAAAAGAATTTACAAATGGTGATTTTATTTTAAGAATTATAATTTTGAGTACTGACCAATTTCTTTTAAAAATGATAAAATGGCATTGGCTGGGATGCCGCTGAACAAATCGTGCATGGATGCACAGTTGAAATACTTCATACGAATAGGAGCAAGATCAACACAGTCAAGGAGACATGCCTCAAAGAATACCGTGAGTCACAAGGAATGCACATCAGAACTTCCTTCTCTTGTGTCATCAAGTAGCCATGAGTGACTCTAGAATGACCTATGCGGCATCTAGTGATGACTACTTGGTCTCGACGGCATCGGAATGAGGCATGACTCTCCCCAAGCTGTGGCTCATGAAGTTTACATGGAGTACAAAGAGATACATTTCAGATAAAGGTTAGTACAAAAACGTACAATTAGGGTTACGGTTATGGTCTGTGAAAACACAAAGTTAGGGGTAGGGTTGGACCAGAAAGATACATTTATGGTCAGGGTTAGTACAAAAATATACAATTAGGGTTAGGCTTAGTGTAAACATATAATAAGGGTTACGGTAGTCCGAGACATTTTACGGACGACATCATGGGCTTGTATACAAATACGGGATTTCTTTCTCTCAGATGAGCACAGATGTAGGTTTGACATAGAGTTTTGTAATGTCATCCTTTCCGGATTTGACCAACACTTAATCGAGCTTTGGCAACGTGACGGGTGTGCTATAGCAAGCAGGAACTGCTTACTCTTCCGGAGCACCTGAGTTCACTCTCGTTTCGACTTGAGTTCGCGTTGCTGAATGCGGTTTAGTTGTTATGTGTGTTTGTGTTTTATGTTGTTATGTGGATTGTTTTGTTGTGATGATTTTTGACTGCCGGTTTTGTCTTTGTCTTTACGGTTTTATGATACTGATTACCCCTTTGGTACACCTTTGCTTCTGACGTCCTTGGCATTTTTCCAGCAAGCTGGTCCCAGGGTTAGGGTTAGTATAAAACACACAGTTAGGTTTCAGCATATAAAGATACATGGTAACAGTTGCCTAGACCATAACCTGAAATGTCTGTAAACCAAATATCAGATGCTTAGCTATTATACTTTTTAAGCAATTCATTGTACAAAAATGTTTACGCCGCCGCCGGATAGTAATACCTATGTCTCGCTTTCTGGGACTATTCGACGCAGGCGAGACAAAAATTGTTCAGCTTATTGAGAGCTACAAAATGATTTCAGTGTCAAAGTTGTCAGATCACCCGTTTAAGAGTTATCCCCCTTTAACTGTTTTCAATCAATTTTAACTTGTTTGGTTGTTTTCAAATGGAAAGCCTTGTAACTTTGTATTCTTGATCTTTAAAGTGTTTTCTATCCTAACTAGTTTCTGTAATGTTTCTTACCAAGTACATGTAGACCATGTTGCACACTAGGTAAGAAGCTTTAGCAGAAGAGATCAGGTGAGCGATCCAGGCTCCTGGGAACCCCTACTTTTGTGTTTTCATTGACCCTAACCGTAAACCTAATTGTACGTTTTTGTACTAACCTTTACCTGAAATGTTTCTCTTTGTACTAACCCCTACCACTTATTTTGTGCTTCCATTGACCCTAACCCTAATTGTATGATTTTGTACTAACCCTCACCCTAAGTGTATCTTAATATGCTCACCCCTAACCCTAATTGTGTGTCTTATACTAAACCCAACCCTAATTTTATGTTTAACACTAATCCTAGCCCTTTTTGTACGTTTTTGTACTAACCTTTACCTGAACTGTATCTCTTTGTACTTACCCCTACCCCTTATTTTGTGTTTTCATCGACCCTTACCCTAATTGTATGTTTTAATATAACCCTTACCCTAATTATATGTTTTACACTAACCCTAGAGTTTGTAATGTGGAGAAGGGTGGAGTTAGCACTATGGAGGATGAAGTTTGTAATGTTGAGAAGGGTGGAGTTTGTTATGTGAAGGATGAAGTGTCCCGTGCGGGGCCCGGGTGGCGAATAGGCCCGCAGCAGAGCCTAGCTTGTAAGAGGCGACTAAGGGTCTTGGGATTCTGACGTCGGGTCAGTGCTCAGCCCACAGAGCGACCAAGTGTGTACCCTAGGTCGCTGAATAGGGTAGCCCTCGTCCGCGGGGGTTGTCAGGTCTATAATACGGAAACCCTGACCGCCGACCATAGTGGGCCAACGTGTGTGAAGAGTGCCACGCTTCATGCACGCAAAAGACCCCTTTGTGGACCGCCAAGTAGTGCACCACATAGGCTAAATTTTCCGCCCCTACCCACCTCTCCCCTTTTCCTGTGGTTCTTCAAAATTTACCGGTCCTTTATGTCCCACCCCATTCCCATATTTCATTTATCATCATCATTTCATGTTCATTGTATCATCCTTTTCATGTTCATCGCCTGTAAATAACCTATATAGCGTTGCACGGGCGTAAAACACCAACTCACTCATTCACTGAAGGATGAAGTTTGTAATGTGGAGAAGGATGAAGTTTGTAATGTAGAGAAGGATGAAGTTTGTAATGTTGATAAGGATGGAGATGGTTGGAAAGTGGAAGAAGTGGATGCGAGTTGGGGAAATATTCCAGACCCTTAAAATTGTTTAGAGAAGACCGTTCTAATCAAATACAAGAACAAGCCATATCCTGGTATCGTAGAGGATTATGGGGAGAGCGTCACTTTGTTCAGTGTATGAAAAAATTGGCCAAATAGGAACCAACTGTTTTTGAAATGTCAATCAAACGCAGAATGTCGTCGCGTCCTCACATTGAGAAGAAGTATTCTCAACTGTGTTTTTCAATAGAAGTGAGCCTATGGGCGAAAAGTATTTATTTTGAGATGTATGTGTCCATGTATTAAGTGACTATTTCCATACAAGGGTCTGTTTATCCCATAATCCATTATTCCAAATGGAAGATCAAAATGGAGAGTGCAGTTAATTGTGAAATCAGAAATCACCAACATCTCCTATCTCGATGTGTAATTGTTGAAAATGACTTGAAAAACATGCATAAAGCTAAAAGATTCTGGCAGTTGTTTGCTTTGTTTTCACTTGTAGTAACAATTGCTGTAGTTGTATTCTGTATTGTTTTTGTTCCTGTATACTGTTGGTAAGCAAGGCTAGCATAGTCAATTGTACTGCATATTAAAGAACATTTGAAAACACACAGAAATCGTGAAGAAGTTAAAATTGATCCTGACTTGTTGAAAAGTTTAAAGTACCACAATATTAAGTGTACAAAAAAATTGGGTCTGAAAATCAAGAGCAGGAAAAAAGTTTTTAATATATAAGTCACAAATACTAGCAGGACACATAAAACAAAGCCATCACTTATAATGCAGAAGGAAGTCTTGTCCATCATGACATGTAATGAAGTTTCAGATGTTGCCTAAAAAGATCCACTGATAATGGCTCTTGGAGAAAGTTGGTTAAGATTGAATGTTGGCAACAAAGAGAAGAGAAAATACTATGCATCTGCTAGGTTGCGACTTTCCGCAAGATTGTTGAATAATCTGAGATCAATACAGAGGTCAAAGGGGAATGAGGATAAAGAAACAAAATAATTTACTTGATGATGAAGATAAATCATAAGATAACAATCAAATTTCTAAATCGGAAATTACTGGACACAAAGCACTATGGGATTTCTTAAGGCATCAGCACTTCGATGACATTGTTGTGGCAGCAATTAAATGCTCATAGCCAATGAGAGTGAGGACCTACAATCACCAAGCAATGCAATAAAATTAAAGTACGACATTATCAGACTTATATGCAGCAAGTGGGGTTTAATTGTCCAGAAATGTGGTGATGGTAATTCAAAGGAAGCAATAGAATGTGATACACTTTTGAACAAAATGACTTGACAATGGAAAGAGAGAGTAACAACTACTGCCAGGAATGTATTGACTCTCAAAAAATTTCAGGAGAAAAAGGAGCTTCCATCCCCAAAAGACATCACAGGGTTCCCACTCTTTTTTCATGATGAAATTCAAGGTTTTTTTTTCATTTTCAAGGTCAAATTTGGGGATTTTTTTAGGCAATCTTCTTCGTTGTAAATGTTTTTTTAGTATCTTTCAACTTGTGCATGTTGTGTGTTATGAATAAAAGAAATATGCTTACAATACATAATATTTCTTATATTCAACATTTTATACATGTACCACTGGTGACAGGTTTATATCTTATACATCAGACTCCACTAACAGCATGTCCTGGTCATCATAGATTCTGTTCATTCTCAACAATACGTTTGAAGCAGTAAACCTATGTAAGTTTCTAAGATGTGTCTTTGCATGCCCACATCCAAGTTAAGCACTTCATCATTTGCCATGATAAAATTGTCCCAATAGATAGTGATTTTGCATTAGATACAAAATGTATTAAATACAATGTGAGCCTTATTAAGAATTATCAAAAACTGTAACATATGTAAATAAAATCCTATTGAACAGAATGTTATTATAGATACAGTAGAAAGAAGCAATGAGGTACCAAAGGAGCATCCGAACACCAAAAGTCTGAAATTTCAAAAAACAAGACCAGAGAACAAAAACGACGAAGACAACACAAAGAAACAACATAAAATCACAAAACAGAAACAGCTGAATGACAACTAGTACGTAACACGAACTCAAGTCACAACAAGAATGAAGTCAGGTGCTCCTGAGGAGTAAGCAGTTTCTGCCTGCTATCGCACACCCGTCGGGTCATCAATTGTCCACATTCAGCAAGACAAATTCGGTAGTCAGATGACCATTAATTGTTATAAACAATTCGTGTGCCTATTAACACAGTACAAACAATTTTACCACTGCACATACTTTCACACTTTAAAGTCTACAACATTAACAGTAACTTAAGAACTCATTACTTCTATAGGAAGTTTTAAAATTTAGACTGTGAAAACTGCACCTTTATATATATAGAAGAACAGCTATTTTTCGTGCTTGAGTAGCATCTTGGAATGACGGTTTGATATTATAATTTATTATTATAATTAAGTAATAAACACTATCTTATTATTGGTTACAATGTGATGTATAAGATCTTTGGCAACGTGACGGGTGTGCTATAGCAAGCAGGAACTGCTTACTCTTCCGGAGCACCTGAGTTCACACTCGTTTCGACTTGAGTTCGCGTTGCTGAATGCGGTTTTGTTGTATGTATGTGTGTGTTTTATGTTGTTATGTGGTTTGTTTTGTTGTGATGATTTTTTGTCTGCCGGTTTTGTCTTTGTCTTTACGGTTTTATGATACTGATTACCCCTTTGGTACACCTTTGCTTCTTGCTGATTATTGTACCCTTTTCCTTGAATCATGTGATTAGCTACTGAGCCTGTTTTTTCTCCTATCTTATCTCCATAATGAAGGCGTAAACAATACTTAAAGGCCTATATAAAAAAGCCTAGAAAAAGCTATATATTTTTTTAAAATTTATTCATGTAGTAAAATTTTTATTAATCATTTTTAGGACTGGATTGGTAACAGAAAAAAAAAAGAAAGTGGACGAAAATATGTGCACCATAAGCCCGTTTACTCCAGAGGCATCACTGCTTTTAACTACTTCGTTAGTACAAAAAAAGGTAATGTATTAAACATAAACCCTTGTTGAATTTTCATTGCTAATTAGAATCTTTTATATATATATATATATAAATTCTATTTCTGTCTCAAACAGACAATGAAATGACAGAGCTGATAAATAGGTAAAACATTTTTATGACACTTTTTCATGTACATGTATGCAGGGTTAATTCTATCTACAGGAAAGTAAATCTATGATATAGCTTGTCAGATGTGGCAATTAGCGATAAAAATAGGAATTTCATCGAACATTTCTCTTTTTAAATATTTATCTATTGCTAAAACTACTTCCTGATTAAGCTGTTTTGTATTCGATAGTTTTCTTAATAGGAAGTAATTGTAAGTATGTGATTTCTTGTTAAGAAACGAAAATTTTGTAACCAACAGAGGAGCAAGTTAATAAAACAGTACCACATGTACATTAAATCCTGGTAAGTCATGTAAGTGTTACAATCTGTTTATGTTCTTTTTTATTGTTATTCAATTGGAAGAAGTAGGATGACCTCAGGAATGCAAAAGAAATTGCTTCTATGCCAGGCTAACACATAACAAATCAGCACAACTTATTTCAATAGGAATTTTTAAAATAACTTCTATGGGTGGTTAATATTCAAAATAATTGCATTCCTTGGGTATGATATATGTTATAATGGAATATCCCTTACACTCCAATTGCGTTTTGGCAATATTTATATATTGATATATATTTTTTCCATAGATGAATTTCAAGGCATTGGAGACTGGGCTCCAGCATGGAACAACCTTTCCCAGGAAGAAAAACTGGAATTTAAAGAAAGGGCAAAAGAAAATTCAAAGGTGCCATCACAAGACAAGGGGAAAGCTGCTAAAGCTCTCCTAAAAAAGATAATCAACCAGGTATTTTTTTTTAGTTTATTAATGGCTTCGCCGAGTATCCGTCATATATATAGTTTGCTAAAACCTTTGAAAGGAGGGTGACACAATATACATATTACTTATAACGTATACAACATTTCTGTACAAGTAATAATCAGTAATAACTTGGTTCCTTCAGCTAGGCCCTAACTTAGTGGTTGTATATTTTAAAAACCAAGACAAGAAGCACTCACTTATTATTAATTTCATAGAATTTTCAACTTCATGTACATCATTCACTACCAAAAAATATCCAAAATGAGCAAGCGTATCTCAACAAGGCTGCTTTTTATAGTAAGTTGTAATCTCATTGTAATATGAAGTGTATTATCACAAATTAAGAAAGAACAAGTTTGAGATAATTTCACCTGATTTAAGGATTTTTTTTCCTGTAATTGACATGATTGAAAAAGACCTGAAATTGGTAATTATAAATTTCTAGTTCTATTTACAAAATAAATACCAATTTTTGCCATCAGAACAAACATAATTTCAACTAGACATAGATCAGATACATGAAATTTCTTTGGCATTTTGTTCTCAAGATTGTTCAATAGCTGAATGCCATCTTCATTCTGTTGTTGTTTTGGGTTATAATTCTACATTCTTTTCCAAAACATCTTTCAAAGATAAAATTTGTTACACACTGGAACAAGTTTGCAGTATGCTTGATTTCCTCATTGACAACACATTTGTCACCTTCGGAGGAGAGATTTTTCAACAACAAATCGGCATTCCAATGGGCACAAACTGTGCTCCTCTCCTCGCCGATTTGTTTTTATACTCTTACGAGACTGAATTTCTTCAGGGACTCGTAAAGAACAAGAAGATGAAAGAGGCAAGGTCATTTAATCTTACATTCAGATATATTGACGATGTCCTTTCTATCAATAACACTTCATTTGGTAGTTGGATTCCTTCAATATATCCTCCGGAATTGGAGATTAAAGAGACCACCGAATCTAATTGCTTCACGTCTTTCTTGGATTTGCACCTCGAATTTGACCCAGGTGGTCATCTCAGTACAAAAATTTACGATAAACGAGACGATTTTAATTTTCAAATTATTAATTTTCCTAATCTACAGGGCAATATACCTACTTCTCCTGCATACGGTGTTTATATTTCTCAATTCGATATGCCAGAGCTTGCACACATTTCACAGATTTTTTTGATCAGACACCGGTTTCTTCGTGACCGACTTTTGAAGCAGGGCTATAAGAAAATACGTCTCATACGATCACTAAAATATTCTTTCTTAGTTATCAGCCACTAGTAGAAAAGTTCAAAATTGAGTTAAAAGATATGATAGTTAATTGTTTTAATTAGTGTTTGACTGGTGTGCTGTACTGAGATGATCACCTCAATATCCCTATTGTGTCTCACATATATGTTGTGTTCTATGGTCATTACCGGATCCTAAGATCGCAATGGAAGAGGGAGGTTTGGCGCCATAAAACCTGGTTTAACCCACCATTTCGTTTGAAATGCCTGTACCAAGTCAGGACCATTGCGATCCACCAGTTCTCCGGTATGACTGATTCGTTTTTGTCATTTTCTCTGGACTATGAGATTGATCATTCAAGTTCGGTAGTTTTGTTATTACCTTTATTATCTCCATCTCAGTACAAAAATTTACGATAAAAGAGACGATTTTAATTTTCAAATTATTAATTTTCTTATCTACAGAGCAATATACCTACTTCCCCTGCATACGGTGTTTATATTTCACAACTTATTCGATATGCCAGAGCTTGCACACATTTCACAAATTTTTTGATCAGACACCGATTTCTTTGTGACCGACTTTTGGAGCAGGGCTATAAGAAAATACATGTACGTCTCATACGATCCCTAAAAAAATTCTTCCTTCGTTATCAGCCACTAGTAAAAAAGTTCAAAATTGAGTTAAAAGATATGGTGGTTAATTGTTTTATTAGTGTTTGACTGGTCTGATGTACTGAGATTATCACCTCAATATCCCTAATGTGTCTCACAACTATGTTGTGTTCTATGGTCATTACCGGATCCTAGGATCGCAATGGAAGAGGGAAGTTTTGCGCCATAAAACCTGGTTTAACCCACCATTTCGTTTGAAATGCCTGTACCAAGTCAGGACCATTGAGATCCACCAATTCTCCGGTATGACTGATATGTTTTTGTCATTTTCTCTGGACTTTGAGATTGATCATTCAACTTCGGTAGTTTTGTTATAACCTTTATTTACTAAACGAAAAAATACCTTCGAGTTTACAATTTTCACTACTGTAGACTATTGTTGCCAATATCCCTAGCTACATTCACAAAGTAATCATTAAAATGTTCTGCCACCATTGTTTGGTCATTTATAATAGTGTCATTTTTATCACATAGTATAATGTTGTTTTCGAATAGGCTACCTTTGTTCGTTATGAAAGGTTTTATTGTTTGCCGGATTTTTTTTTTGTTTAGACCCGCCAACACATCTTCACAGAAAATAATGTCTGACTGATTTTTATCTAATTTTATTGACAAGATTGCGTTGTCGCCGGTACAGTTCCCAAATTTAAACTGGTTGTATTTGTTATGTAGCGTTCGTTTTTTTTGGTAGATGGCCCTACAAACCTGAAAGATATGAAAACAAAACTCATTCGTTTGGTACTCGTATCGAACCTCATCTGACTAACCTGAAGACATTCTGGACACTTTTAAAGCCTAGATCTATTTTTGATCTCCGTAACGTATAAAACCTATAACTAACCATCTACTTATTCAACAAGATTACTCCGAAATTAAATCTAGATTTCCTGGATTTCTTCCAGTTGTTAATACAGATGGCTCTGAATATGGTGATAACGTTGCTGCTGCTGCTGTCCCGGGGAAAAGCACGTCATCACAACGCCTCCATTTTTAGGTCACCTGATGACACAAGATAAGGAGACCCCGATGTGCATTCCCTGTGACTCGGGCTGTTCTTTGAAGCTCTTTCTACATTCTTATGATCTTATCTTCTTTCCGTCCACTAAAAGGCGCTCAGAAACCTGACATCGGGTCAGGCCGCTTTGCCCACAAAGCGACTGGGATGTGTGCCCCAGGTGGTGGAATGGGGCAGCCCTGACATCGAGAGATGCGGGGTCGTCAGGCGATAATGCGGAAAACCTGACCGCAAACCATAGTGGTGCACCGTGTTGGGAAAAATGTCACGTTCCTCGCACGTTAAAGAACCCTGCTGCAGGTCTCGGTAAGAGTAGGACCCGTAGGATCCCCATGCAGGAGGCTTAATTTCCCGTCCCAACCCATCACTCCTTTTTCCAGTGGCAGTTAATACTCTCCTACCCGATTGGCCTTGTGTCCCCATTTCCTCCACTTCATCATCGTTTCATGTTCATCGTATCACCAATTACATGTTCATCTCCCGGATATGGCCGTTAATACTCTCCTACCCGATTGGCCTTGTGTCCCCATTTCCTCCACTTCATCATCATTTCATGTTCATTGTATCACCATTTTCATGTTCATCTCCCGTATATAGCCGAAATCGTGCTGCTTGGGAGTAAAGCAATAACTAACTAACTAACTAACTAACAAACTGTAATCATGATTTTCTTCAAATTTCAAAGTCCAAAGGGCCATAATTCCCACAAAAAAAAATTGCGGATAAAACATTCCTGGTAATATGCACAACTACATATGGTGTACTTCTTGCATTCCTGGTAATATGCACAACTACATATGGTGTACTTCTTGCATACCAAGGTTTCAGGATTTGCAATAAAGTATATGTGTATAGATTAATGATCTATATTCAAGAAAATACCTTTTGAAAATGTTAAAGGGGGAAATGTTTCCTCTGAACTTTCATAGGATTGAAAAGCAGTGAGTGAGTTGGTGTTTTACGCCCGTGCAACGCTATATAGGTCATCTACAGGCGATGAACATGAAAAGGATGACAAAATGAACATGAGATGATGATGGGGATGGGGTGGGACACAAAGGACCGTTTAATTTTGAAGAACCACAGGAAAAAGGGGAAAGGTTGGTAGGGGCGGAAAATTAAGCCTATGTGGTGCACTACTTGGCGGTCCACAAAGGGGTCTTTTACGTGCATGAAGCGTGGCACTCACCAAACACGTTGGCCCGCTATTGTCGGCGGTCAGGGTTTCCGTATTATAGACCTGACAACCCCCGCGGACGAGGGCCACCCTATTCAGCCACCTAGAGTACACACTTGGACGCTCTGTGGGCTGAGCACTGACCAGACATCAGAATCCCAAGACCCTTAGGTCGCCTCTTACGACAATCTAGGCTCTGCTGCGGGCCTATTCGCCACCCGGGCCCCGCACGGGACTTAAAAAGCAGTTGTAGTGGGTAAATGGGCAAAGAATTATTAAAGATTTATTTACACTAATTAACAGCCTTTTAAAAAGTAACAAGAACTAGAGGCTCCCAGGAGCCTGAATCGCTCACCTGATCTCTTATGCCAAAGTTTGAATAAATTTTACAAACTTTCAAGTATACAAAGCTGCAAAACAATCCTTTCAGTGGTTTCAGAGAAGATTTTTCGAAATCATTTAAACTCATAGAAAAAACAGTTAAAGGGCAATAACTCCTATAAGGACCTTTTGATGCTGAACAAGAAAAGTTGCTTCCGATTTTCTCTATCTCTTATACTTTTCAACTTATAAGCCAAAAACAATGGTCTGACCCCCTGTTCTATTTTTAGCAATGGCGGCCTTGTTGGTTGGTCGACATGTATATAATTCACAAACTTGGTAGAGGACATCCTAAAGATTAAGTGTACTAAGTTTCAAAGAAATCCCTTCAGTGGTTTCAGAGAAGAAGATTTTTGAAAATCAGTTAAAATCAATGGAAAAAAACAGTTTAAGGGGAATAACTCTTAAACGGCTGATCTGACAATTTTGACCCTGAAATCATTTTTGTAGATCTCAATGAGCTTAACAATTTGGCAATGCTAACTTTTCCTCTAGCTTAACAGTTTTCAAGATATAGTCCAAAAACTGCAAAAATGGTCAATTTTGATGATTAAAGGGCAATAACTCCTGTAAGGAGTCGTTTCACAACTTCGACTCAATGGAGAGATTCGTAGAGCTTTTGATGCTGAACAAGGTAGGATGTTTCGGATTTTCTCTATCTTTTATACTTTTTGAGTTATAAGCCAAACACAATGCTCTGACCCCCCTGTTCTATTTTTTAGCAACGGCGGCCATGTTGGTTTGTCAACATGTATATAGTGAGTGAGTGAGTGAGTTGGTGTTTTACGCCCGTGCAACGCTATATAGGTTATTTACAGGCGATGAACATGAAAAGGATGATAAAATGAACATGAAATGATGATGATAAATGAAATATGGAGATGGGGTGGGAAACAATTCACAAACTTGGTAGAGGACATCCTAAAGATCAAGTATACCAAGTTCAATGCAATCCCTTCAGTGGTTTCAGAGAAGAAGATCTTTGAAGAAAAGTTAACGGACGTACGGACGACGGACGCTTAACGATGACAATAGCTCACCTGACCCTTCGGTCAGGTGAGCTAAAAACCAAACAACACTATTTTGAATTAATTTAGATAAGTAATATGCTAATGCCACTGTAGAATGGATGGCAAATAAGACAGATCTTTGCTTATAAAACATCACATAATCTGGATCACATAAAGTTTTAGTGTAACAGATCTGATAGATGTTGATTTCTTTTTATTTCAAGGTTATAATGCTGTTAGCGCAGGAGCTGCATTAGATGATGTAAAGAACAGGCCAGAGGCTTGAATATAAAAAAAGACAGAAAGGATTTATGCCAACAACTTAAGAAAACAAACTGCCACAATTGCACATGTATTTTTGATAGGATATACTGATTTAATAGAATAAAATGTCTATCCCATATACCCAGAAATAAAAGTTTCATTTAAACACACACTTGCTTACCCTGATACTTTATACTTTTTATTTCTTTTGGACATGCATGTATTTTGGAATTAAAGATATTTGCATACTTTTTCATTGGCATGACTTGTTGGTATATTGAGCTGGATTTATTAATCAGGTTTTTTGGTTGGACAATGTAAACAAAGCTTACTGGGATATATGATAATAATCTGTCACTTCAACACGGCATTAAAGAAACAATAGGGTATCGAATGGGCATCAGAATTGAAACGGTCTGAACACATCACAAAAGCACGCACAAGACAAGAAAAATACATGTGATATAAATTAACACGACACCATTACTCAATTGTATAAAATTGTATAGATGTATATATTGTATATTATGTAAAACCGTGTAAGGGTTTTTTTCGCACGAGCTTAATATCGCGGATTTCATTAAAATGGGAGATTTTTACGCAGAATTCAATTTTAGCAATTATTTACATGCGAGTTATATACCTTACATATACGATTACGAGATTTTATTTTCGCAGTTTTTCCATTTTTTCAAGTTGCCAAAATACCGTAAAAAAGCGAAAATTAGAGAAAAAAAATGAAATATGGTATTTATAACTGTATTTTAGAAGAAAATAACTGTTGTTGAAGAGATGAAGATCAATGTCTCATACCAGCTTAAAAACCTGTAGAAAAACACCACAAATTAAGAAGACAACAATGGATGGTAGTAGTAAGGTAATGATGATGAGCGCACAGCTGGCGGTTGGTGGTGTTATATAGAAGTCATATAATAGAGAGTGGCGTTGAGCCCGCGAGCTGAGCGTGCCCGACGTGTGTGTTTCCATTAGCCCGGGAGCGGGTCCGCCGCCGGAGAGGTGAGCGAGCCCGACGAGTCTGTCGGTCTGTAACCCAATTTTTTTTTTTTTTAAGAGACCGAGCCCGGTCTGTAACCCAAATTTTTTTTGGTGATATATAGAGAGCAGAGCCCAACAAGTCTGTCGGTCTGTAACCCAATTTTTTTTTCTGTAACCCAATTTTTTTTGTGTGTGATATATAGAGAGCAGCCAAGTCTTACCCATTTTTTTTGGTCTCATTTATTAGGATTATGAAGGTGAAACAGTTACATGTTTTAGTTTTGTTTGCTTCCAGCAACAGTGAGATATATATGCTGTTGTTTAAATTTGGTCTCAGTCTGTTTCGAGAATTGAAGCAGTTGTACGACACATCCGAGTTGAGTGATATAGAGGGTTGGAAAAGCAAAGAACGACTTTGAGAAAGACTTTTTCAAACTGATGTGCAACAGGTACGTGTCGTTTTCTTTGTTGTAATTGAGTTTGATAAAACTTTTTGGTTAGAGTTTCTATGAGTCGAATAACGTTTTGGCTAGAGTTTCTATGAGTTGAATAACGTTTTTTTACTAGAGTTTCTATGAGTCGAGCAACTTTTTGAGTTAGAGTTTCTATGATGAATCATTGCTTTTTTTCAGTGTCTTTGGAAAATGTATGGAATCCATCCGGTCCCGAATGAACATGAGACTGATCAATTCGGAGGAAAAACTGAAAAAGTTGACGGCAAAACCATCGTTTATCCGATGTCAAATGTTCAACGAAGACCTCGTCGGTGTGCACAACCAACAAATCAACATCACCCTCAACAAACCAATCTATGCAGGACAAGTCATTTAGGATCTATCAAAGTGGTTAATGTATGAGTTTCATTACAAAGTTATGAAGCAAAAGTATGGCGAAACCATCAACTTGCTGTTTACAGACACGGACTCCTTGTGTTATGAAATACACACCGATGATGTCTACAGGGACTTGGGAGACATGGCGGACCTGTTTGATACTGATGAGTCTTGAATAGACGAAACGCGCGTCAGGCGTAGCAAAATTTATTGTCTGGAACTTTGTTGTCATTTGTATTTCGAACACACGTGAAGGTTAGCACTGCTGGTGGAGTTTGAATTCCCCGAGGTTAACCCGCTCCGGCACCAACACTTTTGAGTTGGAGAATACATCAAAGCTTTAAATTATCCGTCTAAATTTCAAAATTGTCTAAACCCTAAGTTTCTTCCTACCCCAGACTAGGTTGAATATCTTAGTAATAATTTGGTTTCCCAGTTTGGTATTTTTGGTTATACTGTTCTATTCTCTTTATATTCATACAGTGTTTGGCATTTTCAATATTTTTGGTAGAGCGCCTCTGATGAGTCTTGAATAGACGAAACGCGCGTCAGGCGTAGCAAAATTTATTGTCTGGAACTTTGTTGTCATTTGTATTTCGAACACACGTGAAGGTTAGCACTGCTGGTGGAGTTTAAATTCCCCGAGGTTAACCCGCTCCGGCACCAACACTTTTGAGTTGGAGAATACATCAAAGCTTTAAATTATCCGTCTAAATTTCAAAATTGTCTAAACCCTAAGTTTCTTCCTACCCCAGACTAGGTTGAATATCTTAGTAATAATTTGGTTTCCCAGTTTGGTATTTTTGGTTATACTGTTCTATGCTCTTTATATTCATACAGTGTTTGGCATTTTCAATATTTTTGGTAGAGCGCCTCTGATGAGTCTTGAATAGACGAAACGCGCGTCAGGCGTAGCAAAATTTATTGTCTGGAACTTTGTTGTCATTTGTATTTCGAACACACGTGAAGGTTAGCACTGCTGGTGGAGTTTAAATTCCCCGAGGTTAACCCGCTCCGGCACCAACACTTTTGAGTTGGAGAATACATCAAAGCTTTAAATTATCCGTCTAAATTTCAAAATTGTCTAAACCCTAAGTTTCTTCCTACCCCAGACTAGGTTGAATATCTTAGTAATAATTTGGTTTCCCAGTTTGGTATTTTTGGTTATACTGTTCTATGCTCTTTATATTCATACAGTGTTTGGCATTTTCAATATTTTTGGTAGAGCGCCTCTGATGAGTCTTGAATAGACGAAACGCGCGTCAGGCGTAGCAAAATTTATTGTCTGGAACTTTGTTGTCATTTGTATTTCGAACACACGTGAAGGTTAGCACTGCTGGTGGAGTTTAAATTCCCCGAGGTTAACCCGCTCCGGCACCAACACTTTTGAGTTGGAGAATACATCAAAGCTTTAAATTATCCGTCTAAATTTCAAAATTGTCTAAACCCTAAGTTTCTTCCTACCCAGACTAGGTTGAATATCTTAGTAATAATTTGGTTTCCCAGTTTGGTATTTTTGGTTATACTGTTCTATGCTCTTTATATTCATAGTGTTTGGCATTTTCAATATTTTTGGTAGAGCGCCTCTGATGAGTCTTGAATAGACGAAACGCGCGTCAGGCGTAGCAAAATTTATTGTCTGGAACTTTGTTGTCATTTGTATTTCGAACACACGTGAAGGTTAGCACTGCTGGTGGAGTTTAAATTCCCCGAGGTTAACCCGCTCCGGCACCAACACTTTTGAGTTGGAGAATACATCAAAGCTTTAAATTATCCGTCTAAATTTCAAAATTGTCTAAACCCTAAGTTTCTTCCTACCCCAGACTAGGTTGAATATCTTAGTAATAATTTGGTTTCCCAGTTTGGTATTTTTGGTTATACTGTTCTATGCTCTTTATATTCATACAGTGTTTGGCATTTTCAATATTTTTGGTAGAGCGCCTCTGATGAGTCTTGAATAGACGAAACGCGCGTCAGGCGTAGCAAAATTTATTGTCTGGAACTTTGTTGTCATTTGTATTTCGAACACACGTGAAGGTTAGCACTGCTGGTGGAGTTTAAATTCCCCGAGGTTAACCCGCTCCGGCACCAACACTTTTGAGTTGGAGAATACATCAAAGCTTTAAATTATCCGTCTAAATTTCAAAATTGTCTAAACCCTAAGTTTCTTCCTACCCCAGACTAGGTTGAATATCTTAGTAATAATTTGGTTTCCCAGTTTGGTATTTTTGGTTATACTGTTCTATGCTCTTTATATTCATACAGTGTTTGGCATTTTCAATATTTTTGGTAGAGCGCCTCTGATGAGTCTTGAATAGACGAAACGCGCGTCAGGCGTAGCAAAATTTATTGTCTGGAACTTTGTTGTCATTTGTATTACGGATCGTTCGACAAAACAAAGCATCTATTCAGCAACAAAAATAAGAAAGTTCCAGGAAAATTTAAAGATGAATTGGGAGGTATGTATTCAATTTTCACAAAATTTTTCTAACATTTTAAAAATTTTACAAATTTTTTTTACACTTTTAAAAATTTTCACAATTTTTCCGAAAGTTTCACGAAATGTTTCTAACATTTTAAAAATTTCTTTTCGTTTTTCGAAAATTTTACAAGTTTTTCTGAAAGTTTCACAAAATTTTTCTTACACTTTTAAAAATTTTAAAAGTTTTTCCGAAAGTTTCACAAAATTTTTCTTACATTTTAAAAATTTCTTTTCGTTTTTCGAAAATTTTACAAGTTTTTCTTACACTTTTAAAAAATTTCACAATTTTTCCGAAAGTTTCACAAAATGTTTCTAACATTTTAAAAATTTCTTTTCGTTTTTCGAAAATTTTACAAGTTTTTCTTACACTTTTAAAAATTTTCACAATTTTTCCGAAAGTTTCACAAAATGTTTCTAACATTTTAAAAATTTCTTTTCGTTTTTCGAAAATTTTACATGTTATTTTTTTTTTTCAGGAACACCCTTGAAAGAATTTGTGGGGTTGAGACCAAAAATGTACAGTCTTTTGTACGACGAATCAACAAAATCCGGAGATATTTACACAATGGAAAAGAAAGTGGCCAAAGGAATATCAAAAACAGAAATAAAAAAAACTCTACGCCATGACATGTATAAACAATGTTTAGACAACGAAACTACAACAATCAATTCTATGACGTGCATTAGGAGTAAAAACCACGAACTTTATATAGACAATGTTGTGAAAAAGGGACTATGTAGCTTTGACGATAAACGCTATTGGAGGAACGCCGTTGAAAGCTATGCCTATGGACATTACAAGATTGATTGTCATTGATTTATTTATTATTAATAAAAATTGAAAAAACACTAACCGTGTATGAATATATATATATAGTCCAAAAGTCTAAAATTCTATTGTCCACAGACACACCCGATCATTGTTACATGGGCTGTTGGAACATAGCACAGATAGATTTCGTCATTATTCAGTTCGTAAAACGGTGATAAGAGTCTTGGTCGTTGAGGTTGCAACATAGGCTCATCAAATGTGTTATCCGTCGGTCTCTTCGTCACCCTTGTCTGTATAGTAGCAGGAGTTGGTGGTGGAGTCTGTAACATAATACAATGAATTAACAAATATGAAAGGAATTTTCCAGGTTCTTTAAGTTCGGAAACATACAAAAAAAGATTTTCCCCGCGTTCTTAACTTTGGTGAGTGAGTGAGTTGGTGTTTTACGCCCGTGCAACGCTATATAGGTTATTTACAGGCGATGAACATGAAAAGGATGATAAAATGAACATGAAATGATGATGATAAATGAAATATGGAGATGGGGTGGGAAACAAAGGACCGGTAAATTTTGAAGAACCACAGGAAAAAGGGGAGAGGTGGGTAGGGGCGGAAAATTTAGCCTATGTGGTGCACTACTGGGCGGTCCACAAAGGGGTCTTTTACGTGCATGAAGCGTGGCACTCTCCACACACGTTGGCCCACTATGATCGGCGGTCAGGGTTTCCGTATTATAGACCTGACAACCCCCGCGGACGAGGGCTACCCTATTCAGCCACCTAGGGTACACACTTGGTCGCTCTGTGGGCTGAGCACTGACCCGACGTCAGAATCCCAAGACCCTTAGTCGCCTCTTACGACAAGCTAGGCTCTGCTGCGGGCCTATTCGCCACCCGGGCCCCGCACGGGACTCTTAACTTTGGAAAAAGGTTTCTCGAGTTCTTAACTGTAGAAACTTACAAGGTTTTCACAAGGTCTTATCTTTAGAAACACACAAATAAACTTACCAATGGTTGATTCAGTGTCGTCGGCTCTCCGGGAACATTCTCTTTCTGAAAAAAAAAACATACACACCTAGTTCAAAAGTACTAAAATCAGAGCATTACATCTTTAACATCTTGAACTTGTCATACAATTAAAATCAGAATACTACATATTGTAATATCAGCTTTTAACCCATTGAAAGAAAAAGAAGTTTTTATGTTTTCCGTTGTGATTTTTTTTTTGAATTGCTGTTTGTTTATGTTTGTTGTGTCGCATACACTTATTCCACATCTCTATTTTTAAAAGGTAAAATTATTTCTATACTGTTAGAATTTGTTACCTGTGGAAAACGAGCTTTGAGGGTTTCTAGATGTCCTCGCATGTTGAACAGGTCATCCAACTCGTCCAACCCGATGTTTACGGTATTTCTTCAGTTGGTTATATCCAAATAAAAGAAACCCCTTTTGGATCTTTTAAAAAGTTACAGATTTTGTTTGCCCCCTTCCGAAATTTGTAGAAAACTCAATGTTTCCATACTTATTGATACTTTGTGAAAAAACAGGTTCTGAAGACATCGTTTGGAAAATTTTGAATGTTGAAGTCTAGCTGTGTTCGATTTTTATACTTTAGATTTATTTTCAAACAACAAATAATGTTCACCAATGGTTGATGAGAGTTTCATTAGATAAGACAAAAGGGTTGAGAAAAGGGGTATCTATAGGGTGTGTTTATCACTTTCTCCCAACCTCCCCGAAACAAATCCTTTCCTAAATCCTGAATTTTCTATTGTACATGATTGTAGTCATACTTTTTTCAGTTCGAATTTTTTACAGGGAGAAACCACCATTTAAATAAATAAATAGAATAATATAAAACATTCCAATTAAACATTAAATTTTAATGAAGAAATTAATTACGGAACAGCCCCTTTCATGAAATGTGTAACCCCCCATCAGTTTTAACGCGCGCATGCGCATTTGAATTTGTTTATTGTGAAAAAAAAATGTCGAAGATGATCGTGTACGTATTGATGTCGAGTTTGATGGTTAGTGGCGCCCTATGTTTTGATGTTAATGAGAAGACATGCAATCCCAAGACAAATCCTCAGACCTTTGAAATGGAAGAACTGGTTTGCCAGTTCATTGGTGCCGGCGTCTACAGAGTAACAACAAGTATCAGAAGGGTGACCATGGATCGGCTGACGACAGACAGCGTCCTCATGGTACCAAATGGAGTCGACGTTGACATTATCGAGATTTTGAATGAGGGAAACTGCCAACATGTTATGGTGCCAGCAAAGACAAGGGTCGTGATCAATGGAGAGATTTGTGTAAGTACTGATAAGCATTCTCACCAATACACATCTGTTTAAAACACAATGCTCCCGGGGGGGGGGGGGGGGTTACTCCCAAATATATTGTATACCTATGTGCCGATTGGGTTGTCAAACCTGAACCTGTTCGTGACTTCAAAAATAATATACAAAACCATACCCTGTCACTGATTTTGTGCAGTCAAATGAAGTCATTTTCATACCATTGCAATGATGTTAGGTACGTTTGACCCTATTTAACTAATATTTGCGGAAAACAATGACAGTCATATTTGGAATTTGAATGTTCTACTAAAAAATGGTATGATGAATTACCGATGATGGACATTTTAAAGTCATTTATAAGCCCGTTCTTTTCAGGGTTGAAAATCATGACCCTGTTCATGACTAGTAACCTTTGAAAAACAGACCCTGTTTTGCGGCACATAGGCATACCCACTTACATTGGGAGTAACCCCCCCGGGACAATGCTAAAAATGTTTATGAAATAAACAACATATTCAACCAGAGTTTTTGTTAACGAAGAGATTTGTAATAAGTACTAATTGTGTAAGAAGGGAATACCAATGAAGCATTCTCACACTCATCAAATGTACAAAGGGGGGAGGTCAACACTGTTGGTTAAAAAATAAGCATATTCAAACATGTTATAATATTTCATTAATCATTAATGAAAGAATGTTACAGCACTAAACTTGATCAAAGTCAAATATGTACATGTTTTAATTGTTTTTTTTTGTTTTCAGAATCCACCTGCTAATGATAGTACAACCACTAGGCCTGAGGTTCTTCAGACTGAGTCTGCTCACTCTGCTGATACGACGGAGGAGGTGATGGGAAGGACGGACCAATCTCCAACTCGGTCAGAGTCTGTAGCACCGACAGTGCATTTTCGCACCGAGGCTGAGGTGGGTCCACTCTACTGTCTACGATTTCCCTTGTGGATTTGTTTTGTTGAACCAATATTATCTTGTGCATTTCTGCCCTTTATTAATTAAAATTTACTAATTATTTAAATTTATATAATGATATATATATTGACATATTAGTTTTTTATACCCCGCCACACGAAGTGGCAGGGTATTATGTTATACCCTCAGTTTTTTTCGGTGTCTGTCCGTCCGTCCGTCTGTCTGTCCGTCTGTCTGTCCCCCGAAGGTTTCCGACCAATAACTTGAAAACGCGTCAAAGGATTTGAATGATATTTTGCACAACTGCTTAGTACAATAAAATACAGGTCAAGTTCGATTTCCAGCATGATCCAAAAAATAGTTTTCGAGATAGGCCACTTTGAAAAATCAAATTTCATGAAATTTTGAGTTTCCGACCAATAACTTGAAAACGCGTCAAAGGATTTGAATGATATTTTGCACAGCTGTTTAGTACAATAAAATACAGGTCAAGTTTGATTTCCAGCATGATCCAATAAATAATTTTCGAGATAGGCCACTTTGAAAAATCAAATTTCATGAAATTTTGAGTTTCCGACCAATAACTTGAAAACGCTTCATGGGATTCAAATTATATTTTGTACAGCTATTGAGTACAATAAAATACAGGTCAAGTTCAATTTCCAGCTTGATATGAAAAATAGTTTTCGAGAAAGGCCACTTTGAAATCAAATTTTATGAACTTTTGATATTATAACGTGGCGGGGTATCATTTAATGTCCCATTACATGCCCTATTTTTATTTTAATGTTATTATATGTTGTTTTGTTTTTTTAGACAAACAACACACATGACAAGCTACCATGGATTGTGTCAGCAATTACATCAACAGCAGGTAAAATCATATTATCCTTGTTGTGTATAATAATTTTGTTTGTTCTTGCACTATTATCAACCGTGTACTGTTTCAAGTCAAAACAAGTAAAATATTTACCTCTAGAAAAACAATGTATAGAAATGAATGATGTAGGAAATAATCTGAATCAAGAATTTTCTTAAACGTTATAAATGTTTTCTTCTTGTAGTTCTCCTTGTATTAGTTATAAATTTGGGTGTCAGAAAGTGCAGTTTGTGGACCGCCAAGTAGTGCACCACATAGGCTAAATTTTCCGCCCCTACCCACTTCTCCCCTTTTCCTGTGGTTCTTCAAAATTTACCGGTCCTTTGTGTCCCACCCCATCCCCATATTTCATTTATCATCATCATTTCATGTTCATTTTATCATCCTTTTCATGTTCATCGCCTGTAAATAACCTATTTAGCGTTGCACGGGCGTAAAACACCAACTCACTCACTCACTCACTCACAGAAAGTGCAGAAAGTCAAAGAACAGAAGTTCACTTTTGGAGGGGGGTATTCCTTTTCAAGAAGTACCACTGAATGATCCTAAAAAATTTTGGTAGAGCTTTTGAAACTTTGGTACTTAATCAAAAAAAAATTTTCTGCTTGATTTTGAAATTTGGATAATTTTTTCTTTGAAATTTAGTACATGTAATTTTTTTCAGCGTTATGTTTATTTATTGGTGGAATTTTGATCATTTGGAAAAAAAGAAGAAATTCTGCATCGAATTCAAGTTCTCAAGACAATATATACAATGCTGCTTGGTTTTCACTAAGAGACTAAAAAATTTTTTATAATTATTTTCAGAAATTGTTTTCATGACATTAATTACCATCGTCTTAGTAGTGGACAATTTGTACCGACAATATATAAGAATTATTAGAAACCCCCCTCCGATTGTGAATTTTCTTCAACTTGCCGCAATCCAAACTCCACAACCAGCTCCACAACCTATAGTACAAAACCCAGCACAACCCATTATCAGAAGAAGCCGAAGAAACAGACAACCTCCTAATAGACTTAACCTGTAATTTTTCTACTTTATATATTGTCTGCTTTTTATAGCTTAATTATATTTACCTGCTTTTAATTATAGCCTCTATCATTTCCCTGATGTTGATTGAATTCCTTGACTGCACTCTTATGCATTGAAATCTCATTTCCATTAAACAATCATTACTCAAGTTTTCCAGGACGATTTTCTTGTTCTCCCTTTCCAAATGCATCAAACTATGATATAATGAAAAAACGTCCATTAAAGATTCATTAAACCTATGGATTGGCTGGCGACTCTTCCATAAAACCATCTCTTGTTGAATTCTTGGTGATGTGTAACACCTAAAGCAGGGAAGGTCTGCTTGTTTTATGGCATACTTATCAAGGCGATTGCAAATGTCTGCAAAAAAATCTTCGTTTTCCATGCTGCAAATATGTAACAAAAAATAGCAAGCTGTCCTGTTTGAATTATCTTGAACTAATGATTGTTTTTTGGAGGTTTTTTTCAAGTATTTATCTTATCAGCTTGTAATCCCTTGTGTATACTTAATTGCACTTACTCAGTCTTTGAATTATTAATCTAAAAAAAATGTTTATATTAATTATGGGAATTAAAAAATTTAGAGACTAGTTAATCATGGTTGTCTTAATCAATATTGATCATTTTAAACAATTATAATCAGCTTTTCATCTCTTAATCAAATGGTTTATGGTCTTTTGTGCTGAAATATTGACTTTATGGTTAGTCTAGTCATCTTATATATATTATTCATATATATGCATGGTCTATTTATAGCTATCTCTAACGTGTTTATGTTCATGCTTCATTCAAAATCTGTTTGTCAGATGATTTTCAGGGTTGAAATTACAGTAACATTGTTTGATTATATTCTAGACATTCATATATATTATTCATATATAGATGTAGAATTCTAAAAATTATAATAAAAAGGTTAGGTACACTTACCCAGAATTATTGATATTTTCATCAAAAGCTTGCTGCATTAGCTCATATATTGCTGCGTCCTTTTTTTCTTGATACAATCACATTTCATGTGAAAATTCAGAGAGATTTTATCTCCCTAAAAATTATTTTCTACTGAAATTATATTGACTTTATGGTTAGTTTAGTCAAATAGATGTTGAATTTTCAAAATTATAATGAAAAGGTTAGGTACACTTAACCAGAATTATTGATATTCATTTGTTTTTTCTTATGATACAATCACATTTCATGTGAGATTTGAGAGATTCATATGTATATATTATAAATGTAGATAGTTGTAGATCATTTTCATATCCATCATCAAAATGATGATGTAAAAGATTTTTGTTTAGCGTTTTAGTTCACACATTTTTTGTTGTTTTAATAGATTGTGTTGAAACCATTAATTTTTAAACTATGCCCCCATTGATAATGAAAGATTATTTACAGTTTGATTATTAAAGATTATTTACAATTTGTTATCAATATAATCTACTTTTTAGTAACTATAATCAAGCAAAATATACATGTTGGCTAGTCTTTTAGATTTGTTTGATTTATCACTTTGAATAATTTTGATAAAGTAGTCTTTAAAGTTGCATTTATTACAAATCATTCCCATCATTATTTACATATATACATATAGTATTAATGATTTCTCCTCAATAAAATCCATGTCTTATTGCTCATTTATTTTGTGCTGGAGCATATAACACACATTTTTATTTTTGCATATAAATGTATATAAAACAGTGAATGTGCGAATGAATACTAGTGCTGATCTTTTAAAACTTTGTGCTTGAAAACTTTACAATTTGATTCCAAAGTATTTGCAAGTTGTCATAGTTTTTTTCCATTGTTTGTGAGCAAACTACAAGCTGTTACGTGTAGTTTGAGGGTTGGTTTTATAATGAGAATGATATATACTAGTGCTAATTTTTATATTGTAACATGATAACTTGATATAATTCTACTTCCTAGATGAATGTTTAGTTTTATATAAATGTACATAAAACAGTGTATGTGTGGATGAATGACAGTTTGTTGTTTATAATACATCATGTATGTCCAATCAAACCTTTTTTTTCATGAAATTTATATCTGTTAAACATTTCATTAATAATGGTTGTGATTTTGTTATCCAAACATGCCAACTTATGTGTGATATTTTTAAAGGACAAAGTATTGTGCAATTTTATGAATTCCATTATTTGGTGCTAACTTTTATGTTAACTGTTGAATTTTTGATACTCATAGATAATCAGGTTTTGTTTAAACTGTTTGACTGATAAGTTTTGTATTATGACAGGTTGAATATTTTACTTTGTGAAGTATTCTTGTATTTATTTGAGACATGTTGTCATCACTTGGTGTTTGATTATACCCTCCCAAATAAGCCCTCAATTTTAATTATGGTCCAAGCTTTGTTTTGATGAGTGAGTGAGTGAGTTGGTGTTTAACGCCCGTGCAACGCTATATAGGTTATTTACAGGCGATGAACATGAAAAGGATGATAAAATGAACATGAAATGATGATGATAAATGAAAAATGGGGATGGGGTGGGAAACAAAGGACCGGTAAATTTTGAAGAACCACAGGAAAAGGGGAGAGGTGGGTAGGGGCGGAAAATTTAGCCTATGTGGTGCACTACTTGGCGGTCCACAAAGGGGTCTTTTACGTGCATTAAGCGTGGCACTCTTCACACACGTTGGCCCACTATGGTCGGCGGTCAGGGTTTCCGTATTATAGACCTGACAACCCCCGCGGACGAGGGCTACCCTATTCAGCCACCTAGGGTACACACTTGGTCGCTCTGTGGGCTGAGCACTGACCCGACGTCAGAATCCCAAGACCCTTAGTCGCCTCTTACGACAAGCTAGGCTCTGCTGCGGGCCTATTCGCCACCCGGGCCCCGCACGGGATTTGTTTTGATGAGTATGAAATCATAAGTCATTTATTTTAATTCCAATGATACAACTTAATCCTCTTTTTGCCAAGACCAACCCATTATCACTGACACCATAAGCCTTCTTCCAAAGTTTCTCACAATGGTTTTACAGTGTCAACACAAAATATGCTATCTGAGTGTGTTAAAAAAAAATTTTTGTGAGAAAAAAAGTATTTGAAACTTGGTGTCTGCAAGAAAACCATTTGAAACTTGGTATGTGCAAGAAAAACATTTGAAACTTGGTATGTGAAAGAAAAACTAGAAGACGTTTATTACAAAAAAAAACTTACTGTTTCATGATTGACATCCTACACAAAACTAAAAGGGTCAGATTTCAGGTGACTTCAGGTCACAAATGGTAAAAAACGATCCCGTTCTCGTATTGGTAAAACCAAATCTTGGGTTTCTTAAGACTCTTGTAGAAACGCTTTAGCCACAAGAATTGTTGATTATGAGTTTCAAGGTTTGGTTTGAGTATTCTGACATCTCAGAGAGAAACGCTTTAGCTAAAAAGATGTTTATTATTGTTTACAGTGACATCAGGTACATGGTGACCTGAGGTCTCCCTTTACACAACAAAATACATCGTAAACACGAGGTTAAAAGGTTGGACAAAGGCGTCCTCAAGACTCTAACTACCTTAGGTATAACGCTATAGCCAATAGGTTAATATCATTAATAGAAGAAAATGAGATGTTGAATAAGTGTACGCGACACAACCTACATTATAAACGTATATTTTAAATATCCACAATGGAAAACAGCCAGCAGCCTTCAATGTGACCAGCAGCCAGCAGCCTTCAATGTGACCAGCGGTCGCTGCTCGCTGTTTTTCAATTGGCCCCTGGATTGAAAATAAAATACACATGATTCAAGCCCAATCCCAAAGTGCATTGAAAGACCCTCTTCTTGACAAAAAACAATTAACAAAAATTCGACTAAATACAAACATAAGCTTTGATAAAGATTCCTAATGTCTATTATTGGAGAAGCGTAATACACAAACAAATAACACATAAAATATTCTCCTGTGGTTGTAAGACTTGGTATAACAATGGTCATAACTCAGAAAAATGGTTTACAGGTGGCTCATGAAAAACACACAGAAAAATTTGGGTTACAGACCGACAGACTTGTTGGGCTCTGCTCTCTATATATCACCAAAAAAAAATTTGGGTTACAGACCGGGCTCGGTCTCTTAAAAAAAAATAGGTTACAGACCGACAGACTCGTCGGGCTCGCTCAGCTCTCGGGCTAAGGGCTTCCGGCGGCGGACCCGCTCCCGGGCTAATGGAAACACACACGTCGGGCACGCTCAGCTCGTGGGCTCAACGCCACTCTCTATTATATGACTTCTATATAACACCACCAACCGCCAGCTGTGCGCTCATCATCATTACCTTACTACTATAAAAAGCTACGCCGAGCGCAGCATGATACGACCGCGACATGTTGAACCCTGTACGTTGGAGGCCCAATATGGATTGTCAAATGCTTTGGACACATGCAGCCCATGATGGACTCACAAAACACTTTGACGGACTTTCTATGCATACTTGAATTTTGTATTTATACCAACTTTTAAGAAACTCTTATAACTGGTGTATTTGGTCCCTTTGACGAGAAATTTCTTAACAACGGTAAGAAATATTGCAAATTTAATTGCAAAAACTCAGGTAGGGATTTCATAAGGTTTTTCAAAATCGGACCACAAATAAAAAAGTTGAATTTTTGAATTTTTACCCCCCCCCCTTTTGCAAGGTTACAATGCAGGATATATCAAAACAGTTGTCACATTTAGTTGGCTGAATTCATAGAGTATTTCATTAAAAAATGAATGATCAAAATCAGATGAAAATAACATTCTACACAAGTTTTGTCAATAAACCCATTATAGTCCCTTTTGGCCTTTCTTTCCGTAACAGTAGGGGCTACAGACCCCAAATTCAATACCAACCTTCCTTATGTGGTGAGAAATATCATATCAAAATTTCATATCAATTGAGAAACTACAACTTAAAAGTTTAATCGCACATTCAAAGCAACACTTTTAGTTGGCGTTTTTGGCCCCTTTGACCCCTAATTTCTCAATAACGGTAAGAGATATTGCAAATCTGATTGAAATACGCAGACACGAATTTTTACAAGGATTCCAATGAAAAAAAGATTTTGAAAATCAGACCACAAATAAAAAAGTTGATTTTTTGGGGCGTGGCCAAACTTTGACCCCCATTAGCAATGTCACGGTGCAAGATACATAAAAACAGTTGTTACATTAAGTTGACAGAATTTATTGAGGAAAACAATAAAACAACAAGGAAATGTGTCAAGATGACACTGATGCCCCGCTGGCAAATAAAATAAAACTGTTATTTTTACCAAATTTGCTAAGTCCAAGTAACTCATAACTGTAACTCATCATGGTAGACTCACATACCAAAAATCTGTTGAATATATGCAAGGATGTGGAAAAAAAGTTCGGAAAACTTTTTTTTTACAAAATTTGCTAAGTTCAAGGGCCGTAATTTAGGTCAAAATCAGTGGACCGGAACGAAACTCGAACTTGACCTGTAACTCATCATGGTAGACTCAAATACCAAAAATCTTTTGAATATATGGAAGGATGTGGAAAAAAAGTACGGAAAACTTATTTTTACAAAATTTGCTAAGTTCAAGGGCCGTAATTTAGGCCAAAATCAGTGGACCGGAACGAAACTCGAACTTGACCTGTAACTCATTATGGTAGACTCACATACCAAAAATCTTTTGAATATATGCAAGGAAGTGGAAAAAAAGTACGGAAAACTTATTTTTTCAAAATTTGCTAAGTTCAAGGGCCGTAATTTAGGTCAAAATCAGTGGACCGGAACGAAACTCGAACTTGACCTGTAACTCATCATGGTAGACTCACATACCAAAAATCTTTTGAATATATGCAAGGATGTGGAAAAAAAGTGCGGAAAACTAAAGTGTGACGGACGGACGGACGGACGAACGGACCGAAATCAGATAAAACATAAACATTCTACAGAAGTTTAGTCACAACAACCATTTTAGCCCCTTTTGCCCCTTTTTAGCTCACCTGGACCGAAGGTCCATGTGAGCTTATGCCATCACTATGCGTCCGTCGTCGTCTGTCGTCGTCTGTCGTCCGTTAACAATTTCAAAAATCTTCTCCTCTGAAACCACTGAACCAATTTAACAGAAACTTGGCAGGAATGATATATCACATGTTGGCAACAAACGATCCTCATTTTGAAATGCTTTGATAAAAAACATGGCCGCCGTTACTAAAAATAGACTAGGGGGGTCAGACTACTGTTTTTGGCTTATAAATCAAAAAGTATAAGAGATAGAGGAAATCTGAGGCCACGCTACTGATTCAGCATCAAAAGCTCTACAAAAGTCTCCATTTGGTCAAAGTTGTCAGATGACCCCTTATAGAGGTTACGGCCCTTTAAAGGTGAAAAATAGCATTTTTTCATGTTTTTGGCCTACAGAATGAAAACTATTGCAGATAGAGATTAGCTGTTGCTTGCTTAAATGTTCAGCTCATTTAACTCTACAAAAGTCTCCATAGGGTCGAAGTTGTCAGATGACCCCTTATAGGGGTTACGGCCCCTTAAAGGTGAAAAATAGCCATTTTTCATGTTTTTGGCCTACAGAATGAAAACTATTGCAGATAGAGATTAGCTGTTGCTTGCTTAAATGTTCAGCTCATTTAGCTCTACGAAATTCTCCATAGGGTGGAAGTTGTCAGATGACCCCTTATAGGGGTTACGGCCCCTGAAAAATAGCCATTTTTCATGTTTTTGGCCTACAGAATGAAAACTATTGCAGATAGAGATTAGCTGTTGCTTGCTTAAATGTTCAGCCCATTTAGCTCTACAAAATTCTTCATAGGGTCGAAGTTGTCAGATGACCCCTTATATGGGTTACGGCCCCTGAAAAATAGCCATTTTTCATGTTTTTGGCCTACAGAATGAAAACTATTGCAGATAGAGATTAGCTGTTGCTTGCTTAAATGTTCAGCTCATTTAGCTCTACAAAATTCTCCACAGGGTCGAAGTTGTTAGATGACCCCTTATAGGGGTTACGGCCCTTTAAAGGTGAAAAATAGCATTTTTTCATGTTTTTGGCCTACAGAATGAAAACTATTGCAGATAGAGATTAGCTGTTGCTTGCTTAAATGTTCAGCTCATTTAGCTCTACAAAAGTATAGGGTCAACATCAAGACCAGGTGAGCGATTCAGGCTCCTGGGAGCCTCTTGTTTCTGAAACGGTAGGGGCCAAAAACTCAAAATGCATTACCAACCTTCCTTTAGAGAATAGGAACATCATATCAAAATTTTATAACAATCGGTCAATATCTACTCAAGTTATCGCACGGAAACCAAATGTCCCCAGACGACGCAGACGACGACATCACCATAACATTATACGACCACAAATTTTTTGCGGTCGTATAAAAATGTTTCGAAAATATCAATAATACTCTGAATAACATTGGTCCCGTGCGGGGCCCAGGTGGCGAATAGGCCCGCAGCAGAGCCTAGCTTGTCGTAAGAGGCGACTAAGGGTCTTGGGATTCTGACGTCGGGTCAGTGCTCAGCCCACAGAGCGACCAAGTGTGTACCCTAGGTGGCTGAATAGGGTCGCCCTCGTCCGCGGGGGTTGTCAGGTCTATAATACGGAAACCCTGACCGCCGACCATAGTGGGCCAACGTGTGTGGAGAGTGCCACGCTTCATGCACGTAAAAGACCCCTTTGTGGACCGCCCAGTAGTGCACCACATAGGCTAAATTTTCCGCCCCTACCCACCTCTCCCTTTTTTCCTGTGGTTCTTCAAAATTGACCGGTCCTTTGTTTCCCACCCCATCTCCATATTTCATTTATCATCGTCATTTCATGTTCATTTTATCATCCTTTTCATGTTCATCGCCTGTAAATAACCTATATAGCGTTGCACGGGCGTAAAACACCAACTCACTCACTCACTGAATAACATTGAGTTAATAAAAATTTTGGCCAAGAGTCATAGATAAATATGTAAATTTGTTAGAAATCCAACATTTTCAAAATTCTGATCCTGAACTTCATTATAAAGTTCAGGATCAAGATCCTTAAAAAATTTATATATTTTCTAAAATCTTTTAAGCTGCGCTAAATGTCGGAAAATTTAAACTGAATTCGTCATAAAAATACTATGTGCGATATTTTAATACAAAGTTCGACGTCTAATTGATTGAATTGCGACCGGTGTGATTTTGCTTTCGGCGTTGAATGGGACCGCATTGTAGCTCCGCCTAATCAGCTACATTATTGTAGCTACTACGAACCTTAGATGTCAGTATAAAGTAGATTATAATATTGTAACAACTTGATTTTAAAGAAGTCTTAACAAAATAATCTACTGCAATTTTTGTCTAGTAATACACTATTTTCAATTTTAGTCCTCACTTCAAACGATTTTGTAGGGACCATATTTAACGAAAAATGTGACGTCAGTATAAATTATGATGATTTCGAACAAGAAGGCGACATGATAGTTGAGTTTTCTATCTAAGAATCGACCTTGATGGAATATATTGATGTTTATATTTGATATTACCATAGATGTAAAACATAGCGTTAAAAGGTCTACATCTTGTTAAGAAGGACTTTGTCATGCACGGCCAATTTTACTAGATATTTTTGTGATTTTTAATAGATCTGCATGTCGGTATAAATACCTTATATTTTCGTACTATTACTTTAAAAGTTATCCACCCTAGTGCATTGATCACCGAGGTCGAAAACTACACTTCAAGCAAAAGTATTTATATAAACTAATCTTCCTGAAAACGTTTATACATTTATAAATTACTCATTGTGAACCTTATTTGACGAAAAATGTGACGTCAGAATAAATTATGTTAATTTCAAGCAAGAAAAGGCACGATAATGCACTAGGCTGCCTTTCCGGCGAATGAGTAACCCTATTTGGATTGCCATTATCTTTCCTATGTTTTGTTAAGCTTGCGAACTCCCAATCTTTTTCAAGGATGAAGTTTACTAATATGCCCGCTCCTCTGACATAGCAAAAGGGACAAAGGCGCTAATGTATTGGTCACTGAAATTGGTGGTTAACTTTCATTTTCTTGTATTACACTTTCCACTTCTCATTTTTTTATTAACTTTAGATACGAATCATGTGCCGTCAGTGTAAAGTAAGTTATAATATTGTCACAACTTGATTTTTAAGAAGGCTTAACGCAGGTACAAGTATTTGGTAGTCGGTTATAAAAAGACTTACTTTGTCATCCAAGAGTCTAGCAAGAAAAACCAATTTACAGAAGATCAAATAATAGAAATGCTCAACTTTCTAATCGACAACATATTTGTACAGTTTGGTTGACGTGTTTTTCAGCAAACAATAGGTATCCCAATGGGCACAAATTGTGCACCATTGCTTGCCAATTTGTTTCTTCATTCATATGAAGCAGACTTCTTACAATCACTTCTAGACAAATAGGACCGCAAACTTGCTTTATCCTTCAATCTCACATTTCGTTATATTGATGATGTCCTTTCACTTAACAATCCTCGATTTGGGGACTATTTACATCTAATATATCCGAAGGAACTTGAGATAAAGGACACTACAGATTCTAGGAGGTCTGCTTCATATTTGGATCTATTTCTCGACATTGACACACAAGGAAGGCTTTGTACAAGGCTTTATGACAAACGTGATGACTTCAACTTTCCAATAGTTAACTTTCCCTTTCTGTGTAGCAACATTCCGTCTGCTCCAGCATATGGAGTTTACGTATCACAATTGATTCGTTATTCCAGAGCATGTGGGGAGTACAACGACTTCCTTGATAGACCTACACGGCTGACCAGCAAATGGTTAACATGGGGATACTTTGCTCCCAGGTTGTTGTCATCACTCAAGAAATTTTACGGACGACATCAAGCATATTAAAACAAGAAAATGACCAAATGTCACCATCTTTGAACTTCAATAAGACCAAGCATTTTCTTAGTTATAATGCTAACGCTTCATTAGCAACCGGATTAAAGAAATATAAAATATAAATAAATTTCCTATTTTACTTGGCAACACTTGGCCTCTGATTCAAATCAGCTTTAATAACTACAAAAATCTATAACAGTGTAAGTGACCTGATATTTTAAGGGTACAAATGAATTAACCTCTATTGTAATATACCCCTCGAACTTCTATTGTTTGGCTCCCGCCATACCGAAACAAACTTTACCAAGCCGTCCAAATAATAGACAAGTGGGACAAATAATATTACGCAACCTTAAAAATTCTTAAAACTCAAAATCAGATAAAGTATTGTATGCTGAATGCCACTTGTTAATTGATAAGACACATCGATATTGACTAATACGAGGAGAAAATATATGTAAACGTATAATCTTTTCATATAATGTATTTTTTTTATTACCAGATGTGCTTATTTTTTTCTTATTTTATTTTATGTGTAAATACCCGTTTTCTGTGTGTATCAACAATTTATTTTGTTTGTTGTGTGTATCAGAATCAACCTTAGTTGTTGATTTGATTATTTTTCTTTTTATACGACCGCAAATTTTTTGCGATCGTATAATGTTATGGCGATGTCGTCGTCGTTGTCGTCGTCGTCGTTGTCGTCGTCGTCTGGGGACATTTGGTTTCCGTGCGATAACTTAAGTAAATATTGACCAATTGTTATGAAATTTTAATATGATGTTTGTAACCAGTAAAGGAAGGTTCCTATTGTATTTGGGGTTGGTGGCCCTTACCGTTTTGGAAAAAAGGGCCAAAAGGGGCTAAAACGGGTGTATTGACAAAACTGTTGTAGAATGTTTATTATTCAATAGATTTTGATAATTCTTTTTTTTATTGAATTCCTCATTAAATTCTGTCAACAAAATGTGTCAATGGTTTTGATGTATATTGAACCGTTACATTGCTACAGGGGGTCGAAAAGGGGCCACACCCAAAAAAATGACTTTTTTGTTTGTGGTCCGATTTTCAAAATCTTTTTTTCATTGGAATCCTTGTGAAAATCCCTGCCTGCATTTTTCAATCAGATTTGCAATATCTCTTACGGTTTTTGAGAAATTAGGGGTCAAAGGGGCCAAAAACACCATTTTTAAAAGTTTGTCAAGGCAAATAATTTTATACCAAAAATTTAGTTGTACTGGGCCAGCCAATTGTTATGAAGTTTTGATATGATGTTTGTAACCACTAGAGGAAGGTTCCTATTGTATTTGGGGTTGGTGGCCCTTACCGTTTTGGAAAAAAGGGCCAAAAGGGGCTAAAACGGGTGTATTGACAAAACTGTTGTAGAATGTTTATTATTTTATAGATTTTGAAAATTCTATTTTTATTGAATTCCTCATTAAATTCTGTCAACAAAATGTGTCAATGGTTTTGATATATATTGAACCGTTACATTGCTACAGGGGGTCGAAAAGGGGCCACACCAAAAAAAATGACTTTTTTATTTGAGGTCCGATTTTCAAAATCTTTTTTTCATTGGAATCCTTGTTTATTTCTGGTCCGATTAAAAAAATTTTTTTTAAGTTCATCCTTGCCAAGTAACGATTCTAAATTTAAGAATTAATTTTTGGAACACCCACTTTTTTTTCCGCTCATTATCTAAGGGGCCGTAATCATAATTTAAAAAAAATTCTGGTTCGATTTTTAATTTTTTTCCCAAACATTATTTTTTTCAAGAGTAGAATACAAAATTGAATATTTATATTTTTACCCCCTGGGTCGAAAGTCCACCAGAGAAGCATGTGTCAAAAACCTTTGTCAGTCCACCATGGGCTGAATGTGTCCAGAGCAATAGACTATCCATATTGGGCCTAAAATGTACAGGGTTCAACATGTTGCGGTCGTATCATGCTGCGCTCGGCGAAGCTTTTTATTCTTATTTGTTCTATCCTGTTTCTTTTTGTCTTCCCATTGGTCACCGATGCATTATCATCAAACAACAGTAAAGCAAACAACGAACGATGAAAACAACAAAGAAAAAAAAATGAACGAAGTAAAGAAAAACTGATCAAGGGAAATTTAACTCGGGTTAGGAAGAACAAGAGGGAGTGATTAAACATTAACCAACAAAACAATTTCTTATCAGCTTGTAACTATGGATCTACACTTCGAGTAACTACTCGTATCCATACACACCTCAAGCCAATGAAAGAAAGAAAGGAAAAATTCAAATAAACACATCCAATAAATAGAAAGACAATCTTATTAGAACTATGAGTGTATACTAAAATTATATTGCGACCCCCCCCCAAAAAAAAAATAAGTATATGTTTTTTTATTAATTTTTTTATGACAATGATATGATAGATGAATGAAAGAGACATGTAACATTAAAACATGTAAACAAAATCGCAAACTGGTGTCTAATAAAGATAATTGAAGCGGAATTGAAAAGAAAGTTCATGTTTAAAAAATAAAATACCTACATCTAGCTTGGCTATCTTTAAAAAAAACTCATAATAATCAACATAAACAAATAAATGACGAGGCAACTGATTGAAGTCCAGGTCTTCCCTAAAGGCTAGTTGCGCCACATACTCGAAGAAAAGAGTGTCCTCTTTAAATGGGAAGAATCCTGAACTGTCCAAAAAATGCATTCCCCATAGATAGTCAATGGAGGAGACCCCGGTGACTAACTTCCTACAGATGGTTTGACAATCCATGGGTAATCTAAAAAAAAATAACATATCAATGTCTCTTTTGGTGATGTGATGAAGGAATGATGATACATGAATGTTGATCCCGTTCACCAAAAATGGGTAACCTTTTAACACAACATAATTCAACAGTCATGAAAGGATTTGAATTAAAACAACCCTACGTATTTGTGAAAAGATAAGATAAATTAGATAAATACATATGATATCTAACAAAGTGATTATCACCGTTGTCGGGAAACAAGAAGTACAATTACCTAGAATATCCGAGTTTCGATGTATTCCTGGAATTCCATCAGTCGACATGGTTAGGCTCTGACATCGACTTCAATTCCAACAGGAGGATACAAGCTACCAAATCGGAACCTTTTCAAAATTAACAAAATAAACAACAAAGTTCCGGACAAAGCATTTTACCTACACCTGACGCACGTTTCAAGACTCACCACAGGCGCTCTACCCCAAGTATTGAAAAAAAGTCAACACCTTAATATTTGTTATATAATAATGTGCACTTTTATAGGAAAAACAATGGAGCAAGTAAGAAATCACAATTATGTGACACTGGTGACAAGCGAGAGGAAGCTTTTGAAATATACCAACAAACCCTCCTTCGATCATATTCAAATTTGCAACGAGAATCTAATAGGTGTGGAAAACAAGAAGGTTAACTTGATCCTGAACAAACCCATCTATGTTGGACAAGCCATCTTAGACCTCTCCAAAGTTCTGGTGTATCAGTTTACAAAGTCATGAAGCCCTTCTATGGAGAAAACCTGAATCTTCTTTTTACAGACACAGGTAATTATAATTTTGCATTCTATGATATCCAGAGTTCTTAAAGTTTGTTCGCAGTGAAAGTGACGGACCACACTCCATAACGTTTTTTTTTTCCTTTCAGACAGCCTTTGTTATGAAATCCTAACCGAAGAAGTGTACCAAGACTTAGAACACCTCAAGGACCATTTCGATTTTGCTGATTATCCACCTACACACCCCTTACACTCTAACAAGTACTAGAAAGTCCCCGGGAAATTCAAAGACGAACTCAGTGGTAGGTATATTTATATTTTTGCTTTCAAAATTTCACATTTTTTCACAACATGTTTTTGACTTGTTTTCAAAACATTGTAAAGCATTTTACATTATTTTCGATACAACTTTTAAAAAATCATATTATTTTCAAAACATTTTTTTAAAAAAATAGCATTATTTTCAAACCTTTCCTGAAACATTATACGTTATTTTTTATACATCTTTTAAAAAATAACTTTATTTCCACAACATTTAAAAAAAAATCATATTATTTTCATAACACTAAAAAAGTTTTATATTTTCTTTAAACATTATAGAAAAATTCATTTTTTCAGAACATTTTAAAAAGAACCTACCATATATTATATTGAATATATAAAGCTAAGATATTTGAACTACTATAGATGTGTGGTTTTTTCAGGCTTACAAATTAAAGAATTCGCTGGATTGCGTCCAAAAATGTATAGTGTGATTTTCAACGATGGCAACACTGAACAGGAAAAGAAAACTGCCAAAGGAATAAAAAAAGTCCGCCATCAAAAAACAATTACGTCACGCCAATTATAAAAAATGTTTGTTTGACAATGTTAATACCATGAATTCCATGAATTTAATCCGGAGCCAAAATCACGAACTATATGTGAATCACGTAATAAAAAAAGGACTATGTAATTTCGACGACAAACGTTACTGGAAAAATTGTATTCAAAGTTATGCATATGGACATTTTAGAATTTCAAACTTATAAATACTTTTAAATTGTAGGTTTATAATTTTGAAAATTAAAATTTGTATCCTACGAATTTTGTATGAATTTTGTATATTTGTTATGTCTGAAAAAAAAGAGACGTTTCAGTCTCGTCAGAAGTATAAGGTCTTAGAACGGTTGACTTAAAAAGTCAAGAAAATCTTTAGGGATCGCATTTTCATCCCCGCACGTGACGGTTTCCACCCTTCTTTTCTTCAAGGGCACGTTTCCTTGTCTGTCTGCCACCACGTTACGTTCTCCCAAAACCCCAGTCTCGTTTGTCATAGTATTGTAAGGCACGGCAGTATAGTAAGGGGATGGAAGTTGACTGGCGTCCCCTCAATGATTGGACCTTCTGAATAAATTGCTTTCATCGGCTTCCCGTTCTGTCTCTTCTGATGAATTCTTAAAGCATAAAGTTAACCTTAAACTTATCAAAACAAAAACTAAACAAAATAAAACAAAAAAAAGGACAAAAAACCCAAAAAATTCCCGTTGATTCCTTTTTAGCAAAGAAAACACAAAAAGACTGACGGAAAACGGACGATTTAAGAAAAATGTTCAAGAACTTAAATATGTGAATACAGATGTAATAGACCTTTACCTTAAAAGTAGACTTCAAAGTCTTCATTTGATTGATGATCTGTACTAATTCTTCACATTCATCCAATCCAAAAAGAATTCGGCCTTTGAATTTAGATCTATGGTCATACGTATTAACGTTAAAATGTCCCTGGGCAGACTGTTGCATGATTGCAACCTTAGATCGACCAAAACTTATGCGATACTGCATCTCTCCGGAAGGTCGATCTAATCTTTGAAAAACGAAACGTTGATCAGCGCTGTTATCCATCTTAAACATATAAACTAAGGAATGTAAAGGTTGCTTTTGGATAGAAGTTTGAAAATCAAAGCTTTATACTTCTGGCGAGACGACTGCACATGGTTCCCCTCCTTCCAACAAACCAATCACAGTTGGTTTGGGCGTTTCCACCCTAAAACTAACAAAGAAGAAGAGCATGCGCATGGACGTCGTTCGCTCTTTACCATTGTGCCGAGCAAATTTAGAAACCGTAAAGCGTTTCGGAAATACTTTACGGAAGGTAGAGATTCCCCGCCCCTAATCTCTAGCCAAAATTACACTAGGAAAAAATCGAACGACGTCTCAAAAATACTGACAATAAAAATATGTATAAATCATGAAAGCTGCATTTACAAGTAAAAACGCAAATGTCAAAAAATGAACACAATAAAACGTAATCAAAATCCTCACAAAAGTCATAAAAAAAAACAGAATAAAAAAAAACAAAACATAAAAGACATTGAAATAACCAGAGGAAATAACACTTAAAAACAATTAATATTTTTTAAACAGAAGAAACATATTTGTTTCAAAACAAGAGGGGTCTGGACTACCACTGGTTTATAACCAGATTAGAGACGCTTCGGAAGTACCAAACAGTTTGTTGGGAGCCATGTTAAGTGGTAGACGCAAAATTGGTTAAGAGATGTAAAGAAAACGTTAATCAATAGATTTTTTTTATCCGAGGAAACATATTTGTATCGAAATAAAAGAGGCCTCGATTATCAGGTTTGCTTCAGCAAAACCATTTGCTAAAAAGAAAGACAATGTACATGTCTAGAACCCGTATGATTTTAAAACAGTGACATTTCTTTTACAGACAACTATATTTACAAATCATGTATAGTTAAAAACCATTTAAACGCTGCTCGAGACAACAAGAAGAGCAGAATCATCCCAATATTAATGTTTCAAATTAAAAGAAAAAAGACGGATTTTATTCGTTTCCTTTCTCATCGATTTTTTATTAGTCTCGCCCTACATAATTAATGAGCTGACTGACCAATCGATCGATTGACACGCTGGCAAAACGAAGAGAAATTAAAAACCGAACATTTATAATCAGGTCGAAGATTTTACCTTTTAAGGATAATGTTTTCGTCAAACTTTCAACCAGTAGTTTTTGAGATAGTATAAATAAATACGATCGCCAACACGTGCTTTTTATGAAAAAATTAAATAAAACATGACTCGCAAAACAAATCTTTAAAATGAGCGATGAAAAAATTTGTTGTTGTATTTGTATTAATGTCATATTAAAAATAAACATATTAAAGAAACACTTTTTCACCCAAACAGCTTTCACAAGTAGGGAGATTTTATGGCCATGTTTACCTTTTTGATTGTCCATTGACCAATACACTTAATAAAATAGAAGTCAATAAGTGGAACATAACATTACTTTATAAAGAGAATTTACCCATGTTAAACACAATAACGTTTAAAACCAATGATATTTGGTATTTGCGAAATATGAGCGAGGAAGTTAAAGAACACATGTTTATGTTAGGAACTTTTTTATCAAACCGACGAAAAAGTTTTACCATTTTTCCCCATTTGAAAGGTCAATCTTTTACAATTTTGATTGATTATTAGGTCAAACGAAATCTAGAAAACCCGACCTGATAATATTAATAACGTACTTTTTAATATAAAAATATTTTTGTTATTAATACCAATTTACACCAAGGACTTTGCAGTAATTGTCTTCAATGATATATAGAATGTTAGTACATTATCATTTAAAAAGACTGAAGTTAAATTGTTAAAAGTTTCCGTTCGAGGGTTTTGTTTGGTCCCATAGCTATTTTGCGGTTGTTGGTCATCGGAAAAGAAAGAAAAAATGGAGAAAACGTGGTTAATTGTGGTAATTCTGCTTTTTCTTTGTTGTAATGTCAACTGCAAACCAGTTGCATTAAAAATCATCGACATACATTCCTGTGTATCTTTTTATGAAGGACAGACCCTCTACCGCCTGGACTGCTTATGGCAAGGACCATTCAAGTACTCTCTTGAAGAGGATATTGAGTTGTTGAGATTTGATAGGTTTACAGTTGAAGGGTCGCTGTATTTACAGTTACACAATAATGTGGATGCTATAATTGTCGACGCAAGCCAAGAAGTGTGTAATGTTGTTTTTGGGCAAAACGACAGAAGAAAAACCTTAGTTGGTGGTGTGCCCTGTGTGGTGAGTAACCCCCTACAAAATCACTTGAGCTTCGCTCGGCTCTACAGTAGGTTTGAATGTTCTTACGCGATATATATGGATTAAAATAAGCAGAAGTAATTTTCAACCTTTTAAAATATGGCAAAAATACATTTCTTGAATGATGAATTAACAATTCCCTTTATAATGTTGAAGTATATACATGTATTATGGCATGTCAGTGTGTAAAACGTCAGTCATCAGGCTAATGATGCTAATCTGGAACATGTTGGACTTGCAGGAAAAACGTTGTGGGGAGTTAAGGGGATTCCAAAATCTAAAAATAAAATACACAGTATGTAAATTCATGTTTTGTACATACAATGTAGAAATATTTAATAGATAAGAATGGTTCTGGTATCTCTAAAAAGGGTAACAATTATTTCACATTTTCTGGTGTTGTTTTTGATGGCTTCCGACTCTGGTAATTATCTATATTCCCTATTAAGGATGATTTTGTCTCTTTGAGAAATATTTTATGTATTTTAGTACTTTTGAAGCCTACGTGTATGTTTTTTTCCTGAAAGAGAATGTTCCAGCAGAGCCGGTACTGACTACTCACAACCGACCATTGACAGAGCCATTATACCCCAAACATTATCTACACCTTCAAATACAATTATCGCCTGATTTACTTTTTAACAAAACAGAAATGGATTCATCCTTGCTTTCAGGACCTGTGCCATCAGCACCAGCTCCACTACAGCCAACACTTCTAGCGCCTCATCAGCCACAGCAACAACAAAGTCATTCTAAGCCACATCAACCACTGCCAGCGGCAGCACAACAGTTGAATTTAGTTCCAGCACCTGCTCCTGTTTTCATACCTGGACCAGTTGCTGCATCAATACCGGCACCTGTAACTAATCCTATATCTGGACCAGTTGCTGCCGGTATTGGTCCTACATCTGGACCAGTTGCTGCTCCAATACCAGCACCTGTATCTAATCTGACTTGGCATAATTTGTATATATTTTTCATTTTTTTTATTAAGCGACGAAATTCATTTGTTTTAAATGGGATAAGGCTTCCAATTTCGGAAAATACCCAGACGATGGTTGGTGCCATGAAACAAATACTGTATATCAATTTGACGGTTGTCTCTTTCAAGATTCAGGTTCATAACCATTCAAAATTTTAATTTGCTGAAATGACACCGATCTTCAAAAGCACAGAAATATAAAACATGTAGAACTTGAAACCAAATAATGACTAAGGACAACTAAATGAATAATTTTAAAATAATACATACATCTTTACAGAGTGTTCCCTTCACATTAATGGCGGTACCAGTGGCTTGAGTCGACACCAACTGGCAGGTCATCACTGAGCCGTCATCAATGTGTACTGTCTTCAAAGATTTGGTTAAAATTCAGGTGTGACTCGTCCGTGAGCCTATCAATGTAGATAGTGTTCACACTCGGTGGCCCCGAAAATTCATAAATTCCCGGACCCTGGTAATAACACCTCATCTATTATACTGCATATGTCAGTTGACTATAGGCTATGACCTGACAAGTTGTAGGATTCAAACTGATCTTAGCTGTTACCATCCCCACGAGGATTAGCAACAATCACAACATATTAACCATCATAATTTAAAACACCTTTAAAAATAAAATTGTTTTTATTATGAAATAACTTGTACCGGGACTAAACTTATAAATGTAAACATTTTTACCTGAACTGAATTATTTTTGCTAATTACTTGTAAAATATTCCTGTTATATTGCCCAGGAACTCTCTCTCTCAGCTTGTGTAAAGGATTCGAATTGTTTTAAGGTTTAGCTCAAATAATACAACTGGCCACATATCATTAGAAAGATCTGATTTGTTACTCGCTAGTTCATCTCTTTTTCCAGGATTACACATGGAATATACCAATCTGTAACACAAGTAGCGGCGAAGAAACATGCAAACATGCTCATGATTATTTTCAGGAATTAGGTGCTAAATACCTGGTACTTTGACTCTTTCAATTAAATAAATAAATTGAACTTTCGTTCAGTTATGTAATAAGAAATAAGGTTGCTAGGCAAAATTCTCCAATAGATGATAATGTGTTAAATTCAAGAATGTCTTTAGTAGTAGGCAATCATCCAATTTCTTAAATCGATTGGGCAGGGGTAGACAATTTCTAAAATGTTCCTGTAATACTAAAAATACTAAGAATTGCCCTTGTAATATAGCTTTCCGTCATAGCCTATAATTTAAATCAAACTCCATGTTCCCTAATTAACCACGAAAGAGAAAGTCTAAACAGTATTCTTGATTGGATCCCAAACTTCAAAATACTATCTAATCTCATGATAAGTTAATACATCTTTTTTTAATTAAAAAAATCGTAATTGATCATTAGACTCCTTGATCTGAACTCTTCCCTTTGTTTCGTAAAGTTCGTTAAGAAAAGGCAACAATGAGAAAATGCATCAGAAGATTAGACTTATCTATATAATGAAGTTCAGGATCAGAAATTTGAAAATGTTGATTTTCTAACAAATTAATATTTAACTGACTTTCGACCAAAATTTTTATTAACTCAATATTATTCAGAGTGTTAATGGTATTTTCGAACCATCTTGAGGTTTTGTTTGAATTGGAGAAAGAGATTCGATTTGCTCCATTACGAGTAATGGGACCGCATCGCAGCTCCGCCTAATCAAAGTTGTCAAAGGAGCTACATTATTGTAGCTAACCATGTATATGTTCATGTTATGTATAATTATATGCGTTGTCTTGCATACTATTGCGTTTGTGCAAATAAACTTATTATTATGTTTTAATTTAAAAAAATCGTAATTGATTATCTTAATAATGATTTGTTATACGTCAAATGCATATTCCTCATTATTTTGCGACGTTCGTTTAGAATAGACGACAACAAGATAATGTGTCACAGGTAATCCTACGTAATTGATTAACTTAATAATGATTTGTTATACGTCAAATGCATATTCCTCATTATTTTGTGAAGTTCGTTTAGAATAGACGACAACGAGATAATGTGTCACAGGTAATCCTACGATAAGATAAGACTTGTCTATGTAAACACTGATAAAGAGACACACCTGTCAATGTCTTTGAGCGTGTGGAGTCCACAGTTTTCATTCTAGTTATTCTTTTGCGAAGCATATCAATCTTCTTGTTTGCATTATCTAACTTCTTTCCAACAAAGCCTTATCTCGGTAAGCCTGTTTTCTGTTTCGACCTCTCGATGATTTTTCTTTGATAAGCTTGATGACTCCATGGGCTTTGTTTTCTTGATATTTTTTTCTCTCTTTCTCCTTAAATTATTATTATTATTATTATTACAATATTTATATAGCGCTTATCTACTATACAATACTCTAAGCGCTTTACAAAGCATAAAAAAATGAGACACAGCAGTAAAAGTACAACAATTCAAGATATAAAGATAAAAAATAGTAAGATAAAAAAAATACTATAGTTAAACGAAATGAACCTGCAGATAAAAAAGTAGAAGTCATGAACAGACAAATATAATAGCCATAAAATTTCAAAAATAAATAAATAATATATATTCTCAAAACTAAAAATTATGAAAGTCAATGAAAGCAACATTTGAATCTAAAAAGGAGTCATTATACCAAAATATTATAAAAAAAAAATAATAATGAAAAAAAAATAATATGGAAATAAAATTATCTGTGAAAATTTCACAAAAATGATAAGAAATAAAAAAGAATTAATCATAATACATTAAAAGCTGAAGATTAATATGTAAAAAAAGAAGCTCTAAATGGATGTAAATTTATGCATTTGAATAGTAAAAATATTATATACATATAATACAATAAAAATATTAAGAAGTGTAAAAGTATATTAAAAGCCTCATCACAGAATGTTATCACCCGGATCTTCCACATTATCACAGACATCTATCACAGAAACAGTTACTTATCACAATGAGTACGCCTGTCTAAATAAGTGATTTTAAACGCTTCATATCTTACAGGTTCGTTTTTGAACTTTTCTTTGTAGCGTCTCTGTCTTTCTTTTCAGAAAATTGGTTAGCACTATAGTTCATTCAATGGTAGCACATGTCAACTTTAAAGGTGTTTTTCAATAATATTTTAAAGCTGATTGGTTCGTAGCAAGTGACCACCTTACAACAGGAGGAAATTTTTATAATGTACATTTGCATACTTAAGCTTTTTTAATTTGTTCCACCTTTATTTTTTAGGACAATGACAGAAAACATAAAAGTAAATCCACAGTTGGAAGAAAAAGGGATGATTGACAGTGTGATGGAGTGTCCACCTTCCTCGCCAGACATCAATGTGATAGAGAATGTATGGGCATCATTGAAGTACTTTTTAGAGGGAACAGTAAAACCAAAGACCTGCTTGTGGAAGGGATAAGGCTTTTTTGGAGTACTCTCACAGTTGAACAGTGTGGTAGATACATTGACCATATACATAGGGTATTGCCTGTAGTAGTGTTAAATGACAGTGCACCATCTGGATTTTAGAACTACAATTTACATGCAACATGAACTGAATTTATTTAGTTGACACCTTGATTTATGTCATAATGTCTCCCCTTCCTAGAAGGGAGAGCATATTGTTCTTGTGGCAGTTCTTCTTCTCATACAAAGTGTATCCGGGCCATTACTTTTATATCCTTTGAGATAGGGCTTTGATATTTGGCATGTGGCTGGATCACCATGAGACGATGTGTCACGTACCAGAATGACCTTCATATGACCTTGACCTTTGACCTCAAGGTCAAATTAATGCTAATTTTACATCCAATGTGTTCCGGGCCATAACTTTTTTTTCTTTGACATAAGGCTTTGATATTTCGCATGTGGGTGTATCACAATGAGAAGATGTGTCACGTACCAGAATTACCTTCATATGACCTTGTTCTTTGACCTCAAGGTTAAATTAATGCTTATTTTACATGGAAAGTGTGTCTGTGCCATAACTTTTTATGTTCTTTGGCATAGGGCTTTAATATTTAAAGTGTTGATGTATTACCATGAGATAATGTGTGGCATACAAGAATGACCTTCATATGACCTTGACCTTTGACATCAATGTCAAATTAAAGCTAATTTTACATGCAAAGTGTGTCCTGGTCATAACTTTATATCCTTTGATATTTGGCATGTGGATGTTTCGCCATGAGACGTGTCGCATACCAGAATGACCTTTGACCTCAAGGTCAAATTAATGGTCTTTTTACATCCAATGTGTTCCTGCCATTACTTTTTTGTTCTTTGACATAGGGCTTTGAAATTTAGCATGTGGATGTGTCGCGTACCAAATCCGAAAAGGATGACATTACAAAACTCTATGTCAAACCAACATCTGTGCTCATCTGAGAGATAGAAATTCCGTATTTGCATACAAGCACATGATGTCGTCCGTAAAATTTCTTGAGTGATGACAACAACCTGGGAGCAACGTACCCCTGTGTTTACAATTTGCTTGTCAGTCGTGTAACTCTATCAAGGAAGTCGTTGTACTCCCCACATGCTCTGGAATAACGAATCAATTGTGATACGTATGTGGGGCGACTATCCCCGAAATACGACTATCCCCGAAATTTTGGGGATAGTCGCAGATAAATATTATTAGCGACTAACCCTAAAAACTTAAGTTGCGCTTATCCCCAAAATTTTATTATTTTGAATATTAATTTCAAGTGTCGTAATTTAGTTTCACGAATGAAGTTCTTAAACTTTTATTGTTTTCGTTGTTTTTTCTTCTTCAATTTTGCGCAATTATAGTACCCTATGAGGTGCTTTTCTAACCATTTCCAATAGAGCTACAAGGGGCCTCAAAAGCAATAACTGCCACACCCCTTCAAATACCTCAAAATACAATACTAAAACATGTATGAAACGGATAATTTGGTTTTACTGTACATCGATATTTCAAGAAGTAACCTCTCATCAGTAGTATTTGCAGTAGCGTAGCTTGCACTGAGGCAACCGAGGCACTTGCCTCGGTAGAAAAGTTGACAAGTGAAAAAATAAAACCATTGGGGGAAAATATTCACTCTAAAAATTAAACAAAAGAACGTTACTCAGAATGTTCCTTGGTTGTTGGTGTAAACAGTGACAGCTGGAGTCAAGTTTGTTATTAATTCCACTAGTCTTTGCTCTACATATTCTTAGGTACAAATGTATGAATTGCGTTCCGTAGCTTTCGCAATCACTATAGAAAACCGGCATGTAGAGAACTCGGATGCATGTATATAGTGAAAGTCCGCATCCCGCACAGCTTTGTATAAATTAAAATAAAGGATCAAAGAACCTGGAAGGCCTTTAGCGTTTTTGGAGGCAGGGTAGCCATAAGAACAACGCAAGTTGAAGAGTCCACACAGAGCTTGTAAGGGTACAGTCTCTCAATAAAGTATTTTTTTTACAGTTGTATTGCTAAGCTCAGTGTTTTGACATTACTAATTTCTGTTGTTAGTACTAATATCAATTCTAATATCTACACATTACATCTTTAAGTCCAGCGATGAAAGAAATCCGGGAAAGAAATACTTCATGTCAGAACCTGAAACCGAGCTATCTTTAGCACTTGTTCTAGCTAATGCGCATTAAGTTTTTAATTTTCCGTCCGTCCGACTTCCCCAAAGTAATTTTTGTAGGTAGTAGTCCATGCATAGCTGTTCGTACTATAGTAATACTTTTTAAAGAAAACTCCAGAACCAATCATATATTGCCCCTAATGGGTGTAATTTTGCAAAAAAGATATATGATATGATGATATAATATATTCACATTCAACAGTTAATACATAGATATAAGAGAATAGGTGTACGCTAATAAAATCAGTGGTAACAATAAAGACTATCAGCCGCCTTAATGTGATTAGTGAACACTGCTTGGCCTTTTCCAATCAGTGGTCCCAGATCCAAAATACGAAATACCTCCTTTCTGGACAGAGCAAAACTATAACACTAAAGATGATCAAAGATGAAGTCAAAGACAAATATAGCCTTTTGTGTCGGATAACTTTCATGATTATAAAAATACTGCTCATCGATTAACAAAAGTATATGATTTTAAGTCAAGGTACAATTTATGCCACATTCATACCTAAATTTTACACTTCAACAAAATCAGTTAAATTAATGGTTAAAGAGGGAAATATTCTGATTCAAATATTTTTTTTTAATTATAAGTTTTTTGTCAGTCTCTTATGAAAATGACTTATTGACATCATAAAATCTGTTGGTTTCATACGTAAAAACACATATTTTTTCCGGCAGGAGGGCTTCGCCCCCCCCCCCCCCCCCAGACCCCCCACCAGGGGCTTCAGCGGCAGCCCCCTGGACCCCTGATATTAAACCCAAGCTACGCTACTGGTATTTGAATCAAAATATTGGAAATGTGATCTTTGTTTAATAGGCCAAAAAAATTTATATTCCTACTCTTAACTAATAATACTCCTTATGATAAGATAAAGCATTTGATACAATAAAGGGGTGGTCTGAGGGGACCATGTCCCTCCCCCATCAAATGACAAAATACTTAACAAGATCATGTACTTTCAAGTATGTTTTTTTTTGCTCATGATAGGACAAAGCATTTAATAATTTAGTGCCAGGAATGTAAGGGGGGTCACACTCCCTCAAATGATAAATGTTAAGATTTTGAAAACCATTGAGATCTCCACCATATAAACATATCTATTATTTATCCATTTGATAAGAGAAAGCAATTGGTACCTCGATCAAAGGGATTTGATAGGGATTACTCGGGTTCATGATAGGGAAACTTTGTTTGGAAGACTAAGTAATCGTTTCATTTTCATCATGGCTTGTGTTACATGAACATGATTATTTTCTTCTTTTTTTTCCTGTTTATTTTCGTTTTGTGCAATATAAACTAATAAAGAAAACTAGTACTGTAAATATTAGTCTGTCAGAGAAACTGATTAAGAGTTCATGGTTAAATACTTTAAAGAAATGTAAAAGTAATGGCTCGATACGCTCCTTTGACGTTTTTAAGAAATGCTTTTGTTGTGTAAGCTACTCATCAACTAAAAAGAGACTCGGATGATCAGCCATTTTATTCCAAGTGTATAAAAATGAACCTTTGAAGTACCACTATTAATTCACTTAGACCGAAGCCAAGGTGAGCTATTTACATCCCTTGGCGTACGCCGTTGTCGTTTGTTGTCTGTCGTCATCTGTCGTCCGTTAACAATTCTTTTTAAAATATTTTCATTTGAAACTGCTGAACAGAATTTTATTAAACTTGGTATGAATGATCCTAAGTTAGGGTATATTGCACAAAAGTTATGTTCTAATTTACGATCCCTCAAAAACATGACCGCCATTGCTGAATATAGACTATAGGAATCAAACTACTGATGTTTAGCTTGTAAATTAAATAGTATAATGGTTATAGAAAATCTGATACAACTTTCCTTTCTACAGCATCAAAAACTACAAAAGTCTTTATTGGATCGAAGTTGTCAGGTGATCCCTCATAGGGACTATGGCTCTTTAAAGCTTAAAATAGTGGGGGTTATGTTTTTGCCCTATAATATGAATTGTTTTGAAAATAGAGAAAAGCAGTTGCTTGCTTAAACCGTTAGCTGATTGAGCCCTACAAAAGTCCAGATTGGGATAAAGTTGTCAGAAGACCCCTAAGAGCGGTTATGGCCCTTTAACGGTCAAAATTGTGTTTTTACACGTTTTTGCCCTATACAATGAAAACTATAGAAAAGCTGTTGCTTACTTAAACAACCAGATCATTGAGTTCTACAAAAGAATCCATTTGTATGAAGATGTCAGATAACTTTTTATAGGTGTTATGGCCCTTTAAAGGGCAGAAAATGGCATTTTAAAAGGTTTCTACCCTATAGAATGAATACTATTGCAGAAAGAAAATAGCTGTTGCTTGCCGCAACCATCAGCCTATTGAGCTCTGCAAAATTCTCTTTTTGATAAACGATGTCAGATTTTTAACCCTTATTTAATTGATAGCCATTGTAAATTTGTCTTGCAAACTAAGAAATGCATGAATGATTGAAGCCCAAATTAACTTGCATATAACAAACAAAAAGATATTTTATAATTATATAACATGACATAGCAAAAATGATGGCTTTTGTACAGAAACATGGACTTCGAAAAATATGGTCTCCTGAAGCTACAAACTGTTATAAAATTGTCAAATTACACTTAGAAAATTTAATGTAAATCATTATCAAAAGATTGATAGTGTATCGTCAAACATGTCCACATTGGTGTCATACTCAAATTTGGCGTCTAATACACCTGAAGAATTATCTGCCGATATTCAAGGCGAAAATGTGCTTTTTTAAAAATGAACACTTACACCATTTATATCATATATTGAAGAATTAAAACTGACCAAAATCATGAAAGTTTAAAACTAATACAAATCATAGAAGAGCACAAAAACTGTAGGGGCGCTTAACTGTTTTCCAGGTGTATACTTAAACATTGTACAATGAAAAGGTACGGGGAAAATTCCTGCATTTTCTCCCCTTTATACATAACCCAGCATTAATGTACATACTACATTTTAATAGCTGAATTTTTTATGATTTAACGATTTCATAAAGTCCTGTCCTAATACTTAAAAGTGAAATATAGCAACGTATTCCCACGGCCAGCTCCTTATAGCGTGCATAACTCGTAGCGGAGAGCTCTACAGCAAATTCCCGCGAAAATTTGCCTAATGCTGATATTGATTTTTTTTCGTCCGGATATGCTTCTCAAAGGAATGCGGTACGTTCAATCGCCCCAAGCCTCTCGTCCCAAGTTGAACGTTCTAGAAAATGCACCAATTTAAAAAAAAACTACGATGATTCCAGATTAGACTTCGCTGCATCGATTCGAAATCAAATCTTTTTTATTCGTTCATTAAAAAATGTTTACAATGACACTTTAAACACGTAAACTTTATGTGTCTTCTGTTCAAAATTAATCAATCAAAATGTTTCATTTGGGTAACTTGGAAATTTACCTCGCACATGTTCTTACTTTTAGGTAGACAAATGACCATCCTCGGTAACCCAGGGTTTCTTCTCTCGCTTACTCATTCATCACCCCTGGGACATAACGCAAGAAAAACTTCGTTTTTGATAGTTTTGTATCGAGCTTTTTGATTGGTCGCTTTAGATTTATCCAATGCGACTTAAACTTGTTTCTATATACAAATAATATCAAGTTCAAGATCAGATCCTGAACTCGAAACGAACAAATTCATACCAAATGTCCCAGGGGTGATGAAAGAGCTGGCGAGAGAAGAACCCATGGGTTTCCGAGGATGACAAATGACTAGTAAACAAATGTTTCAGTATAGAAGTGTTTACGTCTTTGTGGGAATGGGGTTCATTAGATGTGAAATTTTGATTACTAAAAGGTTTTATTCCTCAACTGAGGCGTGGAACTCCGTCATATGAGAGCAAAAAGAGATTCATCTGTTCTGTTTCATGATGTAATGTGAATTTTTTTTCTCCTGTGTTTACAAAAATATTTGTCAACCTTTAATTATAAGAATAATGCTGTGCTCGCAGTTAGGCAATGCCTATTTCAAATGATGAACATAGAGGTGATATGCTTGATAATATAGGACTTGGAATACAATGTCCTTATTCATGTAGTCTAGTGAGACCCGGAATAAGTTTAGGAGGCAAAATCTTTTCTACATTCATTAAAAATCCTGCGTCAGATAAAGGCTTATACCACATATATCAAGCGCAAATTTTGAATCCGCAAAGAAAATAGACAGTAGCTTTCAGTATGACCAATGGTGGTGGCTCGGTTTTGCAATAGTCTGTACATGTGTATATTAATATACGCATGATTCAAAACGAATCACATATGCCCAATAAAGACCCCTGGTCACAGAACAACAACCATTAAGAACATATATATTTGAAAGCTCTTATGGAGCTGGTTTATAACAGGAATATATGAAATGTGGTCGGATAAAACTAGTTTTGGGGCCAAATTTTTATTGAGAATTAACACTACTTAGTATGTTCACTATGATTATTTCTCGTGTTTTTCGTTTGCATTCCCCTTCAATTATGTTAGAAACAACGAGATATAATGGGGCATTCAGATGTCAAAAGTCTGAAAAATCAGAGACAACAGTTAACACGAACGAGAACAGCAAAAAACAGAAGAATAATACAACATCAAAAAAACTACAAAAACAGATGAAAAGCAATCCACACCTGCTCGGTGCAATACATCCGTTGCGTTGTTAACAGTGCCAAATCCGGCAAAGGAAAACAAACCAACACCTGTACTTATCTGAGAGATAGAAAACCTAAATTTGTCTATGAGCGAATTGCATCTTATATAAGAAATTTTTAAGTGAAGAGAACAAATTAGGAGCAACATAAAAGTGTTGATTAGAAGACGAAATACACCGTCAAACAAGTTTCAAAGGCTATGATATTGTTATGAAATTTACTAAAATTAGAGTTTGTTTGATATAAGAAATACTTAAAAGAAGTTTATCTTGAAAGTTCTACATTTTTAAGATCTACCGTAGTTTGAACAAAATAATGATATATTATCAAAACAGACGAGCTGTAACCTGTTTTAATAATCGTCAAAGACAAACATCAAATGAGCTGATAATACACACATATTGCCTTTTGGAAAGAAAAAAAAACAACCTAAGTTAAGGATGTTTGCTTGTAATTTTGAAACCAACAAGAAATCTTAATTATATAATTGATGGAAAGACCATAGGTGAAGGTACAAAATAAGCTTAAAAAATCATAGGTTGCTGAACTCGTTCTCGAGATAACTAGCATTCAAAATTTGGCGGGAAAAGGTTTTCTCTGCCTTTTTCATAGGTTTAGCATTAGATTTTTTAAGTGGAAAAACCTATGAAGAAATAATTAGAATTTCTTAAAAATTTGTAAATGAACTCCTAATGACTCAATAAATCGAATTATAAAAAGAAAATAGGGGTTTACTGGGCAAAATTATTATCTCTATTTTTATGGTAAAATCCAGAGGATTCCGAAAATCTCAAAAATTGACCAGCGATCATCCTTAAGTAACATAAAGCTGCACATCTTGTAAATGTATGCATGTTTCGACCAAATGACATATTAAATAAAGACATAGAAAACAAATAGAATGTATGAAACAAATATTTACATCTACACTTTAGAAAAACACTTGGTGAGATACAGAAACAAAGTCTACATTGAAATCTAAAAGTACGCAGTACAAACACTGGAAAATTAGTCTTCGTCAATCAACTCATCAATGATTTCTACACCACGGTCCCCGTCCTCCATTAACCAGTCTACCAAACTATCGCGAGCTCTTTGTGTCATCAGAAACATATCCTTAAACCAAACTGACATGTCTTGAATTTCATCGAGGATCTCACTTGCTTCCCTCATCCATTGCTTAACCTTTCTTGTGAGTACAATTAGACATAATGTACCGCAAATTTCTTTTATCCTTTCTCTAAAAACTAAAAACATATCAAAATATACCGATGGAATATTGAAGAAATATTCACCATCCATGACTGCCTCGTCGAAATTGATACCTCTGGATGACATGAACGTTGAAAACACTAGGGAAATATGGTCTTTTGCTAAAGGCACAATCTGTTGTTCGTCAATGGACAAAGTATCCGACTTTGGACTAATATCTGTTATCATATTATCAATAAGAACTTTAAAATGTGACATCTCATTATCAGCAAGAGGAAATGAAGACATATAATTTGCAACCCCAGAAATCTCTGATGGACAATCATGTTTATCGTTTGAATTGTTAGTTAGACCGCACAAAGGACAAAGAAGCTCCTCATTGGACTGAACATTTGGTTCTGATCGCATTAAACTGACGTAATGAAACTCGTGAACATGACCCAAGTACAAATCGAATGATGAATCGCGGTTGGTTGGTTCAATAAAGATATTGTCTGCGTTTTGGAGGCTAGAAACTATAACTATTCTTGCATTGAACACATTGGCCGCTGCAACAAGCATTAGGTTATCTCCCCAAGTGCCCGATTGTTCCATTTCTTGAAGATAGGCATTCATGTTTCCATTATGTCCATGTATAAAATCAGATAAGTTTATCACTGAATCAACCGTTCTGATAGTGGGATTGTTTCTAATAAAATCAACAAGCTGTCGACGAACATTATGATGTTCTATGTGAAGTCCATGCGTTAACAGTTGGTGGCTCAGTGCCATGAACATGCAATTTCCATCCCCTTGGTTATCGGAATGCAGTTCAAGCTGGTACTGTTCTGCATTCTGCAACAATTGCTGCATCCTTGACTCTCCTTTCCTCGACGTTTTTATTGATTCTAATACCATCGACTGAAGTTTTTCAATAATATGTCGATGAAAAGTTTTCGTGTTTGAAAGTCTACCAATTTCACCAGTCTTATCCCTACATTTTTTCGCGGCATCTTTTTTCCGTTTCTCATCACTATGTGATATCGATGTTATATTACTCACACTTGCCCATTTTGTTCGCTCTTTTCCATCTGTATCTTTAAACTTCACTTTGTACTTATGCAGGTTGTAATTACTTTCCAAGACTTCCGCTTGAAAGACCTTTGGTGCATTAATAGATGAACCTCCTCTTACCAAACGGGTGTCTTTTCCCTTATGCTTTAGTAGAATTCTATCCCCTCGAACATATTTGCTTGGTGGATTTTTCGAGAGTACACTCCCAACCATCTTTTTACTTGACCTGTCAGATCTTGTTTTTGCTTTCTCTCTTAGATGCTGTAAAATGTCCAAATGATGTTGGATGAATTCAGTCTTTCTGTTGTCATCATTTTCAATGTGTCTGTCACTTTCGACTTCCATACATAGATCCTCATCAGTACATGTACCATCTGTATTAATATTTTGAACACTGTTTGACTTTATTCCGAATACGCATTCATACGGCGATATTCCTAGGGATTTATGTACACCTTCATTATATATTCGTTGGATAGCTGGCATTCCAGTTACCCAATCACACACACCCTCTTGTTGTGTATCCATTAAGTCTTTGTGGATCTTACGTTTCCAAGTTTGGTGTGACCTTTCATCTTTTCCTTGGCTCTGTGGGTGGTGGCTGCTACTGTAAATAAGTTTAATTCCTAGAAGTCGACTAAGCTCTTTCACTTGTCCCTTGAACTCTGTTCCTTGATCAGATTGTAAAATATTAGGAGGACCAAACTCCACATAAATTCTATATAACTGCTCTGCTACGGTCTGTGCGTTTTTATCTTGAAGTGGCCTCAACCATAAAAAACGACTGAAAACATCTAGCACAGATAAAACGTATTTATATTCTCTTTGATCAATAGTAACTGATATTGCCGATAAGTCAACTATGTCAATTTGATGTCTCTCCATAACTTTGCTTGCAGAAACGGGCTTTAAAGGTGCCTGGTTATCAAATCTGGGATTGAGAGCTCGGTGTGTTTCCATTTCATTAAGGTACTGTTGTATAGTTTTTTCCCCGATTCCGTAATAAGACTGTCGGATAGTGTAACATAATTTACGGGCACCGTCACCTTTGCTCTTCTTGTAAAAGGATTGAATGCAGAGTTTTATCTCGTTATTAGGTAGAAGAATAAGGTCATTTATTAATATTCTCGTCTTCTTCTGTCCCAGATATGGATCATGTACATGTCCACTTTCCAACTTAAAATGGCTTATCTTTTGGTACATCTTGGTTTGAATTTTTGACCGCTTATTTAATGGAATAGCAGACAATCTAGAAAGTAACTCCAAAGTCATCTTATATTCCTCTTCACTCAACACTGGACACCTTGAACGTCTTGTGACCTACAATAAAAAAAATCAAAGTCGATCTTGTATTTCATTTTGAAAACCCTTTTTGGAGAGAGACTTCACGGTTTTGACCAACCAGATGGTCCCCTCACTTTAAACTGGCACACAACGCCTTACTTTTGGACCCCTCTACGTCAAGCTGGACCCCTGGCAGGTGGACCTCGCTTCTCTAGGCTACGACAGGGGGAGGACCCAACTTTACAATCTAAGTGGTCTTTTATTTTTTTCATGGACCAAACTGGGTTTCTAGGGGGACCAAACTTTACTCAACTGGCACACAACGCCTTACTTTTGGACCCCTCTACGTCAAGCTGGACCAATGGCAGGTGGACCTCGCTTCTCTAGGCTACGACAGGGGGAGGACCCAACTTCACAATCTAAGTGGTCTTTTATTTTTTTCATGGACCAAACTGGGTTTCTAGGGGGACCAAACTTTACTCAACTGGCACACAACGCCTAACTTTTGGACCCCTCTACGTCAAGCTGGACCCCTGGCAGGTGGACCTCGCTTCTCTAGGCTACGACAGGGGGAGGACCCAACTTCACAATCTAAGTGGTCTTTTATTTTTTTCATGGACCAAACTGGGTTTCTAGGGGGACCAAACTTTACTCAACTGGCACACAACGCCTTACTTTTGGACCCCTCTACGTCAAGCTGGACCAATGGCAGGTGGACCTCGCTTCTCTAGGCTACGACAGGGGGAGGACCCAACTTCACAATCTAAGTGGTCTTTTATTTTTTTCATGGACCAAACTGGGTTTCTAGGGGGACCAAACTTTACTCAACTGGCACACAACGCCTTACTTTTGGACCCCTCTACGTCAAGCTGGACCCCTGGCAGGTGGACCTCGCTTCTCTAGGCTACGACAGGGGGAGGACCCAACTTCACAATCTAAGTGGTCTTTTATTTTTTTCATGGACCAAACTGGGTTTCTAGGGGGACCAAACTTTACTCAACTGGCACACAACGCCTTACTTTTGGACCCCTCTACGTCAAGCTGGACCAATGGCAGGTGGACCTCGCTTCTCTAGGCTACGACAGGGGGAGGACCCAACTTCACAATCTAAGTGGTCTTTTATTTTTTTCATGGACCAAACTGGGTTTCTAGGGGGACCAAACTTTACTCAACTGGCACACAACGCCTTACTTTTGGACCCCTCTACGTCAAGCTGGACCCCTGGCAGGTGGACCTCGCTTCTCTAGGCTACGACAGGGGGAGGACCCAACTTCACAATCTAAGTGGTCTTTTATTTTTTTCATGGACCAAACTGGGTTTCTAGGGGGACCAAACTTTACTCAACTGGCACACAACGCCTTACTTTTGGACCCCTCTACGTCAAGCTGGACCCCTGGCAGGTGGACCTCGCTTCTCTAGGCTACGACAGGGGGAGGACCCAACTTCACAATCTAAGTGGTCTTTTATTTTTTTCATGGACCAAACTGGGTTTCTAGGGGGACCAAACTTTACTCAACTGGCACACAACGCCTTACTTTTGGACCCCTCTACGTCAAGCTGGACCCCTGGCAGGTGGACCTCGCTTCTCTAGGCTACGACAGGGGGAGGACCCAACTTCACAATCTAAGTGGTCTTTTATTTTTTTCATGGACCAAACTGGGTTTCTAGGGGGACCAAACTTTACTCAACTGGCACACAACGCCTTACTTTTGGACCCCTCTACGTCAAGCTGGACCAATGGCAGGTGGACCTCGCTTCTCTAGGCTACGACAGGGGGAGGACCCAACTTCACAATCTAAGTGGTCTTTTATTTTTTTCATGGACCAAACTGGGTTTCTAGGGGGACCAAACTTTACTCAACTGGCACACAACGCCTTACTTTTGGACCCCTCTACGTCAAGCTGGACCCCTGGCAGGTGGACCTCGCTTCTCTAGGCTACGACAGGGGGAGGACCCAACTTCACAATCTAAGTGGTCTTTTATTTTTTTCATGGACCAAACTGGGTTTCTAGGGGGACCAAACTTTACTCAACTGGCACACAACGCCTTACTTTTGGACCCCTCTACGTCAAGCTGGACCAATGGCAGGTGGACCTCGCTTCTCTAGGCTACGACAGGGGGAGGACCCAACTTCACAATCTAAGTGGTCTTTTATTTTTTTCATGGACCAAACTGGGTTTCTAGGGGGACCAAACTTTACTCAACTGGCACACAACGCCTTACTTTTGGACCCCTCTACGTCAAGCTGGACCCCTGGCAGGTGGACCTCGCTTCTCTAGGCTACGACAGGGGGAGGACCCAACTTCACAATCTAAGTGGTCTTTTATTTTTTTCATGGACCAAACTGGGTTTCTAGGGGGACCAAACTTTACTCAACTGGCACACAACGCCTTACTTTTGGACCCCTCTACGTCAAGCTGGACCAATGGCAGGTGGACCTCGCTTCTCTAGGCTACGACAGGGGGAGGACCCAACTTCACAATCTAAGTGGTCTTTTATTTTTTTCATGGACCAAACTGGGTTTCTAGGGGGACCAAACTTTACTCAACTGGCACACAACGCCTTACTTTTGGACCCCTCTACGTCAAGCTGGACCCCTGGCAGGTGGACCTCGCTTCTCTAGGCTACGACAGGGGGAGGACCCAACTTCACAATCTAAGTGGTCTTTTATTTTTTTCATGGACCAAACTGGGTTTCTAGGGGGACCAAACTTTACTCAACTGGCACACAACGCCTTACTTTTGGACCCCTCTACGTCAAGCTGGACCAATGGCAGGTGGACCTCGCTTCTCTAGGCTACGACAGGGGGAGGACCCAACTTCACAATCTAAGTGGTCTTTTATTTTTTTCATGGACCAAACTGGGTTTCTAGGGGGACCAAACTTTACTCAACTGGCACACAACGCCTTACTTTTGGACCCCTCTACGTCAAGCTGGACCCCTGGCAGGTGGACCTCGCTTCTCTAGGCTACGACAGGGGGAGGACCCAACTTCACAATCTAAGTGGTCTTTTATTTTTTTCATGGACCAAACTGGGTTTCTAGGGGGACCAAACTTTACTCAACTGGCACACAACGCCTTACTTTTGGACCCCTCTACGTCAAGCTGGACCAATGGCAGGTGGACCTCGCTTCTCTAGGCTACGACAGGGGGAGGACCCAACTTCACAATCTAAGTGGTCTTTTATTTTTTTCATGGACCAAACTGGGTTTCTAGGGGGACCAAACTTTACTCAACTGGCACACAACGCCTTACTTTTGGACCCCTCTACGTCAAGCTGGACCCCTGGCAGGTGGACCTCGCTTCTCTAGGCTACGACAGGGGGAGGACCCAACTTCACAATCTAAGTGGTCTTTTATTTTTTTCATGGACCAAACTGGGTTTCTAGGGGGACCAAACTTTACTCAACTGGCACACAACGCCTTACTTTTGGACCCCTCTACGTCAAGCTGGACCAATGGCAGGTGGACCTCGCTTCTCTAGGCTACGACAGGGGGAGGACCCAACTTCACAATCTAAGTGGTCTTTTATTTTTTTCATGGACCAAACTGGGTTTCTAGGGGGACCAAACTTTACTCAACTGGCACACAACGCCTTACTTTTGGACCCCTCTACGTCAAGCTGGACCCCTGGCAGGTGGACCTCGCTTCTCTAGGCTACGACAGGGGGAGGACCCAACTTCACAATCTAAGTGGTCTTTTATTTTTTTCATGGACCAAACTGGGTTTCTAGGGGGACCAAACTTTACTCAACTGGCACACAACGCCTTACTTTTGGACCCCTCTACGTCAAGCTGGACCAATGGCAGGTGGACCTCGCTTCTCTAGGCTACGACAGGGGGAGGACCCAACTTCACAATCTAAGTGGTCTTTTATTTTTTTCATGGACCAAACTGGGTTTCTAGGGGGACCAAACTTTACTCAACTGGCACACAACGCCTTACTTTTGGACCCCTCTACGTCAAGCTGGACCCCTGGCAGGTGGACCTCGCTTCTCTAGGCTACGACAGGGGGAGGACCCAACTTCACAATCTAAGTGGTCTTTTATTTTTTTCATGGACCAAACTGGGTTTCTAGGGGGACCAAACTTTACTCAACTGGCACACAACGCCTTACTTTTGGACCCCTCTACGTCAAGCTGGACCAATGGCAGGTGGACCTCGCTTCTCTAGGCTACGACAGGGGGAGGACCCAACTTCACAATCTAAGTGGTCTTTTATTTTTTTCATGGACCAAACTGGGTTTCTAGGGGGACCAAACTTTACTCAACTGGCACACAACGCCTTACTTTTGGACCCCTCTACGTCAAGCTGGACCCCTGGCAGGTGGACCTCGCTTCTCTAGGCTACGACAGGGGGAGGACCCAACTTCACAATCTAAGTGGTCTTTTATTTTTTTCATGGACCAAACTGGGTTTCTAGGGGGACCAAACTTTACTCAACTGGCACACAACGCCTTACTTTTGGACCCCTCTACGTCAAGCTGGACCAATGGCAGGTGGACCTCGCTTCTCTAGGCTACGACAGGGGGAGGACCCAACTTCACAATCTAAGTGGTCTTTTATTTTTTTCATGGACCAAACTGGGTTTCTAGGGGGACCAAACTTTACTCAACTGGCACACAACGCCTTACTTTTGGACCCCTCTACGTCAAGCTGGACCCCTGGCAGGTGGACCTCGCTTCTCTAGGCTACGACAGGGGGAGGACCCAACTTCACAATCTAAGTGGTCTTTTATTTTTTTCATGGACCAAACTGGGTTTCTAGGGGGACCAAACTTTACTCAACTGGCACACAACGCCTTACTTTTGGACCCCTCTACGTCAAGCTGGACCAATGGCAGGTGGACCTCGCTTCTCTAGGCTACGACAGGGGGAGGACCCAACTTCACAATCTAAGTGGTCTTTTATTTTTTTCATGGACCAAACTGGGTTTCTAGGGGGACCAAACTTTACTCAACTGGCACACAACGCCTTACTTTTGGACCCCTCTACGTCAAGCTGGACCCCTGGCAGGTGGACCTCGCTTCTCTAGGCTACGACAGGGGGAGGACCCAACTTCACAATCTAAGTGGTCTTTTATTTTTTTCATGGACCAAACTGGGTTTCTAGGGGGACCAAACTTTACTCAACTGGCACACAACGCCTTACTTTTGGACCCCTCTACGTCAAGCTGGACCAATGGCAGGTGGACCTCGCTTCTCTAGGCTACGACAGGGGGAGGACCCAACTTCACAATCTAAGTGGTCTTTTATTTTTTTCATGGACCAAACTGGGTTTCTAGGGGGACCAAACTTTACTCAACTGGCACACAACGCCTTACTTTTGGACCCCTCTACGTCAAGCTGGACCCCTGGCAGGTGGACCTCGCTTCTCTAGGCTACGACAGGGGGAGGACCCAACTTCACAATCTAAGTGGTCTTTTATTTTTTTCATGGACCAAACTGGGTTTCTAGGGGGACCAAACTTTACTCAACTGGCACACAACGCCTTACTTTTGGACCCCTCTACGTCAAGCTGGACCAATGGCAGGTGGACCTCGCTTCTCTAGGCTACGACAGGGGGAGGACCCAACTTCACAATCTAAGTGGTCTTTTATTTTTTTCATGGACCAAACTGGGTTTCTAGGGGGACCAAACTTTACTCAACTGGCACACAACGCCTTACTTTTGGACCCCTCTACGTCAAGCTGGACCCCTGGCAGGTGGACCTCGCTTCTCTAGGCTACGACAGGGGGAGGACCCAACTTCACAATCTAAGTGGTCTTTTATTTTTTTCATGGACCAAACTGGGTTTCTAGGGGGACCAAACTTTACTCAACTGGCACACAACGCCTTACTTTTGGACCCCTCTACGTCAAGCTGGACCAATGGCAGGTGGACCTCGCTTCTCTAGGCTACGACAGGGGGAGGACCCAACTTCACAATCTAAGTGGTCTTTTATTTTTTTCATGGACCAAACTGGGTTTCTAGGGGGACCAAACTTTACTCAACTGGCACACAACGCCTTACTTTTGGACCCCTCTACGTCAAGCTGGACCCCTGGCAGGTGGACCTCGCTTCTCTAGGCTACGACAGGGGGAGGACCCAACTTCACAATCTAAGTGGTCTTTTATTTTTTTCATGGACCAAACTGGGTTTCTAGGGGGACCAAACTTTACTCAACTGGCACACAACGCCTTACTTTTGGACCCCTCTACGTCAAGCTGGACCAATGGCAGGTGGACCTCGCTTCTCTAGGCTACGACAGGGGGAGGACCCAACTTCACAATCTAAGTGGTCTTTTATTTTTTTCATGGACCAAACTGGGTTTCTAGGGGGACCAAACTTTACTCAACTGGCACACAACGCCTTACTTTTGGACCCCTCTACGTCAAGCTGGACCCCTGGCAGGTGGACCTCGCTTCTCTAGGCTACGACAGGGGGAGGACCCAACTTCACAATCTAAGTGGTCTTTTATTTTTTTCATGGACCAAACTGGGTTTCTAGGGGGACCAAACTTTACTCAACTGGCACACAACGCCTTACTTTTGGACCCCTCTACGTCAAGCTGGACCAATGGCAGGTGGACCTCGCTTCTCTAGGCTACGACAGGGGGAGGACCCAACTTCACAATCTAAGTGGTCTTTTATTTTTTTCATGGACCAAACTGGGTTTCTAGGGGGACCAAACTTTACTCAACTGGCACACAACGCCTTACTTTTGGACCCCTCTACGTCAAGCTGGACCCCTGGCAGGTGGACCTCGCTTCTCTAGGCTACGACAGGGGGAGGACCCAACTTCACAATCTAAGTGGTCTTTTATTTTTTTCATGGACCAAACTGGGTTTCTAGGGGGACCAAACTTTACTCAACTGGCACACAACGCCTTACTTTTGGACCCCTCTACGTCAAGCTGGACCAATGGCAGGTGGACCTCGCTTCTCTAGGCTACGACAGGGGGAGGACCCAACTTCACAATCTAAGTGGTCTTTTATTTTTTTCATGGACCAAACTGGGTTTCTAGGGGGACCAAACTTTACTCAACTGGCACACAACGCCTTACTTTTGGACCCCTCTACGTCAAGCTGGACCCCTGGCAGGTGGACCTCGCTTCTCTAGGCTACGACAGGGGGAGGACCCAACTTCACAATCTAAGTGGTCTTTTATTTTTTTCATGGACCAAACTGGGTTTCTAGGGGGACCAAACTTTACTCAACTGGCACACAACGCCTTACTTTTGGACCCCTCTACGTCAAGCTGGACCAATGGCAGGTGGACCTCGCTTCTCTAGGCTACGACAGGGGGAGGACCCAACTTCACAATCTAAGTGGTCTTTTATTTTTTTCATGGACCAAACTGGGTTTCTAGGGGGACCAAACTTTACTCAACTGGCACACAACGCCTTACTTTTGGACCCCTCTACGTCAAGCTGGACCCCTGGCAGGTGGACCTCGCTTCTCTAGGCTACGACAGGGGGAGGACCCAACTTCACAATCTAAGTGGTCTTTTATTTTTTTCATGGACCAAACTGGGTTTCTAGGGGGACCAAACTTTACTCAACTGGCACACAACGCCTTACTTTTGGACCCCTCTACGTCAAGCTGGACCAATGGCAGGTGGACCTCGCTTCTCTAGGCTACGACAGGGGGAGGACCCAACTTCACAATCTAAGTGGTCTTTTATTTTTTTCATGGACCAAACTGGGTTTCTAGGGGGACCAAACTTTACTCAACTGGCACACAACGCCTTACTTTTGGACCCCTCTACGTCAAGCTGGACCCCTGGCAGGTGGACCTCGCTTCTCTAGGCTACGACAGGGGGAGGACCCAACTTCACAATCTAAGTGGTCTTTTATTTTTTTCATGGACCAAACTGGGTTTCTAGGGGGACCAAACTTTACTCAACTGGCACACAACGCCTTACTTTTGGACCCCTCTACGTCAAGCTGGACCAATGGCAGGTGGACCTCGCTTCTCTAGGCTACGACAGGGGGAGGACCCAACTTCACAATCTAAGTGGTCTTTTATTTTTTTCATGGACCAAACTGGGTTTCTAGGGGGACCAAACTTTACTCAACTGGCACACAACGCCTTACTTTTGGACCCCTCTACGTCAAGCTGGACCCCTGGCAGGTGGACCTCGCTTCTCTAGGCTACGACAGGGGGAGGACCCAACTTCACAATCTAAGTGGTCTTTTATTTTTTTCATGGACCAAACTGGGTTTCTAGGGGGACCAAACTTTACTCAACTGGCACACAACGCCTTACTTTTGGACCCCTCTACGTCAAGCTGGACCAATGGCAGGTGGACCTCGCTTCTCTAGGCTACGACAGGGGGAGGACCCAACTTCACAATCTAAGTGGTCTTTTATTTTTTTCATGGACCAAACTGGGTTTCTAGGGGGACCAAACTTTACTCAACTGGCACACAACGCCTTACTTTTGGACCCCTCTACGTCAAGCTGGACCCCTGGCAGGTGGACCTCGCTTCTCTAGGCTACGACAGGGGGAGGACCCAACTTCACAATCTAAGTGGTCTTTTATTTTTTTCATGGACCAAACTGGGTTTCTAGGGGGACCAAACTTTACTCAACTGGCACACAACGCCTTACTTTTGGACCCCTCTACGTCAAGCTGGACCAATGGCAGGTGGACCTCGCTTCTCTAGGCTACGACAGGGGGAGGACCCAACTTCACAATCTAAGTGGTCTTTTATTTTTTTCATGGACCAAACTGGGTTTCTAGGGGGACCAAACTTTACTCAACTGGCACACAACGCCTTACTTTTGGACCCCTCTACGTCAAGCTGGACCCCTGGCAGGTGGACCTCGCTTCTCTAGGCTACGACAGGGGGAGGACCCAACTTCACAATCTAAGTGGTCTTTTATTTTTTTCATGGACCAAACTGGGTTTCTAGGGGGACCAAACTTTACTCAACTGGCACACAACGCCTTACTTTTGGACCCCTCTACGTCAAGCTGGACCAATGGCAGGTGGACCTCGCTTCTCTAGGCTACGACAGGGGGAGGACCCAACTTCACAATCTAAGTGGTCTTTTATTTTTTTCATGGACCAAACTGGGTTTCTAGGGGGACCAAACTTTACTCAACTGGCACACAACGCCTTACTTTTGGACCCCTCTACGTCAAGCTGGACCCCTGGCAGGTGGACCTCGCTTCTCTAGGCTACGACAGGGGGAGGACCCAACTTCACAATCTAAGTGGTCTTTTATTTTTTTCATGGACCAAACTGGGTTTCTAGGGGGACCAAACTTTACTCAACTGGCACACAACGCCTTACTTTTGGACCCCTCTACGTCAAGCTGGACCAATGGCAGGTGGACCTCGCTTCTCTAGGCTACGACAGGGGGAGGACCCAACTTCACAATCTAAGTGGTCTTTTATTTTTTTCATGGACCAAACTGGGTTTCTAGGGGGACCAAACTTTACTCAACTGGCACACAACGCCTTACTTTTGGACCCCTCTACGTCAAGCTGGACCCCTGGCAGGTGGACCTCGCTTCTCTAGGCTACGACAGGGGGAGGACCCAACTTCACAATCTAAGTGGTCTTTTATTTTTTTCATGGACCAAACTGGGTTTCTAGGGGGACCAAACTTTACTCAACTGGCACACAACGCCTTACTTTTGGACCCCTCTACGTCAAGCTGGACCAATGGCAGGTGGACCTCGCTTCTCTAGGCTACGACAGGGGGAGGACCCAACTTCACAATCTAAGTGGTCTTTTATTTTTTTCATGGACCAAACTGGGTTTCTAGGGGGACCAAACTTTACTCAACTGGCACACAACGCCTTACTTTTGGACCCCTCTACGTCAAGCTGGACCCCTGGCAGGTGGACCTCGCTTCTCTAGGCTACGACAGGGGGAGGACCCAACTTCACAATCTAAGTGGTCTTTTATTTTTTTCATGGACCAAACTGGGTTTCTAGGGGGACCAAACTTTACTCAACTGGCACACAACGCCTTACTTTTGGACCCCTCTACGTCAAGCTGGACCAATGGCAGGTGGACCTCGCTTCTCTAGGCTACGACAGGGGGAGGACCCAACTTCACAATCTAAGTGGTCTTTTATTTTTTTCATGGACCAAACTGGGTTTCTAGGGGGACCAAACTTTACTCAACTGGCACACAACGCCTTACTTTTGGACCCCTCTACGTCAAGCTGGACCCCTGGCAGGTGGACCTCGCTTCTCTAGGCTACGACAGGGGGAGGACCCAACTTCACAATCTAAGTGGTCTTTTATTTTTTTCATGGACCAAACTGGGTTTCTAGGGGGACCAAACTTTACTCAACTGGCACACAACGCCTTACTTTTGGACCCCTCTACGTCAAGCTGGACCAATGGCAGGTGGACCTCGCTTCTCTAGGCTACGACAGGGGGAGGACCCAACTTCACAATCTAAGTGGTCTTTTATTTTTTTCATGGACCAAACTGGGTTTCTAGGGGGACCAAACTTTACTCAACTGGCACACAACGCCTTACTTTTGGACCCCTCTACGTCAAGCTGGACCCCTGGCAGGTGGACCTCGCTTCTCTAGGCTACGACAGGGGGAGGACCCAACTTCACAATCTAAGTGGTCTTTTATTTTTTTCATGGACCAAACTGGGTTTCTAGGGGGACCAAACTTTACTCAACTGGCACACAACGCCTTACTTTTGGACCCCTCTACGTCAAGCTGGACCAATGGCAGGTGGACCTCGCTTCTCTAGGCTACGACAGGGGGAGGACCCAACTTCACAATCTAAGTGGTCTTTTATTTTTTTCATGGACCAAACTGGGTTTCTAGGGGGACCAAACTTTACTCAACTGGCACACAACGCCTTACTTTTGGACCCCTCTACGTCAAGCTGGACCCCTGGCAGGTGGACCTCGCTTCTCTAGGCTACGACAGGGGGAGGACCCAACTTCACAATCTAAGTGGTCTTTTATTTTTTTCATGGACCAAACTGGGTTTCTAGGGGGACCAAACTTTACTCAACTGGCACACAACGCCTTACTTTTGGACCCCTCTACGTCAAGCTGGACCAATGGCAGGTGGACCTCGCTTCTCTAGGCTACGACAGGGGGAGGACCCAACTTCACAATCTAAGTGGTCTTTTATTTTTTTCATGGACCAAACTGGGTTTCTAGGGGGACCAAACTTTACTCAACTGGCACACAACGCCTTACTTTTGGACCCCTCTACGTCAAGCTGGACCCCTGGCAGGTGGACCTCGCTTCTCTAGGCTACGACAGGGGGAGGACCCAACTTCACAATCTAAGTGGTCTTTTATTTTTTTCATGGACCAAACTGGGTTTCTAGGGGGACCAAACTTTACTCAACTGGCACACAACGCCTTACTTTTGGATTTTCTGTGTGGCATTTTCGGGATTGAAATATTTTAGCCGTATTTTTGTAAAAAATGGCGTATGATTTTAGTTTAAAATATTTCCAAGCTTAACATGAAAAATATTGAAAATGTATGAAGATTTATTACATCTTTGACATTTTTCTTATTTAACATATGAAAGTGCAATCATCTTATAGGTGTACACAATGATTTCGGGTTTACCTATAATAGTGATAAATAAAACTTCTTTTGAGGATGCCGACCCGGAAGCATTTCTTTTCCTAGAGTATCTGGTTCTTCTAACCACAGGAACTTACACAATATTCAGGGCATTTTATGTACCCAATTTTCAGGGCAAATTAATTATTTGCAACTTTATTTTGGTTCTATTATACCAAAATGGAAATATCGTCATAAATAAAGAATTCGTTATCTAGCAGTTTTTCATTTTTTTTTTTTAAATAGACCAATGAGACCTCTCACTTTCATTTGCAGACCAACCTATTCAAAATTTTTGCGACTTTAACTATACCTATTGAAATAACTGAACATAATATCTGCATGTACATGTAATACGGCACCACTTATCAAATATGATCAATTAAAAGGTTTAGCCAAAGTCTAGCTATCATCTATTTCAATGAAACATCCTAAAATCCCTCCTTTCTAAAATATTTATTTAAGAATTGATGATGCCTTTATATTATAATTTTCACCACTGATCGATAGGGCTAAATGTATTTTAAATGTATTTGAACGTAAAAAAAATAATGATCGACGACGCAGAACTTGTGAATACATTGAAAAATATTAGTGCACCAAGTTTTCGTGAGAGGTTAGACGGACGGAAAACCTTACTTTTAAAAGAATAAATATGTTTAGACGAAAACAAAAGTTTAAACAAAGATCCATTCAATTAATTTTGCTTCGCCTTACGCGCGTTTCGTCTTTTCAAGATTCACCAGAGGTGTTCTAGCTAAAAGGGTGAAAATGCTTACTACAATATGAATATGCAGATCATAGAACAATTAAACTAAATAATTTAGAGACGGGGCCCAAATCAGGATTAAGATCAAACAACAGATGTTTAAATTCTAAGTAAGATGTTTTAAAAAAAAATCAGGGACAAAGTTGGTATGTAAGATTTAAACAAACAAACAAAAGATCGGTAATTTCTATAATAGCGAAAATATTTAACCGGTCGTTAAATTTCAATAAAATTGTTTTATTTCTAAAGTCAAATGAGCCATTAAGAGCATAATTTTTCTAAGTACAAAAAAAAAAAATACAATGTAATAAGTTAGTGGTCAGTATAGTCAAAGGGAGATAGATTAAACTTCAGGTGGTCTCTCGCCCGATATAATCACTATGGTAACAAATAAAAAATAAATGAAAATATGTCCATGGGACACGGATGCCCCCGCTGGCCCCAAACCGGTAGTAGAAGTCCGACAGGTCTGAAAGTCGCTAAGGACGTACATGTTTTCATACATAATCATCATACGAAGTTTCAAATCATTTACATGTACGGTTTTTGAGAAAAGACGGAAATTTTCACGTTTATTATCATCTTGACCAAGTCCCAAACAGGACCGACATTTTTGTTAGTCGCTTAGACGGTACAGTTTGTCATACATAACCATCCTACCGATATTCAAATCATTTTCATTTACAGTTTTGGAGAAAAGCTTGACGGAAATTCGTACGGACGGACGGACACGAGAAAAACTTAATACCCCGATATGTCAACGCGCAGGCATAAAAATAACTATTATCATTACTCAACATTCATATGAAAATATCATCTTTTAAGGAAATATTTGATAAATGTGGATATTTTGGAGTATTAATTATATGTCTTTGAATGCTTTTATAAAAAGAGCATTTTGGAGAGAAATGTATTTCATTTTCAACTGAATATGGCCAAGCATAACCTATCATGTCGTGGTAGGGATTCAAAGTCACAGGCTATTGTCTATATTACAAATTTATTATACATAAGTAGTGTTTTCTTTAATAAATGCATATACAATATTTTCACTATATTTTTTTGTTTGCTAGCTTTGAACTATTAAGCAGTCAATATCCTCACCAAAACTAATTGCCCTCTGACGTCATTAAGCCCCGTCATAAGCCAATCGTTTTCATTGTTTCATTTTGATTGGTGTTTTTTATTTATGTTACATCATACTGTAGATGATAAATTGCACGAGTTTTCCATGTTTTCCTTGTTAAACTTTTATAAGTGCATTCCATGCAACTTTTTAATTCGCTTTAAGTTTATTAATTTTTTTCAAATATAAGATATGAATTTTAAATTAGCTAAACTATTCTAAACGTTTTTGTCTGTTGTTTCTTTCGGTATAATAAAACACTTACTGACTGGGTATAAGGGGAAAAGTGAATTAATGACTTATTTTCTAGCTACAAGTAGGATTTCAGCTTGTTCGTCTGCAGAGAATTCTCACCCAAGCGCAGCTGTCACTTATCTTTTATTCTTGTTTGATTGGTCAGATTCATTGAATATGCAAACTAGAAAAGTATTTTTAGTTATCTATTTATTTTGTGTATTTATTTTATATTTATGTTTATCTATTTATTTATTCCTTCCTTCCTTCATTCATTCATTCATTCATTCATTCATTCATTCATTCATTCATTTATGTATTTATTTATTTATATATTTACATATATATTTATTTATTTATCTATTTATTTTTTTATTTATTTATTTATTTATTTATTTATTTATTAACTTTTATATAACTTTGAAATTGGGGTGAGAGGTTTTCACATCTAAATACAAGTTCTATGTTTTTATTCATTGGTCTTTAGCTCTGGGTATTTAGTTTAAAATATCATCTTTGATTGAAAAACAATGAAAAAAATATATGTATTTATTCTAAATTCAAAAGAACTTAAATATATTTTATAATTATTTTACTTTATTTCAGGTACAACATTTTAACATATAAAACTAACCAAATAAATAAATGATAAATTATAATATGATTTGTGTTTTTTGTTTAGCCTAGCAACTTTTGACATGAGCCTGTCTAATAAGTTCTTAATTTTACCAAATAAAAAATAAATATACATGAAAACTAAGAGGTCTTACCTTTTCTGGATCTATTTTCTGTTTTTCTTTCTGGTCTTTACTGGCATGGCAAAATAGCACAAAGCACAAAGCACAAAGTAATAAGTATAAGCGATTTCATTTTGAATAAAGGCAAAAGATTTAGAAGATTGACCTAGTGTTTTCTCTCTTTATATACCTGCTTATTAATTTTGGGTGGTCATTTGGGCATTTTGGGAATTTCTACCAAGAGAATTGTTTATTATACATTTCCAGCAATTCATGTACAAATAAAAATGCCAAACCAAAACTAGTTCCGATGTCTAAGACTATTTTTAAGTTCCTTATTTCAAACACAAACTGTTTTGACAATAATTCAGTGCCGCATCGCTTTGCAATCTTACTTATTATCTGACATCTATGTGTTAGGTAACTAATTGTCCAGTATCATGCTACTATTGGAACGTAAAGCTTAACATAAATTCTTAGTGTCAGACGAATTCCCATCGTAACGCGGGTCCTAAGGCAGCATTAAATGTGTCATTGTTTCGTTATTTACTAGACTATTCAACGGTGGTGGCATTAGCGGATTCAGCGATTAGCTAAGTTTTATCAATTTAAACATAGAAAAAATATGCAGATAAAAAGAATATAATTGAATGAAAAAAAGATAGAAAATAAAAGCATGTTATTTTAAAGAATGACCAAACCAAAAAAATTATTGCCTTCCTAGAACCCTGTTTAATATGTATTCAAATTTCAAATGAAGGCGGAGATAGTTTGGCTTTGTAAACACAACATAGTAGTATCTTTAATAGGTGCTTATACGGCTAAACGGGACTCCTGTACTTTATTTCATAAAGTATCTTTATTTTAATAAAATCCGACCATATTGTGCTTCGGATTCACTCGATGCGGTTAACTACATCATTATTATGTAAAATAGAGATGTAGACATAATAGTTCCATGACTACATTAAGATTTTGACTCATCTTCACTATGTCCAGAATGGCGGGGGGGGGTTTACAATTTAAGGTGGTTTCCGCATCATATAAATCATCACTTTTAAAGTTATTACGCTAAACAATGAGACACATGTTTCTAAATTGATATATAGTAAAAACTATCGAAAATAAATGAATAGGTAATATGCATACCAGAATTTATCTGTTTAAATGTTAATGTTAACAAAAGTATATTTCGATATTTAGACATTAATATAAATACATAATCATACTCCAACTCGTAATAGAGGGGGCTATATTGCAATCACATCAGTGTCCGTCCGTCTGTCCGTCAATAACAAACTTTCGTAACAGATTTCTCGGCTTTTACTGAAGAGATTGATTTCAAATTTGGTAAACAGCTTTATCATAATATGTTGTTTCGTGCCTCTTCTTCTTACGCCAGTCAAACATCTACTTCCTGTTTTTAGAGTGGCCAAATTGGGGTATCCTTAGCACGACTAAGTGCAACCCTTTGTTATGCTAAGAATCAGTTGAAATAACGGATCATTAATTTTAGATTAATTCAAACATTTAATGACTGACAGATGATAAATATTAGATAGACATAAATTCTATGCTGTGTATATAGTGTACTTCTGCTTATTATTCAAAGTAATAAAATTTCGGGGATAAGCGCAAGTTAAATTTTAGGGTTAGTCGCTGATAATATCTATCTGCGACTATCCCCAAAATTTCGAGGATAGTCGTATTTCGGGGATAGTCGCCCCACATACGTAAACTCCATATGCTGGAGCGGACGGAATGTTGCTACACAGAAAGGGAAAGTTAACTATTGGAAAGTTGAAGTCATCACGTTTGTCATAGAGCCTTGTACAAAGCCTTCCTTGTGTGTCAATTTCGAGATATAGATCCAAATAGGAAGCAGACCTCCTAGAATCTGTAGTGTCCTTTACCTCAAGTTCCTTCGGATATATGAGATGTAAATAGTCACCAAATCGAGGATTGTTTAGTGAAAGGACATCATCAATATAACGAAAAGTGAGATTGAAGGATAAAGCAAGCTTGCGGTCCTTTTTGTTTAGAAGTGATTGTAAGAAGTCTGCTTCATATGAATGAAGAAACAAATCGGCAAGCAATGGTGCACAATTTGTGCCCATTGGGATACCTATTGTTTGCTGAAAAACACGTCCACCAAACTGTGCAAATATGTTGTCGATTAGAAAGTTGAGCATTTCTATTATTTGATCTTCTGTAAATTTGTTTTTCTTGCTAGACTCTTGGATGACAAAGTAAGTCTTTTTATAACCGACTACCAAATACTTGTACCTGCGTTTTCCATTCTTTTTGATAAAGCTTCGTTTAATCAGCTGTGCCAAACGAGATTTTAATTGTGAATGTGGAATTGAAGTATATAATGTAGAGAAATCAAACGTTTTAATGCTATTACATGATGAAAATGACTTAGAATGGAGATTTTCCATCAGTTCTTTAGAATTTTTGAGAATCCACATTTGATTGACGCCATTTCTAGAGTAACAACAATCGAAAAACTTTTGAAGGCTTGATTTTATTGCCGTCAATATTGATGTTAACAAAACTGAAAGAGGCTTAGTTGTACATTTGGATGACCCAGCAATAAATCGTTGCTTGTATGGAGTTTTATGTAACTTTGGAATCCAATACAAGGATGGAACGTCATCGTTCTTTTTGTCAACAGAAATGCCAAAGAAAGAAATTACAGAATTATTTTGAAGAACCACAGGAAAAAGGGGAGAGGTGGGTAGGGGCGGAAAATCCCACTTGATCAAACTAAGGTCAAAAATGCTAAGTGAACGTCAATGAGTATTGATACACGATATGTAGTGCACATTTATATCAAATTTAAGTTGGGGTTTAAATATGTACCTCTTATTTTAGATAATCCGTATAACATTTAAAATACAATAAACGATTAATGTTCTGTAATAGATCCTCTGGTAGCAATATTGACTGACCGATTTACCCTGTCGAGACGGGAAAAAAAACGCGAAAATCAGATAGCTATATGACTCTATAAAGCTCTGCCTAAAAGTGTTGTACAATGTATGTCATTGTGACTTTGACGTTTTGACCTCAAGATTGAACTTGTGTTATTCAAGGAAGGGGAGACATCAGTTTTAGTGCGCTAAGACAGTTTTTCCTAGTTTTAATGTTATATAGTATGTTACACAAACTATGCATGTCATTTATTTTTTTTCTACATGATCTGTGAATATATCATGAGTGAGTGAGTGAGTTGGTGTTTTACGCCCGTGCAACGCTATATAGGTTATTTACAGGCGATGAACATGAAAGGGATGAGATGATAAAATGATCATGAAATGATGATGATGATGATGAAAGAAATATGGGATTAGGGTGGGAAACAAAGGACCGGTTAATTTTGAAGAACCACAGGAAAAGGGGAGAGGTGGGTAGCACTACTTGGCGGTCAACGAAGGGGTCTATTACGTGCATGGAGTGTGGCACTCTCCACACACGTTGGCCCACTATGGTCGGCGGTCAGGGTTTCCGTATTATAGACCTGACAACCCCCGCGGACAAGGGCCACCCTATTCAGCCACCTAGGGTACACACTTGGTCGCTCTGTGGGCTGAGCACTGTCCCGACGTCCAAATCCCAAGACCCTTAGTCGCCTCTTACGACAAGCTAGGCTCTGCTGCGGGCCTATTCGCCACCCGGGCCCCGAACGGGACAGTAGCTAGTCTTATAAGACAAGTACAAAAACTAAATCCAAGGAGAGGAGCCCTGTTTTAAAAACAGTATCTAAAGATATCTTTATCTTTTCATCTGAACATGCATATACATGTATCTGAATTGAAAAATCTTATAAAAAAGTTATTGTCAAATACATACTTGAGTTAAGTTGGTATTTGAGAAATCTTAAACACAGAAAATGTCTGCACGTAAAAGAAATGTATATTATCAACAATCTATCACCAGAGGGAGCGTCTATCAACACTGACCTCTATACTATCGCGCTAAGGATTGTGGGTAATATCCCCGAATTCACGGATTTAATATCATTAAAATATTTCCCATGATCCTTAGCGCGATAGTATAGAGGTCAGTGTTGATAGATTGATATTATCAATGTATGTTGCAGCTTTCTTTTAATTCACTCAAGCATTAATGTATGTTATTAGGGGTGAGTGAGTGAGTTGGTGTTTTACGCCCGTGCAACGCTATACAGGTTATTTACAGGCGATGAACATGAAACGGGTGACAAAATGAATATGAAATGATAATGATGATAAATGAAATATGGGGATGGGATGGGACACAAAGGACCGGTAAATTTTGAAGAACCACAGGAAAAGGGGAGAGGTGGGTAGGGGCAGAAAATTTAGCCTATGTGGTGCACTACTTGGCGGTCCACAAAGGGGTCTTTTACGTGCATGAAGCGTGGCATTCTCCACACACGTTGGCCCACTATGGTCGGCGGTCAGGGTTTCCGTATTATAGACCTGACAACCCCCGCGGACGAGGGCCACCCTATTCAGCCACCTAGGGTACACATTGGTCGCTCTGTGGGCTGAGCACTGACCCGACATCAGAATACCAAGACCCTTAGTCGCCTCTTACGACAAGCTAGGCTCTGCTGCGGGCCTATTCGCCACCCGGGCCCCGCACGGGACGTATGTTATTAGGTTTCAGATTATAAACTCTTAATTTGTTTATGTGCAATTATAAATGTTTTTATTTTGATTTATAACCGATTCTGTTATTAAACCAAAAATGGTTCACGCTTTTGCATGGGTAAAACTTGAGAACTTCAAAGGAACAAAGCAACCAGGAACTGATTTAGAAAACAGTACTGATATAGACGAGCCAGCTGATGACCCTACTGACCAAAATTACAGATCAAATTCAGATCAAGAACCAGAAATGGAAGAAAGTGAACATGAGAGATACCTTTAACATGCTGAAAGTTTTTATTTTGTTGTTTTAAGAGAACTAGATCAAGTGTCACACTAGATTTTAAAAAATAAGCATGTGCCTTGCCCAATCTAAGTATTTTAAAAGGATGCTTAAATACATTGTACTGGGATGGCTCTTGATGAGCAGTTGGTTGATTTACTGAAGAATCTGTACGAATAAAAAAAATAATAAAAATAAAAATAATAAGGTTAAGATCAGAGTGCAAGGGAGGCCATGAAAGTCGCCATCCCATTCCAGGAGAAAGAGAGAAATGTGAGAGTGCATCAATGATGACAATCCCTCAAATACAAAATAACATATCAAATGTGTTAGATCACATCACAGATCCATTCCAATATGATTATCATGTTGAATTGTATCAAACTGAGGTTAAGACAAAGGGAAATCACAGCTGCTTATTTTCTATGATGAACTGAAGGATGTAATTGAAAGCTTGTCAACAAATGATGTTGACAATGACCATGATGGTGATAATCAATGGTACTTATACATCTCTGGCATGTCTATGTATCATGTCATGCATGCCATTTACTATGTCATGATGTTTGTATATTGCATGTATTGTATGGTGATTTTCATACATAGAAATGAAGAAGTATATATAAATGTTGCAGATGGCATGCCAGTCTTGTGTTGGTTCGTGTTATTGGCCCTAATTGCCATTGTGGTGATGTATGCCAGACTCACATGGACATTTTCAAAATCCCGAAGATTTCAAAGAGGAAAAAATAGTAGAACCAAGTTAAAGTTTAGCTTGGTCTTCAGAGGAAGGTGAACCATAATGGTCAATTTACTTCTAAAGTTGCTTATAAATTCTCAGTGAAACAAGCGTCAGGCGTAGCAAAATTGATTGTCTGGAACTTTGTTCTAAATAAGCCTCGGGGTGGGTACCATATGATGGAAGTCGTTTTCGGACCTGTGTGACAGCTACTTTCTCTTTTACCACTTTGTGCTTTTGGACTGCAGTGGTGCATGTGAGCAGTTTCACTAAAGTTCTTTAATTAATCTTATATTTGCATGTTAACGCATGTACCTCGAATTTCCTATAGCCTTGGTTAATATCACCAATACTTCATTTTTTTGTATTATTGTCAATTTGGGGTAAAAGTAAAGTGTAGACCCCACTGGTTGAACAAGGGCCAGCATGGGCACCCCAGTTACCTTGTAGAGGCCGCAGTGGCTTGGGTCCGAGGGGTAGCCGCCGAGGAGGTTCTGGAAACAGCGTTCCAGAATGCTCTGAGGCTCTACTCTCAGAAGTATATAGACCTTGCAGGTCTATTCAGATTGTACATATTGGATTCAGATTGTACATATTGTAACTATGTTTGTGTTTGGTCATGGGAATGGACCAACGCCCCCGTTTTTGTTTAAGACTCATTGTTTGAGGTCCATCACGGGGACGAGGATTTCCCAGGTGTGTTTCCTGCTGGGGCTGGCTGAGTGGTGGTTTCCCCTCTTTCGAAAAGGAGGGGGAGTGTAGTGGAATCGGGTTTTAGCCAGCCCAAACGACATCCAGGCTATCCCAGAATTCCTCGCCCTCTTGATTCGCCGCCTTTGATGATACAGACAGCAAATATTTAGTAAGCCACAATCCAGAGCAATCCAAAGTTTAGGTGAGTTCGTACGCCGGTATAGTTATTAGGGAAATCACTTTATTTACAATTATGTAGCTCGGAGCAACGCCGAAAGTAAAATCAAACTGGGTGCAATTCAATTCATTTGGTGTCAAATTAAATGATAATTGCAGTAAAACTTTACCGACATTAAGCGGAATTTAAATGATTTTAGTGAATTAAGACTCTTGATCCAGAACTAGAACTTAATAATAGTTCAGGATCAGAATAATAAACATGGGTTTTCTATCATTTGATCTAGATCGACGACCCGAAAGCAATGATACACCAATGTGCACCAAGATCTACCACAAGTACTACTGTAACTCATCGGAACCTCGACAATTAAAAGGATAAAAGAGTACAAGATTAAGTAAACAAAGAATCCTTTATAACTGCATTGGAGTCGCCCATAAATATTTCTTCTTCTTGGTCAAAATTATAATCTTCTTTGCTTCTACTAGCTACAATAATGTAGCTCCTTTGACATCTCTGAAATCTATTGTTAAATGTGTTCATTAATGATATTTTTTTTCAGTGGTGAAATATGGTACTCTGTACAGCGATGCTGACGACAACACTCTGTCGTTTTGTAACCCAGATTATGATAACTTAATAAGTGCCTTGCAAAATTATTCAATTGAGCTCCTTTAATGGTTTAAGAAACAAAATGCAGGAAAATCCTGATAAATTTCATTCTAGAAAAATTCTAAACAACAATTAAAAAGTGCAGGAACGAGCTCTTCGTTTTGTGTAATATGACCATTCCAGCACATGCGAAATGTTACTAGAGAAAGCCCTGGTGCAATCCTTACAGATAAGACGCCAAAGAACTATGGCACTACAGCACAACTGAGTATAGCTTTGATTAGGCGGAAGTTAAAATATCAATTTTTGAAGGATCTTGATCCTGAACTTTACAATGAAGTTCAGGATCAGAATTTTGAAACTGTTTGATTTCTAGCAAAAGACTCTTGCCCAAAATTTTTAGTAACTTAATGTTATTCAGAGTGTTATTGGTATTCTTGAACCAATTTGAAGCTTTGTTTGAGTAGGAGAAAGAAATTCGATTTGCTCCATTGCGAGTAATGGGACCGCATTGTAGCTCCGCCTAATCAAAAATGTCAAAGGAGATACATTATTGAAGCTAAGTGTGGAGCTGCTTGCACGTAAAAATCTCTTTGTGAGCTGCCAAGCATTGCACCACGAAGTCTCAATTATCCGCCACCCCAAGATAGAGCATATAAAATATTCGATAAAATTAAGCTTATTGTGCAAATCAGACTTATATCCATCTCTTCATCTTTCCAGTTCTCTTCAAATTCTACAGTTTTTTTGTTTGGTTTCCCATTCCTACCCAATATTTCTTATCATCATCATTTACCTAAAGCCCATCCACATAATGACCAGGTTGTTCATATGGTAACAAAATCATTTTCATTTTCAAAATATCGTGTTCTAAGAAATTCTAGTGTCACGTGTATACCGAGCGGGCTTTATATATTTAAACAACTGGGTGACATAAATAAGAACAAAATATGGTCCGTTGTTGAGATATTCTGAAGTTAACCTACACCTCGATGTCAGTATAGGAAAACTTGTATATAAAACTTATCAATTCTATCCAAACTCAATCGACAAAATCAAAAGGTGATCACATGCCAAATAACAAATGAGCAACAACCAAAATGAGATAGAAATGAGACTTTCTCAATGAGTGAACTATAGAAACAAAATAACCCAATCTAACAATCTTCTCAATGAACAGATCAACCACTAAATAGCGTACATCAAGATAATTTCTCAATTGAACAACTACTACACTATGATACAACTTAATACAAAATGATTCCTCAATGAGCAACTTAATAACTTAATACAAAATAGTCTCAATGAGCACGACAACTCAATGAGCAAACTATACCAACAACCTAATTCAAAATAAACCAACTAATTAATAGACGATGTCGATCACCATGTGAGACTGTCGTCTACAACTTAATAAACACAATAACCCTACAACTTAATATCCTATTTGAAATCAATGTCAATCACAATGTGAGACTGTTGATTTCTATGGCCTTAATATTAATTCAACGATCCGCTCTCTACGAAATCAAGACCACGACTGGCGCTTTCCCGCCCTTTATATACTATTTGATACCTAGGTGTCGTGTGCAAAAATCAAGTGTTCTAGTGCAAAATGTGATGATGGTGTGCAAATTTTAGTACCGTATGCAAAAATACGTATGTGGAACGTTGTTCTGCATCTCTCATGCGATTTAAGTCATGTAAACTTGTTGGCTGAACGTCCGATGGTCTTCGAAATAGCAAATCTATGTTGAAAATCATAATATTGAATTAAACATTGAAATCGAAAGTAGACTTTAGCTTTTGTTTTATAATATGGATATTTAAATACTAGAAACAAATGCCTCTCCGGTAAGATCGTAATGCACATTTATTCTCATTATTTTGATACAATTCTTTGATATATACTAGTATCCTAAATAAAACTATTCATAAACACATACCTTGCTTTGAAATAATTCAACGTCCGTTCCTTTTAAAACTGATAACAACAACGAAGATTAATAATCAATAGACTACGATAAGGTAAATATCTATTTAAACCAAATACACAACGCTCGAACTGACCACTGCAAAAAATCAATAATGCAAACGACATAGGTAATTTTATAATAAGTATTTTCATCACATTACCCACGCCTCATCAAACCATGCGCCCTCGCATGCTTATTAAATTTGTAACAAACAAACAAAAATACCATAAAGAAACAAACAATTTACTTGTACTATATATTATAAAAGTCTTCATAACATAAAACTCCTGTCTATGTTAAAAGAAAACAAACTGTCTTTACATAACCTCCTTAGTCTCCACAACAGTTACTTTCCTTCCATTCTCCATATACTCAGTGGTAGTTTGTATTTTGGTGGTAAAATATATAGGAGAGGTTTGTGTGCCAGATTCTCTCGTTTCCGTCATACTCCTATCTCTTCCGCCTGAAACGTGTTCAGCACGTTCAACACTATCTGTATCCACCTTCATATCCTCCTCAACTTTCCTTTCCTCCTCTTGCACATTACTATCTTTAACTTGTCTTTCTCTCTTCTCCTCAGGTTCTTCTTGACGATTGTCTTGTTCAGTCCTTTTTCTTTTTAACCCAACTGGGTTTGGCTTTGTCTTCTTTCTAATCACACTCGCCTCTACTACAGGGTCATACTCGAGTCTAAACTTAATCCTTGACGCTGAAGGCATATCCTTAGATGTTGAGGGCATATCTTTAGATACTACTGGTTCATTCATAGTGGTTGATGGCATATCCTTATCATCATCAACTTTAGTCTTACTACAATCATCCTCAGTGTCTTCGATCACACAGCCCGGATCCTGTTTCTCCCAATCCGACTCGTCTGATGACTTCTCAGCCACATCGTCCTTATCATTATTGTTTTCATCGTTCTTTGATTCCTCATGACTATGTCTAGCTTTGATGTGTCTATGCAAATTACTTAATCTCATACAGTGGTAATTGCACTGTTCACATTTTATGCGGTTATCAAAACACGAAATCATGTGATTATCCCTATCTTCCTTCAACTTAAATGTCTCAGGGCAAAATCCACACTTGAACTCTGGCTCCTTTCTCGGGGTTATCTTCGTTTTAGCCATGACCTGCAAAATACAACAATATGAACTAGAAAACATCTTTCTTCAAAATGTCCTACTAATTGCTTCAAATAGATATTTTTTTTTGTTTTGTTTTTGCTTTGTGGTTTTTGTTTTTGTTTTGTTGTTTGTGTGTTTTTTTTTTTATACGTTTACTATAAGTACTATTATTTTAAGAAAAGACACACAATGCACTGTTCAAATCTTTTATTGAGAAGAGAAACATCATAGCTATGTTATCTATTACAACTATTTCACAGAGAAATCTTGCAACCATAAAGGTTGCCTCCTTTTCCGGAATCCTCTTCCCAACTCTTTTTCAGGGGTTTGTGTTTCAGCAGATGAACTCACTTCATCCTTATCAAAGCTTGTTCTGTCAAATTCGTCATAAGCTTTGTCTTGTTCATCATCATCCTCATTCACCTCGGAAATACTCTCAATTTCTTCACTATTTTCATCTTGGAGTTCCTGTTTCCTATGCTTCCTCATTCTGTCCACATGAATCACTTGAGGTTTTCCTCTTGGTCCACAGTTGAGCTTGTACGTCACATCCGTACATTTTTCTAATATTCTATAAGGACCCCTCCAAAAGCTTGTCAGCTTAGGTGAGCATCCTATCTTATGAGTTGGAAAGTACACATATACATCATTTCCTGGCTCAAACTTCTGCCAACTTAACTTGGTATCATGATAGTGCTTTTGTCTCCTCATCTCCTTCGTCACATCCCTTCTGACAGCTGTATGTGCCTCTTCCATTCTGTCTTTTAGTTCCCAAGCCCACATGTTTGCTGGTCTAAATTTCAACTCTGATGGCATTTCATACATAATATCCAACGGGGTGGCTACCTCACGCCCGAGCATCATAAAGTTGGGTGTCTGACGAGTAGTTTCGTGTTCACAAGCACGATAAGCCATCATAACGTAAGGGATATATGTATCCCAGTCTCTTTGATGTTCATTTACGAAAGGCTTCAACATTGATATTAGTGTACTATTAAACCTCTCCACCATCCCATCCGACTGTGGGTGATATGGGGTAGTCCTGGTCTTCTTTATATCTAATATTTTACACATTTCCGCAAACAAAAGACTCTCAAACTGAACTCCCTGGTCGGAGTGTATAACCGATGGCACCCCAATCCGAGTAATAACTTGATCTTCTATAATTTGAGCAACCGTAGCAGCTGTCATATCTTTCATGGGAAAACTTTCTGTCCATTTCGTGAAATAATCAGAAACTACTAAAATATATTTGTTCCCATTTTCAGTAGTTGGAAGTTCTCCTAAAATATCTGTAGCAATTCTCTCCATCGGCCAACTCGACCCAACTATTTTCATAGGTGCACGATTCTTCTTTTGAAGCCTTTTAACACGCGAGCAACTTTCACAACCAGCTATATAGCTTCTCACGTCAGCCTGAAGACCAGGCCAATAGTATCTCTGTCTGACCCTAGACAAAGTTTTGTGAACTCCCAAATGAGCTGCACATTTGTCATCATGGCAATAGAAAAGTACCTTCCTTCTCTCAGAAAAGGGCACCAACGCCTGGTGTTGAACCTCCTTGGTAGACGCATTTTCAAACTTTCTACATAGTAAACCGTCTTTTATCTCCAAAACTTTCCATTGAGCCCACAACGACCTTAAAACCCGTCCTTTGCCTGCTATAAGTCCAATATCGGGTCTTTTTCCTGCTTCTAACCAAGTCCTTACTTGTGATAAATCTGCATCTGCCTTTTGCAACTCAAGCAATGCTTTGTCTTCAATAAAAGCATTTATTTTCTCTTTTTGATTGTCCTTGTCTTGTATAACTCTCACTTGTTGTTGAATCCCTTCGTTGTCATGTTTGTCCAACTCTGCATCATACCCACATTGACGACATGGGACTCGACTTAAAGCATCAGCATTTGTGTGTAACTTTCCCGGTCTGTGCTGAATATCCATATCAAACTCCCCGAGCACCTCAATCCATCGGGCTAACTGCCCCTCTGGGTTCTTGAATCGTAATAACCATTTCAACGAACTGTGGTCAGTTCTTACAACAAATCTTTTACCATATAGGTAATGCTTGAAGTACTTTACAAAGTTCACAACTGCTAACAATTCCTTTCTTGTAACACAGTACTTTCTTTCAGCCTTCGACAGAGTTCTACTTGCGTAAGATATGACAACCTCGTTGCCCATATCATCTTGCTGAGAAAGCACAGCACCTATCGATTCATTGCTGGCATCTGTATCCAGCATAAAAGTCTTACTCAGATCTGGATATGCCAATATAGGTGCACTCACTAGTCTGCGTTTTAGCTCTTCAAATGAATTTTTTGACACTCTGACGTCCAAACAAAAGGTCTACCTTGCTCCGTCAAAAGGTGAAGGCTTCTTGCAATTGATGAAAACCCCTTAATAAACTTGCGGTAATAGCTGCAAAGACCTAAAAATGACCTCACTTCTGTTGCACTGACTGGTACCGGCCAATCCTTCACTGCCTCAACTTTTGAAGGATCCGTTTCAATTCCTTCTTCCGACACTACATGGCCAAGAAAGGTAACTCTCTTGGCACCCAATGTGCACTTTTTAGCCTTAAGTTTCAATCCGGCTTCTTTTAGACGGTCTAACACTTTCCTCAAGTTATTAAGCATTTCTTCGAATGTTTTCCCAAATACTATTATATCGTCCAAATAGACGAGACAAATGTCCCATTGGAGCCCTGCCATCACAATTTCCATTAACCGTTCAAACGTTTGAGCTGCACAGCAAAGTCCAAAAGGCATGACTCTAAATTGATATAGTCCTTGTCTATATTTTTATTTTCTATCTTTTAATGGACATGTTTTCTATTAATGTTTTAAATTCTTATATTAAGGCATTTCTAGTAAAAAAAGTTTTTTGCAGAGCGAAGCATGATATGACCCCAACATGTTGAACCCTGTACATTTGAAGCCTGAAATGGATAGTCAATTGCTCTGGTCAAATGCAGCCCATGGTGGACAAACAAGTGTTTTGACACATGCAGCCTTTGGTGGACTTTCCAACCACATTACTCTGAGAATTCATTCATTTTTACCAAAGCAGGCCACAATAAGTTACAGTTCCAAAAAATTTTGTAAATCCACTACATGACAAGAAGTAATTAGTAAATAAAGAAAAAATACAAATCTGACAATAAGGTATTAATTTGGTACCCTTTAGCCCCTAATTTTATAATGGAACAAGAAACTCCAAGGAACCTGAATTGCTCATCTGGTCCTAAAGCTATAAGGGACAACTTCTCTGACATTTTTTTTCTAATAGAGACTTCTAGAGCTTAATTGACTGAAGTTTTAATATAAGTTAGCAACAGCTTTTCTATATATGCAATATATGCAAGTCTCGGGTGGCGAATAGGCCCGCAGCAGAGCCTAGCTTGTCGTAAGAGTAGACTAAGGGTCTTGGGATTCTGACGTCGGGTCAGTGCTCAGCCCACAGAGCGACCAAGTGTGTACCCTAGGTGGCTGAAAAGGGTAGCCCTCGTCCGCGGGGGTTGTCAGGTCTATAATACGGAAACCCTGACCGCTGACCATAGTGGGCCAACGTGTGTGAAGAGTGCCACGCTTCATGCACGTAAAAGACCCCTTAGTGGACCGCCAAGTAGTGCACCACATAGGCTAAATTTTCCGCCCCTACCCACTTCTCCCCTTTTCCTGTGGTTCTTCAAAATTTACCGGTCCTTTGTGTCCCGTCCCATCCCCATATTTCATTTGTCGTCTCATGTTCATTGTATCATCATTTTCATGTTCATCGCCTGTAAATAACCTATATAGCGTTGCACGGGCGTAAAACACCAACTCACTCAAACCAATCAAATGCTGAAACTGACAGCTTGCAGCTATCTAATGATAACTCAAATTTCAATCCATCTAGTGGTTTTTAGCAAGCTTTTGATGTGCGAAGCCCGGGTGGCGAATAGGCCCGCAGCAGAGCCTAACTTGTCGTAAGAGGCGACTAAGGGTCTTGGGATTCAGTGATCAGCCCACAGAGCAGCCAAGTGTGTACCCTAGATGGCTGAATAGGGTGGCCCTCGTCCACGGGGGTTGTCAGGTCTATATTACGGAAACCCTGACCGCTGACCATAGTGGGCTAACGTGTGTGGAGAGAGTCACGCTTCATGCACGTAATAGACCACATAGGCTAAATTTTCCGCCCCTTCCCACCTCTCCCCTTTTTCTGTGGTTCTTCAAAATTTACCGGTCCTTTGTGTCCCACCCACCCCATATTTCACTAATCATCATCCTTTCATGTTCATCGCCTGTAAATAACCTATATGGCGTTGCACGGGCGTAAAACACCAACACACTCACTCACCTGATACTTCTGATAACAATGTCAAAATTTACCGGTCCTTTGTGTCCCACCCCATTCCTATTTTTCATGCCCGGGTGGGGAATAGGCCCGCAGCAGAGCCTAGCTTGTCGTAAGAGGCGACTAAGGGTCTTGGGATTCTGACGTCGGGTCAGTGCTCAGCCCACAGAGCGACCAAGTGTGTACCCTAGGTGGCTGAATAGGGTGGCCCTCGTCCGCAGGGGTTGTCAGGTCTATAATACGGAAACCCTGACTGCCGACCATAGTGGGCCAACGTGTGTGGAGAATGCCACGCTTCATGCACGTAAAAGATCCCTTTGTGGACCGCCAAGTAGTGCACCACATAGGCTAAATTTTCCGCCCCTACCCACCTCTCCCCTTTTCCTGTGGTACTTCAAAATTTACCGGTCCTTTGTGTCCCATCCCATCCCCATATTTCATTTATCATCAGCATGTCATGTTCATTTTATCACCCTTTTCATGTTCATCGCCTGTAAATAACCTATGTAGCGTTGCACGGGCGTAAAACACAACCTCACTCACCTATTTTTCATTTATCATCATCATTTCATGTTCATTTTATCATCCCTTTCATGTTCATCGCCTGTAAATAACCTATATAGCGTTGCACGGGCGTAAACACCTACTCACTCACTAATGCTAATGTTAATGGTCAAAATCAGGAAAATGATAACAATGAAGTTGAAGCTGTTACTGTTAGAACCAATGTTGATAGTATTAAGTCAATTGAGGACAAGTTTTTTTGGTCCCGCTAATTGTGATAATCTAGACTCTGAGGCATCTATTGTAACTACTGAAGTAAAGAGGCTATTCAGGAGGTAAGTTTATTTTATATCTAATTTGTTGTTGGTTCTGAAAAAAAGATTTGTCCTTAAGACCTGTTATAAATTTAAAACAATTAAACATGTATGTTCAATATCATCATTTAAACAGGAGAACCTTAATTTAGTTTTTGACATCATTCAGAGAAATGACTATCTAACATCCATTGATCTGTAGGATCAGTTTACATGCTGACTTTAAGAGATTTTTGTGTTGTTCATGCAAAGGCAGACTTTACGAGTTTCAAGTCCTAGGTTTTGGTTCAGCTTCAGCTCCCAGAATTTTTTACAAAAGTGAAGAAGCCAGTTTTTGCATTTTTTTCGAAAACATGGTATTAGATGTTCTTTTTACATAGACGATTTTCTTCATATGAATCAATTATATGTTGAATGTGAAAATGAAACACATTTTATGGTGGAAAAGTTTAAAAAAAAAAGGATTTAGAGTTAATAGAAAAAAGTCAGTGTTAAGCCTTCCAGACGCATTATTTTCTTTGGCCGTATCATTGATACTGAGTTGTTTATGGTTTTCTGCCAGATGAAAAGACTCGTAAGATTATCTCTCTTGGGCAAAAAATTATTTATTTGAAAAAGTAACCATAAGATGTCCAGCTTCATTTATTGGATGTGTAGTACATGCCTTTAATGCAGTTACTATAGGTTTTTTTTGCACTATAGAGATATTTAGAGAAATAAAGTACAAGCTTTATCAGATTCCTATTATGATGATTATGAAGCAGTAGTAGATTTATCTGATAATTCTATACAAGAATTTACTTGGTGGGTTGAAAATTTGGTGTTAGTCAATGGTAAATTGATTCGTCCTTATCCTGTTGATGTCTGGATTGAAACAGTTGCATCCTTATTAGGTGGGGGATGTAAATTTGACCAAAACCTTGCTGGTGGTCGGTGGAATTAAGTTGAGCCTGTTTATCACATTACATTTTTAAAATCATTAGCCATTTATTTTTCTTTCAAAACATTTTTGAAGAATAAAGACGCACTCCACATAGGAATCCACTCTGATAGTTCAGTAGCTGTAGCATATATATATATGAACTGGGTGGCGTGTCTTCATTCATTTTAGATAAACTTGCAAGAGAAATCTGGTCTTGGTGCTCAGAGAGAAATATTTATTTAACAGCACAACATCTTCCTGGTGCTTTCACTTCTGGCAAGATAAACGACTGTCTGTACCATAGTCAGGCGTTATGCAACTGATAATTTTAAAAAAATAACCGTAACGTACTGTCAAAAAGACTGTTTGCATTTGTCAGGGTTGGGACAGGAGTTTTAGTCGACTGCATCAAAATACAAATGACAACAAAGTTCCAGACAATAGATTTTGCTACGCCTGACGCGCGTTTCGTCTATTGAAAACTCATCAGAGGCGCTCTACCAAAAATATTGAAAATGCCAAACACTGTATGAATATGAAGAGCATAGAACAGTATAACCAAAACTACCAAACTGGGGAACCAAATTATTAATAAGATATTCAACCTATGTCTGGGGTAGGAAGAACCTTAAAGTTTAGACAATTTTGAAATTTAGACGGATAATTTAAAGCTTTGATGTATTCTCCAACTCAAAAGTGTTGGTGCCGGAGCGGGCTAACCTCGGGGAATTTAAACTCCACCAGCAGTGCTAACCTTCACGTGTGTTCGAAATACAAATGACAACAAAGTTCCAGACAATAAATTTTGCTACGCCTGACGTGCGTTTCGTCTATTCAAGACTCATCAGAGGCGCTCTACCAAAAATATTGAAAATGCCAAACACTGTATGAATATGAAGAGCATAGAACAGTATAACCAAAACTACCAAACTGGGGAACCAAATTATTAATAAGATATTCAACCTATGTCTTGGGTAGGAAGAACCTTAAAGTTTAGACAATTTTGAAATTTAGACGGATAATTTAAAGCTTTGATGTATTCTCCAACTCAAAAGTGTTGGTGCCGGAGCGGGCTAACCTCGGGGAATTAAAACTCCACCAGCAGTGCTAACCTTCACGTGTGTTCGAAATACAAATGACAACAAAGTTCCAGACAATAAATTTTGCTACGCCTGACGCGCGTTTCGTCTATTCAAGACTCATCAGAGGCGCTCTACCAAAAATATTGAAAATGCCAAACACTGTATGAATATGAAGAGCATAGAACAGTATAACCAAAACTACCAAACTGGGGAACCAAATTATTAATAAGATATTCAACCTATGTCTGGGGTAGGAAGAACCTTAAAGTTTAGACAATTTTGAAATTTAGACGGATAATTTAAAGCTTTGATGTATTCTCCAACTCAAAAGTGTTGGTGCCGGAGCGGGCTAACCTGGGGGAATTTAAACTCCACCAGCAGTGCTAACCTTCACGTGTGTTCGAAATACAAATGACAACAAAGTTCCAGACAATAAATTTTGCTACGCCTGACGCGCGTTTCGTCTATTCAAGACTCATCAGAGGCGCTCTACCAAAAATATTGAAAATGCCAAACACTGTATGAATATGAAGAGCATAGAACAGTATAACCAAAACTACCAAACTGGGGAACCAAATTATTAATAAGATATTCAACCTATGTCTGGGGTAGGAAGAACCTTAAAGTTTAGACAATTTTGAAATTTAGACGGATAATTTAAAGCTTTGATGTATTCTCCAACTCAAAAGTGTTGGTGCCGGAGCGGGCTAACCTCGGGGAATTTAAACTCCACCAGCAGTGCTAACCTTCACGTGTGTTCGAAATACAAATGACAACAAAGTTCCAGACAATAAATTTTGCTACGCCTGACGCGCGTTTCGTCTATTCAAGACTCATCAGAGGCGCTCTACCAAAAATATTGAAAATGGCAAACACTGTATGAATATGAAGAGCATAGAACAGTATAACCAAAACTACCAAACTGGGGAACCAAATTATTAATAAGATATTCAACCTATGTCTGGGGTAGGAAGAACCTTAAAGTTTAGACAATTTTGAAATTTAGACGGATAATTTAAAGCTTTGATGTATTCTCCAACTCAAAAGTGTTGGTGCCGGAGCGGGCTAACCTCGGGGAATTTAAACTCCACCAGCAGTGCTAACCTTCACGTGTGTTCGAAATACAAATGACAACAAAGTTCCAGACAATAAATTTTGCTACGCCTGACGCGCGTTTCGTGTATTCAAGACTCATCAGAGGCGCTCTACCAAAAATATTGAAAATGCCAAACACTGTATGAATATGAAGAGCATAGAACAGTATAACCAAAACTACCAAACTGGGGAACCAAATTATTAATAAGATATTCAACCTATGTCTGGGGTAGGAAGAACCTTAAAGTTTAGACAATTTTGAAATTTAGACGGATAATTTAAAGCTTTGATGTATTCTCCAACTCAAAAGTGTTGGTGCCGGAGCGGGCTAACCTCGGGGAATTTAAACTCCACCAGCAGTGCTAACCTTCACGTGTGTTCGAAATACAAATGACAACAAAGTTCCAGACAATAAATTTTGCTACGCCTGACGCGCGTTTCGTCTATTCAAGATATTTTATTTGCTTCTTTTAAACAAGGACTGAGCCATCGTTTTTTTTAGTTTGTTCTATTTGACAGTCAGAGATCCTACTTAAACAAGTAAACAGAACTTCCTATTTCAAGCTGGACGGATGCGAAAATTTCCATGAAGCTTTTCTCAGAAAGCGCACATGAAAATAATATGAAACTTTATAGGATGGTTTGACAAACTTTAGTTTTGGTCGCGGCTGGACGAATGGTACTGTTCACCAAAACTTCTTAAAGCTAAACATATTATGAAATTTCCGAGAATTACAAATGGAGACCTCAAGAAACTATACGAACTCTTAGACATATTGGCCGAAGTATTGGCAATAAAAGAGAATCCAAAGTACAGCTGTTGTTTTCCTTGTATGACTAGTCAATCGGCATAAACCATATAGTTAGTAAATTACCGACTCATATTCATGGAAAATGGACAGAAAGAGCGTCGAAGTACAAACTTGACCATGGCTGTATCTACCCACCTATGAAAGAATTCGCAAAATTCATCAATGAGATGAGTAGTCGGATGAACGATTTAAGTTTTAGTTATGACTATAAAACCAGTCATTCGTGAGACCAAGAGTCCAAACTTTGGTCACTGCTCGCAAAACGGAAGTAGGGCCACCCTAGTATTATTTGTCCATCACATGTACATGTTCAGCCAGCTCATTCCCTTAACGAATAGAGAACGTTTCGAATATATCTCTTCCTGAAGTGTAAGCGGCAAAAACCACCAAGTTCATATTTTGATCTTTATCAAACTTTGGAGAATATGACAGTGAATCATTGTTGTCATCAACTAATGATTTTGTAAAAGTAATTTCACTGTCGGTGTCTATATCATCTGCTAATAAAACCTTTGGAGGAACGGATGTTTTTAATTAAAATTAACATGTAGTAGAACCGTATGACCCGGACGCAGGTATGTTAATGCCGTTTGAGAAACAATATCCGGAATTTCGATTTTAACCGTTTTTGACTCTAATTGTATATTTTATGACGTTAGGAGAATATGTCATTTCCGCTTAAGTTTTATGACGTTAATTAAATAATACACTATTTACGGACAATTCTTTATATTTTGTTACAACTACACAACTATCTAGTCAATTTGAAACGTATTTATCACAGCAAATACTTGTAACAAGGAGACAGTAAAGCATTTTTAATATTGGTTCTCATGATCCCGAAGAAGCTTTTGTTTTGACGGCGACGACTCAACAGGTGTGCCATTTAGAAAACGTTAATAAATTTTGTTTTGGTGAGAATGGAGACAAACAATACTTTCAAGGTTAACAAGTAAGTTCTATCGTTTATTTCTAATGCCATATGTGCTTAAATTGACACAATAAAACATGTTGGCATTACCTCTTCAAAAAAGGGGGGTACTTGAATTTAAAAACACATTTATTAAATATAGATCTACATTTTAGCATCATATGCATTACTGAAATGAAAGTATTGGGCAAAATAGATATATCTAAAAAATCATTGAGTGAGTGAGTGAGTTGGTGTTTTACGCCCGTGCAACGCTATATAGGTTATTTACAGGCGATGAACATGAAAAGGGTGATAAAATGAACATGAAACGATGATGATAAATGAAATATGGGGGTGGGATGGGAAACAAAGGACCGGTAAATTTTGAAGAACCACAGGAAAAGGGGAGAAGTGGGTAGGGGCGGAAAATTTAGCCTATGTGGTGCACTACTGGGCGGTCCACAAAGGGGTCTTTTACGTGCATGAAGCGTGGCACTCTCCACACACGTTGGCCCACTATGATCGGCGGTCAGGGTTTCCGTATTATAGACCTGACAACCCCCGCGGACGAGGGCCACCCTATTCAGCCACCTAGGGTACACACTTGGTCGCTCTGTGGGCTGAGCACTGACCCGACGTCAGAATCCCAAGACCCTTAGTCGCCTCTTACGACAAGCTAGGCTCTGCTGCGGGCCTATTCGCCACCCGGGCCCCGCACGGGACTAAATCATGAATTTTATGTTATTCTGAAAGTTTGCATGTGAAAATTTTGATATTTGAAAAAATAAAAGCATTTTAAAAAGCATACAGTTTGTTATATCTTGAAGATAAGTATTTTGATAATATTATCAGATGATGGTTTTTGCATATGTACATTTATCTTTTTTTTAATATTAATCTACCATTTGCTATAACTAGTTTATGGTGGGGTATTCCTTTTGAAGGTTTTCATTTTTGCATTTCAAAGTATAGCACCTTTTTTTAGTTAAAAAGGAATTGTATGTCAAATTGTTTATTATGTTTTTGTAATCCATTTTCTTTAAAGTGATAGACTAACAATAACTATAAAATATTATTATATAGCATATGATATAATGTCATTTTAATCATTTTAAAATATTTGTTTTATTATTTTCAGCTTGCAATTTTCTTCCTTGATGAAATCTGGTGTGTGGTTCTTACAAAGAGGCAGTATTGCTATTATGATGTTAAACTAAATGAATGTGTGACTAAATAAATGGTCTTTTATAGGATGGATGTTATATTTTATGGAATTCAATGAAGGAAAACAGCATCCCTTATAAGTTTATACATAATTATATATACATTTCAAGAAATTGAGGAGCTGGATTTTTCAAAGTGTAAATAATAAAAGTGGTTAATTCATTAAAAATGAAGGCATAAAATGATTGTGTGCATTTGTATGATTAAAGTTAATATTCTCATTCTGTGAAACTCAATGAAGGATCACCACCCTACCTTTAAAGTTGTTTATGGAATGGGTAGCTGTATGTGTTTAAGTGTTAACATTCATAGCATAACAAGTTTTGTTGTGATATTCTGTTCTTCTTTTTTTTCACTAATGCATTCTTATTAGTATGACCAGATAAACTTTAGTTTGGATATAAAATATAGAAAGTCAAAAATGTAAATGCTTTGATTGACAAAAAGTACATTTCATTCAAAGACAAATTAAGAAGACCAAAAAAAAAGGACACAAAAAAGCATGCATATAAAACAAATTTACATTCATTGAATCAAACAAAATACTTGAGCATAAATTCATATACTCAGATCATTTAAATATGAATTCTTTCAATGAAATGAGTGAAAAGTCAGAAATATAAAACAGTTTTTATGGGACAACAAAATAAATATAAGTGCTGATTGAAATCAAAGCAACTGTAAACAGTATACATGGACACTGCACACTTTTCAAACAGATTTTACTCATGAAAACAAATTATAAGGCATAACAGAAACACAGAAATAGAATGATAAATATGGAGTATGATGATCCATAGTTGTGTTCAGTTGAATTTAACATAAATTAGGAGCTTTGCTTTGTAACTTAATAGATTTGTTTAACTAAATGGAACCAATTGTCTTAAACTAACCAAAAAATCACAGTGAAAAAAGTAGAATGAAATGTGTTGAGGTTCTATGACATAAAACTATTGCATTATCTGCAGTATGACATGTATGATTCTGTTATCTGTATGACCTGGTGCACAGATTGTATACCTATCCTGTATGTCCCGGGGTAAAATATTAAACTACTGTACTTTATTTATAAAAGCTTCAATCATACAACTATACTCCGTCCCTCCCCCTTTTAGCTGAAAAACTAACGTTTGTGTCACGCACATGATTTACGGCTGTCGCTTTCTTTTAGCCTACAAAACTACAAACATTTCTTCACAATTTAATAATATTATGAAACTAAAATCACGAACGAAATCATATTATCAGCAAACACGCACTTGTTAGATAAATAGAGATATTTTATAATGACGTCATCACGTTGTTGACGCCGTAGATCTTGATGAACTCGGCGTTTGACAGCAATGGAGAAATACTGAAATCCAGACAGCGGGCTTTCTTTTTCAAGCTAGAACAAGTTACCACAGTTAACAAAATCCCTAATCCTTTAAATATATCTTTTCGAAGATAAACAGCTATCATAAAATCGCTGAACCCTCTCGCAAATCGCAACGAATTTCTTGAATTTAGCTTGAAAAGATTAGAAAAATGGTGCGAAATTGCTAAATTTTGGCATTTTTATTTTTTTTAAATAGAAGAAAGGATTCATTTTTAAGGGTTCAGCAGTTTTTACACAACTAAGTATCATGTCTTCCCATGAAAAAAATTTCGAGACAAAAATCGGTGTGTGGTAACTTGTTCTAGTCTATTTTAATACCGATCCTTAAATAAAGACTTTTCCGCAACTTTTACGATATACGAATGATAAAATAGAATAAAAATTCACCAAAGATATTCATTTCGTATCCTTTTTCTGTTGGTTTATTAAAATATCCTATACGACATTCAGTTCCAGTAAAATAGGATATGTACAAAAAAAGGGGGGTGGTCCTGCCGGAAATTCCTGAAAAGTGCATTAACATACCTGCGGAATGTAAACTTTGCAATTCTATCTGTATAGGATGTAGTATTTGTTTACGGCTACTTCTTATGACAGCACTCAGTACAGGTGTTGACACCAATTCCTCTTTAAGAGCCATTCTCCATAAGAACCAAAATGGCTCGGACATCACAAGTTACAAATTTTGATGATTTTTATTTGACAATGTATTTTAGTCTTCATTCTATAGGCCAAAAACACTATTTTACGCCTTTAAGGGGGCTGTAACCCCTATAAGTGGTCATTTGACAACTTTGACCTTATGGAGACTTTTGTAGAGCTAAATGAGCTGCACATTTAAGCAAGCAACAGCTTTTCTTTATCTGCAAACGTTTTCATTCTAAAGGCCAAAAACACTATTTTTTACCTTTAAGGGGCTGTAACCCTATGAGGGGTCATCTGACAACTTCGACCCTATGGAGACTTTTGTAGAGCTTAATGAGCTGAACATTTAAGCAAGCAACAGCTTTTCACTATCTGCAAAAGTTTTCATTCTATAGGGCAAATACATGAAAAAACGCTATTTTTGACCTTTAAAGGGTCATAACCCCTATCAAGGAAGCAAAGGTGTACCAAAGGGGTAATCAGTACCATAAAACCGTGAAGACAAAGACAAAACCGGCAGACAAAAAATCATCACAACAAAACAAACCACATAACAACATAAAACACACACATAACAACAAAACCGCATTCAGCAACGCGAACTCAAGTCGAAACGAGAGTGAACTCAGGTGCTCCGGAAGAGTAAGCAGTTCCTGCTTGCTATAGCACACCCGTCACGTTGCCAAAGATCGATTAAGTGTTGGTCAAATCCGGAAAGGATGACAGTACAAAACTCTATGTCAAACCAACATCTGTGCTCATCTGAGAGATAGAAATCCCGTATTTGCATACAAGCACATGATGTCGTCCGTAAAATTTCTTGAGTGATGACAACAACCTGGGAGCAACGTACCTCTGTGTTAACAATTGGCTTGTCAGCCGTGTAGCTCTATCAAGGAAGTCGTTGTTCTCCCCACATGCTCTGGAATAACGAATCAATTGTTGTACTCCCCACATGCTGTGGAATAACGAATCAATTGTGATACGTAAACTCCATATGCTGGAGCGGACGGAATGTTGCTACACAGAAAGGGAAAGTTAACTATTGGAAGTTCAAGTATCAAGGGTTAGGTTTAGTATAAAACACACAATTAGGGCTAGGGGTTTGCACATTAAGATACACTTAGGGTAAGGGTTAGTACAAAATCAGACAATTAGAGTAAGTGTCGACGAAAACACAAACTAAAGGGTAGGGGTTAGTACAAAGAGATACAGTTCAGGTAAAGGATAGTACAAAAACGTACAATTAGGGTTAGGGTTAGTGTGCAAGATATAATAAGTGTTAGGTTTAGTATAAAACACAAAATTAGGGTTAGTGGTTAGCATATTATGATAAACTTAGGGTTAGGGTTAGTATAAAATCATACAATTGAGGTAAGGGTCGATGAAAACACAAAATAAGGGGTAAGGGTTGCTGCCTTTTGATCTTATCTTGCTGTCCTTCGATCTCATCTTCCTGCACTCCAATCTCATCTTGCTGCCCTTTGATCTCATCATTCTGCCCTTTGATCTCATCTTGCTGACCTCCAAACTCATCTTCCTGCACTCTAATCTTATCTTGCTGCTCTCCGATCTCATCATACTGCCCTTTGATCTCATCTTGTTGCCCTCCGATTTCATCTTTCTGCCCTTTGATCTCACCTTGCTGCCCTCTGATCTCATCTTGCAGCCCTCCAAACTCATCATGCTGCCCTTCTATCTCACCTTGCTGCCCTGTGATCTCATCTTCCTGCCCTCCGATCTCATCATGCTGCCATCTCATCTTGCTGCCCTTCGATTTCATCCTCCTGCCCTTTGATCTCACCTTGCTGCCCTCTGATCTCATCTTGCAGCCCTCCAAACTCATCATGCTGCCCTTCTATCTCACCTTGCTGCCCTGTGATCTCATCTTCCTGCCCTCCGATCTCATCATGCTGCCATCTCATCTTTCTGTCCTTCGATCTCATCTTGCTGTTCATCTGAGGCTTGATCTTTTTGAAACAAGGTTTTATATACCTTGGAGGCCTCACTGCAAAACAAAACAAGAAAATGTGTCAAACAGACACAGTGCTCTGCCTTTATATTTGAAGAAGTGACGTATTTATTTTATTGAGTTGTTTTTTAACGAATCCTTAACACGGCGCAGTTCACATAGATATTATATAAAGTGAAGTTGTGTAATTTGACATCCCATGCGGGGCCCGGGAGGCGAATAGGCCCGCAGCAGCTTTAAGCTTGTCGGTAAAAGTCCACTAAAGAGCGCTCAGAAACCTGACATCGGGTTAGGCCGCTTTGCCCACAAAGCGACTGGGATGTGTGCCCCAGGTGGTTGAATGGGGCAGCCCTGACATCGAGAGATGCGGGGTCGTCAGGCGATAATGCGTCAAACCTGACCGCAAACCATAGTGGTGCACCGTGTTGGGAAAAATGTCACGTTCCTCGCACGTTGAAGAACCCTGCTGCAGGTCTCGGTAAGAGTAGGACACGTAGGATCCCCATGCAGGAGGCTAAGTTTCCCGTCCCTACCCATTACTCCTTTTTCCAGTGGCAGTCAAAAATCTCCAACCCGATTGGCCTTGTGTCCCCATTCCCTCCACTTCATCATCATTTCATGTTCATTGCATTATTATTTTCATGTTCATCTCCCGGATATTGCCGAAATCGTGCTGCTTGGGAGTAAAGCAATAACTAACTAACTAACTGTAATTTGACACTGAAGAAGGCCATCTGTTGGGCGAAATATTTGTCTAATTTTTTTTGAAAAACATCATTATTGTATCGTTGCATAAATCCTTTTGACTTTATATATACGTCTATACAATGTGACAACTATTACTATACCTGTCAATTGGAAGCCATCAATTTTTAACGTGATGCAGGGTTGATAAAGTATTTTATTGACGTCTGGAGACCTTCCCAACAATGTCCGAGCTTCAAATTTGGGCCTGCAAATTTTTGGTCGTTCCCCCAGCGGAAGTCTAGTCCGAGATTGCTCTGACGTCCTCGGCATTTTTTTTTCCAGCAAGCTGGTGCCGTTGGAAGGCCGAGGACGTCAGAGCAATCTCGGACTACGGAAGTCGTACCCATACTCGAACATCTAAGGCAACACCGCCTGCACTGTGCACAGCGCCCTAGACCAATCGGCCAGCTAGGCTATATTGAAATATAGCCTTCGCTAACCGGAAAGCTATCGGGCGATACCTGCTCGAGGGTTTTATCAAGGGTGTGTAAAATAGTACATTTCTTTTTAAATTATGGGCTCCAAAGGGGCAAAAAATTCAAATGTTTTATGTTTCCATCATATCTTTGGTCCTAGTTGACCTATTGCTGTGAAATTTGTCAAGAATGTTTCTAACAATAAAAAAAAATGAACCTGACGAATTTTCGCCCCCCATTTTTAGCTCACCTGGCCAAAGGCCATGTGAGCTTATGCCATCACTATGCGTCCGTCGTCGTCTGTCGTCGTCTGTCGTCCGTTAACAATTTCAAAAATCTTCTCCTCTGAAACCACTGAACCAATTTAACAGAAACTTGGCAGGAATGATATATGACATGTTGGCAACAAACGATCCTCATTTTGAAATGCTTTGATAAAAAACATGGCCGCCGTTGCTAAAAATAGACTAGGGGGGTCAGACTACTGTTTTTGGCTTATAAATCAAAAAGTATAAGAGATAGAGGAAATCTGAGGCCACGCTACTGATTCAGCATCAAAAGCTCTACAAAAGTCTCCATTTGGTCAAAGTTGTCAGATGACCCCTTATAGGGGTTATGGCCCCTTAAAGGTGAAAAATAGCATTTTTTCATGTTTTTGGCCTACAGAATGAAAACTATTGCAGATAGAGATTAGCTGTTGCTTGCTTAAATGTTTAGCTCATTTAGCTCTACGAAAGTCTCCATAGGGTCGAAGTTGTCAGATGACCCCTTATAGGGGTTACGGCCCCTTAAAGGTGAAAAATAGCCACTTTTCATGTTTTTGGCCTACAGAATGAAAACTATTGCAGATATAGATTAGCTGTTGCTTGCTTAAATGTTAAGCTCATTTAGCTCTACAAAAGTCTCCATAGGGTCGAAGTTGTCAGATGACCCCTTATAGGGGTTACGGCCCTTGAAAAATAGCGTTTTTTCATGTTTTTGTCCTACAGAATGGAAACTATTGCACATAGAGATTAGCTGTTGCTTGCTTAAATGTTCAGCTCATTTAGCTCTACAAAATTCTCCATAGGGTCCAAGTTGTCAGATGAACCCTTATAGGGGTTACGGTCCATGAAAAATAGCGATTTGATTTTTATACGACCGCAAAATTTTTGCGATCGTATAATGTTATGGCGATGTCGTCGTTGTCGTTGTCGTTGTCGTTGTCGTCGTCGTCTGTGGACACTTTGGTTTCCGTGCGATAACTTGAGTAAATATTGACCGAATGTTATGAAATTTTGAAATGATGTTTGTTACCACTTAAGGAAGGTTGGTATTGTTTTTGGGTGTTGTGGCCCCTATCATTTTAGAAAAAAGGGCCAAAAAGGGCTAAAACGGGTGTATTGATAAAACTGTTGTAAAATGTTTATTATTCATTTGATTTTGAAAATTCTTTTTTTATTGAATTCATCATTAAATTCTGTCAACAAAATGTGTCAATGGTTTTGATATATATTGCACTGTTACATTGATACTGGGGGTCAAAAAGGGGCCACACCCAAAAAATTGACTTTTTTATTTGTGGTCCGATTTTCAAAATCTTTTTTTTCATTGGAATCCTTGTGAAAATCCCTGCCTGCGTTTTTCAATCAGATTTGCAATATCTCTTACCGTTTTTGAGAAATTAGGGGTCAAAGGGGCCAAAAACGCCATTTTTAAAAGTTTGTCAATGCAAATAGTTTTATACCAAAAATTAAGTTGTAGTGGGCCTGCCAATTGTTATGAAGTTTATATATGATGATTATATCCACTAAAGGAATCTTGGTTTTGAATTTGGGGTTTGTGGCCCCTACTGTTTTAGAAAAAAGGGCCAAAAAGGGATTAAACAGGTGTATTGACAAAACTGTTGTAGAATGTTTATTATTCATTAGATTTTGAAAATTCTTTCTTTGTTGAATTCGTCATTAAATTCTGTCAACAAAATGTGTCAATGATTTTGATATGTATTTCACCATTACATTGTTACAGGGGGCTAAAGACAGGCCACGCCCATAAAATCTACTTTTTTATTTGTGGTCCGATTTTCAAAATCTTTTTTTCATCGGATTCCATGTACACAATTTCCTATTATTTTTTATCGGATTAGCAATTTATCTTTTACCATTTTTGAGGAATTAGGGGTCAAAGGGCCAAAATTATAAATTAATACATGTATAGAAATAAGGCTTTTTGTATAAGATGTTGATGTAAATATATTTGTCAAAAATGCCTTTCTTAGTCCACCACAGGATGCATGTGTCAAAAAGCTTTGTAAGTCCACCATGGGCTTCATGTGACCAAAGCAATGGACTATCCATATTGGGCCTCCAACGTACAGGGTTCAACTTGTTGCGGTCGTATCATGCTGCGCTCGGCGTAGCTTTTTATTCATGTTTTTGGCCTACAGAATGAAAACTATTGCAGATAGAGATTAGCTGTTGCTTGCTTAAATGTTCAGCTCATTTAGCTGTACAAAATTTTCCATAGGGTCGAAGTTGTCAGATGACCCCTTATAGGGGTTACGGCCCCTGAAAAAAGCGATTTTTAATGTTTTTGGCCTACAGAATGAAAACTATTGCAGATAGAGATTAGTTGTTGCTTGCTTAAATGTTCAGCTCATATAGCTCTACAAAAGTCTCCATAGGGTCAAAGTTGTCAGATGACTCCTTATAGGGGTTATGGCCCCTTATAGGTGAAAAATGGTGTTTTTGGCCTATAGAATGAAAACTATTGCAGGTAGAGAAAAGCTGTTGCTTGCTTAAATGTTCAGCTCATTTAGCTCTACAAAAGTATAGGGTCAACATCAAGACCAGGTGAGCGATTCAGGCTCCTTGGAGCCTCTTGTTTTATTTCAAAATTATAGATAATGAACTGATTATTGGTATGTGAGTTCACCATGATGAGTTACAGATCAAATTTGAGTGTTTTGTCCACACAATTTTACGGGAGTTATGGCCCTATGAACATGGAAAATTCACTGAAATTTCAGTTTTCTGCACTTCTTTTCTAAATGTCCTCTTCCAAGTTAATGAAATTTGAGAATGTCGACAAACCAACATAACCCGTGCGGGTTCCGGGTGTCGAATAGGCCCGCAATTGCAAACTACGTTGCAAAAAATAGAACAGGGGTTAGACCATAGTTTTTGGCTTATAGCATGAAATGTATAAGAGAAAATGAAAATTGCAAAATTGTCCAGCTCAGATCTACACAAATAATTTCAGGGTCAAAATTGTCAAATCAATCTTTCAAAGGTCGATCCCCCTTTTTTAACTGTTATCAATCAATTTTAATTTTTACTTTAGCATAGGAGATCAGGTGAGCGATGCAGACTCCTTGAAGCCTCTTGTTTTATTTTATTAGCCATTTCTGTAGAGGACAACCTTTATAATGTTTCCTCTGATGAAAAAGACGACAGTGCAACAAAAATGTGAGTATACAGGAAGAGGATATTTTGATAAATATTATAAATGTGCAGCACATTGAGAGGGGTTTATAGTACAAAAAATATTTAATTAAAAAAAAAAATGACCAGTACAAGTTTCAACTAGTTAAAGGTGAAAAGTAAAGATATTTTTAGTGTTATTCTGTTGAAACTTGATACAGAATGAGGTAGATTCTGTGAGTACCCCCTTCCCCCTTGTGGATTTCTAGTCTTAGAAGTACAAACTAACAAATAAATTTAAACAGTGATAATGCGAATGAAATAGTTTATAAAGTCTATTGATTTGGTACTATATCGGTTGTGTCGACTGTCTGGAGTTGTTGGTCGTTTTCATTCAAGAACCCCTCTTTTTCCCATTTTAAAATAGTTTGCAGATAAAATAAAGGTTTGTATTTTATTAATTGTATCAACAAACTATTAAATTCATCAATCACCTTAGTCAAATTGTAGGAGTATGGATATTGTGATTTTTCTTGTTCCTTGTTGCGCTTGTCGTCAAGGGCAATTTTTTTCTGACGACTATAGAGTTCTATGAAAATCGCTCGCCCGGGAGTTTCTTACAGCCGAATTTAATAAGGTAAAAACAAGTCTTTTGCCTGTATATTTACGCATAAGACTTCAGGTAGCGATCAATAAATAGTGGTATATTTTTTCTTCAAAATCCATTCAAAGTGACAAAAAGTACATGTTTTTACGTCATTCAGATAAAATCGTTTATAAAATAAAGATTCCTAAATAAATCAATTATCGCCACCTGTAGTTAGATAAAGGGTAGTTCCAAAAACACAGTGTTAAAATTTCTAGCAAAAAGTCTGTAAGAAACTCCCGGGCGAAGTAAAAAACTGAAGGCATAACAACAGTTCTATTTTTAGATCACGTGACAACAAGAGGCTCCCAGGAGCCTGAATCGCTCACCTGGTCTTGATGTCAACCCTATGAAGACTTTTGTATAGCTAAATGAGCTGAATGTTTATAAGCATGAAAAATCTTTTCTCTATTTGCAATTGCTTTCATTCTAAATAATCAAAAAACACTAAGGGACTGTAACCCCTATAAGGGGTTATCAGACAACTTCAACCCTATGGAGACTTTTGTAGAGCTAAATGAGCTGAACATTTAAGCAAGCAACAGCTTTTCTCTATTTACAATAGTTTTCATTCTTAAGGCCAAAAACACTATTTTCCGCCTAAAAGGGACTGTAACCCTTAAAAGGGGTCATCTGACAACTTTGACCCTATGGAAACTTTTGTAGAGCTAAATGAGCTGAACATTTAAGCAAGCAACAGCTTCTCTCTATTTACAATAGTTTTCATTCTTAAGGCCAAAAACAGTATTTTCCGCCTAAAAGGGGCTGTAACCCTTAAAAGGGGTCATCTGACAACTTTGACCCTATGGAAACTTTTGTAGAGCTAAATGAGCTGAACATTTAAGCAAGCAACAGCTTTTCTCTATCTGCAATAGTTTTCATTCTATAGGCCAAAAACACTATTTTTCGCCTTTAAGGGGCTGTAACCCCTATAAGGGGTCATCTGACAATTTTGACCCTATGGAAACTTTTGTAGAGCTAAATGAGCTGAACATTTAAGCAAGCAACAGCTTTTCTCTATCTACAATAGTTTTCATTTTATAGGCCAAAAGTCCCGTGCGGGGCCCGGGTGGCGAATAGGCCCGCAGCAGAGCCTAGCTTGTCGTAAGAGGCGACTAAGGGTCTTGGGATTCTGACGTCGGGTCAGTGCTCAGCCCACAGAGCGACCAAGTGTGTACCCTAGGTGGCTGAATAGGGTAGCCCTCGTCCGCGGGGGTTGTCAGGTCTATAATACGGAAACCCTGACCGCCGACCATAGTGGGCCAACGTGTGTGGAGAGTGCCACGCTTCATGCACGTAAAAGACCCCTTTGTGGACCGCCCAGTAGTGCACCACATAGGCTAAATTTTCCGCCCCTACCCACTCCCCTTTTTCCTGTGGTTCTTCAAAATTTACCGGTCCTTTGTTTCCCACCCCATCTCCATATTTCATTTATCATCATCATTTCATGTTCATTTTATCATCCTTTTCATGTTCATCGCCTGTAAATAACCTATATAGCGTTGCACGGGCGTAAAACACCAACTCACTCACTCACTATAGGCCAAAAACATGCAAAAACGCTATTTTTCACCTTTAAGGGGCTGTAACCCCTATTAGGGATCATCTGACAACTTTGACCTTGTGGAGACTTTTGTAGAGCTAAATGAGCTGAACGTTTAAGCAAGCAACAGCTTTTCTCTATCTACAATAGTTTTCATTTTATAGGCCAAAAACATGCAAAAACGCTATTTTTCACCTTTCAGGGGCTGTAACCCCTATTAGGGATCATCTGACAACTTTGACCTTATGGAGACTTTTGTAGAGCTAAATGAGCTGAACATTTAAGCAAGCAACAGCTTTTCTCTATTTGCAATAGTTTTCATTCTGTAGGCCAAAAACACTATTTTTTGCCTTTAAGGGGCTGTATCCCCTATAGGCCAAAAACATGCAAAAACGCTATTTTTCACCTTTAAGGGGCTGTAACTCCTATAAAGGATCATCTGACAACTTCGACCAAATGGTGATATTGAAGAACTTTTGATGCTGAAGCAGTAGCGTGGCATCAGATTTCATCTATCTCTTATACTTTTTGATTTACATGTACAAGCCAAAAACAGTAGTCTGACCCCCCTGGTCTATTTTAAGTAACAGTGGCCATGTTTTTTAACGGATCAAAAATCGAAACACAAGTTTGGTGCAGGACACCCTAAGGATCATTCATACCAAGTTTCATTAAATTCTGTTCAGTAGTTTCAGAGGAGAAGATTTTTGAAAAATTGTTAACAGACGACGACGACAGACGACGACGACGGACGCCAAGTGATGGTAATAGCTCACCTGGACCTTCGGTCCAGGTGAGCTAAAAAGGGGAGTCCCTCCAAAGTGACAGTAGACTTATTAGATTCCCTAAACGAAGTAGTTAAGGATATATTAACACCGAATTAATAAAGATTAAGATTATTTGTTAGTATTTGAGGATAACAATTATCTGAATATATCAACATTTTATAGAAAAAAAAAGCCAATGTGCCTTAACACACCTGCGAAACTCTAATTTACAATTTAGTAATGTATGCCTAAAGCTCAATATTTTCATTTTTTTTGTATACTTACAGGCCTGATTTCAATGCCAACAGAACTGTGTGTATGTATAAGGTGGAAGAAATGTGGAATGGGTCTTATAAAGAATATAAAATGAAAAATCCTCTTAGCAATGGGGATTTATTGTGTGATTTGGATAATGAAGAGAAAAGAGGATTTTCATCAAGTATAAACCTAAAATGTAAGGACTGTGACTTCAGATCTAAGCCATTCAAACTGTATGAAGAGATTGAGACGGGTAAACCAGGAAGAAAGCCTTCAAAAGTGAACACAGCTATCCATATTGGCCTGAGTCAGACTTCTATTGGATCCACAAGTATCCGTAAAATCATTCTTAGTGGAAACATGCAGGTACCCACCGCTTCAAGTCTACAAAGAAGAGGCGATAAAGTTATGAAAGACATTGAAACTATTAACAAAATGGATATGCGTACAAGAAGAGAAGAAATAGTGGACATTTATCGCCTTAGAGGCAAAGAAAATCCAGAGTCTATAAGTCTACAAATGGACGGCGTTTACAACTACCCACTTTATTCCGGCGTTGGACCACTTATCTCTCAATATGTTATCAATATTTAAAGACTAGGCTTGAATACATATCATAAATACATGTATATAAAACAGCATGTGTAAATATATATATATATACACTACATGTAATTATACATAAAACTTGGAAAAAAACTATACTAAAACTTCAATGTTGTGTATACAACCAAAAATAACAAAAGTTTGAACCACCATGAAGGGATTCCAGTACATATAAATTTATACTTTTTTTTCAAGGACTAAAATGTCAAAATAAAAAAGGATTTCAGTACCAAATCATACACATTATTTCATAACACAACTAAAGTAAATAACAAACTCTATCTACTACATATACAATATGAATAAAGTTCTCAAAACAAACACCTCGAGATTGGTCACTTATCTTCATTGTCACTGATTGTCATATCCAGTCAGAACGAGACAAAAGAATATGCGCTCTTCAGTAAATAAGGTAAAATTTGATTCGGGATGTTTACGTAGTAACTATGGGCATTAAAAAGTTAATTAGAGCAACTTTTAAGATAAAATGTTATATTAAATATGTAAAATGAAAGTAAACAACACCGAATTTGCCTTGGTTTATTAAATATGCAAAACATAGTTATAGTTGATGAAAACATCAGTTTTCGTACCATCACGCTGGAGCACAGTTATATCTCTAGGCCCATAAATCACATCCTTATGTTGTTGTTCCTCTAAAGTATGAACATGTTTTGGATAGGAAAGATTTTGCCAAATGTGGTACACTGAATTTTGACAGTTTTTAATTTCAGTATGCATATTATTATTATTTTTAATAAAAGTATTTTGATTCTATTTAAATTGATGTTGTCTCATTTATTAATCTGAATGTAATTCAGATCAAAAGTCACTTGATTTGGTTGTCACCAGCTGTATTGATTATTTACACTTCATTTCACCTTGAACTTTTATTTAGTCAGGTATTTTTAGTAGCACTCTTGATTATTGGAAGGTTTTGATTGGTCAATTTCATTATTGGAACTCATGTACTTTTGGAGGGAATTCTTACCATTCATTTCTATTACATTTTTCTTTTCTGGACAGTCAGCCATATTGAATTCTCAACTTTAATTTTCTTCACAGTTATTTCTAGTTAGATTTGTGGGTGTTATTCATTTCATATTCAGGTCAGTTACATTTCACTATTTTAATTGTCATATTTTTATTAACATTTGGTGCATTTATGACTGATGGATGTATGCAGGATTTCATCTGTGAGTGAAAATGACATCTTTATGAAAGTTGTAAATATTGAATAAATAATGGTTAAAGTTGTATTAAAATGAATAACTTTTTGATAAACAACATAAACTTTTCAGTAACTTTAATGAACAAAGTATTTTTGAGAGAATGAGATTTCCTTTTAGATATTTGATAAATAAAATCATAGACTTATTTAAAACCTTAAAGTAATAGTATTTTGATATACCAGTAAACTGTGTGTTTTAAGTGTTCAGACTATGTGTTAAATTATTTGCTGAACACATGGTTATAAAAACCTATTTTTACTTCAGGTGTTTTAAAAGCTGATATAACATGTAGATTTTTGCCATCCATATAGACGTTATAGACCTTCATACCCTTGTATGAGGTAAGCAGAGTGTTGAGTTTATTTCTTGTTACTTTTGTTATTTTTAGTTTGCTATTTTTGCTTTGCTTTTCATTTTCTAATGCTTTGCTTATTGTGTATTTTATTTACTAATCATGCAGATCATAGATTCTCATGAAACTTTATTATGCTATTTACACATTTATTTGTTTGTGGTACACACACAAACAAATCATAAATATTCTATGAGACATACATCTCAGTGAAGCAACTATATTGTCTACAGAGTATTGTATTTATTTTATTTTATATTTGAGTCATATTATGAGCAAGAGTTATCTTTCTTGTACTAGTATTTATGAAGTTATATTATTTTTATAGGGTCTTTTGAGGACCTTTTGATGATCGATTTTCTTTACCAGACCTCTAATAAAGAATCCAAAACTACACGGAGTTTGATACCTTTTTACGGCCAAACCTACCCGTTTTCAATGGCGCCCAACGTGATTTAGAGCTCTGGAGTTTGGATACACACCCGGGATCATCGACGTCACTACTTAGTGTTTTTCTTGACCTGGATTTTCTACTTCCGGTTTGGATTTCGCGGAAATTTCAACAACAGAAAGTGTTTTCAACTAGATTCCAGCTATGTTTCAAGTTATTTAAGGTCAGATCATTGTATATTTAACTGTATGTTATATGTTTTGTACTGTCCTATGTGTATGTCATGAACTTTCAGTTAAAATTTGCACAGAAACTTTAAAAATGTGAGAAAACTTTGTAAAATTTTCTAGCAGTTTTTCCGATTGAAAACAGACAGTTTTTGAGCTATATTTTTTTTTATGAAACTTTGATACAGTACTTATAGTAGCAGAGAATTGACACTTATATACTTCATTGATTGTGTGAATAGACATTTATTGTTGATTACCACATAGTTTTTTTTTGCTTTGTGGACTTAGTATTTTTGCAATTCTATTTTTCTGATACCCCTTTATATATCGTGACCTACATAAACAAAGGTCAAGGTTACTAAACCGGAAGACTCCCACACATGTAAACATCATAGTACAAGTGTACCTTGACCTATGTAGATCATTGGTATGTGAATTTGCATAGATTTTTACAGTGTTTAGACACATTTAAAAAGACTGTCACAAATAAGCGCATATTTGTGATCTACACCCAGATATTTGTGGAATATTTATGCGCATGACATAGTATATATCAGAGTTTGCATTGGGAATATATTTTGGTTTCACAGACATTTTACATTGATACTTGATATTTATTTGTGTACTGTGACTTTGTATGTGTTTTGTATTTTGTCTTTGTACTTTATGTGTTATGTGTTTGTGATTGTATTGTGTATATACCGTCAACTTGAGGTTGTTGTTTACTGGTATTAAATCTCAACTTTTAGAAAAAGTTTTAAAATATTTAAATTTATTTAAACTTTAAATAAGAGTAAAACTTAGACATTTTCAGTTAAATTTTAAATAGATTTGACTGATAGATACTATTTTGTGAGTTGTATGCTTGCATGTTTCCTGTACTAACATTCATCGATATATAACACTTGCACGCACCTTTATACCAGACCACATTATTTTCAGCTTCTAGGTATCAGTGTGATGTAGGTCAGGTGTTATTTCATTCTTTTGTAAGGGATACTTAGTTACTTTTGAGTCTTTCATCTGATTTATCTGATTCTTTAGTCTTTAGAGTTCAGTTTGATTCTTTGGTTCATACATATTGTACATGTAAGTTAGTTCATCACGCCAGAGTTTTCAGTGTATTGTGCATACAGAGGCCATAGATACATACATGTAAGTGTACATTAGACTTGAGATAAGTCTAGATCCCAGTGTAGAGGCTACTAACGTACAAGCTTAGTTAGTCTCAGTGTATTTTATAGTTTTTCAGGTTTGATACAGATCCAGTTGGTATGAGACAGAGACCTGTGGTAAGTATGTGATTGTGTATATATTGTGTGATTTTCTTTATTTTACATTTCATTGATTGTAGTTTGTATTTTCTATTTGTATTTATTTAGCTTGACTTTGGTAAGTATCTTATTAGCTGTTTGATTTTTCAGCTGTTTCATATTTGCCATTTACTGATTTTTGATTTTCAGATTTTTGTGATACTTATTTGGTCTAAGTTATGACTTAGATTTACTTTAGTTTATCACAGATGTAGTTCAGTTTTACAGATTTACTTTATTATTTTGTAGCTAGTTCAGTTGTTCAGTTTGACTTAGCTTTATTTTGATTCAGGTCTTATGTACTTTTGGAGGGAATTCTTACCATTCATTTCTATTACATTTTTCTTTTCTGGACAGTCAGCCATATTGAATTCTCAACTTTAATTTTCTTCACAGTTATTTCTAGTTAGATTTGTGGGTGTTATTCATTTCATATTCAGGTCAGTTACATTTCACTATTTTAATTGTCATATTTTTATTAACATTTGGTGCATTTATGACTGATGGATGTATGCAGGATTTCATCTGTGAGTGAAAATGACATCTTTATGAAAGTTGTAAATATTGAATAAATAATGGTTAAAGTTGTATTAAAATGAATAACTTTTTGATAAACAACATAAACTTTTCAGTAACTTTAATGAACAAAGTATTTTTGAGAGAATGAGATTTCCTTTTAGATATTTGATAAATAAAATCATAGACTTATTTAAAACCTTAAAGTAATAGTATTTTGATATACCAGTAAACTGTGTGTTTTAAGTGTTCAGACTATGTGTTAAATTATTTGCTGAACACATGGTTATAAAAACCTATTTTTACTTCAGGTGTTTTAAAAGCTGATATAACATGTAGATTTTTGCCATCCATATAGACGTTATAGACCTTCATACCCTTGTATGAGGTAAGCAGAGTGTTGAGTTTATTTCTTGTTACTTTTGTTATTTTTAGTTTGCTATTTTTGCTTTGCTTTTCATTTTCTAATGCTTTGCTTATTGTGTATTTTATTTACTAATCATGCAGATCATAGATTCTCATGAAACTTTATTATGCTATTTACACATTTATTTGTTTGTGGTACACACACAAACAAATCATAAATATTCTATGAGACATACATCTCAGTGAAGCAACTATATTGTCTACAGAGTATTGTATTTATTTTATTTTATATTTGAGTCATATTATGAGCAAGAGTTATCTTTCTTGTACTAGTATTTATGAAGTTATATTATTTTTATAGGGTCTTTTGAGGACCTTTTGATGATCGATTTTCTTTACCAGACCTCTAATAAAGAATCCAAAACTACACGGAGTTTGATACCTTTTTACGGCCAAACCTACCCGTTTTCACAAATATGAAGAAAACCACAAATGGACACACTATTAACTGGTTGAATGTCAAATGGGTACAGGTCAGGAAATCAAATCCACGTTCAATCTATATCAACTACAGCTTTGACCAAGACTGTTTCCTTGAAATAGATGTCGAAAATGTTCGCTCTAAAGGTCTTGCTTGTACTTGGCCAACAGAACCTAAGCAGTTTTACCATTCAAATCTTCCTATATCTGCTAGCAAAAAGGATGACTTAATACAACTATGCACAAAAGGCATTGTACCAGATGAATTTCACGGATATCTCCATGCACTTCCGCCATTCCTAGCATATAACGAGGAATCAGATGATACTGATAAAGAATAGACATTTCTCTTGTAACAAATAAATGTCCATTTAAAATCTTACAGTATTTAAATATGATGCAAATGTGTACTTATTGGACAATGGAATGCCGGTAGTTCACAAAAGCAAAGACAAAATCGTTAATTATCACATAAGTTCACCACACAACACCATTCTGTATTAGACATTAGCTGATAGATGTCCTTAGACATACATTTTGTAACATATTGCTCTATCTGGAATGTGCTGGGTACCTTCTGGACTTAGCAAATTCACGTAAACTACAAAATCCTCGAATGCTAAAAGGATCCATTTGTCACTTGGTCTCTTTTTGCACAAAATAACCACCCAAAACAGTAAGTGCAAAAAGGTGCCAAGTGCAAAGTTTCCATTTACGGGCTAAATATTACATCTGTAGAAATTATGTTTTGCAGATTTCAAAAAGTTTTAACTACATTTAATTCTTAATGTATGCCAAATAAGAAAGGTTTGAGGTAATGTTCTGATTTTTGGTCTGCGTTCAAAGTTTCAAATTCAGTTTTCTGGAAATAGCAAATTGTCACTTGGTATCTTGTTGCACTAATGGGACGATATTAATTTAATATTCTTGTTCTTATTGATCCACTCTTCAGACCCTGTTAGATACATGGGGATCCTACGGGTCCTACCCCTACCGAGACCTGCAGCAGGATTCTTTAACGTGCGAGGAACGTTACATTTTTCCCAACACGGTGCACCACTATGGTTTGCGGTCAGGTTTTCCGCATTATCGCCTGACGACCCCGCATCTCTCGATGTCAGGATTTACTTACCCCCAGTGTGATTTCGCTTTGATTTACGAAATACAAATGACAACTAAGTTCCAGACAATAAATTTTGCTACGCCTGACGTGCGTTTCGTCTATTCAAGACTCATCAGAGGCGCTCTACCAAAAATATTGAAAATGCCAAACACTCTATGCATATGAAGAGCATAGAACAATAAAACCAAAAATACCAAAACTGGGGAACCAAATTATTACTAAGATAATCAACCTATGTCTGGGGTAGGAAGAACCTTAGGGTTTAGACAATTTTGAAATTTAGACGGATAATTTAAAGCTTTGATGTTTTCTCCAACTCAAAAGTGTTGGTGCCGGAGCGGTCTAACCTCGGGGAATTAAAACTCCACCAGCAGTGGAGTAATTGGACCGCACCTTTTATAAGTGCACTTGTATCTTGTTTTAAGGTAACATTTTATGACTGTCCATTAATCTAAAATACACAACTTAATATACCATGGTTACCTAAAAGTGAGCTGAAACTTACAACATGACGTCAGACTACTAACCAATTTTTTGGGTGCAATGTGTTCAGAATTTCGTGGAAAGTTTTTAATCCTGCAACTGATTTACTCCATTATATAAAACAGTCATCTAAATAGCGTTTCCATTGTTTGTACACATAATCTCCAAAAGAGCACTCAGAATCCTGACATCGGGTCAGGCCGCTTTGCCCACAAAGCGACTGGGATGTGTGCCCCAGGTGGTTGAATGGGGCAGCCCTGACATCGAGAGATGCGGGGTTGTCAGGCGATAATGCGGAAAACCTGACCGCAAACCATAGTGGTGCACCGTGTTGGGAAAAATGTCACGTTCCTTGCACGTAAAAGAACACTGCTGCAGGTCTCGGTAAGAGTAGGACCCATAGGATGCGAAATTTCCCGTCCCTACCCATCACTCCTTTTTCCAGTGGCAGTCAAAACTCTCCTACCCGATTGGCCTTGTGTCCCCATTTCCTCCACTTCATCATCATATCATGTCCATTGTATCACCACTTTCATGTTCATCTTCCGGATATAGCCGAATTCGTGCTGCTTGGGAGTAAAGCAATAACTAACTAACTAACTAACCAAACTCTATCATTCTCCGATTTCCTGATACAGTTTGTTTTCCAAAAAAACATAACTAAGTTTGCGTAAGGTGGTGCCCATTTGCTGTTCCTTTGACTACAAAAGACGTCACGGATGATCATTTTGATTTTTGGACTTTCAACAGTATTATTATTAATGTTATAGTGAATCAGTTAATTAAACATCTCATCAATTACTCTATGACCTAGTTGATTGACTACAAGAGACATCACGGTTGATCTCTTTTTGATTATTTGACTTTAATCAACCGTATATTTATGTAACGTCCCGTTCGGGGCCTCTCCCCTTTTCCTGTGGTTCTTTAAAATTTTCCGTTCCTTGGTTTCATGTTCATTTTATCATCCTTTTGGTGTACATCGCCTGTAAATAACCAATATAGCGTTACACGGGCGTAAAACAACAACTCACTCACTCACTATTAATGTTACATTGTATAAATTAATTGAACATCTTAATTAATAGCTCTATGACTTAGTAGTTTGACGTCCCGTTCGGGGCCAAGATGGCGAATAGTTAAGCAGCGACTAATAATTTTATGTGTAAATTACATGATCAGACAGATAGATGGCTTTTGTTATTGGAAACAGGTGACCATTTTTTAATTGATACCATATTCAAATACATTGGTTATTTTGGCCATTAATTACACTCAATATAAATCATATAAAGACTATTATACTCCAGTTATACTTACAAGAGTGTTCTCGTAGACATTCATTGTTTGTCCAGTTCTTGTACCCCTGATGTGTAGGAAGGCTCCTTTTGTGATTATCTTTATCTGCTTATTCTCAAGGGATATTACAGCTGTTTAATGGACTTGTTGACATTTTCAATTACATATGAAATTAGATTTTCTCCCCTGGTAACAGGGACTTCTAAAATCTGTACAGAAACATTTATGTCCTGTAAAATACATTATTTATACTTTTACTTCTGCAACATTCTTTATTTGGTTCCCCCTTTTGGTATTTTTGGTTTTATTGTTCTATGCTCTTCATAATCATATAGTATTTGGCATTTTCAAAATTGTTGGTAGAGCGCCTCTGATGAGTCTTGAATAGACGAAACGCGCGTCAGGCGAAACTAAATTTACTGTCTGGAACTTTGTTGTTATTTTTATTTTGAGATATCGGTAATAAAATGAGGAGTTGGTTCATGGGACACAGATAAAACTAGTAAAACAGGAAGTAGGACTGACAGGTCTGAAAATGGTTATGGTTGTATAGTTTGTCATACCAAGTACCGGTATGCTCCAAAGCAGGACCATTATACTTGTTTTGTATGCAGTTTTTGACATAGAACAATCCTATCAAATTCCATGTCAATAAAGTGAGTTTGTCATACTAAGTACCGGTATGCTCCAACGCATGACCATTATACTTGTTTTGTATGTAGTTTTTCACATAGAACAATCCTTTCAAATTCCATGTCAATAAAAATTAGTTTCTTAGAAAAGCTTGACAAAAAGGAGTTGATTATTACAAAAAGAAAATTGTCAGCTAGTTTACTTAAGACAGAAACACTTTGTGTTCATCATGTACATGTACATTGAATTGGAGAGAAGTTTATTTTCTACAACACGTACAGATGTCTTCTTTTAACATTCAAATTAGAGGTCAAAATTCAACGATGTTACACATTTATAATTTTTACACCAGAAGTACTGTTAGTGTTATTTAACGAGAAGTAACTTAATGTGTAAGGATAAGCCATGATATTTAAAAAGAACACATATTTAAATTGTACTTTGACCACAACATGTTGCACCCTGTTTGTTAGGCGAGGGGCGGAAAGGGTCTTGAAAAAAAATGAAATTACCCAAAAACCTCATGGGATATTGTTAACTATATTGATACTTTAATATTTTAATATTTCAGCATATCTGGTCAGCACATGAAAAAATTATTGGTCAAAGTGTTAAAAAAGTGTTAACCCAAAATCTATAAGTTTGAGTCTGCAAACATTGTTACAAAATGTGGTTAAAAGTTAGAAAATAAAGACATATATAAGTGAATGTAAATCATTCACTTTTGGTCTCTTTGAAGAAATTTATAACGTCATTTTTAGCTCACCTGACACGAAGGGTCATGTGAGCTTTTTCAGTCACTTGGCGTTCGTCGTCCGTCGTCCAACTTTTAAAAAAAATCTTCTTCTCTGAACCGCATTGTCAAATGTAACTAAACTTGGTAGGGTTGTTCTATAGTATGTCCTTTACAAACCATCGTTCGGATTTTTGATTGGATGAACAACATGGCCGCTGTGGCTAAAATAGAACATAGGGGAAAATTGCAGTTTTTTGCAAATCACTGAAAAACGGTAACACATATCAATATTCTGGCATTGGATATAAGGGATCAAGATCTACCTGCCCAGAAATTTTCAAGAAAATCCTACAACCGATGAAGGAGTTATTGCCCTTTTTCTGGATTTTTTTCAAAATTTTTCACTTGTTTAGCCGAATATCTTGAAAACTTTACAAGATATTTCAAGAATTTAAATTGCATATGATTAAACAAATCAAGATATACATTTTATGTATTTAGATCAAAGCTGTAGGATCATTTCTTATAGGATTTATTGTCTTTAAATGACCCCTATGTTCTATTTTAAGCCATGGAGGCCATATTTTTTGACGAATCAAAAATCCGAACGATAGAACTGTAGCATTAATGCTATTAAACAACTGTGCCAAGTTTGGTTGAAGTTGGATGTTTGGTTTTAGACAAGTTAATCTTTGAAATTCAGGGTAAAAGTAATGAAAAATGGTAAATTTTGACGCTTTAAGGGCCATAACTCCTAAAAGAAATGGTTCCACAGCTTTGACCTAATTACATGAAATGTAGATCTTGATGTGCTTAATCATATGCAATTTGAATTTTTAAAATATCTTGTATAGTTTTCAAGATATAGGGCGTCCCGTGCGGGGCCCGGGTGGCGAATAGACCCGCAGCAGAGCCTAGCTTGTCGTAAGAGGCGACTAAGGGTCTTGGGATTCTGACGTCGGGTCAGTGCTCAGCCCACAGAGCGACCAAGTGTGTACCCTAGGTGGCTGAATAGGGTGGCCCTCGTCCGCGGGGGTTGTCAGGTCTATAATACGGAAACCCTGACCGCCGACCATAGTGGGCCAACGTGTGTGGAGAGTGCCACGCTTCATGCACGTAAAAGACCCCTTTGTGGACCGCCCAGTAGTGCACCACATAGGCTAAATTTTCCGCCCCTACCCACCTCTCCCTTTTTTCCTGTGGACGTCAAAATTTACCGGTCCTTTGTTTTCCACCCCATCCCCATATTTCATTTCATTCATCATCATCATTTCATGTTCATTTTATCATCCTTTTCATGTTCATCGCCTGTAAATAACCTACATAGCGTTGCACGGGCGTAAAAGTCCCGTGCGGGGCCCGGGTGGCGAATAGGCCCGCAGCAAAGCCTAGCTTGTCGTAAGAGGCGACTAAGGGTCTTGGGATTCTGACGTCGGGTCAGTGCTCAGCCCACAGAGCGACCAAGTGTGTACCCTAGGTGGCTGAATAGGGTAGCCCTCGTCCGCGGGGGTTGTCAGGTCTATAATACGGAAACCCTGACCGCCGACCATAGTGGGCCAACGTGTGTGGAGAGTGCCACGCTTCATGCACGTAAAAGACCCCTTTGTGGACCGCCCAGTAGTGCACCACATAGGCTAAATTTTCCGCCCCTACCCACCTCTCCCTTTTTTTCTGTGGTTCTTCAAAATTTACCGGTCCTTTGTTTCCCACCCCATCTCCATATTTCATTTATCATCATCATTTCATGTTCATTTTATCATCCTTTTCATGTTCATCGCCTGTAAATAACCTATATAGCGTTGCACGGGCGTAAAACACCAACTCACTCACTCACTCACTCACGGGCGTAAAACACCAACTCACTCACTCACTCAAGATATAGGGCTAAATAAGTGCACAATTTGGAAAAATCCAGAAAAAAAGCAATAACTCCTACATCGGTTGTTGGATCTTTTTGAAAATTTCTGGGCAGGTAGATCTTGAGGTGCTGATCACTTTTACCCTTAGCCAGAATTTTGATATCTGTGACCATTTTGAGTTATTTGCAAAAAAACTGTATTTGACCCCCCTGTTCTATTTTTAGCCATGGCGACCATGTTTTTTACGAATCAAAAATCCGAACGATAGTTTTGTACACATAATGCCACTTACCAACTATACCAAGTTTGGTTGCAATTGGACTTATGGTGTCGGACAAGTTAACGTTTGAAAAGTTAATTACAGACGACGACGGACGCCAAGTGATGGTAAAAGATCACATGGACCTTCGGTCCAGGTGAGCTAAAAATATTCTGTAGCGACGCCTTCGACAAATAAATATTTTGTATGCGCCCTGCGCGGGAAAAAAAATCTGATCAAAACAAACAAGAGGCTCCCAGGAGCCTGAATTGCTCACCTGAACTACACAGATACATATGTTTTGTAGATATTATTGTGTTTAACCACATACGATTTAAATTTCTGAAATAACTTTGTTAGTTTTCAAGTTATTGGGCTTAATAAGTGCAAAATTTAGAAAAAAATCAGAAAAAATGGCAATTACTCCCACATCAGCAGTCAGATCTTTTCCAAAATTTCAGGACAGGTACTTAATATGCTGATCACTTTTGATTCTTGCACAATTTTGATATCTGAGACCATTTTTGAGTTATTAGCAAAAAAATGAAATTTACGCCCTATGTTCTATGTTAAGCCATGGCAGCCATGTTTTTTTACGGTTCAAATATATGAACGATAGAGTTGTAGCATATAAGCTATATAACAAGTGTGCCATCTTAAGATGCAGTTGGTCTTACGGTGTCAGACAAGTTAATCTTTGAAATTCAGGGAAAAAGTAATGAAAAATGGTTAAATTTTGTTGTTTTAAGGACATCAAGTCCTTCAGCTTTGACCTAGATACATGAAATGATGTACTTGATCATATGCAATTTAAATTTTGGAAATATCTTTTATAGTTTTCAAGATATATGGCTAAATAAGTGAAAAAAAAAGAAAAAATCCAGAAAAAGGGCAATAACTCCTATATCCATTTGTTGGATCTTCTTGAAACTTTCAGAGCAGGTAGATCTTGAGATGCTGATCACTTTTGTCTCCAATCAGAATTTTGATATCTGTAACAATTTTTGAGTTATTAGCAAAAAACTGCAATTTCCCCCTATATTCTATTTTTAGCCATGGCGGCCATATTTTTTGAGGAATCAAAAATCTGAACGATACACTTGTAGCATTTATGCTATTAAACAACTGCGCCAAGTTTGGTTGAAGTTGGATGTATGGTGTCAGACAAGATAATCTTTGAAATTCAGGGAAAAGGTAATGAACAAGAGGCTCCCAGGAGCCTGAATCGCTCACCTGACATTTTGCTACCAAACATGAATTCGGGATACTACTATTAATTTATAAATAAATTTTCAACAAAAACAGAGCATGTTTAATTTTTGGCGTGAAAAAGAAAGACAATCATTGGATCAAGTTAACGTTTTGGCAGTCAAAAGACTGCAAATTTTGGAAATGGCAGAAACAGTTTCAATATCGAAAATAAAGTTGGCATACCACTATTACCTTGTATTCAAATATTCATCAAAGAAGCAGAGGTACCAATTGGGTATCCGAATGTCAAAAGTCCGAAAGGGCAGAGACTAAACCAGTAAACACAAACAAGAACGGGACAAAAAAACAGACAACACGTAAAACATGGAAACACAAAACAACTGAATATCAATCAACAACGCGAACTCCAGTCGAAACAAGAGTGAACTCAGGTGCTCCGGAGGAGAAAGCAGTTCCTGCTTGCTATAGCACACCCGTCGCGTTGCCAATAGTCCATTCAGTGCGTCAAATCCAGTAAAGGAAGACAAAACAACACCCTATGACAAACCAACATCTGCACTCATCTGAGAGATCGAAATCCCATATTTGTCTATAAGTGCATGATGTCTTTCGTAAAATTTCTTGAGTGAAGACAGCAACCGAGGGGCAACATAACCCTGTGTGAGCAATTTTTGCGTCAGAATTGGAGCAAGTTTAATTTTTTGGGGGGAAAATGGCGGCCATTTGGTAAATGGTTCAAGATCAAACATTTTTTATGCTAAAAATGAACTAAGCATATCACTAATACCTTATCAAATCGGAGCAAGTTTAATTTTTGGCGGGAAAATGGCAGGCATTTTGAAAAAGGTCGACGAAAAAATGTTTTCGATACTGAAAATGAACTGGTCATACCACTAATACCTTATAAATAAATTTTCATCAAAATCAAACAAAGATTAATTTTTGGCAGGAAAAAGTGATGGATTATCTCCCTTTGTTTTCAAGAATTTACTGGTTAAAATAGAACCGCAAGTCTGATTTTCAAAATGTTTTGGCAGATGGTAGATCATTTTTGTACAAACAATTCCATGAAAAGAATTTACTCTATATCTGCACATTTGGAAAAATTTGCAAATATTCAACTGCAATATACTCCATTTCTATTTTTAGCCATTGTGGCAATGTTTTTTGACGAATCAAAAATACCCACATCAGTTCCATGCACCTAATGCTAATAAACAGATCAAATTACAGTAATGGTGTCAGAGGAGTTAACGTTTTTGATATAATAAGAAATTACAGTGACAATGGTGATTTTTGACATTCTAAGGGAAATAACTTCAAAAAATGGCTGGTCTGACAACGTTGACCCTTTTCAAATTCTGTAGATCTTGATGTGCTTAACATGATGCAATTTAAATTTTTTGACATATCTTGATTAGTTTTTAAGATATTGAGCTTCAAATGTGCAAAAATCATCAAAAATCCGGAAAAAGGGCAATAACTCCTACATGGATTGTTGGATCTGCTTGAAAATTTCAGGGCAGGTAGATCTTGTCATGCTGGTAACTTTTACCCTTGCCAGAATTTTGATATGTGTGACCGGTTTTGAGTTATTTGCAAAAAACTGTATTTGACCCCCTGTTCTATTTTTAGTAACGGCGGCCATGTTTTTTTGACGGATCAAAAATCCCAACGCAAAATTTTTGCACAATACCCTAAGGAACAACCATACCAAGTTTGGTTGCATTTGGCCAAGCGGTTTCAGAGAAGATGTTTGAAAGCTTTTCTCCATCTGCAATAGTTTCCATTCTATAGGACAAAAACATGAAAAATGCCATTTTTGACCTTTAAAGGGCCATAATTCCTATAAGGGGTCATGTCACAACTTTTTACCTATGAAGAATTTGGAAGAGCTAATTGAGCTGAACATTTAAGCAAGCACCAAGTTTTCTCTATTTGCAATAGCTTTCATTCTATTGGGTAAAAACATAACCCTTATAAGGGCCACAAAATTTCTTGATAGTATGATGTTTTACCTATATACCAAGTTTCATAGAATTCTGCCCAGTAGTTTGGGCTCTATCAATGAAAAAAAAAAAAGATTTTCAGAATATAACTTCATTAAAAGGGTCTACATATGATATTTTTTCTATATACTAAGTTTTATGAAATTCTGTCCAGTAGTTTAGGTTTAGTCAGACAATGTTTCGTTACAAAAAGTGGGGTAAACAAAAACCTAAGTGTATCACTGGGTCATATGCATACCAAGTTTATTAATGTAGTTCTTGAGAAAGGAAGGGGCTCATAGAACCTTGGTTAGATTATTATAATGTATTGAAAATTGTCAATGATGGTTATCTGGAAAATCAAGGTCATGGTCAAAAGATGAATTTGCAATTGCACTAAGTTACCAATGGGACATATGCATACCAAGTAACTACATTTGTAAGGTTATGCCCTGGATGTACTTCAATTAAAGCAGAGGATATATAGACATATATATATATATATAGATTGGCAAAAATGAACACAAGCTGAAGCTCTGAAATTTATTTTTTATTTATTATAAATATTTACAACTCAATAAGTGTGCTTTTACATGAATAAAGCTGTAAAGGGCGTTTTAATTGAAAAAATTGAATTTAGTGAAAGCATTGTCACACATTTATAAAGGTTGTTGTACTAAAATTACTGTTTCAGAAAAATAGACTAAATTGGGTATTTAAAAATGAAATACTTAAACTAGATCATGATCAGATGTTTGCAAGAATAAGCTGTTATTGAATAAATTTATCAATTTCGATGAACACTTCAAAAGTAAAAGCATATGAACATACAAAATACACATTTGTAAAAGACAACTAATTATGCAATTTGAATAAAATTGAAACACAATCACATGAGAAAAATGTATTTTTTATCTTTTAATAAATATACATGCTTAAACAAGGCAGTACAAATATGCAATACTGGTATGTTCATGTAGAACATGTTTATAAAAAAACAACAAATTGAATAAAAAGGATATATTAATGCATGTGAAAAATGTATGTTTATCTAATATACATAGACATGCAAAAAAAAAAAAATAAAAGTAAAACAGTACAAATATGTAATAGTAAATGTTGTTTAATTCTTAAAATGTAGGAGGTTATTTTTTGTGAGGATAAATTTTTGCAATATTAAGAGCAGGAAGTAGTTTTACATATATTTGTGTAAAAGCCAGATTTGTTCTTGCAGCATAGATTTTATACGAGGATGGTCTTGAGTTTTGAATAATTAAAGCATTATTTGTAACTACAAGTCATTGATGTGTTTATTTTATAATAAATAAGTTAAAGCGATTGGTTTTTTTTGTCATTTTAAATTGTGTATTGTTACGAATTGAAGCTGGGTAGATGAACAAGCTGCATGTACTTAAGAATAAACAGTTAGGTGTACATATACAAACAAAGATTGATTACAAGTCCAGTTAAAAAAATCATCTACAATACATGCAATGAAGTGAATTCTGCACAATTATCTATCATTGTGACAAATAACAATAAATCAATGACTGGCATGGCAAGACCAAGTAAATAAATTGCTTTGCCCATCTAATATAACATGTTTAATATTTATCTATTTTTTTTTAATTCAAAAAAATTGAAAAAACTTGTCATGACATGTATTGGATTTTTGAATATGCATTGTGAATTGGTAAAAATTGTTTATCAACATGATTTAATAAAACCTTAATAACAGTTTTCTTGATTTGTGTAAAAAAGGGTGCAAATTACATGCATCATTGCAAGTTGTAAAAAAGATTGAATGTTTATACATGTAGGTTATTTATTTTGGTTTACTATCATGCTACATGATTTTTTTTTCAATTTGGGCGAGAAATTTCTATTAAAGTATACTATGTCTGATACAAATAAAAAATATAAACAAAAAAAAGTTGTTTTTTAACTCTTTCTGAGCACAACTTTTAACAATGGTATATAATACTAACACAATACAAAGAAAAAAAGAGTTAGATGCAAAAAAAAAAAAGAAAACAAACAATAAGTACAATGTATGTAGAAGAAAATAAAAAAAACTATATATGTTATGCCTGATTCAGACAAAGGCTCAGACAAAAACAAGACTTAGCAAACTTTAATCAATTGTGGTTGCCCCTGCTGCCTTTTTGTTGCCACAACTGGTAGCACTATACTTAAGGTTGCCTTTTGCCAGGTTCATTTAAGACAAGACAAATATATTAACCTGATTATTTCTCTAAATTAAAAACAAAATGTGAGGGATGAAAAGGTCAATCTAAATTGACTATCTAGAATTTATATTCCTTTTCTTTCTAAAATAAAACAATTTTTTTAAATTTGATCCAATTTACATGTGTACATGTTTTTTTTCTTATTTGAAGGAATAGATGCTATTTGATTTTTAAGTACTTATGAAAATGACCTTAAAAATGCAATTCAAAAAGAAATCAGTTTTGAAAACATGACTTTCTCATGACATCATAATAAAGCTTAAGCCATGAGTTGATTACATCTTATTTCTCAATTTCAAAGGTTTTTAATAACTGTTCCATTCAATGTTTCAACAATGTCACTATTTGACATGAAAAAATCCTCAATTTGGGCAGGATTCTGCATGGTTGAAGTATCCACATAGCTCTTAAGTCCACCATCAAAGATTTCGATCTATTGATGACATTACTTTCTTCGACTACTAGATCAGCTTTCATGTTCTTATTGAGCTTATTTGTCTTCTGAACCATTTGGCAGGCAGCACATTTCGTGGTCGCCAATTCCTTGTTCACAGTTCCTATGTCCTTGAAGCAGACAATGCATTGATAGTAGTCAGTAGCTTTTAAGCTTACTACAGACATTTTGATTTTGCTTTTGGTTTGCGATGTTGTTTTTTTAATGTTAATTTTCCCATTGTTTTCAATTTTTTTCAATTTCTGATTCTTTTGTTGTTGTAATACTGGTGGTAGATGTATTGGTGATGTTATATTCTCCAACAGAAACTGTGCCAAAGTTGTCTTCCCAAATACATAATGGAATTGATCCAGTTATGTCTGCAATATTACATTCTTGTTTCATTAACAAACCCATCTTGGATGATATCTTCTCTGGGTCGTTTACCTCTATAATTTTACCTTTGATAGTGGAGATCTGAAAAAAGAGAGATATCTGATAATTTGAAGTTCACAATTTTTTTCTTTAAGGCTGGATAGAGTTGGTCAAAATTTGACTGCATACATAATAAAAAACATGGATAATCTACGATTATAAAATTCGCCTCGTTAACAAAAACATCAGTTATTCAAAAACATAGGTCCCAGCATCCAAATTCCACCTTGATGCTGCCCTAATACTCCTGATGCATCCACATACCAAGTTTGATGATCCTACCATGCATAGTTGCAGAGATAAAAACTTGGACGTAAAACTGAAATATGATTGCTGAAGCCAAAAATACAGGTCGCAGCATCTATATTCCATCCACATAGCAAGTTTGATACGTAAAACTTGAATGTGGATGTGGACGCGTAGGGCGGGGCGGGGGGGGGGGGGGGGGTTGGCTGTACAACTTGTTCAGGTGAACTTACAAGTTGATTTTCTATTCAAGGTTGCCTAATTTTGCATTGATTTTCCGAATAGTTCTGAAATTACATTGGTTTAGTTCTAGCTTATTATCCAGGATGTCCACATTGGTCCAACATCACTTTTCTACTTCATGCAAATGGCAGGATGTCGACTAAAAGTAAACTAAATCTTAACAACTGGGGGAAATGTAGATTAAAGTGACTTAGTTTATCAAAAATGCTAATTGCTGTCCTAAATGGGGGTAAAATAAGTTAAGAAAAGCGACTGGGATGTGTGCCCCAGGTGGTTGAATGGGACAGCCCTGACATCGAGAGATGCGGGGTCGTCAGGCGACAAAGCGGAAAACCTGACCGCAAAACAATAATGAATTAATGATACATTGTAATAATACTTTATTTTCACAAACACATCAATTACATAGTTTTGGCCAAATATAATATGTATTAAGATACATGTATTCAAGACAATTCTTTTATTTATGCATGTAACTTTTTTAATTTTGATTTCACAGAGAGAAAAAATTGGGTAAAAAAAAAGACTAGTTCAACCTTGCCACATTTCGTGTGTGCCTTTTCAAATTAAGCCAGGAATCTCTGTCAAAATTTATGTTTGTACTGGTCCTCTATGTGTAAGATGTTTAATTGTCCAGAAATTTTTTTATTGGCTTGAAATCATATGTATTATATTTTTGTCCCCCGCCACAACGCAAAAAAGGGGGATCTAATAATGCCTATGTTCATCTGTGCCTCTGTCACACATTTTTTAGGGCAACTCCTAGGAGTCCACTCAATTGATTTTAATGAAATTTTGTATGGTTGTTTGTCATGATATTTACATGTAGTTGATCATATCACACTGCCATTTTGGTTCAACAAATTTTATAGGAGTTATGGGACTTTTTCCGGCTTGTTCATTTTAGGTCATAAAGGAACACTAAGTGAGCTTAATTCCTCTGAAACCAGTCAAAGGATTTTGATGAAATTATGTAGGATTGTTAGTCATGATATGTAGGTAATCATATTGCAATGCAAGATTAATTCTTCAATTTTTTTTCCGTGCGGGGCCCGGGAGGTGAATAGGCCCGCAGCAGCGCTAAGCTTGTCGGTAAAAGTCCACTAAAGAGCGCTCAGAAACCTGACATCGGGGTCAGGCTGCTTTGCCCACAAAGCGACTGGGATGTGTGCCCCAGGTGGTTGAATCGGGCAGCCCTGATATCGAGAGATGCAGGGTCGTCAGGCGATAATGCGGAAAACCTGACTGCAAACCATAATGGTGCACCGTGTTGGGAAAAATGTCACGTTCCTCGCACGTTAAAGAACCCTGCTGCAGGTCTCGGTAAGAGTAGGACACGTAGGATCCCCATGCAGGAGGCAAAATTTCCCGTCCCTACCCATTACTCCTTTTTCCAGTGGCAGTCAAAACTCTCCTACCCGATTGGCCTTGTGTCCTCATTTCTTCCACTTCATCATGTCATGTTCATTGTATCACCACTTTCATGTTCATCTCCCGGATATTGCCGAAATCGCGCTGCTTGGGAGTAAAGCAATAACTAACTAACTAACTAGACAATTTTTAACTGGGACATTGGAAACATGTTACGTAGCCATCTTGTTATCCCAGGCCAATTGCAAAACAGCAAGCAGCAACCACTGGTCATGCTGAAGGCTGCTAGCTGTTTTCCATTGTTGAATTTTATATTTCTGTTTATATATGTAAGTGGTGTGGCATACACTTATTCCACATTTAATTACATTCTATTTTCATCTTTTTCACACTTTTGCGGGAACAACTCCCCAGAGATGGCAGGACTTTTAGGATTTGTAAGTCACTTTATTAATTTCATGTCTCCCCCACTTTGGCGGGGAGACATATCGTTTTTTTGTCCTGTCTGTCTTGTCATTCACAAAGTTTGTCAGCACAAATCCTCTGAAACTACTTAACCCATTTTGTCAAAACTTGGTATGTAGGAAAGACACCATATGAAATTGTGCAAGTTACAAGGAAATTCTGATCCTCATTTTTTGTTGGATTTATGGCCCTTGGAACTTAGAAATTTGCCTGAAAATCCTCATGCATCATCTTGTAAGTGCAACTCTTCTGAGAATACTGAACCGAATCCATCAAAATTGGTATGAATGAAAAACACCATATGTAGTTGTGCACATTACCAGGAAATTTTGATCCTCAAATTATTTGGGAGTTATGACTCGATGTTTGAACTTATAAATTTGCTGAAAATCCTCTCTTATAACCTTATAAGAACAACTTCTCTGAAACCACTGAACCAAATTCAATGAGTTAGTTAGTTAGTTAGTTATTGCTTTACTCCCAAGCAGCGCGATTTCGGCTATATCCGGGAGATGGACATGAAAGTGGTGATACAATGAACATGAAATGATGATGAAGTGGAGGAAATGGGAAACACAAGGCCAATCGGGTAGGAGAGTTTTGACTGCCACTGGAAAAAGGAGTGATGGGTAGGGACGGTAAATTTTGCCTCCTGCATGGGGATCCTATGGGTCCTACTCTTACCGAGACCTGCAGCAGGGTTCTTTAACGTGCGAGGAACGTGACATTTTTCCCAACACGGTGCACCACTATGGTTTGCGGTCAGGTTTTCCGCATTATCGCCTGACGACCTTGCATTTCTCGATGTCAGGGCTGCCCCATTCAACCACCTGGGGCACACATCCCAGTCGCTTTGTGGGCAAAGCGGCTTGACCCCGATGTCAGGTTTCTGAGCGCTCTTTAGTGGACTTTTACCGACAAGCTTAGCGCTGCTGCGGGCCTATTCGCCTCCCGGGCCCCGCACGGGACCCAAATTCAATGAAACTTAGTATGTAGGAAGGACACCATATATTTAATTAAGCATGTTACCAGGAAATTTTTATCTTCAAATTTTTGCGGGATTCATGAACCTTTGAACTTAAAAATTTTTGAGGAAACGGTGGGGAGACATTGTTTATGCAGGCAGAACAAACTTCTATATTTATATTTAATCATATTGCAATATACAATTTTCATTGGACACCTTACATAGCCTGTTCAATTATATGAGTTAGAGAACTTGGAGTATTGAAGAGCAAGTAAGAAAAAAATTGATAAATAGTTACAAAACATGTACAGTGTACAAACAAGTAGTTGAATTACTTAAAACACATGCCCGACGAGTCAGCAATCCAGATAAAGCTATGTCTCTAATTTGTGTATTGTTATAGATATCATTGCATAGGCGGATCCAGGGGTGGCCTGGGTGGCCCGCCTCCCCGTTTTGGCGGAAAAATTTGGTTGAATATATAGGAAATCATTGAAACGTGACCAAAGCGGGTCCCCTCTTTTCAGAATTTCTGGATCCGCCACTGTATTGTAAGCAGTCTGTTATTTGTTTGTTCTTTACAAAAAAAGACTCTTAAAAAATGAACTTTATATCAAAAAGACTTGCAGTAAAAAAGAATATGAAGAGAACAGTAATCAAAACTAAATCATATAATGTTAATATGTACACCCTCACAAATGTGTAAACTACTGGTTGATATTTGAATATAGCTTTCATATATATTTCAGACCTAGCGCATTTCAAATTTTGTGCTTGTCATATACATGCAATCTAATTAAAATCAGCTGTTTGATCCGTTCCGCTACTCTCCTCTCTCTATTTTAATTAGATTGATATACATGTATATTTATACAGTTGTTCAACTAGGCACAATATAAATTTCATCCGCACATCGTTATATTTTACCTAATATTGTTCAAACATTATAAAGAACAATTTATGCATGGTATTTAGGGAACAACCATTTGATGTTTAGAGGGGGGCTATGGAACTTTTCTTCGTCCTGCCTTTTTATTTTTAGTAAAGGCTGAGCCTGAATTTAATGCGCGCTTGCGCCTGCCATTTTTTTTATTTTTAAAACTATTATACAATTTTGCGCCAAAACTACCATCCTGCCTTTTTTTAATTAAAAGCAGTGTCCTGCCTTTTAATTTCTGGATTTTTATCCATCCTGCCTTTTTATTTCAAACTTCACCATAGCCCCAAAAAATCAAATGGTAGGTCCCTTATGAGTGACACAGTTAAAGGGGGGACCCAACACGAAAACACGTGCTTCAAAAACGCTGAAAACGAAGCACGAGATATTAAATCGCCACACACGAAACACAAGAAAATTTAATTTAGATAATCGAAAACACGGAATCACGTGCCTCAAAAACCGGATTTGACACGCTGAATGGGCTATTGGCAACGCGACGGGTGTCCTTTAGCAAGCAGGAACTGCTTACTCTTCCGGAGCACCTGAGTTCACTCTTGTTTCGACTGGAGTTCGCGTTGTTGATTGATATTCAGTTATTTTGTGTTTCCATGTTTTACATGTCTGTTTTTGTCCCGTTCCTGTTGGTGTTTACTGGTTTTGTCTCTACCCTTTCGGACTTTTGATATTCGGATACCCCATTGGTACCTCTGCTTCTCAAAAAGGAAGAAAACAAACCACGGGTAATAAAAATCTCAAAACACGAAACACGGGACAAAAATACAGACAAAAACGGAGCACGTACAACCTCCCCAAAACGAAAACAAGAGAAATAAAAATCAAAATCACGAAAACTCGTAAAATAAACACGTGGAAAACGTAGCACGAAAATAACCATATACCTCCCTCTTAAAATAAACTACGATACACGAGTGCTACAATATTACTAAAATCAGTTGGGTCCATGCTCAAATGTTTTAATTTCTCAGAATGTCTTGATTTATAAAATTTTATCATTTTGTTAATTGTTAGAAGAACTTGTACATGCATTTTTTAAATTCAGTAACACTATTCAGGCAAAACAGGAACTTGAACATGAAAAAAAATATTTTGCTTTAACATGCTCTGCGTCAATTTTAATTGCCCTATTCAAGGGTTGAAATTACATTGTTTATGCATGTCATCATGGTAATTGTGCGTTTTGGACCCGGGGTTTGGATATTTTAATGTGACATTTCGGTTTTCAATATCACGTCCAAAATACGGAATACAAATGACAACAAAGTTCCAGACAATAAATTTTGCTACGCCTGACGCGCGTTTCGTCTATTCAAGACTCATCAGAGGCGCTCTACCAAAAATATTGAAAAGGCAAAACACTATATGAATATGAAGAGCATAGAAAAGTAAAACCAAAATTACCAAGCTGGGGAACCAAATTATTACTAAGATAATCAACCTATGTCTGGGGTAGGAAGAACCTTAGGGTTTAGACAATTTTGAAATTTAGACGGATAATTTAAAGCTTTGATGTTTTTCTCCAACTCAAAAGTGTTGGTGCCGGAGCGGGCTAACCTCGGGGAATTAAAACTCCACCAGCAGTGCTGACCTTCACGTGTAACCTTCGAAATACAAATGACAACAAAGTTCCAGACAATAAATTTTGCTACGCCTGACGCGCGTTTTGTTTATTCAAGACTCATCAGAGGCGCTCTACCAAAAATATTGAAAATGCAAAACACTATATGAATATGAAGAGCATAGAAAAGTAAAACCAAAACTACCAAACTGGGGAACCAAATTATTACTAAGATAATCAATTTATCCAGTCGCTGTACGACGTTGGTCCGATATGACGCGTTTTTCATCAACGTTGCGTTTGACATTAGACGCTGAAATGAAATAACAAACACCAAGTCTTATATTTTGCACAACGTTAAGAGATAATTTATGCATCAGAAAAGTGCTGGGGGTAGTGCCGATTTTCAGCCGTTTTGAAAAACGAGGCATGAAAAGATGGAAAATCATGCAAATTCCGCAATCCACGGTAATAAAATATTTTTTTAAAATATTTATCAACAGAATTAAAAGTACCCCCAGCATTATTTGAATAAGTTGGGATCACATTTACCCTTGTGTAAAATTTCAGATCGATCTGTATAGCGGAATACACCGTGATTTTGCAGTTTGTTAGGGACCCTGATTTCTCCCTTAAAATCGCCGGTAAAACCATAAATAAAGCTTAGAAATACTACTTTTTGTCACAGAGGTCTAAAATTTTATTAATTATTCTTACAAATCATTTTCAGTGCGAATATTATCTTATAAAGCCTAATATTTGAAGTTCATATTTTCATTCCCCCTTTTTTCCACAATTTTAAAATGGCTTCCTTAACTACGCAGCGCATGGACGGACACATGAAACTTATCAGGTATTTTATACACACATACAAGTTTAGTTGAAACTTTAATGTTTTGCTGACTAAAAAATACTAACTTTAACTCAGTAACGTCTTTTTCCGACATAAACTTATGTATACACAGACTCTGCTTTATGTATGGCGGGAACATTTTACTGCACACAGTCATTACAGATATATCCCTTTCAACATAATTGTACAAAATAAATCAATGATTAGGTTTTAATTTGTGTCAAATGTTTGGACTCTCTGCTTTTTTCTTTTTTTTTCTCTCTAAACAAATACAATGTAAAAATTATTTGTCCCATAATACACATGCAGTTGACTTAAAATATGAGTCTTGTCACACTGTATGCTGATTTTTATTTGTATATAAAATATTTATAATGTTAGTAGAACTGTCTGTGTATCAAAATTGTCAAAACTAATATTATTATTATGATTGTTTATATACCTAGCATAAATCCCTGTTATAACGATCTTTTATATCAAAAAGTATTGGCCGAACAAATGGAAAATTTAACTATTTTCTCTCGCCGGGAAACAAAATCTCCCCAAAATATTCTGAAAATCATTTTTGATGAAAAAAAGTATTTTGGCAGCTTAAAAATGTGTAGGGAAAATTCATTTTTTTCATTTTCGTGATCCCATGATTTTTTTACCTTTATTTCAAAGAACTTACCGAAATTGATGTTTTGACAAAATATAACAAAAATCTATCCCGTGAAATTTGAAAAAAAGTAGAAACCATTTCTCCCCTTTTTAATCTACCCGGTATATAAAAGTATCTAAATTTGAATTGTTCTTTTAATTTTTTACATAAATTATGTAAAAAATGTAATTCCTTGGGTGACAAACTTTTTAACTTTTTACTTGATTTTTCAATTTGAACCGTTTTTGATCAATTTTCTACAAAAATTAACAACGGTGACCGATTTTTCAAACATGTGCACTTAAATACTCCTTATGACAAAATGTAAGAAAATTCTATCTTACCGATTTTTTACTATAATTGTACTACCTTAATTGAGCTGCGTCAAATAGAAATCGACCCTATGCAAGTGAGCGCATATGCATGTACATGACTTTATATCATAGAGAAAGATTTGAAACTTGGTAGGATGGTTCAGTATGACAAACATCCCTAGCGATTTTGAGACCTGTCGGATATCTGCTACCTGTTTGGGACTTAGGCTAATGTGAAAATACGTGAATATGACTAAAAATTTCCATCAAGCTTTTCTCAGGAACCGTACACGATTGGTAGGATGGTTCAGTGTGACAAACTATACATCCTAAGCAATTAGAGATCCTATCAAATTTAGTAGTAACGTTCACATGGCGCCGTCCCATTTGCAGAATTGTAAAAGAAGCGTAGTTTGGAATACTTTTTTGGATTTCGAAATTTCCTCTTGTATATTATTCTATTCATAGGGATTTTGTGTTGAAACACATATCCTATAAGTCCTTATTTGTTTTGCAAAAAAATGATGTTTATAATGCACTTAATTTACATTGTATTAAAATGTCAAAAACTTTAACCCCCACACAGTTCACAATTATAAATAAAAAACTGGAATCGTGTTAGAGCCATACGGAATTATGTGTGAACCAAAAAAGATGGTTACGGATTGGGTTACGGATAAGTGATCAGGGAAAAAATTGATACAAGAGTCAATCAAAACTAGATAAGAAAAGTTAAAAAAAGGAAAAATTATTTAAGATTGTTAATAAAACTTAAAAATTGACTAAAAATTCTTCAAACTGATATGGAATAGCTGTTACCTTGGTTGTTACAGACTTCTCATGATATTCAAAAGTTCTAAGGATCATTATAGAGATCAAAGTTTTGCCCCTCAAGGTCAATCACTTTGTAAACACAATACGAGCACAAAAGCGTTAGTCATTTAATAATAAGATAACTGTTTATGCTACTACACGAACAAAAGTCATAAAAAACTTAAGAGAATGTTTGAATCAAAAATCTCTCATTACAACTTTTGAGTGATAATATACGTAAATCTTTATAGGGCGTTTACAGATAGAAAAACAAACTTTTGATGCCAAAAAAAAAACAAAACAAAAAAAATAGAAAACGTTCAAAAGAATATTTTTGTCAAATAGTACGTCTAAAAAGATAAATACTATTTAAAGACAAAAGGGTATTAACTTAACTACTTTCCTGCCGCATGTGCCTTTTTTACAGGTGAATAAATCTGTACTAGGTGCTATATAAGGACCATGCGCCCGACAGACAGGCCTCTGTTTACAGCAAGAAGCTACCAGTCAGAGATGTAAACCCAGAGGATAAACTTTTTTTATGGTATGGGTAATAATGGGTGGGACTTTAACCCTCGGAGCCTTTGGCTCCCTCATAGAATGATCCTCATCAGAGATGCTTGGATGAGGGTACATTCTATATCGGTAGCCTTCGGCTAACCTTGGGTTAAGGTGAACTCTTTAAAGCCCATCAAAGTTGAATGGGATCAATTCTGAACAGAATCTGTTATGATTTCAACATAAAAAGTTTCATCAGAAGTTTGGATAAATATTCAAGAATTTTAAGTAATCAAGCCGTACCAAGTTCTAGTTCACTTAAAAAAAAACAATGCAATAATCTTGCATAAATATTGATAAATCCAATAAAAAAAAGAATTTCCAAAATCCAATGAATAATAAACATTCTACAGGAGATTTGTCAAAACACCCATTTTAGCTCCCTTTGGCCCTTTTTCTAAAACGGTATAGCCACAAACCCCTAATGCAATAACTACCTTCCTTTAATGGTTACAAACATCATATCCAAATTTCAAAACAATCGGTCAATGTTTACTTAAGTTATCACCCGGAAACCAAAGTGTCTACAGACAACGACGACATCGCCATAACATGATCGCAAAAATTTTGTGGTCGTATTAAAACTTCAGCAAATTATTAAAGATGTTCTAAAAGCATGGCAATTATTACAAGAAAATGATGAAAACGACAGTTGGTATCTATGGAAAGCCGGAGTGGACCCCCGCACTTACAAATTATTTTCCATTGGTTTCAATGGGAAATTTCTAAGTTCGGCAATTTAATTCCCGCAGTTACAAATTATTTTGCCTCTTTTCCGCACTTACAAATTATTCTTCTTGTATTCCGCACTTACAGATTATTTTTCTTGTTTTCCGCACTTACAGATTATTTTTCTTGTTTTCCGTACTTACAAATTATTTTTCTTGTTTTCCGCACTTACAGATTATTCTTCCTTATAAATTATTTTTCTTGTTTTCCGACGTTACAGATTATTTTTTTGTCTTCCGCGCATACAAATTATTTTATCATCAAAAATGAAAAAAGGGAAGCAACTCCAGCTTACAAATAGGCACAAAATCCTACACGTACAAAGTGTAAAGGCGGGGTTTTGATGACAAATATTCTTGCCCCTAAGCTTAATGACTGGTTTTTAATACGATAAACCTGTCAATTGCTGTCCCATTGGTACATGTATAGCGTCAAATACAAAAAGGGATCCGATCTCAGCTTTCAAACAAACGTAGAAAACCCGCATTTACATCTCTGTTTTTGAAGGTTTTCACGAGATGTAAAGGCGGGATTGTGACGACAGATGGTAGTGCACCTAAGCTTATAGACTGGTTTTCAAGATGATGAACCTGTCAATTGCTGCCCCATTGGTACATATATAGCGTCAAATACAATAAGGTATCCGATCCCAGCATACAAACAAGCGTAGAAATCCCGCATTTACATCTCGGTTTTTGAGTGAGTGAGTGAGTTGGTGTTTTACGCCCGTGCAACGCTATATAGGTTATTTACAGGCGATGAACATGAAAAGGATGATAAAATGAACATGAAATGATGATGATAAATGAAATATGGGGATGGGGCGGGAAACAAAGGACCGGTTAATTTTGAAGAACCACAGGAAAAGGGGAGAGGTGGGTAGGGGCAAAAAATTTAGCCTATGTGGTGCACTACTTGGCGGTCCACAAAGGGGTCTCCAAGTAGTGCACCACATAGGCTAAATTTTTTGCCCCTACCCAAAAAATTTAGCCTATGTGGTGCACTACTTGGAGACCCCTTTGTGGACCGCCAAGTAGTGCACCACATAGGCTAAATTTGAAGGTTTTCACGAGATGTAAAGGCGGGGTTTTGACGACAGATAGTCATGCCCCTAAGCTTGTTGACTGGTTTTCAAGATGATAAACCTGTCAATGGCTTTCCCATTGGTACATGTATAGCGTCAAATACCAATACGGATCCGATCCCAGCTTACAAACAAGCGTAGAAAACCCGCATTTACATCTCGGTTTTTGAAGGTTTTCACGAGATGTAAAGGCGGGGTTTTGACGACAGATAGTCGTGCCCCTAAGCTTGTTGATTGGTTGTCAAGATGAAAAACCTGTCAATTGCTGTCCCATTGGTACATGTATAGCGTCAAATACAAATAGGGATCCGATCCCAGCTTACAAACAAGCGTAGAAATCCCGCATTTACATCTCGGTTTTTGAAGGTTTTCACGAGATGTAAAGGCGGGGTTTTGACGACAGATGGTCGTGCCCCTGAGCTTGTCGACTAGTTTTCAAGATGATAAACCTGTCAATTGATGTCCCATTGGTACATGTATAACGTAAAGTACAAAAGGGATCCGATCCCAGCTTACAATCAAGCATAGAAAACCCGCATTTACATCTCGGTTTTTGAAGGTTTTCACGAGATGTAAAGGCGGGGTTTTGACGACAGATAGTCATGCCCCTAAGCTTGTTGACTGGTTTTCAAGATGATAAACATGTCAATTCATAGATCCGATAATATTTTTATCCTCCAATCAGAACGCTCCATTTTAATTAGTAATTTTGTAAACAAAGTGTCCGCCATCTTTGTCCCACAAACAAACGTATTTTATCAATTATGGGAATTATCGTTTTCATGCAATATGGTTCTTAGATGTGCATGGGGAACATGTAATTCGGATGAGAGGTACCCAGAGAGAATGCAGGGCTACAAATTTATTCCCTTTCCGAAACCTAAAAGAGATTTGGAGAAATGTTTACGTTGGATAAAGGCGTGTGGAAGGCCGCATGATCAACTCAATGTAAACAGAATAAATAAACACAAAGCCGTTTGTTCAAAGGTACGATCTACAAAATTAATTTATTAAAATTACTTTATCAAAATATTTAAAATTTAAAAGTTTCTTACTTTATCGCTGAAATCTTTATTTTACAAATTGTGTACGACCGGCCCAGGTACAGACTGTGGCAGTATGTTGTATGATATATTAAAGGATGTTAACATATGCAAAACAAAGCTGGCAAATTGAAATTCATAATTTTCTCTTCCCGAGTACTGTTTATATGTTATATTTGAAAAATAAATGACAACTGTGTGTACAGTACAATACATAGTTTATCAATACATATACATGCACTGGTAAGTGTATCAATGTACATGCTCTGGTACATGTACATTGGTATATTTTGGAAGTACAAAATTGTATGTACACTAGTTTATAATAAATATTATATTTCCAGCATTTTATCGGTGAGAATGGCCCTACTGAACAATACCCTGACCCTGTGCAAGCAGATGGTTCTGCTGTGAAACCAAGCAGGAAACGAAAGCTAAGAGGGAGTCCAACCAAGGGCAAAAGAAGGAAGACTAATTTGTTGTAAGTTTCATATTTTTTTGTTATCCGGTTACTTGTAATAAATAAGTTTAATAAATTATATTTTGTCCACCTACAAATGTACATGTACCGTGATAGCAATATTGGCTATTTCTTGCTGTCTGTCGAAAGCTCTTAAGAGCTTATGTTGATTGTTGACTTTGTACATAATCACTTATGTGATTTGTACTCACCGACGTTAAATAAATCTAACTTTTTTTCTAATACTACACATGTAGTGAGATGATATCTTACAAGTACATTTTTACAAGTGTGTGTATAGGGTTAATTTTTAAAGAATTATTACATACATGTGCTGCACAAAAAATGTACCCAATTAAATACAACATGTCTTTTGTTTTAGCAATGAAGATCACGGAGAAGATGAATGTATGGCAATTAATTTGGACATTGAACTTGACAGAAATAAATCTACACAAACTGATGAACCATGTAAGTTTATTGTGATCAACAGTGTACATATGTACATGATGTATGTAACTCATTTTAGTTTAGCTCGACTTATTCCTTTTATTGTCAAGAAACGGCTTTGCAAAATCCTGAAAAAATGAACAAAGTTTATTTAGCATTTCATTCATGAATGGTAAGTTTGGCAGCACACGTTCAGTATGAAGATCGCACTGAGTAAACACAACGAATTCACAGAAATCACAGCCTGTGATCATAAGTTGCCCTTGTATTTGGGCATAATATTCATGGTCTGTTTTAAGTTTACATTGACCATCAATATTTTCTAAATAAAAATCATTGACTGTTTCACATGCTTCAACAATTTTCATATTTCTAGCTGTGAATGGACACTTAATCTCTATAATGCCACTTTTTCCATTGTCACAAACAATGCCATCTGGGGTTGCACCTAAAAACATAAATTGTTTATTTATAACAAGTCCACATTCATGAAAATGTCTGTTGTTGAATGATTGGAGGTATTTTGCTTTAGCAGTGTTTTCATGTCTTTTTCCATAGTCCAAGGCAGGTGCACTTATTTGTTTACTACAGAATAGGTTTGTCAAAAACTTTTCTGATGGCACTGATTTCCTTTTTAAAACTTTGCCAAAGTTTGAGGCTGTTAATCTGTTTTTTCTTGCCTCGAACCACTCACTACAATTGGATTGTTGTCGAGTATTTTTCTCCAATGCATTATTGTCAAAATCATCATAATCATTATTTAATGATATAAACTCTTGGGGAATGTTCACTGGGGACATGTTAACCACTGATGTATTACCACATCCAACGGACTCTGCCATTTTTACTTTTTTAAGGTTTCTGGTCTGAAAAATAAAAAAAAAATGAATGTTAATGCACATGCACTTTTGCCATTTTTTATATCACATGATCATTTTGTTTTAAATACATGTACATACAGTGTAATCATACATTTACTCTTAACCAACCTTCTTTTTATTTGTAGGGGTTTCTTCTCTGGACTTGCTGGCTTCAAGTGTACAATGCCATGAGTTGCAAAATGAACTTGAAATAAAATGTAAAGAAATTGAGAGTCTCAATAATACTATAGACATTTTGCAGAGAGAAAATATGTCACTTAAGGAGCAGTTAGTAGAAAGAGGTCGATTTGGTGTGGAATCTGTAAGAGTTAAAGAGGAAAAGATAAAGGGGCTTTTCAAATATTACACAGCTCTAACATATGTCCGATTTTTAGGATTGTTGTCATTTTTACTTCCACCCAACTTTTCACTCAACTACGAAAAAGGCAGAACAGATTTACAGAAGTTGGCACAAGAGGATTGTCTATTTCTTGTTTTAGCTCGTTTACGTCACAACGTTGGGCTTAAAGACATCGCAATGAGATTTGAAATAAGCGTACAATCAGCCAGCAGCTTATTCAATACTTGGATAGATCATATGTACTTTAAGTTTGGTCAATTATCCATTTGGCCATCCAGAGATGTAATTATTGACAACATGCCAAAAGAATTTAAAAATGATTTTCCAAATACTTTAGTTATCATTGATGGTACTGAATTTAAGACTCAATCCCCATGTGCTCTTGGAATTCAAAGTCAGCTATACAGTGACTACAAGTCAAGTACTACCTTAAAAGCCCTTATTGGTTGTGACCCTAGTGGATCTGTGATTTTTATTTCTGAATTGTTTACAGGTTCTATATCGGACAAAACCATAACCGAACAGAGTGGATTTTATGAACTCTTAACACTTTTGAAAGAAAACAATATTATTAATGAGGGTGATGCAGTTATGGCAGACAAGGGTTTTACCATTGAAAAGGAATTAAAAAATATAGGTTTAAAACTTAATATCCCACCATTTTCTGCCAGTGGTGCTCAGATGTCTGCAGCTGACACAAGACAGACTCTCAAAATAGCAAAGCACCGTGTGCATATTGAGAGATTAATTGCCAAGGTTAAAACATTTCAGATTTTATCCGGTGTGATTCCTACCAATTTATTCCAGAGTATTAATAAGATTTGGTCTGTTTGTTCTTACATGACATTATTTCAAGACAAGTTTGTCACAGATAAATCAGTGGACGAATAAATAAAGTACTTATTAAAACAATTTTAATAACAAAAACATGATACAAGTACATTTATTCAATGATAAAAAAGATTATATATTAGAAATAATGAGATATGGAATAAATGTATTGTACATGTCCTTAATCAGTATACCTGGTATGACAAAAATGATCCTATCTTGACATTTCCAACAGGAGTGTGTTGCATTGGCATATTGCTGGAAAGCATGTATTGCAGAGGTGTCCCATCTAGATCCTTTAATACCTGGATATCTCTCTCTGTTATAGCTGGCAACCTGGCAAAAAGATTTTACAATAAAATACAACAGTACACAATATATGTACATTAGGTCCAATGTAATTATTCATCAAAGCTTGCAAGAAATTAACAAAATTATTCAATTATGTTTTGAGGAGTTACATGTACATTGTATATCGAATTATCACCAACATTTGAAGTGAGCAAAAAACACTGGATGGTGAGTAACCAAAATTAATTGTAAAGTTACTTTTTTGTAACTAAAAAATATGCATTGGTTTTAAATTTACTAAATTCATTGGAGCAAAAACCTTATATAAAAAATGAATGAATTGTAATTACATCAATTAACATTGTACAAAAAAGGTTACCTTTCTTCAGGGTCAAAATGGCATAGTACTGGACGCCTCTTTCTGTTTTCAACCGGCCTAGCAACAACTAAATGATTTAAAGGAACAGGATTTATTTTTGTTCCTCTGGGAACATGCCATTGTTGTGGGATGCTGGTACAACTCTGTTGGTCAAGCACTGTAGAAAAGTTGTGCAACTTTAAACCCTGTAGAGATTTTAGTAAACCCACTATGTGTGAGCAATGTCCGTTCAGTCTGAAAAAAATATGATATAAATGTATAAAAAAGAGGTGAATAAATCAAAGAATTTATCATAGATCTGAAATAATCAATATCTATGAATTTATAATGTCCTCTTCAGATAAATAAAAGTTAAAAAAATATTTCTATCGAGCTATACATATGGACAAAAAAGGCTTAGTGTTATGTGTTTTTTAGTATATAGATCTCTGATGATCTCCGTCAATAATGTTGCATTAAGAATTTCAATTTTTACATCTGTTTTGTCTTTCCGATCGTCTATCATGTCAAGAGTTTGTTTCTGATAACAATTATGAAAATCCGATGTTTTTTTATTTATATATCAATTGATAATAATTATCAGAACGTCATTATCGATTTAATGTATTTACATGTGTAGCACATCTTTCGCAGCATGCGTTACATACTTGGCGATACGCATGCACACAGCAAGTGATAAAGAAAGTATTTCATTAGATTTGAACACTTTACGAGAAAAAGAGAACAAATAAACAAACATACCCTGCTTTACATGTACAGTATGATTCAGATAGCTTCTGTTCAATACAAATTTCTATATGAAGATTATGGGGGGTTTCATTTTCCTCATTGACCGCCAGCATCTCGCATCAACACGAACGGCATTATTTATTTCGGATACACGAATGTTATGAACATATCCTTGGGTGAAATAGTTTAAACCCTTCTCCAAAACCTATTTAGATAAGGAATCACTCTCTGGTAGGTACGAAACCGCTATATTTTCGGGAATTTTCTCAAGACAATCGGTTGTAATATTGGCATCAACATGATGCTGAGCCGCCATTTTGAAAGTAGCTTGTGGCGCATAGAAACAATAACTAAGGAGGCGGGGCTTATCTTCTTATCTCGGAACCATGAATTGCTGTCCCATTGGTACATGTGTAGCGTCAAATACAAAAAGGGATCCGATCTCAGATTTCAAATAAACGTAGAAAAACCGCATTTACATCTCGGTTTTTGAAGGTTTTCACGAGATGTAAAGGCGGGGTTTTGACGACAGATATTCATGCCCCTACGCTTATTTTCTGGTTTTCAAGATGATAAACCTGTCAATTGTTGTCCCATTGGTACATGTATAGCGTCAAATACAAAAAGGGAACTCATCCGAGCTTACAAACAAGCGTAGAAAACCCGAATTTACATCTCGGTTTTATAGGTTTTCACGAGATGTAAAGGCGGGGTTTTGACGACAAATATTTATACCCCTAAGCTTATTGACTGGTTTTCAAGATGATAAACCTGTCAATTATTGTCCCATTTGTACATGTATAGCGTCAAATACAAATAGGGAACCAATCCGAGCTTACAAATAAGCTTAGAAAACCGGCATTTACATCGTTGTAAGTGCTGGTTTTTTAGCTCACCTGGCCAAAGGCCATGTGAGCTTATGCCATCACTATGCGTCCGTCGTCGTCTGTCGTCCGTTAACAATTTCAAAAATCTTCTCCTCTGAAACCACTGAACCAATTTAACAGAAACTTGGCAGGAATGATATATGACATGTTGGCAACAAACGATCCTCATTTTGAAATGCTTTGATAAAAAACATGGCCGCCGTTGCTAAAAATAGACTAGGGGGGTCAGACTACTGTTTTTGGCTTATAAATCAAAAAGTATAAGAGATAGAGGAAATCTGAGGCCACGCTACTGATTCAGCATCAAAAGCTCTACAAAAGTCTCCATTTGGTCAAAGTTGTCAGATGTCCCCTTATAGGGGTTACGGCCCCTTAAAGGTGAAAAATAGCATTTTTTCATGTTTTTGGCCTACAGAATGAAAACTATTGCAGATAGAGATTAGCTGTTGCTTGCTTAAATGTTTAGCTCATTTAGCTCTACGAAAGTCTCCATAGGGTCGAAGTTGTCAGATGACCCCTTATAGGGGTTACGGCCCCTTAAAGGTGAAAAATAGCCACTTTTCATGTTTTTGGCCTACAGAATGAAAACTATTGCAGATATAGATTAGCTGTTGCTTGCTTAAATGTTAAGCTCATTTAGCTCTACGAAAGTCTCCATAGGGTCGAAGTTGTCAGATGACTCCTTATAGGGGTTACGGCCCTTGAAAAATAGCGTTTTTTCATGTTTTTGTCCTACAGAATGGAAACTATTGCACATAGAGATTAGCTGTTGCTTGCTTAAATGTTCAGCTCATTTAGCTCTACAAAATTCTCCATAGGGTCCAAGTTGTCAGATGAACCCTTATAGGGGTTACGGTCCATGAAAAATAGCGATTTGATTTTTCATGTTTTTGGCCTACAGAATGAAAACTATTGCAGATAGAGATTAGCTGTTGCTTGCTTAAATGTTCAGCTCATTTAGCTGTACAAAATTCTCCATAGGGTCGAAGTTGTCAGATGACCCCTTATAGGGGTTACGGCCCCTGAAAAAAGCGATTTTTAATGTTTTTGGCCTACAGAATGAAAACTATTGCAGATAGAGATTAGTTGTTGCTTGCTTAAATGTTCAGCTCATATAGCTCTACAAAAGTCTCCATAGGGTCAAAGTTGTCAGATGACTCCTTATAGGGGTTATGGCCCCTTATAGGTGAAAAATGGTGTTTTTGGCCTATAGAATGAAAACTATTGCAGGTAGAGAAAAGCTGTTGCTTGCTTAAATGTTCAGCTCATTTAGCTCTACAAAAGTATAGGGTCAACATCAAGACCAGGTGAGCGATTCAGGCTTCTGGGAGCCTCTTGTTTTTCAAACTTAAGTTTTAAACGTACTGCGCATGCCTGGAAAAATATATATAATTTCCGGTTAAAACTGGATCATGCCATGCGTTGACAACTGCAAAGATCGAGACTACCGGATTTGTATCTATAGTAAAGTATAATATTTTAATTGATTTAAATGATGTAAAGGTAGGGGAAAGACATAGATCTCAGACTCGGAATCTGCATTGATTAAATTTAAAATATATCGCACTCTTTGGCTTTGGCTTTGAACTTGTTGAATGACTTTCGTACATGCATGCCTTTTAAATCTTTCGTTGCAACATTTGCTGTTTTAATTTCAAATTAATAATTTACTATCGGTTTGTTGTCATTTAAATCACATGCACTTAAAATAAGTGTAAACAAACTAACAGTAACAGGTTGGGGAGTATGCCCCAAATCAAGGATAATACCCAGAAACGCTTGAAGTGATAACGCTTGAGTTGAAGTGATAACAGAACCCCAACCTGACTATTCACTAATACAATGTAAATGACCATGAATCATGATCACCCCCCTTTTTTGTCTTGCATTGTTCATTTGTACATGTGGCTTATTGTGGGTATACATACATGTACATGAAACCCACAAGCTAGTTTGACCTATTCACATTTAGTATATTTGTTATACCCCATGCAACGATTTTCCGACCCTACCCACCTCTCCCCTTTTTCCTGTGGTTCTTCAAAATTTACCGGTCCTTTGTTTCCCACCCCATCCCCATATTTCATTTATCATCATCATTTCATGTTCATTTTATCATCCTTTTCATGTTCATCGCCTGTAAATAACCTATATAGCGTTGCACGGGCGTAAAACACCAACTCACTCACTCACTCACGCAACAAATTGTGAAGGATATTCTGATTTTGACTGGTGTGATCAAATACATGTATCTCAGCAACTAACAATCGTAGGATTTTGATATGTAGCTTCAGGTAGGGTACCCATATGGTGTTTGTTATTCCTTTTCATGTCTGTCGATAATCTTCTTCCTTTTTAATGAGCTGACTAAGACTTTTTTTACTAAAATTTCAGAGTTGACAATTTCTGTAACAGATCTCTCAGCAACTATATATCATATGCTTTTGATATTTGGTATGCAATGGTATGTAGCTTCAAGTATGGGTCCTATATGTTTTTAGGTCTGTTGTCCATATTCTTCCTGTTAAATGAGCTGACCTAATTTTTTTTCACTGAATTTTCAGGGTTGAAAATTTCCATAACAGATTTCTATATCTATATATCAAATGCTTTGATATTTGGTATGTAGCTTCAAGTAGGGGTCATATAAAATGTTTGTATTTATTTTCAGGTCTGTTGGCCATATTCTTCCTGTTAAACATGTTAAATGAGCTCAGCTGACTTGGACTTTTTGATATTTGGTGTATGTAACCTAAGGTAGGGGTTCCATATGATAGGATACTATATTAATACAGGTCTCAGTGTTGATTATCTATTTACTGTTTTACATGCCGACTTAGACTTTTTCATTAAATTTTCAGGGTTGAAAATTTCTGCAATGAATTTCTCAGCAATTATTTCACCTGTTTAACGAGCCGACTTAAAACGACAACAACTCGGACTTCTGATTCCCAACTCAAAAAAGATAGTCTATGTCTAAAATGTTAACATATGGGTACATGTATGTGAGCGTGCTAACTAAGGTTCTGTCAATAGTTTTTTTTTTATAATAACATACAGGACCTATATATACATGTATTATATTTAAAAGGATATTGTCTATGAATTTTTTTTTTCAATAACTAAAAAATGCCAACAGACAACTTGTTTTGTCTAACTTTAGACATATGAGTATATAAATAAAGGTAATAACAAAACTACCGAACTTGAATGATCAATCTCATAGTCCAGAGAAAATGACAAAAACAAATCAGTCATACCGGAGAACTGGTGGATCGCAACGGTCCTGACTTGGTACAGGCATTTCAAACGAAATGGTGGGTTAAACCAGGTTTTATGGCGCCAAACCTCCCTCTTCCATTGCGATCTTAGGATCCGGTAATGACCATAGAACACAACATAGTTGTGAGACACAATAGGGATATTGAGATGATCATCTCAGTACAGCAGACCAGTCAAACACTAATTAAAACAATTAACTATCATATCTTTTAACTCAATTTTGAACTTTTTTACTAGTGGCTGATAACGAAGAAAGATTTTTTTTAGTGATCGTATGAGACGTATTTTCTTATAGCCCTGCTTCAAAAGTCGGTCACGAAGAAACCGGTGTCTGATCAAAAAATCTGTGAAATGTGTGCAAGCTCTGGCATATCGAATAAGTTGACAAATATAAACACCGTATGCAGGAGAAGTAGGTATATTGCTCTGTAGATTAGGAAAATTAATAATTTGAAAATTAAAATCGTCTCGTTTATCGTAAATTTTTGTACTGAGATGACCACCTGGATCAAATTCGAGGTGCAAATCCAAGAAAGACAAATACTGCTATGTTTCCAAATAAATCTAAAAATGGACAAACAATAATCACTAAATAATAATTGTGAAGCTTTACAATAATTCATATTCATGAGCTTAATCTTGCCTTAAGGATGCATTCTGTTTTTAATTTTGTTTATTAACTTTGCTAGTTCAAAATCATGGCCAGTACACTCTATCTCAAGGTTTTAGCCCGTAGAAATGTTCACGGTGATGAAATTGCCAAAGTCACAAAAACAAAGAAAGTAACATTTATGGCTTGTGTATGTATAATAAATGAAGAAGATTTAGAGAGTTCACATTGAATTTGTTTGATTTTTCACCACATTTAAGTCTTCAGGAAAAATAACCATCCTAGATCCCAATCGATGGGAAATAAACCAAGTTGAAGGCAAATTTGGTAACAAATTGATACGCAAAGTTTTCTTTTATTACATTTTGGTCTAAATGATAAAACAGATTAGGGGAAAAATGTGATTTTGGTAGACAATATGCATGCTATGCCTTAAATATATGACCAGGCATTAACAGATCTGCAGTTAAGATTCTCCCCCGAAATTAAAACAGAATTCTAAGCCCCCACCCTTGTTTCAACATGAAAATTAAACATGTACATATGTGACCTGACATTCATGAATCTGAAATAAAGATCCCTCCAAAAAACTAACATAATACATGTGTGACCTGGCATTCACCGATCTGAAATAAAGATCCCCCCAAGGAACTAACTTTATACATGTGTGACCTGGCATTCACCTATCTGAAATAAAGATCCCCCAAGAAACTAACTTTTTACATGTGTGACCTGGCATTCACCGATCTGAAATAAAGTTCCCCCTCAAGAAACTAACTTTATACATGTGTGACCTGGCATTCACCGATCTGAAATAAAGATCCCCCAAGAAACTAACTTTTTACATGTGTGACCTTGTATTCACGGATCTGAAATAAAGATCCCCCATGAAACTAACTTAATACATGTGTAACCTGGCATTCACCGATCTGAAATAAAGATCCCCAAGAAACTAACTTTTTACATGTGTGACCTTGCATTCACGGATCTGAAATAAAGATCCCCCATGAAACTAACATTATACATGTGTGACCTGGCATTCACCGATCTGAAATAAAGATCCCCAAGAAACTAACTTTATACATGTGTGACCTGGCATACACGGATCTGAAATAAAGATCCCCCCATGAAACTAACATAATACATGTGTGACCTGGCATTCACCGATCTGAAATAAAGATCCCCAAAGAAACTAACTTTATGCATGTGTGACCTGGCATTCACCGATATGAAATAAAGATCCCCCAAGAAACTAACTTTTTACATGTGTGACCTGGCATTTACCGATCTGAAATAAAGATCCCCCCAGAAACTAACTTTATACTTGTGTGACCTGGCATTCACTGATCTGAAATAAAGATCCCCCAAGAAACTAACATTATACATGTGTGACCTGGCATTCACCAATCTGAAATAAAGATCCCCCAAGAAACTAACTTAATACATGTGTGACCTGGCATTCACCAATCTGAAATAAAGATCCCCCAAGAAACTAACATTACACATGTGTGACCTGGCATTCACCGATCTGAAATAAAGATCCCCCCAAGGAACTAACTTTATACATGTGTGACCTGGCATTCACCTATCTGAAATAAAGATCCCCCAAGAAACTAACTTTTTACATGTGTGACCTGGCATTCACCGATCTGAAATAAAGTTCCCCCTCAAGAAACTAACTTTATACATGTGTGCTGGCATTCACCGATTTTAAATAAAGATCCCCCCAAGAAACTAACTTTATACATGTGTGACCTGGCTACACCGATCTGAAATAAAGATCCCCCAAGAAACTAACTTTATACATGTGTGACCTGGCATTCACCGATCTGAAATAAAGATCCCCCAAGAAACTAACTTTTTACATGTGTGACCTTGTATTCACGGATCTGAAATAAAGATCCCCCATGAAACTAACTTAATACATGTGTAACCTGGCATTCACCGATCTGAAATAAAGATCCCCAAGAAACTAACTTTTTACATGTGTGACCTTGCATTCACGGATCTGAAATAAAGATCCCCCATGAAACTAACATTATACATGTGTGACCTGGCATTCACCGATCTGAAATAAAGATCCCCAAGAAACTAACTTTATACATGTGTGACCTGGCATACACGGATCTGAAATAAAGATCCCCCCATGAAACTCACATAATACATGTGTGACCTGGCATTCACCGATCTGAAATAAAGATCCCCAAAGAAACTAACTTTATGCATGTGTGACCTGGCATTCACCGATATGAAATAAAGATCCCCCATGAAACTAACTTAATACATGTGTAACCTGGCATTCACCGATCTGAAATAAAGATCCCCAAGAAACTAACTTTTTACATGTGTGACCTTGCATTCACGGATCTGAAATAAAGATCCCCCATGAAACTAACATTATACATGTGTGACCTGGCATTCACCGATCTGAAATAAAGATCCCCAAGAAACTAACTTTATACATGTGTGACCTGGCATACACGGATCTGAAATAAAGATCCCCCCATGAAACTAACATAATACATGTGTGACCTGGCATTCACCGATCTGAAATAAAGATCCCCAAAGAAACTAACTTTATGCATGTGTGACCTGGCATTCACCGATATGAAATAAAGATCCCCCAAGAAACTAACTTTTTACATGTGTGACCTGGCATTTACCGATCTGAAATAAAGATCCCCCCAGAAACTAACTTTATACTTGTGTGACCTGGCATTCACTGATCTGAAATAAAGATCCCCCAAGAAACTAACATTATACATGTGTGACCTGGCATTCACCAATCTGAAATAAAGATCCCCCAAGAAACTAACTTAATACATGTGTGACCTGGCATTCACCAATCTGAAATAAAGATCCCCCAAGAAACTAACATTATACATGTGTGACCTGGCATTCACCGATCTGAAATAAAGATCCCCCCAAGGAACTAACTTTATACATGTGTGACCTGGCATTCACCTATCTGAAATAAAGATCCCCCAAGAAACTAACTTTTTACATGTGTGACCTGGCATTCACCGATCTGAAATAAAGTTCCCCCTCAAGAAACTAACTTTATACATGTGTGCTGGCATTCACCGATTTTAAATAAAGATCCCCCCAAGAAACTAACTTTATACATGTGTGACCTGGCTACACCGATCTGAAATAAAGATCCCCCAAGAAACTAACTTTATACATGTGTGACCTGGCATTCACCGATCTGAAATAAAGATCCCCCAAGAAACTAACTTTTTACATGTGTGACCTTGTATTCACGGATCTGAAATAAAGATCCCCCATGAAACTAACTTAATACATGTGTAACCTGGCATTCACCGATCTGAAATAAAGATCCCCAAGAAACTAACTTTTTACATGTGTGACCTTGCATTCACGGATCTGAAATAAAGATCCCCCATGAAACTAACATTATACATGTGTGACCTGGCATTCACCGATCTGAAATAAAGATCCCCAAGAAACTAACTTTATACATGTGTGACCTGGCATACACGGATCTGAAATAAAGATCCCCCCATGAAACTAACATAATACATGTGTGACCTGGCATTCACCGATCTGAAATAAAGATCCCCAAAGAAACTAACTTTATGCATGTGTGACCTGGCATTCACCGATATGAAATAAAGATCCCCCAAGAAACTAACTTTTTACATGTGTGACCTGGCATTTACCGATCTGAAATAAAGATCCCCCCAGAAACTAACTTTATACTTGTGTGACCTGGCATTCACTGATCTGAAATAAAGATCCCCCAAGAAACTAACATTATACATGTGTGACCTGGCATTCACCAATCTGAAATAAAGATCCCCCAAGAAACTAACTTAATACATGTGTGACCTGGCATTCACCAATCTGAAATAAAGATCCCCCAAGAAACTAACATTATACATGTGTGACCTGGCATTCACCAATCTGAAATAAAGATCCCCCAAGAAACTAACTTTATACTTGTGTGACCTGGCATTCACCGATCTGAAATAAAGATCCCCCAAGAAACTAACTTAATACATGTGTGACCTGGCATTCACCAATCTGAAATAAAGATCCCCCAAGAAACTAACTTAATACATGTGTGACCTGGCATTCACCAATCTGAAATAAAGATCCCCCAAGAAACTAACATTATACATGTGTGACCTGGCATTCATGGATCTGAAATAAAGATCCCCATAAAAGTAAATGAAACAAAAATGTTGTCAACACACACCCCCCACCCACCCCCCCCCCCCCCCCCCCGAAAGAAAAAAAAACATGTTTTTTTCTACCTACCCTTTATTTCACGCCTAATTCCCTGCTCATTTTATTGCCATTTCTTTCTTAAGCACAGTTTAACTTTATTTTTACTCTGGTAAATAAAGCTATATTCTATTTTATTGCCCTTAAAATGTCATATTTTTCGTTTTTCTAGGTTACATGTATTCTTATGAAAATAAAAAGAAAGAGATCAAAAGTTGCTCAGTTAATGTGCAAAATTTCAGGTAAATCAGACATACCATGTTTAAGAGTTGTTGCCTTGAAAATATGAATTTTGCAGATTTTCACTTTTTGGGCGATTATTGTGAACACGAAAGGAGATAAATAATCAATGTAAGAATAAAAGTTGTTCAGTTAATTCAAATCTATCACTGTGCCAAATATCAGGTCAATCCGACGACCTATTTTAGAGATTTTGCCCTTAAAAACTTAATTTTTTGCAGCTTTTCACATATGATCAAATTAAGCATTTTAAATCAGAATGTTGTGTATGTATGGATTTTTTTAATTGTCATTTATATAAATGTAGATTGTGTCGTGTACACTCATTCCACAACTCATTACTTTCTATTATATTTTATTGCTCTTAATTTTTTTTGTTGAAATTCTGTTTAATGTTTTGAATATTTCATCAACATTCACAATAATTTTTTTTTATGCTGCTGTGACGACATGTCGGGGGGGAGCATTAAGTTTTACTTGTGTCCGTCTGTACGTACGTCCGTACATACGAATTTCTTATGCCCCTGCGACCACCTGTCCGAGGGGGGCATCAAGTTTTACTCATGTCTGCTGTACGTTCGTACATCTATCCATACGAATTTCCGTCAAGCTTTTCTCAGAAACCATGGAATTGATTTGAAACTTGGTAGGATGGTTCAGTATGACAACCTTTACGTCCTTAGCGACTTTCAGGTCTATCAGACATCTACTTCCTGTTTAGGACTAGGCTGATATGAAAATCAACTTGAAAATTTCTGTCAATCTTTTCCCAGTAACTGTACAAGGGAATGATTTGAAACTTGGTAGAATGGTTCATTATGACAAACGTATGTTCTAAGCAACTTTCAGGTCTGTCGGACATCTTCTTCCTGTTTGGGTCAAGGCCAATATTAAAATCTACGAAAATCAACTTGAAAATTTCTGTCAAGCTTTTTATTTTATAAACCATATGGATATGATTTGAAACTTGGTATGAGATGATTCAGTATGACAAACTGTATGTCCTAAGGGACTTTAGGTCTGTTGGACATCTACTTCCTGTTAGGGGCCTAGTGGGGGCATCTGTGTGACAGTGTCCCAGGGACACATTCCTTCTTTATATTGAGTTCATCACTAAATTGTGTCAATGGTTTTGATATTTATTGTTCTGTTTCATTGCTACTGGGGGTCAAAAAGGGGCCACACCCAAAAAATCAACTTCTTATACGACCACCACAAAAAATTACGGACAGATAATGGTATGATGCCGTCGTCGTTGTCGTGGTCGTCTGTGGACACTTTGGTTTCCGTGCAATAACTTGAGTAAATGTTGACCAAATGTTATGAAATTTTAACATGATGTTTGTTACCACCTTAGGAAGATTGATGTTGTATTTGGGGGTTGTAGCCCCTACTGTTTTAGAAAAAGGGCTTAACAGGTGTATTGACAAAACTGTTGTAGAATGTTTATTATTCATTCGATTTTGAAAATTCTTTTTTTATTGAATTCATCATTAAATTCTGTCAACAAAATGTGTCAATGGTTTTGATATATATAGCACTGTTACATTCATACTGGGGGTCAAAAAGGGGCCACACCCAAAAAATTAATTTTTTTATTTGTGGTCCGATTTTCAAAAAAAAAAGGACCATGGCCATTTTCCCTGTAATTCTGACCATAGACGGGCCAATTTCAAAAGTTTCACAAAATACTCTTAATGTTATAAAAATGTGTAGAGTAGGACCATTGCGATGAGGTAAATAAAAATCAACAATATTCAAAACCTTCAAACCGGTGATATTTTGTCCTGAAAATCTAAGAAAATGCATTTTGCACATTTTTGCTTAAAATTGGCCTCTTTAATATGGGAATCCCCCATGAAGGACACGCACAACCAACATGACTTTCGGGTTTTGAGTAGAATGGTTAAATTAGAATAATATGCATTTTGAAAGATTTTGGTTGTCGATGTCCTTCTAACATGTCTAACGAAAAATTAACTTTTTAACAAAAAAATCGCTAATTATAAGAATCCAAAACTTTAAATGTTTATTTTTTTTTCCATACTAAAGTATGTCTCCGATAGCTCAGTAAGTTCGGTCGTTGGTATATAAATCTTATATTATAGTGTTTGCAATATTATATATTGACAGTGTAAGTTCAAATCTTGAATGGGGTGTTCGATTTTGTCCTTCTGTATCTCAATTGTAGAGATAAACCTAGCTATCTTTAATGCTAAATTAAAAGTCAATTATGTTTTTTCTATGATTTGACGATTTATTTCACTTTTTCCCCAGCCAAATCGAATATGACACTTAGCACATTTTAGCTATTGATTGGTAATACTAATATATTAGTTAAATAGTAACATTGTGTTATACGGTTAATTATGTTTTACTTTTATTCTTTCCTTTTATACTTGATTCTAATTTATGAAAGAAAGAGGTTTTGGGACATTTTTATAACAACTACATTTTCAATGAAGTAAACGAATGCAACCAGCATACCGTAATTAAAAGTGACTTCGATTGGGACTTACCTTGTGATTTAAAATAGAATTTATGAATGACGACTTTAAATGTCTATAAATAGCATTTTAAATGTTTAATGCACCATCAAATTCCTTGAACTAAATACAGGGGATAATGGCCATGGTCCTTTTCATTGGAATCCTTATGAAAATCCCTGCCTGCGTTTTTAAATCAGATTTGCAATATCTCTTACCGTTTTTGAGAAATTAGGGGACAAAGGGGCCAAAAACTCAATTTTTAAAAGTTTGTCAAGGCAAATAGTGTTATACCAAAAATTAAGTGGAAGTGGGCCTGCCAATTGTTCTGAAGTTTTAATATGATGATTATATCCACTAAAGGAATGTTGATTTGTATTTGGGGTTTGTGGCCCCTACTGTTTTAGAAAAAGGAGCCAAAAAGGGCTAAACGGGTGTATTGACAAAACTGTTGTAGAATGTTTATTATTTATTTGATTTTGAAAATTCTTTTTTAGCTCACCTGGACAGAAGGTCCATGTGAGCTATTGCCATCACTTGGCGTCCGTCTGTTAACAATTTTTCAAAGATCTTCTCCTCTGAAACTACTGAACAGAATTCAATGAAACTTAGTATGATTGATCCTTAGGGTGTCCTGCACTTAACTTTTGTTTCGATTTTTGATTCGTCAAAAAACATGGTCGCCATTACTAAAAATAGACCAGACGGGTCAGACTACTGTTTTTGGCTAGTAATTCAAAAAGTATAAGAGATAGATGAAATCTGATGCCATTATACTGCTACAGGATCAAAAGTTCTACAAAAGTCTCCATTTGGTCAAAGTTGTCAGATGACCCCTATAGGGGTTACGGCCCCTTAAAGGTACCAGTCTTGTAAAAGATTTTTAATTCCTGGGTGCACGTCAAAACATGGACGCCAATAATATAGTCCCTATTTTTCTCTTTTTTTTTCTCCGCATCCCATATTTGAAAAAGTACAATATAATTATTTTACTTGAAAAAAAATTTGGTAGCATTTGAGAAAAGGGAAAATGTAGGGATATGCTGTTTACTATGGGTGGTGCGGCAAAGGATAAACAGCGAAATGAAAGTGGAAAACATGCGACTTTCACTTTGAGGTTAGTTATCTTGAAAAACTTCGTGGCCTCATATGTTTTTTTTTTGGCATGAAATGATTTTTTCATCTTTCCTAAAGTACAGCATATGCTTGAAACTTTGATTGAATCATTTTTAGAATTTTTAGAATTTTTTATTCCAACCCTGTTTAACATTATTGTCAATGGAAAATCTTTTACAAGACTGAGACCTACATTGTAAAGGTGAAAAATAGCATTTTTTCATGTTTTTGGCGTATAGAATGAAAACTATTGCAGATAGAGAAAAGCTGTTGCTTGCTTAAATGTTAAGCTCATTTAGCTCTACAATAGTCTTCATAGGGTCGATGACTCTTATAGGGGTTACAGCCCCTAAATGGTGAATAATAAGTGTTATTGGCCTATAGATTGAAAACTATTGTAGATAGAGAAAAACTGTTCCTTGCATAAATGTTAAGCTGATTTAGCTCTACAAAAGCATTCATAGGGTGGAAGTTTTCTGATGTTCCCTTATACGGATTACAGCCCCTAAACTAACATGTTTTCCTGTTTTTGGCTTGTAGAATGAAAACCATAGCAGATATAGAAAAGTGACTGCTTGCTTAAATGTTCTATTCATTAAGCTCTGAAAAAGTCTTCATAGAGTCAAAGTTGTCAGATGACCCCTTCTAGGGGTTACAGCCATAAAAATAACATTTTGCATGTTTGTGGCCTACAGAATGAAAACTATTGCTGAAAGAGAAAAGCTGTTGCTTGCTAAAACATTCAGTTCATTGTCTTCATAGGGCCGAAGTTGGCAGATGATCCCTTAAAGGGGTCATGGCCCTTTAAAGGTGAAACTTATAGAATGAAAACTATTGCAGATAGAAAAAGACATTTAGCTTTACAAAAGTCTTCATAGGGTTGACATCAAGACCAGGTGAGCGATTCAGGCTCCTGTGAGCCTCTTGTTTGTAAGATGAAATAAAATGTTTTTAAAAAGTAAACTGACAGAATTTTTTTCCTTAGACTTTCATTCAATTGTTTATTATTTCAGATGATAGCACGAGAAAAAGTTTAGATTTCCTGACAGTAGATGATTAAGACCTCAAAGCCAAAACAAAAGGTAAAATATCTTATTAATGTTTTATTCCAAATCTACAAAAGTAGGGCATATAGTGGTTGGGTAAGTTCGGTCGTCCCCATGTCCATCCGTCCCAAATGTTGCGAGATGGGGCATCAAGTCTTTTGGACATACGTTTGTTCGTCATTAATATTATTTGTCCATTCTTTCTTGATTTTAGCATTTTCACACACAAATTTTCAAAATTCAAACAAACAAACTAATTTGTTAGTGCGGGGCCCGGAAGGCGAATAGGCCCGCAGCAGCGCTAAGCCTGTCGGTAAAAGTCCACTAAAGAGCGCTCAGAAACCTGACATCGGGGTCAGGCCGCTTTGCCCACAAAGCGACTGGGATGTGTGCCCCAGGTGGTTGAATGGGGCAGCCCTGACATCGAGAGATGCGGGGTCGTCAGGCGATAATGCGGAAAACCTGACCGCAAACCATAGTGATGCACCGTGTTGGGAAAAATGTCACGATCCTCGCACGTAAAAGAACCCTGCTGCAGGTCTCGGTAAGAGTAGGACCCGTAGGATCCCCATGCAGGAGGCTAAATTTCTCGTCCCTACCCATCACTCCTTTTTCCTGTGGCAGTCAAAACTCTCCTACCCGATTGGCCTTGTGTCCCATTTCCTCCACTTCATCAACATTTCATGTTCATTGTATCACCCCTTCATGTTCATCTCCCGGATATAGCCGAAATCGTGCTGCTTGGGAGTAAAGCAAAAACTAACTTACTAATCTACTCCTAGCGTGTCTGGTGAAGGTTAATCCAGAAAAGCGCTTCACACGCAGTGAAATTTTGCTATTGTACATTTATTAACTCATTTCAATATGTGGACCGTGTCTTTCTGGCACATATTCCGTATTCTTTCGTTTTTAATAATAAACATATGAATAGAAGAAAATGAAATGTGGAATAAGTGTACGCGACACAACGTACATTATAAACATATATTTTAAATATCCACAATGGAAAACAGACAGCAGCCTTCAATGTTTTTCTGAGAAAAAAAATCTTCATGTATTATGCATTTTATCAGGTTCAAATACTTGCACATTAGATACACATAAAATGAGATATCTAAATATATTTATCAAAGACAAATGGGAATGGGGTAATTATATTGATATTGTCAAGTATATCCCATCATGTTGTCTGTTAAAGTCATGTTGAAAAAAGTTAATTGTACATTATATATTTTTCATCATCTGCTTCTTGTGTTAGAATTTTCTATTGTGCAGGCGTATTTATGAAGTAAAACTTAAATAGTTTTTGTGTTACTCTATAAAAAACTATTTATTAGGTATTTATCATGTTTATATGTTAAAACATGTTAAATCTATTCTCTTCAGCCCTATATATAAATGAATGAGGAGTTATGGTCCTTTAAAGGTAAAAATATTGTTTTCATGTTTTTGCCCCATAGACTGAAAGTGTTGCAGATAGAGAAAAGCTGTTCTTTGCTTAAATTCTGCTCATTAACCTCTACAAAAATTTCCATTACTAATAGATCAAAATTGTCAGATGACCCCTTCTAGGGGTAATAGCTCATAGAAAGACTCTTATAGCTTAAGGACCAGGTGAGAGATTCATGCTCCTCAGAGCCTCTTGTTTTAATTGTTTTAATTCAAAAAAGTTTAAAACACCAGGTATCTTGCCTTGTACTGAACATGGTCGGTATCTTGGTACTGGTTCCTCTTTTAAACATTTTGGGTGTGATTACTTCTCTTTCGATATTTTTTTATTACCTCAATTATTTTGATTCAAATGCTGCTGATGAGAGGTTACTCCTTTGAATATGCGTAACAGCTTTATTTTAATTTTTTTAGGCTCTTTAATTTTAATTGACCGACAATCTTATACATGTAGGAGTTATTGACCCTTCAAGTTTAACAATTGCATTTTTTTAAATGATTTGAAGACCCGGTTGGAGCCTCTTGTTGACATTACACAGGAACGTTTAAAAATAGGTTTAGCCTGGTTAAATGTTAAAATGGTCAAAGTAAATTAACTTGTAACTTGTAATCACAATTAATTAAGTCAGTTTTGAATAGATGAATGTTGCACTTGTAATTGTGTAATTCACAAATAAGGATGCATTATACATTTCAACACGTGTACATGTATGAAAGTCTTTAATTGCAGAAGATCTTACAATGTCACTGACCAAAAAATTGCAAGACAGTTATAAAGACCAAAAGTTCTGTGATGTTGTTTTGCTTTCTAAAGATGACAAAAGTATTAAATGCCATTCTATTGTTTTAAAAATGTATAGTCAATATTTTTTTTGAAAAACTATCTTCAAAGTGGTCAGATGGAGAAAAGATGGATGAAGTAATTGTAGATTGTAAGGATTTTCAATTTGATGTCTTAAAGATGATGGTAGACTTTATGTATGAATTGGCTATTGATCTGGATTATTCAAATGTAGAAAGTTTGTTGCATATTTCTTCTTTTCATCTTATTGATGACTTGTTAATGCACTGTTCAGATTTTTTGTGCAACAGTATTAACATTGACAATGCATTTACTATTTTAAATATTTCAGATAGATTTTCTGTACTAAATGTGAAACAAACATGTCTTGATTTTATTGATTGTAACTTTGTAGAGATATGCTCACTAAATCCTGAAGATTTTTTATCTTTGTCTGTAACTGTCATAGTTGACATTTTTGAAAAGAAATTCTTTAGTTGCAAGTGAAGAATTTTTTTTTGAGCAAATATGGCTAAATTGATGTGTGCAAGATATAAAATGTTTGGGGAAATTTTGTGCCATACATTAGATTTTGTTTGATGCACACTGCCTTTTTTGCATCAAAATGTTTTTTTGAAAATATTATGTGTAATGAGATATGCACTAAGATTTTTAAGTTTCTGTCATGTACAGATGAGGCATGTCATTTGCCTGGTAGTGAAATACCAAGAAAAGGTTATTGTAAGAATGATTTTCTTGTACAGCGGTTTTTTTTGAAATCTGAAGGGTTAAAGAAATGCAGTACCTTAAATGGTGAAAGGTTGTCATTTTGTGTTAACGATGATTGTTTTCTTCGGACAGTTTTTTGTGTTTGGAGCCATAAACAAATCTTATATGGTTGTCATTAAAGTATTTAAAACTGAGTCTGAACTCTTGTTGAGTGAAATAAATAGAAGAATAATGTGTACTGAGGAACATGTACAGTTTCCAATGATGTTGCATAAGCCAGTGAAAATCAGTGCCAATAACCTGTATACCATTCAGTTATTTGTAGAAGGTACAGAAACTGTGTGGTTTGATGGGGGCCAAATGCAGGATGTGCATTAACGAAAAAAGTTTATCTTTAAAAGTGGATTTTAAAGAACCATGTGGTGGCAACACTGATGTTCAGAAAGGGCAGTTTCCAATGCTTGTTTTTTTTTAAAACGTAGATACATTTATAACGTTGCAACCTATAAAACACATGGTATTTACATAATTTATATACTGTTTTGTCTGTAAAAACCATGCAAAATGTGTTACACTACTTAGATCTTTGTAAAAATTTTGTAAATTTTATATTCATCTTATTTTTTTCTTGCCTGCGAAGCATAGGTAATATGCTTTATTGGTGGTTGAAGCTTTAACTTTTTCAGTTAAGGGAGTATGAACCTGAGATTTTTTAGTCCCCTAGCAGCGAAAGCCGAAGGGGACTATAGGTTTGCGCTCTGTCCTTCTGTCTGTCCGTCCCTCTTTTCCGTGATAGTTTTCTTTTCATTTTTCTAGTTAAATTCCTTTCAGTAAGAATTCCTATTTTTATATTGACCTATTGAATCCTATGTAAACAACAGAAAACAATTTTTATTTCAACATGAGTCTACAAAATCATTGGTAAATCACAATGTAAATGTAATTGTATACATTTATTGTTACATGTATATTTTCATGTTGTATGGTTGACTTTTATAAACAAATGTGAAAATTATGTTTTTTAACATGAAACATGTGTCGCATAGACATCGCCTAGATATTGAAACTTGCATTCAAGTTAGTTATTAATTTATTTTTGGTTTATTGCCAGTAAATTTACTTGCCGAAGTAATATGTGCATATTTTGTAAGATACATACACGTACATGTACCTTATGCACTTCATTTTGGTAATTTGCGAAGATTTTATGCATATTAGAAGTGCATTTGATATCTAAATGTATGCTTAAATTTTAAACCATGTATAACTGTACTTTCCAAGATCAAGTTTGTTAACAACCTTTTATTGTTTGAGCATTTTACCACACATCACTATGAATAAATCATCTAAACTTGATTGGTTAATTATCTGTAAAGCTCCTAACAGAATTATAGTACTTTCATTGAAAGTTTGATTGCATTTACATCATGTAATATCAAAACTACCAAACTAAATTAAATAAAAACTGATATTTGTTTTGCTTGCTTAAATGCTCAGCTTAATGATCGAGCTTTTAAATGGATTTATTGTCATGATTTTGGCTCTTGGCATTGTGAAATATTATACATTGAGTCATTTAAGCCAGCTAGGTGAGCGATTCAGGCGCCTGGGAGCCTCTGATTTAAATCCATATGATTTTTGTCACTTTTTTGAAAAAATACATAACTTTAACTGCTGTTGAAAAATCAGGTATCAACACTTTTTGTATTTTGAATCATAAATATTCACTGTCTCATATGTTTCTCATATATTAGTTATATAACATATGTTTGAAACATATGTACAAATGTACTACATATGTGTTACTTTTCATATGTTCAGTAAAACCTGTTAAAACTGGCTGAAGGATTAGTTTGGTATAGACAGGAAGTCTGTTTATACAGGTTGCAAACATAATTTGATGTAAAAAATGGACCTCAAATCTAGTTTGGTTTAGATAGGTTTTTGTTTTACTCATGGTTCAGTTTAGACAGGTTTTTGGTTTATACAGGGCTCCGTTTAGACAGGTTTCACAGTATAAAACATGTTATACATACATGTTTATTTATATATCATATCTTTAACATATGTTGACATTTTTGCTGTACTGTACCCAACATTCATATCAAAATCAGGTCACCTTGATTTACATTTTCAGCACAAATTACTCAGGTTTAAAATTTTGGTTAAGGTCCATATCTAAGCAACTGCAAGTGGCAGAGAGATAATATTTTGTCAGTAGGTACATCATGAGTGGTAATAATCACTTAACATCACCCTTAACAAAATTAGATCATCTTGACCTACATGTTTTTACCTGCGTCGCTGAAGGCGAAAGCAGGTAGGAGTCAGGTCCGTCTGTCCGTCCATCGTGCTATGGAATACCTATCTTGTGTAATCTGAAACTCAAAAACGAAACACTAGATCTTTCTGAAATTTCACCCAGTGGTTACAGATATATTTAAGATGTGCACTTCCCCTTTAGGAACCTTTCCAAAGTTTGGTTCAAAAATAAGGGGCCCAAAAGAGACCAAAAAACCCATTTTTTCTCCCCCCAAATAAGTTTTGTTCTTATTGACCAAAATGAAATGCTATGAAACTTTGCAGTAATGTTACTTACTATAAAAGGATGAGAGAGTATGTATGATTTTTGGGATTCCATTTTTTAGCTCACCTGACTCGAATGGTCATGTGAGCTATTGTCATCATTAAGCGTCCGTCGTCCGTCCGTTAACTTTTCTTCAAAGATCTTCTTCTCTGAAACCACTGAAGGGATTGCATTGATATTTGGTATATATGATTTTTAGGATGTCCTCTACCAAGCTTGTGAATTATATACATGTCGACCAACCAACATGGCCGCCGTTGCTAAAAATAGAACAGGGGGATCAGACCATTGTTTTTGGCTTATAACTTGAAAAGTATAAGAGATAGAAAAAATCTGAAGCAACCTCCCATGTTCAGCATCAAAAGCTCTACAAATCTCTTCATTGAATCGAAGTTGTAAAACGACTCCGTATAGGAGTTATTGCCCTTTAATCATCAAAATTGACCATTTTAGCAGTTTTTGGACTATATCTTGAAAATCGTAAGAGCTAGAGGAAAAGTTAGTATTGCACAATTGTTAGGCTCATTAAGATCTACTAAAATGATTTCAAGGTCAAAATTGTCAGATCAGCCGTTTATTCCTCTTTAACTGTTTTTTTTCCATTAATTTTAACTGATTTCAAAAATCTTCTCTGAAACCACTGAAGGGATTGCATTGATACTTGGTATACTTGACCTTTAGGATGTCCTCTACCAAGTTTGTGAATTATATACACGTCGACCAACCCGAGCGGGGCCCGGGTGGCGAATAGGCCCGCAGCAGAGCCTAGCTTGTCGTAAGAGGCGACTAAGGGTCTTGGGATTCTGACGTCGGGTCAGTGCTCAGCCCACAGAGCGACCAAGTGTGTACCCTAGGTGGCTGAATAGGGTAGCCCTCGTCCGCGGGGGTTGTCAGGTCTATAATGCCGAAACCCTGACCGCCGACCATAGTGGGCCAACGTGTGTGGAGAATGCCACGCTTCATGCACGTAAAAGACCCCTTTGTGGACCGCCAAGTAGTGCACCACATAGGCTAAATTTTCTGCCCCTACCCACTTCTCCCCTTTTCCTGTGGTTCTTCAAAATTTACCGCCCCTGTGTTTCCCACCCCATCCCATATTTCATTAATCATCATCATTTCATGTTCATTGTATCATCCTTTTCATGTTCATCGCCTGTAAATAACCTATATAGCGACGGGCGTAAAACACCAACTCACTCACTCACTCACCAACCAACATGGCTGCCGTTGCTAAAAATAGAACAGGGGGGGTCAGTGAGTGAGTGAGTGAGTTGGTGTTTTACGCCCGTGCAACGCTATATAGGTTATTTACAGGCGATGAACATGAAAGGGATGATAAAATGAACATGAAATGATGATGATAAATGAAATATGGGGTGGGGTGGGAAACAAAGGACCGGTAAATTTTGAAGAACCACAGAAAAAGGGGAGAGGTGGGTAGGGGCGAAAAATTTAGCCTATGTGGTGCACTACTGGGCGGTCCACAAAGGGGTCTTTTACGTGCATGAAGCGTGGCACTCTCCACACACGTTGGCCCACTATGGTCGGCGGTCAGGGTTTCCGACCATTGTTTTTGGCTTATAACTCGAAAAGTATAAGAGATAGAGAAAATCCGAAGCAACCAATCATGTTCAGCATCAAAAGCTCTACAAATCTCTCCATGAATTCGAAGTTGTTTAACGACTCCTTACAGGAATTATTTCCCTTTAATCATCAAAATTGACCATTTTAGCAGTTTTTGGACTATATCTTGAAAACTGTTAGAGCTAGAGGAAAAGTTAGCATTGCAGAATTGTTAAGCTCATTGAGATCTACAAAAATTATTTTCAGGGTCAAAATTGTCAGATCAGGCGTTTAAGAGTTATTCCCCTTTAACTGTTTTTCATTTATATTAACTCATTTTCAAAAATCTTCTTCTCTGAAACCACTAAAGGGATTGTATTGATGCTTGGTATACTTGATCTTTAGGATGTCCTCTACCAAGTTTGTGAATTATATACATGTCGACCAACCAACATGGCCGCTGTTGCTAAAAATAGAACAGTGGGGTCAGACCATTGTTTTTGGCTTATAACTCGAAAAGTATAAGAGATAGAGAAAAACCGAAGCAACTTTTCTTATTCAGCATCAAAAGGTCCTTACAGGAGTTATTGCCCTTGAACTGTTTTTAGCTCACCTGACCCGAAGCTATTGTCATTTTTAAGCTTCTGTCGTCCGTCCGTCTGTCCGTCCGTCCCTTAACTTTTTTTCAAAGATCTTCTTCTCTGAAACCACAGAAGGGATTGCATTGAAACTTGGTATACTTGATCTTTAGGATGTCCTCTACCAAGTTTGTGAATTATAAACATGTCGACAAACCAACATGGCCGCTGTTGCTAAAAATAGAACAGGGGGGTCAGACCATTGTTTTTGGCTTGTAACTCGAAAAGTATTAGAGAAAGAGACAATCCGAAGCAACCATCCTTGTTCAGCATCAAAAGCTCTACAAATCTTTTCATTGAGTCGAAGTTGTGTATGCCCTTTAATCATCAAAATTGACCATTTTTTCAGTTTTTGGACAATATCTTGAAAACCGTTAGAGCTAGATGAAAAGTTAGCATTGCAGAATTGTTAAGCTTATTGAGATCTACATTAATGATTTCAGTGTCAAAATTGTCAGATCAACCGTTTAAGAGTTATTCCCCTTTAACTGTTTTTTTTCCATTAATTTACACTGATTTTCAAAAATCTTCTTCTCTGAACCCACTGAAGGGATTGCATTGATACTTGGTATACTTGATCTTTATGATGTCCTCTACTAAGTTTTTGAATTATATACACGTTGACCAACCAACATGGCCGCCCTTGCTAAAAATAGAACAGGGGGGTCAGACCATTGTTTTTGGCTAAAACCTCAAAAAGTATAAGAGATAGGGAAAATCCGATGCAACCACTCATGTTTAGCATTTACAAATCTCTCCATTGAGTCAAAATTGTGAAACAAGTCCTTATAGGAGTTATTGCCCTTTAATCGTCAAAATTGACCATTTTAGCAGTTTTTGGACAATATCTTGAAAACCATTAGAGCTAGAGGATAAGTTAGCATTGCAGAATTGTTAGGCTCATTTAGATCTACAAAAATGATTTCAGGGTCAAAATTGTCAGATCAGCCATTTAAGAGTTATTCCCCTTTAACTGTTTTTTTTCCATTAATTTTAACTGATTTTCAAAAATCTTCTTCTCTGAAACCACTGAAGGGATTGCTTTGAAACTTGGTATTACTCTATTTTATTGACCGGGTTGGTCACGGGTCAATTATTTCGGGATTCTTCATTTAAATCCTACCTTAAAGACCGAGAAAATTAAGCTCCGCCCAACCTTGCGAATAAAATAGAGTAATACACTTGATCTTTAGGATGTCCTCTACCAAGTTTGTGAATTATATCATGTCGACCAACCAACATGGCCGCATTTGCTCTGGTTCTTATAGGAGTTATTGCCCTTTAACTGATTTTTTCTATTAATTTAAACTGATTTCCAAAAATCTTATCTGAAACTACTGAAAGGATTGTTTTGCAGCTTTGTATTCTCAAAAGTTTGTGAAATTATTCAAACTTTGGCATAAGTGATCAGGTGAGCGATTCAGGCTCCTTGGAGCCTCTAGTTTTACTTGTGATCCGATTTTGAAAATTTTTTTTGCATGCTTGTTCTTGTCAAATAGTGGATACAAAATTGAGAATTAATTTTTGCGACCCCCCCCTTTTCCCCCTGTTATGAAATTAGGGGCCAAAATCGAAACTTTTCTATTTGTGGTCTGATTTTGATCTCCTTGGGAAAAAAATAATTCCTTTTAAAATGTGAATTTAAAAAGTCCACCAAAAGCTGCGTGTGTCAAAAACCTTTGTCAGTCCACCATGGGCTGCATATGTCCAGAGCAATTGACTATCCATATTGGGCCTAAAACGTACAGGGTTCAACATGTTGCGGTCGTATCATGCTGCGCTCGGCGATGGTTTTTATTCAATTTGGATATAAAAATATTCATCCAATCAAAATGCAGTATTTAAATCAAATTGCAGTATTTTAATCAAATTTATTAACTCATCTTTCAACACTCTCTTCTTGTTTTTCTATGTTTTTGTAGATCTCTTATGGACATTATTTATGATGTTACAGATAGCTCTATATACACATTAAACAAGACATGGGAGTGTACATGTATACTTGAAGAAGTTTTGAATGCAAGTGGAACGTGACCATGACACAACTGTGTTGAAATATGAATATGTAGACAGGATTCAACAATTGGACAGATTATCTGATGACACAAGTAACTAGTGCAATTAAAGGAATGTTGAAAACAATAAGATCAGTAGCCTAAAAGTGCAGGAGATGGACAAGATATCAGACAGAGAAACTTTAAATACATTTTCAAGTTCAAAAGATTTTCATGGCCTAGTTACAGATTTTTTTTCAGAATGAGTGAGTGAGTGAGTGAGTTGTTGTTTTACGCCCGTGCAACACTATATAGGTTATTTACAGGCGATGAACATGAAAAGGATGATAAAATGAACATGAAATGAATATGGAGATGGGGTGGGAAACAAAGGACCGGTAAATTTTGAAGAACCACAGGAAAAAGGGGAGAAGTGGGTAGGGGCGGAAATTTAGCCTATGTGGTGCACTAATGGGCGGTCCACAAAGGGGTCTTTTACGTGCATGAAGCGTGGCACTCTCCACACACGTTGGCCCACTATGGTCGGCGGTCAGGGTTTCCGTATTATAGACCTGACAACCCCCGCGGACGAGGGCTACCCTATTCAGCCACCTAGGGTACACACTTGGTCGCTCTGTGGGCTGAGCACTGACCCGACGTCAGAATCCCAAGACCCTTAGTCGCCTCTTAGGACAAGCTAGGCTCTGCTGCGGGCCTATTCGCCACCCGGGCCCCGCACGGGACTTTTTCAGAATGAACATTATGAATGATTCTCAAATTTGAAGTGTGTCACATATTTGAAATTGAAATGTACAAATGTAATAAGAATATACTTGTCTATAGCTTGGGTGTACAACAATAAATTATTATTTCAAATTGTCAAATCGGAATATTGCTGGACTATTACTAAATTAAAATAAATATTTGAAAGGCAATTGATTTTCAAAGTTGCTCATTTTTACCCTAGTCATTCATGCAGAGTTTGTAGGCCATGGTGACCTTATTTTGGTATGGATGGTGGTTACTATCCAAGATGTACACACTGACCCAACATCATTTCTCTACTACTTGGAGTTGCTGAGATATGAACCTGAACCAAAACTCTAACACAATTCATTCAAGCGAAAAATGTAGGTCAAGGTCACTTGGTTTTTGGTACTGACTCTTATCAAAGTTGTACACACTGACCAAATTATCATCCCTCTTTAAGGTTTAGTTAGGAAGTTATTGTCAAAACAAAAACAGTATTACGACAAAATTAAAGCAAATGAACGAACCAATACTCTGTCTTCTTTTTAGACTCTTTACATGTGCAGTTTTATTAAAATCCATCAAGTGGTTTACAAGTTGCACTTTCGAGAAAAGTGGACAGACTTGCTCCAAACTTTATTTGTGGTGGTATTATAAACAGCTCATAAAAGTTTCATATTTTTTACCATTGAATGTGTATGCTTCATGTACTAGTTACATTTGAAATTGTAAATTATCAGAGCATGTCAACCAGAAGTTGGGATTCATCACTGCCTTAATTATATATGTTATAAGCAACATGTACAACTAGCTAGGACATAATCATTTCAAGTGTGATCAAACAATAACAAAAACCTAAACTGAATAGCATTTAACAACAGAAACTCAAGTCATAACATGAGTGAACTCTGGTGCTCTTGACCTTTGACATATACAAAAACATGTACATGATTGTATACCCTAAAAGAAAAAGACTTCTTGAAGTTCTTGAATTCATGAAAGTTAAATAACATGTGTAAGTTTTACAAAACTTTATTTGATAGTTTAGTTAGGCTCCAAATAATTGCTAAACAGAGATAATGGTGTAAAGAAGAATTAATTCTGCCTGCAACGAATAGTCACGAAAGGCGAGACATAGGTATTACTTTCTGGCTGCGACGGCATAAACTTTTTGTAGGACTGATGTGGAAAATGAATTTCCTGAAAAGTACAATAGCTAGGCATCAGATATTTGGTATACAGCCAGTTCAGGTTATGGATATACTGTCATCATGCCGTGTGACCTTGACACCATTTTTACTCTTCTGTGACTTTGTGAACTTGGGTCTTTTTCAAGTCGAAAACTTTATAAAATTTTATTAAATGAATTTCATGACAAGTAAAGTAGCTAGGCATCTCATATTTGGTATACAAATAGTTCGGGTTATGATCAACACAACCGTTACCATGCCGTGTGACCTTGACCCCAGCTTCATTCTCCGGTGACTTTGTGAACTTAGTTCTTTTTAGGCTGCAAACGTCTTTGTACTTTTGTCGAAAATGAATTTTTTAAGAAAAGAATAATAATTATTCAAAATCGGACCATTCTTCCTTTTATGGTTAGTAACACTACTGTAAAGTTTCATAGAAAGAAGCAGAGGTACCAATGGGGTATCCGAATGTCAAAAGTCCGAAAGGGCAGAGACTAAACCAGTAAACACAAACAAGAACGGGACAAAAAACAGACAACACGTAAAACATGGAAACACGAAACAACTGAATATCAATCAACAACGCGAGCTCCAGTCGAAACAAGAGTGAAATCAGGTGCTCCGGAAGATTAAGCAGTTCCTGCTTGCTATAGCACACCCGTCGCGTTGCCAATAGTCCATTCAGTGCGTCAAATCCAGTAAAGGAAGAAAAAACAACACCCTATGACAAACCAACATCTGCACTCATCTGAGAGATCGAAATCCCATATTTGTCTATAAGTGCATGATGTCTTCCGTAAAATTTCTTGAGTGAAGACAGCAACCGAGGAGCAACATAACCCTGTGTGAGCAATTTTTGCGTCAGACGTGTCGCTCTGCCAAGGAAATCGATGTAAGTCCCGCACGCTCTGGAGTAACGAATCAATTGAGATACGTAAACTCCATAAGCTGGAGCTGACGGAATATTGCTACACAAGAAGGGAAAGTTGACGATTGGAAAGTTGAAGTCATCACGTTTGTCATAGAGCCTTGTTGAAAGTCTTCCTTGAGAGTCAATTTCGAGATGTAGATCTAAATATGAAGCAGACTTCCTAGAATCCGTTGTGTCCTTTATCTCAAGCTCCTGTGGATATATGAGATGGAGAAAGTCACCAAATCGAGAATTGTTTAGTGAAAGGACATCATCAATATAACGGAACGTGAGGTTGAGAGAGAGCTAGTCTACGGTCTTTTTTGTCTAGAAGAGATTGCAAGAAGTCTGCTTCATATGAATGAAGAAACAAATCAGCAAGCAAAGGTGCACAATTAGTGCCCATTGGAATCCCTATTGTTTGCTGAAAAACAACATAGCATATTAATATCAAAGGTCAACGTTATACGAGGGTCACAAAATTTACCGGTCCTTTGTTTCCCACCCCATCCCCATTTTTCATTTATCATCATCATTTCATGTTCATTTTATCATCCTTTTCATGTTCATCGCCTGTAAATAACCTATATAGCGTTGCACGGGCGTTAAACACCAACTCACTCACTATACGAGGGTCACGTTTGTACCTGATAAATTGGCTTGTGAGCATAACCAATACCCTAAATCCAAAGAAATGCCAGGTTATGTTGGATATATAATTGGCATTTATCTGACTTTGATAACTAAGGTCAAGGTCATATGAAGCCATTCTTGAACAATAGCGATACGTCATTGTCAAATATTAAAGCACCATCCCAAAGGATAAAAAAAGAAACACTCTGTATGTAAACATAACGACTTGTTTAACCTTTGGATCAAAGGTCAATAACACTTAATTTTAACGATGATGCATCAACACGACAAATATCAAAGCCCTCGGTATAAGCCGAAGGATAAAAAGGTTATGATCCAGACACTGCATGTAAAATTGTCATTAATTTGACCTTGAGGTCAAAGATCAATGTCAAATGAAAGGCATACTCGATTGCAACACGTCGTCTCATGGTGATACATCCAGATGTCAAATATCAAAATCGTATGTCAAAGGATAAAAAAGTTGTGGAACAGACCAGCTTTGAATGAAAAAATTGCATTATTTTACGGTCAAAGGTCAAGTTCATATGAAAGTCATTCTCGATAGCAAAACGTCGTCTCATGGTATTACATCCACATACCAAATATCAAAGTCCTATGTCAAAGGATAAAGTTGAGGCCCGGACAAGACTGGTATGAAAAATTAGGGTCCCATGCATTATTTTGACCTTGGGGTCAAAGGTCAAGGTCATATTAAGTCATTGTCAATCGCAACACGTCGTCTCATGGTGATACACCCACATGCCAAATATCAAAGCCCTATGTCAAAGGATAAAAAAGTTGTGGTCCGGACACAAGCTTTGCATGCAAATTGAGCATAATTTTGACCTTGAGGTCAAGGGCATTTGAAAGTCTTTTTAATACGCGAAACATTGTCTCATTGTGATACATCCAGATGTCAAATATCAAAGATATATGTCAAAGGATCAAAAAGTTATGGCATAGACAAGCTTTGTTTAAAAACTGTATTATTTTGACCTTTAGGTCAGACGTCAAGCTCATATGAAAGTCATTCGCGATCGCCACACGTCGTCTCATGGTGATACATCCACATGCCAAATATCAAAGCCCTATGTCAAAGGATAAAAAAGTTGTGGTCCGGACACAAGCTTTGCATGCGATTTGAGCATAATTTTGACCTTGAGGTCAAAGGTCAAGGGCATTTGAAAGTCTTTTTAATACGCGAAACATTGTCTCATTGTGATACATCCAGATGTCAAATATCAAAGATCTATGTCAAAGGATAAAAAAGTTATGGCACAGACAAGCATTGTTTAAAAACTGTATTATTTTGACCTTAAGGTCAGACGTCAAGCTCATATGAAAGTCATTCTCGATCGCCACACGTCGTCTCATGGTGATACATCCACATGCCAAATATCAAAGAACTATGTCAAAGGATAAAAAAGTTGTGGTCCGGACACAAGCTTTGCATGCAAAATGAGCATTATTTTGACCTTGAGGTCAAAGGTTAAGGTCATTTGAAAGTCATTTTAATACGCGACACATTGTCTCATTGTGATACATCCAGATGTCAAATATCAAAGATCTAATGTCAAAGGATCAAAAAGTTATGGCACAGACAAGCTTTGTATAAAAACTGTATTATTTTGACCTTTAGGTCAAACGTCAAGGTCATATGAAAGTCATTCTCGATCGCAACACGTCGTCTCATGGTGATACATCCACATATCAAATATCAAAAGCACTATGTCAAAGGATAAAAAAGTTATGGTTCGGACAAGTTTTATATCGGAAAAAGATGAAAAACTGACATAAAACAATATTAGGTCTCCCCCTTCTGGCAAGCATAATTACACAAGACAGGCAGCCCCTATAGCGCGATGGCCGAACATACTAGACAGGCAGACGAACGGAGTGACCCGACTACTAGACATGGGTTTATGATCTTTCAGTGAGTGAGTGAGTTGGTGTTTTACGCCCGTGCAACGCTATAAAGGTTATTTACAGGCGATGAACATGAAAAGGATGATAAAATGAACATGAAATGATGATGATAAATGAAATATGGGGATGGGGTGGGAAACAAAGGACCGGTAAATTTTGAAGAACCACAGGAAAAAGGGGAGAGGTGGGTAGGGTCGGAAAATTTAGCCTATGTGGTGCACTACTGGGCGGTCCACAAAGGGGTCTTTTACGTGCATGAAGCGTGGCACTCTCCACACACGTTGGCCCACTATGGTCGGCGGTCAGGGTTTCCGTATTATAGACCTGACAACCCCCGCGGACGAGGGCTACCCTATTCAGCCACCTAGGGTACACACTTGGTCGCTCTGTGGGCTGAGCACTGACCCGACGTCAGAATCCCAAGACCCCTAGTCGCCTCTTACGACAAGCTAGGCTCTGCTGCGGGCCTATTCGCCACCCGGGCCCCGCACGGGACTTATGATCTTTCAAACCAGTCAACAAGCTTAGGGGCATGCATATGACTATCTGTCGTCAAAACCCCGCGCTTTCCTTAAAAAACCGAGATGTAAATGCGGGTTTTCTACGTTTATTTGAAAGCTAAGATTGGATCCCTATTGGTATTTGACGCTATACATGTACCAATGGGACAGCAATTGACAGGTTTCTCATCTTGAAAACCAGTCAACAAGCTTAGGGAAATGACTTTTTGTCGTCAAAACCCCGCCTTTACATCTCATGAAAACCTTCAAAAACCGAGATGTAAATGCGGGTTTTCTACGCTTGTTTGAAAGCTGAGATCGGATCACTATTTGTATTTGACGCTATACATGTACCAATAGGACAGCAATTGACAGGTTTCTCATCTTGAAAACCAGTCAACAAGCTTAGGGGAATGACTATTTGTCGTCAAAACCCCGCCTTTACATCTCATGAAAACCTTCAAAAACCGAGATGTAAATGCGGGTTTTCTACGCTTGTTTGAAAGCTGAGATCGGATCCCTATTTATATCTGACGCTATACATGTACCAATGGGACAGCAATTGACAGCTTTATCATCTTGAAAACCAGTCAACAAGCTTAGGGGCATGACTATCTGTCGTCAAAACCCCGCCTTTACATCTCGTGAAAACCTTCAAAAACAAAGATGTAAATGCGGGTTTTCTAAGTTTATTTGAAAGCTGAGATCGGATCCTTATTTGTTTTTGACGCTTTACATGTACCAATGGGACAGCAATTGACAGGTTTATCATCTTGAAAACCAGTCAACAAGCTTAGGGGCACGACCATCTGTCGTCAAAACCTCGCCTTTACATCTCGTGAAAACCTTCAAAAACCGAGATGTAAATGCGTGATTTCTACGCTCCTTTGTAAGCTGGGAACGGATCCCCTTTTCTATTTGACGTTATACATGTACCAATCAGACAGCAATTGACAGATTTATCATCTTGAAAACCAGGCAACAAGCTTGGGGGCATGAATATCTGTCGCCAAAATCCCGCCTTTACATCTCGTGAAAACCGTCAAACACCGAGATGCAAATGCGGGTTTTCTTCGCTTTTTTGTAAACTTAAATGAGTTCCCTATGTGTATTTGATGATATACATGTAGCATTGGGACAGCAATTGACAGGTTTATTGTGTTAAAAACCAGTCATTAAGCTTAGGGGCAAGAATATTTGTCGACATAACCCCGCCTTTACACTTTGTACGTGTAGGTACAAAATGTATTTGTGTTCATTTGTAAGCTTGAGTTGCTTCCCTTTTTACATTTTTGATGATAAAATAATTTGTAAGCGCGGAAGACAAGAAAATAATCTGTAACGTCGGAAAACAAGAAAAATAATTTGTAAATGCGGAAAAAGGGGAAGAATAATTTGTAAGTGCGGAAAATAGGGAACATAATCTGTAAGTGCGGAAAACAAGACAAAATAATCTGTTAGTGCGGAAAACAAGAAAAATAATCTGTAAGAGCGGAAAAAGAGAATAATAATTTGTAAGTGCGGAAAAACAAGAAAAATAATCTGTAAGTGCGGAAAACAAGAAAAATAATCTGTAAGTGCGGAAAACAAGAAAAATAATGTGTAAGTGCGGAAAACAGGCAAAATAGTTTGTAACTGCGGGAATTTATTGAATTGTCGAACTTAGAAATTTCCCATTGAAACCAAAGGAAAATAATTTGTAAGTGCGAGGGTCCACTCCGGCTTTCCATAGGTATCACTTTCTTGCTAGTCCAATTTGGTTGAACAATAAAGTAAATGTAGATAACAAACTTAATTTTGACAATAAAGATTTGTTCGAAAAGTGTACAAGATTTGTTAATGATATCATAAATACAGGTGGATCTCTTCAATCAGACAAAAGTGAATTTAGTGAGATGATAACAGTATTATCATGATTATACATGTATGTGCTTTAAAACAATCATCAAAATCACCAATATAATTAGAACTACCTATAGTTCTGTCTACTATCAATAGAATTGGGAAAAAATTCAAAGGGTCTAAAGATATGTAAAAATGTACATTGTTTTTAATAAACATAAGTTTGTTCCAACTAGTCAATTAAGATGGACAAAAAATTGAATGGGAGAAATATCAGTTCCTCCGATTAAATGCTTATTACAAAGACATGTTTGACAACTTAATATGGCACTGTTATAAAAATATAAAATGGCATTAAAAATCATTGTTAAAGTCAAAATACCATTTTTTTTTTAAATAAAAAACGTGTTTTATCGAATCTCAAAAATGAGAAATTTCAAACACTTGATTTTTAGGGAAATTATGTTTGTTCACTGATAAAGAGTACATATGTTGAGAATATATATAAAAAATAATAACATTTGGTTGAGTAAAATAAAATGATGAGAGTCGTTATTTCTAGGAAATTTTATATTTTAATAAGTGTGAATGTGCATGAAGAATTGACAGTCAGAAGTTCTGAAAAATCACTGTTGATTACGGTCCACATAATCTAATGTTACAAGGTATTCAGAAATTTGAAAATCATTTCTATTTTCAAGAAGGGGAAAAACTTTTGTTTTTAGTCCTTGTAACCTTGTGTCCAACAGATGAAATGGTGATTCTGGAATTGTAACTTCAACATTATCATCTTCAGTATAAGGTACTGGGCCTTCCCAGTCAATGCCAAAGTCAGCATCAATCTCATTGAAAAGGTCTTTGATGACACTTGACTCACTATGATATCGCTGAAGGACCCCTTTCAAAAACAACTGGTTTGGAGTTTTTCCTCAACTAACTCCATCCTATGAAATTAACTCTCCATCTCTGACAATTAAATTATGGGAAGACCATGCCATTCAAAGGTTAAAATAAAAAGTTAGTAGATTACAAAGGGAGGATAGAATGCAATTCAACAGCGCATACAAAAATGAGGCTAGTGTGTTCGATAACTATCTTGAAGAGCACATATTAGCACAATCTAAACACCACGATATAAATATCTTGTCAATCCATTGCCAAGATAATGAAATTCACATCAATATAAAAAGAAACTTTTACAAGAGCACAAAAAATAGAAATAAAAAAAAACAAATGTAACTTGAAATAACATCAATCTTGCTACATATACTTTATTAATATTATCATAGTTGGCAATAATAAGAATAAAAATTGCTGTGAAGAAAAAACCCAGCTGATCCCGCCATACAATGCGGTCACATTACTCGTAATAGAGCAAAACGATTTTTTTCTCCAACTTAAACAAAGCTTCAAGATGGTTCGAAATAACCAATAACCCTTTTATTAGTTTTAAGTCATGATATATTCTGGTCGATAGTCTAACTGACTGTAGGACTTAGTCCTATAACATAAGACGTCTTCGGCGCTGTTTTTATATTTGGACATCGACGTCTTATTTTTCACGTCGCATTTTCCATCGAATTTTGATGGGAATTTAGGACGGATTTTTGACGTCCCTATTGAACCTATTACAACAAACTTAGGCTCGAAGGAGTTAGTGAGTGAGTGAGTTGGTGTTTTACCGTGCAACGCTTTAAAGCTCATGACGTATAAAATTAAAATATCTATGTTTAATGATATGCAGCGAAATATATAAGGAGCCCATCCCCCTTTTCTTTGTTTCTTAGTTATTATATTGAGTTGTATACTTGAAGGTTTAAGTTTAAGAGGTTGCATCATGTTTAATTTAGTGAAGCTAAGAATAGTAACGACATGCTTGTTAATGGTGGGATGCCATGTACTTTTGTGTTGATAGGAATCAGATGTGTTTAATGTGTTCCTCACCTCCATCCTCACCCATCTTTACGCCGTCAAAGCCATAGACGTTATTTATCAATCGCCTTGAGCAAAACCGGGAGGTCGATTTATTCTTAATTCAGCTCATCCTCCAAATTTCTTGTACTGAGATGATTTCTGGTCGACTTCTTTATGATGAAGAGCCGCCAGCGCATCGCCCACTGTAAGCAGCGATTATCCTCATTTATCACGTTGAAGATCTCTTTTTTCGCGGACAGATACCTTACCGCTATTATTTACAGAAATTTAATCAAATTCCCGATGATGTGAAAATAGCAGGCAATTTTTCTGCAGTTGGATCCAGTCCTGATGTTATCAGAAAAATTGCAACTGAGGCAAAGAAATGCGACTCTCTTGATCCAGACGAATGGACAAGCCTAATCAAAATACAAATGACAACAAAGTTCCAGACAATAAATTTTGCTACGCCTGACGCGCGTTTCGTCTATTCAAGACTCATCAGAGGCGCTCTACCAAAAATATTGAAAATGCCAAACACTGTATGAATATGAAGATAGTAGAACAGTATAACCAAAAATACCAAACAGGGGAACCAAATAATTACTAAGATATTCAACCTATGTCTGGGGTAGGAAGAACCTTAGGGTTTAGATAATTTTGAAATTTAGACGGATGATTTAAAGCTTTGATGTATTCTCCAGCTCAAAAGTGTTGGTGCCGGAGCGGGCTAACCTCGGGGAATTTACACTCCATGACTTAACAAGATTCGCCTAAGAGTAAAACCATATCGGGATTTATTCAACACAATTAATATGCCCTCATATGAGCAAATTTTGTATTTGAGCGAAACTGGGGTAAGACTTTGGCATCAGGTCGCCAAAAATGCAACTGCTTTTTGGGACACAACAGGGTCAATTATATCTACAGGCTCTCATGACCGCACATTTCTGTACTACGAGGTAGCATTGGCAGATCCAAATAGCAACTCCAAGTCACCATCTATTCCTATCACTGCCATGATAAGTTCTTCTCATGACAAACCTCAGATTCAATACTGGCTGGCAAAGTTTAGACAAGGCACTGTATGGTCATGGTAATGTTGTTGTCCCTAGTCAAATTAATTCAGATCGGTCACTGGTCTTTATTCAGAGTGCACTAGCAGAATTTGCCGGAGAAACTCTAGATTCATTTCGAACAAGAGCGTGGAGAATACTTAGGGGACTGGCTGTTGAAGAAGATCTTCGGAAAACAATTTCACATGGGTGTCTATCTCGTGTAATGAAAGAGTTTAGAAAAATTTGTCAAGAGCATTACAGATCAAACTTTGAGTACGGTATGTTCCTTTTTGGGGCTATGGTCAATGTTGATAACTTGAAGACCGCAACCAATACCCTGACGGCCATATTATATATACTCTTGAGTAGATTCACAAGAGTTGGTAAAGAAAAGTGGAGAGTATATCGACATGAGAATAGAAATGCTTCCTGACAACCTACAACCATCAAACGAATTTCTAGAAGAAACATCATCAGAAAAAATACTTTCGGAGAAGGAAAAAATCCAAACTACTTTTCGGAGGAAGAATATATACTCCAACGAAAAAGAAATGAATTTTCTGCATGGGTCAGTAAAATCAAAACTGAAGTCCAGGGTAACATACCAACTGTAACAGAAGGCTTGCAAAAAAAAATAATAACAGATATTCAAGGGAATTAGCGGAGGTGTTTCTACGAAGATTTATATCCCTGTTTCCAATTTGGTCAAATGTCTTGCTTGGAGATCTGAGTAGGTACACACAGAAAGCTCACTCTATTTCTGAGAATACTCCTCGAAAAACTAATGCAACAATTGAACAGCGCTTTAGATTATAAAAAGATGTTTACTACTCTAGACAAAAATTTTCTAGGCTTGATGTCTTTTCAAACAAATTAGCAAATCATTTTGAAGCAGTTCAGAAATTAATTGCAATCGATCAGCTTAAGCCGCAAAAAAGATATTTGAAAAAGGCCAAAGAGATTTTAGAAGCGAAATGGCAGAAGCAAACGCACTCTCAAAGAAAGATTTAGGTATTGGTAAATATCAGACAAAGCCTTCAAGAATAAGAGAAACGTTTCCGAAACTGACAAAACAGAAAAAGGAGTGAGTGAGTTGGTGTTTTACGCCCGTGCAACGCTATATAGGTTATCTACAGGCGATGAACATGAAAAGGATGATACAATGAACATGAAATGATGATGATAAATGAAATATGGGGTGGGGTGGGAAACAAAGGGACAGTTAATTTTGAAGAACCACAGGAAAAGGGGAGAGGTGGGTAGGGGCGGAAAATTTAGCCTATGTGGTGCACTACTTGGCGGTCCACAAAGGGGTCTTTTACGTGCATGGAGCGTGGCACTCTCCACACACGTTGGCCCACTATGGTCGGCGGTCAGGGTTTCCGTATTATAGACCTGACAACCCCCGCGGACGAGGGCTACCCTATTCTGCCACCTAGGGTACACACTTGGTCGCTCTGTGGGCTGAGCACTGACCCGACGTCAGAATCCCAAGACCCTTAGTCGCCTCTTACGACAAGCTAGGCTCTGCTGCGGGCCTATTCGCCACCCGGGCCCCGCACGGGAAAACAGAAAAAGGAAAATGTCAAACGAACAAACCTATATCAAAATAGCCAAAACGAACTTCAAAATGATGTTAAGGGGACCGGACCGCCACTGTCTTAAAAAAGTCAAGATATGATCCAAGATTTGGCAGCTAAAATGTTCCAGAAGACTCGTTATTTGCAGATGTTAAGTCTATATTTGCCTCCGATTTATTTTCCTAAAGAGCATGTATAATGACTTGGCCAGACAGTCACTTAGCATAAACTCCCACGGGAAGATTGGATCGGACTTAGGACTCCCAAATCTTGGAAATACCTGCTTGTTTAATGCTGTCGTCCAGTTATTTTCCCCCTCTGTGGGTATGCTTGATGTAGATGATAAATGTAGAAAAGATTTGTCGCTGTCTGATAATCTTGAAAATTTTGTAGATGTATGTAGAAAAGTAGCTTCAGGAAGGGAAGTACAGCGAATGCATATCCAGAGAGCACTACACGAAATAGAGAAGAAGTATAAGATTAAAGCAGGCCGCCAAAATGATGCCCATGAACTTGTTTCCACAGCCGTTTCAAGTCTGTTGTCAGTCCTCGATACTTGCTCAATAAAGGTAAGTTTATTCTTTTTGAATCATGCTACGGAGTAACTGGCTTTTAATAGCCTTATAAAAACCAGAGTTTACTAGTATTCTTATGAGAACTATCACTTGAGAATATAAATAACTACACTACTGTACTTGTATGTTAACATATGTTTCGTCATTTTTGAGTCCAGTAATTTTCAATTTCCATTACTTTGGTTGAAATATTAATTTTCATAGAATTTATTTATCAGCATATTCAAATAGTTTGCAAACAAAGCCTTTAATTTTATTTGAAATAGGTATACATGTACACGGTACAATGCAACAAACAGCACAAATGACCGCTACGAAGTGGTAGACCCTAAGTCACTACCCCTAGACAGAATAGAGGCATTGTTTGATGAATCGGTTCACCCCAGCTGCCCAAACTGCAAGAAACACCATTAGATAGATAGATAGATAGTTTTATTCAGATTCATACACAAATCCACATTTTTACAACAATGCAAAACATACATTAAATACAGTCATACAATATGAAGCATACTCTTATGACATAGTTGTTGCAATAAAACTTGCCATGAATGCATCTAGGCTAAATTGTTAAAATTTAATTGGTAGCCATAAAAAAGTAAAAAAGTAGGTTATGTCTGAACCTATGATAAGCCCATTAAAGCTTTACAGCTTATTTCCAATGGGGTCCTCTAATGTACCCTGCTTGATTAGGGCTAAAAACCAAAAACTAACAAGTTGCCCGACGCAAGATTTAGGCAGGCAAATGGAAATATATAAAAAAGTAAAATGAATAATTTCAATAATTATTAATATATAAATTCACTTTCAAAATTTTCTTTCATCTTTTCAAAAAGGATTTTTTTTATACTTGATTTAAAACTATTGGCATTTTTGATTCTCTTGAGTTCTAACGGAACACTATTCCAGTCCTTAATGGCCTTATAATAAAAGGTATTTGATGATTGAGAATTAACTTGTGGTGTATAAAAATTACACTCACTTGTCCTTGTATTATAATTATGGGTATCTGAAAGTTTCACAAAATTACTCTTCATGTATCTAGGGCACTTGTTATAAAAAATTTTATGTGCATGATTTAGACGCATTTGTTGAACTCTTGATTCTACATTCAAAAAACCTGTTAAAGAGAAAACAGGATAATCAACCCTTTTCATACTATCAAAACCATTAATGAATCTTATGATCTTATTTTGCATTACTTGAAACTCTTGCGTAATCAAAATGACATTGTATAAGTGCCATGCTAAGTGACTTTCTTGCATTTGTAGATAGGCTTTTGGCATTCCTGTAAAGAAACTTCAATCTAGCATTGGCTTTTTGTATAATGTTTTTGACAATGTTTTAAAACATGGGCGACCCATAAGTGACGATACTGTTCGCCGGCGATTAGCTGCCAGAAACATGAGATGTCTCCGTCCAGCAAGAAGACATATTCTTACTCCTCGACACCGTCAAGCTCGTCTTCAGTGGGCCACCCAGCGACAGAATTGGCAAAATCGACAATGGCGTAGCATCATCTTCTCTGACGAAAGCCGTTACTGCATTTAAACAGCCGATGGCAGAACCAGAGTGTGGAGTAGACGCGGAGAACGTTACGAAGACGGCTGCATCATGGAAACAGACGCGTGGGGAGGACCTAGCATCATGGTATGGGGTGAAATCGGCCTTAACGTTAAACTTGGTCCAGTCATCTTTAAGAACCTTGGCCGAGGCAGAGGAAATGGCGTAACAGCTGTCCGTTACATCAACCAAGTCTTGACTTCCCATGTTCAGCCCCATTTCGCACGTCATCAAAACAAGACTTTCCAACAGGACAATGCACGTGCGCATACCGCAAGAGCCACAAAAGACTTCCTACAGCAGAATAACATTAATGTAATGGATTGGCCGGCCTTAAGTTCAGATTTAAACCCTATTGAGCATTTATGGGACGAAGTTCAAAGACGGTTGAATAATGAGCAGCCAAGACCGGCAACTGCATGTGTCAAAAAGCTTTGTATGGGCTTAATGCAATCAAAGTAATAGACTATCCATATTGGGCTTCCAACGTACAGGGTTCTACTTGTTGCGGTCGTATCATGCTGCGCTCGGCGTAGCTTTTAATTCTCTTTTTTGTTCCATTTCTCATGAAATGTCTCCACGTCTTCCTTTGTTAAGCTCTTAGACTAGAATTTGTTACCTTTCTTTGAATTTGTTTTGATTGATTCAAAATATGAGCATTTGTTCGCTATAGAATGTCTCTGTATACAATTCTGATGATTCAACCAGGTTTCTGTCTTAAATCCTTGTTAAGAATGTTGTCCTTAACTATTTTAAACCAATATTGAACATGGTTATAAGTGTCCCTTGTTTTAACGACTCCATTCCCGCTCGATTTGAGAACCCCAGACCATAACGGATAAAGTTGCATAAAAGACCTAATAACAGCCATTGCTTCAGGTTTGAAATACGTTATTTGCGCTGAAATGACTTCATCTTGAACTGCAATAACCCTAACAAGTTTCGATGTTACCAAAAAGGGATTAAATGGCAAATGTGTCTTGATAGTACCTGTTCTCATAATAATGCTAAGATATACCGATCTTGTCAATGTCTTTGTCCTCTTCAAATGTTGGAAGTCTTAATATGCTGTCCTTAAGATCGGATACCCTGACCGCTGACCATAGTGGGTAAACGTGTGTGGAGAGTGCCATGCTTCATGCACGTGAAAGACCCTTTGCGGACCGCCGCTAGTTTTTTGTTCCTACCCACCTCTCTCCTTTTCCTGTGGTTCTTCAAATTTTACCGTTCCTTTGTTTCCCACCCCACCCCCCATATTTGAGGTAGGAAAAATAGATTGTCATTCCACCGCCAGCTTGCAGCAGAGCCTAGCTTGTCGTAAGAGGCGACTAAGGGTCTTGGGATTCTGACGTCGGGTCAGTGCTCAGCCCACAGAGCGACCAAGTGTGTACCCTAGGTGGCTGAATAGGGTAGCCCTCGTCCGCGGGGGTTGTCAGGTCTATAATGCGGAAACCCTGACCGCCGACCATAGTGGGCCAACGTGTGTGGAGAGTGCCACGCTTCATGCACGTAAAAGACCCCTTTGTGGACCGCCCAGTAGTGCACCACATAGGCTAAATTTTCCGCCCCTACCCACCTCTCCCCTTTTTCCTGTGGTTCTTCAAAATTTACCGGTCCTTTATTTCCCACCCCATCTCCATATTTCATTTATCATCATCGTTTCATGTTCATTTTATCATCCTTTTCATGTTCATCGCCTGTAAATAACCTTTATAGCGTTGCACGGGCGGAAAACACCAACTCACTCACTCACTCACTGGTTAATCCTGTAATACCAACTAACAGAGAATGGAAGCGAAACGAAATCTTCTACCGAATGCAATAGCACAATCTTATCATCTCCATTCGAATCTAATGTCGGTAGAGTTATTTCTATTAGACATTTTTAATAACTCGTCTATACCTACAACGACAACGACATCGACAGTTTAAATGTAAGGGAACTTCTCAGCAGATGTTTTTAAACAGAAGTTTTCACGTTTAATCAATTTTAAAATCCTATTAATAAGGGTGAAGTAATTATAGGTTCGTTAGAATAGATTGATTTAATTGTAAAAGTCACTAGAAAAGAAGCACGCGCATATTTATATATTTCTCATGTATCGTTTCTGAAAAGCTTGACTTCTATGTAAGTTTTCATATCGACCCTGTCTCAAACAGGAAGTAGAAGTATACAAAGACTGAAAGTCGCTTAGGATGTATAGTATAGTTCTTACTGATCCACCCTACCAGATTATTCTCATGTACGGTTTCAGAGAAAGCTTGACGAAAACTCGTTCAGACGAACATCGCGCTTACATCGCCATGCATAATACTTAACATCCCCCGCAAAAATTTTGTCGCGGGCAATAATAAGTATCACGGATAGAAGTAACTAATACCCGCGCTAATAAAGGAGGTGTATTTTTGTAGCATGAATTGAGATTTTTTTTATTTTGCTCTCGCTTCATACCTTAGACTCTCTGTCCGTTAACACTTTTTAAATAAATTTTTAGAATACTTTTGAAGGTTATTTGAAGGGTCTCGATATAATTTTTTGGTAACTTTGCCCATTTTCTATTGACTAGATTTTTTCTAACCGAGAATACACAGACCCAACAAAATGTTTTTGTCGGTGCCTTTCCTTTCTAGGAGTATGATTTTTACTTTCTGTTTACTAAATATGGATACCCCTGTGTTTTCTGCTATAGAAATCTGCATCATCTTTCCGATGAATTTTATGGCGTACATTTGTTTTATATTAGGCATCGACTGTTCCAGACATTTGGTTAAAAAAAGGGGATGACTGACGAAGGAAGTCTCCAGACCTCATCTTTGACGTTTTGATATCTATTGAATGAAAAAAATTCCAAAAGGGACAAGCAAAGCCCTACACCAACTACTATCTAGTTTATGATTCACTGAACAGAAAATTGATGATATAAATCTTATGTATAAAAAAGATATAAACGTAATTTACAACTATAAAAACAACACACAATAGCTAAAAAAATACCCCGTTCCGCTAAAAAATCAGAGGACATCTTATAATAGGAGATGCACATACACATTATCTCACTAAGATTTTGTCATTTTTTGGCTTATTTAAGTCTATGTTTTGCGAAGAAATCCCCCCTTTAGAACGTGCACATTTAAATTATGCCACAAAGATTGTCTGAAAGTTTCATGAAAACGGCTAGTAAGCTAGGGAAAAGATAAGAGATCACTTGGTATCCGCTTGTCGTCTAACATAGTCTATATGTTTTGCTATATTGGATACCTACAAAATTCATCTGATGAAATATTAAAACAAAAGGTGCCCATCTACATTATTTTAAAAAGATTCTGCGAACTTTTCATCAAAAGTTTTCAACTTAGAGGTTTTGTATAAGAGATCGGCTGTTGTTATCTTCTATGGGACCACCCCCCGCCAAATCAATCAAGAGAAGTAGCGGATAAAATATAGTTTTAACGGAAGGACAGACGGACAGAACCCTTTCACTTTATATGTGTATATTCCTTAACTTTTAAGTGGAATGTATAGCTATAAGGGTCCGACCATTTAACTTGAAAAGGGAATGGGCCTTTTTTTATTACATGTAGATTTAAAAGACTATCTATTTTAAAAGGTGTCTAGAAAATATACTTTTTATATTAGAATTATTTTATATCACAGAATTCCTTCCTTAAAATATGTTTTTATCTCCCCGGCCCTTTTTTCAAGTTAAATGACCCCTCATGTATATTCGAGATTAATAAAATGCACGTGGTTAAGAAATCTGAGGTAAACGAAAGGTTATCCAAAATTGTTCTGAAATCTTCCCCCTAAAATTGTACCATAGTCGTAGATGTCGATCTCGATGTAGACAGTTATTGAAAATGTCTATTATCCCTTTATAATCGGTTCTGTTTTGCCTCTTCAAAACACGATTGCTGTTGATTGTAAACGGTAATGATGGATACTTTCTTGAATGTACTGTGACAGCGAATAGGCATCAATATGGGATTCAGGTTCAAAGGTCGCATCCGAGACAGGGTATTTCTTCCATTTCACCAAATACAAAACACCCTCTAAAATAAATATATAAATGATAAATAGAATTAAAATTCAATTTACAATAAAATCGTGTTTTATCTGCATATATAAAATACCTTGCTGAACACGCTAAATATTAATATTGTGAGCAAATGAATAAGTGTATAAAAAATAATTAATTGAAGCCTTGACCTGTATTTTAATATACATGTCTTTGATTAAAGAAATGTATAAATAAATGAATATAAAAATAATAAGCAATATTGGATCCTTTTAAAAAGTAAAGTCATGTTAGAAACTATGTGAATAAATACTATGAAAACAGCTCTCAATAAAATAGTTAGTTAGTTAGTTAGTTAGTGCTTTACTCCCTTTACAACGACATTAACCCTAATTGTATAATTGTGTAACCCTAACCCTAAGTGTAACTTAATATGCTAACCCCTAACCCTAATTGTGTGTTTGATACTAACCCTAACCCTAATTATATGTTTTACACTTACTCCTACCCTTTATTTTGTGTTTTCATCGATTAAAATTAGTTAGTTAGTTTTTGCTTTACTCCTAAGCAGCACGATTTCGGCTATATCCGGGAGATGAACATGAAAATGGTGATACCATGAACATGAAATGTTGATGAAGTGGAGGAAATAGGGACACAAGGCCAATCGGGTAGGTCATCGATTAAAACCCTAATTGTGTAATTGTGTACAAACCCTAACCCTAAGTGTATCTTAATATGCTAACCCCTTACCCTAATTATGTGTTTTAACAAGTCATAACGAATGTCACAGGATTGTTAGAAGATCTTTACTACAATTCTAGCAATGATTAGGGAATTGACGATACTGAAGATTTCCCCTTTAAAGAGACACCATGAAGACACAATTAAAGAAGGAGATGTCTCAAGAGTCGAATTTCAAGAGATGTTCGACACAGGAAGGAGCATATACGGGGTCAAGGGGCTAACGAAAGAGAAAATGCCATCAACAGTGTCACAGCTTCAGCACCCAACATTTCGTCTATTTGCCCCAACCTTAATAGGGCCCACAAAGTTCCAAAGAAATCATTCAGGCATTCAAGATCTTTTCCTGACAAAGCTGTTGATATTGTCTCAAAGACAAACTTTGGGACATTAGACCCTTTCTTTTCAAACCTTGTCGTACATGTAATGGACAAGATACTATATCAAATACACCAATTGATAATTGAAGTGTCTAACGCTGTCTACTAATTTTGCCCCTCTTTAATTAAAAATATATAGAGAGAACTCTTGCATATTCTGATAATTTCAGCACTGGATATTTTTCCACAATGGCTTTAACATTACTATCCTCCACTGTTTGAATATATCTTCTTCTGCTTGGACAGAATGCCTCAAAGCTTTTAAGATGGGAGTTTTATTTTTATCTTTTTTTTTCAGCTGTTTTGGTCCTATCCCATTCCATCATTATTTCATTTATCATTCTTTTAATACGGTAACAACTAACATGACCACTAATCCAATGTCTCTAAATAGCAATTATGACTGTCGATCTAAACCAATGATCCATTTAGCATAACAATAAACTATCCAAACCTAAAAAAAGTAGCCAAAGTAAGATGTCTGCAATGCCTGCATATGTTTTTTCCAATGATTCAATTTAACTATTTATCCAACTTACGAAACTCATCCACTATTCCATCTCACTTGAGCAGTAATTCAACTTTAAAAATACTTGACCTGTAATTCAAGCTAATTTCTTCATGTGACAAGTTCATAGACCAATGTGTGAATAATATTTATTTTATTATTATTTTCGTACAATTTTAAAATATTCATCCAGAATGATATACCGGTATACGAATAAACAAAAATATAAACATATTTTGTACATCAGTAAACACTGTTGCCACCCATTACAACTATTTAAACGACGAGCTTATTCATTATGTTTGGACGGATGTTCTAGACCTTTACCACAGATCTAGGCTGGATGGACGAGAGACTCACCAACAAGTGGATCAACGACATTTAAGAGTAAGAGACCGGGAGCACTTTAAAAACTGAGAGAGCCTGCTTGTGTGGGATATGTTCTGGGCCCACCTTGTTGACTAAGTGAAACAGAATCTTCGCCGCAAGAAGACATACCTAGCAGCTGCACTTCACTACTCCAATCACTAGATGTCAGTCTGATTAAGCCATTCAAGACAAATATTCGACAGTTGTGGACTGAGTGGATGATAAGCGGCGAGAAACAGTTCACATAAGCCGGCAAATTAAAGAAACCTTTACTCCAGCTCGTATGTGAATGGACAGTTCAAGTCTAGGACCAGATTCCTGCCGACACAGTGGTGAAATCCGCCAAGAAGTGTGGTATCTATAAAATCAAAGCTTATCTAAGCTTTATAAAAAATATCTTTAATTCCAAATTTGTTTCAATTCAATGTTTTTACAATATTTTAGAAATAAGCATGGATTTACAGAAAAGATAGTCAACAATAACACTAACTATTGTGTAGAGAGACTCTACTTTCTGAAATGTTGAGACAATGAAAAAAATGCTCTTATACATTATTTTTATTTATTTTAATTATCATTTACTAAGAATGCCTTTTTATTTCATCAAAAAATGCCTGTGTTACTAAACTATGATTATCTATTTTGGATGTTGATTCAATATTCATGCAGGGACAACTATGGTTCATTGTTTTCATTGATCATGCCTTTGATTTGTTAACGTTGTAAATGTTTGTATAGCAACTATATTTTTTTTCTTTTAGATATCTGAATGTTGATATAAAAACCTCGTCATACTACAAGAGATATAACGAAAGCCTCCATCCCTCTCTACACAACCGACCAAAGGAGTTTGTGGACCATTGTAGAGAGTGTCTTGTGAATGCCGATGAGGTCCAGGACAAAATTGTAATTGGTAAAGGGCATTTTCACTGTGCCAAATTTCACTGATCCTTATACTACCTATGCTGTCACTCTAGGAATAGACAAAGAAGTACCATCTTGTCAATACCAAGACTGGATTGGATTCACTCGCATTGGGCATGGAAACATATGCTGGCCATTGCTATGCATTTACCAGTATATGGAGTGACCTTGCAGAGCAATACAAAAACAATACCATGTTCATTTTAGACCAACTATGATTGAATGCCATTTGTTTCTCTTGAAAAATTAAAATTAAAACACCAACTCACTCACTCACTCGACATCTTTGGTAGAAACCTTAAATTTAATTCAAATTGTGCAGATGACAGTTACTTCACCTCATCTTCAAGTCAACATGATACAGTAGGCATTGGACAAAACAGACGGCCATTAAAACATTCCAACTTCCTAGGTCACAAATATTAGTGAACCGTACTCAAAACTAGAGGCTAACTAGCTACAACTAGATACCAGGGAGATGATAGCCATCTCCAAGGGCCCCGCTACCGGCCTCATATTTCAGTCACTGGTAACAATTTGTCAAACAAATGAATACCTAAACTTGATCAGTTTATTATCTACAAGGAACAATAAAAAAGTGTAGAAAATAAAATTGCAATGGATTTTCTAACTTCAAAGTGCAATAGCTCCCATAAAAATTTTATTGAATTTTCAAATTTCAAAGGGCCATAACTCCCATAAAAATTGTGGACCAGCAGGAAACTCAAACTTGATCTGTAACTCATCAAGGTAAACTCACATACCAAAAATCAGTTCATTATCTATAAGCGTTTAGAAAAAAAGTGCAGAAAACTGAAATTTTAATGAATTTTCAAAGTTCAAAGGGCCATAACTCCCATAAAAATTTGTGGACCAGCACGAAACTCAAACTTGATCTGTAACTCATCAAGGTAAACTCACATACCAAAAATCAATTCATTATCTATAAGTGTTTAGAAAAAAAGTGCGGAAAACTGAAATTTTAGTGAATTTTCTAAGTTCAAAGGGCCATAACTCCCATAAAAATTTGTGGACCGGCACATAACTCGAACTTGATCTGTAACTCATCAAGGTAAACTCACATACCAAAAATCAGTTCATTATCTATAAGCGTTTAGAAAAAAGTGCGGAAAACTGAAATTTTGGTGAATTTTCAAAGTTCAAAGGGCCATAACTCCCATACAAAATTGTGGACTGGCACAAAACTCAAACTTGATCTGTAACTCATCAAGGTAAACTCACATACCAAAAATCAGTTCATTATTTATAAGCATTTAGAAAAAAAGTCCGGAAAACTGAATTTGTTACGGACGGACGGACGCACGGACGGACACACGGACGGACGCACGGACGGACGGACTGATTACTATAGGGCGTCCGCAACAAAGTTGCGGGGCCCTAATAATGTTGCACCTTCGACCAATCAAAGATGTCAAAGGAGCTACATTATTGTAGCTAGAGAGAAAGAAGCAGAAGGAGGAGACTCCAAGCACAGCCTCGACTTGGAGAATGATGCCCCTGGCTTATCTTATATGGGCTAGGTATGTTGTAGAGTCCACTGTCCACCTCGATCACATATAGTTAACATATAGTTTAGGTTTATTGTTGTCAATTAGCATCTGTCAGTATTGAAAATATGTTCTGGGGTTGCATAAATTTAAGTGGTAAAAGTATAAATTTAAATGAAGGCGTATCAACTGAGTCCTGTTTCATGTTTTATGTCGGTCAAAAGCACATCAGTGCTTATGACTCTGAGTGAGTGAGTGAGTGAGTTGGTGTTTTACGCCCGTGCAACGCTATATAGGTTATTTACAGGCGATGAACATGAAAAGGATGATACAATGAACATGAAATGATGATGTTAAATGAAATATAGGGATGGGATGGGACACAAAGTAAATCATCACCGGTAAATTTTGAAGAACCACAGGAAAAGGGGAGAGGTGGGTAGGGGCGGAAAATTTAGCCTATGTGGTGCACTACTTGGCGGTCCACAAAGGGGTCTTTTACGTGCATGAAGCGTGGAATTCTCCACACACGTTGGCCCACTATGGTCGGCGGTCAGGGTTTCCGTATTATAGACCTGACAACCCCCGCGGACGAGGGCCACCCTATTCAGCCATCTAGGGTACACACTTGGTCGCTCTGTGGGCTGAGCACTGACCCGACGTCAGTGAGTGAGTGAGTGAGTTGGTGTTTTACGCCCGTGCAACGCTATATAGGTTATTTACAGGCGATGAACATGAAAAGGGTGATAAAATGAACATGAAATGATGATGATGAATGAAATATGGGGGTGGGATGGGAAACAAAGGACCGGTAAATTTTGAAGAACCACAGGAAAATGGGAGAGGTGGGTAGGGGCGGAAAATTTAGCCTATGTGGTGCACTACTTGGCGGTCCACAAAGGGGTCTTTTACGTGCATGAAGCGTGGCACTCTCCACACACGTTGGCCCACTATGGTCGGCGGTCAGGGTTTCCGTATTATAGACCTGACAACCCCCGCGGACGAGGGCCACCCTATTCAGCCACCTAGGGTACACACTTGGTCGCTCTGTGGGCTGAGCACTGACCCGACGTCAGAATCCCAAGACCCTTAGTCGCCTCTTACGACAAGCTAGGCTCTGCTGCGGGCCTATTCGCCACCCGGGCCCCGCACGGGACGACCCGACGTCAGAATCCCAAGACCCTTAGTCGCCTCTCACGACAAGCTAGGCTCTGCTGTGGGCCTATTCACCACCCGGGCCCCGCACGGGACTCTAAATTAAAGTATTTTTTATATAATTTATTTTACATTCAATACGTTTACTTCCTCAAAATGATAGTTTAAAATGGTGACATTTAAGACGATAATCTAACTGAAATATTAATAAAATAGAAGTTCAAAACATTTAACAGATAAAGAATAATGACATAAAAAACTAAAGAGTAGAGAATAAGGACCCTTACAGAAAAAAAAATAATGTGAAAAATAAAAAAACTTTACTGAAGAGAGAATACAGGGCAAAATATTTACAGAATACAGAATTGAAGACACGCCCATCAACACCCTAAATTGTCAGAAACCTGACATTGAGTCAGGCCGCTTTGCCCACAAAGCGACTGGGATGTGTGCTCCAGGTGGTTGAATGGGGCAGCCCTGACATCGAAAGATGCAGGGTCGTCAGGCGATAATGTGGAAAACCTGACCACAAACCATAGTGGTGCACCGTGTTTGGAAAATGTCACATTCCTTGCATGTTGAAGAACCCTGCCGCAGGTCTCGGCAAGAGTAGGACCCGTAGGCAGTCAAAACTCTCCTACCCGATTGGCCCTGTGTCCCCATTTCCTCCACTTCATCATCATGTATGCATCTCCCGGATATAGTCGAAATCGTGCTGCTTGGGAGTAAAGCAATAACTAAATAACTAACTCAATTGTCAGAAACTCGATTAATTAAACGTTTCATTACCTTATTGACCGTTCCCTTAACATGATTTTCATCGTGACACAATATCGGAAATGATGGCAATAATTTTTTTGCGCTAGTTCTGAGTATAGGTATGGTTATTGAGTGTACAGGGTGGGTGAGGGTGCCACAGAGCACTACAGAGCATTTAGGATTTTTTAACTGCAGGGCTGTGGATGAGCCCTGCATACTTGTAGAGTCCCCCCTAAGACGAATCCGCTGTTTGACCCCGCTTGTGGTTAGAGTGAAGAGCGGTGACGGGGTCCAGTTGTTGGGGGAGTACACCCCATACCAAGAGGAAGGTAAGTTTTGTGTTATTATTTGATTTTAATTTATTTTTTGATTAATCCGATTATTACATGGGGGAGGGGAGGAGGGGGTCACGTCCCGAATTCCCGTCAAAATAATTTTATAATCCCATTTTCCCGGATAATAAAAACTACTGATCCCGCATCCCGAAAAATAAAATGCAGGTTCCCGTGTCCCGCTAGTAGGTTTTCCCGAATTCCCGTTAAATAATATGGCCAATCCCGGCGTCCCGGAAAAGGTCTTCCCGACCCTCTTACATTTTACAGATTAAGGTTCATAATTTAATACTGTGATTTTACATGTGTACTTGATTTATATTTGAATTTACTGCCAAATAAAGTTTTCAGATAGATATTTATAGATCAACATAACTTTATATGATAGCAAAATGTAGACAATTGCACTAAAAATAACCCCAAAAAAATTAATGTGTTACTACTAGGGAGTGCTCTATGACCTTGTTTGTCACACCCCAGAAAAAAGTCATTATTTAAGGTCAAGTGTCAGTGCGTTCAATTCGAATAGTTAGTTAGTTATTGCTTTATTCCCAAGCAGCACGATTTCGGCTATATCCGGGAGATGAACATGAAAATGGTGATACAATGAACATTAAATGATGATGAAGTGGAGAAAATGGGGACACAAGGCCTATCGGGTAGGAGAGTTTTGGCTGCCACTGGAAAAAGGAGTGATGGGTAGTTCAACGTTTAAATGTCAGCTTATTGGCCTTTATGCTTACTACTTGGTAAGGAGTTTATATGTGAAAAGAGCACAGCAGAGTTTTCTAGCTTTGTAGCAAACATCAGCACATTCACCTGGAACCCGCACGGGTACCGTTCAATTTGGTAGAAACTATATTCGACTAAAAATATCACGTAGCAATATACTTAGAAGCAGAGGTACCAATTGGGTATCCGAATGTCATAAGTCCGAAAAGGCAGAGACAAATTAAACCAGTAAACACCAACAAGAACGGGACAAAAACAGACAACACATAAAACATGGAAACACAAAATACCTGAATATCAATCAACAACGCGAACTCCAGTCGAAACAAGAGTGAACTCAGGTGCTCCGGAAGAGTAAGCAGTTCCTGCTTGCTATAGCACACCCGTCGCGTTGCCAATAGTCCATTCAGTGTGTCAAATCCGGTAAAGGATGATAAAACAAAACCATATGACAAACCAACATCTGAACTCAGAAATCCCATATTTGTCTATAAGTGCATGATGTCTTCCGTAAAATGATTTGAGTTAGTTAGTTAGTTATTGCTTTACTCCCATGCAGCACGATTTCGGCTATATCCGGGAGATGAACATGAAAATGGTGATACAATGAACATGATTTGATGATGAAGTGGAGGTAATGAGGACACAAGGCCAATCTGACTGCCACTGGAAATAGGAGTGATGGGTAGGGACGGGAAATTTAGCCTCCTGCATGGGGATCCTACGGGTCCTACTCTTACCGAGACCTGCAGCAGAGTTCTTTAACGTGCGAGGGACGTGACATTTTTCCCAACACGGTGCACCACTATGGTTTGCGGTCAGGTTTTCCGCATTATCGCCTGACGACCCCGCATCTCTCAATGTCAGGGCTGCCCCATTCAACCACCTGGGGTACACATCCCAGTCGCTTTGTTGGCAAAGCGGCCTGACACGATGTCATGTTTCTGAGCGCTCTTTAGTGGACTTTTACCGACAAGCTTAGCGCTGCTGCGGGCCTATTCGCCACCAGGAACCCGCACGGGTTTAACATTTTTTAAGTGAAGACAGCAACCGAGGAGCAACGTAACCCTGTGTGAGCAATTTTTGCGCCAGACATGTCGCTCTGCTAAGGAAATCGATGTAAGTCCCGCACGCTCTGGAGTAACATATCAATTGAGATACGTAAACTCCATAAGCTGGAGCGGACGAAATGTTGCTACACAAGAAGGGAAAGTTGACGATTGGAAAGTTGAAGTCATCACGTTTGTCATAGAGCCTTGTTGAAAGTCTTCCTTGAGAGTCAATTTCCAGATGTAGATCTTAATATGAAGCAGACTTTATCTGAAGCTCCTGGGGATATATGAGATGGACAAAGTCACCAAATCGATAATTGCTTAGTGAACGAACATCATCAATTTAACGGAACGTGAGGTTAAAAGAGAGAGCTAGTCTACGGTCTTTTTTGTCTAGAAGAGATTGTAAGAAGTCTGCTTCATATGAATGAAGGAACAAATCAGAAAGCAAAGGTGCCCATAGGAAACCCTATTGTTTGCTGAAAAACACGTCCACCAAACTGAACAAATATGTTGTCAATAAGAAAGTTGAGCATGTCGATTATTTGGTCTTCTGTAAATTTGCTCTTTTTCTTAGACTCATTGATGACAAAGTAAGTCTTGGTATAATCGACTACAAGATATCTGTACCTGCGTTTTCCATTCTTTTTGAAAAAGCTGCGTTTAATCAGCTGTGCCTATCGCGATTTCAGTTGTTCATGTGGAATAGAAGTGAAAAGTGTGGAGAAATCGAATGTTTTAATGCTGTGTGAGACGGCGACCTGGATGATGTTTGTTGTTTGTTTGTTGTCTTAGGTCCGTCCCAATTTTATAGGGGAACTTGTGGTGTTAGTGCTTGTGCTTGTAAAATAATGAATTAATAAATATAAATAGATAACGAGCAAGGTTAGATTTCCAGAGTTGCGATTTATTTTAAGAAAGATTTACGATACAATAATAAAATAAAAATAAATGTTCAACAGATTAGATGTTCGTTCGTAATGTTCATATTGTCTCTTCTAAAATGTCTCTTTCACTTGTTGTATTCTTGCTGACACTATTAGCAACAGGTTTAATAAAATAAATACTTCACAATAAAATAAACATGATTCATAAACTTAACACTTTACTTTAACTTTCGATTTCGATAAACAGAAATAAACATTAATGTTAAATTATATAGTTACCTTGTAAAATAATGAATTAATAGATAACGAGCAAGGTTAGATTTCCAGAGTTGCGATTGGCGAAAACACCAGAACATCGCTTTTTATACAAGTCCAAGCATTTACGCCAAAGCCCAAAACTTTGGAAACCAACCCTTGCTCGCCACCCAAAAGGCGGAACCAAAAGACAATTCTTGAGATCGATGTAACTGACCTCAAATCAAATTTTGTTGTACCGTAACTCTAGACTTAAGAACCACCCAAATGCCTACTTGTTTTTGTGCCAAAGATCGCATTACTGCTTGTCATTATTATGTCATTTTCATAATGAAATTTATATGCCACCATAGGATAATAAACGACACCAAAGATAAGCTGCGAAATGCAACACGCATCAAACAAATGTTATTGTAAAAGATCATACCTTGATGATTGTTTTAATTTGAAAATATAGATATTGAAAAGATAAACGTTGGTTTATATTTCCTTCTTATCGCGCCTGACTTTATAACGTTTCAAGAACTTGAAAACCCTTTGTCAATTTGCAATTTTCATTTATTAGTACATTGTTCAATAAGCTGTTTTTCTCTTAAACTTTGCTAATGTTTTTGGAGTCGTGAATTACCATAGTAACAGCTGTTACAAGATGAAACTGATTAAGAGTTAAGAATCTCCATCAGTTCTTTCGAATTCTTGATTGACACCATTTCTAGAATAACAACAATCATAATATTTCTGGAGGCCGGATTTTTTTGCCGTAAGTATTGACGTTAAAAGAACTGAAAGAGGCTTAGTTGAACATTTGGATGACCCTGCAATGAAGCGCTGTTTGAATGGATTTTATATGTAATTAAGGAATCCAATACAGGGATGGAATTTCATCATTACTGTCACCAGCAGAAAGGCCGAAGGAGGAAATGCCAGATTTGTGTCTGTCAATGATTTCCTCCTTAGACAGCGTTGAAGCCGTGTATATGGTGCTATTGCTGGTACAACCAACCCCCAGTTCAGCTGTCAAACAGTCAATATAGTGTTTCTTGCACACCAAAATGATGTTATATGGTGCTTTGTCTGCAGGTACAACAACATATTTGTCATGTAAGGTGGACAATGTTTTGGCAACACCGGCGTTGCTCCCGTTCGGGGCCCGAGAGGCGAATAGGCCCGCAGCAGCGCTTAGCTTGTCGGTAAAAGTCCACTAAAGAACCCTGCTGCAGGTCTCGGTAACAGTAGGACCCGTAGGATCCCCATGCAGGAGGCAAAATTTCCCGTCCCTATCACTCCATTTTCCAGTGACAGTCAAAACTATCCTACCCGATTGGCCTTGAGTCCCCATTTCCTCCACTTCATCATCATTTCATGTGCATTGTATCACCATTTTCATCTCCCGGATATAGTCGAAATAGTGCTGCTTGGGAGTAAAGCAATAACTAACTAACTAACTAACACCGGCGTTGCTGAAAATGGATGTTTTCTTCGTGCTTATTGAGCCTTTCAAAGAATTGATTCTCTACAAAACCAATGACCTTCCAGCTTTCACCCAATCTGACAAAACGTCACCTTCTTTCTCCTGTTCTTTGTTGGCCCATTTCCCGACATAGTCCTCAACAGAATCCATAATTGTTTTGAAATTACAGCTCCAGTTGATTCGTCTTGGCTCACGATTTTTAGGTCTTTTAGCCAAAACATCGCGAAGCAAGTCATTTTCCACGGTGATGAGGTCACCAGTGATAACGTGGCCAGAGGGACCATATTTTATTTGAATGGGAACTTTTCACAGGTACAGTCTGGAGGTGTTGCTTTGAGGTCATTGATTTGGAAATCCCGCAACATTTGTTTACAGATGAAAACCTTAGGTGCAATGGTGGAAGTGTAGGAATAAGAGATTAAGGGAATGCTTTTATCTTTGAAATAAGTAGGAATATGTTCCGCAACAGATTTGTGGTGTAGAATATTTCCTAAATTAATAGCATCTAACCCCTTGTTTAAAAATGGAAGTGAAAGAAAGACACGATTGTCTTTACTGTTTTCGTGTGGAACTCCAACAGGTTTGAATAATATAGACCTGACAACCCCCGCGGACGAGGGCCACCTTATTCTGTCACCTAGGATACACATTTGGTCGCACTGTGGGCTGAGCACTGACCCGACGTCAGAATCCTAAGACCCTTAGTCGCCTTTTACGACAAGCTAGGTTCTGCTGCGGGCATATTCGCCACCCGGGCCCCGCACGGGACCCCTGCAATTCGAAGCAGGGGTATATTTGTTTACAACTGTCCGCCCGTATTCAAAATTACTTTCGTAACAGTTTTGTTTTCATCTTCAAAACACAGTGTTTTGAAATTTGGTAAGTATAAGATTCTTTATCGCAAGTATCGAAGTAAGGTCTGTCGGATATCTTTTTCCTGTTTGTACACATAGTAAAGTTTAAGAGTAGTAGGATGAATGGGTCTGATTCCTTGTAAAATCAGTCAAAATCTACTGAAAGCAATGAACTTGGAAAGGATGTTCATGAGCAAACTACTGCTGCTGCATCCGGTGCCACAAGGAAACCCATGCTCAAGAAAAAGGAGCAACACAATTCTGATAGAAATAATGGTGAGTGAATATAATGTGTTCCTTCTATTTGTAAAGACAGATTACCCAACATAAATGTCTATATTTGTCCCACCAGTGGAACTTAATCAATATTTAAATTGACATTGCTTGAAGTGTTCCCAAAGGAACTTTATGTTTAACTTGAGTTTTCGTGTAATGTTTCCCAGAGTAATTTAATCAATATTCAAATTGACATTTTTTTGTAATGTTCCGCAGAGGAACTTTGTCTACTTTTATTGGGTAATAATATCTTGTGAATATTAGAAAACAATGTCCTTTTACCTGTAGAGCAAACTACTGATGCTGAAACTGGTGCCACAAAGAAACCCAGGCTCAATGCAAGAAAAAGGAGCTAGACGTTTCTGATAGAAATAATGGTGAGTGAATATTATGTGTTCCTTCTATTAATAAAGACAAGTTACCCAACAAGATTTTATAGATTATTACATTTATAAATTCTTATTTCTATTAAAAGCAAAATGTTACTTTGATACTTGAAAACTGTTTTGGTTTTGTTAAGTATATATAAAAAAATGATTTATTTCATTATTTATTAAAAATGTATCATGGTGGATGTACGATTAATTGAGCCATTTTACAAATCATGCAAAGTATAAAATCATATTTAAATGTTTTGATATATATTCATAGTTCTCAGACTTTTATATTAAATTATTAAGTTATACATACATTTTGTATAATTTGATCTTGAATTTTTCAGGCTTGCAGACATCAAAATCAATGAGTTTTATTGTAGGAGTTCGTTCCATATCAACCATGCCAACCAGACACAACAACAGCATCCATTAAACCAAGTAAAAGTTATACACAGAACCACGAGAAAGACATTATACACCTGCCATGCACAGACATGTCTGTAAGTGTAAGTTTGCACAGACAACAAAGTGACAATTCAATAGAAGAGTAAGTTTGAATTTTACGAGACTGCTAACATGATAAGTTTTCTAATTACCACAAACAATGACATGCTGGCAGAAATTCCTGTATAAAACTAATTAATTATCCCCCTTTTCAAGCAAGTCTGTATCTGGCTATTACATTTCATAACTATTCCTTTGATGTCACATTATCATTATAAGTAAATTGCTAAGTATTTTATTACACTGTACAATGGACTGAATTTTAAAGGCTTCGCATAGGTACATGTATTATCATAAAATGAGGTAAAGATTTATTTTCACCAAAATTGGGAAAAGAAATGAGTAAGGCCAAAATAAAACTCTTTTTTTTTGTTTAAATAGTGATGTCATAATATATAATGTTGTGTTTGTACATCTATTTGCGTATATAACATCTATTTGAATAGTATTTTTATAGGCTAACGACTTCAACTATCCCAGAAGAAAAGAGGTATTTACTAGCCATGACAACCTTTTGGAATTGTTTAAGATTTGCCGACAATGTGGTGGTGCTGCTGATGCAATAACAACCTGTACCATTGGAACATTCATCAAACTTGAAAGTATATGTGAACTATGTTGTGGTTCTTGTGTTGTCTATTCAACCGTTGCTTTGATCAGTTCCATCTGGGAATATTGCTGTTTCAAGGGCAATTCTTTATGCTGGTGCACTTCCAACTGAAGTTTTAAGCCTAATGTACTTTTTGTGTATGCCCACCAATTCATTTCAGACTTTCTTTAACCATCAGAGATACTATCTTTACCCAACAGTTCAAAGACAATAGGAAAAACCAGCAGAACCAGTTTTTAGAGATGTACCGTGCAGGAAATGAGCCATTGGTTGTTGGTGGTGATGGAAGAGCAGACACTTCTGGGTACTCTGCAAAATATGGGTCATATTCAATGATAGACTTAAAGCACGGCAGAGTAGTAGATGTTCAGTTGTTTATGTTAAGATGTCTCTTAGGATGTCTCTAAGACTAAGTCTAACAAAGTTGAGTAATTAATATTAACATTTGTATAATATTACCTTTCAAATGTAAAATTCCAAATCAGGTAGCAATAAAATTGCTATTTTCAAGCTCCTTTCTGAATGTTCCTTCTGCAGTTGTGTTTCAAGCTGAAATATTCTGATTTCTAGACCATTTCTTTCGGTTTGGCTCTTTGACATAAGTTGATCTTTTATCTGGTATTCAGTGATAATGTTTTGAATTTTCTCTTAAATGTAATTAATGTCTTGTTGTTGCTTTTCTATTGTGGTTTGTAGTTTTAGACGTCTTGTTTGTTCCACATTTTTCTGTTATTTCTAATACAAGTATTTTGGATTCTAGAAAAAAAAGTTCATGTGAGTAAAACTTTTCAATTGCTTGTAGCATGTTTCCTTCAATTTTTGATAGTTCAGATTTTAGTTCGTCGGTTGTTAATGTTTTTAGTAACTCTGTTGTTTGTAGTGATCTTGGTATACGTGAAGTACTGGAGGTAACTTGTGTTTGGTGGGGTCAGCAGGGCTGTTTTGGGGTTGGTCATATCCTTTGATGTGTCCTCTTCCCCTTTTGCTATCTTGTTCACTATGTTTATTAGGATAGGAAAATGTTCTTTGTCAAATAAATCTTCTATGTTTCCCTGTATTTGTAGTTATATATTCTAAAAAATGTGCCAATGAACTTTGTAATTGGGACTTCCAGACTCTCTTCGTAACCTTACATTTGTAACTATACATGTACATGTGTAAAAAATAATAAATGGATTCCTTCAATATATCCTCCAATGCTAAAGGTTAAAGAAACCACCGAATCCACTGGTTTTACATCATTATTGGATCTTTATTTCGAATTTTACCCGGATGGTCATCTCAGTACAAAAATCTACGATAACAGAGACGATTTTAATTTTAGTATTAATCTTCCAAACCTGAAAAGTAGGCAAGCTTTCAAAGCATCTGGAGTTCGCGTTGTTGATTGATATTCAGTATTTTGTGTTTCCATGTTATACATGCTGTCTGTTTTTGTCCCGTTCTTGTTGGTGTTTGATGTTTTGTCTCCACCCTTTTGGACTTCTGACATTCGAATATCCCATTGGTACCTCTGCTTCTATCTGAAATGGCACTTGAATGTTATTTATACATTAAATTGATTTTAATATTTTCTCTTAATACTTAAAGACCGCTCCAGACGGAAGATATACGCTGCAGGGTTAAGGAAACAGATTTTTTGATTTTAGCATATAATGAATGATTGCAGCAAGAATAATATACTTACTTAATGACAAAGAGACATTTTTCTGCACTGTACGTCTTAATATGTCACTATTGGCTTGTTTTTTGGTCTTTTTCCTCCTTTGCATTCATCATTAGAAGGCGGAGCGATATGTCCATATGGTCAATCAGTAAAATCGTCATCGATTCTGAGCTTTACGCACATCACGCCATTGTTGATTTATGATTGTATCGAGAGGATTTCGTCAATTTTATACGAAATAAAAAGCGTGTATGTGGTATAAAGACATTGAATGTTCTTCAAGAATATGTAAAGAAACAAACGGACAGTCATTTTGTTAAATCTGATGATGTTAGAGGATGTGAAATCAACAACAATGCCAGTGAAATGACGATGTTTACTTTTAGCGCACCTGTAATGTTGTGTAATTTGGCTTCTTCGTTTATCTTTTATCTTCTTTATCAGATTTTCTGTTATGCTTCAGAATCTGAAAGGGGGACTTCCAAAATCTGTATCAAATATCAGTAGTAAAAATGCAGGATTCTGTTCAACATTGGAAGGCTGATTTTGTTCAAAATTTTTTAGGTTGTTTTGAGATCAAAATAAAAACATTAGCTTTTAAAATGACTTAAAATCACGTTTAAATTATGTTTCTGGAAATCCAGATAATACTACATACTATAATATGCAAATTGGAAGTCATCTTCATCTGATGATGTCCCTTGCGGGGCCCGGGTGGCAAATAGGCCCGCAGCAGAGCCTAGCTTGTCGTAAGAGGCGACTAAGGGTCTTGGGATTCTGATGTCGGGTCAGTGCTCAGCCCACAGAGCGACCAAGTGTGTACCCTAGGTGGCTGAATAGGGTGGCCCTCGTCCGCGGGGGTTGTCAGGTCTATAATACGGAAACCCTGACCGCCGACCATAGTGGGTCAACGTGTGTGTAGAATGCCACGCTTCATGCACGTAAAAGACCCCTTTGTGGACCGCCAAGTAGTGCACCACATAGGCTAAATTTTCAGCCCCTACTAACCTCTCCCCTTTTCCTGTGGTTCTTCAAAATTTACCGCTCCTGTGTTTCCCATCCCATATTTCATTTATCATCATCATTTCATGTTCATTATATCACCCTTTTTTCATGTTCATCGCCTTTAAATAACCTATATAGCGTTCCACGGGCGTTAAACACCAACTCACTCACTCATTTGATGATGGCTGCTGTGATTCCGGTTGTTCACTTCTAATGGAAGTAGTGATTTCTCTCCTTGGAGTTGTACTTATTTGGTTAGAGCTTTCTCTCCAGGGTGTTGTACTGCTTTGGTAAGAGCTTTCTCTCCTGTGAGTTGTTGTACTGCTTTGGTTAGAGCTTTCTCTCCTGGGAGTTGTTGTACTGCTTTGGTTAGAGCTTTCTCTCCTGGGAGTTGTTGTACTGCTTTGGTTAGAGCTTTCTCTCCTGGGAGTTGTTGAACTGCTTTAGTTAGACCTTTCTCTAATCGGAGTTGTTGTACTGCTTTTGGTTTTACACTGATCTTTTTTTTCTAGGTGATCTCCTTATTGCCTGAGTCCCATGCGGGGCCCGGGTGGCGAATAGGCCCGCAGCAGAGCCTAGCTTGTCGTAAGAGGCGACTAAGGGTCTTTAGATTCTGACGTCGGGTCAGTGCTCAGCCCACAGAGCGACCAAGTGTGTACCCTTGGTGGCAATGCTGATTTCAAATATCAAATCAGATTTTTGATAGGAATACTTGATTTATTTAAGATTTTTTGGGGATTTTTCAAACATTCAAAAAAATAAAAAAAAATATGAAAAAAAACTTTACAAGATAGCAATTTTTGGTCTTTCCCATTGAACTCGGAGCATTATGATTAGCCCAGAAACCAATGTTCATCAGAATCGGTCAACATTCCATTAATTTCTAAAATTGTAAATATATAGTTCATCAATTGATAAGAGGTGGCGTGGAATAGATTTTCCTATGGGTACCCAGTCATACTGGTGTTCATGGGAATTCAGTCGTGGACAGGGTTGCGAAGGAAGCCCTTCGGAATCCAATATCCAAATGTTTTATTCCTTATTCGGACTGTAGAAATAAAATCAGAATATATGTTCAAAGTTTATGGGACGAGGTTTGGGCTGCCGGTGAGAACAACAAACTTCATGAGCTTAAGCCACAGCTCGGGGAGAGTCATGCCTCATTCCGATGCCGTCGAGACCAAGTAGTCATCACTAGATGCCGCATAGGTCATTCTAGAGTCACTCATGGCTACTTGATGACACGAGAGAAGGAAGTTCTGATGTGCATCCCTTGTGACTCACAGTATTCTTTGAGGCATGTTCTCCTTGACTGTGTTGATCTTGCTCCTATTCGTATGAAGTATTTCAACTGTGCATCCATGCACGATTTGTTCAGCGGCATCCCAGCCTATGCCATTTTATCATTTTTAAAAGAAATTGGTCAGTACTCAAAATTATAATTTTTAAAATAAAATCACCATTTGTAAATTCTTTTGTTGCTATTATAATTAATCTTTAGCTCGTTATTGTCAAGTTCTTTTTTGCTATCGCTGTAAATGGTTTTATTTTTTAGTGTGCTAATTTTAAATGATTATTTTATCTATTTATTTTCTAGTCATTCTACTTATTTTATCTACAGTCTTTTGACTTTGTTTTATATTAACGTGTTATTTACATAATTATTTCAACTTGTTTATGTCCCGATGATGGCTGCAATATCGCCGACGGGACATTAAACAACTAACAATCAATCAATCACATGTTTTAAATTTGATAAGTATAAAGATTTTCATAATTTTGAGAAGTTGATTCTGTAGTTAGTGTTGTTTATTTTACAGAATTTTGAGTTGCAAAAGCAGATTGATCAAATGAAGAAAAGCATGAATGTAGATACTGTTGAACATGCCCTTAGAGAAGTTAAAGTGGATCTGAATATTGATACACTACAACTCAAATTAATGCATCTTGATGAAGTTGGTAGACGTTTTGATCAAAAGGATAAAGAACTTTTTCCAATGGTCTTAGCTAGGTTTTTGAGTCATAAAGCGCATCCGCAGATAGGATATTTAGTCACCTCTCTACTATGTTCCCAAGCAGAAGCTAAGATTTATGAAAAGGAACAAAAATTTTTGAAACTTGATGAAAAAGGAAATCAGAAAGAAAGTTCACCTAAACAAGAAACGGTAACGGTTGAATCTCCTAAAGAGGATTATTTAGCTTCCATGTTTCATTTTATGCAACCGTACCTGCCCCAGCAACAGTCTCCTCTGTATGCTTATCAACCACGTTATCAAAATTTTCATATGCCTCGTCGAGGTGTTCAAAGCCCACGTTTCCGTTCAGGGGGAAACCCGCCAGTTGGGTGCTATATTTGCGGAGATCCATCTCATTACAGGGTTGACTGTCCAAAAAAAGCAATAGAAAGGCAGTCGGTTGAAAATGAAGTTACTTTTATTATGATAAAATTATAGTTTTCTAGAAATATTTTTAGTGTATAGTGAATTTATATTGTTCTTTACAGACTCGTCAAGATCCGCAGGTGTATACTTGGGAGTATTCTCAAAATTTTGAACCTACGACAATATCTGCTAGACCTCTAACAACATATTATATAAATCATAACGGAGAGAGACAATTTGAATTTGATGCTATGAAAGAGTTTCCACCATCGGATTTGAATCTTTACTGAAAGAGGACTTATTGTTTTATGATCCAACTTTTTTCATCGCTGGAAATGTTAACCGTCATTGGAAGGTTTGGTACAATTATGTGTTAAGAGATCAAAATACTAAGCAATCAGAAGAAGTGTTTCGTTGGTTAAAAGATGGTGTAGATATTTATTCATTTATGCAACCATTCTCTGGTGAGTTTTGGGGAGTGAAATATAATCATGATTTTCCACCAAGTAGATGTTTTAGCAATGCTAGAAATTGTGACGGTTTTACAACATTTATTGACAGAGAACTTAAAGAAAGGTTATTATCAGGATCTATTAGTTATGTCTGAAAGGTTAGAAAAGTTACGCCACCGTATATTGTTTCACCAATAACAATTGAACCTTCTAAACCTAGACTCTGTATCAATTTAATGTATTTAAATTGTTTTATGAAAGACAGGCCGTTTACATTAGACACATTAGTTGAAGTACCTAAGATAGTTAAGATAGTTAAGGCAAATAGTTTGTTAACAAAATTAGATGACAAATCAGGTTATGATAATATTTTTATGTCCGAATCTTCAAGATCGTTATTGTGTTTCCATTGGGTGGATATTATTTTCAGTGTAATACATTGCCTTTTTGGTGGAAAGAAAGTGCATTTGTTTATAACACAATTAATTTACATGCTATGCTTTTATGTTTCTTGTTTGCTTTATATTGATGATAGATTGTTTGAAGAATATAATGGAAACCTTCAATCTCATTTAGATACACCCATTATTCGTTCTCAGATAGCTATACGATTAGCTATTAAATTGATTGTAAATTTGGGATATTTTTTGAATATTTCTAAATCTATAATTGTGCCAACTAGAAAATTAACATTTTTGGGAATGGTCATTGGATACTGAAAAAAAAGGTCATTTTTTCTGACTGACAGTAGGAAACTTAAGTTTCTAAATTTAAGAAAGTTAATTTTGGAATCGAAATGTGCAAATTTCCATACAATTCAACGTTTCACAGGAATGTGTGTATCCATGTCTATGGCTATTCCAGGGGCAAAACTATATACATCTGCTTGTAATATTGCCATTTCTCATGCAAATAAATTTTCATCTTTGATTTACATTGATTTAGAAATTAAAAGGGAAATAGGATATTGGGTTTTTTTAGAATCTTGGGACAAGCCATTTGTGTGGATTAATGAGAGTCATTACGTGTTAGAAATGGCAACAGATTCGTCAAATTATAAATGGGCTGTGTCCATTATGGGAAATGATGTAAATAATGTAAATCTGTCTGTATCGGATTACTGGAATGATGAGCAATTACAGTTGCCTATAATGATTAAAGAAGCATTAGCTATACAATATGCTTTGAAGAGTATCTGTGAGTCTATCACTGATAAAAGAGTTGTAATACATGTTGATAACCAAGCAGTTGTTTATGCATGGTTAAATCAGTATTCAAAAAATGAATATCTTAATAATGTTTTAAAAGATATTTTTCAAATTGTATTAAAATGTAATTGTTTTTTTTTTATCTTTGGTATATATTAACACTAAGATTAACCCAGCAGATTATTTTTCTAGGCAATTATCAAAATCGGATACAACACTCAGTTTAGGAACATGGGCATATATACAACATTTATTTGGTAGACACACTGTTGATATGTTTTCATTAGACAGCAATGCTATGAGAAATTGTGAGGGACTTATATTAAAACATTTTACACCAAGTTCATCTCCTTTGTCAGCAGGAATTGATGCATTTGCACAAAAATATTCTAAAGATGAAAATTATTATGCATTTCCTCCATTTTGTTTATTGTTCCCAGTAATAAAATTTATTGTTGAGATGCAAATAAATTGCACATTGGTAATTCCAAAACTAAGTCCTACTCCACTGTGGTTTCCATTTCTTTCGAGACATATAAAATGTTTGAAAGTAGTAGGATATAAAGGTGATAAAGGGGTGTTGTTATATCCATCTAAAAAAGGGTATGTTGCAGATAAACATGGTTTGCAATTTGATTTGTATGCTGCTAGATTTTTAGCAGGTAGTTGCAAAGAAACTTGTGTTTCTTCGTGCATAAGTACGGTATTACAACCATTGAATTGTGTTCCTTCTGTTTTTATAGGGGACTCTATGATTAGATTTTTAATTGATAAAAATGTAAATCTGAAAGTATGTTCGGTAGGAGGTGCAAAGTTGCTAGATGTGTTGCAATTACTTATTGATGAGTTAAATATGATTAGCACCTTTGTGGTTATTATACGTGTAGGCACGAATAATGTAAATAAGGTTCATGTTCCAGAACAGATACAGTTAGAAAACGCACATAGAGACCTTCTGTATATTAATGAAAAAAATTATAAATTGCAACAGAAACGTGGTTTTGCTGTGATTTATTCTGGATGTTTGTTTACGAAATCAGAAAAAAATAATACTCGAATAAAATTGGTTAATGAGTGGATTTTACAAGAGTGTAAAAGATTAAATTTTTACTATGTTGATAACACAAATGTCACAGCTAAGCATCTGCGAGATTTTGTTCATTTGAATGGGTGTGGAGAACAATTGTTTATTAAGAATCTCAAGGGTCTGGTATGAAATCATATCTATGGTTCACAAGGTTAATGTGTTGGTATTGTTCAGCAAAATAAAATGTCCTTTTTGTATGTTGTATGAGTATTAAAATATATTTGACATAATAAACAATTGATTAAATCTGACAGTTGCTATTTAACATTTCACTGGTATGTCTAAATTTTTGTCAGGAAATTAAATGTTACAGCATTTATGGGAAAGTATAAAAAAGGGGTATTTATATAATGGGTTGTTAGTTTAGTAAGTGTTGAAATGGGTGTCATTTACTTAATTGGTTTTGTTTTTGGAAGAGGTATTAGTAAGGATGGGACATGGGGTGTTCAAGAGGGTAACTTTGTTAAGGTACTTGACAGGGGAACTTGGAATCTTTCTTTAGTTTTATCTGCATAACTAAAATCTATTTGTACATAGGGGTACCTTTGAGAATAGGATACTATTTTCATTGGACAACCTATGTACAAATAGATGACAGTTTGATAATAATATCAGTTGGCGAGTTTCAGCTGCAGGTTGATTGTAGCTGTTGTGCAGTTATTTTTTGATTGGGACAATAGGTCTATGATGATGCAAAGAGACATTCAAAAAAAAACAAAAACAAAAAACAAAACAAACAAAAAAAAAACAAAAAAAAACAAAAACAAACAAAAAAACACACACAAACAAAAACAAAAAAAATATAGAGGAAAAGTTAAATATTAAACAGTAAAGAAGAAAATACACAAGAATTAATAAAATGTCGGTAAGCATGTAAGAGATAAATATTGAATAAAAACATTTTTTGACCGTATAAAGGTTTGTTTCCTTTAAGATTTGGTTAACAGGTACATTACTTTGAAAAAGTGCAGGGAGATAGAATAAGGTGTTAATATTTATGTGTGGATAGAGAACTTATATGTTATAAAACATTTATACAATGTTTATATGATCTAACTCTAAGTGACAGCGAGAAGTTTGGTAGTTTGAAGCAGTATATTTGTCCTTATTCTTTGTTCTCATTCCAAATTTGTATTATGGTACCCTTTGTGTACTTATTGAACTTTCTTTAGTTTTATCTGCATAACTAAAATCTATTTGTACATAGGGGAACCTTTGAGAATAGGATACTATGCATTCTCTTCTTATCCTCTTTTTGTTGTTCACGCTCTTTTTTTTTGACTTAACATATCCTTTCAAAAAGTCTAACATTTCATTTGAGGGAGACACTCTTCGTTTCTTCGATTTCTTACCTTCCTCTTCATCCTGTCTTTATTTATATTTTGGAAGAATAATTTAATGGGTGATGGGACCGCATTGTAGCTCCGCCCAATCAACAATATCAAAGGAGTTACATTATTGTAGCTAACATGATACATCAGTTTTAAATGATACTTATAAAAGTTACTGTAGAAATTGATAATATTATGATTCTTTCACAAGTGTTTTAGAGGTAAAAGAAATCTATGTAAATATAAGTGTCGGAGACAATATTGTCACTTTTATCCTCCAGAATTGGAGATAAAAGAGACCACCGAATAAAATTGCTTCACGTCTTTCTAGGATATGCACCTCGAATTAGACCAAGGTGGTCATCTCAGTACAAAAAAATTACGATAAACGAGACGATTTTAATTTTCAAATTATTAATTTTCCTAATCTACAAAGCAATATACCTACTTCCCCTGCATACGGTGTTTATATTTCACAACTTTTTCGATATGCCAGAGCTTGCACTTATTTCACAGATTTTTTTTATCAGACGTGACCGACTTTTGGAGCAGGGCTATAAGAAAATACGTCTCATACGATCCCTAAAAAATTCTTTCTTCGTTATCAGCCGTTCAAAATTGAGTTAAAAGATATGGTTGTTAATTGTTTTAATTAGTGTTTGACTGGTCTGCTGTACCATAGACATATAACCCATAGATGAAGTTCGCAAGAAATATCAAGCTGTTAGCCTTTGTCCTTTGATTGTCATATGAATAGAACTGTGACTAGTTTTATTGCATTGATGTCCTATCTGTGTTATCCTATCAAGAATCACTGATTAATCGATCCTATCTGAATCGCCTAGTTGGTCAGAAGCTGACTTTTTTTCCTCGCGGCAAAATAGAGTTACATCCCTTTGACCATAATCGAAAATATAGCAGCCGAAAGCGCAAGAAAAGACAATTATTTTGGTGTTACAATGAGAAAAATCGGCCAAGAAACACAGTTTTTAGGAAAAGAAAAACGAATATTTTTAGGAGATGAATATTTCGGGTATGTGGTTTCAACCTGTAAGCAAACAAAGTTCCTGAAGCCACCTGAAAATGAAAATATATGCATGTAAAAGCGCGTAAACAAAGCTTTATAACGATACATGCCAGTATAGGGTCGAAGCTGGTCGAATTGAGTTATTTATTTTTTTGCTTCTCCTGTTTTGTATAAAATGTATAGAATTTTAATCACAAGATACATAAGCTATTCATCTGACTTTTGATAGTAAATGCATTTTTTGTTGCATTTTAAAATAGGAGGACAGAGACAAAAAATAACAATGCACAACAATCAAACTGAGACTAGCTGACAATAAAAAAAAAACAAAAACAAAAAAAATAAAACGTTTTCAATATTTTCATTCCTCACACTAATTGAAAAAAAATATATATATAAAAACGACTTTTACATTATTTAAAAAGACATTAAATATACAAGTCGGTACAACTGTATATATAAGTGATTATCATTATTATCTACTTCATGTACATAATTCTTGTAATTATCGTAATAAATTTTATATTTGCATGAGACAACTTTAAAAATGCAACACAAAAGCAGATGTGTACTGGACCGATGGCTCGAAATGATCAAAATGCCTCCTGCCGTCGGAATTTACTAAAGGAGAGCTGTGGAAATAATCCTGTCATATTTTTTTGGTCAGGATTGCCTATGAAGAAGTTCAACTTAAGTCATACCATATACATATAACCCATGGTCATACAAACACTGTCCAGCAGTCGTGCACTATTGACCCTTGACAATGATACAAACATCAGATGTGAAAAGTGCATGCACAAAGTTAAAAAAAAAACAATTATATAATTTTGCCAAGAGAAAAAAATTAAATCCCTACAACTTCAGGTTTGAAAACTGGATCTGACCAGCAAAAGAACGAACAATTATCTAGATTACTTGGGAAGCAAAACAATTCAAAAGAAAGTAAGCAGTCTGTTAATCTTTAATTCACAACTTCACGGTCTGTTATCAGATAGGTGTCAAAACAATTACAACGCTCATAGTACCTTTGATGTTGCATTGGAACTTTATCTATGGGTTATATGCCTATGGCTGTACTGAGACGATCACCTAAATATCCTTATTGTGTCTCACAACTATGTTGTGTTCTATGGTCATTACCGGATCCCAAGATCGCAATAGGGAGGTTTGGCGCCATAAAACCTGGTTTAACCAACCACCAAGTCAGGACCATTGCAATCCACCAATTCTCCGGTATGACTGATTCGCTTTTGTCTTTTTCTCTGGACTATGAGATTGATCATTCAAGCTCGGTAGTTTTGTTATTACCTTTATTCACGAATTTGAGGTCCCCGAGGGTAATCACAAGCCTGGTCGTCAGACTTGTCTGACACGATTTACCATAACATTCCTAATATTTTCGTCGCTGAAATTTCTGTTATTTAAATTCAAAATTGTGTAAAACACCAGGTTTCTTTCCTTGTAATGCACATGGTCGATATCCTCGGTGCTGGATTTGGCATCCTTGTTCGAACGTTTTGGTTTTGAGTACTTTTCGTTTTCAACATTTTTGGAATTTGACCTTCCAATGTTTTGATTTAATGCTACTGATGAGAGGTTACTCCTTGAAATATCGATATATAGCATATCCAAATTAACCGTTCATACCCGCGTTTTGGTATTTGTAATTTTGAAACCACTGGGCGATAACCGCTGCTGGTGGACCAGAGGTCCCCGAGGGTAATCACAAGCCTGGTCGTCAGACTTGTCTGACACGATTTACCATAACATTCCTAATATTTTCGTCGCTGAAATTTCTGTTTTTTAAATTCAAAATTGTGTAAAACACCAGGTTTCTTTCCTTGTAATGCACATGGTCGATATCCTCGGTGCTGGATTTGGCATCCTTGTTCGAACGTTTTGGTTTTGAGTACTTTTCGTTTTCAACATTTTTGGAATTTGACCTTCCAATGTTTTGATTTAATGCTACTGATGAGAGGTTACTCCTTGAAATATCGATATATAGCATATCCAAATTAACCGTTCATACCCGCGTTTTGGTATTTGTAATTTTGAAACCACTGGGCGATAACCGCTGCTGGTGGACCAGAGGTCCCCGAGGGTAATCACAAGCCTGGTCGTCAGACTTGTCTGACACGATTTACCATAACATTCCTAATATTTTCGTCGCTGAAATTTCTGTTTTTTAAATTCAAAATTGTGTAAAACACCAGGTTTCTTTCCTTGTAATGCACATGGTCGATATCCTCGGTGCTGGATTTGGCATCCTTGTTCGAACGTTTTGGTTTTGAGTACTTTTCGTTTTCAACATTTTTGGAATTTGACCTTCCAATGTTTTGATTTAATGCTACTGATGAGAGGTTACTCCTTGAAATATCGATATATAGCATATCCAAATTAACCGTTCATACCCGCGTTTTGGTATTTGTAATTTTGAAACCACTGGGCGATAACCGCTGCTGGTGGACCAGAGGTCCCCGAGGGTAATCACAAGCCTGGTCGTCAGACTTGTCTGACACGATTTACCATAACATTCCTAATATTTTCGTCGCTGAAATTTCTGTTTTTTAAATTCAAAATTGTGTAAAACACCAGGTTTCTTTCCTTGTAATGCACATGGTCGATATCCTCGGTGCTGGATTTGGCATCCTTGTTCGAACGTTTTGGTTTTGAGTACTTTTCGTTTTCAACATTTTTGGAATTTGACCTTCCAATGTTTTGATTTAATGCTACTGATGAGAGGTTACTCCTTGAAATATCGATATATAGCATATCCAAATTAACCGTTCATACCCGCGTTTTGGTATTTGTAATTTTGAAACCACTGGGCGATAACCGCTGCTGGTGGACCAGAGGTCCCCGAGGGTAATCACAAGCCTGGTCGTCAGACTTGTCTGACACGATTTACCATAACATTCCTAATATTTTCGTCGCTGAAATTTCTGTTTTTTAAATTCAAAATTGTGTAAAACACCAGGTTTCTTTCCTTGTAATGCACATGGTCGATATCCTCGGTGCTGGATTTGGCATCCTTGTTCGAACGTTTTGGTTTTGAGTACTTTTCGTTTTCAACATTTTTGGAATTTGACCTTCCAATGTTTTGATTTAATGCTACTGATGAGAGGTTACTCCTTGAAATATCGATATATAGCATATCCAAATTAACCGTTCATACCCGCGTTTTGGTATTTGTAATTTTGAAACCACTGGGCGATAACCGCTGCTGGTGGACCAGAGGTCCCCGAGGGTAATCACAAGCCTGGTCGTCAGACTTGTCTGACACGATTTACCATAACATTCCTAATATTTTCGTCGCTGAAATTTCTGTTTTTTAAATTCAAAATTGTGTAAAACACCAGGTTTCTTTCCTTGTAATGCACATGGTCGATATCCTCGGTGCTGGATTTGGCATCCTTGTTCGAACGTTTTGGTTTTGAGTACTTTTCGTTTTCAACATTTTTGGAATTTGACCTTCCAATGTTTTGATTTAATGCTACTGATGAGAGGTTACTCCTTGAAATATCGATATATAGCATATCCAAATTAACCGTTCATACCCGCGTTTTGGTATTTGTAATTTTGAAACCACTGGGCGATAACCGCTGCTGGTGGACCAGAGGTCCCCGAGGGTAATCACAAACCTGGTCGTCAGACTTGTCTGACACGATTTACCATAACATTCCTAATATTTTCGTCGCTGAAATTTCTGTTTTTTAAATTCAAAATTGTGTAAAACACCAGGTTTCTTTCCTTGTAATGCACATGGTCGATATCCTCGGTGCTGGATTTGGCATCCTTGTTCGAACGTTTTGGTTTTGAGTACTTTTCGTTTTCAACATTTTTGGAATTTGACCTTCCAATGTTTTGATTTAATGCTACTGATGAGAGGTTACTCCTTGAAATATCGATATATAGCATATCCAAATTAACCGTTCATACCCGCGTTTTGGTATTTGTAATTTTGAAACCACTGGGCGATAACCGCTGCTGGTGGACCAGAGGTCCCCGAGGGTAATCACAAGCCTGGTCGTCAGACTTGTCTGACACGATTTACCATAACATTCCTAATATTTTCGTCGCTGAAATTTCTGTTTTTTAAATTCAAAATTGTGTAAAACACCAGGTTTCTTTCCTTGTAATGCACATGGTCGATATCCTCGGTGCTGGATTTGGCATCCTTGTTCGAACGTTTTGGTTTTGAGTACTTTTCGTTTTCAACATTTTTGGAATTTGACCTTCCAATGTTTTGATTTAATGCTACTGATGAGAGGTTACTCCTTGAAATATCGATATATAGCATATCCAAATTAACCGTTCATACCCGCGTTTTGGTATTTGTAATTTTGAAACCACTGGGCGATAACCGCTGCTGGTGGACCAGAGGTCCCCGAGGGTAATCACAAGCCTGGTCGTCAGACTTGTCTGACACGATTTACCATAACATTCCTAATATTTTCGTCGCTGAAATTTCTGTTTTTTAAATTCAAAATTGTGTAAAACACCAGGTTTCTTTCCTTGTAATGCACATGGTCGATATCCTCGGTGCTGGATTTGGCATCCTTGTTCGAACGTTTTGGTTTTGAGTACTTTTCGTTTTCAACATTTTTGGAATTTGACCTTCCAATGTTTTGATTTAATGCTACTGATGAGAGGTTACTCCTTGAAATATCGATATATAGCATATCCAAATTAACCGTTCATACCCGCGTTTTGGTATTTGTAATTTTAAAACCACTGGGCGATAACCGCTGCTGGTGGACCAGAGGTCCCCGAGGGTAATCACAAGCCTGGTCGTCAGACTTGTCTGACACGATTTACCATAACATTTCTAATATTTTCGTCGCTGAAATTTCTGTTTTTTAAATTCAAAATTGTGTAAAACACCAGGTTTCTTTCCTTGTAATGCACATGGTCGATATCCTCGGTGCTGGATTTGGCATCCTTGTTCGAACGTTTTGGTTTTGAGTACTTTTCGTTTTCAACATTTTTGGAATTTGACCTTCCAATGTTTTGATTTAATGCTACTGATGAGAGGTTACTCCTTGAAATATCGATATATAGCATATCCAAATTAACCGTTCATACCCGCGTTTTGGTATTTGTAATTTTGAAACCACTGGGCGATAACCGCTGCTGGTGGACCAGAGGTCCCCGAGGGTAATCACAAGCCTGGTCGTCAGACTTGTCTGACACGATTTACCATAACATTCCTAATATTTTCGTCGCTGAAATTTCTGTTTTTTAAATTCAAAATTGTGTAAAAAACCAGGTTTCTTTCCTTGTAATGCACATGGTGGATATCCTCGGTGCTGGATTTGGCATCCTTGTTCGAACGTTTTGGTTTTGAGTACTTTTCGTTTTCAACATTTTTGGAATTTGACCTTCCAATGTTTTGATTTAATGCTACTGATGAGAGGTTACTCCTTGAAATATCGATATATAGCATATCCAAATTAACCGTTCATACCCGCGTTTTGGTATTTGTAATTTTGAAACCACTGGGCGATAACCGCTGCTGGTGGACCAGAGGTCCCCGAGGGTAATCACAAGCCTGGTCGTCAGACTTGTCTGACACGATTTACCATAACATTCCTAATATTTTCGTCGCTGAAATTTCTGTTTTTTAAATTCAAAATTGTGTAAAACACCAGGTTTCTTTCCTTGTAATGCACATGGTCGATATCCTCGGTGCTGGATTTGGCATCCTTGTTCGAACGTTTTGGTTTTGAGTACTTTTCGTTTTCAACATTTTTGGAATTTGACCTTCCAATGTTTTGATTTAATGCTACTGATGAGAGGTTACTCCTTGAAATATCGATATATAGCATATCCAAATTAACCGTTCATACCCGCGTTTTGGTATTTGTAATTTTAAAACCACTGGGCGATAACCGCTGCTGGTGGACCAGAGGTCCCCGAGGGTAATCACAAGCCTGGTCGTCAGACTTGTCTGACACGATTTACCATAACATTTCTAATATTTTCGTCGCTGAAATTTCTGTTTTTTAAATTCAAAATTGTGTAAAACACCAGGTTTCTTTCCTTGTAATGCACATGGTCGATATCCTCGGTGCTGGATTTGGCATCCTTGTTCGAACGTTTTGGTTTTGAGTACTTTTCGTTTTCAACATTTTTGGAATTTGACCTTCCAATGTTTTGATTTAATGCTACTGATGAGAGGTTACTCCTTGAAATATCGATATATAGCATATCCAAATTAACCGTTCATACCCGCGTTTTGGTATTTGTAATTTTGAAACCACTGGGCGATAACCGCTGCTGGTGGACCAGAGGTCCCCGAGGGTAATCACAAGCCTGGTCGTCAGACTTGTCTGACACGATTTACCATAACATTCCTAATATTTTCGTCGCTGAAATTTCTGTTTTTTAAATTCAAAATTGTGTAAAACACCAGGTTTCTTTCCTTGTAATGCACATGGTGGATATCCTCGGTGCTGGATTTGGCATCCTTGTTCGAACGTTTTGGTTTTGAGTACTTTTCGTTTTCAACATTTTTGGAATTTGACCTTCCAATGTTTTGATTTAATGCTACTGATGAGAGGTTACTCCTTGAAATATCGATATATAGCATATCCAAATTAACCGTTCATACCCGCGTTTTGGTATTTGTAATTTTGAAACCACTGGGCGATAACCGCTGCTGGTGGACCAGAGGTCCCCGAGGGTAATCACAAGCCTGGTCGTCAGACTTGTCTGACACGATTTACCATAACATTCCTAATATTTTCGTCGCTGAAATTTCTGTTTTTTAAATTCAAAATTGTGTAAAACACCAGGTTTCTTTCCTTGTAATGCACATGGTCGATATCCTCGGTGCTGGATTTGGCATCCTTGTTCGAACGTTTTGGTTTTGAGTACTTTTCGTTTTCAACATTTTTGGAATTTGACCTTCAAATGTTTTGATTTAATGCTACTGATGAGAGGTTACTCCTTGAAATATCGATATATAGCATATCCAAATTAACCGTTCATACCCGCGTTTTGGTATTTGTAATTTTGATCCTGAACTTTTCTATGAAGTTCAGGATCAAGGAAGCAGCCTAGGAGTTCAAAAAGCTTGAGAAGCTTCGCTGTAGTCCGAGATTGCTCTGACGTCCTCGGCATTTTACCAGCAAGCTGGTGCCGTGGGACGTCAGAGCTCCTTCCATATCAAAAACACGGGATTTAGCACAACAGTTTTGTTGTGCACTTCCGGGATAAATTTAGCAACTTTATCATCACTGTTGCATATATACTTTGGTCTCAAATGAAACATTTGGTTATCAAGAATAAAAATACAACAATCCCACGGCACCAGCTTGCTGGTAAAATGCCGAGGACAGGGCCGTAAATTGCATTTGTATTAAGAGGAGGCAGTAATGGCGGGGGTCTGGGGGGCGCCCAGCCCCCCAGAAGCTGAGCACTTTTTTGTGCAAAATCCTGCTATCTGGCAAATCCTGGGGGGGTTTCATTGGTTTTCATGGTGGAGGTTTAATGTATAAAACTCTAAATTTTGTTTACTGGGACACTATATAAAAATTACGGTCTTGGGTTTGATATTATTTAACGTAGATGTACACAGAAAAGGTGGTTTATTTAGTTAATTTAAAAAAATAAATAGCACAGTTTATTAAACTGACGAAATAAGCACTTTAATTTTCTGGAAGTTGGTGCATATGTATGTTTGCTGTATTGAGCCAGTAGAAAGTTTCATGACATTTTTAAAAAATAAGATATTTGAGTAAATATTTTTTTTCATTTACTTGAGAATTCGAATAGGAGGACGGAAAAGCAACAATTTTAATCCTCTCAATTTTTAAGATAAGGCTTAATAAGGAACATCGAAGTTTTTTAATAAGAAAATTCTTTTATTCTTTTTCAAATGCTAAAGCAATTTTCCTATGCCCTGACGAGTCCCATCTTTTTAACACTTCCATGGGATCTATTTTCCCTACATTGTCATCTCTATGGATATGTAGCATTGCTAAACCACATAAGCGGGTCTCCGTCATTGTAGACCTGTTCCAGGTTTTCAAACGTCTCAGCGCTGAAAACGACCTTTCACAGCTGCAAGACCCAACAGGCAATGCCAACAAAAGAAGAAAAATTCGGTTAATGTTTGGGTAAAACTGAGTGTGCTTCAGCATTTCTTCTAGGGTACATTTAGGTCCTACACCTTTAATTGACGATAAAGTTTTCCACCTGTGGATCTCCTGAGGCAAATCATCGGGATATGGAATATCGTTTCTGTACTCATCAACGATAGATGCTATAATTTCATCGGTCAGTTTTGGAAAGTTACATGGTAAGAGATAAAAACCATAGAGCATTGACTTAATGCTGTCTGGAAACCTGTCGTTTAAATGTTTGATGATGTGATCAATAAGCGGTATAAAAATGTTAATTCTAAAATGTTGTTCCACGGATACAGCTTCAGCGTTTGCCCTATGACGTTGACGTCCCGATGTTCTAGGCTTGCTAATCGTTATTTCGTTATCTTCAGCAATTTTGCATGCTCTTGTAAAGAGACTTTTAAATGTATTCTCTGCATTTTCCCGTAGGTCTAAAAACGAATCACACAAAGCTCGTGCCTGAACATGTGCTTCAACTAAATCACAACTTTCAGACTGCAATCCAATTGACAAAGGTCTCAAGTAGCCAAGTAGGAACTGAGTTATGACTGCAACTACTAATATCTCAAAACTAAGTAAAGTCATTTTGTACGACGTCGCATCCGAACTTCCTACTGTTTGGTTTTGAATTTCGTCCAGTATGTCTAAAACCTTGTTATAGTGTTTTAGTAACCAGGTTAAAGTGTCAGTTCGTGATGTCCATCGAGTTTCTGCTAAGGTGGGCAGCAGTCGTTTTCCTTGACTAAATAGTCCTTCTTCTTGATCATAAATCAAATCAAATGTAACATCGACTTGCACTGCATCTTTCATTATAGACTTCATTATATTTTTGCGTTTGCTGGATGCACTGATAAACCAAGTAATTTTACCCAAAATTGCCATGAAGTTTCTGACAACTACGACTGACTGGCAACTGTTAACGACGACAAGATTAAGACAGTGAGACCTACAATGCACAAAATATTTTGCCTGCGGAATTTCTTCCATGATCCTTGTTTTTACACCGGATACCTCCCCGGACATCGTCGAGCATCCATCATAGCCTTGGCCTCTTAGGCGTGTCAGATCAAATCCCCATTCACGAAGTTTACTAAGAATGCTTGTTGATATTGTCTGGGCGTCTGTTTTTACAAGTTCTACAAATCCGCAGAAATCCTCCGTCACATAGCATGTATCGTTTTCTGTATAACAATAACGAACACAAATTGAGAGTTGAGCTTGGTTGGAGCAGTCAGCACATTCGTCTGCCATGACGCTGAAAAAATCAGACTGATTACATCTACTAACGATTTGAGACCTAATTTCTAGTTCACAACATTGAATGAATTCATTTTGGGCCAAAGGTGACAAGTATTTTCCATAAGAGCTCTTCTGTTCTATATGTTCCTTTAACACCGAGTCGAAACTAGATTTCCAATTAACAAAGAACATAAAATTTCCATCCTCTTCTGAAATTTCCTTGTTCCAGGTCCCTCGAAATGCTATGTTACGTTTGCCTAAAGTTATAATCACGTCTATGAGGGATAAAAGGCTTGTCCTATTCTTTTCGACTTTGTCACTATAAGCTTTACTTAGAGACTGAACAATGGAAGGTTTAGTTTGATCCGAGACTAAAAGTAGAAGGTTCTTTCTTTCAAGAGATTTTTGATGGCGTTCACTATTTGTGTGAAGTGAAAGGCGTCCTCTTTCCACACCTAATGCATTTTTCCAATCTCTGTATGGTTCTGTTACAAATTCTGCGTAACGCGGATTTTCACTAGGCTGGTCCTGAAATGCTATACAAATAGAGCAGAAAGCGCCATCCAGTGAAGGTGAATATCGGAGCCAGGGAAAATCATTTTCCCATGATGTTTTGTACCGACGACTCTGGTTGTTTTTGGGAAATGTATAAGAACTTGTTGGTGGTACCCATTTAGTCTTGATTAGTTTGAGTCTTTCCTCGTCCGATAGAGAGCGTTTATTGAATTTAACAGGGTCACTGTCTGACAATGATGTCATCTCAGCAGATGTTGAACATGTAGGTTCGTCCTCCTGTAGTTTATTCTCAGAACGAGCTCGAATAGTTCCTGACATTTCTATCTCTTTTGGTGTGTTTGAAGCCTCTGAAACTTCACCAGCATCATTTCCTTCCTTGTTTTTCTCTTGACGAATTATTTTGAAGCCGAAAGACTGCAGACTAGCTTGATCACTTTTCTGGCGTTTCGACCTGAAAAAAAAATCATGTTACGCATTCGTACACTGTTTTTGACATATCTTTGATCTTAGTAATGGAATACAACGACTGGAATAACCAGACATTCAAATGAATACAAATAATAATAACTACTACACGCTTACACCAAATTAATTCGATATCTAATAAAAATGTTTTTAGTTTTCGGGGAGAGACCAGCAAATTGGGTCACTCTGTGTAGATGACAAAGAAAATTTCGACTAAATATTAATATTGGTTACAGTAGGACACATGGAACCACAAGAAGAAATCCAATTACTTTTTAATCTTCTCCCGAGCGGAGGTGCTAAAACTAAAATGATTTGCAGACTTGGAAAGGCGGGGTCATCAATAGGATCTGCGTTTTTTATCAAATATTCATGCATGTCTATTTAATATTTCTATTAGATATGGTTTCCTTTTTACGTATACTTACATTATTGCAAACAATGGTATTAATAAATGATTACTAAGCATTTCAAATGACGACAACTATAGGTGAAATTCCCATGCTCATGCACCCAAGGATGCCCGCATACGAATGAATGGAAGACCAACTCATGACATCATCTCATATACTAGTACTTTCAAAGTGGTCTGATTTATCTATTTTCTTTGTTCCGCGGAAAGTCCGTGCTCTGAGATTTACATCAATCAAAATCAACTTCCAACAAACAATCGCCGGATAGTTCATTGTTCTTTCATCTTTTATCGTTCAAGCCGTACGTAACGCGTATTTAAATATTAAACCTCAATATATCCTTAAGAATATAAAGCAACATTCAGACAATGTAATAGACGGGGATACTAATAGAATATAAATAATACAATAATGATATTTGTAACTACATGTATGATTTGTTTTTATTTGGTCTTTTCCTTTCTGTCTCTTTCTCTTATTTACTTTTTTAGTTCATTTTATTTTATTTTTGGTAAAAAAAAAAAATTTTGCCAGTTTGCAATAGGAGGCAGTTGCCTACATGCCTACATACAATTTACGGCCCTGCGAGGACGTCAGAGCAATCTCGGACTAATTGTATACAGATATTCAGACGGCATTAACAGTTTTAAATTTTGAAAACGTAACAGGGTTAAAAACATTAAAACGTAATAGGGATAATGTTGTTAGCTGGACAGTAGTCCGAGATTGCTCTGACGTCCTCGGCATTTTACCAGCAAGCTGGTCCCTCGACTAGCTGGACAGGGGATCCAATAAGCAAAACATAATATACCAAATCTGTATGGACACTGTTTACAAGAGGCAAGTTCTGTTAGAATCAGTAAAAAAAATATATGTATCCGAAAGGTATCTGTCATTTCACAAAAGTTCAACGAGCATGTAAAATAAAGAATATTCAAAACATACAATTTGCTATTTTTAAATTTTAACTAAAATAATACTTTAATTGGCAGTAAAGGTAAAGGTAAGATTTATTTAACGTTGGTGAATAAACATCAGTGATGTAATGTGTACACAAGTCAAGCAATTGACATAAGCTCTGAAGAACTTTTGACCGACGGCAAGATTAACGACCGCTTGGCTAATAGGAGGCTCTTGCATGGTCGCCAGACTTGTGTGGGAGGAAAGCCCGATATTCCAAGCTGGAAAATCGGTAAAACCCACGAGCAGCGGTAGGTGCCTGGAAACCTTGACATGTGTAGGGCTCGAACCCACAGAGGTGTCGACCTGTGATTTAAAGTCCAGTGCCTTAACCACTCGGCCACCGCGCTCCCAAAAGTATAAAAAACTCATAATGAGATCCAATCTCCATATCTATTTTGAGGACGCGTGTTTCTGTTTGGGCGAATATGTCGCACAGGTAATTGGGGAGCTTGCAGCTGCATAGGTGGCCGGGGAGCTTGAGGTTGTATGGGTTGAGGAACTTGCTGGAGTCGCTATGCCACAGCTACCACTTACCTCTACTTCAGCATCAATGCCTCTATGGTGAAACCTGTTTTTTTTCATAATCTTATTATAACGAAGAATATTTTTAAATGTAATTATTCATATTAATTATTAAACAAACCATACCTTTATTGAATAGAAAATTGATGGTCATTGACTAACTGAAGTGCATCCGTTACCTGGACCAAGCACCAGCAGAGTCAATAATGTTACATCTGGGGGTGGAACAACTATCAACAGAGCCAAAAATGCTACATCTGGAGTTGGACCGAGCACCAGCAGATTCAGTGATAGAACAACCAAACTGGCCAAAGTATTGAGCCTTTATGACCTTTACCTGGGTAGGAATGCTTATATTTGTGTTTTTTATTACAGATCCTATTTAATGCAGGGTTTCACTCTATATGTGTTACGACAGATAGAGGTATAAAAGGGGGAAGGGGTTACTACTGGTATACTTGCATCACAATTCTGTCCGTGTATTGAAACATCAGTAACGTAGTGAAAGAAATCTTTTCAAGTCACTCAATGTAAATTAAGGCTAGTGCGTTGTAGTTTTAATTAACTGGCTGATATGTCCAAATGTAATGATTGGTCAGGCGAACCTCGTTCACATTTTCGGGTATCTCCCCCGCATACACCGATTGAGCTCTTTTCTGTTGTACAATCCATGATATCATTATACACATAAGCCATCTCTCATGTTTAAACAAGATGCTCCTACCAGGAAACAAACAAAACTTGCAAACAACAATATTCTGACTTTTTTCAACATGGCGATCACCGCCGACCATAGTGGGCCAACGTGTGTGGAGAGTGCCACGCTTCATGAAAGTAAAACACCGGTTGATAGACCGCGAAGAAGTGCACCACAAAAGCACTAAATTAAGTTGATGGTTATTTTTTATTTGTTGAAACTTATATTGTTTCTTCTTCAAGGAAAAAAATGTGGGCTTCTTAGGTCAAAATAACTTGATATTGTTATTATTTACGTTACAAAGCATAATAATATACTAACCAATCATACAATAAGGGATTTTTTCTTTCTTCTTTATGTATGTAAGTAATAGAATGTACTAGTACATGTAATAAGTAAGATTAGAGAAACATTATTTGGGCAATTTCCTTAGAGTTGTGTACAGAATAAGCCCCCCATTTTAGGTGTTCATGTTATTGCTTGGACTGAAAAAAAATCGCTATAAAGTTTTAAACTCTTTTCTTTCATGTTGAGAGCTATTTTCTGATTGTATCTATTAATACATCTTAAGTCTGTAATTTCATAAAACTAAAAATAGTTTTAGTTCTTTTGGGTTATGGTTGTCATCATTAGAAATATATAGTTTTGCATCTAAAACTTGTTCCGGGCGGACTTGCGAATATGTTGCTCAGTCATGATATTAGGTTGTTGTAAACATCAGTCATATCTAGAGCGGGTTTTGCTGTCGATGAAATGTTGAAATACGGAGTTGTAACATGAAAGCAGAAGAGTCCAATGGCTTGACAAATTGACATAACAACATGATTATTTGTTAATTTAAAATGGCGGTCTGAAGTAAGTTGGTCGATAATTTAGATTTAGTGATGTAATCCTGAAGCCCCTGTTTAATTTCAAAAGTCCTACAAGCGATGAATAAGAAAATGTTGAAACTGTTTCCTTTTAATTAAAGTATCGGAATTAATTTCAGTCGAAATAAATGTAAAAAAATGTTTAAAATTGAGCGGATCGCCAGCTTTATCATCAAAAAAGGATTTGAATGCATATCTTGGCATATATGAGAATATGACTCATTTCCATGTCTAAACAATTCTTTATTAAATGTCATTGATGTTTGTTTTTACATTTCTTTAACTGTCTCCCCAAACAGTAATAGAGGATAAACTTGAGCAATGATAGCCTAAAATGTCCTTTTCTGTTCTAAACAATTCCTCAGTTACATCAATTAGTTGTTACAGTTTTTTTTATATTTTTAATTCTGACAGCAATTTATTAGTTTTAATGTCAGTGGCACTTCGATCAGTTATACAATTTTGCACCTTAGTTAGTTTCAAAACTTCATTACTTTCAACGGATTCCATCATTCCCTTGTTGCTGGAAATTATTTGTCATCTGTGTCGCCAGAAATCGCTTTTATACCTGTATAATTATGTTTTAAAAATAATATACTAATATGTTGTTTCTTTGTTAAACAATGAATGTGGTGTAAATGAGTTAACAAAGAAGATCCCCTGCTTCCAAAGAGTAAATTCGTCTCCCTTGAGATATCCATCAGCAGAAATTTTTCAATGTACATCTTTATGCAGTTTACATATTTGATATTAAGTTTCATCAAAATTCATTGGGTAGTAAATATGGTTTAACGATAACGTGGTCTTTCATTGAACACCAAGTTAAAAGTCTAAGTAAAATAATTGTTGTAATGTTTGCTTCTAAACCATGATGGTTAGCTTTGCTGGTTGTGTTTTAATTCACCAAGGTTAAAACGCTCAGCATCAATACATTGGCGTTGACGAATTAGTCGAAGCTTTGAATTATCTGTTATTTTAGCAAAAATTTTGAAATTGTAACATTTTATCGTTGGACTTCTGTACAAGATAAAATGGGGGTGCCTCAAGGGTAAACATTGCATTTTCTATGTTTCTTTTTTCAAATAAGGTCGTGATCTTTAATCCACTTTTTCATATGTTGCTTTAACATTTGTTCTTATTAAAGATTTAACTTGCTTCAAAATATGAATTTTGATGAAAAAAGAAGGAGCACACAATTTGCATATGTGTAGATGAAGATCAAGCATTTTCGTTAAAATGTTGTCCGTTTTCTATGTTGCATTTTAGTTTTAAGAGTATCCAAATTTATTGTATGGAACTTTGTTGTAGTTATATATTTTTATCTAAGCTTTGGGTAAAAGGTTCCACTATTTCCTCCGGCTCCTGTGGCCCGGCGGTTGCAGAATCCCTCGTGTCTCCTGAACCTGAGGGTACTTGGACTTCCCCATTCTCTTCTTGTCCAATTCTATCTGACTAATTGCTTATTTTGTTACAGTTTTGTTCCCCATTGTGTTCCTGATCAGATTCACTACTAGTACTAGAGATGGAATCCTCTGATTCGTCATTGTCAACTTATGGGGCTGGTATGACCGGGTCCGTCTGAATATGCTCTCGTGCATAAATTTGGAAAACTATAGCCAGTGTCCTGGCATTAATATTTGTGGGCTGTTCTTAAATGGATTCAAAGATATTCCGTTCTGAGAAAAATCTTACCATAACCGGCCACTGGACAAAGAATAGCTTTCGACTGTGGGTTATGCACTTGGTTTAAGTGTCTCTGCAGATTCTTTAAACAGGTGTGCCTATTTCCACACTGATTTGCATCGTTCTGACTAGCTACAATAATGTAGCTCCTTTGACATCTCCGCCTAGTCAAAGATGTCAAAGGAGCTACATTATTGTAGCTAGTGCATCATGTCCATCCATTCCATAAATTTGATAGGATTATATCGATTAACATAAACCAAAGCAGCAATTCTAAGCCTCTGAAAGTATTTTTAATTTCTTGTCCAAAATACAATTCTTATGTCCCTAGGCCAGAGACGTGCAGGCCCAATAAGCGAAGCAAAATCCACAAGTCCCGTATTTCAGACATTTTCAAAAAGTAAACTATAACATCATAAGCCAAAACATAATTTTAAAATGTTTATATAATTATAATTTTACCTTGATGCATATATTATAATATTATGGAATACTAGAAACAAATTTTATGAGGTCCTAAAGGTTTGCCAATAGTGCTCTCTATTATGTAAAAAACATGTCAGCATTGTAAAGATGCATACATACATGTACCAGAATTGGCACCACACTTTGTATTAAATGGTCGTTAAATTCCAATTTTAGCACTTTGCATAGAATGGCGCGTTCAATAAAAGAAAACGCGATTTAAACGACATAGAGATTAGATATATTGTTAACCTGTGGCATTTCCACGCATTACTATTACAGAACGATGATAACGTCTTCACTTGGCTAAGGAATATGGATTTCTAGCATTTAACTGTTATAAACTCAACGTGGAATGTAAACTATACAAGCGACAAGGTAAAAGAGTGGGGTATAAGTTTAGATGATTCGTGGGATTCCAAGCAGTAATTTAATATGTACAAAAACAATTTCTTAGAACATGGAACCGCAGATCTGCGGGACGTTCTACAATTAAATAACCTAGTTGGACAGATGTACATTAATGTTATGGTCCCGTGCGGGGCCCGGGTGGCGAATAGGCCCGCAGCAGAGCCTAGCTTGTCGTAAGAGGCGACTAAGGGTCTTGGGATTCTGACGTCGGGTCAGTGCTCAGCCCACAGAGCGACCAAGTGTGTACCCTAGGTGGCTGAATAGGGTAGCCCTCGTCCGCGGGGGTTGTCAGGTCTATAATACGGAAACCCTGACCGCCGACCATAGTGGGCCAACGTGTGTGGAGAGTGCCACGCTTCATGCACGTAAAAGACCCCTTTGTGGACCGCCCAGTAGTGCACCACATAGGATAAATTTTCCGCCCCTACCCATCTCTCCCCTTTTCCTGTGGTTCTTCAAAATTTACCGTTCCTTTGTGTCCCACCCCATCCCCATATTTCATTTATCATCATCATTTCATGTTCATTTTATCATCCTTTTCATGTTCATCGCCTGTAAATAACCTAAATAGCGTTGCACGGGCGTAAAACACCAACTCACTCACTCACTCATTAATGTTATGCTCTAAAATAGCCGGCATCAATTACAAATATACCGCTGTGGTTTGGGCAAGTATGGACTACAATGGGTCATTTGACAGCTTCGACCCAATGAAGACTTTTGTAGAGCTCAATGAGCTGAAGGTTGAAGCAATCAAAAGCTTTTCTCTATCTACAACAGTTTTCATTTTTAGAGCAAAAACATGATTTTATGTTATTTTGACCTCTAAAACGGATCATCTGAAAACTTTGACCCTATGGAGGTTTTTGCAGGGCTTAATTAGCTAAAAGTAGAATCAAACAACAGCTTTTCTTTCTCTGCAATAGAACATTTGTCAAAAAAAAAACTATGGTGCTTATAATAGCTAAGATATAGCGTTAATATTTCCAAAAGGATTTTTTGGCATAAATAGTTTGGCTGAGGCATAGCAGATCCTCAAACTTCGGTCAAATAAAAAACTGGTCGTTTTTGATGTATTTCGACACATTTAGAGGTAGTATTTGCTTGAATCAAAAGGGTCCACACCCATGTTCAAAAAAGATATTTTCAGAGAAGATGCATAATAATCAGACACATGCCCAGTTAAAATATTTTGTTTGAACATGGATGTGCTCACTATCTACCAGAACAAAATATGTGTCAAAAAGGCCAGAAAATCACATTGTCAAGCGTTTTAGCCAATTTTGATCAACTTTGACGTCACCATGACATCACAATGACATTGAAAAAGTCAAAATTTGTTATGTTTCATTAAGTTCATTTCGCAGCAGTGTTAAGGCAACATATAATAGGAAATCTGTAACTTTTTTACCACTCACAAGTTTTCGTTTGTAATTTTAATAATACATTATATTTTTATTAAGTTTTTTGCTAAATGGTTGTTATATGTTCTTAGAATCTCCCAACGTCATTTTTCTGATCACGTGATCAGGCATGTGCACGATGTGACCTAAAACCAAAAACGGCCCTAAAAATTTTAAAAGAATCAAAAGTGCAAGCTGTAGCACTTGCTCGATCGAACCCCTAAAAATCTCACACATTCTATAGCTATTCGGCTATATGAAAAGTGCTGCACTTTCGTTTAAATCTTTGATTTGGATTTTTAAAAAATATTTTTCTACATCGTGTACGATATATTCATCAAATACCGACCGAGAAATCAAAATTATTTCAAAATACTTGCGATTCACACGAAAGTGCAGCACTTTCCAATACCCCAAAACATCCAAGAAAGTGGTGTTAAAATATCTTTTTGATAGGAGTTCGGGAGATAAATGAAAAAAAGGGGGATTGTTTATAAATAAAAACAGTATATTTAAATTGATGCAACAATTCTTTGACACTTGACCATGGAAGTATATTCATTTCAATGTCTCAGTAGTCATTTAGTGCTTTTATTTCGTGAGCACAGTTTATTAAAATTATTTTACCCTGTAGGAAAAATGGAAAAATTGTAAAAAAAATGTATCCCCCAAAACAATGTGAATCTTAGGTTTATTTTTAAAATCTTCCTAAGGGTACAGTCTTTTAAATGTGTAAAAAGGTAAGAAAATTAAGTTACATTAGAGTTTTTGTTTTTTTATAAATAAATATTTGTTGCACAATATTTAAAATTGTTTATTTTCCAACTCAAAATCTATACTGTAGATTAGTTATTTACTGTAAAACCAGAGAGCAAATACATGTTACAGGTCATAAAAATGACTGAATAAAATATAGTAAAATTTATTTAACTATGAACATGAATTTATTGGAATTTTCCAAGGCAAAACTCATTCAAAATATGATGATTTGTAAAACTAATATATATGCATGTTTTTATAAAAGTACAACTCCATCTGTATATCTTCATTATTTATTGAACTCAAGGGTGTCTGTTGTAAAATCTACAATACAAGTGACAATTATTTTGATTCACATTTTCATTTGTACTTCTGTTTGAAATGCAGTTTAAGCTTGCTTAAAATGTACATTGATTCTCTAATCTATATATCATATAATAGTTTTAAACTCCTCAAAATTTATAGAATCAATTACATATGTATGTCAATATGTGCAACCAATGGATTCAAAAATGGTAAAAGGCTTATTTCCCTCAATATGGTTACATGTTGGTCTGTTTGTTTGGTTAAAATTTATTAGAGATAAAAAAATATATATATATTTTTTGTTCTTCTGTGATTTTGTTTGATAAGTTTATTTTGTGTGAAAAATTTTGCAAAATTTCTCTGGTACATACTAAGTAATGAATAGGTGTCTGCCTTGATTTGTCTTTTCTTCTTGGAGATATGAGGTATGTCATCACAGTTTTGTAGTTTTGTTATTACCTTTGTTTCCAAACATTTTATCAATTTTATTCTCATATAAATCTGACATTGGACCAAAAGACAAAAATATCTGGACATTGTGTTAAAAACAATGTATTATAATCAGAAAATATCAGTCAGAAGCTTATCAATAATGCATGGTAAATTTGTTTAAAAATCAAGGTTAGATTAAAGAATCAATAGTCCATTTGTAAGTAATGACATACATGCATGTAAAGTTATTAAATGTTGCAGACAATCCTAAATTTAGACATTATTCATATCACAGTGAAAAGTATACATGACTCAGGTTAAGTCTACATTACTAAACTTCTTTCTACTAGATTGGTATAGTTTTCTTGGGACATTTTGAGATTGATCATCCCTGTTTAGTGTGAAATGTATATAAATCCTATTCATCTAAAGTGACAAATCCACATACATGTTTGTACACGTACATTTTGTACAACATACCGGTATGAATTTAATTATTTAACTTAGTCTAGAAGCTCCAATCTTACCGTAATAGTTTCAGAGAGGACACAAATACCATATATCAATGCATATATTGTAATTATAAGAACATGTATGTTAGATACTTAGTTTTATGTGCAAAAAGTGTACACAACCATTTCCTTCTTCAATCAACTGCAGTTCAAAATTCAACACTTGCTATTTTGCAATATTTAATACAGCCAATTAACAGTTTCCCAGATTTCTTTTTTTTTTTCAAAGGAAGTTTCATGAAGTAACACATGTAGGAACATTTCTATTGATTGAATGATTTTATGTCAATTGGCATTTTATAAATATATTGGGGTCACTGCATAAGCTCTATTCCCTATTAAACCACAATTCTGGTTTTGAGTGCAATCCTAAGGGGGGTGCGAAATAGACTTTTTCATAGAAAACGTCAACTTTAATAGTCACAGTTGAATCAAAACGCCGAGTCTCATAGTGCTTGTGTCCCGTGCGGGGCCCGGGTGGCGAATAGGCCCGCAGCAGAGCCTAGCTTGTCGTAAGAGGCGACTAAGGGTCTTGGGATTCTGACGTCGGGTCAGTGCTCAGCCCACAGAGCGACCAAGTGTGTACCCTAGGTGGCTGAATAGGGTGGCCCTCGTCCGCGGGGGTTGTCAGGTCTATAATACGGAAACCCTGACCGCCGACCATAGTGGGCCAACGTGTGTGGAGAGTGCCACGCTTCATGCACGTAAAAGACCCCTTTGTGGACCGCCCAGTAGTGCACCACATAGGCTAAATTTTCCGCCCCTACCCACTTCTCCCCTTTTCCTGTGGTTCTTCAAAATTTACCGGTCCTTTGTTTCCCATCCCACCCCCATATTTCATTTATCATCATCGTTTCATGTTCATTTTATCACCCTTTTCATGTTCATCGCCTGTAAATAACCTATATAGCGTTGCACGGGCGTAAAACACCAACTCACTCACTCACTCATAGTGCTTGTTAGTTTTCAAAAGGGGTTGCGATCGCACCCCCCTGTGTACGGGCCTGAAATGATCTTTGTTGGTTGTCTGAGTGTCCAACAGTGCAATAAAAGTTATGCTCTAGAAACCCATTTTCAACCAAATGGTTAACTTAAATATAACCCTTATATGCATGAATGTAGATTCATCTTCCACACTAAGCTTTAATGTCTGAAAGTTTCATGAAATTATTAGAAAGGCCATGGAGGAATTCAAAAAGTGTCATGTCGCCGATGTCTTACTTCCGAACCATTTTTTTTCTGTAATACAGAATGCGGATTCTCCCCATCCCTTGCAATCCAGTTTTCATATCATGAAATAAACAAAGAAAATTGATTATGTATTTTACTTTTATCTGAAAAACAATATCATGTACAATGACAGCTCCTTTGCTCCTTGAATGATGCAGCGTGAAGAGTTCATATTATATCCATACTGTATGATGTTTGTAATTTCTATGTAAGTGTTTGATATTACATTATGCACATGCACCAAATAAATGTTGCTCCTTAATCTATTGCAATCAGTTGAATGTTTGCAAAGTTGCCAGGTGTCCTTTTCATTTTATGAGCAAAAACATCATGCCTGTCTGTATCTGTTAAAAGCCAATAAATCTGTAAAGATAAAAGAATTTATTTCATGAATACTGTACAAATGCAGTATGCATAAAGCAAAGGAGTATCAATGAGGGTAGTAAAGGGGGGACCTGTGCACGGCTGAACGGCAAATAAAAAGTGGCTTTCACGATGAACGAAAAATAATTCTTGCTGATCTTGATGCAGGATAAATAAAGAAACAAAATATTATTCATTAATGAAGAAAAATCCCTGAATTTCGCTCAGTTTTTACAGCTTTGACAGGTTTATGTTTTTGAAACAGTACAACACTGCAAGGAGAAGGCAAAAATTGAGAAGTCCTCAAATTTTATGATTTCTTGGTGAACAATATTTTGTATAGCATTTTTTGTCTTAAAAAATACCATGAACGAAAAATAAATTAAGGTGAACACGATGAACCATGAGTCCACGTATGCTCGGCTGAACAAGAAATAAAAAATTCAGAAATCGATGAACGGAAAGTAAAAAATGTCGAACACGGTGCATGAAAAAAACCTTTACCACCCTCATCAATGGGGCAAGTTGATTACATGTAAGTCCCATATCTCCTATAAAATTTGTCCAATCAAAGTGACATTGCAATATGATCAACTACATGTACATATCATGAGCAACAATCATACAAAATTTCATCATTATCGGTTGAGTGGTCTAAGAGGAGTTCACAGTGAGGGGGGACGGAGACCATTACCATTTAATAGCAATCGGATAACTAAAACTCAAGTTGAAACACTTAAGTTAACAGACACCGATGACAACCACAGCATCATACAATAATATGTCCGTATATATATATGCGGTCGTTTATAAAAATCTGCTGTCGGTTTTCAGTTATTAGAAAAAAACTTATGTTCTATTTTTAGCCATGCCCATGGCAGCCATGTTTTATGATGAATAAAAGATCCCAAGTTGGCAACATCAGTTTTATGCACCTAATGCTAATTAAAAACTGTACCAAGTTTGGTTTCAATTGGACTTATGGTTTCAGAGGAGTCAACATTTGAACAAACAAGGGGTTGCACTAAGTCGTGCTAGGCATACCCCCACTCGACCATTCAGAAAACAGGAAGTAGATGACCGACTGACCTGGAAAGGAGAGGCACGATACAACTCATCATGATAAAGCTGTATACCAAATTTGAAATCAATCCCTTCTGTAGAAGCCAAGAAATCTGTTACAAAAATTGTCTATTTTTGACCCATTAAAAGTCTAAGTTGGCTCGGAAAACAGGAAGTAGATGATGGACTGACCTGGAAAGGGGAAGCATGGTATAACTCATCATGCTGAAGCTGTGTACCAAATTTGAAACCAATCCATCCAGTAGAAGCCAAGAAATCTGTTACAAAAAATTTCACATTTCAAATTTTTTACCCTTAAAAAGTCTAAGTCGGCTCGGAAAACAGGAAGTAGATGATGGACTGACCTAGAAAGGGGAGGCACGGTATAACTCATCATGCTGAAGCTGTGTAACAAATTTGAAACCAATCCATCCAGTAGAAGCCGAGAAATCTGTTACGAAAAATTTCACATTTCAATTTTTTTACCCTAAAAAATTCTAAGTCGGCTTGGAAAACAGGAAGTAGATAATGGATTGACCTGGAAAGGGGAGGCAAGGTGAAACTAATCATGCTGAAGCTGTGTACCAAATTTGAAACCAATCCATCCAGTAGAAGCAGAGAAATTGAACCGGACGGACAGACAGACAAGGTGATTGCAATATAGCCCCCCTCTCTTACGAGTGGGGGTATAATTTACAGAACATGGTCGCCATTGAAGTTATGACAATTGCTGACATGACTCTTTGGGTCAGATGAGCTACATACATTGTACATGTACAAAATGTAAAATGTAGCAGTGTTATACTAGTTTATTTCTCAAAATAAGAGCCCCTATTGTTTAACTAAGGAAGGGAGGGTGTCATATATTTTTTTGTTCTTTTCAGAAATCTTGTTGTGTTTTTCTTTAATTACCTTTGAAGTCAATTGAATCAATGCCTCATCTTAAAATGTACATATTGATGTCTTGGTCTGTAATAATCATTTTCACCAAATATCTGAAAAATACAAAAAAATATAAACATACATGTACATGTATGAAAAATCCTAATCATTGTGAAGTACACAAAATGTAGCTATTCCAATTTGTCATAGTTTTCTTAGGCAAATAGTCATGCTAGTCTCAAATACATTTTTGTACATGTAGGTATTACTCTTTTTGTGTCTTGTCTCATAGACATTTGAGATTGATTCTCCAAGTTTGGTAATTTTGTTATTACCCTTTATTATTCACAAGATTGAGCATACCTAAGGCACGAAACAGTTCTATATACATGCATGGGGTGACTGGAATATTGAATAAAATTACTGAATAATACATGACGATGTACAAAATGATCAGACCCAGTTGCCTGTTGTGACCAGTCCTACATGTATTCACCAGGCTTCCTTAATACGAGGCAGGACGTTAACATATACATGTACAGAGCACATATGAAGTCCCAAGCCAGAAGTTTTTATTAAAGTACTTGTTGTCTTTGTTATTTGTCAATTAAGAAATGGGATGTTTTTAGGATTGCGATTTTGAATCATAGGCATCATATTTAATCTACATGTAGATATAGTGCCAAACAGCAAGCAGCCACCACAGGTCATATTGAAGGCTGCTGGCGGTTTTCCATTGTAGATATTTTTAAATGCCATGTTGGAGTATACATGTTAACTACACTTATTCTAATTGTTGTAAACTACAGGTTTAGAGACTTAGAGTTCATATCTGCTCCCTGATATCAATGGATATCAGCCATGACTTACTGACAGTGACTTACCGGTACATGTATTCTACATGTTATGCATACTCATAATAAAAAAATTAAAAACTAAAATTTATTCTTCTTTCTTTATCATGATTATCTTCTTATTAAACATGTACTGTACATGTCACAGTATGTATGTTATTATAGAACAAAAGTTATCTTGCACAAAGTTTTGCTAATACAATTTCATTCGTGTGTATGTAAATACACCCTCCTACAGTTTTTCATTTTGTGATTCATGAAGAGCATTACATTGTATTAAATATGATTATATAAACCCGAGTCCACAACATTCCAGTGTGGTTTTTAATCATAATATAATGGAAAGGGAGCATACATTTGTGTTCATTTTTGTACATGTACTTTCAAAATAGATTGAGCAACCATTTGATCATTTTTTAGCAGGTGGGTGGAATCTAAAATAAAAGGACAGTGCATTGACAGGATTGTTGAAAAATTCATTGAATTTTTTTTACTGCGTTCGCCAGCACACACAAAATATATCCAGCATTGTCCAGGCTCAGATTTTTAGAAAAATAAAAAAGTATGAGGGGGGGGGGGGGGGGTAGGACCTTTTTCGGGACACCGGGATAAGCCATATTTAAGTTCGGGATTCCGGGATTGGGACAATTTAAGTTCAGAATTCCGGGACAAAATTATATCAACTTTACCGGGCTTTGGGATTTTCTCATTTTTAAGTCGGGATGACGGGATTTTGTAATAAAAAGCTTCGCCGAGGGCAGCATGATACGACCGCAACATGTTGAACCCTGTACGTTTTAGGCCTAATATGGATAGTCTATTGTTCTGGACACATGCAGCCCATGGTGGACTGACAAAGGTTTTTGACACATGCTTCTCTGATGGACTTTCAACCCAGGGGCTAAAAATATAAATTTTGAATGTTGTATTCTACTCTTTAAAAGAATAATGTTTGGGGAAAAAATTAAAAATCGAACCAGAATTTTTTTTAAATTATGATTACAGCCCAAAAAATTTATTCTTAAATTTAGAATCGCTACCTGACAAGAATAAATTTGCAAAAAAAAATTTCAAAATCGGACCACAAATAAAAAAGCCCCATTTGGCCCCTAATTACGTAATAGGGGGAAAAAGGGGGTCGCAAAAATTAATTCCTAATTTTGTATTCGCTATTTGACAAGAACAAACATGCAAAAATTTTTTTCAAAATCGGACCAGAAATAAAAAAGTTTCAATTTCGGCCCCATTTGGCCCCTAATTACGTAATAAGGGGAAAAAGGGGGGTCGCAAAAATTAATTCTTAATTTTGTATCCGCTATTTGACAAGAACAAACATGCAAAAAAATTTTTCAAAATCGGACCAGAAATAAAAAAGTTTCAATTTCGGCCCCTTTTGGCCCCTTATTACGTAACAGGTGAAAAAGGGGTGGGGGTCGCAAAAATAAATTCTCAAATTTGGATTTGCTACTTGACAAAAATAAACTTGCAATAAAAATTTCAAAATCGGACAACAAATAAAAAAGTTTCGATTTTGGCCCTGTTTGGCCCCTAATTACGTAAAAGGGGGAAAAAGGGGGGGTCACAAAAATTAATTCTTAATTTTGTATCCGCTATTTGACAAGAACAAACATGTAAAAAAAAAATTCAAAATCGGACCACAAATAAAAGTTTTTATTTTGGTCCCTTTTGGCCCCTAATTACACAACGAATGAAATTGTATTAGCAAAACTTTGTGCAAGATAACTTTTGTTCTATAATAACATACATACTGTGACATGTACAGTACATGTTTAATAAGAAGATAATCATGATAAAGAAAGAAGAATAAATTTTAGTTTTTAATTTTTTTATTATGAGTATGCATAACATGTAGAATACATGTACCGGTAAGTCACTGTCAGTAAGTCATGGCTGATATCCATTGATATCAGGGAGCAGATATGAACTATCTGAAAATATTTGAATTTTTTTCCCCTTTTGGGCCCCTAATTTCGAAACAAAAAAAGGGGGGACCCCCAAAATCAATCCCAATCATCCTTGTATGGTAAGGAACATCACTGTTAAATTTCATAGCAATTGGATAACTAGAACTAAAGTTATTGTGGAAACAAACAAAAAAAGTAGTATTTTTGGCCCTTTTTTGGCCCCTAATTTCTAAACGAAAAATGGGGGGACCCCCAAAATCAATCCCATGCATCCTTTTATGGTAAGGAACATCATTGTAAAGTTTCATAGCAATCGGATAACTGGAACTAAAGTTATTGTGGAAACACTAAAAAGTTAACAGACAACGACGACGACGACGACGACGACGACGACGACGACGACAACGACGACGACAGCATCATACCATAATACGTCCGCAAATTTTTTGCGGTCGTATAAAAATTAGTTCGGGATTCCGGGATCAGACCCCCCCTCAAGTATGATACATGTAATATAAATATCTATCGCCCCTTTTAAATCAAATGTTCACTCCCTAAGACCTTTTTACAATCATAGTAAACATGGTAATTATTTGATTTGACTACTCGCATGCATATGCCTGACATAAAAAGTTATACTTGTTGTATTCTATAAAAATGAACTAATTCATTTACACAGTTTAGGTTTCATTATTATATAATAAAATCTTTGTAAATAATTCACTCTTTTACATGTTTTATGACAATAAAAAAAATTTTCAGGCTTATTTTCTAGTAAAATAAACTGAATATCATAATATATTTCTCTTTATGTAAAAGTTTGTTATCAAGTAAAAAATAAGGAATGATTTACAAATTGATTTGACATATCAGTCAAGAATCAACTTTCCATCTTCATGATCTTGTTTGCTTAAAGAATTAAGTTCCATCACAGTGATTCAACATTGCACATTTCTGATTCAACATTGCACATTTCTGATTCAATGAATAGGACCATATTGTACCCTCAAAGGAAGGTACGTAGCAGACTCAGGTTTACGTTATCACATCTAGGAAGTACATGTACTTGTATCATATTGGGTTAAAAAAATAGGCTAGCTGTCTACATTGTACATGTATATATAATACTTCATATCGGGCAATACAGTTTCATTTGCATATTTATTTGTGCTTCGACAGGAGGGGAGCATATATAAATAACGAAAAGAAAACGTTGTGCCCCACATGAAGACCGTAACATGAATGTTATAGGACTACATCAAATGGTATGAACTTTTTCTACTGTTGTTGTTAAATATTTGTAAATCCTGCCGGGCTACAGATTTGACAGTTATCTTGTGTCTTGTGCAATGCAGTTTTTTTGGTCAACAGTTTTATACATACATGTATCATATACAATGTACACTCCATGCATGGAAGTTGTTTACATTTATAGCCTGGCCTGTAGAAAAACAAATGTGGATGTCGACACCATAATTACTGACTTGTTTTGTGAGATTTTATACCAAAGTTTTCTACCTTGCATGTACAGCACTGCTCTAAAGCGTTCAGAGCCAAAAATGTGTATCTGTGTACATGTGCACACGTGTAAATATTCAATGATTGATCGTCTTTTAACCACTTTACCAACGTCAGCGTAAACAAATATGGCCTTTGATAATTCATGAAGGTATTGAAATACATGCTCTTACCTTATTGTCAGAGATAAAGATGATTTTTGTGTCGAATTCATGTTGTTTTGCTTTCTGTTTTCGCACAATAATTTTTTTCGATTTGTTGATAGTTGAAAGCACCTTGCAGACACAGATCGGATTTTGATTGGTCGATAATAAAAAGGGGCGTTGGTTCCTTTTCAGCGGACACGAACAATATTTTTGTTCACCGAATATAAATACAAAGACATTTGATTCAATAAATAACGGAAAACAGTAGTTCACAATAAGTTTTATTGTATTCGTTCAATTATTTTAACTAAAATAAAGAAATAAATGTACGGCAATAGCATTTTCACTCGAGACGCTGAAACCATGGACGGCGCCATTTTGAATATATAATTAGGTTTTTGTGGGAGTTATCTCCCCTGTCATTTTTTATAAAATGTTGCCTTAACCCTGCTGCGTTACTTCTGTTTAAATCTACACCAAAAACAATTATTTCTGGGTATCTCAAATTTTGGAGCCAAATATTGGCCTTAGTGCCCCTACTCCTTTCTTTTGGTTTCTTCCTAACTTTTCATTTCTCCCATTTCAAATGGGTTACATTCCTAAAACATAAATTTATTTCCAGAAAATTTATAGACTAACACTATAAATCTCTTGGAACCCTAGTTATGCTAGGATCTATAAACAGGTCCTTCACTCAAATAAAGACAATCTTCCAACAATGGTGTTTCATAATTTCAATTAAATGTGTAATATTTTGTATATTTTTATGCCCCCGCGACGACGTGTCGGCGGACATTAAGTTTTACTCATGTCCGTCCGTACGTACGTACGTTCGAATTTCCGTCAAGCTTTTCTCAGAAACCGTAAATGGGAATGACTATAAACAAGTTAGGATGGTTCAGTATTACAAACAATACGTCCTAAGCGAATTTTAGACCTGTCAGACATTTACTTCCTGTTTAGGTCTGGATAGATACCACAATTGACATGAAAATGTCCGTCAAGCTTTTCTCAGAAACCCATCATGGGAATGATTTTAAACTTGGTAGGATGGTTAAGTATGATAAACTATGCGTCCTAAGCGACTTTCAGACCTTCGGACGTCAACTTTTTATTTGAAGCCAGCAGGTGCATCCGTGTCCCATGGACACATTCTTTTTTATTTATCCATTAACATAGTGTATTTTTTGTTGTTGTATATTTTGTGATATTGCTTTCTTTGCAGTGCCATAATAAGTGATGTTGCATAGATTTGACAGCTGTCATAATTTAATATTGTTTAATCTACTAACCTACCTTAAAAGGGTATATTTAGGGTTAATATTTTCTTTGAATGAGGGACCTTCGCAGATTAAATCGGGAAAAATTGGATAGAGAAAAAAAAATCTTGTATCACGATCAAAAAATTTTATATCTAGATACTGCTTTATTTTGTTTTTTATGTGTATTTTAAGCTGTACATACATACAGACTATGAAAATATTTATGGATAATCACAAAAATAAATGCAATTAATTTCCACAATATCTTTACTAATCATATTTCATACCAGGCACTTAGGACAAAACTTGTTTGCTGATGGACCAAGGCTCATCATGTGATAATCCGTTACAACCAAAGATATCTCATAAAAGCATCAAAATTTTCAATTCAAAATCTATAAATATAATACAGATCTATGTATGGTTACTCTTATATCCTCCCTATATGTCTGAAAATTAGACCATTGGTCTATAGTAAAATCTTTTTTCTTATAAAGTTAAACAAATGAACATAGAAGCCTATTCAACTTAATAATAAATCTAATGTCAAAAGAATATAATACAAGTACAACATTGATTTCTTAAACTTTTTATTGAAACATGTTTCACTCATTCAAAATTAAGAGTATTTTGACAATATTTTTCCATTCTCCAGTTAACGTTCGACCCAGTTTGGGTTGCACCTATTATCATATTTTTCTCGTTGCATCAACAAAATTTGTGTTAATATTGTATATTCGCAAGCTTTTAGGGCAGAATCATTCTCTTATCTAAATCTTCTGAAATCAAAGTTTTCCCCATTTCCTCCATTTTATCATCATTTCATGTTCATTGTATCACCACTTTTATGTTCATCTCCCGGATATAGCCGAAATTGCGCTGCTTGGGAGTAAAGCAATAACTAACTAACTAACTAACTTACTGGATGTCATTGCAAATCTTGCATTGCAATCTGATCAGTCAAACCCAATCAGTAAAAAAAAATTACCTCCTTCTCGGTAACTGGTTAACCAGATAATTTGCCTTGGACTGCGTGAATCGGGCCACCTTCTGGAAGTATTTGCAGCCAGATCGTCAATGAACAAATTCCTGGGGATAGAAACTAAGGGAAGACCGCCTCTAACTTGTTTAAGATTATAAACTAATGTAGAACTAAAGGTTCATACATACACTTTGAAAAAATATAGGTTCTTACATAAGTTCTTGGAAAACACCAGCTGATCTACCATGGTGATAATTTTTTAGCACACCTGTACCAAAGGTGTCTGTCGTCGTCGTCTTTTAACAATTTTAAAACAAATCTTCTCCTGAAACTACCAATTTCTATATTTTTATGGGTCTGATAGAAGTGATATGCATAATTACCGACAATTTAATATGAGGAACTCGCTTATGATCATATAAGGTGTCATGTCCACAATTTTTGGGTCGAATTTTGTAGTTTCAGTTCCCACAATTTTTTGTCAACACATTTTTTCAACACGTTTGTGCTCTTCATGAGCCCACAAAGTAAGTTTGCATTTGTTTTTATACGACCGAAATTTTTTTTGCGATCGTATTATGTTATGGCGATGTCGTTGTCGTCGTCGTCGTCGTTGTCGTTGTCGTCGTCGTCTGTAGACACTTTGGTTTCCGTGCGATAACTTTAGTGGTAGTTAACCAATTGTTATAAAATTTTGATATGATGTTTATAACCATAAAGGAAGGTTTGTATTGCATTTGGGGTATCTGGCCCCTATCATTTTAGAAAAAGAGCCAAAAGGGGCTAAAACGGATGTATTGACAAAACGTCTGTAGAATGTTTAATTTTCATCCGATTTTGATAATTCTTTTTTTATTGTATTCCTCAATAAATTCTGTCAACACAATGTAACAACACTTTTGATGTATCTTGTACCGTTACATTGCTATAAGGGGTCAAAAAGGGGCCACACCCAAAAAATCGACTTTTTATTTGTGGTCCGATTTTCAACATCTTTTTTTCATTGGAATCCTTGTAAAAATCCCTGCCTGCGTTTTTCAATCAGATTTGCAATATCTCATACCGTTTTTTTGAGAAATTAGGGGTCAAAGGGGCCAAAAACACCATTTATAAAAGTTTGTCCAGGCAAATAGTTTTTTTTACCAATATTAAGTTGTAGTGGGCCAGCCAATTGTTATGAAGTTTAAATATGATGATTATATCCACTATAGGAATGTTGGTTTTTGTATTTGGGGTTTGTGGCCCCTACTGTTTTAGAAAAAAAGGGCCAAAGGGGCTAAAACGGGTGAATTGACAAAACTGTTGTAGAATGTTCATTATTCATTCAATTTTGAAAGTTCCTTTTTTGTCGAAGTGCTCAAAAAATTCTGTCTACTAAATGTGTCAATGATTTTGGTATGTATTTTACCATTACATTGCTACAGGGGGCTAAAGACAGGCCACGCCCATAAAGTCAACTTTTTTATTTTTGGTCCGATTTTCAAAATCTTTTTTTCATTGGAATCCTTGTAAAAATCCCTGCCTGCGTTTTTCAATCAGATTTGCAATATCTCATACCGTTTTCGAGAAATTAGGAGTCAAAAGGGTCAAAACACCATTTATAAAAGTTTGTCCAGGCAAATAGTTTTTTTACCAATATTAAGTTGTAGTGGGCCAGCCAATTGTTATGAAGTTTAAATATGATGATTATATCCACTAAAGGAATGATGGTTTTGTATTTGGGGTTTATGGTCCCTACTGTTTTAGAATAAAGGGCCAAAGGGGCTAAAACGGGTGAATTGACAAAACTGTTGTAGAATGTTCATTATTCATTCAATTTTCGACATCCTTGCACATATTTAAAAGATGTTTGGTATGTGAGTTACAGGTCAAGTTTGAGTTTCGTTTTGGTCCACTGATTTTGACTTAAATGATGGCCCTTGGACTTGCAAATTTTGTAAATATAGCAGTTGTCCGCACTTTTTTCTACATCCTTGCAAATATTCAAAAGATTTTTAGTATGTGAGTCTACCATGATGAGTTACAACTCAAGTTTGAGTTTCGTTCTGGTCCACTGATTTTGACCTAAGTTACGGCCCTTGGACTTTGTGTAAAAATAAAAGTTTTATTTTATTTGCCAGCGGGGCATCAGTGTCATCTTGACACATTTTCTTGTTTTCAATATTTTTTGTAGAGCGTCTTTGATGGGTCATCCTTGTTCTAACTCTTAATTAATTCAAAATAAACAGGCAACTTTTAAACTGCAATTATTTTGGTAACTGACAACTGTAAGAGAAAAATATGTGAATCATATTTTATTTAAGAATAAGAATCCTGGCATGGCAGATGCTGTCTCCTTATTTGCTTAAGATGGTCCCGGATTATTTTCCTAAGTTTCGCCAATTCTATTGAGTACTTTGATGATATAATGCCTACAAAATAAACATTGATTTGCTTGTCAGCCGTGTAGCTCTATCAAGGAAGTCGTTGTACTCCCCACATGCTCTGGAATAACGAATCAATTGTGATACGTAAACTCCATATGCTTGAATAGACGGAATGTTGCTGCATGGAAAGGGAAAGTTAACTATTGGAAAGTTGAAGACATCACGTTTGTCATTGAGCTTTGTACAAAGCCTTCCTTGTGTGTCAATTTCGAGATCCAACTATAAAGCGGACCTCCTAGAATCTGTAGTGTCCTGTATCTCAAGTTCCATCGGATATACGAGATTGCATTTTTAAGATTCTACGAATAGTTTTAATAGTGGAACTATATATCGCTGCTGGTGGATTTAAAACACATACCCTCTAGTTGTTCCTTGCTGAAGGCAAGTAATTTCTTCATCCATCTGTGTGTTTTTATTTTTTAAGGTTGCAACTCCTCCTAAATAAATATAGGTAGTATAACATAGGTATTATAAAATAATTTTGTATAACGTTTATTGTAAACATTTTAAATCATTAAATCCTTTCACAATGGTGTTACAATCTATAATTTAGGAGAACCCTTAGGTTTATTTTCTTTTAAAAAAGTTATTCTGATTTCATTTTCAGTAACTTTAAATATGTGCAGCTTTCATAAAATTAAGATCGGTTTCCATGATCATCAGTGTCCTCAAACAGAGACGTCATCAGTGTCTATGATCATTAGGACTCCCGATTATAGGGTCTGCAATTATTAACAATGATATGTATATGAACCTTGTATAATATGGACCTTATAAAAACATATGTATATGAACCTTGTATAATATGGACCTTATAAAAACATATGTATATGAACTCTATATACGTAAATGTGCATTATTGGTTTCTATGATACAAACATCAATATACGTCATCAGTGACTTTGATCATTAGGGCATACATACACTTTGAAAAAATATAGGTTCTTACATAAGTTCTTGGAAAACACCAGCTGATCTACCATGGTGATAATTTTTTAGCACACCTGTACCAAAGGTGTCTGTCGTCGTCGTCTTTTAACAATTTTAAAACAAATCTTCTCCTGAAACTACCAATTTCTATATTTTTATGGGTCTGATAGAAGTGATATGCATAATTACCGACAATTTAATATGAGGAACTCGCTTATGATCATATAAGGTGTCATGTCCACAATTTGTGGGTCGAATTTTGTAGTTTCAGTTCCCACAATTTTTTGTCAACACATTTTTTCAACACGTTTGTGCTCTTCATGAGCCCACAAAGTAAGTTTGCATTTGTTTTTATACGACCAAAATTTTTTTGCGATCGTATTATGTTATGGCGAAGTCGTTGTCGTCGTCGTCGTTGTCGTTGTCGTCTGTAGACACTTTGGTTTACGTGCGATAACTTTAGTGGTAGTTAACCAATTGTTATAAAATTTTGATATGATGTTTATAACCACTAAAGGAAGGTTGGCATTGCATTTGGGGTATCTGGCCCCTATCATTTTAGAAAAAGAGCCAAAAGGGGCTTAAACGGATGTATTGACAAAACGTCTGTAGAATGTTTAATTTTCATCCGATTTTGTTAATTCTTTTTTTATTGTATTACTCAATAAATTCTGTCAACACAATGTAACAACACTTTTGATGTATCTTGTACCGTTACATTGCTATAAGGGGTCAAAAAGGGGCCACACCCAAAAAATCGACTTTTTATTTGTGGTCCGACTTTCAAAATATTTTTTTCATTGGAATCCATGTAAAAATCTCTGCCTGCGTTTTTCAATCAGATTTGCAATATCTCATACCGTTTTTTTGAGAAATTAGGGGTAAAAGGGGCCAAAAACACCATTTATAAAAGTTTGTCCAGGCAAATAGTTTTTTTTACCAATATTAAGTTGTAGTGGGCCAGCCAATTGTTATGAAGTTTAAATATGATGATTATATCCACTATAGGAATGTTGGTTTTTGTATTTGGGGTTTGTGGCCCCTACTGTTTTAGAAAAAAAGGGCCAACGGGGCTAAAACGGGTGAATTGACAAAACTGTTGTAGAATGTTCATTATTCATTCAATTTTGAAAGTTCCTTTTTTGTCGAAGTGCTCATAAAATTCTGTCTACTAAATGTGTCAATGATTTTGGTATGTATTTCTCCATTACATTGCTACAGGGGGCTAAAGACAGGCCATGCCCATAAAGTCAACTTTTTTATTTTTGGTCCGATTTTCAAAATCTTTTTTTCATTGGAATCCTTGTAAAAATCCCTGCCTGCGTTTTTCAATCAGATTTGCAATATCTCATACCGTTTTCGAGAAATTAGGGGTCAAAGGGGCCAAAACACCATTTATAAAAGTTTGTCCAGGCAAATAGTTTTTTTACCAATATTAAGTTGTAGTGGACCAGCCAATTGTTATGAAGTTTAAATATGATGATTATATCCACTAAAGGAATGTTGGTTTTTGTATTTGGGGTTTGTGGCCCCTACTGTTTTAGAAAAAAAGGGCCAAAGGGGCTAAAACGGGTGAATTGACAAAACTGTTGTAGAATGTTCATTATTCATTCAATTTTCGCACTTTTTTTCGACATCCTTGCACATATTTAAAAGATGTTTGGTATGTGAGTCTACCATGTTGAGTTACAGGTCAAGTTTGAGTTTCGTTTTGGTCCACTGATTTTGACTTAAATGATGGCCCTTGGACTTGCAAATTTTGTAAATATAGCAGTTGTCCGCACTTTTTTCTACATCCTTGCATATATTCAAAAGATTTTTAGTATGTGAGTCTACCATGATGAGTTACAACTCAAGTTTGAGTTTCGTTCTGGTCCAATGATTTTGACCTAAGTTACGGCCCTTGGACTTTGTGTAAAAATAACAGTTTTATTTTATTTGCCAGCGGGGCATCAGTGTCATCTTGACACATTTTCTTGTTTTCAATATTTTTTGTACAGCGCCTTTGATGGGTCATCCTTGTTCTAACTCTTAATTAATTCAAAATAAACAGGCAACTTTTAAACTGCAATTATTTTGGTAACTGACAACTGTAAGAGAAAAATATGTGAATCATATTTTATTGAAGAATAAGAATCCTGGCATGGCAGATGCTGTCTCCTTATTTGCTTAAGATGGTCCCGGATTATTTTCCTAAGTTTCGCCAATTCTATTGAGTACTTTGATGATATAATGCCTACAAAATAAACATTGATTTGCTTGTCAGCCGTGTAGCTCTATCAAGGAAGTCGTTGTACTCCCCGCATGCTCTGGAATAACGAATCAATTGTGATACGTAAACTCCATATGCTTGAATAGACGGAATGTTGCTGCATGGAAAGGGAAAGTTAACTATTGGAAAGTTGAAGACATCACGTTTGTCATTGAGCTTTGTACAAAGCCTTCCTTGTGTGTCAATTTCGAGATCCAACTATAAAGCGGACCTCCTAGAATCTGTAGTGTCCTGTATCTCAAGTTCCATCGGATATACGAGATTGCATTTTTAAGATTCTACGAATAGTTTTAATAGTGGAACTATATATCGCTGCTGGTGGATTTAAAACACATACCCTCTAGTTGTTCCTTGCTGAAGGCAAGTAATTTCTTCATCCATCTGTGTGTTTTTATTTTTTAAGGTTGCAACTCCTCCTAAATAAATATAGGTAGTATAACATAGGTATTATAAAATAATTTTGTATAACGTTTATTGTAAACATTTTAAATCATTAAATCCTTTCACAATGGTGTTACAATCTATAATTTAGGAGAACCCTTAGGTTTATTTTCTTTTAAAAAAGTTATTCTGATTTCATTTTCAGTAACTTTAAATATGTGCAGCTTTCATAAAATTAAGATCGGTTTCCATGATCATCAGTGTCCTCAAACAGAGACGTCATCAGTGTCTATGATCATTAGGACTCCCGATTATAGGGTCTGCAATTATTAACAATGATATGTATATGAACCTTGTATAATATGGACCTTATAAAAACATATGTATATGAACCTTGTATAATATGGACCTTATAAAAACATATGTATATGAACTCTATATACGTAAATGTGCATTATTGGTTTCTATGATACAAACATCAATATACGTCATCAGTGACTTTGATCATTAGGGCATACATACACTTTGAAAAAATATAGGTTCTTACATAAGTTCTTGGAAAACACCAGCTGATCTACCATGGTGATAATTTTTTAGCACACCTGTACCAAAGGTGTCTGTCGTCGTCGTCTTTTAACAATTTTAAAACAAATCTTCTCCTGAAACTACCAATTTCTATATTTTTATGGGTCTGATAGAAGTGATATGCATAATTACCGACAATTTAATATGAGGAACTCGCTTATGATCATATAAGGTGTCATGTCCACAATTTGTGGGTCGAATTTTGTAGTTTCAGTTCCCACAATTTTTTGTCAACACATTTTTTCAACACGTTTGTGCTCTTCATGAGCCCACAAAGTAAGTTTGCATTTGTTTTTATACGACCAAAATTTTTTTGCGATCGTATTATGTTATGGCGAAGTCGTTGTCGTCGTCGTCGTTGTCGTTGTCGTCTGTAGACACTTTGGTTTACGTGCGATAACTTTAGTGGTAGTTAACCAATTGTTATAAAATTTTGATATGATGTTTATAACCACTAAAGGAAGGTTGGCATTGCATTTGGGGTATCTGGCCCCTATCATTTTAGAAAAAGAGCCAAAAGGGGCTTAAACGGATGTATTGACAAAACGTCTGTAGAATGTTTAATTTTCATCCGATTTTGTTAATTCTTTTTTTATTGTATTACTCAATAAATTCTGTCAACACAATGTAACAACACTTTTGATGTATCTTGTACCGTTACATTGCTATAAGGGGTCAAAAAGGGGCCACACCCAAAAAATCGACTTTTTATTTGTGGTCCGACTTTCAAAATATTTTTTTCATTGGAATCCATGTAAAAATCTCTGCCTGCGTTTTTCAATCAGATTTGCAATATCTCATACCGTTTTTTTGAGAAATTAGGGGTAAAAGGGGCCAAAAACACCATTTATAAAAGTTTGTCCAGGCAAATAGTTTTTTTTACCAATATTAAGTTGTAGTGGGCCAGCCAATTGTTATGAAGTTTAAATATGATGATTATATCCACTATAGGAATGTTGGTTTTTGTATTTGGGGTTTGTGGCCCCTACTGTTTTAGAAAAAAAGGGCCAACGGGGCTAAAACGGGTGAATTGACAAAACTGTTGTAGAATGTTCATTATTCATTCAATTTTGAAAGTTCCTTTTTTGTCGAAGTGCTCATAAAATTCTGTCTACTAAATGTGTCAATGATTTTGGTATGTATTTCTCCATTACATTGCTACAGGGGGCTAAAGACAGGCCATGCCCATAAAGTCAACTTTTTTATTTTTGGTCCGATTTTCAAAATCTTTTTTTCATTGGAATCCTTGTAAAAATCCCTGCCTGCGTTTTTCAATCAGATTTGCAATATCTCATACCGTTTTCGAGAAATTAGGGGTCAAAGGGGCCAAAACACCATTTATAAAAGTTTGTCCAGGCAAATAGTTTTTTTACCAATATTAAGTTGTAGTGGACCAGCCAATTGTTATGAAGTTTAAATATGATGATTATATCCACTAAAGGAATGTTGGTTTTTGTATTTGGGGTTTGTGGCCCCTACTGTTTTAGAAAAAAAGGGCCAAAGGGGCTAAAACGGGTGAATTGACAAAACTGTTGTAGAATGTTCATTATTCATTCAATTTTCGCACTTTTTTTCGACATCCTTGCACATATTTAAAAGATGTTTGGTATGTGAGTCTACCATGTTGAGTTACAGGTCAAGTTTGAGTTTCGTTTTGGTCCACTGATTTTGACTTAAATGATGGCCCTTGGACTTGCAAATTTTGTAAATATAGCAGTTGTCCGCACTTTTTTCTACATCCTTGCATATATTCAAAAGATTTTTAGTATGTGAGTCTACCATGATGAGTTACAACTCAAGTTTGAGTTTCGTTCTGGTCCAATGATTTTGACCTAAGTTACGGCCCTTGGACTTTGTGTAAAAATAACAGTTTTATTTTATTTGCCAGCGGGGCATCAGTGTCATCTTGACACATTTTCTTGTTTTCAATATTTTTTGTACAGCGCCTTTGATGGGTCATCCTTGTTCTAACTCTTAATTAATTCAAAATAAACAGGCAACTTTTAAACTGCAATTATTTTGGTAACTGACAACTGTAAGAGAAAAATATGTGAATCATATTTTATTGAAGAATAAGAATCCTGGCATGGCAGATGCTGTCTCCTTATTTGCTTAAGATGGTCCCGGATTATTTTCCTAAGTTTCGCCAATTCTATTGAGTACTTTGATGATATAATGCCTACAAAATAAACATTGATTTGCTTGTCAGCCGTGTAGCTCTATCAAGGAAGTCGTTGTACTCCCCGCATGCTCTGGAATAACGAATCAATTGTGATACGTAAACTCCATATGCTTGAATAGACGGAATGTTGCTGCATGGAAAGGGAAAGTTAACTATTGGAAAGTTGAAGACATCACGTTTGTCATAGAGCTTTGTACAAAGCCTTCCTTGTGTGTCAATTTCGAGATCCAAATATAAAGCGGACCTCCTAGAATCTGTAGTGTCCTTTATCTCAAGTTCCATCGGATATACGAGATTGCATTTTTAAGATTCTACGAATAGTTTTAATAGTGGAACTATATATCGCTGCTGGTGGCTTTAAAACACATACCCTCTAGTTGTTCCTTGTTGAAGGCAAGTAATTTCTTCATCCATCTGTGTGTTTTTATTTTTTAAGGTTGCAACTCCTCCTAAATAAATATAGGTAGTATAACATAGGTATTATAAAATAATTTTGTATAACGTTTATTGTAAACATTTTAAATCATTAATTCCTTTCACAATGGTGTTACAATCTATAATTTAGGAGAACCCTTAGGTTTATTTTCTTTTAAAAAAGTTATTCTGATTTCATTTTCAGTAACTTTAAATATGTGCAGCTTTCATAAAATTAAGATCGGTTTCCATGATCATCAGTGTCCTCAAACAGAGACGTCATCAGTGTCTATGATCATTAGTACTCCCGATTATAGGGTCTGCAATTATTAATAATGATATGTATATGAACCTTGTATAATATGGACCTTATAAAAACATATGTATATGAACTCTATATACGTAAATGTGCATTATTGGTTTCTATGATACAAACATCAATATACGTCATCAGTGACTTTGATCATTAGGGCTCCCAATTATAATCCCTATACAGATTATCATAAGGATCCCCTATTATAGACCATATACGGATATCAATATACGTATAGATTATCATAAGGGTCCCCAATAATAGAGTCTATTAGACCTTATACAGATATCGATATACGTCATCATTGTCTAAGGTCTCCAATTATAAACCCTATATATGTTTTAAAGAGGACCCCCAACACACCCCTATTATAGTCAGGTGCTCCGGAAAAGTAAGCTTTTAAACAGTCTGGGTTCGATTTATATTCTATATTGAAATGTTTTACATGCATATAACATGAACATGGTTTTAAATATAAAACCAGGAATGGTGTTGAAAATTTGTTATTCAAGGGGAAAAAACAATTATCACTACTCAAAATTTTATAATATGCTTCTTTGCAGGCGATGCTCTGTTATGGCCGAGATTACGCTAGTTCAAAAAAAGCTAAAACCCGTGCACTACCTGACCCCAAATATTGGAACAAATACAAGATAAGAATAATGTCATTTACAGGTACAACATTTCTTTTAAATTTGTATCTCTAAACTGTCAAAATATGTATAAATATAACCATGATCTTTCATAAGGCAACATAAAATAATCTGTACATATTCCTTTGTTTTATCAATCATTGCTTGGCTTTACTTTGGTTTATTTTCATCTTTATGCTACTAAATAAAATATAACAGCTTAAGCATGACAAGTTGTATGTTGCCTCTCCTTTCCATGTCAGTCGTGAATCAATTTCCTGTTTTCTGAGCCGACTTAAACTTTTTAAGGGTAGAAAACAGACAATTTTTCGTTACATATTTCTCGACTTCTTACAGAAGGTTTTAATTTCAAATTCAGTTTACAGCTTTAGCACGATGAGTTGTATCGTGCCTCCCCTTTCCACGCGAGTCCCGCATCTACTTACTGTTTGTTACTGTTCTGAGTGGTCGAGTGGGGTATCCTTAGCGCGACTAAGTGCAACCCCTTGTTTGGTATTAAAATATTGCTTATAGTATTTTAATGACGAATTCAGTTTAAATTTTCCGAAAGTTTTGCACAATATAAAAGCCTGCTATTTTCCTTTTCATGTTCATCTGTTCCTGTAATAACCTATATAGCGTAACACAAGCGTAAAACATCAATACTCACTCACTGTTCAAATCTTTGTATTATTATAAAGCATGATTAGACATTCTTGCACCTTAAGAAATCCATTTTACTACCTCCAATAATTAAAATATCCGACAAATCTTCGTCCAATTACTCAACCCAAAAAGTAGCATGTTAACCATACTATCGTTAATACTACAATGATAATACATGTACATTTCATGCTCCCGGTGGCAAATAGGCCCGCAGCAGAGCCTAGCTTTTCGTTAGAGGCGACTAAGAGTTTTTAGATTCTGAAGTCAGGTCAGTGCTCAGCCCAGAGAGCGACCAAAATAGAGTGGCCCTTGTACGACAATGGGACCGCATTGTAGCTCCATCCAAACGAAGATGTCAAAGGACCTTCATTATTGTAGCTATCTTATATGGTGCTGCTCTTGTTGTTTTAATCTTTTCTTCCTTTGGCCTTTGATTTTTTTCATTATAACTATTTATGAATGTTTTCAGTTTCTTATCCGTTCGGAATTTTGAAACTTTTGCGTTTTGTTCATTCTTTTCGGCAAATATCAGTTTTATATATTCCGCCTTATCCGTGAACATGTTTGTGAATTCTTGAAAAGTTTCCCATAACTTTTGTAAGACTACATTGTTAACATGTCCACGAATGCTTTTAAGTTTAACTGTAAAGAAAGTCTTAGCCTGGTCTAATCTGAAGAAAGGAAAAAAAACTACAAACTGTTAGTCTTTCTCTGTTATACCTTCCCCGGTCAGTTTGCTATCGAAATCTTGTTTGCAAGGTAGATTGGTGTCTACTAATTTTTTCTCGCCATCAACATAGTCGTATGGAAAAACACCTTTTCTCAGCATCCTGGAAAATTGCTCTGGGGTTGGGAAGTATTTTGCCAGTTGCTTAAAATTTGGTCGCATTCTTCAGCAAGGTTGCTGGTAAGTTTGGCCAGAGGTTCGTCCAAAAACAACATCGAGTCGATGTATAGCTAGGAACCCAAAGAGAAGGAGATGTACTTATCTTTCTTGTGAGGTATAATCTTGATTTCACGGTCTTTGTGCTTCCCGATTTGGTCATCAGGTAGGCGTCAAACCCTCTATGATTGTGGAACAGTACAGGGATGTACTATGTTACTTTCATTTTCAGGTTGCAATTGTTGCAAGCGATACCTCGTACATCTCCCGTCAGGTGGTCGTGGTCCATCACCTTGTCATTCTTCTCGCTGAATGGTTTGCGACATGCATGACAAGTTATTGCTTTTGCAAACTCCATTCTTACGAAATCGTTAACGATCATGGGTGTATTCATGTTCATGATGATGCAACTTTTTCTTGATGGGCCACCTATTGATTTTCCAAAAGTGAGAGCATATTGAAAGGAAAAAAAAATAGAAATTTAGAAATTAGAAATGGAAGGTTATCAAAACGAACAAAAGGGATAGATGGTTGATGGCAGACAGATAGTAAAACTGGTCTTAAAGCAGGCAAACTTCCAAGTTCCCCTCCCTCTTAGTTGATCATTTCTGCTTATAGAATATGGAGAGTGGTCAGATCAATATGCATGCAACACCTGTGTCAGTCTCAGTCAAAGATAACCGAAAGTCAGAAGACGTTAAGAAATGATCGAGTAGAATTTGCTTCTTAATAGGACCCCGCCAAGAAAAGCGTCTACAATCTGTTCCCTGAATATATCAATTAAATCTAATTCTTCCATCTTTTGAAAAATTTGCTTCTGCGCTTTTTTCGTTATTTTTATATTCAAAAGTAGCACATAAATGTGTAAAGATCCATGGAGGGAATTAAATTTTCAAGCTAAAGATGATCCTTAATTCTGAAATAACGTATCTTGTATCAATCTACGAGAGAGAGAGAGAGTTTTTTCTTAACCCAGAAAAATCATCATTGTCAAATTTATGAAAAAATTATGAAGTGGAAAAACTTCAATATGTCAACTTCTGAAGATCGAGCTTGACCTGTATTTTATTGTACTTAACAGCTGTGCAAAATATCATTTAATCCCTTGACATTTTTTTAAGTTATCATCTGGAAATCTTCTAGGGACTGACGGACGGACAAATGCAGAATGAAACAGTTAGTTAGTTAGTTATTGCTTTACTTCCAAGCAGCACGATTTTGTCTATATCCGGGAGATGAACATGAAATTGGTGATACTATGAACATGAAATGATGATGAAGTGGATGAAATGGGGACATAAGGCCAACAGGGTAGGAGAGTTTTGACTGCCACTAAAAAAAGGAGTGTTGGGTAGGGACGGAAAATTTAGCCTCCTGCATAGGGATCCTACGAGTCCTACTCTTACCCAGACCTGCAGCAGGGTTCTTTAACGTGCGAGGAACGTGACATTTTTCCCAACACGGTGCACCACTATGGTTTGCGGTCAGGTTTTCCGCATTATCGCCTGACGACCCCGCATCTCTCGTTGTCAGGGCTGCCCCATTCAACCACCTTGGGCAAACATCCCAGTCGCTTTGTGGGCAAAGCGGCCTGACCCGATGACAGGTTTCTGAGCGCTCTCAGAATGAAGCAGAGGGTGTAACTTAATACATCGCCACTTCGTGTGGCAGAGTATAAAAGTCCGAACATTTCTCTCACATTAATCTAAAACAAAAGATACAAATAAACAAGGAAATGTCCAAAAGACAATTAATATAAGATGTTGCCTCATCAAGTAAATTCCCTAAATTAACAAGGGCATCTTTATTCTGACATAGATATGTGGCATTTTGTAAAAGAGAACGTTTTGTCTCTGCATCGAATTGCCTCTGCTTTTTAACCAGACATAGAACGTTTTTTGTGGTTGACTTAAATCAGATAATTCGGCTGCCTGATCATGAACAAGAGAGTTAACTGAACCATTTTGATCTTCTTCATCTTCTAAACTGCTATGTGTTGTGGTTAAAAGTGTGATACATTCGTCCATGATGAAATATGGTGACATTCTGTATTTCTCAGGAAATTCCTGCCATGTGACATCAACACTGTTTATGAGTGCAAACATGTGTTTGCATGGTAGTAGAGTCCACTGAAAGTCGTGATATTTACAGGAAGGCATGTCATTGTCATTATATAAAATAATGTGATAATGTTGTCTCCTCTCATCATATTGACTCTTCACCTATAATAGTGTTAGGAAAAGGTAATTTTTCATAAAATTCAACACCGCAAGTACATTTATATTCTATTAAGAAAACTTTCAATATCAGACTAAATGTTTTGATAGAATTGTGAAAAGTAGTTTTTTTTATCATACTATAAACTTTTTCATGTATTTTCTTACCAGTTTATTTTCATAACAATTTTTTTTCTCTTACCTCACAAAATTTCTTACATGTACAAGTTACAGAATTACTCAAGAGTGAGTTAGTTAGTTATAACGATTTCGGCTATTTCCTGGAGATGAACATGAAAGGGATAACATAATTAACATAAAATGGTGTGATAAAGTGGAGGAAATAGGGACACAAGGCCAATCAGGGTTGGGAGTTTAGACTGCCACAGGAAGAGATGATTGATGTGGGCCAATTTAGCCTCCTGCAAGGGATCCTTCAGATCATACTCTTAGCGAGACCTAAAACATGATGGGAACGTGGCATTTTACCAACACAGTGCATCACTATGGGTTGCAAAAAAGTATAGAGTATACTTAATATATAACATATGTACCATCTTACACATTAATTTTTTTTTCAGAAAGATTTTAAGCTGAAAATCAAAAGGGGTAATTGAGACCTTAAATACATACAGTGTACTCATTTGGTGAAAGAATTTCTATGTCTTTCCTATCAATAAGCTCGCCAAGTGCCATGCAGTGTTCTATAAACTCTGGTGGTCTATGATGGAGAAATTCCGGTATATCTGAGTTGTATTTTCTCCTTACTCCCTTTAGACCAACAGCGTTGTCATTCATGTACCTGTAAACATATATGGAAATAAAACATATTCTAATGCAATATTTTTGTAAGATGCTTTTTCATTTGACGAATACCCGCGTAAAACCCACGATTTACCTTTCGTAACTAAGGAAAGTCGCCATATTGGAAAATCCACGTATCGAGAACGAAGCATAGTGTATACGCGATCTGTATGTCAAACATCTTTTCTTCTAAATATGTTAGGAATTAAAGCGTAAAGTTGTCCTAACAACATCGGGAATAACAGATTTCAGTTGGTGCTTTCCCGTGACGTCACGAATGCTTTTGTACCAAAAGGGGGCATGCTTTCTCGCGGATTTTCTAATAAACAGGTTTTTTTTCTGATCGATTGCATTACAATGGAAATAACTGTATTGTATTTTAAGCTTGATGGCGTCAAACTTGATTTTACTCTCACAAACTAGATTTGCAACAGTAAAATTTATGTTTTGCGCCCTCAAAGCTTGAAATACAATACAGTAAATCCTAATTGGGCCTACTATAATTTAAACATAAAATGCAAGTATACACAATAAAATAAAAGCTACTTTATAATACATGAAATCACATAACTACATGTATTTTCTAATGATTTGAAACTACGTGTATTTTATTCACAATGAATAATTAAAATTTATAACTGATTACTTACATAAGCTAAGTTATAGAAAGATCAACAACAAAACATGATCATGAAAATTTGGAATTCCTAGTAAATAAGTTAGTATTTTTATTTAAAGTGCTATATAGAGAAGTCATTTTTAGCTATTAAGATATATAGAAAATAAAGAGATGTGGAATAAGTGTACGCGACACAGCCCACAATTAAACGGCAATTTAGAAAAACCACAATGGACAACCGCCAGCAATGTTGATCAAAAATATAAATGGTTAGCATAAAAAAGTATACAATAAGCGTTAGGGTTGGTGTCAAAATATATTTAGGGTTAGGTTAATAACAAAAACATACAATTAGGGTTAGGTAAGGGTTAGCCTTAATGATACAAATACTTTTCGTACAATAACATGCAATTAGGGTTAGGGTTAGTGAAAACGAAAAATTAGGGTTAGGGTAAGTGAAAGCGAAAACTTAGGGTTAGGGAAAGCGAAAACTTAGGGTAAGGGGTAAGCATAAAAAACATACTATTAGCGTTAGGGTTGATATCAAAATATATTTTGGGTTAGGTTAATAACAAAAACATACAATTAGGGTTAGGTTAGGGTTAGCCTTAATGATACAATTACTTTTCGTACAAGAACATGCAATTAGGGTTAGGGTTGGGGAAAACGAAAAATCAGGGTTAGGGGTTAGCATAAAAAAGCATACAATAAGCGTTAGAGTTGATATCAAAATATATTTAGGGTTAGGGTTATAAAAAACATATATACTCTCTCAAAAAAGTTACGCAACAGTGTAAATTTTCCCTATATGTTTTAAGTTAACCTTCCTTATTATAAACTGATATTGCCAAGCCGTTTTTTAATCATTTTTTATCAAATAAAAACCAAGAAAAAGAGAAACAAATGAAGTTTATTTATTATGATTTGGGCAAAATCCTAGCTGTTACGGTTTTTGATAGAACGCGAGTAGAACATAACCAATGTTTTCCAACGGATAATGTTGGTTGATTTAAACGGGTTGTTGACGCATAAAATTAACAGTTGATTTCTACTTGTGATATCTTAAAATCCGGTAAAGTGACGATTTTTCTGAAATCATAAAAATAAATTTCAATCATTTCTCGTTCTCTTGGTTTTTATTTGATTTAAATCGGTTAAGAAATAGAAATACAAAAAAAAAATATTAGGTAGGTTTATTTAAAATATATAGGGAAATTTTGTATTGTTGCGTAACTTTTTTGAGTGAGTATAATTAGGGTTAGGGTTAGTGAAGCGAAAAATTAGGGTTAGGGGTTAGCATTAAAATTATACAATTAGCGTTAGGGTTGGTATCAAAATATATTAAGGGTTAGGGTTATAACAAATACATACAATTAGGGTTAGCCTTAATGATACAAATACTTTTCGTACAAGAACATGCAATTAGGGTTAGGGTTAGTGAAAACGAAAAATTAGGGTTAGGGGTTAGCATAAAAAAAGCATACAATAAGCGTAAAGGTTGGTATCAAAATATATTTAGGGTTAGGGTTATAACAAAAACACATTATTAGGATTAGGGTTAGTGAAAGCGAAAAATTAGATTTAGGGGTTAGCACAAAAAACATACAATTAGCGTTCGGGTTGTTATCAAAATATATTAAGGGTAAGAGTGATAACAAAAACATATAATTAGGGTTAGGGTTAGTGAAAACGAAAAATTAGGGTTAGGGGTTAGCATAAAAAAAGCATACAATAAGCGTAAGGGTTGGTATCAAAATATATTTAGGGTTAAGGTTATAACAAAAACATATAATTAGGGTTAGGGTTAGTGAAAACGAAAATTAGGGTTAGGGGTTAGCATAAAAAAGTATACAATAAGTGTTAGGGTTGGTATCAAAATATATTTAGGGTTAGGTTATCACAATAACATATAATTAGGGTAAGGGTTAGTGAAAACGAAAAATTAGGGTTAGGGTTTGTGAAAGCGAAAAATTAGGGTTAGGGGTTAGCATAAAAAAGTATACAATAAGTGTTAGGGTTGGTATCAAAATATATTTAGGGTTAGGTTATCACAATAACATATAATTAGGGTAAGGGTTAGTGAAAACGAAAAATTAGGCTTAGGGTTAGTGAAAGCGAAAATGTAAGCTTAGGGGTTAGTATAAAAACACAATTAGCGTTAGGGTTAGTATCAAAATATATTTAGGGTTAGGTTATAACAAAAACATATAATTAGGGTTAGGGTTAGTGAAAACGCAAAATAAGGGTTAGGGTAAGTGAAAACGAAAAATAAGGATAAGGGGTTAGCATAAAAAAAAGCATACAATAAGCGTTAGTGTTGGTATCAAAATTTATTTAGGGTAAGGGTTATAACAAAAAAAATTGATATGGGTTAGGGTGAGTGAAACCGAAAAATTAGGGTAAGGGGTTAGCATAAAAAAGTATACAATAAGTGTTAGGGTTGGTATTAAATATATTAAGGGTTAGGGTTATAACAAAAACATATAATTAGGGTTAGTGAAATCGAAAAATTGAGTAAGTGGTAAACATAAAAAAGTATACAATAAGCGTTAGGGTTGGTATCAAAATTAATGTTATAACAAAAAAATATAATTTGGGTTAGGGTTTGTGAAAGCGAAAAAAATAGGGTTAGGGGTTAGCATAAAAAGTATATAATAAGCGTTAAGGTTCGTATCAAAATATATTTAGGTTATAACAAAAACATATAATTAGGGTTAGGGTTAGTGAAAACGAAACATTAGGGTTAGGGTTAGTGAAAACGAAACATTAGGGTTAGGGTAAGTGAAAGCGAAAACTTAGGGTTAGGGGTTAGCATAAAAAACATACTATAAGCGTTAGGGTTGGTATCAAAATATATTAAGGGTTAGGTTAATCACAAAAACATACAATTACGGTTAGGTTAGGGTTAGCCTTAATGATACAATTACTTTTCGTACAAGAACATGCAATTAGGGTTAGGGTTAGTGAAAACGAAAAATCAGGGTTAGGGGTTAGCATAAAAAAGCATACAATAAGCGTTAGAGTTGGTATCAAAATATATTTAGGGTTAGATTATAACAATAACATATAATTAGGGTTAGGGTAAGTGAAAACGAAAAATTAGGGTTAGGGTTAGTGAAAGCGAAAACGTAAGGTTAGGGGTTAGTATAAAAACACACAATTAGCGTTAGGGTTGGTATCAAAATATATTTAAGGTAAGGTTACAACAAAAACATATAATTAGGGCTAGGGTTAGTGAAAACGCAAAAAAAGGGTTAGGGTAAGTGAAAACGAAAAATAAGGGTAAGGGGGTAGCATAAAAAAGCATACAATTAGCGTTAGTGTTGGTATCAAAATTTATTTAGGGTAAGGGTAATAACAGAAAATTTAATTTGGGTTAGGATGAGTGAAACCGAAAAATTAGGGTTAGGGGTTAGCATAAAAAAGTATACAATAAGTGTTAGGGTTGGTATTAAATATATTTAGGGTTAGGGTTATAACAAAAACATATAATTAGGGTTAGTGAAATCGAAAAATTGAGTAAGGGGTAAACATAAAAAAATATACAATAAGCGTTAGGGTTGGTATCAAAATTAATGTTATCACAAAAAAAATATAATTTGGGTTAGGGTTTGTGAAAGCGAAAAATAAAGGTTAGGAGTTAGCATAAAAAAAGTATGTATTAAGCGTTAGGGTTGGTATCAAAATATATTTAGGGTTAGGTTATAACAAAAACATATAATTAGGGTTAGGGTTAGTGAAAGCGAAAAATTAGGGTTAGGGGTAAGCATAAAAAAAGCTTACAATAAGCGTTAGGGTTGGTATCAAAATTTATAAAGGGTTAGGGTTATAACAAAAACATAATTAGGGTTAGGGTTTGTGAAAGCGAAAAATTAGGGTTAGGGGTTAGCATAAAAAAATATACAATAAGTGTTAGGGTTGGTATCAAAATATATTTCGGGTTAGGTTATCACAATAACATATAATTAGGGTAAGGGTTAGTGAAAACGAAAAAAATAGGGTTAGTGAAAGCGAAAATGTAAGCTTAGGGGTTAGTATAAAAACACACAATATTCTACCGGTTTTCCAAGTTTTCTACTCCTAGCGTGTCTGATGAAGGTTAATCCAGAAAAGCGCTTCACACGCAGTGAAATTTTGCTGTTGTACATTTATCAAAATCGTTTCAATATGTGGATCGTGTCTTTCTGGCACATATTCCATATTCTTTCGTTTTAACACAATTAGCGTTAGGGTTGGTATCAAAATATATTTAGGGTTAAGTTATAACAAAAAAATATAATTTGGGTTAGGGTTTGTGAAAGCGAAAAAATTAGGGTTAGGGGTTAGCATAAAAAGTATATAATAAGCGTTAAGGTTCGTATCAAAATATATTTAGGGTTAGGTTATAACAAAAACATATAATTAGGGTTAGGGTTAGTGAAAACGAAACATTAGGGTTAGGGTTAGTGAAAACGAAACATTAGGGTTAGGGTTAGTTAAAGCGAAAACTTAGGGTTAGGGGTTAGCATAAAAAACATACTATAAGCGTTAAGGTTGGTATCAAAATATATTAAGGGTTAGGTTAATAACAAAAACATACAATTACGGTTAGGTTAGGGTTAGCCTTAATGATACAATTACTTTTCGTACAAGAACATGCAATTAGGGATAGGGTTAGTGAAAACGAAAAATCAGGGTTAGGGGTTAGCATAAAAAAGTATACAATAAGTGTTAGGGTTGGTATCAAAATATATTTAGGATTAGGGTTATAACAAAAACATATAATTAGGGTTAGGGTTAGTGAAAGCGAAAAATTAGGGTTAGGGGTAAGCATAAAAAAAGCATACAATAAGCGTTAGGGTTGGTATCAAAATATATTTAGGGTTAGGTTATCACAATAACATATAATTAGGGTAAGGGTTAGTGAAAAAGAAAAATTAGGGTTAGGGTTAGTGAAAGCGAAAATGTAAGCTTAGGGGTTAGTATAAAAACACACAATTAGCGTAAGGGTTGGTATCAAAATACATTTAGGGTTAGGTTATAACAAAAACATATAATTAGGGTTGAGTTAGTGAAAACGCAAAATAAGGGTTAGGGTAAGTGAAAACGAAAAATGAGGGTAAGGGGTTAGCATAAAAAAAAGCATACAATAAGCGTTAGTGTTGGTATCAAAATTTATTTAGGGTAAGGGTTATAACAAGAAAAATTAATATGGGTTAGGGTGAGTGAAACCGAAAAATTAGGGTTAGGGGTTAGCATAAAAAAGTATACAATAAGTGTTAGGGTTGGTATTAAATATATTTAGGGTTAGGGTTATAACAAAAACATATAATTAGGGTTAGTGAAATCGAAAAATTGAGTAAGTGGTAAACATAAAAAAAGTATACAATAAGCGTTAGGGTTGGTATCAAAATTAATGTTATAACAAAAAATATAATTTGGGTTAGGGTTTGTGAAAGCGAAAAAATTAGGGTTAGGGGTTAGCATAAAAAGTATATAATAAGCGTTAAGGTTCGTATAAAAATATATTTAGGGTTAGGTTATAACAAAAACATATAATTAGGGTTAGGGTTAGTGAAAACGAAACATTAGGGTTAGGGTTAGTGAAAACGAAACATTAGGGTTAGGGTTAGTGAAAGCGAAAACTTAGGGTTAGGGGTTAGCATAAAAAACATACTATAAGCTTAAGGGTTGGTATCAAAATATATTAAGGGTTAGGTTAATAACAAAAACATACAATTACGGTTAGGTTAGGGTTAGCCTTAATGATACAATTACTTTTCGTACAAGAACATGCAATTAGGGTTAGGGTTAGTGAAAACGAAAAATCAGGGTTAGGGGTTAGCATAAAAAAGCATACAATAATCGTTAGAGTTGGTATCAAAATATATTTAGGGTTAGATTATAACAATAACATATAATTAGGGTTAGGGTAAGTGAAAACGAAAAATTAGGGTTAGGGTTAGTGAAAGCGAAAACGTAAGGTTAGGGGTTAGTATAAAAACACACAATTAGCGTTAGGGTTGGTATCAACATATATTTAAGGTAAGGTTACAACAAAAACAAATAATTAGGGTTAGGGTTAGTGAAAACGCAAAATAAGGGTTAGGGTAAGTGAAAACGAAAAATAAGGGTAAGGGGGTAGCATAAAAAAGCATACAATTAGCGTTAGTGTTGGTATCAAAATTTATTTAGGGTAAGGGTTATAACAGAAAATTTAATATGGGTTAGGATGAGTGAAACCGAAAAATTAGGGTTAGGGGTTAGCATAAAAAAGTATACAATAAGTGTTAGGGTTGGTATTAAATATATTTAGGGTTAGGGTAATAACAAAAACATATAATTAGGGTTAGTGAAATCGAAAAATTGAGTAAGTTGTAAACATAAAAAAGTATACAATAAGCGTTAGGGTTGGTATAAAAATTAATGTTATAACAAAAAAATATAATTTGGGTTAGGGTTTGTGAAAGCGAAAAAAATAGGGTTAGGGGTTAGCATAAAAAGTATATAATAAGCGTTAAGGTTCGTATCAAAATATATTTAGGGTTAGGTTATAACAAAAACATATAATTAGGGTTAGTGAAAACGAAACATTAGGGTTAGGGTTAGTGAAAACGAAACATTAGGGTTAGGGTTAGTGAAAGCGAAAACTTAGGTTAAGGGGTTAGCATAAAAAACATACTATAAGCGTTAGGGTTGGTATCAAAATATATTAAGGGTTAGGTTAATAACAAAAACATACAATTACGGTTAGGTTAGGGTTAGCCTTAATGATACAATTACTTTTCGTACAAGAACATGCAATTAGGGTTAGGGTTAGTGAAAACGAAAAATCAGGGTTAGGGGTTAGCATAAAAAAGCATACAATAAGCGTTAGAGTTGGTATCAAAATATATTTAGGGTTAGATTATAACAATAACATATAATTAGGGTTAGGGTAAGTGAAAACGAAAAATTAGAGTTAGGGTTAGTGAAAGCGAAAACGTAAGGTTAGGGGTTAGTATAAAAACACACAATTAGCGTTAGGGTTGGTATCAAAATATATTTAAGGTAAGGTTACAACAAAAACATATAATTAGGGTTAGGGTTAGTGAAAGCGCAAAATAAGGGTTAGGGTAAGTGAAAACGAAAAATAAGGGTAAGGGGGTAGCATAAAAAAGCATACAATTAGCGTTAGTGTTGGTATCAAAATTTATTTAGGGTAAGGGTTATAACCAAAAAAAATTAATATGGGTAAGGATGAGTGAAACCGAAAAATTAGGGTAAGGGGGTAGCATAAAAAAGCATACAATTGCGTTAGTGTTGGTATCAAAATTTATTTAGGGTAAGGGTTATAACAGAAAATTTAATATGGGTTAGGATGAGTGAAACCGAAAAATTAGGGTTAGGGGTTAGCATAAAAAAGTATACAATAAGTGTTAGGGTTGGTATTAAATATATTTAGGGTTAGGGTTATAACAAAAACATATAATTAGGGTTAGTGAAATCGAAAAATTGAGTAAGTTGTAAACATAAAAAAGTATACAATAAGCGTTAGGGTTGGTATAAAAATTAATGTTATAACAAAAAAATATAATTTGGGTTAGGGTTTGTGAAAGCGAAAAAAATAGGGTTAGGGGTGAGCATAAAAAGTATATAATAAGCGTTAAGGTTCGTATCAAAATATATTTAGGGTTAGGTTATAACAAAAACATATAATTAGTGTTAGGGTTAGTGAAAACGAAACATTAGGGTTAGGGTTAGTGAAAACGAAACATTAGGGTTAGGGTTAGTGAAAGCGAAAACTTAGGTTTAGGGGTTAGCATAAAAAACATACTATAAGCGTTAGGGTTGGTATCAAAATATATTAAGGGTTAGGTTAATAACAAAAAACATACAATTAGGGTTAGGTTAGGGTTAGCCTTAATGAAACACAATAACTTTTCGTACAAGAACATGCAATTAGGGTTAGGGTAAGTGAAAACGAAAAATCAGGGTTAGGGGTTAGCATAAAAAAGCATACAATAAGCGTTAGAGTTGGTATCAAAATATATTTAGGGTTAGATTATACCAATAACATATAATTAGGGTTAGGGTAAGTGAAAACGAAATATTAGGGTTAGGGTTAGTGAAAGCGAAAACGTAAGGTTAGGGGTTAGTATAAAAACACACAATTAGCGTTAGGGTTGGTATCAAAATATATTTAAGGTAAGGTTACAAAAAAAACATATAATTAGGGTTAGGGTTAGTGAAAACGCAAAATAAGGGTTAGGGTAAGTGAAAACGAAAAATAAGGGTAAATGGGTAGCATAAAAAAGCATACAATTAGCGTTAGTGTTGGTATCAAAATTTATTTAGGGTAAGGGTTATAACAAAAAAAAATTAATATCGGTTAGGATGAGTGAAACCGAAAAATTAGGGTTAGGGGTTAGCATAAAAAAGTATACAATAAGTGTTAGGGTTGGTATCAAAATATATTTAGGGTAAGGGGTTATAACAAAAACATATAATTAGGGTTAGGGGTAGTGAAATCAAAAAATTGAGTAAGGGGTAAACATAAAAAAGCATACAATAAGCGTTAGGGTTGGTATCAAAATAAATGTTATCACAAAAAAATATAATTTGGGTTAGGGTTTGTGAAAGCGAATAATTAGGGTTAGGAGTTAGCATAAAAAAAGTATGTTATAAGCGTTAAGGTTGGTATCAAAATATATTTAGGGTTAAATTATAACAAAAACATATAATTAGGGTTAGGGTTAGTGAAAACGAAAAATTAGGGTTAGGGTTAGTGAAAGCGAAAGCTTAGGGTTAGGGGTTAGTGAAAGCGAAAACTTAGGGTTAGGGGTTAGCATAAAAAACATACTATAAGCGTTATGGTTGGTATCAAACTATATTAAGGGTTAGGTTAATAACAAAAACATACAATTACGGTTAGGTTAGGGTTAGCCTTAATGATACAATTACTTTTCGTACAAGAACATGCAATTAGGGTTAGGGTTAGTGAAAACGAAAAATCAGGGTTAGGGGTTAGCATAAAAAAGCATACAATAAGCGTTAGAGTTGGTATCAAAATATATTTAGGGCTAGATTATATCAATAACATATAATTAGGGTTAGGGTTAGTGAAATCGAAAAATTGAGTAAGGGGTAAACATAAAAAAGCATACAATAAGCGTTAGGGTTGTATCAAAATAAATGTTATCACAAAAAAATATAATTTGGGTTAGGGTTTGTGAAAGCGAAAAATTAGGGTTAGGAGTTAGCAAAAAAAAGTATGTAATAAGCGTTAAGGTTGGTATCAAAATATATTTAGGGTTAGGTTATAACAAAAACATATAATTAGGGTTAGGGTTAGTGAAAACGAAAAATTAGGGTTAGGGTTAGTGAAAGCGAAAACTTAGGATTAGGGGTTAGCATAAAAAACATACTATAAGTGTAGGGTTGGTATCAAAATATATTAAGGTTAGGTTATAACAAAAACATATAATTAGGGTTAGGGTTAATGAAAACGCAAAATAAGGGTAAGGATAAGTGAAAACGAAAAATAAGGGTAAGGGGTTAGCATAAAAAAGCATACAATAAGCGTTAGTGTTGGTATCAACATTTATTTAGGGTAAGGGTTATGATAAAAAAAATTAATATGGGTAAGGGTGAGTGAAAACGAAAAATTAGGGTAAGGGGTTAGCATAAAAAAGTAAACAATAAGTGTTAGGGTTGGTATCAAAATATATTCAGGGTTAGGGTTATAAAAAAACATATAATTAGGGTTAGTGAAATCGAAAAATTGAGTAAGGGGTAAACATAAAAAAGTATACAATAAGCGTTAGGGTTGGTATCAAAATTAATGTTATAACAAAAAATATAATTTGGGTTAGGGTTTGTGAAAGCGAAAAAATTAGGGTTAGGGGTTAGCATAGAAAGTATATAATAAGCGTTAAGGTTCGTATCAAAATATATTTAGGGTTAGGTTATAACAAAAACATATAATTAGGGTTAGGGTTAGTGAAAACGAAACATTCGGGTTAGGGTTAGTGAAAACGAAACATTAGGGTTAGGGTTAGTGAAAGCGAAAACTTAGGGTTAGGGGTTAGCATAAAAAACATACTATAAGCGTTAGGGTTGGTATCAAAATATATTAAGGGTTAGGTTAATAACAAAAACATACAATTACGGTTAGGTTAGGGTTAGCCTTAATGATACAATTACTTTTCGTACAAGAACATGCAATTAGGGTTAGGGTTAGTGAAAACGAAAAATCAGGGTTAGGGGTTAGCATAAAAAAGCATACAATAATCGTTAGAGTTGGTATCAAAATATATTTAAGGTTAGATTATAACAATAACATATAATTAGGGTTAGGGTAAGTGAAAACGAAAAATTAGGGTTAGGGTTAGTGAAAGCGAAAACGTAAGGTTAGGGGTTAGTATAAAAACACACACTTAGCGTTAGGGTTGGTATTGAAATATATTTAAGGTTAGGTTACATCAAAAACATATAATTAGGGTTAGGGTTAGTGAAAACGCAAAATAAGGGTTAGGGTAAGTGAAAACGAAAAATAAGGGTAAGGGGGTAGCATAAAAAAGCATACAATACGCGTTAGTGTTGGTATGAAAATTTATTTAGGGTAAAGGTTATAACAAAAAAATTAATATGGGTTAGGGTGAGTGAAACCGAAAAATTAGGGTTAGGGGTTAGCATAAAAAAGTAAACAATAAGTGTGAGGGTTGGTATTAAATATATTTAGGGTTAGGGTTATAACAAAAACATATAATAAGGGTTAGTGAAATCGAAAAAATGAGTAAGGGGTAAACATAAAAAAGTATACAATAAGCGTTAGGGTTGGTATCAAAATTAATGTTATAACAAAAAAATACAATTTGGGTTAGGGTTTGTGAAAGCGAAAAAAATTAGGGTTAGGGGTTAGCATAAAAAAGTATATAATAAGCGTTAAGGTTCGTATCAAAATATATTTAGGATTAGGTTATAACAAAAAACATATAATTAGGGTTAGGGTTAGTGAAAACGAAAAATTAGGGTTAGGGTTAGTGAAAGCGAAAACTTAGGGTTAGGGGTTAGCATAAAAAACATACTATTAGCGTTAGGGTTGGTATCAAAATATATTCAGGGGTAGGGTTATAACAAAAACATATAATTACGGTTAGGTTAGGGTTAGCCTTAATGATACAATTACTTTTCGTACAACAACATGCAATTAAGGTTAGGGTTAGTGAAAACGAAAAATCAGGGTTAGGGGTTAGCATAAAAAAGCATACAATAAGCGTTAGAGTTGGTATCAAAATATATTTAGGGTTAGGTTGTAACAATAACATATAATTAGGGTTAGGGTTAGTGAAAACGAAAAATTAGGGTTAGGGTTAGTGAAAGCGAAAACGTAAGGTTAGGGGTTAGTATAAAAACACACAATTAGCGTTAGGGTTGGTATTAAAATATATTTAAGGTTAGGTTATAACAAAAACATATAATTAGGGTTAGGGTTAGTGAAAACGAAAATTTAGGGTTAGGGTTAGTGAAAGCGAAAACTTAGGGTTAGGGGTTAGCATAAAAAACATACTATTAGCGTTAGGGTTGGTATCAAAATATATTAAGGAATAGGTTAATAACAAAAACATACAATTACGGTTAGGTTAGGGTTAGCCTTAATGATACAATTACTTTTCGTACAAGAACATGCAATTAGGGTTAGGGTTAGTGAAAACGAAAAATCAGGGTTAGGGGTTAGCATAAAAAAGCATACAATTAGCGTTAGAGTTGGTATCAAAATATATTTAGGGTTAGATTATAACAATAACATATAATTAGGGTTAGGGTAAGTGAAAACGAAAAATTAGGGTTAGGGTTAGTGAAAGCGAAAACGTAAGTTTAGCGGTTAGTATAAAAACACACAATTAGCGTTAGGGTTGGTATCAAAATATATTTAAGGTAAGGTTACAACAAAAACATATAATTAGGGTTAGGGTTAGTGAAAGTGCAAAATAAGGGTTAGTGTAAGTGAAAACAAAAAATAAGGGTAAGGGGTTAGCATAAAAAAAGCATACAATAAGCGTAAGTGTTGGTATCAAAATTTATTTAGGGTAAGGGTTATAATAAAAAAAATAATATGGGTTAGGGTGAGTGAAAACGAAAAATTAGGGTAAGGGGTTAGCTTTAAAAAGTATACAATAAGTGTTAGGGTTGGTATCAAAATATATTCAGGGGTAGTGTTATAACAAAAACATATAATTACGGTTAGGTTAGGGTTAGCTTTAATGATACAATTACTTTTCGTACAAGAACATGCAATTAGGGTTAGGGTTAGTGAAAACGAAAAATCAGGGTTAGGGGTTAGCATAAAAAAGCATACAATAAGCGTTAGAGTTGGTATCAAAATATATTTAGGGTTAGGTTATAACAATAACATATAATTAGAGTTAGGGTTAGTGAAAACGAAAAATTAGCGTTAGGGTTAGTGAAAGCGAAAACTTAGGGTTAGGGGTTAGCATAAAAAACATACTATTAGCGTTAGGGTTGGTATCAAAATATATTCAGGGGTAGGGTTATAACAAAAAAACATAATTACGGTTAGGTTAGGGTTAGCCTTAATGATACAATTACTTTTCGTACAAGAACATGCAATTAAGGTTAGGGTTAGTGAAAACGAAAAATCAGGGTTAGGGGTTAGCATAAAAAAGCATACAATAAGCGTAAGAGTTGGTATCAAAATATATTTAGGGTTAGGTTATAACAATAACATATAAATAGGGTTAGGGTTAGTGAAAACGAAAAATTAGGGTTAGGGTTAGTGAAAGCGAAAACGTAAGGTTAGGGGTTAGTATAAAAACACACAATTAGCTTTAGGGTTGGTATTAAAATATATTTAAGGTTAGGTTATAACAAAAACATATAATTAGGGTTAGGGTTAGTGAAAACGAAAATTTAGGGTTAGGGTTAGTGAAAACAAAAACTTAGGGTTAGGGGTTAGCATAAAAAACATACTATTAGCGTTAGGGTTGGTATCAAAATATATTAAGGAATAGGTTAATAACAAAAACATACAATTACGGTTAGGTTAGGGTTAGCCTTAATGATACAATTACTTTTCGTACAAGAACATGCAATTAGAATTAGGGTTAGTGAAAACGAAAAATCAGGGTTAGAGGTTAGCATAAAAAAGCATACAATAAGCGTTAGAGTTGGTATCAAAATATATTTAGGGTTAGATTATAACAATAACATATAATTAGGGTTAGGGTAAGTGAAAACGAAAAATTAGGGTTAGGGTTAGTGAAAGCGAAAACGTAAGTTTAGGGGTTAGTGTAAAACACACAATTAGCGTTAGGGTTGGTATCAAAATATATTTAAGGTAAGGTTACAACAAAAACATAAAATTAGGGTTAGGGTTAGTGAAAACGCAAAATAAGGGTTAGGGTAAGTGAAAACAAAAAATAAGGGTAAGGGGTTAGCATAAAAAAAGCATACAATAAGCGTTAGTGTTGGTATCAAAATTTATTTAGGGTAAGGGTTATAACAAAAACATATAATTAGGGTTAGTGAAATCGAAAAATTGAGTAAGTTGTAAACATAAAAGAGTATTTAATAAGCGTTAGGGTTAGTATCAAAATCAATGTTATAACAAAAAAATATAATTTGGGTTAGGGTTTGTGAAAGCGAAAAAAATAGGGTTAGGGGTTAGCATAAAAAGTATATAATAAGCGTTAAGGTTCGTATCAAAATATATTTAGGGTTAGGTTATAACAAAAACATATAATTAGGGTTAGGGTTAGTGAAAACGAAACATTAGGGTTAGGGTTAGTGAAAACGAAACATTAGGGTTAGGGTTAGTGAAAGCGAAAACTTAGGTTTAGGGGTTAGCATAAAAACATACTATAAGCGTTAGGGTTGGTATCAAAATATATTAAGGGTTAGGTTAATAACAAAAACATACAATTACGGTTAGGTTAGGGTTAGCCTTAATGATACAATTACTTTTCGTACAAGAACATGCAATTAGGGTTAGGGTTAGTGAAAACAAAAAAATCAGGGTTAGGGGGTTAGCATAAAAAGTATATAATAAGCGTTAAGGTTCGTATCAAAATATATTTAGGGTTAGGTTATAACAAAAACATATAATTAGGGTTAGGGTTAGTGAAAACGAAACATTAGGGTTAGGGTTAGTGAAAACGAAACATTAGGGTTAGGGTTAGTGAAAGCGAAAACTTAGGGTTAGGGGTTAGCATAAAAAACATACTTTAAGCGTAAGGGTTGGTATCAAAATATATTAAGGGTTAGGTTAATAACAAAAACATACAACTACGGTTAGGTTAGGGTTAGCCTTAATGATACAATTACTTTTCGTACAAGAACTTGCAATTAGGGTTAGGGTTAGTGAAAACGAAAAATCAGGGTTAGGGGTTAGCATAAAAAAGCATACAATAATCGTTAGAGTTGGTATCAAAATATATTTAGGGTAAGATTATAACAATAACATATAATTAGGGTTAGGGTAAGTGAAAACGAAAAATTAGGGTTAGGGTTAGTGAAAGCGAAAACGTAAGGTTAGGGGTTAGTATAAAAACACACAATTAGCGTTAGGGTTGGTATCAAAATATATTTAAGGTAAGGTTACAACAAAAACATATAATTAGGGTTAGCAGTGTTCTAGCTAGGATTTGAAAAGGGCAGGGTGCTAGGGATAAAAAGGGCACTTTACCGCGCGAAACCGGGTCAAAAAAAGGGCACCTTCAGGACTCAAGCTACTTAAGAAAAATAGGGAGAAGTGACTTCTCTTTCAGATAAGTATTAGGGAGAAGTGGGGAGGGACAGGGAGAAGTGAAGTTAAAGCAGGGATAAGTGGGAATTAAACTTTATATATACACGGGGTGTATGTATTAATGATATAATACTATAATAGTATATATAGCATTTTGTTATACACTATATATTCTTTAGTTCATTTTAAGAAAACTTGTGTATCATTTGTAACTGATATTTACTTATGACATTTTTGCATGCTGGTGACCATGAACCATTTTCTTGCAACAGCACAGAGAGTCACGAGGTTTATAATCAATATTTGTCTTGATTTCTGACAGGTTTCTATTTAAGATGTTTAAACAAAATGTATTATTTACTTAAGAGGGATTGATTAGAAGTGAACTTTTTGACTGAATTTTGTATTCATAATGGATCTCTTATCACATGGACCTGCTTTGCATAACTAAGATGCTAAGCATAGTCCTCTGTCAACAATGTTCCAAGGTGCAAACAGATATTATCAGTTCTAACCTAGTAAAGAATTTTTTCTCATTGGTTTATTGATGAATCATCTAAATAACGAAGTATGGTTTTAAAAGAAAAGTTTCAAAAATAAACATTTTTTTTGGAATGCAAAATTAAGCAAACATAATATAAACTTGTTTTAGATTTAAACAATAAATTTGATGGAAAATGTGGGTATAAATGGTTGTATGTCTTAAATTTACAATAAAATATTTTTTTAAAGGGATATAATTTTAAACTTTATTCATTCACAAATTGACAAAAATATCGATCTCATTGCATTTTTCTTTGTATTAATTAAACAGTCTTTTCCAAAATCAAAATAGTCATAGTCTCAACTGATAGAATAGTACAATATCTAGTAATTTCCACAGGGATTTTCAATGGGATTAAGTAGTTAACAGAAAATTGATTGCCGACGGCAAAATCCTTTGAGGTTCCGATTTTCACACCTTGTATTGGCACAGCTTGGGGGCTAATTTTGACAAGTTTATGACCTACTTTGTTAATTATCCAAGCTAATCCCTTAAATAAACATTAAGGTAATCAAGGAATTTGTGGAAGTGGCAATTTTAACATAGGAAATATGAAATATACAGAGGATTGCTCGGGCGACTTACGCGAGATCGTAGGGCGACTTGACTTCGCTTTTTCTGTAAAAACGGGCATGATATTCAACAAAAGGAGAGGGCGTCGTAAAAAAAGGGCAGGGCGCCGTAAAAAAGGGCACGTTGGTCAGCAAAAAGGCAAGGGCGTCATTGAATCAAGGGCAGGCGCTGCGCCCGATGTATGTGCCTACCGATAACACTGGTTAGGGTTAGTGAAAACGCAAAATAAGGGTTAGGGTAAGTGAAAACGAAAAATAAGGGTAAGGGGGTAGCATAAAAAAGCATACAATTAGCGTTAGTGTTGGTATCAAAATTTATTTAGGGTTAGGGTTATAACAGAAAATTTAATATGGGTTAGGATGAGTGAAACCGAAAAATTAGGGTTAGGGGTTAGCATAAAAAAGTGTACAATAAGTGTTAGGGTTGGTATTAAATATATTTAGGGTTAGGGTTATAACAAAAACATATAATTAGGGTTTGTGAAATCGAAAAATTGAGTAAGTTGTAAACATAAAAAAGTATACAATAAGCGTTAGGGTTGGTATCAAAATTAATGTTATAACAAAAAAATATAATTTGGGTTAGGGTTTGTGAAAGCGAAAAAATAGGGTTAGGGGTTAGCATAAAAAGTATATAATAAGCGTTAAGGTTCGTATCAAAATATATTTAGGGTTAGGTTATAACAAAAACATATAATTAGGGTTAGGGTTAGTGAAAACGAAACATAAGGGTAAGGGTTAGTGAAAACGAAACATTAGGGTTAGGGTTAGTGAAAGCGAAAACTTAGGTTTAGGGGTTAGCATAAAAAACATACTATAAGCGTTAGGGTTGGTATCAAAATATATTAAGGGTTAGGTTAATAACAAAAACATACAATTACGGTTAGGTTAGGGTTAGCCTTAATGATACACAATTACTTTTCGTACAAGAACATGCAATTAGGGTTAGGGTTAGTGAAAACGAAAAATCATGGTTAGGGGTTAGCATAAAAAAGCATACAATAAGCGTTAGAGTTGGTATCAAAATATATTTAGGGTTAGATTATAACAATAACATATAATTAGGGTTAGGGTAAGTGAAAACGAAAAATTAGGGTTAGGGTTAGTGAAAGCGAAAACGTAAGGTTAGGGGTAAGTATAAAAACACACAATTAGCGTTAGGGTTGGTATCAAAATATATTTAAGGTAAGGTTACAACAAAAACATATAATTAGGGTTAGGGTTAGTGAAAACGCAAAATAAGGGTTAGGGTAAGTGAAAACGAAAAATAAGGGTAAGGGGGTAGCATAAAAAAAGCATACAATAAGCGTTAGTGTTGGTATCAAAATATATTTAGGGTTAGATTATATCAATAACATATAATTAGGGTTAGGGTTAGTGAAATCGAAAAATTGAGTAAGGGGTAAACATAAAAAAGCATACAATAAGCGTTAGGGTTGTATCAAAATAAATGTTATCACAAAAAAATATAATTTGGGTTAGGGTTTGTGAAAGCGAAAAATTAGGGTTAGGAGTTAGCATAAAAAAAGTATGTAATAAGCGTTAAGGTTGGTATCAAAATATATTTAGGGTTAGGTTATAACAAAAACATATAATTAGGGTTAGGGTTAGTGAAAACGAAAAATTAGGGTTAGGGTTAGTGAAAGCGAAAACTTAGGGTTAGGGGTTAGCATAAAAAACATACTATAAGTGTAGGGTTGGTATCAAAATATATTAAGGGTTAGGTTAATAACAAAAACATACAATTACGGTTAGGTTAGGGTTAGCCTTAATGATACAATTACTTTTCGTACAAGAACATGCAATTAGGGTTAGGGTTAGTGAAAACGAAAAATCAGGGTTAGGGGTTAGCATAAAAAAGCATACAATAAGCGTAAGAGTTGGTATTAAAATATATTTAGGGTTAGGTTATAACAATAACATATAATTAGGGTTAGGGTTAGTGAAAACGAAAAATTAGGGTTAGGGTTAGTGAAAGCGAAAACGTAAGGTTAGGGGTTAGTATAAAAACACACAATTAGCGTTAGGGTTGGTATTAAAATATATTTAAGGCTAGGTTATAACAAAAACATATAATTAGGGTTAGGGTTAATGAAAACGCAAAATAAGGGTTAGGATAAGTGAAAACGAAAAATAAGGGTAAGGGGTTAGCATAAAAAAAGCATACAATAAGCGTTAGTGTTGGTATCAACATTTATTTAGGGTAAGGGTTATGATAAAAAAAATTAATATGGGTTAGGGTGAGTGAAAACGAAAAATTAGGGTAAGGGGTTAGCATAAAAAAGTATACAATAAGTGTTAGGGTTGGTATCAAAATATATTCAGGGTTAGGGTTATAAAAAAACATATAATTAGGGTTAGTGAAATCGAAAAATTGAGTAAGGGGTAAACATAAAAAAGTATACAATAAGAGTTAGGGTTGGTATCAAAATTAATGTTATAACAAAAAAATATAATTTGGGTTAGGGTTTGTGAAAGCGAAAAAATTAGGGTTAGGGGTTAGCATAGAAAGTATATAATAAGCGTTAAGGTTCGTATCAAAATATATTTAGGGTTAGGTTATAACAAAAACATATAATTAGGGTTAGGGTTAGTGAAAACGAAACATTAGGGTTAGGGTTAGTGAAAGCGAAAACTTAGGGTTAGGGGTTAGCATAAAAAACATACTATAAGCGTTAGGGTTGGTATCAAAATATATTAAGGGTTAGGTTAATAACAAAAACATACAATTACGGTTAGGTTAGGGTTAGCCTTAATGATACAATTACTTTTCGTACAAGAACATGCAATTAGGGTTAGGGTTAGTGAAAACGAAAAATCAGGGTTAGGGGTTAGCATAAAAAAGCATACAATAATCGTTAGAAATGGTATCAAAATATATTTAGGGTTAGATTATAACAATAACATATAATTAGGGTTAGGGTAAGTGAAAACGAAAAATTAGGGTTAAGGTTAGTGAAAGCGAAAACGTAAGGTTAGGGGTTAGTATAAAAACACACACTTAGCGTTAGGGTTGGTATTGAAATATATTTAAGGTTAGGTTACATCAAAAACATATAATTAGGGTTAGGGTTAGTGAAAACGCAAAATAAGGGTTAGGGTAAGTGAAAACGAAAAATAAGGGTAAGGGGGTAGCATAAAAAAGCATACAATACGCGTTAGTGTTGGTATCAAAATTTATTTAGGGTAAAGGTTATAACAAAAAAATTAATATGGGTTAGGGTGAGTGAAACCGAAAAATTAGGGTTAGGGGTTAGCATAAAAAAGTAAACAATAAGTGTTAGGGTTGGTATTAAATATATTTAGGGTTAGGGTTATAACAAAAACATATAATAAGGGTTAGTGAAATCGAAAAATTGAGTAAGGGGTAAACATAAAAAAGTATACAATAAGCGTAAGGGTTGGTATCAAAATTAATGTTATAACAAAAAAATATAATTTGGGTTATGGTTTGTGAAAGCGAAAAAATTAGGGTTAGGGGTTAGCATAAAAAAGTATATAATAAGCGTTAAGGTTCGTATCAAAATATATTTAGGATAAGGTTATAACAAAAAACATATAATTAGGGTTAGGGTTAGTGAAAACGAAAAATTAGGGTTAGGGTTAGTGAAAGCGAAAACTTAGTGTTAGGGGTTAGCATAAAAAACATACTATTAGCGTTAGGGTTGGTATCAAAATATATTCAGGGGTAGGGTTATAACAAAAACATATAATTACGGTTAGGTTAGGGTTAGCCTTAATGATACAATTTCTTTTCGTACAAGAACATGCAATTAAGGTTAGGGTTAGTGAAAACGAAAAATCAGGGTTAGGGGTTAGCATAAAAAAGCATACAATAAGCGTTAGAGTTGGTATCAAAATATATTTAGGGTTAGGGTATAACAATAACATATAATTAGGGTAAGGGTTAGTGAAAACGAAAAATTAGGGTTAGGGTTAGTGAAAGCAAAAACGTAAGGTCAGGGGTTAGTATAAAAACACACAATTAGCGTTAGGGTTGGTATTAAAATATATTTAAGGTTAGGTTATAACAAAAACATATAATTAGGGTTAGGGTTAGTGAAAACGAAAATTTAGGGTTAGGGTTAGTGAAAGCGAAAACTTAGGGTTAGGGGTTAGCATAAAAAACATACTATTAGCGTTAGGGTTGGTATCAAAATATATTAAGGAATAGGTTAATAACAAAAACATACAATTACGGTTAGGTTAGGATTAGCCTTAATGATACAATTACTTTTCGTACAAGAACATGCAATTAGGGTTAGGGTTAGTGAAAACGAAAAATCAGGGTTAGGGGTTAGCATAAAAAAGCATACAATAAGCGTTAGAGTTGGTATCAAAATATATTTAGGGTTAGATTATAACAATAACATATAATTAGGGTTAGGGTAGGTGAAAACGAAAAATTAGGGTTAGGGTTAGTGAAAGCGAAAACGTAAGTTTAGGGGTTAGTATAAAAACACACAATTAGCGTTAGGGTTGGTATCAAAATATATTTAAGGTAAGGTTACAACAAAAACATATAATTAGGGTTAGGGTTAGTGAAAACGCAAAATAAGGGTTAGTGTAAGTGAAAACAAAAAAAAAGGGTAAGGGGTTAGCATTAAAAAAGCATACAATAAGCGTAAGTGTTGGTATCAAAATTTATTTAGGGTAAGGGTGTTAATAAAAAATATTAATATGGGTTAGGGTGAGTGAAAACGAAAAATTAGGGTAAGGGGTTAGCTTTAAAAAGTATACAATAAGTGTTAGGGTTGGTATCAAAATATATTCAGGGGTAGGGTTATAACAAAAACATATAATTACGGTTAGGTTAGGGTTAGCTTTAATGATACAATTACTTTTCGTACAAGAACATGCAATTAGGGTTAGGGTAAGTGAAAACGAAAAATCAGGGTTAGGGGTTAGCATAAAAAAGCATACAATAAGCGTTAGAGTTGGTATCAAAATATATTTAGGGTTAGGTTATAACAATAACATATAATTAGCGTTAGGGTTAGTGAAAACGAAAAATTAGGGTTAGGGTTAGTGAAAGCGAAAACGTAAGGTTAGGGGTTAGTATAAAAACACACACTTAGCGTTAGGGTTGGTATTAAAATATATTTAAGGTTAGGTTATAACAAAAACATATAATTAGGGTTAGGGTTAGTGAAAACGCAAAATAAGGGTTAGGGTAAGTGAAAACGAAAAATAAGGGTAAGGGGTTAGCATAAAAAAAGCATACAATACGCGTTAGTGTTGGTATCAAAATTTATTTAGGGTAAGGGTTATAACAAAAAAATTAATATGGGTTAGGGTGAGTGAAACCGAAAAATTAGGGTTATGGGTTACAAAAAAAAAGTAAATAATAAGTGTTAGGGTTGGTATTAAATATATTTAGGGTTAGGGGTATAACAAAAACATATAATAAGGGTTAGTGAAATCGAAAAAAAATGAGTAAGGGGTAAACATAAAAAAGTATACAATAAGCGTTAGGGTTGGTATCAAAATTAATGTTATAACAAAAAAAATATAATTTGGGTTAGGGTTTGTGAAAGCGAAAAAATTAGGGTAAGGGGGTGGCATAAAAAAGTATATAATAAGCGTTAAGGTTCGTATCAAAATATATTTAGGGTTAGGTTATAACAAAAACGAAAAATTAGGGTTAGGGTTAGTGAAAGCGAAAACTTAGGGTTAGGGGTTAGCATAAAAAACATACTATTAGCGTTAGGGTTGGTATCAAAATATATTCAGGGGTAGGGTTATAACAAAAACATATAATTACGGTTAGGTTATGGTTAGCCTTAATGATACAATTACTTTTCGTACAAGAACATGCAATTAAGGTTAGGGTTAGTGAAAACGAAAAATCAGGGTTAGGGGTTAGCATAAAAAAGCATACAATAAGCGTTAGAGTTGGTATCAAAATATATTTAGGGTTAGGTTATAACAATAACATATAATTAGGGTTAGGGTTAGTGAAAACGAAAAATTAGGGTTAGGGTTAGTGAAAGCGAAAACGTAAGGTTAGGGGTTAGCATAAAAAACACACAATTAGCGTTAGGGTTGGTATTAAAATATATTTAAGGTTAGGTTATAACAAAAACATATAATTAGGGTTAGGGTTAGTGAAAACGAAATTTTAGGGTTAGGGTTAGTGAAAGCGAAAACTTTGGGTTAGGGGTTAGCATAAAAAACATACTATTAGCGTTAGGGTTGGTATCAAAATATATTAAGGAATAGGTTAATAACAAAAACATACAATTACGGTTAGGTTAGGGTTAGCCTTAATGATACAATTACTTTTCGTACAAGAACATGCAATTAGGGTTAGGGTTAGTGAAAACAAAAAATCAGGGTTAGGGGGTTAGCATAAAAAGTATATAATAAGCGTTAAGGTTCGTATCAAAATATATTTAGGGTTAGGTTATAACAAAAACATATAATTAGGGTTAGGGTTAGTGAAAACGAAACATTAGGGTTAGGGTTAGTGAAAACGAAACATTAGGGTTAGGGTTAGTGAAAGCGAAAACTTAGGGTTAGGGGTTAGCATAAAAAACATACTTTAAGCGTAAGGGTTGGTATCAAAATATATTAAGGGTTAGGTTAATAACAAAAACATACAACTACGGTTAGGTTAGGGTTAGCCTTAATGATACAATTACTTTTCGTACAAGAACTTGCAATTAGGGTTAGGGTTAGTGAAAACGATAAATCAGGGTTAGGGGTTAGCATAAAAAAGCATACAATAATCGTTAGAGTTGGTATCAAAATATATTTAGGGTAAGATTATAACAATAACATATAATTAGGGTTAGGGTAAGTGAAAACGAAAAATTAGGGTTAGGGTTAGTGAAAGCGAAAACGTAAGGTTAGGGGTTAGTATAAAAACACACAATTAGCGTTAGGGTTGGTATCAAAATATATTTAAGGTAAGGTTACAACAAAAACATATAATTAGGGTTAGCAGTGTTCTAGCTAGGATTTGAAAAGGGCAGGGTGCTAGGGATAAAAAGGGCACTTTACCGCGCGAAACCGGGTCAAAAAAAGGGCACCTTCAGGACTCAAGCTACTTAAGAAAAATAGGGAGAAGTGACTTCTTTTTCAGATAAGTATTAGGGAGAAGTGGGGAGGGACAGGGAGAAGTGAAGTTAAAGCAGGGATAAGTGGGAATTAAACTGTATATATACACGGGGTGTATGTATTAATGATATAATACTATAATAGTATATATAGCATTTTGTTATACACTATATATTCTTTACTTCATTTTAAGAAAACTTGTGTATCATTTGTAACTGATATTTACTTATGACATTTTTGCATGCTGGTGACCATGAACCATTTTCTTGCAACAGCACAGAGAGTCACGAGGTTTATAATCAATATTTGTCTTGATTTCTGACAGGTTTCTATTTAAGATGTTTAAACAAAATGTATTATTTACTTAAGAGGGATTGATTAGAAGTGAACTTTTTGACTGAATTTTGTATTCATAATGGATCTCTTATCACATGGACCTGCTTTGCATAACTAAGATGCTAAGCATAGTCCTCTGTCAACAATGTTCCAAGGTGCAAACAGATATTATCAGTTCTAACCTAGTAAAGAATTTTTTCTCATTGGTTTATTGATGAATCATCTAAATAACGAAGTATGGTTTTAAAAGAAAAGTTTCAAAAATAAACATTTTTTTTGAAATGCAAAATTAAGCAAACATAATATAAACTTGTTTAAGATTTAAACAATAAATTTGATGGAAAATGTGGGTATAATTGGTTGTATGTCTTAAATTTACAATAAAATATTTTTTTAAAGGGATATAATTTTAAACTTTACTCATTCATTCACAAATTGACAAAAATATCGATCTCATTGCATTTTTCTTTGTATTAATTAAACAGTCTTTTCCAAAATCAAAATAGTCATAGTCTAAACTGATAGAATAGTACAATATCTAGTAATTTCCACAGGGATTTTCAATGGGATTAAGTAGTTAACAGAAAATTGATTGCCGACGGCAAAATCCTTTGAGGTTCCGATTTTCACACCTTGTATTGGCACAGCTTGGGGGCTAATTTTGACAAGTTTATGACCTACTTTGTTAATTATCCAAGCTAATCCCTTAAATAAACATTAAGGTAATCAAGGAATTTGTGGAAGTGGCAATTTTAACATAGGAAATATGAAATATACAGAGGATTGCTCGGGCGACTTACGCGAGATCGTAGGGCGACTTGACTTCGCTTTTTCTGTAAAAACGGGCATGATATTCAACAAAAGGAGAGGGCGTCGTAAAAAAAGGGCAGGGCGCCGTAAAAAAGGGCACGTTGGTCAGCAAAAAGGCAAGGGCGTCATTGAATCAAGGGCGGGCGCTGCGCCCGATGTATGTGCCTACCGATAACACTGGTTAGGGTTAGTGAAAACGCAAAATAAGGGTTAGGGTAAGTGAAAACGAAAAATAAGGGTAAGGGGGTAGCATAAAAAAGCATACAATTAGCGTTAGTGTTGGTATCAAAATTTATTTAGGGTTAGGGTTATAACAGAAAATTTAATATGGGTTAGGATGAGTGAAACCGAAAAATTAGGGTTAGGGGTTAGCATAAAAAAGTGTACAATAAGTGTTAGGGTTGGTATTAAATATATTTAGGGTTAGGGTTATAACAAAACATATAATTAGGGTTAGTGAAATCGAAAAATTGAGTAAGTTGTAAACATAAAAAAGTATACAATAAGCGTTAGGGTTGGTATCAAAATTAATGTTATAACAAAAAAATATAATTTGGGCTAGGGTTTGTGAAAGCGAAAAAAATAGGGTTAGGGGTTAGCATAAAAAGTATATAATAAGCGTTAAGGTTCGTATCAAAATATATTTAGGGTTAGGTTATAACAAAAACATATAATTAGGGTTAGGGTTAGTGAAAACGAAACATAAGGGTTAGGGTAAGTGAAAACGAAACATTAGGGTTAGGGTTAGTGAAAGCGAAAACTTAGGTTTAGGGGTTAGCATAAAAAACATACTATAAGCGTTAGGGTTGGTATCAAAATATATTAAGGGTTAGGTTAATAACAAAAACATACAATTACGGTTAGGTTAGGGTTAGCCTTAATGATACACAATTACTTTTCGTACAAGAACATGCAATTAGGGTTAGGGTTAGTGAAAACGAAAAATCATGGTTAGGGGTTAGCATAAAAAAGCATACAATAAGCGTTAGAGTTGGTATCAAAATATATTTAGGGTTAGATTATAACAATAACATATAATTAGGGTTAGGGTAAGTGAAAACGAAAAATTAGGGTTAGGGTTAGTGAAAGCGAAAACGTAAGGTTAGGGGTTAGTATAAAAACACACAATTAGCGTTAGGGTTGGTATCAAAATATATTTAAGGTAAGGTTACAACAAAAACATATAATTAGGGTTAGGGTTAGTGAAAACGCAAAATAAGGGTTAGGGTAAGTGAAAACGAAAAATAAGGGTAAGGGGGTAGCATAAAAAAGCATACAATTAGCGTTAGTGTTGGTATCAAAATTTATTTAGGGTAAGGGTTATAACAAAAAAAAAATAATATGGGTTAGGATGAGTGAAACCGAAAAATTAGGGTTAGGGGTTAGCATAAAAAAGTATACAATAAGTGTTAGGGTTGGTATCAAAATATATTTAGGGTTAGGGTTATAACAAAAACATATAATTAGGGTTAGGGTTAGTGAAATCGAAAAATTGAGTAAGGGGTAAACATAAAAAAGCATACAATAAGCGTTAGGGTTGGTATCAAAATAAATGTTATCACAAAAAAATATAATTTGGGTTAGGGTTTGTGAAAGCGAAAAATTAGGGTTAGGAGTTAGCATAAAAAAAGTATGTAATAAGCGTTGAGGTTGGTATCAAAATATATTTAGGGTTAGGTTATAACAAAAACATATAATTAGGGTTAGTGAAAACGAAAAATTAGGGTTAGGGTTAGTGAAAGCGAAAGCTTAGGGTTAGGGGTTAGTGAAAGCGAAAACTTAGGGTAAGGGGTTAGCATAAAAAACATACTATAAGCGTTAGGGTTGGTATCAAAATATATTAAGGGTTAGGTTAATAACAAAAACATACAATTACGGTTAGGTTAGGGTTAGCCTTAATGATACAATTACTTTTCGTACAAGAACATGCAATTAGGGTTAGGGTTAGTGAAAACGAAAAATCAGGGTTAGGGGTTAGCATAAAAAAGCATACAATAAGCGTTAGAGTTGGTATCAAAATATATTTAGGGTTAGATTATATCAATAACATATAATTAGGGTTAGGGTTAGTGAAATCGAAAAATTGAGTAAGGGGTAAACATAAAAAAGCATACAATAAGCGTTAGGGTTGTATCAAAATAAATGTTATCACAAAAAAATATAATTTGGGTTAGGGTTTGTGAAAGCGAAAAATTAGGGTTAGGAGTTAGCATAAAAAAAGTATGTAATAAGCGTTAAGGTTGGTATCAAAATATATTTAGGGTTAGGTTATAACAAAAACATATAATTAGGGTTAGGGTTAGTGAAAACGAAAAATTAGGGTTAGGGTTAGTGAAAGCGAAAACTTAGGGTTAGGGGTTAGCATAAAAAACATACTATAAGTGTAGGGTTGGTATCAAAATATATTAAGGGTTAGGTTAATAACAAAAACATACAATTACGGTTAGGTTAGGGTTAGCCTTAATGATACAATTACTTTTCGTACAAGAACATGCAATTAGGGTTAGGGTTAGTGAAAACGAAAAATCAGGGTTAGGGGTTAGCATAAAAAAGCATACAATAAGCGTAAGAGTTGGTTTTAAAATATATTTAGGGTTAGGTTATAACAATAACATATAATTAGGGTTAGGGTTAGTGAAAACGAAAAATTAGGGTTAGGGTTAGTGAAAGCGAAAACGTAAGGTTAGGGGTTAGTATAAAAACACACAATTAGCGTTAGGGTTGGTATTAAAATATATTTAAGGCTATGTTATAACAAAAACATATAATTAGGGTTAGGGTTAATGAAAACGCAAAATAAGGGTTAGGATAAGTGAAAACGAAAAATAAGGGTAAGGGGTTAGCATAAAAAAAGCATACAATAAGCGTTAGTGTTGGTATCAACATTTATTTAGGGTAAGGGTTATGATAAAAAAAATTAATATGGGTTAGGGTGAGTGAAAACGAAAAATTAGGGTAAGGGGTTAGCATAAAAAAGTATACAATAAGTGTTAGGGTTGGTATCAAAATATATTCAGGGTTAGGGTTATAAAAAAACATATAATTAGGGTTAGTGAAATCGAAAAATTGAGTAAGGGGTAAACATAAAAAAGTATACAATAAGCGTTAGGGTTGGTATCAAAATTAATGTTATAACAAAAAAATATAATTTGGGTTAGGGTTTGTGAAAGCGAAAAAATTAGGGTTAGGGGTTAGCATAGAAAGTATATAATAAGCGTTAAGGTTCGTATCAAAATATATTTAGGGTTAGGTTATAACAAAAACATATAATTAGGGTTAGGGTTAGTGAAAACGAAACATTAGGGTTAGGGTTAGTGAAAGCGAAAACTTAGGGTTAGGGGTAAGCATAAAAAACATACTATAAGCGTTAGGGTTGGTATCAAAATATATTAAGGGTTAGGTTAATAACAAAAACATACAATTACGGTTAGGTTAGGGTTAGCCTTAATGATACAATTACTTTTCGTACTAGAACATGCAATTAGGGTTAGGGTTAGTGAAAACTAAAAATCAGGGTTAGGGGTTAGCATAAAAAAGCATACAATAAGCGTTAGAGTTGGTATCAAAATATATTTAGGGTTAGATTATATCAATAACATATAATTAGGGTTAGGGTTAGTGAAATCGAAAAATTGAGTAAGGGGTAAACATAAAAAAGCATACAATAAGAGTTAGGGTTGTATCAAAATAAATGTTATCACAAAAAAATATAATTTGGGTTAGGGTTTGTGAAAGCGAAAAATTAGGGTTAGGAGTTAGCATAAAAAAAAGTATGTAATAAGCGTTAAGGTTGGTATCAAAATATACTCGTCAAAAAAAGTTACGCATAGATAGAAAATTCCCCGTAGGTTTAATGCAAATCGAAACAATTTCAAAACATTATTGCCGAGCTGTTCTGTAACCGATTTTCACGAAATAAAATCCAGTAAAAAGAAAACAAAATAGAGATTGTTTGTTTAATTTTGAGTAAAATCGTACCATCGCTGCTTTTTAAGATATTGCAAGTAGAACTCAAGTGTACATTTTACGATTCAATTTCCCGTTTACATCAATGCAAAATGTTTCGTGAAAAACATTAGTCGTGTTCTACTCACAATCTCTTAAAAACCATTGAAGATAGGATTTTGGTCAAAATTAATCAAACAATCTTTATTTTGTTTTCTTTCTACTGGATTTTATTTCGTGAAAATCAGTTGCAGAATAGCTCGGCAATAATGTTTTGAAATTGTTTCGTTTTGCATTAAACCTACGGGGAATTTTCAATCTATGCGTAACTTTTTTTGAAGAGTATATATTTAGGGTTAGGTTATAACAAAAACATATAATTAGGGTTAGGGTTAGTGAAAACGAAACATTAGGGTTAGGGTGAGTGAAAACGAAAAATTAGGGTAAGGGGTTAGCATAAAAAAGTATACAATAAGTGTTAGGGTTGGTATCAAAATATATTCAGGGTTAGGGTTATAAAAAAACATATAATTAGGGTTAGTGAAATCGAAAAATTGAGTAAGGGGTAAACATAAAAAAGTATACAATAAGCGTTAGGGTTGGTATCAAAATTAATGTTATAACAAAAAAATATAATTTGGGTTAGGGTTTGTGAAAGCGAAAAAACTAGGGTTAGGGGTTAGCATAGAAAGTATATAATAAGCGTTAAGGTTCGTATCAAAATATATTTAGGGTTAGGTTATAACAAAAACATATAATTAGGGTTAGGGTTAGTGAAAACGAAACATTAGGGTTAGGGTTAGTGAAAGCGAAAACTTAGGGTTAGGGGTTAGCATAAAAAACATACTATAAGCGTTAGGGTTGGTATCAAAATATATTAAGGGTTAGATTAATAACAAAAACATACAATTACGGTTAGGTTAGGGTTAGCCTTAATGATACAATTACTTTTCGTACAAGAACATGCAATTAGGGTTAGGGTTAGTGAAAACGAAAAATCAGGGTTAGGGGTTAGCATAAAAAAGCATACAATAATCGTTAGAAATGGTATCAAAATATATTTAGGGTTAGATTATAACAATAACATATAATTAGGGTTAGGGTAAGTGAAAACGAAAAATTAGGGTTAGGGTTAGTGAAAGCGAAAACGTAAGGTTAGGGGTTAGTATAAAAACACACACTTAGCGTTAGGGTTGGTATTGAAATATATTTAAGGTTAGGTTACATCAAAAACATATAATTAGGGTTAGGGTTAGTGAAAACGCAAAATAAGGGTTAGGGTAAGTGAAAACGAAAAATAAGGGTAAGGGGGTAGCATAAAAAAGCATACAATACGCGTTAGTGTTGGTATCAAAATTTATTTAGGGTAAAGGTTATAACAAAAAAATTAATATGGGTTAGGGTGAGTGAAACCGAAAAATTAGGGTTAGGGGTTAGCATAAAAAAGTAAACAATAAGTGTTAGGGTTGGTATTAAATATATTTAGGGTTAGGGTTATAACAAAAACATATAATAAGGGTTAGTGAAATCGAAAAATTGAGTAAGGGGTAAACATAAAAAAGTATACAATAAGCGTAAGGGTTGGTATCAAAATTAATGTTATAACAAAAAAATATAATTTGGGTTATGGTTTGTGAAAGCGAAAAAATTAGGGTTAGGGGTTAGCATAAAAAAGTATATAATAAGCGTTAAGGTTCGTATCAAAATATATTTAGGATAAGGTTATAACAAAAAACATATAATTAGGGTTAGGGTTAGTGAAAACGAAAAATTAGGGTTAGGGTTAGTGAAAGCGAAAACTTAGGGTTAGGGGTTAGCATAAAAAACATACTATTAGCGTTAGGGTTGGTATCAAAATATATTCAGGGGTAGGGTTATAACAAAAACATATAATTACGGTTAGGTTAGGGTTAGCTTTAATGATACAATTACTTTTCGTACAAGAACATGCAATTAAGGTTAGGGTTAGTGAAAACGAAAAATCAGGGTTAGGGGTTAGCATAAAAAAGCATACAATAAGCGTTAGAGTTGGTATCAAAATATATTTAGGGTTAGGTTATAACAATAACATATAATTAGGGTTAGGGTTAGTGAAAACGAAAAATTAGGGTTAGGGTTAGTGAAAGCGAAAACGTAAGGTTAGGGGTTAGTATAAAAACACACAATTAGCGTTAGGGTTGGTATTAAAATATATTTAAGGTTAGGTTATAACAAAAACATATAATTAGGGTTAGGGTTAGTGAAAACGAAAATTTAGGGTTAGGGTTAGTGAAAGCGAAAACTTAGGGTTAGGGGTTAGCATAAAAAACATACTATTAGCGTTAGGGTTGGTATCAAAATATATTAAGGAATAGGTTAATAACAAAAACATACAATTACGGTTAGGTAAGGGTTAGCCTTAATGATACAATTACTTTTCGTACAAGAACATGCAATTAGGGTTAGGGTTAGTGAAAACAAAAAATCAGGGTTAGGGGGTTAGCATAAAAAGTATATAATAAGCGTTAAGGTTCGTATCAAAATATATTTAGGGTTAGGTTATAACAAAAACATATAATTAGGGTTAGGGTTAGTGAAAACGAAACATTAGGGTTAGGGTTAGTGAAAACGAAACATTAGGGTTAGGGTTAGTGAAAGCGAAAACTTAGGGTTAGGGGTTAGCATAAAAAACATACTTTAAGCGTAAGGGTTGGTATCAAAATATATTAAGGGTTAGGTTAATAACAAAAACATACAACTACGGTTAGGTTAGGGTTAGCCTTAATTATACAATTACTTTTCGTACAAGAACTTGCAATTAGGGTTAGGGTTAGTGAAAACGATAAATCAGGGTTAGGGGTTAGCATAAAAAAGCATACAATAATCGTTAGAGTTGGTATCAAAATATATTTAGGGTAAGATTATAACAATAACATATAATTAGGGTTAGGGTAAGTGAAAACGAAAAATTAGGGTTAGGGTTAGTGAAAGCGAAAACGTAAGGTTAGGGGTTAGTATAAAAACACACAATTAGCGTTAGGGTTGGTATCAAAATATATTTAAGGTAAGGTTACAACAAAAACATATAATTAGGGTTAGCAGTGTTCTAGCTAGGATTTGAAAAGGGCAGGGTGCTAGGGATAAAAAGGGCACTTTACCGCGCGAAACCGGGTCAAAAAAAGGGCACCTTCAGGACTCAAGCTACTTAAGAAAAATAGGGAGAAGTGACTTCTTTTTCAGATAAGTATTAGGGAGAAGTGGGGAGGGACAGGGAGAAGTGAAGTTAAAGCAGGGATAAGTGGGAATTAAACTTTATATATACACGGGGTGTATGTATTAATGATATAATACTATAATAGTATATATAGCATTTTGTTATACACTATATATTCTTTAGTTCATTTTAAGAAAACTTGTGTATCATTTGTAACTGATATTTACTTATGACATTTTTGCATGCTGGTGACCATGAACCATTTTCTTGCAACAGCACAGAGAGTCACGAGGTTTATAATCAATATTTGTCTTGATTTCTGACAGGTTTCTATTTAAGATGTTTAAACAAAATGTATTATTTACTTAAGAGGGATTGATTAGAAGTGAACTTTTTGACTGAATTTTGTATTCATAATGGATCTCTTATCACATGGACCTGCTTTGCATAACTAAGATGCTAAGCATAGTCCTCTGTCAACAATGTTCCAAGGTGCAAACAGATATTATCAGTTCTAACCTAGTAAAGAATTTTTTCTCATTGGTTTATTGATGAATCATCTAAATAACGAAGTATGGTTTTAAAAGAAAAGTTTCAAAAATAAACATTTTTTTTGAAATGCAAAATTAAGCAAACATAATATAAACTTGTTTAAGATTTAAACAATAAATTTGATGGAAAATGTGGGTATAATTGGTTGTATGTCTTAAATTTACAATAAAATATTTTTTTAAAGGGATATAATTTTAAACTTTACTCATTCATTCACAAATTGACAAAAATATCGATCTCATTGCATTTTTCTTTGTATTAATTAAACAGTCTTTTCCAAAATCAAAATAGTCATAGTCTAAACTGATAGAATAGTACAATATCTAGTAATTTCCACAGGGATTTTCAATGGGATTAAGTAGTTAACAGAAAATTGATTGCCGACGGCAAAATCCTTTGAGGTTCCGATTTTCACACCTTGTATTGGCACAGCTTGGGGGCTAATTTTGACAAGTTTATGACCTACTTTGTTAATTATCCAAGCTAATCCCTTAAATAAACATTAAGGTAATCAAGGAATTTGTGGAAGTGGCAATTTTAACATAGGAAATATGAAATATACAGAGGATTGCTCGGGCGACTTACGCGAGATCGTAGGGCGACTTGACTTCGCTTTTTCTGTAAAAACGGGCATGATATTCAACAAAAGGAGAGGGCGTCGTAAAAAAAGGGCAGGGCGCCGTAAAAAAGGGCACGTTGGTCAGCAAAAAGGCAAGGGCGTCATTGAATCAAGGGCGGGCGCTGCGCCCGATGTATGTGCCTACCGATAACACTGGTTAGGGTTAGTGAAAACGCAAAATAAGGGTTAGGGTAAGTGAAAACGAAAAATAAGGGTAAGGGGGTAGCATAAAAAAGCATACAATTAGCGTTAGTGTTGGTATCAAAATTTATTTAGGGTTAGGGTTATAACAGAAAATTTAATATGGGTTAGGATGAGTGAAACCGAAAAATTAGGGTTAGGGGTTAGCATAAAAAAGTGTACAATAAGTGTTAGGGTTGGTATTAAATATATTTAGGGTTAGGGTTATAACAAAAACATATAATTAGGGTTAGTGAAATCGAAAAATTGAGTAAGTTGTAAACATAAAAAAGTATACAATAAGCGTTAGGGTTGGTATCAAAATTAATGTTATAACAAAAAAATATAATTTGGGTTAGGGTTTGTGAAAGCGAAAAAAATAGGGTTAGGGGTTAGCATAAAAAGTATATAATAAGCGTTAAGGTTCGTATCAAAATATATTTAGGGTTAGGTTATAACAAAAACATATAATTAGGGTTAGGGTTAGTGAAAACGAAACATAAGGGTTAGGGTAAGTGAAAACGAAACATTAGGGTTAGGGTTAGTGAAAGCGAAAACTTAGGTTTAGGGGTTAGCATAAAAAACATACTATAAGCGTTAGGGTTGGTATCAAAATATATTAAGGGTTAGGTTAATAACAAAAACATACAATTACGGTTAGGTTAGGGTTAGCCTTAATGATACACAATTACTTTTCGTACAAGAACATGCAATTAGGGTTAGGGTTAGTGAAAACGAAAAATCATGGTTAGGGGTTAGCATAAAAAAGCATACAATAAGCGTTAGAGTTGGTATCAAAATATATTTAGGGTTAGATTATAACAATAACATATAATTAGGGTTAGGGTAAGTGAAAACGAAAAATTAGGGTTAGGGTTAGTGAAAGCGAAAACGTAAGGTTAGGGGTTAGTATAAAAACACACAATTAGCGTTAGGGTTGGTATCAAAATATATTTAAGGTAAGGTTACAACAAAAACATATAATTAGGGTTAGGGTTAGTGAAAACGCAAAATAAGGGTTAGGGTAAGTGAAAACGAAAAATAAGGGTAAGGGGGTAGCATAAAAAAGCATACTATTAGCGTTAGTGTTGGTATCAAAATTTATTTAGGGTAAGGGTTATAACAAAAAAAAAAATAATATGGGTTAGGATGAGTGAAACCGAAAAATTAGGGTTAGGGGTTAGCATAAAAAAGTATACAATAAGTGTTAGGGTTGGTATCAAAATATATTTAGGGTTAGGGTTATAACAAAAACATATAATTAGGGTTAGGGTTAGTGAAATCGAAAAATTGAGTAAGGGGTAAACATAAAAAAGCATACAATAAGCGTTAGGGTTGGTATCAAAATAAATGTTATCACAAAAAAATATAATTTGGGTTAGGGTTTGTGAAAGCGAAAAATTAGGGTTAGGAGTTAGCATAAAAAAAGTATGTAATAAGCGTTGAGGTTGGTATCAAAATATATTTAGGGTTAGGTTATAACAAAAACATATAATTAGGGTTAGTGAAAACGAAAAATTAGGGTTAGGGTTAGTGAAAGCGAAAGCTTAGGGTTAGGGGTTAGTGAAAGCGAAAACTTAGGGTAAGGGGTTAGCATAAAAAACATACAATAAGCGTTAGGGTTGGTATCAAAATATATTAAGGGTTAGGTTAATAACAAAAACATACAATTACGGTTAGGTTAGGGTTAGCCTTAATGATACAATTACTTTTCGTACAAGAACATGCAATTAGGGTTAGGGTTAGTGAAAACGAAAAATCAGGGTTAGGGGTTAGCATAAAAAAGCATACAATAAGCGTTAGAGTTGGTATCAAAATATATTTAGGGTTAGATTATATCAATAACATATAATTAGGGTTAGGGTTAGTGAAATCGAAAAATTGAGTAAGGGGTAAACATAAAAAAGCATACAATAAGCGTTAGGGTTGTATCAAAATAAATGTTATCACAAAAAAATATAATTTGGGTTAGGGTTTGTGAAAGCGAAAAATTAGGGTTAGGAGTTAGCATAAAAAAAGTATGTAATAAGCGTTAAGGTTGGTATCAAAATATATTTAGGGTTAGGTTATAACAAAAACATATAATTAGGGTTAGGGTTAGTGAAAACGAAAAATTAGGGTTAGGGTTAGTGAAAGCGAAAACTTAGGGTTAGGGGTTAGCATAAAAAACATACTATAAGTGTAGGGTTGGTATCAAAATATATTAAGGGTTAGGTTAATAACAAAAACATACAATTACGGTTAGGTTAGGGTTAGCCTTAATGATACAATTACTTTTCGTACAAGAACATGCAATTAGGGTTAGGGTTAGTGAAAACGAAAAATCAGGGTTAGGGGTTAGCATAAAAAAGCATACAATAAGCGTAAGAGTTGGTTTTAAAATATATTTAGGGTTAGGTTATAACAATAACATATAATTAGGGTTAGGGTTAGTGAAAACGAAAAATTAGGGTTAGGGTTAGTGAAAGCGAAAACGTAAGGTTAGGGGTTAGTATAAAAACACACAATTAGCGTTAGGGTTGGTATTAAAATATATTTAAGGCTAGGTTATAACAAAAACATATAATTAGGGTTAGGGTTAATGAAAACGCAAAATAAGGGTTAGGATAAGTGAAAACGAAAAATAAGGGTAAGGGGTTAGCATAAAAAAAGCATACAATAAGCGTTAGTGTTGGTATCAACATTTATTTAGGGTAAGGGTTATGATAAAAAAAAATTAATATGGGTTAGGGTGAGTGAAAACGAAAAATTAGGGTAAGGGGTTAGCATAAAAAAGTATACAATAAGTGTTAGGGTTGGTATCAAAATATATTCAGGGTTAGGGTTATAAAAAAACATATAATTAGGGTTAGTGAAATCGAAAAATTGAGTAAGGGGTAAACATAAAAAAGTATACAATAAGCGTTAGGGTTGGTATCAAAATTAATGTTATAACAAAAAAATATAATTTGGGTTAGGGTTTGTGAAAGCGAAAAATTAGGGTTAGGAGTTAGCATAAAAAAAGTATGTAATAAGCGTTAAGGTTGGTATCAAAATATATTTAGGGTTAGGTTATAACAAAAACATATAATTAGGGTTAGGGTTAGTGAAAACGAAAAATTAGGGTTAGGGTTAGTGAAAGCGAAAACTTAGGGTTAGGGGTTAGCATAAAAAACATACTATAAGTGTAGGGTTGGTATCAAAATATATTAAGGGTTAGGTTAATAACAAAAACATACAATTACGGTTAGGTTAGGGTTAGCCTTAATGATACAATTACTTTTCGTACAAGAACATGCAATTAGGGTTAGGGTTAGTGAAAACGAAAAATCAGGGTTAGGGGTTAGCATAAAAAAGCATACAATAAGCGTAAGAGTTGGTTTTAAAATATATTTAGGGTTAGGTTATAACAATAACATATAATTAGGGTTAGGGTTAGTGAAAACGAAAAATTAGGGTTAGGGTTAGTGAAAGCGAAAACGTAAGGTTAGGGGTTAGTATAAAAACACACAATTAGCGTTAGGGTTGGTATTAAAATATATTTAAGGCTAGGTTATAACAAAAACATATAATTAGGGTTAGGGTTAATGAAAACGCAAAATAAGGGTTAGGATAAGTGAAAACGAAAAATAAGGGTAAGGGGTTAGCATAAAAAAAGCATACAATAAGCGTTAGTGTTGGTATCAACATTTATTTAGGGTAAGGGTTATGATAAAAAAAATTAATATGGGTTAGGGTGAGTGAAAACGAAAAATTAGGGTAAGGGGTTAGCATAAAAAAGTATACAATAAGTGTTAGGGTTGGTATCAAAATCTATTCAGGGTTAGGGTTATAAAAAAAACATATAATTAGGGTTAGTGAAATCGAAAAATTGAGTAAGGGGTAAACATAAAAAAGTATACAATAAGCGTTAGGGTTGGTATCAAAATTAATGTTATAACAAAAAAATATAATTTGGGTTAGGGTTTGTGAAAGCGAAAAAATTAGGGTTAGGGGTTAGCATAGAAAGTATATAATAAGCGTTAAGGTTCGTATCAAAATATATTTAGGGTTAGGTTATAACAAAAACATATAATTAGGGTTAGGGTTAGTGAAAACGAAACATTAGGGTTAGGGTTAGTGAAAGCGAAAACTTAGGGTTAGGGGTAAGCATAAAAAACATACTATAAGCGTTAGGGTTGGTATCAAAATATATTAAGGGTTAGGTTAATAACAAAAACATACAATTACGGTTAGGTTAGGGTTAGCCTTAATGATACAATTACTTTTCGTACTAGAACATGCAATTAGGGTTAGGGTTAGTGAAAACTAAAAATCAGGGTTAGGGGTTAGCATAAAAAAGCATACAATAAGCGTTAGAGTTGGTATCAAAATATATTTAGGGTTAGATTATATCAATAACATATAATTAGGGTTAGGGTTAGTGAAATCGAAAAATTGAGTAAGGGGTAAACATAAAAAAGCATACAATAAGAGTTAGGGTTGTATCAAAATAAATGTTATCACAAAAAAATATAATTTGGGTTAGGGTTTGTGAAAGCGAAAAATTAGGGTTAGGAGTTAGCATAAAAAAAGTATGTAATAAGCGTTAAGGTTGGTATCAAAATATACTCGTCAAAAAAAGTTACGCATAGATAGAAAATTCCCCGTAGGTTTAATGCAAATCGAAACAATTTCAAAACATTATTGCCGAGCTGTTCTGTAACCGATTTTCACGAAATAAAATCCAGTAAAAAGAAAACAAAATAGAGATTGTTTGTTTAATTTTGAGTAAAATCGTACCATCGCTGCTTTTTAAGATATTGCAAGTAGAACTCAAGTGTACATTTTACGATTCAATTTCCTGTTTACATCAATGCAAAATGTTTCGTGAAAAACATTAGTCGTGTTCTACTCACAATCTCTTAAAAACCATTGAAGATAGGATTTTGGTCAAAATTAATCAAACAATCTTTATTTTGTTTTCTTTCTACTGGATTTTATTTCGTGAAAATCAGTTGCAGAATAGCTCGGCAATAATGTTTTGAAATTGTTTCGTTTTGCATTAAACCTACGGGGAATTTTCAATCTATGCGTAACTTTTTTTGAAGAGTATATATTTAGGGTTAGGTTATAACAAAAACATATAATTAGGGTTAGGGTTAGTGAAAACGAAACATTAGGGTTAGGGTGAGTGAAAACGAAAAATTAGGGTAAGGGGTTAGCATAAAAAAGTATACAATAAGTGTTAGGGTTGGTATCAAAATATATTCAGGGTTAGGGTTATAAAAAAACATATAATTAGGGTTAGTGAAATCGAAAAATTGAGTAAGGGGTAAACATAAAAAAGTATACAATAAGCGTTAGGGTTGGTATCAAAATTAATGTTATAACAAAAAAATATAATTTGGGTTAGGGTTTGTGAAAGCGAAAAAACTAGGGTTAGGGGTTAGCATAGAAAGTATATAATAAGCGTTAAGGTTCGTATCAAAATATATTTAGGGTTAGGTTATAACAAAAACATATAATTAGGGTTAGGGTTAGTGAAAACGAAACATTAGGGTTAGGGTTAGTGAAAGCGAAAACTTAGGGTTAGGGGTTAGCATAAAAAACATACTATAAGCGTTAGGGTTGGTATCAAAATATATTAAGGGTTAGATTAATAACAAAAACATACAATTACGGTTAGGTTAGGGTTAGCCTTAATGATACAATTACTTTTCGTACAAGAACATGCAATTAGGGTTAGGGTTAGTGAAAACGAAAAATCAGGGTTAGGGGTTAGCATAAAAAAGCATACAATAATCGTTAGAAATGGTATCAAAATATATTTAGGGTTAGATTATAACAATAACATATAATTAGGGTTAGGGTAAGTGAAAACGAAAAATTAGGGTTAGGGTTAGTGAAAGCGAAAACGTAAGGTTAGGGGTTAGTATAAAAACACACACTTAGCGTTAGGGTTGGTATTGAAATATATTTAAGGTTAGGTTACATCAAAAACATATAATTAGGGTTAGGGTTAGTGAAAATGCAAAATAAGGGTTAGGGTAAGTGAAAACGAAAAATAAGGGTAAGGGGGTAGCATAAAAAAGCATACAATACGCGTTAGTGTTGGTATCAAAATTTATTTAGGGTAAAGGTTATAACAAAAAAATTAATATGGGTTAGGGTGAGTGAAACCGAAAAATTAGGGTTAGGGGTTAGCATAAAAAAGTAAACAATAAGTGTTAGGGTTGGTATTAAATATATTTAGGGTTAGGGTTATAACAAAAACATATAATAAGGGTTAGTGAAATCGAAAAATTGAGTAAGGGGTAAACATAAAAAAGTATACAATAAGCGTAAGGGTTGGTATCAAAATTAATGTTATAACAAAAAAATATAATTTGGGTTATGGTTTGTGAAAGCGAAAAAAATAGGGTTAGGGGTTAGCATAAAAAAGTATATAATAAGCGTTAAGGTTCGTATCAAAATATATTTAGGATAAGGTTATAACAAAAAACATATAATTAGGGTTAGGGTTAGTGAAAACGAAAAATTAGGGTTAGGGTTAGTGAAAGCGAAAACTTAGGGTTAGGGGTTAGCATAAAAAACATACTATTAGCGTTAGGGTTGGTATCAAAATATATTCAGGGGTAGGGTTATAACAAAAACATATAATTACGGTTAGGTTAGGGTTAGCTTTAATGATACAATTACTTTTCATACAAGAACATGCAATTAAGGTTAGGGTTAGTGAAAACGAAAAATCAGGGTTAGGGGTTAGCATAAAAAAGCATACAATAAGCGTTAGAGTTGGTATCAAAATATATTTAGGGTTAGGTTATAACAATAACATATAATTAGGGTTAGGGTTAGTGAAAACGAAAAATTAGGGTTAGGGTTAGTGAAAGCGAAAACGTAAGGTTAGGGGTTAGTATAAAAACACACAATTAGCGTTAGGGTTGGTATTAAAATATATTTAAGGTTAGGTTATAACAAAAACATATAATTAGGGTTAGGGTTAGTGAAAACGAAAATTTAGGGTTAGGGTTAGTGAAAGCGAAAACTTAGGGTTAGGGGTTAGCATAAAAAACATACTATTAGCGTTAGGGTTGGTATCAAAATATATTAAGGAATAGGTTAATAACAAAAACATACAATTACGGTTAGGTTAGGGTTAGCCTTAATGATACAATTACTTTTCGTACAAGAACATGCAATTAGGGTTAGGGTTAGTGAAAACGAAAAATCAGGGTTAGGGGTTAGCATAAAAAAGCATACAATAAGCGTTAGAGTTGGTATCAAAATATATTTAGGGTTAGATTATAACAATAACATATAATAAGGGTTAAGGTAAGTGAAAACGAAAAATTAGGGTTAGGGTTAGTGAAAGCGAAAACGTAAGTTTAGGGGTTAGTATAAAAACACACAATTAGCGTTAGGGTTGGTATCAAAATATATTTAAGGTAAGGTTACAACAAAAACATATAATTAGGGTTAGGGTTAGTGAAAACGCAAAATAAGGGTTAGTGTAAGTGAAAACAAAAAAAAAGGGTAAGGGGTTAGCATAAAAAAAGCATACAATAAGCGTAAGTGTTGGTATCAAAATTTATTTAGGGTAAGGGTTATAATAAAAAATATTAATATGGGTTAGGGTGAGTGAAAACGAAAAATTAGGGTAAGGGGTTAGCTTTAAAAAGTATACAATAAGTGTTAGGGTTGGTATCAAAATATATTCAGGGGTAGGGTTATAACAAAAACATATAATTACGGTTAGGTTAGGGTTAGCTTTAATGATACAATTACTTTTCGTACAAGAACATGCAATTAGGGTTAGGGTTAGTGAAAACGAAAAATCAGGGTTAGGGGTTAGCATAAAAAAACATACAATAAGCGTTAGAGTTGGTATCAAAATATATTTAGGGTTAGGTTATAACAATAACATATAATTAGAGTTAGGGTTAGTGAAAACGAAAAATTAGGGTTAGGGTTAATGAAAGCGAAAACGTAAGGTTAGGGGTTAGTATAAAAACACACACTTAGCGTTAGGGTTGGTATTAAAATATATTTAAGGTTAGGTTATAACAAAAACATATAATTAGGGTTAGGGTTAGTGAAAACGCAAAATAAGGGTTAGGGTAAGTGAAAACGAAAAATAAGGGTAAGGGGTTAGCATAAAAAAAGCATACAATACGCGTTAGTGTTGGTATCAAAATTTATTTAGGGTAAGGGTTATAACAAAAAAATTAATATGGGTTAGGGTGAGTGAAACCGAAAAATTAGGGTTAGGGGTTAGCATAAAAAAGTAAACAATAAGTGTTAGGGTTGGTATTAAATATATTTAGGGTTAGGGTTATAACAAAAACATATAATAAGGGTTAGTGAAAGCGAAAAAATGAGTAAGGGGTATACATAAAAAAGTATACAATAAGCGTTAGGGTTGGTATCAAAATTAATGTTATAACAAAAAAATATAATTTGGGTTAGGGTTTGTGAAAGCGAAAAAATTAGGGTTAGGGGTTAGCATAAAAAAGTATATAATAAGCGTTTAGGTTCGTATCAAAATATATTTAGGGTTAGGTTATAACAAAAACATATAATTAGGGTTAGGGTTAGTGAAAACGAAAAATTAGGGTCAGGGTTAGTGAAAGCGAAAACTTAGGGTTAGGGGTTAGCATAAAAAACATACTATTAGCGTTAGGGTTGGTATCAAAATATATTCAGGGGTAGGGTTATAACAAAAACATATAATTACGGTTAGGTTAGGGTTAGCCTTAATGATACAATTACTTTTCGTACAAGAACATGCAATTAAGGTTAGGGTTAGTGAAAACGGAAAATCAGGGTTAGGGGTTAGCATAAAAAAGTATACAATAAGCGTTAGAGTTGGTATCAAAATATATTTAGGGTTAGGTTATAACAATAACATATAATTAGGGTTAGGGTTAGTGAAAACGAAAAATTAGGGTTATGGTTAGTGAAAGCGAAAACGTAAGGTTAGGGGTTAGTTTAAAAACACACAATTAGCGTTAGGGTTGGTATTAAAATATATTTAAGGTTAGGTTATAACAAAAACATATAATTAGGGTTAGGGTTAGTGAAAACGAAAATTTAGGGTTAGGGTTAGTGAAAACGAAAACTTAGGGTTAGGGGTTAGCATAAAAAACATACTATTAACGTTAGGGTTGGTATCAAAATATATTAAGGAATAGGTTAATAACAAAAACATACAATTACGGTTAGGTTAGGGTTAGCCTTAATGATACAATTACTTTTCGTACAAGAACATGCAATTAGGGTTAGGGTTAGTGAAAACGAAAAATCAGGGTTAGGGGTTAGCATAAAAAAGCATACAATAAGCGTTAGAGTTGGTATCAAAATATATTTAGGGTTAGATTATAACAAAAACATATAATTAGGGTTAGGGTAAGTGAAAACGAAAAATTAGGGTTAGGGTTAGTGAAAGCGAAAACGTAAGGTTAGGGGTTAGTATAAAAACACACAATTAGCGTTAGGGTTGGTATCAAAATATATTTAAGGTAAGGTTACAACAAAAACATATAATTAGGGTTAGGGTTAGTGAAAACGCAAAAATAGGGTTAGGGTAAGTGAAAACAAAAAATAAGGGTAAGGGGTTAGCATAAAAAAAGCATACAATAAGCGTTAGTGTTGGTATCAAAATTTATTTAGGGTAAGGGTTATAACAAAAAAATTAATATGAATTAGGGTGAGTGAAACCGAAAAATTAGGGTTAGGGGTTAGCATAAAAAAGTAAACAATAAGTGTTAGGGTTGGTATTAAATATATTTAGGGTTAGGGTTATAACAAAAACATATAATAAGGGTTAGTGAAAGCGAAAAAATGAGTAAGGGGTAAACATAAAAAAGTATACAATAAGCGTTAGGGTTGGTATCAAAATTAATGTTATAACAAAAAAATATAATTTGGGTTAGGGTTTGTGAAAGCGAAAAAATTAGGGTTAGGGGTTAGCATAAAAAAGTATATAATAAGCGTTTAGGTTCGTATCAAAATATATTTAGGGTTAGGTTATAACAAAAACATATAATTAGGGTTAGGGTTAGTGAAAACGAAAAATTAGGGTCAGGGTTAGTGAAAGCGAAAACTTAGGGTTAGGGGTTAGCATAAAAAACATACTATTAGCGTTAGGGTTGGTATCAAAATATATTCAGGGGTAGGGTTATAACAAAAACATATAATTACGGTTAGGTTAGGGTTAGCCTTAATGATACAATTACTTTTCGTACAAGAACATGCAATTAAGGTTAGGGTTAGTGAAAACGAAAAATCAGGGTTAGGGGTTAGCATAAAAAAGTATACAATAAGCGTTAGAGTTGGTATCAAAATATATTTAGGGTTAGGTTATAACAATAACATATAATTAGGGTTAGGGTTAGTGAAAACGAAAAATTAGGGTTATGGTTAGTGAAAGCGAAAACGTAAGGTTAGGGGTTAGTTTAAAAACACACAATTAGCGTTAGGGTTGGTATTAAAATATATTTAAGGTTAGGTTATAACAAAAACATATAATTAGGGTTAGGGTTAGTGAAAACGAAAATTTAGGGTTAGGGTTAGTGAAAACGAAAACTTAGGGTTAGGGGTTAGCATAAAAAACATACTATTAACGTTAGGGTTGGTATCAAAATATATTAAGGAATAGGTTAATAACAAAAACATACAATTACGGTTAGGTTAGGGTTAGCCTTAATGATACAATTACTTTTCGTACAAGAACATGCAATTAGGGTTAGGGTTAGTGAAAACGAAAAATCAGGGTTAGGGGTTAGCATAAAAAAGCATACAATAAGCGTTAGAGTTGGTATCAAAATATATTTAGGGTTAGATTATAACAAAAACATATAATTAGGGTTAGGGTAAGTGAAAACGAAAAATTAGGGTTAGGGTTAGTGAAAGCGAAAACGTAAGGTTAGGGGTTAGTATAAAAACACACAATTAGCGTTAGGGTTGGTATCAAAATATATTTAAGGTAAGGTTACAACAAAAACATATAATTAGGGTTAGGGTTAGTGAAAACGCAAAAATAGGGTTAGGGTAAGTGAAAACAAAAAATAAGGGTAAGGGGTTAGCATAAAAAAAGCATACAATAAGCGTTAGTGTTGGTATCAAAATTTATTTAGGGTAAGGGTTATAACAAAAAAATTAATATGAATTAGGGTGAGTGAAACCGAAAAATTAGGGTTAGGGGTTAGCATAAAAAAGTAAACAATAAGTGTTAGGGTTGGTATTAAATATATTTAGGGTTAGGGTTATAACAAAAACATATAATAAGGGTTAGTGAAAGCGAAAAAATGAGTAAGGGGTAAACATAAAAAAGTATACAATAAGCGTTAGGGTTGGTATCAAAATTAATGTTATAACAAAAAAATATAATTTGGGTTAGGGTTTGTGAAAGCGAAAAAATTAGGGTTAGGGGTTAGCATAAAAAAGTATATAATAAGCGTTTAGGTTCGTATCAAAATATATTTAGGGTTAGGTTATAACAAAAACATATAATTAGGGTTAGGGTTAGTGAAAACGAAAAATTAGGGTCAGGGTTAGTGAAAGCGAAAACTTAGGGTTAGGGGTTAGCATAAAAAACATACTATTAGCGTTAGGGTTGGTATCAAAATATATTCAGGGGTAGGGTTATAACAAAAACATATAATTACGGTTAGGTTAGGGTTAGCCTTAATGATACAATTACTTTTCGTACAAGAACATGCAATTAAGGTTAGGGTTAGTGAAAACGAAAAATCAGGGTTAGGGGTTAGCATAAAAAAGTATACAATAAGCGTTAGAGTTGGTATCAAAATATATTTAGGGTTAGGTTATAACAATAACATATAATTAGGGTTAGGGTTAGTGAAAACGAAAAATTAGGGTTATGGTTAGTGAAAGCGAAAACGTAAGGTTAGGGGTTAGTTTAAAAACACACAATTAGCGTTAGGGTTGGTATTAAAATATATTTAAGGTTAGGTTATAACAAAAACATATAATTAGGGTTAGGGTTAGTGAAAACGAAAATTTAGGGTTAGGGTTAGTGAAAACGAAAACTTAGGGTTAGGGGTTAGCATAAAAAACATACTATTAGCGTTAGGGTTGGTATCAAAATATATTAAGGAATAGGTTAATAACAAAAACATACAATTACGGTTAGGTTAGGGTTAGCCTTAATGATACAATTACTTTTCGTACAAGAACATGCAATTAGGGTTAGGGTTAGTGAAAACGAAAAATCAGGGTTAGGGGTTAGCATAAAAAAGCATACAATAAGCGTTAGAGTTGGTATCAAAATATATTTAGGGTTAGATTATAACAATAACATATAATTAGGGTTAGGGTAAGTGAAAACGAAAAATTAGGGTTAGGGTTAGTGAAAGCGAAAACGTAAGTTTAGGGGTTAGTATAAAAACACACAATTAGCGTTAGGGTTGGTATCAAAATATATTTAAGGTAAGGTTACAACAAAAACATATAATTAGGGTTAGGGTTAGTGAAAACGCAAAATTAGGGTTAGGGTAAGTGAAAACAAAAAATAAGGGTAAGGGGTTAGCATAAAAAAAGCATACAATAAGCGTAAGTGTTGGTATCAAAATTTATTTAGGGTAAGGGTTATAATAAAAAAAATTAATATGGATAAGGGTGAGTGAAAACGAAAAATTAGGGTAAGGGGTTAGCATAAAAAAGTAAACAATAAGTGTTAGGGTTGGTATCAAAATATATTCAGGGGTAGGGTTATAACAAAAACATATAATTACGGTTAGGTTAGGGTTAGCTTTAATGATACAATTACTTTTCGTACAAGAACATGCAATTAGGGTTAGGGTTAGTGAAAACGAAAAATCAGGGTTAGGGGTTAGCATAAAAAAGCATACAATAAGCGTTAGAGTTGGTATCAAAATATATTTAGGGTTAGGTTATAACAATAACATATAATTAGAGTTAGGGTTAGTGAAAACGAAAAATTAGGGTTAGGGTTAGTGAAAGCGAAAACGTAAGGTTAGGGGTTAGTATAAAAACACACACTTAGCGTTAGGGTTGGTATTAAAATATATTTAAGGTTAGGTTATAACAAAAACATATAATTAGGGTTAGGGTTAGTGAAAACGCAAAATAAGGGTTAGGGTAAGTGAAAACGAAAAATAAGGGTAAGGGGTTAGCATAAAAAAAGCATACAATACGCGTTAGTGTTGGTATCAAAATTTATTTAGGGTAAGGGTTATAACAAAAAAATTAATATGGGTTAGGGTGAGTGAAACCGAAAAATTAGGGTTAGGGGTTAGCATAAAAAAAGTAAATAATAAGTGTTAGGGTTGGTATTAAATATATTTAGGGTTAGGGTTATAACAAAAACATATAATAAGGGTTAGTGAAATCGAAATAATGAGTAAGGGGTAAACATTAAAAAAGTATACAATAAGCGTTAGGGTTGGTATCAAAATTAATGTTATAACAAAAAAAAATATAATTTGGGTTAGGTTTTGTGAAAGCGAAAAAATTAGGGTTAGGGGTTAGCATAAAAAAGTATATAATAAGCGTTAAGGTTCGTATCAAAATATATTTAGGGTTAGGTTATAACAAAAACATATAATTAGGGTTAGGGTTAGTGAAAACGAAAAATTAGGGTTAGGGTTAGTGAAAGCGAAAACTTAGGGTTAGGGGTTAGCATAAAAAACATACTATTAGCGTTAGGGTTGGTATCAAAATATATTCAGGGGTAGGGTTATAACAAAAACATATAATTACGGTTAGGTTAGGGTTAGCCTTAATGATACAATTACTTTTCGTACAAGAACATGCAATTAAGGTTAGGGTTAGTGAAAACGAAAAATCAGGGTTAGGGGTTAGCATAAAAAACATGCTATTAGCGTTAGGGTTGGTATCAAAATATATTAAGGAATAGGTTAATAACAAAAACATACAATTACGGTTAGGTTAGGGTTAGCCTTAATGATACAATTACTTTTCGTACAAGAACATGCAATTAGGGTTAGGGTTAGTGAAAACGAAAAATCAGGGTTAGGGGTTAGCATAAAAAAGCATACAATAAGCGTTAGAGTTGGTATCAAAATATATTTAGGGTTAGGTTATAACAATAACATATAATTAGGGTTAGGGTTAGTGAAAACGAAAAATTAGGGTTAGGGTTAGTGAAAGCGAAAACATAAGGTTAGGGGTTAGTATAAAAACACACAATTAGCGTTAGGGTTGGTATTAAAATATATTTAAGGTTAGGTTATAACAAAAACATATAATTAGGGTTAGGGTTAGTGAAAACGAAAATTTAGGGTTAGGGTTAGTGAAAGCGAAAACTTAGGGTTAGGGGTTAGCATAAAAAACATACTATTAGGGGTTAGCATAAAAAACATACTATTTGCGTTAGGGTTGGTATCAAAATATATTAAGGAATAGGTTAATAACAAAAACATACAATTACGGTTAGGTTAGGGTTAGCCTTAATGATACAATTACTTTTCGTACAAGAACATGCAATTAGGGTTAGGGTTAGTGAAAACAAAAATCAGGGTTAGGGGTTAGCATAAAAAAGCATACAATAAGCGTTAGAGTTGGTATCAAAATATATTTAGGGTTAGATTATAACAATAACATATAATAAGGGTTAAGGTAAGTGAAAACGAAAAATTAGGGTTAGGGTTAGTGAAAGCGAAAACGTAAGTTTAGGGGTTAGTATAAAAACACACAATTAGCGTTAGGGTTGGTATCAAAATATATTTAAGGTAAGGTTACAACAAAAACATATAATTAGGGTTAGGGTTAGTGAAAACGCAAAATAAGGGTTAGTGTAAGTGAAAACAAAAAAAAAGGGTAAGGGGTTAGCATAAAAAAAGCATACAATAAGCGTAAGTGTTGGTATCAAAATTTATTTAGGGTAAGGGTTATAATAAAAAATATTTATATGGGTTAGGGTGAGTGAAAACGAAAAATTAGGGTAAGGGGTTAGCTTTAAAAAGTATACAATAAGTGTTAGGGTTGGTATCAAAATATATTCAGGGGTAGGGTTATAACAAAAACATATAATTACGGTTAGGTTAGGGTTAGCTTTAATGATACAATTACTTTTCGTACAAGAACATGCAATTAGGGTTAGGGTTAGTGAAAACGAAAAATCAGGGTTAGGGGTTAGCATAAAAAAAACATACAATAAGCGTTAGAGTTGGTATCAAAATATATTTAGGGTTAGGTTATAACAATAACATATAATTAGAGTTAGGGTTAGTGAAAACGAAAAATTAGGGTTAGGGTTAATGAAAGCGAAAACGTAAGGTTAGGGGTTAGTATAAAAACACACACTTAGCGTTAGGGTTGGTATTAAAATATATTTAAGGTTAGGTTATAACAAAAACATATAATTAGGGTTAGGGTTAGTGAAAACGCAAAATAAGGGTTAGGGTAAGTGAAAACGAAAAATAAGGGTAAGGGGTTAGCATAAAAAAAGCATACAATACGCGTTAGTGTTGGTATCAAAATTTATTTAGGGTAAGGGTTATAACAAAAAAAATAATATGGGTTAGGGTGAGTGAAACCGAAAAATTAGGGTTAGGGGTTAGCATAAAAAAGTAAACAATAAGTGTTAGGGTTGGTATTAAATATATTTAGGGTTAGGGTTATAACAAAAACATATAATAAGGGTTAGTGAAAGCGAAAAAATGAGTAAGGGGTATACATAAAAAAGTATACAATAAGCGTTAGGGTTGGTATCACTATTAATGTTATAACAAAAAAATATAATTTGGGTTAGGGTTTGTGAAAGCGAAAAAATTAGGGTTAGGGGTTAGCATAAAAAAGTATATAATAAGCGTTTAGGTTCGTATCAAAATATATTTAGGGTTAGGTTATAACAAAAACATATAATTAGGGTTAGGGTTAGTGAAAACGAAAAATTAGGGTCAGGGTTAGTGAAAGCGAAAACTTAGGGTTAGGGGTTAGCATAAAAAACATACTATTAGCGTTAGGGTTGGTATCAAAATATATTCAGGGGTAGGGTTATAACAAAAACATATAATTACGGTTAGGTTAGGGTTAGCCTTAATGATACAATTACTTTTCGTACAAGAACATGCAATTAAGGTTAGGGTTAGTGAAAACGAAAAATCAGGGTTAGGGGTTAGCATAAAAAAGTATACAATAAGCGTTAGAGTTGGTATCAAAATATATTTAGGGTTAGGTTATAACAATAACATATAATTAGGGTTAGGGTTAGTGAAAACGAAAAATTAGGGTTATGGTTAGTGAAAGCGAAAACGTAAGGTTAGGGGTTAGTTTAAAAACACACAATTAGCGTTAGGGTTGGTATTAAAATATATTTAAGGTTAGGTTATAACAAAAACATATAATTAGGGTTAGGGTTAGTGAAAACGAAAATTTAGGGTTAGGGTTAGTGAAAACGAAAACTTTTGGTTAGGGGTTAGCATAAAAAATATACTATTAGCGTTAGGGTTGGTATCAAAATATATTAAGGAATAGGTTAATAACAAAAACATACAATTACGGTTAGGTTAGGGTTAGCCTTAATGATACAATTACTTTTCGTACAAGAACATGCAATTAGGGTTAGGGTTAGTGAAAACGAAAAATCAGGGTTAGGGGTTAGCATAAAAAAGCATACAATAAGCGTTAGAGTTGGTATCAAAATATATTTAGGGTTAGATTATAACAATAACATATAATTAGGGTTAGGGTAAGTGAAAACGAAAAATTAGGGTTAGGGTTAGTGAAAGCGAAAACGTAAGTTTAGGGGTTAGTATAAAAACACACAATTAGCGTTAGGGTTGGTATCAAAATATATTTAAGGTAAGGTTACAACAAAAACATATAATTAGGGTTAGGGTTAGTGAAAACGCAAAAATAGGGTTAGGGTAAGTGAAAACAAAAAATAAGGGTAAGGGGTTAGCATAAAAAAAGCATACAATAAGCGTTAGTGTTGGTATCAAAATTTATTTAGGGTAAGGGTTATAACAAAAAAATTAATATGGGTTAGGGTGAGTGAAACCGAAAAATTAGGGTTAGGGGTTAGCATAAAAAAGTAAACAATAAGTGTTAGGGTTGGTATTAAATATATTTAGGGTTAGGGTTATAACAAAAACATATAATAAGGGTTAGTGAAAGCGAAAAAATGAGTAAGGGGTAAACATAAAAAAGTATACAATAAGCGTTAGGGTTGGTATCAAAATTAATGTTATAACAAAAAAATATAATTTGGGTTAGGGTTTGTGAAAGCGAAAAAATTAGGGTTAGGGGTTAGCATAAAAAAGTATATAATAAGCGTTTAGGTTCGTATCAAAATATATTTAGGGTTAGGTTATAACAAAAACATATAATTAGGGTTAGGGTTAGTGAAAACGAAAAATTAGGGTCAGGGTTAGTGAAAGCGAAAACTTAGGGTTAGGGGTTAGCATAAAAAACATACTATTAGCGTTAGGGTTGGTATCAAAATATATTCAGGGGTAGGGTTATAACAAAAACATATAATTACGGTTAGGTTAGGGTTAGCCTTAATGATACAATTACTTTTCGTACAAGAACATGCAATTAAGGTTAGGGTTAGTGAAAACGAAAAATCAGGGTTAGGGGTTAGCATAAAAAAGTATACAATAAGCGTTAGAGTTGGTATCAAAATATATTTAGGGTTAGGTTATAACAATAACATATAATTAGGGTTAGGGTTAGTGAAAACGACAAAATTAGGGTTATGGTTAGTGAAAGCGAAAACGTAAGGTTAGGGGTTAGTTTAAAAACACACAATTAGCGTTAGGGTTGGTATTAAAATATATTTAAGGTTAGGTTATAACAAAAACATATAATTAGGGTTAGGGTTAGTGAAAACGAAAATTTAGGGTTAGGGTTAGTGAAAACGAAAACTTAGGGTTAGGGGTTAGCATAAAAAAACATACTATTAGCGTTAGGGTTGGTATCAAAATATATTAAGGAATAGGTTAATAACAAAAACATACAATTACGGTTAGGTTAGGGTTAGCCTTAATGATACAATTACTTTTCGTACAAGAATATGCAATTAGGGTTAGGGTTAGTGAAAACGAAAAATCAGGGTTAGGGGTTAGCATAAAAAAGCATACAATAAGCGTTAGAGTTGGTATCAAAATATATTTAGGGTTAGATTATAACAATAACATATAATTAGGGTTAGGGTAAGTGAAAACGAAAAATTAGGGTTAGGGTTAGTGAAAGCGAAAACGTAAGTTTAGGGGTTAGTATAAAAACACACAATTAGCGTTAGGGTTGGTATCAAAATATATTTAAGGTAAGGTTACAACAAAAACATATAATTAGGGTTAGGGTTAGTGAAAACGCAAAAATAGGGTTAGGGTAAGTGAAAACAAAAAATAAGGGTAAGGGGTTAGCATAAAAAAAGCATACAATAAGCGTTAGTGTTGGTATCAAAATTTATTTAGGGTAAGGGTTATAATAAAAAAAATTAATATGGATAAGGGTGAGTGAAAACGAAAAATTAGGGTAAGGGGTTAGCATAAAAAAGTAAACAATAAGTGTTAGGGTTGGTATCAAAATTTATTTAGGGTAAGGGTTATAATAAAAAAAATTAATATGGATAAGGGTGAGTGAAAGCGAAAACTTAGGGTTAGGGGTTAGCATAAAAAACATACTATTAGCGTTAGGGTTGGTATCAAAATATATTCAGGGGTAGGGTTATAACAAAAACATATAATTACGGTTAGGTTAGGGTTAGCTTTAATGATACAATTACTTTTCGTACAAGAACATGCAATTAGGGTTAGGGTTAGTGAAAACGAAAAATCAGGGTTAGGGGTTAGCATAAAAAAGCATACAATAAGTGTTAGAGTTGGTATCAAAATATATTTAGGGTTAGGTTATAACAATAACATATAATTAGAGTTAGGGTTAGTGAAAACGAAAAATTAGGGTTAGGGTTAGTGAAAGCGAAAACGTAAGGTTAGGGGTTAGTATAAAAACACACACTTAGCGTTAGGGTTGGTATTAAAATATATTTAAGGTTAGGTTATAACAAAAACATATAATTAGGGTTAGGGTTAGTGAAAACGCAAAATAAGGGTTAGGGTAAGTGAAAACGAAAAATAAGGGTAAGGGGTTAGCATAAAAAAAGCATACAATACGCGTTAGTGTTGGTATCAAAATTTATTTAGGGTAAGGGTTATAACAAAAAAATTAATATGGGTTAGGGTGAGTGAAACCGAAAAATTAGGGTTAGGGGTTAGCATAAAAAAAGTAAATAATAAGTGTTAGGGTTGGTATTAAATATATTTAGGGTTAGGGTTATAACAAAAACATATAATAAGGGTTAGTGAAATCGAAATAATGAGTAAGGGGTAAACATTAAAAAAGTATACAATAAGCGTTAGGGTTGGTATCAAAATTAATGTTATAACAAAAAAAATATAATTTGGGTTAGGGTTTGTGAAAGCGAAAAAATTAGGGTTAGGGGTTAGCATAAAAAAGTATATAATAAGCGTTAAGGTTCGTATCAAAATATATTTAGGGTTAGGTTATAACAAAAACATATAATTAGGGTTAGGGTTAGTGAAAACGAAAAATTAGGGTTAGGGTTAGTGAAAGCGAAAACTTAGGGTTAGGGGTTAGCATAAAAAACATACTATTAGCGTTAGGGTTGGTATCAAAATATATTCAGGGGTAGGGTTATAACAAAAACATATAATTACGGTTAGGTTAGGGTTAGCCTTAATGATACAATTACTTTTCGTACAAGAACATGCAATTAAGGTTAGGGTTAGTGAAAACGAAAAATCAGGGTTAGGGGTTAGCATAAAAAACATGCTATTAGCGTTAGGGTTGGTATCAAAATATATTAAGGAATAGGTTAATAACAAAAACATACAATTACGGTTAGGTTAGGGTTAGCCTTAATGATACAATTACTTTTCGTACAAGAACATGCAATTAGGGTTAGGGTTAGTGAAAACGAAAAATCAGGGTTAGGGGTTAGCATAAAAAAGCATACAATAAGCGTTAGAGTTGGTATCAAAATATATTTAGGGTTAGGTTATAACAATAACATATAATTAGGGTTAGGGTTAGTGAAAACGAAAAAATTAGGGTTAGGGTTAGTGAAAGCGAAAACATAAGGTTAGGGGTTAGTATAAAAACACACAATTAGCGTTAGGGTTGGTATTAAAATATATTTAAGGTTAGGTTATAACAAAAACATATAATTAGGGTTAGGGTTAGTGAAAACGAAAATTTAGGGTTAGGGTTAGTGAAAACGAAAACTAAGGGTTAGGGGTTAGCATAAAAAACATGCTATTAGCGTTAGGGTTGGTATCAAAATATATTAAGGAATAGGTTAATAACAAAAACATACAATTACGGTTAGGTTAGGGTTAGCCTTAATGATACAATTACTTTTCGTACAAGAACATGCAATTAGGGTTAGGGTTAGTGAAAACGAAAAATCAGGGTTAGGGGTTAGCATAAAAAAGCATACAATAAGCGTTAGAGTTGGTATCAAAATATATTTAGGGTTAGATTATAACAATAACATATAATTAGGGTTAGGGTAAGTGAAAACGAAAAATTAGTGTTAGGGTTAGTGAAAGCGATAACGTAAGTTTAGGGGTTAGTATAAAAACACACAATTAGCGTTAGGGTTGGTATCAAAATATATTTAAGGTAAGGTTACAACAAAAACATATAATTAGGGTTAGGGTTAGTGAAAACGCAAAATAAGGGTTAGGGTAAGTGAAAACAAAAAATAAGGGTAAGGGGTTAGCATAAAAAAAGCATACAATAAGCGTAAGTGTTGGTATCAAAATTTATTTAGGGTAAGGGTTATAATAAAAAAAATTAATATGGGTAAGGGTGAGTGAAAACGAAAAATTAGGGTAAAGGGTTAGCATAAAAAAGTAAACAATAAGTGTTAGGGTTGGTATCAAAATATATTCAGGGGTAGGGTTATAACAAAAACATATAATTACGGTTAGGTTAGGGTTAGCTTTAATGATACAATTACTTTTCGTACAAGAACATGCAATTAGGGTTAGGGTAAGTGAAAACGAAAAATCAGGGTTAGGGGTTAGCATAAAAAAGCATACAATAAGCGTTAGAGTTGGTATCAAAATATATTTAGGGTTAGGTTATAACAATAACATATAATTAGAGTTAGGGTTAGTGAAAACGAAAAATTAGGGTTAGGGTTAGTGAAAGCGAAAACGTAAGGCTAGGGGTTAGTATAAAAACACACACTTAGCGTTAGGGTTGGTATTAAAATATATTTAAGGTTAGGTTATAACAAAAACATATAATTAGGGTTAGGGTTAGTGAAAACGCAAAATAAGGGTTAGGGTAAGTGAAAACGAAAAATAAGGGTAAGGGGTTAGCATAAAAAAAGCATACAATACGCGTTAGTGTTGGTATCAAAATTTATTTAGGGTAAGGGTTATAACAAAAAAATTAATATGGGTTAGGGTGAGTGAAACCGAAAAATTAGGGTTAGGGGTTACAAAAAAAAGTACATAATAAGTGTTAGGGTTGGTATTAAATATATTTAGGGTTAGGGTTATAACAAAAACATATAATAAGGGTTAGTGAAATCGAAAAAAATGAGTAAGGGGTAAACATAAAAAAGTATACAATAAGCGTTAGGGTTGGTATCAAAATTAATGTTATAACAAGAAAAATATAATTTGGGTTAGGGTTTGTGAAAGCGAAAAAATTAGGGTTAGGGGGTGGCATAAAAAAGTATATAATAAGCGTTTAGGTTCGTATCAAAATATATTTAGGGTTAGGTTATAACAAAAACATATAATTAGGGTTAGGGTTAGTGAAAACGAAAAATTAGGGTCAGGGTTAGTGAAAGCGAAAACTTAGGGTTAGGGGTTAGCAAAAAAAACATACTATTAGCGTTAGGGTTGGTATCAAAATATATTCAGGGGTAGGGTTATAACAAAAACATATAATTACGGTTAGGTTAGGGTTAGCCTTAATGATACAATTACTTTTCGTACAAGAACATGCAATTAAGGTTAGGGTTAGTGAAAACGAAAAATCAGGGTTAGGGGTTAGCATAAAAAAGTATACAATAAGCGTTAGAGTTGGTATCAAAATATATTTAGGGTTAGGTTATAACAATAACATATAATTAGGGTTAGGGTTAGTGAAAACGAAAAATTAGGGTTATGGTTAGTGAAAGCGAAAACGTAAGGTTAGGGGTTAGTTTAAAAACACACAATTAGCGTTAGGGTTGGTATTAAAATATATTTAAGGTTAGGTTATAACAAAAACATATAATTAGGGTTAGGGTTAGTGAAAACGAAAATTTAGGGTTAGGGTTAGTGAAAACGAAAACTTAGGGTTAGGGGTTAGCATCAAAAAACATACTATTAGCGTTAGGGTTGGTATCAAAATATATTAAGGAATAGGTTAATAACAAAAACATACAATTACGGTTAGGTTAGGGTTAGCCTTAATGATACAATTACTTTTCGTACAAGAACATGCAATTAGGGTTAGGGTTAGTGAAAACGAAAAATCAGGGTTAGGGGTTAGCATAAAAAAGCATACAATAAGCGTTAGAGTTGGTATCAAAATATATTTAGGGTTAGATTATAACAATAACATATAATTAGGGTTAGGGTTAGTGAAAACGCAAAATAAGGGTTAGGGTAAGTGAAAACAAAAAATAAGGGTAAGGGGTTAGCATAAAAAAAGCATACAATAAGCGTAAGTGTTGGTATCAAAATTTATTTAGGGTAAGGGTTATAATAAAAAAAAATTAATATGGGTAAGGGTGAGTAAAAACGAAAAATTAGGGTAAAGGGTTAGCATAAAAAAGTAAACAATAAGTGTTAGGGTTGGTATCAAAATATATTCAGGGGTAGGGTTATAACAAAAACATATAATTACGGTTAGGTTAGGGTTAGCTTTAATGATACAATTACTTTTCGTACAAGAACATGCAATTAGGGTTAGGGTAAGTGAAAACGAAAAATCAGGGTTAGGGGTTAGCATAAAAAAGCATACAATAAGCGTTAGAGTTGGTATCAAAATATATTTAGGGTTAGGTTATAACAATAACATATAATTAGAGTTAGGGTTAGTGAAAACGAAAAATTAGGGTTAGGGTTAGTGAAAGCGAAAACGTAAGGTTAGGGGTTAGTATAAAAACACACACTTAGCGTTAGGGTTGGTATTAAAATATATTTAAGGTTAGGTTATAACAAAAACATATAATTAGGGTTAGGGTTAGTGAAAACGCAAAATAAGGGTTAGGGTAAGTGAAAACGAAAAATAAGGGTAAGGGGTTAGCATAAAAAAAGCATACAATACGCGTTAGTGTTGGTATCAAAATTTATTTAGGGTAAGGGTTATAACAAAAAAATTAATATGGGTTAGGGTGAGTGAAACCGAAAAATTAGGGTTAGGGGTTACAAAAAAAAGTAAATAATAAGTGTTAGGGTTGGTATTAAATATATTTAGGGTTAGGGTTATAACAAAAACATATAATAAGGGTTAGTGAAATCGAAAAAAATGAGTAAGGGGTAAACATAAAAAAGTATACAATAAGCGTTAGGGTTGGTATCAAAATTAATGTTATAACAAGAAAAATATAATTTGGGTTAGGGTTTGTGAAAGCGAAAAAATTAGGGTTAGGGGGTGGCATAAAAAAGTATATAATAAGCGTTTAGGTTCGTATCAAAATATATTTAGGGTTAGGTTATAACAAAAACATATAATTAGGGTTAGGGTTAGTGAAAACGAAAAATTAGGGTCAGGGTTAGTGAAAGCGAAAACTTAGGGTTAGGGGTTAGCAAAAAAAACATACTATTAGCGTTAGGGTTGGTATCAAAATATATTCAGGGGTAGGGTTATAACAAAAACATATAATTACGGTTAGGTTAGGGTTAGCCTTAATGATACAATTACTTTTCGTACAAGAACATGCAATTAAGGTTAGGGTTAGTGAAAACGAAAAATCAGGGTTAGGGGTTAGCATAAAAAAGTATACAATAAGCGTTAGAGTTGGTATCAAAATATATTTAGGGTTAGGTTATAACAATAACATATAATTAGGGTTAGGGTTAGTGAAAACGAAAAATTAGGGTTATGGTTAGTGAAAGCGAAAACGTAAGGTTAGGGGTTAGTTTAAAAACACACAATTAGCGTTAGGGTTGGTATTAAAATATATTTAAGGTTAGGTTATAACAAAAACATATAATTAGGGTTAGGGTTAGTGAAAACGAAAATTTAGGGTTAGGGTTAGTGAAAACGAAAACTTAGGGTTAGGGGTTAGCATCAAAAAACATACTATTAGCGTTAGGGTTGGTATCAAAATATATTAAGGAATAGGTTAATAACAAAAACATACAATTACGGTTAGGTTAGGGTTAGCCTTAATGATACAATTACTTTTCGTACAAGAACATGCAATTAGGGTTAGGGTTAGTGAAAACGAAAAATCAGGGTTAGGGGTTAGCATAAAAAAGCATACAATAAGCGTTAGAGTTGGTATCAAAATATATTTAGGGTTAGATTATAACAATAACATATAATTAGGGTTAGGGTAAGTGAAAACGAAAAATTAGGGTTAGGGTTAGTGAAAGCGAAAACGTAAGTTTAGGGGTTAGTATAAAAACACACAATTAGCGTTAGGGTTGGTATCAAAATATATTTAAGGTAAGGTTACAACAAAAACATATAATTAGGGTTAGGGTTAGTGAAAACGCAAAAATAGGGTTAGGGTAAGTGAAAACAAAAAATAAGGGTAAGGGGTTAGCATAAAAAAAGCATACAATAAGCGTTAGTGTTGGTATCAAAATTTATTTAGGGTAAGGGTTATAATAAAAAAAATTAATATGGATAAGGGTGAGTGAAAACGAAAAATTAGGGTAAGGGGTTAGCATAAAAAAGTAAACAATAAGTGTTAGGGTTGGTATCAAAATATATTCAGGGGTAGGGTTATAACAAAAACATATAATTACGGTTAGGTTAGGGTTAGCTTTAATGATACAATTACTTTTCGTACAAGAACATGCAATTAGGGTTAGGGTTAGTGAAAACGAAAAATCAGGGTTAGGGGTTAGCATAAAAAAGCATACAATAAGTGTTAGAGTTGGTATCAAAATATATTTAGGGTTAGGTTATAACAATAACATATAATTAGAGTTAGGGTTAGTGAAAACGAAAAATTAGGGTTAGGGTTAGTGAAAGCGAAAACGTAAGGTTAGGGGTTAGTATAAAAACACACACTTAGCGTTAGGGTTGGTATTAAAATATATTTAAGGTTAGGTTATAACAAAAACATATAATTAGGGTTAGGGTTAGTGAAAACGCAAAATAAGGGTTAGGGTAAGTGAAAACGAAAAATAAGGGTAAGGGGTTAGCATAAAAAAAGCATACAATACGCGTTAGTGTTGGTATCAAAATTTATTTAGGGTAAGGGTTATAACAAAAAAATTAATATGGGTTAGGGTGAGTGAAACCGAAAAATTAGGGTTAGGGGTTAGCATAAAAAAAGTAAATAATAAGTGTTAGGGTTGGTATTAAATATATTTAGGGTTAGGGTTATAACAAAAACATATAATAAGGGTTAGTGAAATCGAAATAATGAGTAAGGGGTAAACATTAAAAAAGTATACAATAAGCGTTAGGGTTGGTATCAAAATTAATGTTATAACAAAAAAAATATAATTTGGGTTAGGGTTTGTGAAAGCGAAAAAATTAGGGTTAGGGGTTAGCATAAAAAAGTATATAATAAGCGTTAAGGTTCGTATCAAAATATATTTAGGGTTAGGTTATAACAAAAACATATAATTAGGGTTAGGGTTAGTGAAAACGAAAAATTAGGGTTAGGGTTAGTGAAAGCGAAAACTTAGGGTTAGGGGTTAGCATAAAAAACATACTATTAGCGTTAGGGTTGGTATCAAAATATATTCAGGGGTAGGGTTATAACAAAAACATATAATTACGGTTAGGTTAGGGTTAGCCTTAATGATACAATTACTTTTCGTACAAGAACATGCAATTAAGGTTAGGGTTAGTGAAAACGAAAAATCAGGGTTAGGGGTTAGCATAAAAAACATGCTATTAGCGTTAGGGTTGGTATCAAAATATATTAAGGAATAGGTTAATAACAAAAACATACAATTACGGTTAGGTTAGGGTTAGCCTTAATGATACAATTACTTTTCGTACAAGAACATGCAATTAGGGTTAGGGTTAGTGAAAACGAAAAATCAGGGTTAGGGGTTAGCATAAAAAAGCATACAATAAGCGTTAGAGTTGGTATCAAAATATATTTAGGGTTAGGTTATAACAATAACATATAATTAGGGTTAGGGTTAGTGAAAACGAAAAATTAGGGTTAGGGTTAGTGAAAGCGAAAACATAAGGTTAGGGGTTAGTATAAAAACACACAATTAGCGTTAGGGTTGGTATTAAAATATATTTAAGGTTAGGTTATAACAAAAACATATAATTAGGGTTAGGGTTAGTGAAAACGAAAATTTAGGGTTAGGGTTAGTGAAAACGAAAACTAAGGGTTAGGGGTTAGCATAAAAAACATGCTATTAGCGTTAGGGTTGGTATCAAAATATATTAAGGAATAGAGTAATAACAAAAACATACAATTACGGTTAGGTTAGGGTTAGCCTTAATGATACAATTACTTTTCGTACAAGAACATGCAATTAGGGTTAGGGTTAGTGAAAACGAAAAATCAGGGTTAGGGGTTAGCATAAAAAAGCATACAATAAGCGTTAGAGTTGGTATCAAAATATATTTAGGGTTAGATTATAACAATAACATATAATTAGGGTTAGGGTAAGTGAAAACGAAAAATTAGGGTTAGGGTTAGTGAAAGCGAAAACGTAAGTTTAGGGGTTAGTATAAAAACACACAATTAGCGTTAGGGTTGGTATCAAAATATATTTAAGGTAAGGTTACAACAAAAACATATAATTAGGGTTAGGGTTAGTGAAAACGCAAAATAAGGGTTAGGGTAAGTGAAAACAAAAAATAAGGGTAAGGGGTTAGCATAAAAAAAGCATACAATAAGCGTAAGTGTTGGTATCAAAATTTATTTAGGGTAAGGGTTATAATAAAAAAAATTAATATGGGTTAGGGTGAGTGAAAACGAAAAATTAGGGTAAGGGGTTAGCATAAAAAAGTAAACAATAAGTGTTAGGGTTGGTATCAAAATATATTCAGGGGTAGGGTTATAACAAAAACATATAATTACGGTTAGGTTAGGGTTAGCTTTAATGATACAATTACTTTTCGTACAAGAACATGCAATTAGGGTTAGGGTAAGTGAAAACGAAAAATCAGGGTTAGGGGTTAGCATAAAAAAGCATACAATAAGCGTTAGAGTTGGTATCAAAATATATTTAGGGTTAGGTTATAACAATAACATATAATTAGAGTTAGGGTTAGTGAAAACGAAAAATTAGGGTTAGGGTTAGTGAAAGCGAAAACGTAAGGTTAGGGGTTAGTATAAAAACACACACTTAGCGTTAGGGTTGGTATTAAAATATATTTAAGGTTAGGTTATAACAAAAACATATAATTAGGGTTAGGGTTAGTGAAAACGCAAAATAAGGGTTAGGGTAAGTGAAAACGAAAAATAAGGGTAAGGGGTTAGCATAAAAAAAGCATACAATACGCGTTAGTGTTGGTATCAAAATTTATTTAGGGTAAGGGTTATAACAAAAAAATTAATATGGGTTAGGGTGAGTGAAACCGAAAAATTAGGGTTAGGGGTTACAAAAAAAAGTAAATAATAAGTGTTAGGGTTGGTATTAAATATATTTAGGGTTAGGGTTATAACAAAAACATATAATAAGGGTTAGTGAAATCGAAAAAAATGAGTAAGGGGTAAACATAAAAAAGTATACAATAAGCGTTAGGGTTGGTATCAAAATTAATGTTATAACAAAAAAAATATAATTTGGGTTAGGGTTTGTGAAAGCGAAAAAATTAGGGTTAGGGGGTGGCATAAAAAAGTATATAATAAGCGTTAAGGTTCGTATCAAAATATATTTAGGGTTAGGTTATAACAAAAACATATAATTAGGGTTAGGGTTAGTGAAAACGAAAAATTAGGGTTAGGGTTAGTGAAAGCGAAAACTTAGGGTTAGGGGTTAGCATAAAAAACATACTATTAGCGTTAGGGTTGGTATCAAAATATATTCAGGGGTAAGGTTATAACAAAAACATATAATTACGGTTAGGTTAGGGTTAGCCTTAATGATACAATTACTTTTCGTACAAGAACATGCAATTAAGGTTAGGGTTAGTGAAAAGGAAAAATCAGGGTTAGGGGTTAGCATAAAAAAGCATACAATAAGCGTTAGAGTTGGTATCAAAATATATTTAGGGTTAGGTTATAACAATAACATATAATTAGGGTTAGGGTTAGTGAAAACGAAAAATTAGGGTTAGGGTTAGTGAAAGCGAAAACGTAAGGTTAGGGGTTAGTATTAAAACACACAATTAGCGTTAGGGTTGGTATTAAAATATATTTAAGGTTAGGTTATAACAAAAACATATAATTAGGGTTAGGGTTAGTGAAAACGAAAATTTAGGGTTAGGGTTAGTGAAAGCGAAAACTTTGGGTTAGGGGTTAGCATAAAAAACATACTATTAGCGTTAGGGTTGGTATCAAAATATATTAAGGAATAGGTTAATAACAAAAACATACAATTACGGTTAGGTTAGGGTTAGCCTTAATGATACAATTACTTTTCGTACAAGAACATGCAATTAGGGTTAGGGTTAGTGAAAACGAAAAATCAGGGTTAGGGGTTAGCATAAAAAAGCATACAATAAGCGTTAGAGTTGGTATCAAAATATATTTAGGGTTAGATTATAACAATAACATATAATTAGGGTTAGGGTTAGTGAAAACGAAAAATTAGGGTTAGGGTTAGTGAAAGCGAAAACTTAGGGTTAGGGGTTAGCATAAAAAACATACTATTAGCGTTAGGGTTGGTATCAAAATATATTCAGGGGTAGGGTTATAACAAAAACATATAATTACGGTTAGGTTAGGGTTAGCCTTAATGATACAATTACTTTTCGTACAAGAACATGCAATTAGGGTTAGGGTTAGTGAAAACGAAAAATCAGGGTTAGGGGTTAGCATAAAAAAGCATACAATAAGCGTTAGAGTTGGTATCAAAATATATTTAGGGTTAGAATATAACAATAACATATAATTAGGGTTAGGGTAAGTGAAAACGAAAAATTAGGGTTAGGGTTAGTGAAAGCGAAAACGTAAGGTTAGGTGTTAGTATAAAAACACACAATTAGCGTTAGGGTTGGTATCAAAATATATTTAAGGTAAGGTTACAACAAAAACATATAATTAGGGTTAGGGTTAGTGAAAACGCAAAATAAGGGTAAGGGGGTAGCATAAAAAAAGCATACAATTAGCATTAGTGTTGGTATCAAAATTTATTTAGGGTAAGGGTTATAACAAAAAAAATAATATGGGTTAGGGTGAGTGAAAACGAAAAATTAGGGTTAGGGTTAGTGAAAGCGAAAACGTAAGGTTAGGGGTTAGTATAAAAACACACAATTAGCGTTAGGGTTGGTATTAAAATATATTTAAGGTAAGGTTATCACAAAAACATATAATTAGGGTTAGGGTAAATGAAAACGCAAAATAAGGGTTAGGGTAAGTGAAAACGAAAAATAAGGGTAAGGGGTTAGCATAAAAAAAGCATACAATAAGCGTTAGTGTTGGTATCAAAATTTATTTAGGGTAAGGGTTATAATAAAAAAAAATTAATATGGGTTAGGGTGAGTGAAAACGAAAAATTAGGGTAAGGGGTTAGCATAAAAAAGTATACAATAAGTGTTAGGGTTGGTATCAAAATATACATAGGGTTAGGTTTATAACAAAAACATATAATTACGGTTAAGTTAGGGTTAGCCTTAATGATACAATTACTTTTCGTACAAGAACATGCAATAGGGTTAGGGTTAGTGAAAACGAAAAATCAGGGTTAGGGGTTAGCATAAAAAATCATACAATAAGCGTTAGTGTTGGTATTAAAATATATTTAAGGTTAGGTTATAACAAAAACATATAATTAGGGTTAGGGTTAATGAAAACGCAAAATAAGGGTTAGGGTAAGTGAAAACGAAAAATAAGGGTCAGGGGTTAGCATTAAAAAAAGCATACATTAAGCGTTAGTGTTGGTATCAATTTTTATTTAGGGTAAGGGATATAATAAAAAAATTAATATGGGTTAGGGTGAGTGAAAACGAAAAATTAGGTTTAGGGGTTAGCATAAAAAAGTATACAATAAGTGTTAAGGTTGGTATCAAAATATATTCAGGGTTAGGGTTAAAACAAAAAAATATAATTAGGGTTAGGGTTAGTGTAAAACCAACCGTTAGGATTAGGGTATAGTATAATAAAAAGCTTCGCCGAGCGCAGCATGATACGACCGCAACATGTTGAACCCTGTATGTTTTAGGCCTAATATGGATAGTCTATTGTTCTGGACACATGCAGCCCATGGTGGACTGACAAAGGTTTTGGACACATGCTTCTCTGATGGACTTTCAACCCAGGGGCTAAAAATATAAATTTTGAATGTTGTATTCTACTCTTTAAAAGAATAATGTTTGGGGAAAAAATTAAAAATCGAACCAGAATTTTTTTTTAAATTATGATTACAGCCCCAAAAATTTATTCTTAAATTTAGAATCGCTATCTGACAAGAATAAATTTGCAAAAAAAATTTTCAAAATCGGACCACAAATAAAAAAGCCCCATTTGGCCCATAATTACGTAATAGGGGGAAAAAGGGGGGGTCGCAAAGATTAATTCTTAATTTTGTATTCACTATTTGACAAAAACAAACATGCAAAAAAAAATTTCAAAATCGGACCAGAAATAAAAAAGTTTCAATTTTGGCCCCTATTTACGTAATAAGGGGAAAAGGGGGGGTCACAAAAATAAATTCTTAATTTTGTATCCGCTATTTGACAACAACAAACATGCAAAAAAAATTTCAAAATCGGACCAGAAATAAAAAAGTTTCAATTTCGGCCCCTTTTGGCCCCTTATTACGTAACAGGTGAAAAAGGGGTGGGGGTCGCAAAAATAAATTCTCAAATTTGGATTCGCTACTTGACAAAAATAAACTTGCAAAAAAAAATTTCAAAATCGGACCACAAATAAATAAGTTTCGATTTTGGCCCCATTTGGCCCCTAATTATGTAATAGGGGAAAAAGGGGGGGTCGCAAAAATTAATTCTTAATTTTGTATCTGCTATTTGACAAGAACAAACATGTAAAAAAAAATTTCGAAATCGGACCACAAATAGAAAAGTTTTTATTTTGGCCCCTAATTACACAACGGAGAAAAAGGGGGGCACAAAAATTCATCAGGTTCATTATTTTATTGTAAGACACATTCTTGACAAATTTCACAGCAATAGGCCAACTGGGACCAAAATTATGGTGGAAACAAGTAAAATATTTGAATTTTTTTCCCCTTTTGGGCCCCTAATTTCGAAACAAAAAAGGGGGACCCCCAAAATCAATCCCATTCATCCTTGTATGGTAAGGAACATCACTGTCAAATTTCATAGCAATTGGATAACTAGAACTAAAGTTATTGTGGAAACAAACAAAAAAGTAGTATTTTTGGCCCTTTTTTGGCCCCTAATTTCTAAACGAAAAATGGGGGGACCCCCAAAATCAATCCCATGCATCCTTTTATGGTAAGGAACATCATTGTAAAGTTTCATAGCAATCGGATAACTGGAACTAAAGTTATTGTGGAAACACTAAAAAGTTAACAGACACCGACAACGACGACAACGACGACGACGACGACAACGACAGCATCATACCATAATACGTCCGCAAATTTTTTGCGGTCGTATAAAAAGATACATTTATGGCTAGGATTAGTACAAAAACATGCAATTAGGATAGCGAGAGGCGTAAAACACACTACTAGGGATAGGGGTTAGCATAAAAACATAAAATTAATATTTAGGTTGGTATAAAAATGTCTTTTTATCGTTAGGGAATATACCAAAAAAAAATACAATAAGGGCTAGGGTAAATGAAAACGCAAATTTAGGGTTAAAATAAGCGTTAAGGTTGATATTAATAAATACATTTAGGGTTAGGGTTATTTCAAAAATAAACAATAGGGTAAGGGTACAAAAACATAAAATTAGTGTTAGGGTTAGTGAAAACGCAAAATTAGGGTTACGGTTAGTGTTAACGAAAAATTAGGGTTAAGGGTAAGCATAAAAAAAGCAAACAATAAGCGTTAGGGTTGGTATCAAAATATATTAAGCGTTAGGGTTATAACAAAAAAATATAATTAGGATTAGGGTTAGTGAAAACGAAAAATTAGGGTTAGGGGTTAGCCTTAAAAAAGCATGCATTTAGCGTAAGTGTTGGTAGCAAAATATATTTAGGGTTAGGGTTATAACAAAAACATATAATGAGGGTTAGGTTTAGTGAAAGCGAAAAATTATGGTTAGGGGTAAGCATAAAAAACATACTATTAGCGTTAGGGTTGGTATCAAAATATATTTAGCGTTAGGGTTATAACACAAACATATAATATGGGTAAGGGTGAGTGAAAACGAAGAATTAGGGGTTAACATAAAAAAAACATACAATAAGCGTTAGGGTTGGTATCAAAATACATTTAGGGTTAGGGTTATAACAAAAACATATAATTAGGGTAAAGGTTAGTGAAATCGAAAAATTGGGGTAAGGGGTAAACATTAAAAAGCATACAATAAGCGTTAGGGTTTACAATTACTTTTCGTACAGGAACATGCAATTAGGGTTGGGGTTAGTGAAAGCGAAAAATTAGGGTTAGGGGTTAGCATTAAAATTATACAATTAGCGTTTGGGTTCGTATCATAATATATTTAGGGTTAGGGTTATAACAAATACATACAGTTTGGGTTAGGTTAGGTGAAGCCCTAATGATACAAATATTTTTCGTACAGGAACATGCAATTAGGGTTGGGGTTAGTGAAAGCGACAAATTAGGGTTAGGTGTTACCATAGAAAAGCATACAATAAGCGTTAAGGTTGGTATCAAAATATATTCAGGAACATGCAATTAGGTGCGGGGCCCGGGTGGCGATTAGGCCCGCAGCAGAGCCTAGCTTGTCGTAAGAGGCGACTAAGGGTCTTGGGATTCTGACATCGGGTCAGTGCTCAGCCCACAGAGCGACCAAGTGTGTACCCTAGGTGGCTGAATAAGATAGGCCTCGTCCGCGGGGGTTGGCAGGTCTATAATACGGAAACCCTGACCGCCGACCATAGTTGGCCAACGTGTGTGGAGAATGCCACGCTTCATGCATGTAAAAGACCCCTTTGTGGACCGCCAAGTAGTGCACCACATAGGCTGAATTTTCCGCCCCTACCCACTTCTCCCCTTTTCCTGTGGTTCTTCAAAATTTACCGTCCCTGTGTTTCCCACCCCATCCCATGTTTCATTTATCATCATCATTTCATGTTCATTGTATCATCCTTTTCATGTTCATCGCCTGTAAATAACCTATATAGCGTTGCACGGGCGTAAAACACCAACTCACTCACTCACTCACTCACTCACGCAATTAGGGTTAGGGTTAATGAAGCCACAATATAAGGTATAGAGGTAAGCATAAAAACATACAATTTGTGTTGAGGTTGGTAAAGCAATATATATTTAAAATATTGTATGAAAAGATACATTTATGGCTAGGATAAGTACAAAAACATGCAATCAGGGTAACGAGAGGTGTAAAACACACTACTAGGGATAGGGGTTAGCATAAAAACATAGAATTAGAATGTGTTTTGCTTTTTTCAGTAAGAGACCAATTTGACATTTGAAATAAAAACTTCAAACTGACATAAGAGGATGGATGCCGAATAGCAGACATAGAAACTATTCAGGCTTTTGTATTATCAATGCCTACCAAAATCGTGGAGATGTATGTGATAAAGGAGGATGAAGTCCTGAACTTGCCATCCTGCTCAAGGCAGAAGTCCCCTGAAGACCAAGGACAGATGGCCATGCAGGGTACTGCTATAGAAAAGAAAGAGAAAAGTGCTGGTAAGAATAAACAAGGAATACTGTTAGCAAAGCTCACTAAGAGATACCCCCCGCTACCCAAAACATCTCCCTACCCTGATGTCGGACAATAATTATATATTCCTTCATGCAAATCTCTGCATAGTGTCCTTGCTTTGTGTAAAGTTTCAACAAAGTCCTTTCAGTGGTTTAGGAGGAGTTGTGCTTACAAACTATTTATCCTCCCTTTTTTATGTCCCCGCGACGAAAAGTCGGGGGGCATTAAGTTTTACTCATGTCCGTACATACGTACGTACGTACGTCCAAATTTCCGTCAAGCTTTTCTTAGAAACCGTACATGATAATGATTTGAAACTTGGTAGGATGGTTCAGTATGACAAACTATACGTCCTAAGTGATTTTTGGACCTGTCGGACCCCTACTTCCTGTTTGGGACCGGGTCGCTACGAAAATTTCCGTCAAGCTTTTCTCAGAAACTGTACATGATAATGATTTGAAACTTGGTAGGATGGTTCAGTATATCAAACTATACGTCCTAAGCGATTTTTGGACCAATCGGACCTCTACTTCCTGTTTGGACCGCGGGGGCATCCGTGTCTCAGACACATTCCCCATTTATTTGTAAGAGTTATGGGGACTTTGTTCATTTCAGGTCATAGGAACACTTTGTGAGCTCAACTCCTCTTAGACTGCTTTATGGATTTTGATGAAATTTTGTAGCATTGTTTGTCATGATATGTAGTAGATCATATTGCACCGCCATTTTGATACCGACATTTTTGTAAGAGTTATGGGACTTTATCGACTTTGTTCATTTTAGGTCAAAGGAACACTTTGTGAGCTCAACTCCTCTGAGACCGCTTGATGGATTTTGATGAAATTTTGTAGGATTGTTTGTCATGATATGTAGTTGATCATATTGCACCGCCATTTTGATTCGACATTTTTTGTAAGAGTTATGGGACTTTATCGACTTTGTACATTTTAGGTCATAGGAACAATTTGTGAGCTCAACTCCTCTTAGACCGCTTGACGGATATTTATATATATTAATTACTTTGCTGTTTGTAATATTTTATATGCACCTTTGATGCGGTGGGGGACATAGCCATGTGTATTATGTCCTTATTTTAGTGGATAAAATAAAGGTCAAGTTTGATTTTGGTAATAACCGCTCACCCGATGGCCGAGTAACCGTTATACCTTGAAGTTGGGTAAAACATTGGTAATTTTTCAATTTCCGGATGATGATTCAAAAACCATTCCAGATATCCTTTTAAAATGTTAAGATGTTATTTGGGGATAAAAGGAAGGTTAAGTTCAATTTTGAGATCAATCGCTCATGTAAAATGTCTACCTGTAATTTGCCTACCAATGTAACCGGTGTTCACATGGTGTTTCAGTGATAGGGATTAAAATTATTCCTATGGGACTATGGACCCTTGCCTTTTATTTCGATGTGACATTTGAAATTTTAATGGGCCATCCAAAACAAACAATGGGACTGTCCGACATGCAATGCGGAAGCCTGGTGAAGATTGATTGATTGATTGCTGGCTGCTTATTGTCCCGTCGGCGATATTTCAGCCATCATCGGGACATAAACAAGTTGAAATATATAAATAAAATAAATATATATAAAACAAAGTCAAAAGACCGCTGAGTAAAACAAAAAACAAACAAACAGAAAAGTAGATTAAAAACTCACTTAAAAATGAACACTCTAAAAAATAAAATAACAACAACAATAATTGTTTTAGAGCAATATATTAAGGTAGAACAAATATAAATTAAAGGAAAAATAGAAAAATTAACGAGTTAATAAAACAAACAATGAACATAAGCAATATTTTATTTAAAACTATAATTTATTGTAAAGACCAATTTCTTTGATAAAAGATAAAATAGCATCGTTTGGGATGCCGCTGAACAAATCGTGCATTGTTGCACAGCTAAAGTACTTCATTCGCGTAGGATCGACATCAACACAGTCAAGGAGAACATGCTTCAGCGAATACGGAGTGTCACAAGGGATGCACACTGGTGCCTCTTTCTCTTGTGTCATCAAGTGGCCATGAGTGACTCTAGAATGTCCAATACGACATCTAGTGATGACCACTTGGTCTCGACGGCATCGGAATGAAGCATGATTCTCCCCAAGCTGTGGTTTCAGCTCATGAAGTTTGTTGTGCTCAGCGGCAGCCCAAACCTCATCCCACAAACTTTGAACATATATACGGATTGCATTTCTGCAATCCGAATGGGGAATAAAACATTTCGAAATTGGTTTGCGAAGGGCTTCTTTCGCAACCCTGTCCACGACTGAATTCCCATGAATACCAGTATGACTGGGTACCCATAGGAAAATCAATTCTGCACCACCTCTAATCAATTGGTGAATCATGTAAACAATATTACTAATTAATGGATTTTTAAACTTGCGGTTCTCAATTGCCAAAAGACAAGAGAGAGAATCAGAACAGATGAAGAATTGTGCGTGCTCTGAAGCATCAATTAAACGAAGAGCTAAAATAATGGCTCTGGCTTCAGCTGTAAAAATGGAAGCAGAAGATGGGAGTCGTTGGGTGGAAGTGCTATTTCCTAAGATAGCAGCAGATGCAACGCTATCACCATCTTTAGAGCCATCTGTATAAACAGTCAGAAAATCAGGATATCTAGATTTAATTTCACAGTAATCTTGTTGAATAAGCAAATGATTTGTTTCAGACTTTTTATGTTTACGAAGATCAAAATTAAATTCAGGTTTTAGAAGTTCCCAGGGTGGAACCTTCAACAGTGTAACAGGTTTAATCGTTTCCAAATCAATATTAAGATTAGCTAAATGTGGTGCAATACGAATGCCAAATGGAGGAGTTTTATTTTCATGTTTTTCATAAACAGTTTTAAGAGGTGGATTGAAAACACAGTCGTGGGCAGGGTTCCCAGGGAAAGCCTTTAGCTTTGTAGCATATTGGAGACCGAGTTTTATTCTACGATGTTTCAGGGATGGTTCATTTGCCTCCGCATACAGGCTCTCAATAGGAGATGTCCTGTATGCACCGAGGCAAAGTCGCAACCCCTGATGATGGACAGCATCTAAAATTTGTAAATATGACTTTTTAGCTGATCCATACACAGTAGAACCATAATCCAATTTCGATCTCACAAGAGACCTGTACAAATTTAAAAGAACAGATTTATCAGCTCCCCAGTCAGTACTGGAGACAACTTTAATAATATCAAGAGCCTTGAGGCATCTTGATTTTAGCATTTTGATATGGGGTAGAAAGGAAAGTTTTTTATCAAAAAGAACACCAAGGAATTTCGATTCTTCGACTATTTTAATTTTTTTATCATATAAATAAAGATCTGGATCAGGATGGAGTTTTCGCTTTTTACAAAAATGCATAGCAACAGTTTTACTTTCTGAAAACTTAAAGCCGTTTTCAGAGGCCCATTTTTCAATTCGATTAAGGCATAGTTGTAGTTGCCTTTCGATAGTGTTCATATTTTTGGCACTGTAGCATATTAAAAAGTCATCAACATATAAGGAACCTTCAATATTATCTTTCAAAACTTTGGCAATACTATTTATTTTGATACTGAAGAGAGTGACAGAAAGAATACTACCTTGAGGAACACCCATTTCCTGGTCAAACTCTTCAGATAATGTTTTATTAACTTTAACGTTGAAATGTCTATCAGAAAGGAAGTCGGCCAAAAAGTTTGGTAACCTTCCCCTCAACCCCATATCAGAAATGTCTTTTAAAATACCATACTTCCATGTGGTGTCATAAGCTTTTTCGAGATCGAAAAAGATAGACACCACATGTTCGTTCTTCGCGAAAGCGTTTCGAAGAAAAGACTCAAAACGGACCAAATGATCTTGTGTGCTCCTGCCTTGGCGAAAACCACACTGGATATTCGAAATGAGCCCATTGGACTCGAGGAACCAAACAAGCCGATCATTGATCATACGTTCAAGAGTCTTACAGACGCAGCTTGTCAAGGCTATCGGACGATAGTTGGAAGCATCTGCATGATCCTTCCCTGGTTTGGGGATAGGAACAACAGTGGCAAGCTTCCATATTTCTGGCAATTTACCATTTATCCAAACATCGTTCATTAAATTTAAAAGAGTATTCATCGATATATCAGGAAGATGTTTTAGAAGCTGATAATGGATATTGTCGGGGCCACAGGCCGTATCATGTGCTTTACTTAAAGAAGTTTTGAGTTCATCCAACGAAAAAGGAGAGTTGTAGCTTTCGGAGTTGTCAGAATTAAAGTTTAATTTGGTTTTCTCAGCTGTTTGTTTAAATTTTTGAAAATCAGGCTTGTAATTGGATGAAGATGAATGTTTTGCAAAGGTCTCAGCTAATTTGTTGGCAATATCTTTTTCAGATGTTAAAGTGGAATTGCCAACATTAAGATGCTTAACAGATGATTTTGAGTTTTTACCTTTCATTTTCTGAATGAAGTTCCAAATTTTATTCATGGGAGTTCGAGAGGTTAAACCAGATACAATTTTTTTCCAGGATGTTCTTCTTGTTTGTTTGCATGTTCGTCTTGCCTTTGCCCGAAAAATTCTAAAATTACTCAAATTTTCTTTCGTTTGTTGTTTGCCAAATTGTTTTTGAGCTTTATTTCTATCGTCGATAGCCCTGTCACACTCGTCTGTGAACCAAGGTTTATTAAGTTTTTTTGGAGTTGCCGAGGTCTTTGGAATGGTTTCATCAGCTATTGAGATAAGAGTTTGGTTAAAAGTTGTTATTGGTTCTTGATCTTGATCAAAAATTTCTGGTCTCAATTTTTCCGAACAAAGTATTGAAAATTTATGCCAATCGGCCTTCTCTAACTTATAGCGAGGAATTTTTTGTTCAGGTTCACCAAAAAGATCTTTTAATATAATAGGAAAGTGATCACTTCCACAGAGATCATCATGGACTTGCCATGAGAAATCTGTTAAAAGAGAAGGATCACAAATTGAGAGATCAATTGATGAGTATGTTCCATTTCCAGAATGTAAAAAAGTAGAAGAACCATCATTAAAGATACAAAGAGACTCTTTTGATAAAAAATCCTCAATCTTTTTACCCTTATCATTCAAGTTGGCACTACCCCATAATGGGTTGTGGGCATTGAAGTCCCCAATTAGCATGTATGGAGCAGGAAGCTGATCTGTTAAATTTTGAAGTTGTGCTAAAGTTAAATTATCATTTGGTGGTATATAAACTGAACATAGAGTAATTGTTTGATGTAATGAAACTCTCACGGCAACTGCTTGCAGATCGGTAGTTAAAGGAATCGAACTATGGAGAATGCGATCCTTTACTAAGATGGAAGATCCGCCGGCAGCTCGCTCAGTATTAGAAAATTTGCTATATATAGAGAAGCCCTTCAAGGAAATTGTGTCAGTTTCCTTGAGGTGAGTTTCCTGAAGACAAAAGACAGTTGGATCCAATGACTGCACTAAGAGACGTAATTCAAGAAAATTGGCCTTAAGGCCTCGGCAATTCCATTGAATGATTGTACTCATTTTGGAGTCTGATTAGGATCGGAAAGTCTACCGAGAGATCGCCTACGTCTGTGTGGAGACTGGCTCTGTGAACGCTCGATCGGTGTTTCCGAAAGATCCATATCCGACTCCATGTCATCAGCAAGAGAGCCAAAACGATTATGCATAAAGATTGCATTTCGTTCGGCTTTCTTGGATCGAGATTTTGATGGAGACGTCTGCTGAGACGAGTTCTGTCGTCTATCCGGCTGTGATGATCGCTGCTGTCTATTTGAAGTTTGAGAAGCAGACGATGACCTTGAGGAAGACTGTTTCTTCTGTGATGAAGAAGTTTTTGAAGTTGAAGAGGGCTTAGGATTTGAAACTCTGGCTGGAGCTCCAAAACCGGCCCAGGATGACTGACGAGGTGTATAGAACAATTTTTCATCGACCACCGAATCGTTATTAGGACCTGCTGTAGACTTTCGTGGAGGAGGATGAGAATCATCCAACTCTTTCCATGGTTTCTTGCTGTATTTGACAAAACCTTTTTGGGTTTCCTTGTCAAAACAGTCGGCACCAAACATCCAACCATTGGTATTGCATGTACGGGGCTTAATTTCACCCTCGGGCCAAGTATACATGGTTTGGTAAGCAAATGTCCTATAGGTTTTGGCAGCTTCAGCGTACGACCTGGATGGTGTTGTTTCATTCGAGATAGAGACTTGTCGACGTGCTTCTTGGTATGAAATGTTTTTTTCAGCTTTAATTTTTTGAATTTGTTTTTCACGTAAAAGGATTGGGCATTGTTTGGATGATGAAAGGTGGTCAGCGCTACAGTTTACACACTTAGGATCGTTGGCACAGTTGAAATCCGAGTTGCCTTCCTGAGCACACTTAACACACCTTTCTCTTCCATTGCATGTAGCCTTTCCATGGCCAAAACGTTGACATTTGAAACAGCGAAGAGGATTAGGAACAAAGATGTCTACAGACACTCTGAAATAGCCTAGGTTTAAATGACTTGGTGGAACAGCTGAATTAAAAGTAATAAGATAAGTATTTAATTTGATAATTTTGTTGTCTTCTTTTTTGGTGAATCTTTTGACTTGAGTAACACCTTGTGATAACAGTTCAGAGCAGATCTCTTGCTCTGATAAATCAGCAAGGTTTCTATCCCTATCTCGAATGATACCCTGCGAACGATTCAGTGATCGATGAGCTTCAGCGGTAACTGGAATTTCTAAAATGAGCGATATTGTCAAAATACTTTTGGCTTGTTGTTGTTTTGCACACTCCACTAGGAGGTTACCGGATCGGAGTTTCGTTACCTTGGGAACATCACCTCCGGTAACGCCTTTGATTGTTTTTGCAATGACAAAAGGTGAAACTTTTGTCAAAGGGCGAGCTGCATCTTTGCTTGAAAGCACAATAAACTTTGGCCAACTATCATTTGATGTATTTTGACGCTTAGACGAAGCTGGTGCGTCCTGATCGTCATCATCACTACAAGAAATATTTCTTTTGAACGTTTCACTTGAACTTGTTGTTGATTGTTTTTTTAGGGAACCCATGATGAGAGAAAAAGATTCACTGCCTTGCTCCCCGCCCGCCACGGAGCGCCAACAAGGGCGATGCGGTTGCTCAACGGGGCTCCAGTTGAACGCATCAGGGCTACAAGGACAGTATACTCGCACAGAGTATTCTTTAATGGAGACAAGCATCGTGCCAGGGGTTACCTGGCGATACAACTCTCCAGAATGACATCCACACGATTGACCCATGAGCCACCGCCTTCTGTAGAACATAAATGACATTAAGTTAATTATTTCAAACATTACAAAATGGAAGTTGGAAATACAATGAGATGGTGCTCCACAGGGCTTGGCGTGACCAGCCGATTGATCACGCCGAGCCGAATCTGACCGCCTGTCTAGAAGAAGTAAGGGCCAAAGCCCACATACGTGGACCAGGATCCCGTCCTCCCTCGACACAGGTCGCAACACACGGCAAACATGTTGACCCGTTTAGTCGCCTCATACGACAAGCATTACGGGCGGCTGCGGGACTATTCTTTTCACACCCGGTTCCCGCACGGGGGGCCTGGTGAAGACCAGATAACTTTTATTAACTTTAATCAGAAAAAAAAACACACAATTTGAATCGGTCAAAATTTCTTGTATCAGTTTTACGTACAGATGATTTGGTTACGTACACCATCATCCTTTTTAAATCTCCAAGGTATTTGATTTTAATTAAAATTCTAATGTCAGAGATGGTTTGAGCGATTTGAAGAAAAAAAGTTTACTATTATTATCAATTGATTGAGCAGATTCAATTTTCTGAGAATATTTGTCTTTATGAAAATTGGCCAACATGTTTCAGTGGTTTTTAACAAACACAGTTTGAGTTTTCAACACTAAAAAATGAACTATTGAATTTGAGTTTCTTAAAATATTCACACTTTATTACTGTATAATTAAGATGGACACCTCTTATTTAAGAATTGTCCCGTGCGGGGCCCGGGTGGCGAATAGGCCCGCAGCAGAGCCTAGCTTGTCGTAAGAGGCGACTAAGGGTCTTGGGATTCTGACGTCGGGTCAGTGCTCAGCCCACAGAGCGACCAAGTGTGTACCCTAGGTGGCTGAATAGGGTAGCCCTCGTCCGCGGGGGTTGTCAGGTCTATAATACGGAAACCCTGACCGCCGACCATAGTGGGCCAACGTGTGTGGAGAGTGCCACGCTTCATGCACGTAAAAGACCCCTTTGTGGACCGCCCAGTAGTGCACCACATAGGCTAAATTTTCCGACCCTACCCACCTCTCCCCTTTTTCCTGTGGTTCTTCAAAATTTACCGGTCCTTTGTTTCCCATCCCATCCCCATATTTCATTTATCATCATCATTTCATGTTCATTTTATCATCCTTTTCATGTTCATCGCCTGTAGATAACCTATATAGCGTTGCACGGGCGTAAAACACCAACTCACTCACTCACTATTTAAGAATTTGATGAAATCAATGTTTGGGGTTTCAGATCGCAAAAAGTTGGACTTAATCAATGCTCAGCATATGGACCTTCTAGTTAGGGGTATCAAGCTCACAGTTCATCTAGTTTTGATTTTGATTTTAACTTTATTCTTTTATAGGTAAACAAAGGCAACCCCTTGTGTCGCCTTAGTGTTGTATGGCTTCATTACAGTTTTACTGAAAGCCGCTACATACAAGTAAAGAATACAGTAAAAAATCCTTCAAAGGCACCAACAACAATTGTTGCACGGAAAGATATGAAGTACAGTGAAGTTTTATCAGACTTAAAAGAGGATTTTTTTCCATTTGGTAAAAACCAGAAAGGGAAGCTGCAAAACATGAATTGTATGTTGGGAAATGCCAAAGGAAATGCAATAAAGGAAGAAGACTTTACAACATTAGGAAAATGGATGAACCAAAATCCCTTGCGAAAAGCGCGAATGTACCTATTGACAAAGTTAAAGGTAAAAATAAGTTATATATTTGCAAAACATCATTCAATACAGTGTCAATTGTATTCAGATCAATTGACTAGAACTTGTTAATCAGGATAGATATATCAAAACTTACACTTGACCTGTTGGCCTTCATTTATGATGAAAAGCTATATATAGAAATTTTTATGCCCCCGCGACGAAAAGTCGGGGGGCATTAAGTTTTACTCGTGTTCGTACGTACGTACGTTTGTCCGTCCGAATTTCCGTCAAGCTTTTCTCAGCAACCATACATGATAATAATTTGAAACTTGGTAGGATGGCTCACAGATATCAAAATTCTGGCGAGGTTTTAAGTGATCAGCATGTCAAGATCTATCTACTCTAAAATTTTGAAGAAGATCCGGCAACCAATGTAGGAGTTATTGCCCTTTTTCCTTATTTTTTCTTAATTTTCAACTTAGTTTATTGAATATCTCAAGAACTGTTTGAGATATCAGTGAAATTTAAATTTCATATTGTGCAGAACATCAAGATCTACAAAAAATGTAAATGGGTCAACCTTGTAGGACCATTTATTATAGGAGTTATTTCCCTTTAAAGGTGAAAATTTATCAATTTTACTGTTTTTCAGTAATTAAAATAAATATTTTCAAACGTTAACTTCTCTGACACTATGAGTCTAATTGAAACCAAACTTGGTGTGGTTGATCTATAGGCTATGGCCTACAAAACTATCTTTTTGAATTTTGTTTTTTTGAAAAACATGGCCGCCATGGCTAAAAATAGAACATAGGGGTAAATTGCAGTATTTTGCAAATAACTCTAAAACGGTCACAGGTATCAAAATTCTGGCAGGGGGTTAAAGTGATAAGCATGTCAAGATCTATCTACCCTGAAATTTTGAAGAAGATCAGGCAACCGTAGGCCTTGTAGGAGTTATTGCCCTTTTTCCGGATTTCTTCTTAATTTTCAACTTAGTTTATTGAATATCTTATTAATGGTTTGAGATATCAGTGAAATTTAAATTGCATATTTTGAGGAACATCAAGATCTACAAAAAATGTAATTGGGTCAACCTTGTTGGACCATTTATTTTATGAGTTATTTCCCTTTAAAGGTGAAAAATTATCATTTTTACTGTGTTTCAGTAATTAAAATAACTATTTTCAAACTTTAACTCCTCTGACACCAAAAGTCCAATTAAAACCAAACTTTGTGTGAATGTTCTTGACGGTATGGCCTACAAAAGTATTTTTGATTTTTTGAAAAACATGGCCGCCATGGCTAAAATTAGAACATAGGGGTAAATTGCAAATTTTTTGCAAATAACTCATAAACGGTCACCGATATCAAAATTCTGGCAGGGTATAAGTGATCAGCATGTCAAGATCTATTTACCCAGAAATTTTGAAATACATCTGGCAACCCATGTAAGAGTTATTGCCCTTTTTCCTGATTTTTTCTTAGTTTTTAACTTGGGTTTGAAATTAGCACTCGCCCACTAGCCATTGGCCCCTAAAAATTGCTGTGGGCAACCAAACTTTGACAATTTTTGTATAAGACCATACAGGAGGACTACTCAAATTTAAGGTGTGGGCTACCAAGCCAAGATTCTCAAGTTCAAACCCTGCTTAAATGGCCCCTAAAATGACGAGTTTTTTATGTTTTTGGCGTACAGAATGAAAGCTATAGCAGATTGTTCAGCTCGTTCATTAGCTTCACAAAAGTCTTCATATGGTCAAAGTTGTCAGGTGACCCCTTAAAGAGGTTACAGCACCTTAAACTTGAAAAATAGAGTTTATTGCTTATAGAATAAAAACTATTGCAGATAAAGAAAAGCTGTTACTTCCTAACCATTCAGTTCATTAAGTCTACAAAAGTCTTTATATGGTTGATATCAAGACTAGGTGAGCGATTCAGGAGCCTCTAGTTATTATTAAGACGACCATAACAAAGGTTAGGTTACTAAATGTTTTTACCCTGTTTCTTCTTATTATTATCATTATTTGAATAATAATAGTACATTACTGGTATTACTGTTCCACATCGTATGCACAGATCTCATGTTTCAAAATTTTATTTGTAGATAAACCTTCAAGAATGCAACATTTGCATGTGCAGCACACAGATCAACAGGCAGTAAATTGTATATTTAATGAAAAAAGATGGTTATTTCTTTTAAATTTGCATAAATTACTCAAAATGTTTATATTCATGACAGAATGCTCACTTTCTGTAAAACTTGGGGTTTTTATACCCCTGCTTCGAAGTAGAGGGGTGTAAACAGTTTTACCTCTGTCAGTCCACCCGTCGCTACAACAACCGTAGCTCCTACTACAGACAGCACAACCGGAGCTTCTATGTCATTCTGTTCATCACAAATTATTTCTGTCGCACTTTTCTCAGCTACTACATATCACAGCAACTTGATATTTGGTAGGGATCGACTGTTAATGAATTTTTTGCTGTGAAGTTCAAAGATTTAAAAAATGTCTCTTCTCTTAACAACTGGACAGAATCTTGTAAAGCTCTTTAATATGGCATCAGTTGAAAATACATGTGTATACCCGTAGTTCATATTGTGGGATGATAATGTTTGTAAAAGATACAGTTACTGTTCTGGGAAAGAAGAAGACATTCTATCATACTAGTTCTTGTTAACTTTTCCAGCACCCTCTCAAGATGAGCTCCAAATGCCTTCACGCTTTGGAAATCAATCACCATCCAGCCTTGGAAATAAATCACCTACTCAACGTGGAAATGGACAACACAGTAATACCAGTACTTTCAACACTTACACCATGACATTTGGTAATAGATTATCCCCATTATCAACATGTACCACTCCAGTTCAAAAAGTGGAGCCAACATGGGGACAAGCTGCAACTCCAACCGTAAGACCTATCATCGCTTTAGCTTACTTGTTAATACTTTAAGCAAATTTTAAAATATGTTACAGATGATTCTGATGAGCATGTACGTACTGATCAAACTTTGCTATCTAGGTAGCTAACGTGGTAGGTGAATTGTGATTTTGTAAATAAACATAAGCTGTCCAATGGGATAAGAGAACTAGGGATTAAGTTGTTCTTCTAATTACCATTGTTTACAATAAGAGGATTATAGTCTTTTTCAAAATAAATTAAAATTTAAAAAGTCAAAAGCATAAGGTGTGTTTTACAAGCCTTTGATTCAGACTACCTTTTACATGCTTCAACTACCACATTACCAAAGGTAGCAATTGAGTTAGGTATATGGATTAGATACATGCTCATTCGAAGTTCATTCGAATCAATGAATCTGCCACTGTCACGTAGGTCTGTAAAAAAAATTTCTCCATCTCTGAGTAAACCCCTTCTTTAAAAAGCTCCAAAACATTTCAATTCGTTGATTGGAAGTAGATTTTCCGACTTAAAAACTTTTTTTGCCGCGCATAGAATCGTTATTATGTTCTCTAAGGAAAGTTTGAATTTCTCTAGTGAGAGTATTTTCTGTGCCGGCGTCCGAACGAACAACCCTTGGTGTGCCATCTTGCTCAAGTATATAATCTATATAATATCTAGCAATAATTCTAGGGTTTTTATTTGTCTCTGATGCTTTCAACCATAATATTTTGCGTGAATACCCGTCAATAGCACCATGTATTGCTATTCCAAATGGTTTCAATTTGTCATATCCATCTATATGAATTAAAAAGTTCGGCCCTTTGTTAAAATATGATCTTCTCTGTAAACGATGAAACAATCTACTTTCTACAGCGTTGGGTGTAAATGCTTTCAAAAGAAGCCGAACAGTTCTTTGTGTACATCGAGTGCGAAAATATGTATTCAACATTTTCCATATCGTACGATATCCGAAGCCCTCGAAACCTTGACTTTGTAGTACTATAATTTTGTTCAAAATTTCCAGCGTCGGTCTTTCCTGTTCGTTTCGTCGCAAGCCAAATTGACGTAAAAGCCGCTTTAAATGAGGAAGACTCAGTTGTATTCCATGGACAATACACAGGAAACCAAGGATGTCATTGTAGGAGTACCCACTCTCAAAGTAATATTGTATCAAATCGTCCCTTAGCAGTCTGATGTCTTCTGGTAGTGATTGGCAACCACACACACAGACAATGAAGAGTAGTACCTGTTAATATAAAAATATAACAATAACTCAAATTTCACAAAGCAATTATTATCAGTTTTATATCTAGAAAGCAAAGTTGTAGAAGCTTCTGTCGACAATGCAACTGTGCAACTCCAGTCGTAAGTTCTTAAAGTAACATTATATGTTATTCAGGTTTCAGGCAGGTACATAATGTGACATTCTCGGCTTAGGTATTATATTCCCTTAGGCGCAGTCGAATGAAATATATTAAACCTAAGCCGGGAATGTCACACTATGTACCTGCCTGAAACCCGAATAACTTCTATATTACGGATTTTTTATAATAATTTATTTACATCAAATCGTTGTAGTGTGAACAGTACTGTCACTGGATCTCATGAACAAAACCACCAAAAGTCGGTGTCAAGCGGAAAAATTCTATATGCTATATGTATACATTTCGAGGAGTAACCTCTCATCAGTAGCATTTGACCCAAAAATAGGAAAATATAAATCCAAATTTATCGATAGAGACATACTCCAAAACCAAAATAATCGAACCAGGATTCCAAATCCAGCACAAAGGAGATCGACCATGTGCAATACATGGAAAGAACCCCAGTGTTTCAAACAATTTCGAATTTAATTACGGACAATTTAGAACACATTTTAAACGGTGTAAATCGTGTCAGACAAGTCTGACGACTAGACTTGTAATTACCCTCGGGGAACTCTGGTCCACACAGCAGTTGCAATCGACCTAGTGGTTCCAAAAACAAAACCACCAAAAGTCGGTGTCAAGCGGAAAATTTCTATATGCTATATGTATACATTTCGTTTTAAATAAAAAAAACATTTCAAGAGGATTTTTGCCAAATAGAATATTAATTATGGACGAATTTCCATTTTGTTCGGCTGTACAATTTACCTTAAACAGAAAAAATCTTACAGTTGTCACGAAAAAACTTATTTCTCGTGGACAAAGGACTAAATTGGGACAAAAGATTGGTACGTGGACTCTAAAATGATTCCTGGTGATCAACGAATGTTGGATTAAGAAGTGCATGATATACTACCAAAAACAATGTTTTATGTCTGACGATGACCATCACCTTTGAGATATGACTTTGAAAATCAATAGGATTCTTGAACCTCATAACTACTATGGCTGTTCATAGCAAGTTTAGTTCAAATTCATCAAGGGATGTTGTCTACGATGTGTTAACAAAGCCATAACACCCTAAATTAAACCTTTTAAGAGCCTGTCTCAGTAAAAATCATGCAAAAGTTGATTTACTTATTATCTTAGGTTTTAACAATTTTTTGGCTAGTTATTCATCTTGGACCACTTTAGTGAAAAATATCAACTTAAGTGAAATTGGTCCATTAGACTATCTGCAAATCAACATTAAAAATTTTGGCGGGAAAATTTCCAAGCTAATAACATTGACTGGCAATATGCCAAGTTAGTATTGATTTTCTGTAAAGATTTAGTCATTTCTATTTATAAACATATCATTATGATGACTCATGGAAAATCTTGTTAGGACAAAGGTAAAGGTCATGGTGACATTGTAATTCATTGGAAGGTTTAAAATTGACTGAAATTATGTCAAGTTTGTATTGATTTTCTGTCAACATATATGCCATCCTGATACAGTAATTTCTATTTATAATTTTCCTTGAACAAAGGTAAATGTCATGATGACATATAGCAATTTAAAGAGCTTTTAAGTGTACTTGATAACCTCTGTACACAAAATGGAGTGACATGTGCTATTTCTTGAAATGGCATTTATATCTAGTTATTATTATTCTCCTTCCAATGAATTTTGTCCAGGGATTTTTGAGGAAACCGCTTGATCAAATGTTTTGAAAATTTAAATGTAATTAGACAATCATTTGAATTTATACCAAATTTATTTTTTTAGTCAATCAAAGCAGCCATTTTTTTTATTAAATCGATTTTAAGATTTAAAAATTCCCATAGGTTAACATTGGCTGGCAGAAAGCCAAGTTGGTATTGATTTTCTCAGTTAACATGCGTCGTCTGCTACAGGTAAATAATGAGTTTTGTCCAAAACTTTTTGAGAAAACCTTTTGATAAAATGTTTTTAGATTTAAAGTATGCTAAGACTATAATTTAAAGTTTTATCAAAAATTTTTTTAAGTTGATCGAAGCAGGCAATTTCAAATCATCGCCAATTAAAGATTTTCTGTTTTCCCCATAGGATTAACATTGACTGGCAATATGCCAAGTTAGTATTGATTTTCTGTAAAGATTTAGTCATTTCTATTTATAAACATATCATTATGATGACTCATGGAAAATCTTGTTAGGACAAAGGTAAAGGTCATGGTGACATTGTAATTCATTGGAAGGTTTAAAATTGACTGAAATTATGTCAAGTTTGTATTGATTTTCTGTCAACATATATGCCATCCTGATACAGTAATTTCTTTTTATAATTTTCCTTGAACAAAGGTAAATGTCATGATGACATATAGCAATTTAAAGAGCTTTAAAGATGTACTTGATAACCTTTGCACACAAAATGGAGTGACATGTGCTATTTCTTGAAATGGCATTTATATCTAGTGAGTGAGTGAGTTGGTGTTTAACGCCCGTGCAACGCTATATAGGTTATTTACAGGCGATGAACATGAAAAGGATGATAAAATGAACATGAAATGATAATGATAAATGACATATGGGGCTTGGGTGGGAAACAAAAGACCAGTAAATTTTGAAGAACCACAGAAAAAGGGGGAGGTGGATAGGGGCGGAAATTTTAGCCTTAAGGTGCACTACTTGGCGGTCCACAAAGGGGTCTTTTACGTGCATGAAGCGTGGCACTCTCCACACACGTTGGCCCACTATGGTCGGCGGTCAGGGTTTCCGTATTATAGACCTGACAACCCCCGCGGACGAGGGCCACCCCATTTATATCTAGTTATTATTCTTTTTCCAATGAATTTTGTCCAGGCTAATGTGAGAAAACTACTGGACCAAAATGCTTGAAATTTGAAATGAACCTAGACTTTAACTTGAAATTATACCAAAAAAAAATTTTTGTGTGATTTAATCAGCCATTTTTAAATTATTTCGATTTTAAAATTCCCATAGGTTTAACATTGGCTGGCAGAAAGCCAAGTTGGTATTGATTTTCTCAGTGAACATGCGTCGTCTGCTACAGGTAAATAATCAGTTTTGTCCAAAGCTTTTTGATAAAACCACTTGACTAAATGTTTTGAAATTTAAAGTATGCTTAGACTATAATTTAAATTTTTATCAAAGTTTTTTTTTAGTTAATTGAAGCAGGCATTTTAAAATTATTACCAGTTAAAGATTTTCTGTTTTCCCCATATGTTTAACATTGACTGGCATCTTGCCAAGTTTGTATTGATTTTCTGTCAAGATGCTAGAGTCATTGCTATTTATAAACATATCATTATGATGACTCATGGAAAATTTTAATAGGACAAATATAAAGGTCATGATGACATTATGTAATTCATTGAAGAGCTTATAAAACTATTAACATGACAAGTTTGTATTGATTTTCTGTAAATATGTGTCATTTATATAGATAAACGTCATTAGGATGACTCATGGACAATTTTGTTAGGACAATGGTAAAGGTCATGATGACATTATGTAATTCATTGAAGAGCTTATAAAACTATTAACATGACAAGTTTGTATTGATTTTCTGTCAACATGTGTCATTTTGCTGCAGTATTTTCTATTTATAGACCTTTCATTGAGTAATTTCTATTTATAAATCTATCATTTGGATGATTGTGAAAAATTTTGCTTGAACAAATGTAAATGTCATTATGACATATGATAATTCAATGAGATTTTAACATGAACTTAATAAACTTTACACACAAAGTGGAGTGACATCTGCTATTTCTTGAAATGGCATTTACATCTAGTTATTATTCTTCTTATTTCTCGCACCGCCAACTTGTCCGGGGCCCTTTTGTACTTTATACTTGACCGATTTATTTCAAATTTGGCACAGTGGTAGAACACTATGAGATGCGGCTTCTCCCTGAAATTCAAGTATTAGGATCCCCCAGGGGCTGTGCCACGCCCCCCCAAATACCCCCCAAAAATGATATTTTTTGAATATGTCGAAAATAGTTCAAATAACTACTTTATAACCATATATATTATTAATCCTTATTATAAGAGGAATCATTTGGTTCCATAGGGGGGTCCCAGGGGGTCATGCCCCACCCCCTCAAATTACAAAATCCTTAATATCTTTAAAGCCATTGAGATCCCCACCCTATAACCATATATTTTATTACTACTTATTTGAAGAGAAAGCATTTGTAATCACAGGGGAGTCTGAGATTATTACATGGGAGTCAATTTGGAAACTTCGTTTGGGAGACTTAGTAACAGTTTCGCTGTTACACTTATTACTTGTTTGATATGTATTTTCAGAAGCAACCATCTTCATTTGTGACTTCCACAGAAAACAAGCCTGGAATAGGTGGACAAGTGCTTGGAAAAATGGTGGAAATGACAAAAAAGATGAAATTGTGGCCAAATTAAATGTATGTTTTTATACCCCCGCTTCGAAGACCGATTTTGATTTTTTTTTTATTTTTGCATGTTTGTTCTTGTCAAATAGCGAATACAAAATTAAGAATTAATTTTTGCGACCCCACCTTTTTCCCCCTAGTACGTAATTAGGGGCCAAATGGCGCCAAAATCAAAACTTTTTTCTTTGTGGTCCGATTTTGAAATTTTTTTTTGCAACTTTATTCTTGTCAAGTAGCGAATCCAGATTTGAGAATTAATTTTTGCGACCATCCCTTTTTTCACTTGCTTTGTAATTAGGGCCAAAGGGGCCATAAACAAAACTTTTTTATTTCTGGTTTGTTCTTGAAATTTTTTTGCAAGTTTATTTTTGTCAAGAAGCCAATTTTATTTTTGCGACCCCACCCCTTTTTCACCTGTTATGTAATAAGGGGCCAAAAGGCGTCGAAATAAAATCTTTTTTAATTCTTGTCTGATTTGACAATTTTTTTGCAAGTTTATTCTTGTCAAGTAGCAGATATATTTTTGTGTCCCCTTGTTTAACTGCTATGTTATTAGGGATCAAAAGGGGCCAAAATCGTAACTTTTTTGTTTCTGGTCTGATTAAAAACAATTTTGTTTACAAGTTCATCCTTGCCAAGTAGCGATTCTAAATTAAAGAATAAATTTTTGCGACCCCACCTTTTTTTCGCTCATTACTCAAGGGGCTGTAATCATAATTTAAAAAAAAATTCTGGTTCGATTTTAATTTTTTCACCAAACATTATTTTTTTCAAGAGAAGAATACAAAATTGAAAATTTATATTTTTACCCCCTAAGTCGAAAGTCCATCAGAGAAGGATGTGTCAAAAACCTTTGTCAGTCCACCATGGGTTGCATGTGTCCAGAGCAATAGACTATCCATATTGGGCCTAAAATGTACAGGGTTCAACATGTTATGGTCGTATCATGCTGCGCTCGGCAAGGCTTTTTATTATTTTTGGGCAGCGGGGCCATCTGTGTCCCATGGACACATGGTTTCTTTATTTTTAAATGAAAATTGAAAGATTTGAAAATTTTGGTATGAAAATTGTACAAAAATTGTTGTATGTTGAGCTAATTTTTTGGTGTTGAAATATTTGTTTCATAAAAGAACAACCTAATTAAGGTCTTTCCCTTCCACAGAAGGAAAGACCTTACTGTATTTCTTATGATTATTATTATTATTATTTTTTTTTTTCTGCCGCAGATGTCAAAAAAGTGTCGCGACCTATCATTACGAAACTTAGTACTATTAATCGACACTACCAGGGCTCGACTTGAGTCGGCCTGCGAAACCGATCTATTTTTAGTAACGGAGTTATCTGCCCGCAACCCAAAAACCTTGTCTGCAGATAAAGTCAGAAACCGTAACCGTTATCAAAAATCTGAAGCAGGGAAAATGTTGCTAGACTCCTGGTCATCATTCGTCACACAAAAATTTTTTTTCCGATCAACTTCCTGGTTACGCGTTTTTGACCCGAAAAGTGTCACGACTCGTCAAATTTTTTTTCTTCAAAACGGTTTGTCCTAGTGACTTGGGACCTTCACCAATCATCCTAGGTGACATATGTTACATCTAAAAATGTCAAGGTCAAAGGTCAAATCTCAAGGTCAGAGGTCATGGTACACCTTGTCTGCAGTATAGCTCAAAAACCATACAAAATTGAAGCAGACATGTAATGAGAAAAATACTCGTCTCATTTAGACCTTTATTTGATATAAAGGGTTGAACACTGTACGACAAACGGTTTTCGAGTTATGGCCCTTGACGCGTTTCGGGTTATTCGTTTTTGGCTTATAACTTTTAAACCATCAAAGATAATATAGTAAACATATGGGTTTTTTGTGACCGTCATTAAGAGTCCTTCAATTTAAGACCAAAGTCGAATGGTAATAGGCAGCCATTTTCAAAATGGCCGACACTGTAAACAGTTTTTATGAAATAACACCTAAACCGTACAAAATTGAAGCGGACAATACATGAGAAAAATATTCCCCATGTCGAAATCTACAAAAAATGTTTCAGGTGCGAAAGCGTAAAACTTGTCGTTTTTGAGTTATTGCCCTTGATTCGTATTTTTAAAATGATTTTTTGTTTATAACTTTTTAACCATAAAAGATGGTGAATGAAACATAGGGTTCATTTGATAGAAAATTAAAATACCTACAATTTGAACCCAAACAGTACATGATTCGGTTGAACGGTTTCAAAATGGCGGCCAAAACAAGTTTTCGCGAAACACGTTTTTTGCCCATAACTTGAAAACCATAACAGATAGTATAGTAAACATGTATACTTAAATGAATCAGAATGCAAAGAGCTACAATTTGGGTCCAAGGTCAAAGGTCATGGGTCAAGGTCATTCCCTAGCAACAAGGTAACCTTAATGAAAAGTCCATAGCAACCATACATATTCCTAAACCAGACTACTTTCTGAGTTAAGATGTTAGTTTTTTCAACCGGAAGTGACATTTAGTCCATAGCAACCGACATAAAAGTCCTTAGCAACCATACTTTTTCTGACTCTAGGCCCCCTGATCTTCATTCTGGAGCCTATATCACAATAATTGGCAACATCTTGTCATAAACAAAGTGACTCAAATGTCTTTAGTACTTGTATAAAATAACATAACAAAAACATAAGACAGGGAAAGACCTCACATTTGTTCTCTGAACAAATGACTTTTTAATTTATTTTATATTTTTAAAGCCTACAAAAACGCATTTTTACAATAATAAAAACACTAAGAACATTTAGTTGTTTAAAATATAAATGTCATAGAATCAGATTTACTTTCTAAACATTCGTCAATGTCAATTGTAATAATTATATGATTCACTAATGCTTGATAAAATATTTCAGGTTCTTGCAGAGTCATTAACAGAGGAAGAATTTGACAAAAATTTGAAAAACCTAAAGGAAGACCAAATATGGATTTCGAGGCCAAGGCTGCAGAACTACATTGAAAATCAGTGGCTTGCTAATAACAAACATAAAGTAAATTTATTTGTCCTTATGTTCATGATGTACTCATAACTTAAACATTTCTAGGTCCTTAAAAGTGTTGTTTTTTGTTCTGCAATGACATTATTATACCCCTGTTTCTTTAACTTGTGTCTGTCGTAGTTTGGCCAGGCTTAATATACATGTATATACATAATGGATTAATAAATGTTGTGGTGTGGCCCTGTCCAAGACTTTGTCAGGATAACCTCTCTTCGTGAAGAAAGATCTCATCTTGTTACACTGGATCCCAAAATCCTTATCGTCATTGCAGATACGACGAAGCCTCAGAAACTGCGACTTCGGGATGGCGTCTTTGCAGTAGGAAGGATGACAGGATTCGTAATTCAGATAACAATGAGCATCAGTAGGTTTAAAGAACACCGATGTAGAGATCTTACCGTCTGTGATAGTACAGTTAATGTCAAGGAATGAGAGGCTATCCTGATGTTAAAAGTGTATTTGATTGCAGGGTGGTAGGAAGAGACAAAGTTGATAAAAGATTTCAACTCCTCTTTACTGTCGGATGAGACTCCAAATACATCATCGATGAACCGTTTGTAAAGTTCCGGGACTGGACCGATGTATTCGGAGAACATTTTTTCCTCTAAATACCCTGTGTCCTCGGTTTCCCGTGTGAACAGACGCGAGTTAATGGAGCCCCGGGTGAAGAGCACCAATGATCGTGTTCCGTTAGTCCTTACTTATCACCCTCACAATGTTGCCATCCAGAACATCCTTATTCGCAACTTTAAATCCATTGTCCTCAAAGATGACTATATGTCCACTGTTTTTGCTGACTCTACCCCTATTACGGCTTTTAGAAATGGCAAGAGTCTTAAACAGCACCTGGTCAGCAGTTCCTATAGGTCGTCACGTCAACCCGCCAGCTACAAAGGTACACGTCCTTGTAAAAGAACTCGCTACTCTACTTGTCCGTTCACATGGGAGACCGATGCTGTGGTTGGTCCCTCGAAAACTTTCCAATTGAAGGATGGGTTCACCTGCATGACCGAAAACGTCGTATACGCTATAAGATGTAAGCGATGTTCCATGATTTATGTTGATGAAACTTGTCGGAGACTCGGGGACCGTTTTGTGGAACACAAAAACAGTGTCACCAGAGATACTGCATGTCCAGTTGGGGAGCATTTTCGAGGGTCCGGCCACAGTATAAAAGATATGCAAGTCACGGTTCTGCTTCAAACCCATCACGGCGAGAAACAAAGACAGTTCCTTGAGCAGAGAATAATAAAATTCCTGGGAACAGCACGTCCTTTCGGCATCAATGTCAAAAATCAAATCATTTCTTAGTAATTTACTTAATTTGATTCTTTGGGTATGATTTGGCTTATTGTTATATTGCTCAGTTCAGGATTTGGGTGATGATGACGTGGTTGTTTTTATCGAGTGAACACTTTTTACTATATTCACTTGTTGGTTGTCCTCAGACCGTGGCGGTCGTGATTTTTTCTTTGCACTGCCCCCGACGAAGGCTGAAAGCCGAAAATTTGGGCTTTTTAGATTTTAGATGTATTCTTTATTAATTTATATTAGTTTTATATTTGATATTTTTACCTTTATGTGTGGTTTAACCAACCTACTTATTTTATATACATAATGCATTGGTTGGTAGCTTCTCTTAGATTTGTAATAAACATGTATATAAACTCATAACTGAGTTTTTATTATACATAGATTGTTGATATTTGGTATTAAGCTTTATATAGACATTTGTGCATATAAATGCATTGTGATGTACATTCGTAGGTTGATAATACATCTACTTCCTGTTTACTGAAAACTTTCACATTTTTCTTGTTACACTAGTTAACTATTTTGCTGGATGTCAAAGCAGTGTTTTTTTCATGTTTTTGGCTTTAGAATAAGAAGTATTGAACATAATAAAAGCTTTTGCTTGCTTAAATGTTCAGGTCATTGACATATGCAATGGGCTTCATTGGGAAGAAGATGTCAGATGACCCTTTATCTGGTTAAAAGTCAGGTGACCAGGTGAGAGATTCTGGTTCCTTGGAACCTCTTGTACAGAAAATAACATCTGATCATTCACATTGTACAGTAACTAAAATGATTTTACTCATTAATATTCAGCATGATTGTCAGAAAAACTGCAGCTAGTCATAGATCCTATGCCATTCATAAAATTTCCTGAAACATACCAAATATTGGCTTTTAACACTTAAATAGATAGATATGTTTATTTTGTTATCAAACATCCCTTTTAGGTTGAACAATTAGCATAAATTTGATACAACGATTGTTGTTGATTTTACAATGATTGAGTTAAAAATGATACTTTGATTTGTTTTCCACAATAACTTTAGTTCTTCTTTTGAATTCTTGTTAGATATAAGGATCTGAAATATTTCTTTTTTCTAAATATTCATTGTCAGTCTATAAACTGCGCTGCAGGGTTAAGGAAGCATTTGAAAGATTTTCCTATGGGGAAGTAACTCCGTATTCTTATGAATATTCAACGTCAATATATTGACGTCACTGGTAGCGTGCACCGCTCAGATTGTTTTATTTTAGCATAGAATAAATGATTGCAACAAGAATAATATATTTACTAAATGACAAAAAAACATTTTTCTGCTCTGTATGTTTAAAATCGCGTCTTAATATATCACATTTGGCTTGTTTTTAGTCTTTTTCCTCTTTTGCATTCATAATTAGTAGGCGGAGCTATATGTCCTTATTTGGTAAATCGGGAAAATCTTCATCGATTCGGAGCTTTACGCACAACACGTCATTGTTGATTTCTGTTCATATCGAGAGGATTTCGTCAATTTTATACGAATTAAACAGCGTTTATGTGGTATAAAGACATTGCATGTTCTTCCGGACTATGTTAAGAAACAAACGGACACTCATTTTGTGAAATCTGGTGATATAAAAGGATGAGAAACCAACAACAATGCCAGTGAAATGACGATGTTTACATTTAGCACGCACCTGTCATGTTGTGTAATTTTATTTCTTGGAGCGGTAGGTTGTAATTATTGGTATAAACTTATTTTCTCATGTAAAAAGACAAACAAAATATATAAATATTTTTAAAATGTGAGTCATGTTCATTTAAAAATCCGTTATGACCAATCTACATGTATCTTACACTACAGAGTACAGTACAGTACTGGTACAATGTACATACTTACACAGACATGTTTTAATCATTAAAGTAACACTATAAGTGAATACCGTGTACACTATGTGCAGTACTACAGACATGAAAAAGTAAACCATCAAACTTTACTTCCAAATTATAATTAACAAAAGGTTTAACGAGCACTACATGGACAATACATGTACATGTAAGATATTTTTATTCATTCCAACCTTGGTGTATTTCTCAACTCTCCCCCAATCATGCGCTGGTGAACATACATGTAGTACACCTGCACGCACATACATTGTATGATGTGTACAGAGATATGATACCGTAATCCTCAGTCCACTATGAAAGGGTAACAATTTGGTCCTACATGTATTTAATGTAATGGAGCAGTGCCGTAGGCATTCATTACAGCACTAATCGTAGAAATAAAATTCTTGACAGAAAGGATTTGAAAATGATTACATGCTTAAGAAACATGAATATAATGAAACATACATGTATATCTACTTTTATTGCCCCAAATAGGAGTTTTATTGACACGTCCATGACGTCATTTAAATTGCTGAACATGAACTTTAAGTTCATAATTTTAAGTAATCAGTCATTCTGTGTCTCATAATAAAAATCAGTACAATATGTACTAAAAACAAACTGGCCAGTTTAAAAGAAATTGTAGGACTGTTGTTACAATGTCCCACATGTCAGTTTTCCAAATGAATTAGCAACAAAAATTAAATTGTAAAATGGTATATTTATATATAAATATGTTAATTTACATTTTTTTTTTGTAAGGTTTGCTCCATTACGATGCATGACACCAGATCATTTACTCATCCGGGAATGTAGTCAGTGGGCTGAGGGTTACAAAAATGTACATGTATGTGATCATATATCTATTACAATGTAGCATGTGCAATGTTACTCAAGTAACAAAAAAGTTGTTGTAATTGTGGCGGTGGTACAATATACCTTTTCAGGTAATACATTTTTAACATGTACATGCGCATCATGTACATGTAATATCTGCAATAATGTTACTAAACTCTGGACATATTTTAGATTAGGCGGAGCTACAAAGGGGTCCCATAACCCGTAATGGAGCAAGTCGAAATTTTATGTCCAGCTTTCATAGCAACTGAAATTACACTGAACTGTAAGATTAACATTAGAATGCTTTTGTTTTCTTCTATTTACATTGTATGTTGAAAAGTGATCAATATAGAAGATTTGTTGATAAGATTGCCACATTTTTACTATTTAGATCCTGAACTTTACTATGAAGTTCAAGATCAAAATAATATGAAAATAAGTTTTGTGAGTAAAAACCTAATATTTGTAGCTACCAAAGTATTGTGACGAAAAAAGAGAAGAGCGGGGGGAAGCAGGAACACAGCCGGGTTGACTAGGTGACCAAGAATGTAAAATACGGAGTGTCTAATGTTGTACACAAAAGTTAGTTGTGATGACGACTGCCCTTTAGAACGACTTCGACGACTTATGCTAGTGCTGGTGCTCTCTTTTATACAAGTAATCTCCAGTAGCGTGAGAAAGGAGAGTCCTTGGTCACATAAATTTATATTTCGTGGATCCTTGTGAAGTCTGGCAACTTACTTTCACAAGATAAAGAGTCAATGTTCAGTAAACTTGTATTGATAAGATATGCATGAAATATGTACACAATTTAACAATCCACCCCGATACGCAGATCGGTATATTAAAGTAATACGGACGGACTAATATAAACTCCAAACAAATAAAAGTGGCTGACTACAGCTTAACGTGTATTGAGCTATTCCGAGCTAGCAAGACTAAAGAATAAAGTTAACCTGCCTATTTATACCAAGTCAATTAAGTCTATTTTCTGATGCAATGAATCTGATGAAATAGATTCTGATGCAAGAATTATGGACCCTGGGGTCCTCCCTGTAGGACCCTTCAGGACCCTACTAGGACTCCAGAGTACCAAATATCAATGACCTAGAGTTCCAAGTAAACAACATATATGCTAAAACAACCCAAATGGACTCTAGTTAACTCCCAACAATCATAAATGTAGATACCTAAAGCAGGACCCACATAATATTGAAAGGACTCCCAGGATGCCTAACAGGACCCTTGGAGTAACCTAATAACCTAGTTTAAGGACACATATGGTTGACCTAATTCAAGACATAAAGTGATGAAATTCTAGTAAAGACAGCATGATACTGCTAATATTAGCTAAACAAAATTACACATGATGAAATATTATGAACTTTACAACCCTGAGTACATGAGGTACAATCTTGAACACAATATCTATGGATATAGAAAAAGGGGGGAAAGACTGTCAGCAAAATTCACTACACAGCCCCCCGCTTAGCCCTGAACTTCCACTGTTCAGTGAAAATTATACAAAAATATAAAAATTAACATGAAAAGTATTAATACTGACAACAAGACTATAATAACGCACCTTTAACATTGAAAATATCACCCGTTTAATGTAACAATCTCAATTACAAAAGAAAAAAATGTATCAAAAACATTGAACAATACAACATGACTAGTGAATTTTAGCACCAAAACTCAATGATATTATGCGTAATAAAATACAAAAATATGTAAATCTTAACATTGGCAAAAATGGAAAATATTTTTTTTAACACTTTATGGCACATGAAATAAAAATAAAGTTATACTGTTCCCTGACTAGATAAAAAAAATATCAAAAATTTATCTGGATGGATTATCAAAATACAAAACAAAATATATGTAAAAGCAACACAATTATTTTACTTGGGACTGCAGAAGTGGTCCTTTATAAAATCAAAAATATGTCAATAAAACAAAAACAAAATGGCACTTAATAGGAATAACTTTCCCTGTATATGTATAAAAAAAACCTAATAGCCACCGCACTAAGTACATGAAGTACTCTTAAACCCTATATAACAGCATATGAGACCAAAAGGTACCACTTGTCGGACCTGAAGGCACATAAATCACATAAAAAAAAGACTGTGGTACCAGAAAAATGGACCAAAACTAAACATACATGTAGATACCTCAAAGGATCTCGCACGTAATAAAATACACATGTAAATAATAATAAAAAAAAAAACAACAACAACAACAAATGTTCAGACTGCAAATGTTTAACAATCGTCTTCATCATCATCAGTAGACATACAACTTTCGTCGGGTAGAACAGTCACTTTCGCATTACCAGAATAACGTCTCCTAATGTGTTCTGCGTGGGAATACACCTCTTGCTCCACATATCGAAGGTACCCCTCCCAGTCTATGGTGTCAACATCCGAAGGAGCTGTGGTACTACATCTCTGCTCTCTTCGGACTTCCTGGGTCCCATCTAATCGTTCTCTCCTGAAGGTGATCAGAGCTAAGTTTATTACCTCTACCGTGATCTTCTGCTGACTACCTTCGGACTCGACCTTCCTCTCCTCGCGTTCGGCTCTTCTATACCTTGTTTCATCTCTCGAGGGTCCCGGCATCTCCTCTTCAGCTACCTCATCCACTGCTCGGTCACCATCGCCAATTGTAACTTTCACTTTCTTGGGAGCAGGCTCTTCGACTTCATCATCATCTGAGTGAGATTCTCCCAAATCTATCCCTGCATTACCTTCTAGGACACCTCTCTCTACATATTCGAAATAACATGAAGTTGATGCATCATGTGCGGCTCGTTGTTCAAATAAGTGATCTTTCCTTAAGTGTGCGGACAGCATATCTCTTCTAAAGAAATATTCGTGGCAGCCTTCTTAAGGGCACCTCACTATTTTCACGTTCTTGCCATGAACCTCATTGATATGCCGCTTAACATTCTTCCGGCAAGAGTACTCCTTGCCACAGTACTCACAGCTCGATCTTGACATGGTATTCTGGGCTTTTAAGCGATCTACAACTCCAACAAGATAATCCTTCAAACGCTCCGGTCTCACTATTTTTCGTTTTTGCCTCGTGAAACACTGCGCATATGGACTGCGCAAACCTGGGGTAACAATAACTCTGGCACGGTGCTGGACCCCGGGATCCGGAATATTTCTAAGGGGGTCCAGAGGGGTTTCGTCATCACTATCTTCAGAATCTGGTTTTTCCGTGACCCTATTATCCTCAGGTTGACCCGATTCAACATTTTCATCTACGAACTGGCCTAGATTCGGGAAAAGAGCGTCATCTAAGGTCATTGACTGTCTCGGCTGGTTATTTGATGTAAACCAGTTGTTTTTCTTACTCCCAAGATATGGTTTTAAATTATCACCGTGAACTATCGCTGGTACTGAATTTTTCGAGAATTTAATTTTAAAAATTATGTCGCTCAGTTTTTCAACAATGGTCCATGGACCCGTCCAGTGTCTCGCTATTTTTAATTTTCTCCCGACAATATTCTTTTTCTGGTTCCTCCAAACCATATCACCGACATTATAGGTTTTAGTTCTTACGTTCAGATCGTACGATGCTTTTTGTCGTTCAGCGGCTTGTCCTAGGTGTTGTCGACCCAACTTATGTATTTTCCTCAGTCTTTCCTCCAGTCCAACTACGTACTCTGTGGTGAATCTTTCTTCTACATGGTCGTCTATTCTGTCAGTTATAAAATCTAGGGGAAATCTCGTCTCTTCGCCAAAAACCATCCTGTGAGGGGATATTCCCGTACTTTCATGTGGCGTTGAGTTGTATACCATGACTATGGAATCTAGGTAGTCGTCCCAATTTCTTTGGTCGCTCTTAATATACTTTGAGAGCATTTCGTTAATGGTCTTATTCATCCTCTCGATCATTCCGTCGGACCTCGGGTGTAGTGGAGTAGTCCTTGTTTTATGGATATCGAGAAATTTGCAAAGTTCTTGGAAAATTGCACTTTCGTATTGACGCCCTTGGTCTGAGTGTAGTTCTTCTGGGCACCCATATCGCTTTATCCACCCTCGAAAGATCGTGTCCGCTACTGTAACGGCTCGGATATCTGGTATAGCATAAGCCTCTGTTAATTTCGTAAAATAATCGCCAACTACAAGAATATAGCGATTTCCTTTGCCTGTTGTAGGCATTGGACCGGCTATATCCGTCGCTATTCTTTCAAATGCAGCTCCGACTAAATAAGATTTCATGTGATGTCGTTTTCTAAAGGCTGGATTCTTTCGCTCTCCACATATTTCACATGCATTGACATAGTCTTTCACCGATTTCTGCATATTTCTCCAAAAGAATGGGCATAATTTGGCCTTCTCAAAAGTTTTCTTGATACCTTGGTGTCCGGCGGTTCTTGCATAGTGTAAGTAGTATAGTATGTGCGGTACGAGTACAACAGGTACGCATATTTTCCACTTCAAGTTATCGTCGGCTTCTTCCCACAAACGGCATAACGCTCCGTTTTTGACGTCTAGACGCTCCCAATTGGCTATGTAAAACTTGTACGCTTTACTTTTACTGCTAATATTCTCCCGTGTAGGTTTTTCTGAATTTGAAATTTTTAATTTTAAAATTTCTCCGATGGTATCGTCTTCTTGTATCTTCCTGATTAATTCAATATCACTTAAATCAACTGATGGAATTTTCTTTGGTGTTGCTGGTTTCGGCCTGTTGGGTTTCCTCCCCCTCCTTAAAACTATTGCTTCTCCCGAAGCATCATCAGGACCTGGCTGGGTCTGGATCCCTTGGGACCCTACTAAGGACCCCAAGTCCGGCTGGACCCCGGACTCCTGTGAGGTGTCCGTGTCCGATCCTTCAGATACCGTGTCTATCGAGTCTTGTCCTAAGCACTCCTTCATTCCATTGACTTCTGACCTCTGGGGACCTGCATATTCGTATTCCCAGGGCATCTCGCATTGCTTGCAATCATCTCCAGCTGGTGTTACTAATCTGGAAAGTGCGTCAGCATTACCATGTCTGGTTCCTGGACGGTGTTGGATCTCCATGTGGTATGGACTCAGTTCTTGTATCCAACGATGGATTTGTCCGTCTGGTTCTTTAAATCTGCTTAACCACGTCAAGGATCCGTGATCTGTTCGTAGTAGAAATTTTCTTCCTAACAGGTAGTGTTTAAAATACTTCGTGAAGTATACTACGGCTAGCATTTCCCTTCTTGTTACACAATAGTTGCGCTCTGGTTTATCAAGGCAACGGCTAGCATAGGCAATTACCCTTTCTTTTCCTTCCTGGACCGGCGACAGTACAGCTCCAATTGCGTAGGCGCTGGCGTCTGTATCAAGGATACACTGGCTTCCATCAGGTTGTGGAAAGGCTAGTATTGGCGTTGATATCAACCTACTCTTCAGCTCTTCAAAGCTCTGCTGGCATTCCTTCGTCCAGACAAATTTATTATCCTTCCTGGTCAGGTCAAATAACGGCTTGGCAATCTTGGAAAATGACTGGACGTATTTCCTGTAATACGAAGCTAATCCCAGGAAACTCCTAGTCTGGGTAACTGTCGTTGGTCTTGGCATTTCCTTTACCGCAGCTATCTTCAAAGGATCCGTCTTTATTCCTTCCTTGGATACTACGTGCCCAAGAAAGGAGATTTCTTTTTGGAACAGGTGGCATTTCTTTGGTTTTAATTTTAGGCCTGCTCCCGACATTCTATCACATACTTTCTGCAAGTTTTGAATGTGATGTTCAAATGATTTTCCTATTACAACTACGTCGTCCAAGTATAATATGGCGATGTTCCATTGTAATCCAGTTAACGTCTTTTCGATGATGCGCTCAAATGTGCTAGCTGCATTGCACAACCCAAATGGCATAGTCGTAAATTGGTATAGGCCTCCTCTTGGTGTGGCGAAGGCTGTTTTGCTCTTGTCTTCCTCTGCCATTGGTACTTGGTGGTACGCCATATCAAGGTCCAAGGACGAAAACCACTCCGCTCCTTCCAAAGAGTCCAAGTTTTCATCTATCCTCGTCAGTGGATAGGCGTCCTTGATAGTCTTCTCATTCAGGGTCCGGTAGTCCACGCACATCCTCCACGTGCCATCCTTCTTCTGGACCATTACTGTTTGTGAGGACCACGGACTTGTTGATTTCTCTATGAGACCTTTATCTTCCAACTTCTTTATCTCTTCTTCTAACGCTTGCCTTTTGTACAGGGGGACTCGTGTCGGTGGTTCTCTAACAGGTTTCTCGTCTTTGAGCTTTATTCTGTGCACTCCTGCGTTGGTCCTACCAACTTCACCCGGTCTGGCAAAGCAATCTTGATTCTTCACCATAAAATGTTTTAACTTCTCTTTCTGGTGTTCGTCAAGGTGTTCGCACCCTTTCTTGTAAACAGGCGCCATATGATCTGGAATCTCTTTATCTCCATGTCCCTCTGTTACTTCTTCTATTTCATCTCCTACTAACAGTCCTTCCAGGCGTACTGAAGGTCCAATCCTGGCTACAGGCGTAAAAATTGCTATGTGCGTATGCTTGTATACTCGCACATCATGCGAACATGGATTGTAGACTCTAGCAAAAACTACATCGTTGGCAGCATCTACCAATGTATTGGCCAATGCCAACCCATGACGCTCCAAAAAGGTGCGCTCAGGGGTCAAAATACCAACTGAACTAGAGCTACCAGGACCTCGGGTCCTGCCTGCCAGGCCAGTCTTGATTACTGCCTCGTGTCCCGACGGTACCATGATCGTCTGTAGGGCGACAACTCGAGCTGCCCTGGTTCCTCTACTTCCTTCTTCCAAGGGTGTCCTGCTTCCCTTTATAATGAAACTGGATTCGTCGTGGTCCCAGTTGCATCTGTATCTAACTATAAAATCTTCTCCTATCAAATTATTCCGCACCCCACCAACAACAATTTCATGGGGGTACACATGGTCTCCAAACATAATGTTCATACATGCACGACCATAACACATCAACTTCTGTCCACTGGCTGTTACGTAACTGCTATCCATCTCTTCGAGTTCTGGTTTACTCAGCATCATATCAAATGTCTCTTTCGTAATGAAAGTACTCTTCGCGCCAGTGTCTATCTTCCACTCAACCGGTACTCCTTCTATCTGTCCACGTACCAACATTCCGGTCGCCCTGCATACCCTTACAGGTTCCGAATCTTCTTCGGAGGTAGGGGTCCTGCATGCTCCGGTCTTCTCTGGATCCTCTTCTCCATTATGGCACTCTGGCCTATCCTCGTCTTGTTTACGTCTGGTCCACTTCCTGTGGAATCTTGCAACTCCTATCTGCATTTCTCTCTCAGGCCCTCTCCTCCTGACCGATACCTGGCCCCCGGTACCGGTCCATCTTAGTTTAACGGCTTTGAATTGGATCCTCCAGGGGCCACCCTTGTAGGACCCCCGGGGTCCTGACGACCTTCTTGCTGGACCCTAGGCACTCCTCTGCCACGACCATATCCGCGGTAATAAGGCCTTCCTCGAGGTGCTGGTCCGAACTCTTGCGGGTATCTTCTGTATTGGTGCGCACCATTATTGTCAAATTGTCTGCCTCCAGAACCCTCCCTTGGGGACTCCTCAGCATTAGTAATCATATCCATCCCGCCATATTTATCTCTGACCTCATAGACTCCTCGGTTTATAGGTTTCTCCTTAGCTAGCTCCTTCTCCCCAACTCTTAGGCACTCCTCCTGCATAGCGTTTATTACAGCCTCTTGCAGAGTTTTTGGCCTCGTCCTCTTAACCGCTAGCCTAAATTCTTCTGCTTGTCCACATTTGTCTAAGAATGCTTTTATTGCATTTTCTTCTACTATATCTGGATTTTCTGGATATGCCCTCCTGTACAGGTCTTCTATTGCCTGTCCAAAATCTCGCAAAGACTCTCCAGTCTGCCTCTTTCTAAGCTTCGCATCTGCTATATACCGCTCCTTCATGGCTGTATGGCCAAACCTCTCCTCCATCTTCTGTTTAATTCTGCCATAATCTCTCTGAAACACCAGGGGCAATCCATACGCGAACGTTTCTGCCTGGCCACGCAAAGAACTTAGGAGTACTCGCCTTGATTTTTCTGGTCCCCATGCGTTTAATTCTGCCAGGTTTTCGAAGTACTGTAGGAACTCAGTCCATACATCTGTGTTACTGCCAGAGAATGTCCTCCTAACCGGATATTCCGACATATGGTGGGTGCTCTGTGGCTCCTGCTGTCTTTCTATCCGTCGATCATCTCTCTTCTCGGCATCCTTCTCCTTCTCTTTGGTGTACGGATATGGTGTATCCTGTCTTCGCACTGTTGTCGCATTTCCTCCTTTTGGACCTACTGGAAAACTAGCTGATCCTGCTGGGGTCCACGGATACCCTCCGGTCATTGTCTCCATTTGGCTCAAGCTCGAGCCATTGGTAACAACATCCGATCGCTGAGGTATCTCTCCCTGCATCCAGTAACCATCGTCTTCATTGTCATCTTCGTCCCATGGTTCGTCGTGACTCCTCCGGGTCCTATGTCCGTAACGATTGGCTCCTCTGGGCGTCCTTCTGCAGAAAACCCACAGAAACTTCAGAAGCATCGCCAGTATCGTCACTCCTATTACCGCTAGCAACCCATTCATGACATACTGCTGGGAAAGTTGGACTATTTTATACTCCGGGAAGTAAGCCCAGGTAAACGCCACACAACAGCAACTCAAAGCTAGAATCGCGATCCATACTAGCCAAAACGTACACCAACCGCTTGGTTCCGTCTCCGTATCTGCTTCGCCATCACTATCAAGTTGAACACGCGTGCCTAGTCTGCTTACATTCGTCCGGGGAGTTCTCCCACTGTAAACGTCTCTAGGGGTCCTGGGTGATGGTGTACCTCCAATACCTGAATCTGGGGTGAATAATTGTGTCTTAAAAAAATCTGGTCTTACCTTGGGTGACATGCCAGTCTGATAAGAATTTCTCCTTTTAATCCTAGGAGTATCCATAGCACAAATAAACAGGAACACTAATCTCCAATAAAGCAAAATTGTCAAGTCTCACAAATGATCCCACCGCTGCCACCAATGTGACGAAAAAGAGAGAAGAGCGGGGGGGGAACAGGAACACAGCCGGGTTGACTAGGTGACTAAGAATGTAAAATACGGAGTGTCTAATGTTGTACACAAAAGTTAGTTGTGATGACGACTGCCCTTTAGTACGACTTCGACGACTTATGCTAGTGCTGGTGCTCTCTTTTATACGAGTAATCTCCAGTAGCGTGAGAAAGGAGAGTCCTTGGTCACATAAATTTATATTTCGTGGATCCTTGTGAAGTCTGGCAACTTACTTTCACAAGATAAAGAGTCAATGTTCAGTAAACTTGTATGAAATATGCATGAAATATGTACACAATTTAACAATCCACCCCGATACGCAGATCGGTATATTAAAGTAATACGGACGGACTAATATAAACTCCAAACAAATAAAAGTGGCTGACTACAGCTTAACGTGTATTGAGCTATTCCGAGCTAGCAAGACTAAAGAATAAAGTTAACCTGCCTATTTATTATACCAAGTCAATTAAGTCTATTTTCTGATGCAATGAATCTGATGAAATAGATTCTGGTGCAAGAATTATGGACCCTGGGGTCCTCCCTGTAGGACCCTTCAGGACCCTACTAGGACTCCAGAGTACCAAATATCAATGACCTAGAGTTCCAAGTAAACAACATATATGCTAAAACAACCCAAATGGACTCTAGTTAACTCCCAACAATCATAAATGTAGATACCTAAAGCAGGACCCACATAATATTGAAAGGACTCCCAGGATGCCTAACAGGACCCTTGGGGTAACCTAATAACCTAGTTTAAGGACACATATGGTTGACCTAATTCAAGACATAAAGTGATGAAATTCTAGTAAAGACAGCATGATACTGCTAATATTAGCTACACAAAATTACACATGATGAAATATTATGAACTTTGAAACCCTGAGTATGTAAAATACAATCTCGAACACAAATATCTATGGATATAGAAAAGGGGGGAAAGACTGTCAGCAAAATTCACTACATATATATATAACCGTAGGAGAACAAAGTGTGAATATTACTAATTGAAATGGCAAAAATGGAGTCACCTGGAATATATTAGGTAGAGAACCAATTCTGTCAAAACATATCTACTTATCTTAAAGTCCCATTGGATTTTTTAACCAAGAAATAAAAATCTGTTGTTATTAGTGTTACATGGAACACTTTTAGTTTATTACGTCTTTCGAATGAAGTTTGGAGTATAATGACTCAGTTTAACATGGCAAACACGATACAAATAATGTACAACTTCGTTGGGGAGACTTGTATGTTTTCATATTGTATCAAAAATAATAAAAAAAATCCTGTTTTTTGTAGGAAACTATGACTTGTACAACAATATCAGTATTGTTTCAGATTCATCGTCCTCAGGGGATGATGATATGCCTAGTTTTTCTGTACCAAGCAGGAACAGACAACTCACAGATCTTGAAGATACACTTCCAATTGTTGAAACAGTGCATTTTCAAGTGAAGACTGACACATTCATGGAAGAATTTCCGAACAATGCCTTAGTAAAGGTATTTATATTATGGTGACATTTTATAATTATCCTATGTTATAACTCTGGTAGTAACTGTCAATAGATGTACAATCTACAAGTATAAATTAAATATAAAAAGTCGATCTTTCACTTTATTCTTGTCTCGACAAGTACAAATAATTATAAGGCACATCTTCAAACGGTACATACATTTTCCTTTTTAGCTCACCTGGCCAAAGGCCATGTGAGCTTTAGTCAAAACTTGGCGTCCATCGTCGTCTGTGGACACTTTTATAAAAAATCTTCTTCTCAGAAACTACTGAACAGAATTTGATGAAACTTGGTCTAAAGCATCCTTGGTATGTCTACTACAAAAGGTATGTCCGATATGGCCGCCAACCAAAAGACATGGCCGCCGTTACTAAAAATAAAACATAGGGGTCAAGATGCAGTTTAACTTGAAAACTATTGCATTTAGCAAAATTTTCATAAGGGAGTAAAAGTGTTCAGCATGATGGGATCTACCTGTGTGCATATTTTAAAGAAAATTAAATTAAAATAGAACATAGGGGTCCATTGAAAACCAGGTGAGCGATTAAGGCTCTCTTGAGCCTCTAGTTTGAACATAACTTTAAAAGTTTTTACATTTCTATGGTAATTAAGTACTAGAACTTAGTGTGTGATTGAAACTTTTGTCAAATGACAAAATGATATCAATTCCAATGCAAAAAAAAACCCCCAATTTGGCTGAAGTAACACAAAAAACTAAAATTAATAATGTTTAAATAAATCTGAAAAGAATAATTATTTACTTTATCGAAGTCAGCATTAGTTTTTTTCCATCTTTACTTCTTTGAAGGATATGCTGATATATATCAAAACCAAGACCGGTATGGGTGACGTGAGCCTCTTTGTACAAGGGAAGTTGTTAAAAGAAGATATGAGATTGAATAGCATTTCTGTGAGACCCTTGATCATCACAGTAGAAGAAGTTATGTAAGTATAGCAATTGGCAAAATTTAAAAAAAAGTTTATTTTTGAAAATTTTAGACTTGTAACTGGTCATAACTAGCAGATTTATCTTTTTGTGATTAACTTATTGTTAAATACCTCAAGGTGACCCCAAGAACACTAAATTAGAAAAGTAAAATGTTTATGTCCTTATTTTTTACCTGTGTCACCAATGGTGAAAGCAGGTCTAGTAGCCTCTCCACTCCGTAACTTGTGAAATCTGTAACTCAAAAAGTTTTAAAGCTAAATCATTCAAACTTAGCATAGTGATTATATTATTTATATTGAAGATGTGCCCCTCCTATTTTGGAGAAATTTATGTGATTTTTGCCAATTTTGGACTTGCGTCTTAAACAAAAAATGCACAATGTATAAAAGAAGGATAACTCTTTCAAAATATTGGTACATTAGATTGATTAAGTTTTTACCAACTGTTATGAATATATATGACATGTTTGAAGGATACTCTATGTGAATTTATGTGTACATAAGTTTCACACAAAGCAGTTATAATGACGGGCATGACGGTGATTCAGGTCCTGACATGTAATGGGTCTTGTTTTTAAAGAAAATTGCATAATCCATTTTAGGGCTTCAGAAAAATTGAAAATCTCTGCAGCTTACAACTGGACAGACGATAACAATGCAGTCTTAAAAAACTGTCAATGATACACTTTCAAAAACGTAAGTAACTTTCAAGATTTGGGCCCCCAAAGAAATCTTTTTTGGATGAAAGTGTGGTTAACATTGCAACTCCGCAACTCATAATTTAATATATTTTATAAAAATAAATGACGTTCCAGCCCCAGACATAATTTTTTTCTGGAATAACCCATATTGCTGATTAATATATTTATGATTATGCTTACCCTTACACTTTGGTGAGGAGATGTATTCATTTTTTTCCATCATAATGCTTTACTCTTCGTTATTTTTTTATTTGCTTATGTAAGAAAAGCCATTTAAAGTTTAAATTTGATCATCTGTTTTACGGTGGTATGCAAATGTTTAGAGACCGCGATTTATAAATCATGTTCATCTTCGTCAAATATTATTAAATTCATTTTTAATATTTGCAAATATTTGTATGGTCCTCCCTACCATGTTGAAGGATGTGACAAATGGGATGAAACTATAAGGAGGCACGTTGTTATAGCCCACTTATCAGAAGTGTTTACCTTCCCTGTCACCATCAAATGTAGCTACAATTATGTAGCTCCTTAGACATCTTTGATAAGGCCTGTTGATCTTCTTGTGCCAGGATCAGCGGGAGCTCATAAAAACATTGGAGGTTTGGTCCCGTTATACGTAATGGAGCAGCATGTTACGATAACGTAACCCTCCCATCGTTTCTCTCCGTGAAGGTTACGATTCCCACCCATTAATCCCATCGGAGCACAGCGGGTCATTTACAATCTCTCGAAGTTCCTCGCAAAGGTCTTCCTTGTCTTCAAATATATTTTTTCGAACGATTCGTTCACTAATGCTGTCCACCCATTTTATTTTGTCACTATCCAACATCGTTGATTGAATTCAAATCAAACTCCTTGAAGAACATTGCACAACATATGCCATCAAAAATTGTGTAAAACAGCCTTTTGTATGCCCGATATGAGTTTTATACGACCGCAAAAAAATTGCGGACGTATTGTGGTATGATGCTGTCGTTGTCTGTTAACTTTATCGTTGTCTGTTAACTTTAGTGTTCCCACAATATCTATGAAATTTTATAATACTGTTCCTTACTATTAAAGGATGGATGTGATTGGTTTTGGGGTCCCCCTTTTTTTCGTTTAAAAATTCGAGCCAAAAAGGGGCAAAAAGTGCTACTTTTTTGTTTGTTCCCACAATAATATTTGTTCTGGTTAACCAAATGGTGTGAAATTTTACAATAATGTTTCATACTATAACAAGACCAATTGATGTCTGGCCCTGCGTCACACGGCAAAAGGTTGAACCCTTTACGTTCTAGGTCCAATATGGACAGTCATAATATTTTAACACTTGTATCCTATGGTGGACTTACAAAGCATATTTGTCACATGCCACCCAATATTGTAATAAAAAAGACACAAAAAGATAAGTTTCATCGAGAGATGCGGGGTCGTCAGGCGATAATGCGGAAAACCTGACCGCAAACCATAGTGGTGCACCATGTTGGGAAAAATGTCACGTTCCTCGCACGTTAAAGAACCCTGCTGCAGGTCTCGGTAAGAGTAGGACCCGTAGGATCCCCATGCAGGAGGCGAAATTTCCCGTCCCTACCCATCACTCCTATTTCCAGTGGCAGTCAAAACTTTTCTACCGGATTGGCCTTGTGTCCCCATTTCCTCCACTTCATCATCATTTCATGTTCATTGTATCACCACTTTCATGTTCATCTCCCGGGTATAGCCGAAATCGCACTGCTTGGGAGTAAAGCAAAAACTAACTAACTTCCTCAAGTAAAGTTCCCCGACAGTATTTAATTATAGGGGGTGACCATTTGGTGGGTTATCGGGGGCTATGGATATTTTTTTTCCTGCCTTTTTTATTTTCCGATAAATCGGAACCTGGATTTTTTTTCTTGCGCTAATATGCGCCAATTTGTTTTAAAGTTTATTATTAATTTTCCTCATAAACTGCATCCTTCCTTTTTTATTACAAAAATTCCGTACTTCCTTTTTTCCCCGATTTTTGGCATCCTGCCTTTTACTTTCAAATTTTGCCATAGACACCCCCTAAAAAATAAAATGGTTGCTCCCTTGGTGTACTTATTCAAGTATTGTTTGCTCAAATTCTTTTTTTTTTCATTTTAGGTGTAGACGTACATGAGGAACGTGATGATCCTAAACAGCTCAAGATTCAATTACCTACATGCATCAACGTCTACTTAGAATTCTACTTTAATAATTTATTATTAAATAATACAGCTTTATTTAAAAAAAATATCCGTAATTTCGATGGTCTGCCTTATTACTTTTCGATTTTCAAAGATAACATTTACAAGATCAGTACATAAATCCCCAAATTATACAAATTATACTTTCTTTATATTGTCATGACTGTCTAAAACTCACACACCTCAAAAAAGAAGCAAAAGTAAGCCCATGTTCTCTGGAAGGGTATAAGCAGTTTTTGTTTGTTGTAGTATTAATTACATGATTGATTGATTGATTGTTGTTTGCTTAATGTCCCGTCGGCGATATTTCAGCCATAATCGGGACATAAACAGGTTGTGATACATAACTAAAAATTCAGTATAAAACAAAGTCAAAAGACCGTCGATAAAACAAAAAGGTATGACTAGATAAAAAACATTAACTAAAAAGGCTACATTAAAACATAAAACTAGTGATAAAGAACAAACTACAATATTTTAACAAATTATGATGACATAGATAAATAAATAACGTAAAACAACACAATACTTACAAAAGGTTACTTAAATGAACTACAATTTTGAATATAAACCAGTTTCCTTTAAAAAAGATAAAATGGAATCGGTTGGGATACCGCTGAACAAATCGTGCATTGTTGCACAAGTGAAATACTTCATTCTTATTGGAGCAACATCAACACAGTCGAGGAAAACATGCTTCAAAGAATACCGCGAGTCACAAGGAATGCACATTGGGGCCTCCTTCTCTTGTGTCATCAGGTGGCCATGAGTGACTCTAGAATGTCCTATACGACATCTAGTGATGACCACCTGGTCTCGTCGGCATCGAAATGAAGCATGACTTTCCCCAAGCTGTGGTTTAAGCTCATGAAGTTTGTTGTGCTCAGCGGCAGCCCAAACCTCATCCCACAAGTTCTGAACATATATTCGGATTGTATTTCTACAATCCGAGTAAGGAATAAAACATTTGGAAACTGGTTTGCGAAGGGCTTCCTTCGCAACACTGTCCACAACTGAATTTCCATGAATACCAGTGTGACTGGGTACCCATAGGAAAATCAATTCTAAACCACCTCTGATCAATTGATGAACCATATAAACAATTTTAGAAATTAATGGATTTTTTAATTTGCAGTTCTGAATTGCCAAAAGACAAGAAAGAGAATCGGAACAGATAAAGAATTGAGCGTGCTCAGAAGCATCAATCAATTTGAGCGCTAAAATAATGGCTCTCGCTTCAGCTGTAAAAATGGAAGCAGTAGATGGGAGACGTTGCGTAGAAATGCTATCCCCCGAGACAGCTGCAGCAGCAACGCTATCACCATCTTTAGAGCCATCTGTATAAACTGTCAAGAAACCCGGATATTTAGATTTAATTTCACAATAATCTTGTTGTATAAGGAGATGATTTGTTTCAGACTTTTTATGTTTGCGGAGATCAAAAATAAATTTAGGTTTGGAGAGTTCCCAGGGTGGAACTCTTAAAGGCTTCACATGTTTTATAGTTTCTAAATCAATCTTCAGATTTGACAGATGTGAAGCGTATTAATTACATACTTCACATTGTTAGGGTTATTCGTTTATGTTTTGTCAATCCGGTGAAGAAAGACAATACAAAAACGCAATAACAAACTAACATCTCGCTGCTCATGAAATCGAAATTCCGTATGTGTCTGAAGAGTATACAGTAACATGCATTTACATTATGCCCCCATAAAATTTGTCAAGTGACAACAACAACCTATAGGTACAACCAAACTTTCAGATGTAACCCTCGACATGGGAAATCATTATATATCCCAAATGTTCTGTTAATTATACAAACAAGTATGAATTTTGAAACGCAACTCTATAGTATTTGCTCCATTTGTCGCTTGTACGATTGCATGCATTATTAAAAGCCTGGGGTGATAGATTCCCATTCAACGCCCACCCTAGCCCTTGAAATTTATTCTGCATCCGTTTCGTGCGCAAGATAATTTTGTCACAAGCAAATTTCACGAAATGCTAAAAAAATGTTGAGAAATTCTCTTTTTCTAATGACACAATCAACAATTCCGTCCTCTAAAAATACCCCCCCCCCCAAAAAAAAAAAAAAATAATCCCACGAATTGTTAATATCCGTATAGGTGTATAATGTTTCGTTTATTTCCGTTTTTATTTATTTTAGGAATGGTATTATTATATATTATATAAAGGGGTGAATCCATAAATTTTCGAAATCACGGGGGGGGTCTTACACAGTCTTAGGTGGACGAAATGTGGTTTCAATTAATACGATAATTATATAACATTCTAAGCAAAAAGGGGGGGTTGTTCTAGCTCCCTGAACATGGTCATCCCCATCCCCGGATCCGCCCCTGACTTATTTTAAAATTTATACATAGACATAACACTTGAACATATTGTTACATTTATTAAAGGTTTCCGTACTTTGTGGACCTGAAACTTGTCAGCTACATGTATGCGTGTTAATTAAAGAGCTGGTTTCAATAAATTATAAATGCAATGTTGAATCGTACGCATACATTTAAAAAAAACGTACACACTAAAATCTTAGGATGAAATTGTATATTGTAATTAACATGTTGCTTTGAACTGGTACAAGTGTTCATCCTATTATTAGAAATAAGTTTATTTGTAAACACAGATTACTTTAAATGACCTTTGTACTTAGGCACATGTACTTTAATCTGGGAAACGAGATGTCTTTTTCTCGCAAACTCACAATTTACATGTATTCTTTATTATTAAAATAATTTTGCCCCTGTTACATTTTTAAAAAGTCTTTAAAAATGTTTACGAAACAACCGATATTTAACCTAATCATTTTTGGTGTGTTCGACTTCGACCTTTGTTATGACTCTCCCGCCAAAATAGCAATCTTAAACCAAAAAATTCTGCTGTGCCACCGTATCGATGACATGAGATGGAAGATTTTATTATAGTTTAAAGTTTCGTCAAAAAGATACATTTCATACGTACGGCCAAAATAGGTTGCAGAAAATAACGAGACCTCATATTTTCCGTTATTATAGCCAATTTGCTTTGATAAATGAATTGTTGTAAAAAATGTTAACATATATCAACAATTATTAACAAAAATATTCATATTCTAATTAATAAAAAAATGCTTTATTTAATGATAATGATCTTTAATGATACAAAAATGTACATATATTCCCGATCATTTTCTCGCCTCCTATATCAAAGAGTTCCAATTCTTTTGTTTGATTTAAAGCGCATTCCGGCCTGTACAAATGCCTCATTGAAGGGTTAATTATTTTTTTATTAGTATCTTGTTTCGCTTAAAGGTATCTTTATAGGTAATAGGTATTGCCAATTAGTTGCGATAGAATTAGTTGTGTTGTAAGTCTTGTCATTCGTAAATGTAAATAGTTCGAGTTTGTATATCGTATTGTTCTTTTTCACTTAAATTTAAATTGTCTCTTTAAACGGTCATTGAGTCTAAATGCCTTAAGTTCGTTTACCAAGAAACATCATTCGACTAAGTTTTCCAGCAAAGATTTAAGCAAGCAACAGCTAATCTCTATCTGCAATAGTTTTCATTCTGTAGGCCAAAAACATGAAACAAGAGGCTCCAAGGAGCTTGAATCGCTCACCTGGTCTTGGTGTCAACCTTATGAAGACCTTTGTATAGCGAAATGAGCTGAATGTTTATAAGCATGAAAAATCTTTTCTCTATTTGTAATTGCTTTCATTCTAAATAATCAAAAAACACTAAGGGGCTGTAACCCCTATAAGGGGTTATCAGACAGCTTCAACCATATGGAGACTTTTGTAGAGCTAAATGAGCTGAACATTTAAGCAAGCAACAGCTTTTCTCTATCTGCAATAGTTTTCATTCTTTAAGCCAAAAACACTATTTTTGCCTTTAAGGGGCTGTAACTCCTATAAGGGGTCATCTGACAACTTTGACCCTATGAAGACTTTTGTAGAGCTTTATGAGCTGAACATTTTAGCAAGCAACAGCTTTTCTCTATCTGCAATAATTTCATTCTATAGGCCAAAAACAGTATTTTTCGCCTTTAAGGGGCTGTAACCCCTATAAGGGGTCATCTGAAAACTTTGACTTTATATAGACTTTTGTAGAGCTAAATGAGCTAAACAATTAAGCAAGCAACAGCTCTTCTCTATTTACAATAGTTTTCATTCTTAAGGCCAAAAACACTATTTTTCGCCTTTAAGGGGCTGTAACCCCTATAAGGGGTCATCTGACAACTTTGACCTTTTTAAGACTTTTGTAGAGCTAAATGAGCTGAACATTTAAGCAAGCAACAGCTTTTCTCTATCTACAATAGTTTTCATTCTATAGGCCAAAAACATGCAAAAACGCTATTTTTCACCTTTAAGGGGCTTCAACCCCTAAAAAGGGTCATCTGCCAACCTCAACCCCATGGAGACATTTGTAGAGCTAAATGAGCTGAACATTTAAGCAAGCAACAGCTTTTCTCTATATGCAATAGTTTTCATTCTATAGGCCAAAAACACAATTTTTTGCCTTTAAGGGGCTGTAACCCTTATAAGGGGTCATCTGACAACTTCGACCCTATGGAGACATTTGTAGAGCTAAATGAGCTGAACATTTAAGCAAGCAACAGCTTTTCTCTATTTACAATATTTTTCATTCTATAGGCCAAAAACATGCAAAAACGCTATTTTTCACCTTTAAGGGGCTGTAACTCCTATAAGGGACTATCTGACAACTTCGACCAAATGGAGACTTTTGTAGAACTTTTTATGCCGAAGCAGTAGCGTGGCATCAGATTTCATCTATCTCTTATACTTTTTGATTTACAAGCCAAAAAAAGTAGTCTGACCCCCCTGGTCTATTTTTAGTAACGGTGGCCATGTTTTTTGACGGATCAAAAATTGAAACACAAGTTTGGTGCAGGACACCCTCAGGATCATTCATACCAAGTTTCATTAAATTCTGTTCAGTGGTTTCAGAGGAGAAGATTTTTGAAAAATTGTTAACAGACGACAGACGACGACAGACGACGACGACGACGGACGCCAAGTGATGGTAATAGCTCACATGGACCTTCGGTCCAGGTGAGCTAAAAAATTATATTGGGTCATTAATACCTGTAATAATTTTGTACAGTATTTTTTTCTTTTTTTATAAAGACATGACCATGAATTCAAAATGTATTTACTATTGCATTATTTTTAAAGGTCCATCAGATAAAGATGATGAAACAACATTGTTTGGGACTAATAATGTAGAACAGTATTATGGAAAAAGTCAGAAATTTATGTTTGTTCATCAAACATCCTAGCAACAGCGTCTCTTACTGAGATATGGTAATGAAATTAGTTTGCTGGATGCCACTTACAGAACAACTAAATATGCTCTACCACTATACTTTTTATGTGTCCCGACAAATGTGAACTACATCTGTGTGGCATCATTTATTATTGAAACAGAGGACCAAACATCAATTGAAGAAGCTCTTAAAGTTTTAAAGGATTGGAATCCGGAATGGAAGCCCAGATACTTCATGTGTGACTATGCCACAGAAGGAATTTCAGCTCTTGAAAATGTTTTTCCAGGTTTGTTTTGTATTTCTTGTACTTTCATGAGATACATACTGAATGAATCTAGATTAAAATGAATGATAAATCAGCACAAATAAATCTAATAAATAATGGCTTGTAGAAATCAGGAAACAAAAGTTGTTAGGTTAAAATGAAAAAAAAAAATTATAAGAGCAACACCAAATTAATATTGAACAGATGGAGTATCAGATAATGTAACACAGTGTATTGTTAATATAAACTTTAAGTCAATATTACAAAAAATTATCTTTTCCTTATAAACAGTGATAGACTTGGTAAGTATTGATTTTATTCAACCTTTTCATGTCTGGTGCTAGCACTCTATGTATACCTGTACTAATCACTTCTGCTTTTTAATATGAAATATTTTCTTCATTGTAACTATATATGTAGCTAGTTATCCTACTTCAGCAAGACAGCCACATGCACAGTTTAAGTTGTAACAGACACCTGAGTTATTTTTTTTTTAATTAAGAAGGAAAACAAACACTAAATCTATCTTACTAGTTTTTTATGTATCAACTCAGTTGTTTGTATCAAACCTCTTTGTATGCCAATAGTTTTCCTGTTGTCAAGATTTGATCGATTTATATTGATTTAAATATCTATTTTGTATAGAATTAAAGTATTTGTAAAGTACTTGTATGTGAAAGATTGAACTGTTCACTTTTTTGGTGATTTAATAAATTAGTTAATATGACAATTTAATAAGTATTGTAATGTCTAAAGTATATGAAATAAATGAAAGTAAGATGTTTATAAATTACTTGTATCTTGTACCATAGTTTAAATGTTACATGTATAACCAAATCTATATTTATTATCCCCGAGCCCAACGGAGTTGGGGAGGGGATATAGCATTTGGTTCATTCGTACGTACGTACGTAATGGTTTTTGTTTTGTCAATAACTTAGAAACTAAACATCATAGAGGGACGATCTTTGGTCAGTAGGTACATCTTTGATGGGAGTCAGCATCAGTACCAAAATTATGTAACCTTGACCTATATTTTCCGCATGAATGACTCAGGTTAGTTTTGGTTAAGGTCCATATCTCAGCAACTGCAAGTGATAGAGAGATGATATTGGGTCAGTGGGTACATCTTGGAAAGTAACCAGCATCCGTACCAAAATTTGGTCACCTTGACCTACATTTTCTGCATTGATGACTTGGGTTAAAGTTTTGGTTAAGGTCCATATCTCAGCAACTGCAAGTGATAGAGAGATGACATTGGGTCAGTGGGTACATCATGGATAGTAACCAACATCCGTATCAAAATTAGGTCACCTTGACCTACATTTTCCACATGGATGACTTGGGTTAAATTTTTGGTTTAGGTCCATATCTCAGTAACTGCAAGTGATGGAGAGATGATATTGGGTTAGTGGGTGCAGCGTGGATGGTACCCAGCATCTATACCAAAATTAGATCACCTTGACCTATATGTTCAGCATGGATGATTTGCAGAAATCTACTAAATTTACATAAAAATACTTCAAATCAATGACGGGCGAGGGGATTAGCTGTCGTTTGCGACTGCTCCACTTCTTTATTTTACTAGTCTTATTCCAATTACAATTCTAAATTGTTTATTTCTTAGAATCATTCGTCTACTTATGCGATTTCCACCGGGAGCAGAGTTGGGGAAGGTGGCTAAGTACATCACATAATGGTTTGACAAAAGAGCAAGAGGATGTATTACTACTGCTATGACCTCTTGATTCTTCCTATACCATTGAGGAATACCAAGACTCTGTGGTAAAGTTGCAGGTATATATATTTATTATTCATGTTCATATAGTAATCTCCTAATCTTTTATAGAGTGAGTGAGTGAGTTGGTGTTTTACGCCCGTGCAACGCTATATAGGTTATTTACAGGCGATGAACATGAAAAGGATGATAAAATGAACATGAAATGATGATGATAAATGAAATATGGAGATGGGGTGGGAAACAAAGGACCGGTAAATTTTGAAGAACCACAGGAAAAAGGGGAGAGGTGGGTAGGGGCGGAAAATTTAGCCTATGTGGTGCACTACTGGGCGGTCCACAAAGGGGTCTTTTACGTGCATGAAGCGTGGCACTCTCCACACACGTTGGCCCACTATGGTCGGCGGTCAGGGTTTCCGTATTATAGACCTGACAACCCCCGCGGACGAGGGCTACCCTATTCAGCCACCTAGGGTACACACTTGGTCGCTCTGTGAGCTGAGCACTGACCCGACGTCAGAATCCCAAGACCCTTAGTCGCCTCTTACGACAAGCTAGGCTCTGCTGCGGGACTATTCGCCACCCGGGCCCCGCACGGGATCCTAATCTTTTATAGAAATCCTAAGGTTATTCTACTTTCGGGCATAGTTAAGTCTTGGTTTAAATTTGGTAGTCTGTTTGTTTTTTTTTTATTTAGTATAGTTTACTATTCATATTCAGGGTTATTTGGCCTTTCAATTTTTTTATTGAGCGTCTCTGAAGAGTCTTGTTTAGAGGAAAATTCTTAAGGTGCATTTAAAATTTATTGTCCTGACCTTTGTTGTTTGTTGTGTACTCTTTGTTCAAAACTTTGATCTTAATAATTGCAAATTCTAAAACCTAAGGCTAAACTCCCATCATTAAAGTTTTGTCTTTTTATACATAATTTGGATTTAATTTGGCTTTAATGTTTTTTTCGATGCATGTATGTTTCTTGAATAGTGAATTTTCTATGGCCATACAGCTCATTAAATTGCAGTAGTATAACACATGTGTTGTGGTCTCATGTTCATTTTCATCATATCCTTTCTTAAAATATCTGTTTTCTTTATTTTTTTTTTCAGAACAGTGAAGTTTGGAAAAAAAATGCCCGCCTGAGAAATTGGTTTTCTAGATACTGGCTAAGCAAGTCAGAGGTATATTTTTTTTTTATATTTTACTATGTCACAGGTGAATGAATGATGAATCACTTGAGTGCTTCTATTTTGTTTTTACTTCCTTAAGTATAGAGAATAAAAAGCTATTTAGTCAGTGTCTACATTTATTTAAGTAACCTCTAATTTGAATCGATTGATTGATTGATTGATTGTTGTCTGCTTCATGTCCCGTCGGCGATATTGCAGCCATCATCGGGACAAAAACAGGTTATTATTACTGAATAAAACTTTGATATAAAACAAAGTCAAAAGACCGAAACTAAAATGTTTATCACCAATAAATAGATAAAAGTAGACATTAAAACAGACTAAGTAAAAGATAAAAATATATCAATAATATTTGTATACTTATAACAAAATTGTAACACGAACACACAATACATAAACAAATAAGTTTCAAACATCCACTAGTATGTGTATGAACAACACAATGATAAAACAGAAAAATAAACCTATAATTTATAATATAAACCAACTTCTTTCAAGAAGTTGATGATGGCATCATTTGGAATGCCGCTGAACAAATCGTACATAGAAGCACAGTTGAAATATTTATCACGTATTGGAGCGACATCAACACAGTCAAGGAGAACATGCCTCACCGAATACGGAGTGTCACAAGGGATGCACACCGGTGCCTCCTCTTGTGTCATCAAGTGGCCATGAGTGACTCTAGAATGTCCAATACGACATCTAGTGATGACCACTTGGTCTCGACGACATCGGAATGAAGCATGATTCTCCCCAAGCTGTGGTTTCAACTCATGAAGTTTGTTGTGCTCAGCGGCAGCCCAAACATCATCCCATAAATTTTGAACATATAAACGGATTGCATTTCTGCAATCCGAATGAGGAATAAAACATTTTGAAATAGGTTTGCGAAGGGCTTCCTTCGCAACCCTGTCCACGACTGAATTTCCATGAATACCAGTATGACTGGGTACCCATAGAAAAATCAATTCTGCACCACCTCTCATCAACTGGTGAATCATGTAAACAATTTTACTGATTAATGGATTTTTTAGTTTGCGGTTCTCAATTGCCAAAAGACAAGAGAGAGAATCAGAACAGATGAAGAATTGTGCGTGCTCTGAAGCATCAATTAAACGAAGAGCTAAAATAATGGCTCTGGCTTCAGCTGTAAAAATGGAAGCAGAAGATGAGAGTCGTTGGGTGGAAGTGCTATTTCCTAAGATAGCAGCAGAAGCAACGCTATCACCATCTTTAGACCCATCTGTATAAACAGTCAGAAAATCAGGGTATCTAGATTTAATTTCACAGTAATCCTGTTGAATAAGCAAATGATTTGTTTCAGACTTTTTATGTTTCGAAGATCAAAATTAAATTCAGGTTTTAGAAGTTCCCAGGGTGGAACTTTCAAAGGTGTAACAGGATTAATTGTTTCCAAATCAATATTAAGGATAGCTAAATGTGGTGCAATACGAATGCCAAATGGAGGAGTTTTATTTTCATGTTTTTCATAAACAGTTTTAAGAGGTGGGTTGAAAACACAGTCGTGGGCAGGGTTGCCAGGGAAAGCCTTCAGCTTTGTAGCATATTGGAGACCGAGTTTTATTCTGCGATGTTTCAGGGATGGTTCATTTGCCTCCGCATACAGGCTCTCAATAGGAGAGGTCCTGTATGCACCGAGGCAGAGTCGTAATCCCTGATGATGGACAGCATCTAAAATTTGTAAATAAGACTTTTTAGCTGATCCATAAACAATACAACCATAGTCCAATTTCGATCTCACAAGAGACCTGTACAAATTTAAAAGAACAGATTTATCAGCTCCCCAGTCAGTACTGGAGACCACTTTAATAATGTCAAGAGCCTTGAGGCATCTTGATTTTAACATTTTGATATGGGGTAGAAAGGAAAGTTTTCTGTCAAAAAGAACGCCAAGAAATTTTGATTCTTCGACCATTTTTATTTTTTTATTATATAAATATAAATCTGGGTCAGGATGGAGTTTTCTCTTTTTACAAAAGTGCATGGCGACTGTTTTACTTTCTGAAAACTTAAAACCGTTTTCAGAGGCCCATTTTTCAATTCGATTAAGGCAAAGTTGTAGCTGCCTTTCAATGGTGCTCATGTTTTTGGCGCTGTAGCAAATTAAAAAATCATCAACATATAAAGAACCTTCAATGTTATCTTTCAAAACTTTGGCAATACTGTTTATTTTAATACTGAAGAGAGTGACAGAAAGGATGCTACCCTGAGGAACACCCATTTCCTGATCAAACTCTTCAGACAATGTTTTATTAACTTTAACATTAAAATGTCTATCAGAAAGGAAGTCGGCCAGAAAGGTTGGTAGCCTTCCTCTCAACCCCATATCAGAAATGTCTTTTAAAATGCCATACTTCCATGTGGTGTCATAAGCTTTTTCGAGATCGAAAAAGATAGACACCACATGTTCGTTCTTCGCGAAAGCGTTTCGAAGAAAAGACTCGAAACGGACCGAATGATCTTGTGTGCTCCTGCCTTGGCGAAATCCACATTGGATATTCGAAAGGAGTCCATTGGACTCCAGGAACCAAACAAGCCGATCATTGATCATACGCTCAAGGGTCTTACAGACGCAGCTTGTCAAGGCTATCGGACGATAGTTGGAAGCATCTGTATGATCCTTCCCTGGTTTGGGGACAGGAACAACAGTTGCAAGCTTCCAAATTTCGGGCAATTTTCCATTAATCCATACATCATTCATCAAATTTAAAAGAGTGGTCATAGAAATGTCAGGAAGATGTTTTAAAAGCTGATAGTGGATGTTATCAGGACCACATGCTGTATCGTGTGCTTTGCCTAAAGAGGCTTTAAGTTCGTCCAAGGAAAAGGGAGAATTGTAGCTTTCAGAGTTATCAGACTTAAAATTTAATTTGGTTTTTTCAGCTTTTTGTTTAAATTTTTGAAAGTCAGGTTTGTAATTGGATGAAGATGAACGTTTAGCAAAAGTCTCAGCTAATTGGTTGGCAATATCTTTTTCAGATGTTAGAGTGGAATTGCCAACATTAAGATGCTTGACAGATGATTTAGAGTTTTTGCCTTTCATTTTTTGTATAAAATTCCAAATCTTATTAATGGGTGTACGAGAAGTTAAACCAGATACAAACTTTTTCCAGGATGTTCTTCTTGTTTGTTTGCATGTTCTTCTAGCCTTGGCCCAAAATATTCTAAATTTACTTAAATTGTCTTTAGTTTGGTGGTTATCAAAATGTTTTTGAGCTTTATTTCTATCGTCGATAGCCTTGCCACACTCGTCTGTAAACCAGGGTTTATTTACCCTTTTTGGAGTTGCCGAGGTCTTAGGAATTGTGTCATCAGCTATAGAAATAAGGGTTTCATTAAAAACAGATATAGGATCTTCAGCTTCTGTAAAAAGTTCTGGTCTTAATTTTTCTGAACAGAGAATTGAAAATTTTTGCCAATCGCCTTTTTCTAATTTATAACGAGGAGTTCTTCGTTCAGGTTCACCAAAAAGATCTTTTAAAATGATAGGAAAGTGGTCACTTCCACAGAGATCGTCATGGACTTGCCATGAGAAGTCTGTTAAAAGAGAAGGATCACAAATGGAAAGATCAATCGATGAATATGTTCCATTACCAGAATGTAAAAAAGTAGAGGAGCCGTCATTGAAGATACAAAGCGATTCTTTTGACAAAAAGTTCTCAATCTTTTTACCCTTATCATTGATGTTAGCGCTGCCCCATAATGGATTGTGAGCATTGAAGTCTCCCAATACCATATATGGAGCAGGAAGCTGATCTGTTAATTGTTTAAGTTGTGCTAATGTTAAATTATTATTATTGGGCGGTATGTAAACTGAGCATAATGTGACTGTTTGATGTAAAGAAATTCGGACGGCAACTGCTTGCAGATCTGTAGTTAAAGGAATAGAACTATGAAGAACTCTGTCCTTAACTAAGATGGAGGATCCGCCAGCAGCTCGCTCAGTGTTGGAAAAGGTACTGTACATAGAATAACCCTTCAAGGAAATGGTGTCAGTTTCCTTGAGATGTGTTTCCTGAAGACAAAAGACAGTTGGATCTAAAGACTGTACTAAAAGTTGTAATTCTAAGAAGTTGGCCTTGAGGCCTCGGCAATTCCATTGAATGATGGTACTCATTTTGGAGTCTGATTAGGATCGGAAAGTCTACCGAGAGATCGCCTACGTCTGTGTGGAGACTGGCTCTGTGAACGCTCGATCGGTGTTTCCGAAAGATCCATATCCGACTCCATGTCGTCACCAAGAGAGCCAAAACGGTTATGCATAAAAATTGCATTTCGTTCGGCTTTCTTGGATCGAGATTTTAATGGCGACGTCTGCTGTGACGAATTCTGTCGTCTATCCGACTGTAAGGATCGCTGCTGTCTGTTTGAAGTTTGAGAAGCAGACGATGACCTTGAGGAAGACTGTTTTTTCTTTGACGAAGAAGTTGAAGAAGAGGGCTGAGGATTGGAAACTCTGGTAGGAGCTCCAAATCCGGCCCAAGATGACTTACGTGGTGTATAAAACTGTGTCTCATCGACCACCGAATCGTTGTTTGGACCTGCTGAGGACTTTCGTGGAGGGGGATGAGAATCATCCAACTCTTTCCATGGTTTCTTACAGTATTTGACAAAGCCTTTTTGGGTTTCCTTATCAAAACAATCGGCACCAAACATCCATCCATTGGTATTGCACGTACGGGGCTTAATTTCACCCTCCGGCCAGGTGTACATAGTTTGGTAACCAAATGTCCTAGAGGGTTTGGCAGCCTCCGCGTAAGATCTGGATGGTGTGGTATCATTGGAGACAGAGACTTGACGACGAGCTTCCTGATATGAGATGTTTTTTTCAGCTTTAATTTTTTGAATTTGTTTTTCATGTAAAAGAACGGGGCATTGTTTGGACGAAGAAAGGTGGTCAGCGCTACAGTTAACACATTTTGGATCGTTGGCACAATTGAAATCCGAATGGCCTTCCTGTGCACACTTTACACACCTTTCCTTTCCGTTGCATGTAGCCTTTCCGTGGCCAAAACGTTGACATTTAAAACATCGAAGAGGATTTGGAACAAAGATGTCTACAGACACTCTAAAATAGCCTAAATTTAAATGACTTGGTGGAACAGCTGAATTGAAAGTAATTAGGTAAGTATTCAATTTAATAATTTTGTTGTCGTCTCTTTTAGTGAATCTTTTGACTTGGATGACACCTTGTGATTCGAGTTCAGAGCAGATCTCTTGCTCTGATAAATCAGCAAGGTTTCGATCTCTATCTCGAATGATACCCTGTGAACGATTCAGTGATCGATGAGCTTCAGCAGATACTGGTATTTCCAAAATAGATGAAATTGACATAATATTTTTTGCTTGTTGTTGTTTTGCGCACTCGACTAGAAGGTTACCGGAGCGGAGCTTGGTGATTTTTGGAATATCAACTCCAGTAACGCTCTTGATTGTTTTCGCAATGACAAAGGGTGAAACCTTTGTCAAAGGACGAGTGGCATCTTTGCTCGTAAGTACAATAAACTTCGGCCAACTATCGTTTGTGGTATTTTGACGCTTAGATGAAGCTTGTGCGTCCTGATCGTCATCATCGCTACAAGAAATGTTTCTTTTTAATTTATCATTTGAACTGGTTGTTGTTGGTTTTTTGGGGGAACCCATGATGAAAGAAAATGATTCACTGCCTTGCTCCCCGCCCGCCACGGAGCGCCAACAAGGGCGATGCTGTTGCTCAACGGGGCTCCAGTTGAAAGCATCAGGGCTACAAGGACAGTATACTCGCACAGAGTATTCTTTTAAGGAGACAAGCATCGTGCCAGGGGTTACCTGGCGATACAACCCTCCAGAATTACATCCACACGATTGACCCATGAGCCACCGCCTTCTGTAGAACATAAATGACATTAGGTTAATAACTAAAGATATAACAAAATGCAAGTTATAAATACAATGAGATGGTGCTCTACAGGGCTTGGCGTGACCAGCCGATTGATCAGACCGAGCCGAATCTGACCGCCTGTCTAGGAGAAGTAAGGGCCAAAGCCCACATACGTGGACCAGGATCCCGTCCTCCCCCGACACAGGTCGCAACACACGGCAAACATGTTGACCCGTTTAGTCGCTTCTTACGACAAGCTTTACGGGCGGCTGCGGGACTATTCTTTTCACACCCGGTTCCCGCACGGGGGTAATTTGAATCGAAAATATTGAAATAATTCATAATAATTTAATTTTTTTGAAAAGCATCAAATAAGAATAGTTTATCAGTTATTGTTGCATTTAAAAAGGAAAGATTAGTGTTCATGTATCTAGGTTTTTGGATTTTTCACAATAACAAATTGCATTTTAGTATTTTATTTTCAGCGATGGGTTCAAGCATACAGGCACAACAGGTTTAATGTCTCTGTCAACACAAACAATGGAGTATAGCGCCAGAACAAAATGTTGAAATATGAATACCTGCAACAAAAGAAATCTGCCACTCTTAGCCATTTGCTCAATGTCATTGTTGTTAATTTAAAAAATATAAAAGGTTATTTCTACTCAATAACAATTACACTGGGACTAATCCTTTCTAGTCCACTGGTTAAGATTTATAGAAGTAAAAAAGTGGAACTTAATGTTAAAAATTAATTCTTATTGACACACAAATCATCCAGAAAATGCCGTGAATAGTATTTTCATTGCATAAGAATATAAATAGATATTGGACAAAGAATAATAATTATAAGAAATGATGCAAAAACAGTAAGTTTCCAGAACACAGTTTTGGGCAACTAAATAATATTATTTGTTTGTTTTATTGTGGATAGGGAAGTGACAAAGTAAGAAGTTCTTTAACAAAAAAGCATATCCATATATCTTAAAACACAGCATTACAAAACATTAACCATGTACTCAAGAAGGGTAATCAGTTTCCACCTGTAGCATCACAGTCTTCATGTACTTAGACAAAAGTTTATATATTATTGATGAAATTCCAATTGAATGTGTATACTTTATGTCATTTACAGATATTTGCAGCTCAATCTGTCTGCATTAGACCAGTACAAGGATTATGCAAAAGAAATTCCTGCTTTTCTGCATAACAGGCCCAGAACTGTTGTTGATACCTGCTATAAGCGCTGGATTGAGTCTGAACATTTTACACAGGATGAACTTGATGAATTAGGAGATGGCTTGTTCCTTGTAAAAAGTCAGGCGGACAACACAACTATGCATTCCATTAATTTTAAAGAAAATGCATTTAGTTTACCATCATGCAGTTGTATGTCATGGATACGCACCCATCTACCCTGCAAGCATTTTTTTTGCAGTCTTCAGGCATTACCCAAATTGGGATTGGGATGCCTTGCCGGAGAATTATAGAAGCAACCCATTAATAAACCTAGATTTAAATACTACAGTGAATCTAGCATCTAGTTGCAGTCAGAGCATTGTAAGCCCTAATTCTCCAACTGTTGAAACTGACAAAGAGAATCCTCTACCAAGCAAATTATCAATTAAAAGAGCCCAGCAGCGTGTATTAAGTCAGTGCCACCAAATCAAGGATTTAATATACCACTGTAAAGATATAGAAGCTATGTCTGATGTTGCAAAGGTCTTAAATTCAACAATAGAAAACTTAAATAAAGCTGTTTTGAAAGAAGCAGAGGTACAAATGGGGTATCCGAATGTCAAAAGTCCGAAAGGGCACTAAACCAGTAAACACAAACAAGAACGGGACAAAAACAGACAACACGTAAAACATGGAAACACAAAACAACTGAATATCAATCAACAACGCGAACTCCAGTCGAAACAAGAGTGAACTCAGGTGCTCCGGAAGAGTAAGCAGTTCCTGCTTGCTATAGCACACCCGTCGCGTTGCCAATAGTCCATTCAGCGTGTCAAATCCAGTAAAGGAAGACAAAACAACACACTATGACAAACCAACATCTGCACTCATCTGAGAGATCGAAATCCCATATTTGTCTAAGTGCATGATGTCTTCCGTAAAATTTCTTGAGTGAAGACAGCAACCGAGGAGCAACATAACCCTGTGTGAGCAATTTTTGCGTCAGACGTGTCGCTCTGCTAAGGAAATCGATGTAAGTCCCGCACGCTCTGGAGTAACGAATCAATTGAGATACGTAAACTCCATAAGCTGGAGCTGACGGAATATTGCTACACAAGAAGGGGAAGTTGACGATTGGAAAGTTGAAGTCATCACGTTTGTCATAGAGCCTTGTTGAAAGTCTTCCTTGAGAGTCAATTTCGAGATGTAGATCTAAATATGAAGCAGACTTCCTAGAATCCGTTGTGTCCTTTATCTCAAGCTCCTGTGGATATATGGGATGGAGAAAGTCACCAAATCGAGAATTGTTTAGTGAAAGGACATCATCAATATAACGGAACGTGAGGTTGAAAGAGAGAGCTAGTCTACGGTCTTTTTTGTCTAGAAGAGATTGCAAGAAGTCTGCTTCATATGAATGAAGAAACAAATCAGCAAGCAAAGGTGCACAATTAGTGCCCATTGGAATCCCTATTGTTTGCTGAAAAACACGTCCACCAAACTGAACAAATATGTTGTCAATAATAAAGTTGAGCATGTCGATTATTTGGTCTTCTGTAAATTTGTTCTTTTTCTTGGACTCATTGATGACAAAGTAAGTCTTGGTATAATCGACTACAAGAAATTTGTACCTGCGTTTTCCATTCTTTTTGAAAAAGCTGCGTTTAATCAGCTGTGCCAATCGCGATTTCAGTTGTTCATGTGGAATAGAAGTGTAAAGTGAAAAATGGGCCTTTCATTAAAGAAGATTGAAATATGTTGCATATTGGAACCACTTCAAAAGCTAATGAGATAAAAAAAGAAATACAAGCAAAATATGAAAAGACGAGAGAAAAAGTGCCTTCCAAAATTGCCCCTTCACCGAAGGAAAAAAGCTGTGTCTGGTCGCTGTGGTATCAAAGCAGATGTTAGCAGAAAGATGAATAGCATAAAGGGATTAGATGATATTCCTGACATTCATGAAGGTAATGTTAATTATATGTAATGACATGCTCACCAATAATCTTTTTAAATTTAATTTAAGAATGTTTAGGTTGCATTTATCCTTAAAGAAGTTTAATGGTAGACATCATGTTCTCATAGACAAATATTTGATTTCAGTCTTACTGATTGTGTTGTGTGTCTACTGTTTTTGTTTTGTTTTGTTGGATTTTTGATACATGAATACCCCTTTTGTACTGCTTGCTGTTTCAATTCTTGTAACTTTTAGATTGGTAAATCAATCAATTTTAATTGCCTTAAAATTAAAAGGTTTTTGACATACATCCTTTATTGTCAAAAAAAGCACATCTCAAAATAAATTGTAGGTAATTGTGTAAAATTTCTGTGTTACTGAGTTTGAATTAATGTTATTAATTATTCCAGGACCAAAGAGAACGAGGGTTATCTTAGATGAAGGGGCATTGGCGTTTAAGAGAAAAAGGATAACTCAATTAGAGCTGCAATCAGGTAACTAACTAAACTGAAATTGAATATTAAAAGAAAATGAAGAATTACCATTAAGGCAATCAAGTCAATCAAGAAAGCATTTATAAAAACAACTTTCACCAAAAAACATAATTAACAAATCAAACAACAAAAATGTTACAGAACGAAGAGTAAATCCTTTGCTCAAACAGAGTAAGCAGGTTTTGGATAAAGAAGGAAGATGTTACTCTGTACTTAATGTAGAATCAGATGCATACATGTATTATTGTTTGTATTTAAACTTTCAGACATTTTTAGTTGGCCTCAATGAAGTTGGGGAGGACTATTGGTGTACCCTCGGCGTCCACGTCCGCGTACCCGTCCGCGTCCACATCTACATTCAAGTTTTACATCCAAGTTTTTATCTTGGCAACTTTGCATGGTAGGATCATCAAACTTGGTATGTGGATGCATAAGGGGTAGTAGGTCAGCATCCAGGAGGAATTCGGATGCTGTGACCTATATTTTCCGCTTGAGCGATCACATTTCAGTTTTACGTCCAAGTTTTTATCTTGGCAACTATGCATGGTAGGATCATCAAACTTAGTATGTGGATGCATCAGGGGTAGTAGGTCAGCATCCGGGTGGAATAAGGATGCTGTGACTTATGTTTTTTAATTACTGATATTATTGTTAACGAGGTGAACTTTGTAATTGTTGATTACCTGTGTTTACTTATGTACAAATAGATAGTGTATAGATCTTATTCTTATGTCAGTTCAATTTTTTGATTATTTTTTCTTAAAGTGTCTACCCAAGTTCAGGTTTGAAGAATTCTGTCCAGAAAAATGTATGTTTTGCCAATTCCCTCCTCCAATGTTTGCAAGTCACAGAAAGTCACAGACTTCTTCAAAGACATATAAACTGTCAAGGTAATATTGTAATATTGTGACGATAAACAATTGAATAAATCTCAGATAAAACAAAAACAAGTTTAATTCTACTAAAGTGATTGAAGATCACAATGGTCCTAACTTGATACAGGCATTTTTAATTGAAATGAAATGTTATTGTAGGAAACAAAAGGTAAAGTAAGGCATAATAAATGTGTATCACCCTATTTTTCATTCTGTCTGTCTATATTTATATCTTGATAATTTTATTTGTTGAGTGAATTGTCAGTGAATTTTAAGGTACGTAAATTAAAACACAACTGTTAATCTTTAACAATAAAAAAAACAACAAAGGTCCAGGCAATGAATATTTAAACTGTGCCTTACGCACGTTTCGTCTATACAAGACTCATCAGAGACGCTCAATTGAAAATTTGAAATACCACAATAACCATGAATATGAAGAGCAAAATAGATTAAACCAAAATATCAAAACAGACTGCCGAAATTAGACCAAGGCTAAACAATGCAAAGGAGTAGAATAACCTTAGGATTTCAATAATTTAGAATGTTCTGCATTTCAGTTATCTCTTGTTTTACTTCTCAACTCAAAAGGTTTATTGAAGATGGTGGGGAGTAAACAAGAGGCTCACAGAAACCTTTATCTTGCCAACTTGACTTATTAAAGTAAATCTTGATAACTTTTATAATTAGCAATTAATTTTCAGTGGCCATACTTGCAAAAACATGTAGAAAATTCAAAAATATTCATGTAGTCGACTTCTTTAATAATATAGGAATATGGCCAGAGTATAACATAGGACAACTACAGGATGTTCATGAATTCTTGCGGATAGTAATGCAGGAAGTATACAGTAAATGTTTCCAGTAAGTTAATGAAGTATTTTTTTATACGACAGCAAACAATTTGCGGTCGTATTATGGTATGATGCTGTCGTCATCAGCATATTCAAATATTTATTTGTCCTCATAGTAACTTTGGTCCTAGTTGAGCCAATTGCTATTTCATCGCCTTCTGAAAAAAAATTCCGTTTGAAATGTGAACACAAAGTCCACCAAAAGCTGCATGTGTCAAAAACCTTTGTCAGTCCACCATGGGCTGCATGTGTCAAGAGCAATTGACTATCCATATTGGGGTGAGTGAGTGAGTTGGTGTTTTACGCCCGTGCAACGCTATATAGGTTATATACAGGCGATGAACATGAAAAGGATGATAAAATGAACATGAAATGATGATGATAAATGAAATATGGAGATGGGGTGGGAAACAAAGGACCGGTAAATTTGGAAGAACCACAGGAAAAAGGGAAGAGGTGGGTAGGGGCGGAAAATTTAGCCTATGTGGTGCACTACTGGGCGGTCCACAAAGGGGTCTTTTACGTGCATGAAGCGTGGCACTCTCCACACACGTTGGCCCACTATGGTCGGCGGTCAGGGTTTCCGTATTATAGACCTGACAACCCCCGCGGACGAGGGCTACCCTATTCAGCCACCTAGGGTACACACTTGGTCGCTCTGTGGGCTGAGCACTGACCCGACGTCAGAACCCCAAGACCCTTAGTCGCCTCTTACGACAAGCTAGGCTCTGCTGCGGGCCTATTCGCCACCCGGGCCCCGCACGGGACCTATCCATATTGTGCCTAGGCCTAAAACGTACAGGGTTCAACATGTTGCGGTCGTATCATGCTGCGCTCGGCGAAGCTTTTTATTTGTTCATTTGTTGGTGTTTAACCTCTTTTTAAAGGTACTCTTTTAAAGAGCAATGGTAATATGACAATCAAAATTTACTATATTCATCATTATTTTAAAACAAACTTTTTTAAAAGTCAGCACTATTATTTGAACTTGAAATGTTTAAAGCTAGTCTTAATTAACATTCAGGGGATTATGATCCACGTACGACTCTGTACAAAACGATGAGATTGTGGGTAGATTCCTAAGAATTTATTAATAGATTATTTTTTTTTAAGTGATCAAGACATAAACAGTTATTCAGAAATAAAAGACCTCTTTTATGGAATGCAAAAAAGCAAAGGTATGAATAAGAAAGCAAGCACTTCCAATGTGCTATACATACAATAAAACGAAACAAAACAGCAGATATTCAAGACAAACTTTAACTATTTAAAATTTCAAATTGTTTCTAGTTCTTTCCATATTAGACATTTAAAACTTTTCTTCAATTATTTGGTTTGAATTGGTATTTAAGTCGCTGAAAACTGTTTTGGAGACTTACTGTTTTTGTTCTTATTTTTTTCCTTAATACATACTTTGAACTTGTCCATCGTTTTTTAGAAAACCGTTACACCATTAAAAAGAAACCTGCTGGAGATGATTAAGGGTCATGCGACTTGTGTGTTGGCATCCCAACACCATTAGATTTAATTTGGTATTTATTTGTTTTGTAGTTGCCTGTTCTAATTGTGGTGCACATTCCAGTCGTGATGAAATGTTTTCAGATATCTCTGTTTCAATAAATGAGGTAAAAATACATTTTATTTTTTGATGAAAAGATTTCCACAGCTCTAGTTTAAAAAATTGATATACAATTTGAGTACTGTATACAAATTAATTTTCATGCTGATCATGTTTTTGAGCAATATGTGGTTACTTATTTTCCAGGTTTATCAGATTATTTTTTTTACATGTATATACATACAAATATAAGGTATTTGCAGGTGCCATTTTTGTGCTTTTTTTCTACCGCGACAAAATGTATTTTATTCAAATTAATATATTTCATTTTTATTAATTTTAATAATTTCAATACATTTTATTTATTTATTTTTTCAGGCAGACTCAATAGAGGAGGCCATTTAGAATTATTTTTTAATCCAAGAAGTAGATTATACCTGCTCAGTGTATGTATATTTTTGAAAAATATTTTAATTGTTTGTGTGTCAGTAGCATTAATAACTGTGGATTCATTTATTTTCGTGGATACCAATTTTTGTGGTTTCCCAAAATTTTACATTTCGTTGAGTATTTAATTTCGTGGTTTGTCCATAGTGCTACATAGAATCAATGTAAAATATGCATTGTGTTGTGTACAAATTTTGGTGGTTGACTGTTACACACGAAAACCACGAAAATTGATACCCCATGAAAAATAATGAAACCACAGTAAATACTTTAAAATCTTAATATAGTAAACATTATTTTCTGTAATATCTGGTTATATGAAGGAATAAACTAATTATACATTAAACAATCATAATTAAATTTTGTTATACATATAAATGTATGTTTTTGTTTTTATTTCAGTTGCAATGTTACTGGGATTGCACACCAGTCAACTACATTAGATGATATCCCAAAGAATTTAGTGATACATATAAACAGGTAAAATACTTAAAAATAAAGAAGGAATGTGTCCATGGGACACAGATGCCCCCGCTAGGCCCCAAAACAAGAAGTTGATGTCTGACAGACCTGAAAGTCGCTAAGGACACACAGTTTGTGATAATGAACCATCCTACCAAGTTTCAAATCATTCTCATGTACTGTTCCTGAGAAAAGCTTGACGGAAATTTTCAAAGTCATGTTCACACATTTTCACATCAGCCTAAGTCTCAAACAGGAAGTAGATGTCCAACAGGTCTGAAAATTGCTTAGGACGTATAGTTTGTCATACTAAACCATCTTACCAAGTTTCAAGTCATTCTCATGTACAGTTCCTAAGAAAAGCTTGACGAAAATTTTAAAAGTCATGTTCACACACTTTCACATCAGCCTAAGTCCAAACAGGAAGTAGATGTCCGTCAGGTCTGAAAATGGCTTAGGACGTATAGTTTGTCATACTGAACCATCCTACTTAGTTTCAAATCATTATCATGTACATTTCCTGAGAAAAGCTTGACGAAAATTTTTTAAGTCATGTTCACACACTTTCACATCAGCCTAAGTCCCAAACAGGAAGTAGATGTCTGTCAGGTCTGCAAATTGCTTAGGACGTACAGTTTGTCATACTGAACCATCCTACTTAGTTTCAAATCATTATCATGTACATTTCCTGAGAAAAGCTTGACGAAAATTTTCATAGTCATGGTTACATATTTTCACATTCGTCTAAGTCCCAAACAGGAAGTAGATGTCCGACAGGTCTGCAAATTGCTAAGGACGTACAGTTTGACCTACTGAACAATCCTACCAAGTTTCAAATCATTCTCATTTACGGTTCCTGAGAAAAGCTTGACGGAAATTTCGTACGGACGGACGTACGGACGGACATGAGTAAAACTTAATGCCCCCCGACATGTCGTCGCGGGGGCATAAAAATAAAGTTGTATATAAAATATAATTTACAAAGTAAATAAAGGTAACAACATAATTACCAATTAATGATCAATCTCAAGAGTCCAGAAACAGAAGAAAAGTTCAACTCTACTGGAAAGTTTACAGATTGTGGTTTCCCAATACTTTGAAAAATGCAAATGTAAATTGCACTGATGGATCATAAACTTTACATTTATTTTGAACTTTTTTTTCCTTCAGGTTTAATCAAGACAGAGGGAAAAATTGTAAAAACATTAAATTAGCCTTCCAAATTGACCTACATGATTATGTTAGTCCAGGAAAAGTACATGTACCCGTATGTATCATATATTACTGATAATTTGGATGAAATTTTATTTCCTTTAGGGTGTTATTGAATATTTACTAGCAAAACCTTATTATTTAATGATTTAACTATTTGAAAGGTTGTTCCACAGTTCTTTTTCAGATATAAATAAAATAATAATATTATTTTATGTCATGCTAAACTATTTTCAGACAATAGAATTGTGTTTGTAATTTGAAAAGTACTCTGTTAAGAAATTTAGCATTTAAAATTGAAAAATGAGGGTTTTTTTATAGGCTTTGGAAAAAACTGCAGAATTATTTGCAATCATTCCACACTATGGAAGGACATCTTCTAGTGGACACTATTTTTGTTTTGTCAAAGTTGGAAACAACTGGTTTAGAATTGATGATATGAAGGTATTTATGAAAATTATTTTTAAAACTGTGTATTCACTTATTTTTGTGAGTATCAATTTTCGTGGTTTCCTGAAATTTGGCATTTCATTAGGGATTAAGTTTCGTGGTTTGCTCATGTTGCTCCATAGAATCAATGAAAAGTATGCATTTTGATGTGTATCAATTTTCTTTGTTGACTGTTTCCCACAAAAACCACAGAAATTTATACCCCACGAAAAATAATTTATAAAGGTAATAACAAAACTACCGAACTTGAAAGGTCAATCTAAAATGTCCAAAGAAAAATACAAAACGAAGCAGTAAAAAACTTTACAACAATCTGTATGATTTGGCTTAGGTAATACTAACAATTATTGTTTTACTATTATTATGAAAACATTTTTTTATCTGGATCTCGTAACTTATGCTAAAGAAATACATGTAGGCCTTGTATTGAAATAACTTATTTGATTTCACCACTTTTATAATGTGTAAAAATACATGTAGAATTCAGTATATGATAAATATTTTTTTCTTTTTAATATTTTGATGTAAATACTGATAATCCCTCTAGAGGATTTTTTTTTGTTCTAATTGCATGCAAGGCTCCAGCATTTAACTATCTTAGTGGGAGAATTTTGACAAACAACTCATTACAATGTAAGAAGCTATAAATAATATGACATGTTGTATATAATAATCATTAACTTTTTTCAGATTGACAGTGTGAGGCAGATGGACATTGAGATTTGCCCCCAGCAGAGTTACCTATTATTTTATAGGACATTTTTGTAATTGTACCTAGCAGTATATTTGGTGTTATTGTGTACCTATTCTTATGTGTATTTTTTTCAAACTTTAAGGTCATATATCTCGAAAAGGAGCACACGAACCTATAGTTTTATTTGATAAAGTGTACAATTATCTATCTTTTAAATCACAATTCATTAAATCCTTGATTCAGGAGTGACCATCCTTAAGGATTTGATACCAGGACTATTCTATTACATGTATATAATTACAAAGAGTAATGTTACTCAATTGGAACCAAATTTTACCCAAAACTTGACAAAGTGAGTAAAGACATATGTGGCCATTTTAGACTCATATGTAATGCTATCTTAAAATAACTATTTTCATATTCAGTGTTCTCCATTCCCCATTTAAGCCGGGTGTGCCGACCACCTTTCCTTTTGGTCAGGTGGTCGGCAATTTTCAAAAAAAATCCATGTGTAATTACCGGTAGGTCTTTTGTTACTAATTAAATGAAGACATTGAATGACACTTATATAACCCAAGCAAATTAAAACCACAGATCGATAGGTGACCGCAAACATAAAAGAAATTTGCCGACAAGGTAAAACAGGAGGTGCTAAGAATAATTTATTGTATGTAAATTTCTTATCATCCAATCAAAAATGGGGAAAATGTAAATACAAATCGCTGGCAGGTGTCCAGAATGACATGCATCCATGTGGCCTTTTCAAAGGTTTTCTTGAAAGAAAAAGAATATTGATATTTACCTTCTACTTAGAAATAGTTTAATCCACAAAAAAGAACATAAAACATTCAATAAAGTTTGAATATTTGCTGACAAAACTTCTGCAATGCTAATGAAGGAAAACACCCACCTTACCTTTTCGAAAAAAGGAGAACACTGATATTATACCTTGATATATCTTTGTATTGAAATTTTTAGTAAAACATAAAAAATATTGAAAAAAGCTTCTGGTCAGCTTGGAAAGTGCTTTGATTTTTTTATTAATTGGACATTTTGAATAGATAGATATTAATTGTTTTGTGATCAAACGAGCCAATTTGCTTGATATTTGTATGCTTGTATGTTTGATGTATACATGCTTGAAGTGTAGTACATGTAGAGAAGTTGTTAGATCAGACAACTTGTAATTTGAATATTTTTATTTGATTGTTTTCCTACACGTTCTCTTTGGCCTGCTGCAGTCATCTAAAAATAAAAACATTTTCTATTTATTTCACTTATCTTGATATGATGTACTTCAAGAGTTATAACTGTTTAGCTTTATCATACCGGTAATTAAATGTTTTTGAGCTTTATTATAATTAAATGTTTTTTTTAGCTTTATCATAATTAAATGTTGATTGATTTATAAGTAATATATGAAGACATTAGATCTGCATTGTATATGTATAACATGAGAATTGTGTATCATTTTTGAAAGACAAATGACTATAATGAAAATTTCTAAAATTTTTAGGTTATATTTATTAGGGCCCCGCATTTGAAAAATGCGGCGCCCTATAGTTTTCATCTTGTCCGACCCCTATAAGGGGTCATCTGACAACTTTGACCTTATGGAGACTTTTGTAGAGCTAAATGAGCTGAACATTTAAGCAAGCAACAGCTTCTCTCTATCTGCAATAGTTTCCATTCCATAGGCCAAAAACATGAAAAAATGCTATTTTTCACCTTTAAAGGGCCAAAACACCCATAAGGGGTCATCTGACAACTTCAACTCAATGGAGACTTTTGTAGAGCTTTTGATGCTGAAGCAGTAGCGTGGCATCAGATTTCATCTATCTCTTATACTTTTTGATTTATAAGCCGAAAACAATAGTCTGACCCACCTGGTCTATTTTTAGCAACAGCGGCCATGTTTTTTGACGGATCAAAATACCGAACACAATTTTTGTGCAGGACACCCTAAGGATCAATCATATCAAGTTTGAAGAAATTCTGTTCAGCAGTTTCAGAGAAGATTTTTTAAAAATTGTTAACGGACGACGACGACGACGACGCGGACGACGACGGACGCCAAGTGATGGTAATAGTTTACATGGACCTTCGGTCCAGGTGAGCTAATAAAGGAATTAAAGGTAATAACGAAACTACCGAACTTAGCGCGTAATTTCAAAATTGAATTGATACATTATTTTAATTATACTATATTTTTTTAGGTTCCAATGGAAGTGGGCCATTATAAGAATTAATGGAAAGATTCTAAGAGACCTTTTTGCAAAGGGTGAAGTTGTAGAGAATGGTTTTGTGTTAAGGGATGTAGTGACAATCATAGACTCGTACTATTAAGAAAAGGAATATGAAGAAGCCATGCTGTGGGTATACGGGAGTTGCTGAAACATGACGGAAAAATTAAGAGAAGATAGACACTAAAGTTTAATAACAAACAATATTTATATTTATTTATATTAATGGTTCCATCATATTTTTTATTAATGATTTTTAATAAATTTGTTATTTGATTTTTATCAGTTTTTTTTTTTTTCATTCTTTGACTTTATTTTAAGTTCTTATCCTTTATCATGTTTTCGTTAGATCTTAGCTTGAGCGTAGTTTTTATAGCTAACTATTTTTTGTTTTCTGGTTTTGGTTACAAATAAGAAACTCTTAATAAATGCACATGACACGACATTGAAAAAAGAAAACATCAAAAACTTTAACAAGAAACACGAGGTGATCATTACTCCTAAATAGAAAACAATAGGGGAAGAAAAAACAAACATGATAAAGAACCATTTGAAAACAAAAAGGTGATTAATGTTTGAATTGAAACACATTTACAGAACAAACAACATGCTTTTGATTGGCATTTTGAGGTGATGCAATTGAACACAATGCAAATGATTGAATGAATAGATTGAGGTTTCATAATTGATTAGCAATCAATTAGTAAACAATGCAATTTTGATGAGTTTGAAAGGGATGGGTTATTATTATCAGATAAGAAGATTATCGGATTAGAGGTACATATAATTAGTGCATAAGAGGATAAGGTGTTAAGAGGATTAGATTACGGGGGATTATGGATTATATGAAGAGGGGGATTAGGATTAGAGGGATAACCTCAATTGAGGCAATGATCCCCCTAAACACACTACTTATACGACGTCCGACATCATTTCATGTTATTTGCTCTCGTAAAACAAGTTTAGATATTAACCATTATGTTAGATTGGTTTGGTAATAGTAAACCAAACCAGCGCTCAGTTTGGTTTGGTCAGAGCAAATCAAACCAGCGTCAAAGTTTGGTTTGCTTTTCGAGTTAACTGTGGTATGCTATTTTGTTTGGTCATGCAAACTAAACCAAACCAGAATTCCCGGTTCCCTTTAATACAAGTCAGATCAAAGTACGCATACTAGAACCCTACTCAGAGAGGACAACAAAGTCGGGGAGTATAAAATACTTCATCAAATCCATAGAACATACATCAATGAAGATACTGACGGTTTTATCCTTCATAAAAGACAAAAAGGTATCACTCAAGACAAACAAGAGCAATAAGTTAAAATGGGTCGAATTAAACGCTGTGTACGGCTACCAAATTATGAACAACAAAAACAATAGTAAGTATATCGTAAAGGTTGCACTGATAGACTACGAGATCATGAATAAGTGTATTTGAGCGGCACAAATCTCATAATTTAAATAAAAAAAAGTTTGTAAATTAATCGAATATTGTTTAAGATGTGTATATATTAATTCAATGTAAACACGAGTTTGTTTTCAGTGGCGGATTCAGGGTGAGGCGGAGATGAGAAATTTATTATTTTTCTATATAAAATTGACCAAGCAACTTCAAATTTTCATCAAAATCTGACATTTTTAGCAATTACGCCCCCCCCTTTCACGGACCTCTGGATCCGCCCCTGCTTTTTATTTAATATTAATTTTCACCTTAAATGTTAGTAAACTGATGGTAATCGTGCAACGAGTATCACGAGGTTTTTGGAGGTTGTCGGATTAAGGACATGTTTTTGTTGTAATCTATTCATCGTTGTTTGCTTAATGGAAGTTAATTTTGATATCTCGACAGACGCCTCTTTCAAGTATTCTTCATATTTGGAGATAAAGGACCATGTAAAAATCGCCTATGTAGCAAACTTTCCGTGCCTAATGCTTTGTATTCGGAAGAAATGAATGCAAAAATGCAAGTTCTGCTATAAGTTATAACTCATCTATCAAACTAAGTAAGGAATAATTTCTTATATTAGGGAAATTGTAGTGGAGAGGTAAAGTGACATTTTTTTTTCCATAATTAAAAAATAACACCCTAAATAAAATTAGAACAACATGGCCGTAGCTAGGGTCCTAAAAATAGTGAGGCAAAGTTTATCGCCGAGCGAAGCGAGGCGAAAATTTTTTTCAGCAGGGGGTCTGGGGTATATGGTGCAAAATCCTGCTATCTGAGGATTCCTGAGGGGTATTTCGACTGTCTCGAATATGTACTTTTTGTGTATCAAAACTTGTTTTTACGACATCATAATAAAAAATTTCGCCGAAAAAAAATTTAAATAATGGATTTAACTTTTCAAAAGCATCAAAAGGATGTCACACCAAGCTAAAAACCAGCTGTGACATAATCAAAAACACATTTAAAAAAAATTATATTTACTTTAAAAGTAAGACCAACATATTACTGTACAATATATGAATGGAATGCTACGATTAAAGTCAAAGGCTTGTCAGTATTGTCTATTCGAATACAAGTTTTCCTATTTTCCTGTGACCACTACTATCAAATCGTTTTAGAATGTCTTCCCTTCCAACATCTTTGTCTCTGTGAGCATGTAGCATTGCTAAACCGCAGAGACGTTCCTCGCCCATAGTTGATCTTTCCCAGGTCGTTAACCTCCAGAGCGAAGAAAATGAGCGTTCACAGCAAACACTGGTGACTGGTAGTGTCAACAACAAGACAAACACCTGTCTTATATTAGGGTAGAACTCCTGTTGTGCGTGTTCTAAAGAAGCTTGCAAAGTTTTCGGCATGTCTGCATCTCTAACGGCAGAAAACTTCACTTTCCACCTTGTAACCTCTGAAGACCACGTCTACATCAGGTAGGTCTGGGTTGTAAACCTCTAATAACTCCTCCTCTACCGCTTCAGTTAAGTTCGAAGTTTTCCTGGTATCAGATATTGTCCAAGCATCATCTGACGTTGGTCACGCGGAAAACGCCGCTCCATTTCAGCAATAACATGGTCTAAAAAGGCAAAGTATATAGTTGTTCTCCACAACTGTTCAGCGGATTCCACGTTTGGGTTTGCTCTATGGACCTGTCGTCCAACTCTTCGTCTTGGAACAAGCGGGATCTCGAGTTTTTCGGCAACAATCTGAGTTCTCTCGTGTATTTTTCTGAAATGTTTGTCTGATCGCAACTGTTGAAGGGTTCTTATTGTGTTAGCTGCATCGTCATACGCTAAAACCATATCACAATCCGTTTTCTGGAGAGCAAGTGTTAAAGGCTTCAGGAAAGAAAGAACAAACTGTGTAACACACAAAGCCATAATAAATTCGGGGTCCTCTAACAGCCTTCTATGTCCGCCTGCTTTGGTTTTGGCATCACCTGAACTCTTGTCTTCAATCTTTGTGATAGCATTCTGTATGGTTAAGTAGTTGGTAATCAAGTTTGTTAATGAGTCCACACGAGCGCTCCAACGGGTTTCACTTAACGGCTGAATAATCCGTTTTTAGCTCCTACAAGCAGCCTGGTACTTTCGTCTTGAATGTCACCTTCCTCTTCAGCCTGAGCGAAGACCTTAATTATAATTATTGGAACGACTGCTGATGCTGGACGGTGAAAATCCGTAAAAAGTAACAAATCGATAATTGAATCCATATTACGACCGTTGACGTATAAGTTATAGCCATAAGCGATGTATTATACAGTGATGTAAAAAGTAAAAATGCATGATTTCTATATTTTAATTTTTTAATTTAATTCTTAACAAATTTTTTCAATATATCAAAACCATACTTGGTCAAATTTTTAGTGAGGCAACTGCCTCACTTGCCTCAATGGATGCTACGGCCATGGAACAATGGTTTTGGATTTCACGAGATGCACTAATGCTTTTAAAAAGACTTTTAGATAAAACTTTTTTTTTCTCTGACTGTAAACATTATTTGTGTTTTATTATTTATTTTGTGTAAACACAATTTCGAATAAAAAGCTACGCCGAGCGCAGCATGATACGACCGCAACAAGTTGAACCCTGTACTGTACATTGGAGGCCCAATATGGATAGTCTATTGCTTTGGTCACATGCAGCCCATGGTTGACTTACAAAGCTTTTTTACACATGCAACCTATGGTGGACTTTAAAATGCATATTTGACACATATATATTTACAATAACATTTAATAGAAAAAAAAATTATTGCTATATTCATTGACACTTTTGACACGATTAAGCCCCTTTTGGCCCCATTTTTTTAAAGGTTAGGACCAAAAACCCCAAATGCAATACAGCGCTTTTCCCCCGGAAAGAAGGTAGGTCAAATTTTTAAGTATTTTCATAACAAAAAAATGGCGGACAGTTGTCTGCCTTGTGGTTTTTTATACGAGGGTAAATATCAAAAATTATAAAAACGTTAGAAATACGGGTCAGACATGCGTATTCAAACACAATATGAGGCACTCAAGGGATTATTATGCAAATAAGCCAGGAATAAGGTAAAACACCGAGAATCACAGTTTGTACCCAAGCGCCTGTGAAATTTTGCGGTCGTATAAAAAGGTCATAAGAAATCCTTAGTCCTTGGAAATTGTTGGTCAAATTTTACATATATATACAATCAGCTTGTACTTAAAGAGTCAACACATTCTTTCAATACATTATTTCATTATGAAGTTTGATTTAAATCACTTTACAACAACAGCTGTTTTGACTTGCAGATTTTGGAATGTGAGGATATTTCAGCAGAGTGTATTCTAGCTACAATAATGTAGCTCCTTTGACATATTTGATTAGGCAGAGCTACAATGCGGTCCCATTACTCGTAACGGAGCAACGCCGATAGCGAAATCACACCGGGCGCTATTCAATTCATTAGACGTCAAATTTGGTATTAAAATATCGCTTACAGTATTTTAATGACAAATTCAGTTTAAATTTTCCGACATTTAACGCAGTTTAAAAGATTTTAGTAAAAATATAAATTTTTAAAGGATCTTGATCCTGAAGTTCAGGATCAGAATTTTGAAAATGTTTGATTTCTAACAGATTATAATTCATCTAAGACTCTTGACCAAAATTTTGAGTAACTAAATGTTATTCAGAGTGTTATTGGTATTTTTGAACCAATTTGAAGCTTTGTTTGAGTTGGAGAAAGAAATTCGATATGCTCACAGGCGTTTGGGTCCAGGTTTTAATTTTTATTTAATGTGTGTATATAAAAAAAATCTGACCCTCGCTATATAACTATATAGTATAGAGACGAAATGAAATTTTTTTATACACGTTAAATAATAAAGTAAAATCCTGGACCCAAATGCCTGTGGATTTGCTCCATTGCGAGAAATGGGACCGCATTGTAGCTCTGTCAAAGGAGCTACATTATTGTAGCTAAGTGTATTCCTCTGAAAGAAAAAATCCAAACACCAGATATAATAGCTACAATAATGTAGCTCCTTTGACATCTTAGATTTCCGCCTCATTACTTGTAATGGAGCACATCAAATTTCTTTCTCCAACTCAAACAAAGCTTCAAGATGGTTTGAAATGACCATTAACACTTTCCTTTATATTGAGTCATTAAGATTCAGATTCAGATTATTTTATTTGAAGAAAGCTCATTTTTAATGAACATGACTAGAAAAAATTAATGCCCTCATATATTATCGCCGTATGCCATTCCGGGCAAGGTTATTAACATGGGAGTCCCGTGCGGGGCCCGGGTGGCGAATAGGCCCGCAGCAGAGCCTAGCTTGTCGTAAGAGGCGACTAAGGGTCTTGGGATTCTGACGTCGGGTCAGTGCTCAGCCCACAGAGCGACCAAGTGTGTACCCTAGGTGGCTGAATAGGGTGTCCCTCGTCCGCGGGGGTTATCAGGTCTATAATACGGAAACCCTGACCGCCGACCATAGTGGGCCAACGTGTGTGGAGAGTGCCACGCTTCATGCACTCAAAAGACCCCTTTGTGGACCGCCAAGTAGTGCACCACATAGGCTAAATTTTCCGCCCCTACCCACTTCTCCCGTCCCGTGCGGGGCCCGGGTGGCGAATAGGCCCGCAGCAGAGCCTAGCTTGTCGTAAGAGGCGACTAAGGGTCTTGGGATTCTGACGTCGGGTCAGTGCTCAGCCCACAGAGCGACCAAGTGTGTACCCTAGGTGGCTGAATAGGGTAGCCCTCGTCCGCGGGGGTTGTCAGGTCTATAATACGGAAACCCTGACCGCCGACCATAGTGGGCCAACGTGTGTGGAGAGTGCCACGCTTCATGCACGTAAAAGACCCCTTTGTGAACCGCCCAGTAGTGCACCACATTGGCTAAATTTTCCGACCCTACCCACCTCTCCCCTTTTTCCTGTGGTTCTTCAAAATTTACCGGTCCTTTGTTTCCCACCCCATCCCCATATTTCATTTATCATCATCATTTCATGTTCATTTTATCATCCTTTTCATGTTCATCGCCTGTAAATAACCTATATAGCGTTGCACGGGCGTAAAACACCAACTCACTCACTCACTCACTCACCCACTTCTCCCCTTTTCCTGTGGTTCTTCAAAATTTACCGTCCCTGTGTTTCCCACCCCATCCCATATTTCATGTGTCATCATCATTTCATGTTCATTGTATCATCCTTTTCATGTTCATCGCCTTTAAATAACATAATTATATACATGTAGCGTTGCACGGGCGTAAAACACCAACTCACTCACTATTAACATGAGAAATTAAACATTAGAAAATCTAAAGAGAGCAAGTTTTTTTACAGATCATCGGTACCAACAGCTTAGCACGTTTATGCATTCAAACACTAATTCGCCTCTCGTTGTGCAGTTACCATCGTACTTCTTCGGATAGATTTTGGGGCCAAAAATACTACTTTTTTGTTTGTTTCCACAATAACTTCTTAGTTCTAGTTATCTGATTGCTTTGACATTTGACAGTGATGTTCCTTACCATGAAGGATGAATGGGATTGATTTTGGGGGTCTCACCTTTTCTTTTTTCGTTTCGAAATAGGGGGCCCAAAAGGGGCAAACAATTCATATATTTTATTTGTTTCCACAGGCGATGAACATGAGAAGGATGATAAAATGAACATGAAATGAAATGTGGGGTGGGAAACAAAGGAACGGCTAATTTTGAAGAACTAATGCAGATGATTGAGCACATCAAGGTCTACATTTCATGTAATTAGGTCAAAACTGTAGAACCATTCGTTTAGGAGTTATGGCCCTTAAAGTGTCAAAATTTACCGTTTTTCATTACTTTTCCCCTGAATTTCAAAGATTAACTTGTCCGACACCATATATCCAACTTCAACCAAACTTGACACAGATGTAAAATAGCACATATGCTACAATTCTGTCGTTCAGATTTTTGATATGTCAAAAAAATATGGCCGCCATGGCTAAAAATAGAACATAGGTGTAAATTGCAGTTTTTTGCTAATAACTCAAAAATGGTTACAGATATCAAAATTCTGATGGGAGACAAAAGTGATCAGCATCTCAAGATCTACCTGCTATGGAAGTTTCAAGAAGATCCAACAACTGATGTGGGAGTTGTTGCCCCTTTTCTGGATTTTTTTCAAAATTTTTCACTTGTTTAGCCATATATCTTGAAAACTATACAAGATAATTCAAGAATTTGAATTGCATATGATTAAGCACATCAAGATCTACACTTACTCTTCCGGGGCACCTGAGTTCACTCTTGTTTCGACTGGAGTTCGCGTTGTTGATTAATATTCAGTTGTTTTGTGTTTCCATGTTTTACGTGTTGTCTGTTTTTGTCCCGTTCTTGTTTGTGTTTACTGGTTTAGTCTCTGCCCTTTCGGACTTTTGACATTCGGATACCCCATTGGTACCTCTGCTTCTTCCTACATTTCAATTGATTCGTTACTCCAGAGCGTACGGGACTTACATCGATTTCCTTAGCAGAGCGACACGTCTGATGCAAAGATTGCTCACACAGGGTTATGTTGCTCCTCGGTTGCTGTCTTCACTCAAGAAATTTTACGGAAGACATCATGCACTTACAGACAAATATGGGATTTCGATCTCTCAGATGAGTGCAGATGTTGGTTTGTCATAGGGTGTTGTTTTGTCTTCCTTTACTGGATTTGACACGCTGAATGGACTATTGGCAACGCGACGGGTGTGCTATAGCAAGCAGGAACTGCTTACTCTTCCGGAGCACCTGAGTTCACTCTTGTTTCGACTGGAGTTCGCGTTGTTGATTAATATTCAGTTGTTTTGTGTTTCCATGTTTTACGTGTTGTCTGTTTTTGTCCCGTTCTTGTTTGTGTTTACTGGTTTAGTCTCTGCCCTTTCGGACTTTTGACATTCGGATACCCCATTGGTACCTCTGCTTCTTCCTACATTTCATGTATTTAGATCAAAGCTGTAGGATCATTTCTTATAGGAGTTATTGTCCTTAAAACAACAAAATTTACCATTTTTCATTACTTTTTCCCTGAATTTCAAAGATTAACTTATCTGACACCGTAAGACCAACTGCATTTTAACTGGGCACACTTGTTTAATAGCTTATATGCTACAACTCTTTTGTTCAGATTTTTTATTCGTGAAAAAACATGGCCGCCATGGCTAAAAATAGAACATAGATAAAATTTTAGATTAAGATTTTAGATAAAATATTTTGGCAGCAGAGGGTAGGGAAAAAAATAAGGAAATGAAAAAAAAAAAATTTTACTTACAACCCCTTCAAAAAATAAATATTTTCAAGCTCTATGTGGGGAAAAAAAATTGAACAAAGCAAAAAAAACAAGGTCCCCCTTCAAGTTAAATGGTCCCTCCCTAAATAGAAACCATCTGTATAGCTTTATTAAGGTATATAAAAAAAATTTTATGTGTACAAATTAATTTATCCAAAGTTTTAGACTTTTGATATTTTTGAGTTTTTAAAATATATGTTGTGCTTGTTTTGTTTGTAAAAATATGACTAGACTGTGTTTTAATGGTGATATTAAGCTACATATAAGTATGGTACATGTATTTTGTTTCTGAATGCATTAATGATTAAATAAATTTATGTTTATGTTATTCCAGTTTTCGCAGTTTGGTCACTCATAAGCATGAAGATCATGAAGCTATTGTATCAAAGTTCTCAAAGAAATTCATGAAACTTTTTATGTACATCTATATATATATGGGACTGACAAATTTACATGATACAGGTTTCATAAAATATACTTACACACTTGAGCTTCATCAAGTCAACCTGAAACAATAAACAAACCACAAAGCAAACAAAGTCAAAACTCATGCATAAAATTAATCATTAGGCCAATATAAAAAAATATTCTAGATTCTCATCCCCTCCCCCCCCAATATTCCAGCCCCCTTAAAAAATTTTTTTTTGGATTTTTTGGCAATTTATGTTAGTTTTTTGCTATAAAAATGGCAGAATATTTTATCAAAATGGATAAAAAAATAAAATATCAAATTTTCCTATCTTCCCCATATTTTATAGAAAATTTGATGAGAATCTAGGACATTATTTTATTATGGCCTCAATAAATGATCTTAAACTAGATCTGAAATCATTTATTTTCTCCAGAATTTACATGTACATCATCATGAACGTTGGATTTAAGTTCTTAGTATTAAAACCAACAAAACCTGTTCCGTAATTCTGTTACTATCCTTTGTTTACAAGAAAATTTACAGTATTTATTCAGTTAACTTTCTTCTTCTGTGACATTCAAGTACATGTAGACATGAGAAAACCAAAAACAAAACCGACCCAAACATTATTGACAATGTAAGATAAGAAATTACGACACCTCAATGATTGACCCTAGGTACAAATGTAAGTTACTATGTATGTAGAATTAATCATATCATAAATAACAGAAAGTCCAACATTTAACAAACTCTTTACAAAATATACCTTCCCAATATTTTTATACGGGCAAACAAGATGGCAGATCATAATTCTTCTCATCATGTGCACTGTCAAACATGTTTTCAAAACTTGTATAATTACTGATCATTTGTTGTTGTTTTACGCAGTGATGTATACATACATGTACATGTATATATTCGTACATCATTCAGTATGTTTGTTTGCACTTGCAGATACTGTACGTATGTATAGAAGTAGATTCCACAACAATCAATCAATCAATAATTTAATTTTATTTATATTTTTTCCAATAACAAAAGATAATTTCATTTCAATTCTTTGTTTTTCTAAAAGACTAATCCGGAACAGAACAGGATATGTTGTACAAAGAGTGAGTGACACATACAATATGACATCAAAAATTAATGCATGGTAAAAGTGTCCCCTAACTTTGTGGAAGTTTCATGGCTTATTACACAACATCTATTTGTGTAAGGAATGATATTTTAAAATTAAAACATCATGATATCTTTATGTAATGATCTAACCTGACATTGCCACTCTAAAATCTGTTTCTGCGAAGTGAGCTAGGCATACTACATCATATTTCCCTGGCTTCCACACTCCCTTTGTTTTAGGGTCTCTTCTCTTTATGGCGACCCTCCACTTCATATTTAGATCTTTGTCGGAATTTAATCCCCCTGAACCCTGTGCAACCTGGCACGCAACAATATTGCGGCATTTCAAGGATTTTTGGCTTTAAAACACGTTGTTTTTGTTATTTTGTTGCTGGAAGTAAAAGGATGATATCCGAGATGCTCCGAATAATAACTGTTAAATTTACCTGGAACACCGGAGGGAAATTTTGGAAGGTGAAAACCATTGTACACGTTAGATTTCTGATAGTGAAAGGAATATCACATCTTGAATATAACGGTAACGTTTTTTTTGTTTTTTTAGGTCACCTGGACCAAAGGTCCATGTGAGCTATTACCATCACTTGGCGTCTGTCGTCGTCGTCTGTTAACAATTTTTAAAAAATCTTCTCCTCTGAAACTACTGAACAGAATTTAATGAAACTTGGTACGAATGATTCTTAGGGTGTCCTGCACCAAACTTGTGTTTCAATTTTTGATCCGTCAAAAAGCATGGCCACCGCTACTAAAAATAGACCAGTGGGGTCAGACAACTGTTTTTGGCTTGTAAATCAAAACGTATAAGAGATAGATGAAATCTGATGCCACGCTACTGCTTCAGGATCAAAAGTTCTACAAAAGTCTCCATTTGGTTTAAGTTGTCAGATGATCCCGTATAGGAGTTACGGCCCCTTTAAGGTGAAAATTAGCGTTTTTGCATGTTTTTATCCAATAGAATGAAAAATATTGTAAATAGAGAAAAGCTGTTGCTTGCTTAAATGTTCATCTAATTTAGCTCTACAAAAGTTTCCATAGGGTCAAAGTTTTCAGATGACCCCTTATAGGGGTAACAGCCCCTTAAAGGCGAAAATTAGTGTTTTTGGCCTATAGAATGAAAACTGTTGCAAGCTAAAATGTTCAGCTCATTTAGCTCTACAAAAGTCTCCATGGGGTCGAAGCTGCTGATGACCCTTTACAGGGGTTAAAGCCCCTTAAAGGTGAAAAATAGTTTTTGGCTTAAAGAATGAAAACGATTGTATATAGAGAAAAGCTTAAATGTTCACCTGGGACGGCACCTGCTTGCCGACTCGGACTATTGCAAATAGAGAAAAGATTTTTCATGCTTATAAACATTCAGCTCATTTAGCTTTACAAAAGTCTTCATACGGTTGACATCAAGACCAGGTGAGCGATTCAGGCTCCTGGGAACCTCCTGTTTTATAATTCTTATATGTTTTAAAGCAATCCTTTGAAAATAAAATGAAAAAAATGGCTTAAAAATTTATGGATTGAATATTTTGTTACGTCTTTTATCTAGTGTATTTTTTTTTTGCTAGAATTTGAATTGCTTCATGTTAATATAACTGATGTCCCTCTCGGAAGACACATTGCTTTGTAGCTACAAAATTGTAGCTCCTTTGACATCTTTGATTAGGCGGAGCTACAATGCGGTCCGATTGCTAGTAACGGGGCAACGCCGAAAGTGAAATAAACCGGGCGCAATTCAATCCATCCTCGGAAACCCAGGGTTTCTTCTCTCGCTTACTCATTCATTTGGTATGAAATTATTCGTTTTGAGTTCAGGATCTGATCTTGAACTTAATATTATTTGTATAAAGAATCATGTTTAAATCGCATTAGATAAATTCAAAGCGACCAATCAGAAAGCTCGATACAAAACTATCGAAAACGAAGTATTTTGTGCGTTGTGTCCCGAGTAGGCGAGAGAAGAACCCCTGGGTTTCCGAGGATGAATTCAATCCATTAGACGTCAAATTTGGTATTAAAATATTGGTTGTGGTATTTTAATGACGAATTCAGTTTAAGTTTTCCGACATTTTGCACAAGTGAAAAGATTTTCGTGAAAATATCATTTTTTGAAGGATCTTGATCCTGAACTTTATATTGAAATTATTATTAATTCAATGTTATCCAGAGTGTCATTGGTAATTTCGAACCATCTTGAAGCTTTGTTTGAGTTGGAAAAAGAAATTCGTTTTGTCCCATTACGAGTAATGGGACCGCATTGTAGCTCCGCCCATTCAAAGATGTCAAAGGAGCAACATTATTGTAGCTAATTGTTTTGTAGTAAACTTTTAACATACTACAGATCAAAAGACAAATAAAACCAAAAAGCCCGGACAAGATAATGGTCTTAGTAATCAAAAATAATTATTTAATTTCATGCATGCCCAAGAAAGTTATAATCATTGCTGATGGTCTCTTCAAAGGGTTAAATTTTAATAAGTAGTTTGTAATTTCACTGTCAAATAACAGCATTACACCTTCAGGCATTGAATGTCTGTCTTTTGGTGGGAGTATTTCACACACAGTACCAACAACGCCATTCACTAAACCATTAGCCACATTTACATTCTACCTTAGTTTTAAGACCAATGACAAGAATAAGAGTCAGACTTTGTTCCAAACGATATAGGTGACCAGTGTTAGCATCTTTGTCAAGATCTAATGCTGCAATTGACATAGTTGATTGGCGCACTGTTTCCAGCATTTGACTATTGTGTGCAGCGACCCTTTTCAAAGTACTTTAGGTGTGCAAGGTATCTTCAGAAACTGTGCGGCTTTCATATGATTTAAACAATACCAGGTCATCTGAAGATAATGGTTTATTCCTCCTTCTAACTCTCAAGCGATTCAGCAATCGTTCAAACAATGCATCATCCTTTTGGCGCATAATTTGTTTCAGCTCCACAAGTGAAAAACAGTTACTACACAAAGGAAAGAAATGTTCCGGGCGACAATCCCGGAGACTTAACTGCTTAACTGGATGAATCTGATAAGTCTCCAACTCCTATAACACATATGTTTCCAAACAAAACATTACCAGACTGTTTGATTTGCCTTAACCGTTCACTTATATACAGAACTCTTTGACCCACCATGGAAATCTCGTCGATTATGGGTATGAATACATGTTGTAATTTGGAGCGCAATTTATTCAGTTGGGAATCTCTTAAGTAAACATTAGGAAAAAGTAAACACTTTGGCAAGGAAAAAACAGGTGTAAAGTTGTACCACCTATATTGAAAGCAGCCACTGCAGTTGATGCTGTGAGCAAGACAGAAATATCTGCTGGATTTGGTAGAGTCGGTTACAAAGTTTTAGTGGATTCATAACAGAGACTCGTGATATCTTGGTATCTGCCCTTGCTGTAAGTTCGTCAAAACTTTAACATTTATCGCAACTCCAACAGAACTAGACGCTTTTTTTGTGCGAAGAAACTATTTAGAGGGTAATTTTGCTACTGTGATGTGGAATGTTTTGAGCGGGAGATTGACAACAGGAGCAACTTATTCGTTGAAAGTAAGATTTCAAATCAATTAGCCGATATGAAAAACAGTAATTTCAAATAAGAGGTTGCATCTCTCAAAAAAGAAATTGCCACTCAATTTTGTTGATGTCATTGACTGTGAAGAGGAAGAAAGTAAGACATCAATTGAAGTTAGTGTTTGTTAGTTCAAGATCATAGGTTTTTATACATTTCCCCTCAAACAAGACTTCTCATACGTCGGCGTGGGAATTTTATATTTCCTGGTTCTCATGATTTTCTTTTGATGTATTTTCCATTAATTTAGAAAGATGTGGGCGTTAAAATACATCACATCTTCAGTTGTTAAGTGAAAAAAAACACGACTTCATTTTTGGATTTATGTGAAAGCATTTCTTTTCATGTGGAAAGATACTTATTTTCTTTCATGATTTATGCGATAACATTTCTTATGATTCTTAATTATTTATGTGATACCATAAAATTTCCCATTAAAGGAATTGCACATACTTAGAAGATCCGAGACCTGATAGTGGATTCTGAGGGTTAAACAGTCATCATATAAAGGTTTGGGGTTCAAAGTCATGATATTGGAGCTTGAGGGGACATAGAGGCATCCTTAGGAGGCTTGGGGGTCATTGACTCTTAATACTACTTATACAAAACAGACAATTGCATTGTTGTTAGCCTTAAAGATATAATTTCACATTAAAAACTGTGATATTTAGTAATTATATTTATTTAAGCATACTACAATAATTAATTTCAAACTGCAATAGCTTCAATATATAATCCAATATTTTGAAAAATATGTTTTTTTTTAAATAATTATATTTTTAGGTAAATTCTTCTAATTGAAGTGATAGTTTAACGGTTTATTTTTCCCCATGAAATATTTTCTGAAGTCATAATTAAGCAGTATCGAGAAAAATATAACTGCACTGTTGTTATTGAAAATGCAAAACCCAGCATATTGATGGACATGAAAAACCTGATCGCAAGATACGAAAAAAAACCAAAAACATGTCAACCAATCAATATGGAGAGCCTGCTATGGATCTTTGAGACAATGCTAGTACTTGAGGTACCACCTACAGTGCTAACTCTGAAATGTCATTTCAGTCATCATTTCAATCTTCTTTACACTGCAGCCTCACCAAACAGGAAGACAAAACAGTTATCCTTTCAGAACTTCACACCAAACCAGTTATCCTTTCAGAATTCCACACCAAACCAGTTATCTTTTCAGAATTCCACACCAAACCAGTTATCCTTTCAGAATTCCACACCAAACCAGTTATATTTTCAGAATTCCACACCAAACTAGTTATCCTTTAAGAATTCCACACCAAACAAGTTATCTTTTCAGAATTCCACACCAAAAGCAAAGGTCATTAGCTCAGCCAGCAACAAGGTTACAAAAGAACACTTTCAAGAATGCATGTTTTTGGTAGATTTTTTAAATCCTCTGGGCTTTCCCATTTAAATTGGGATAAATTTTGCCTGTTATTTTTATGTTTTCATAGTTAAGTTTAATACAAGCATAAAGAAAGGCTACTTTCTCTTGTCAGTAAATTTCATTTGAATCAGTCAAGGTACTATATAAGTATCATACCTGAGAAGTGACAACTGACAGATGGACAACCGAACAATCAGTGATTATGATTACTTAAGGGCACACTATTTGGTTCAAGACACATATGATAAGCATTATGATTGACCATGAATTTGACTGGTTTATGCAAACACACACTGACCAGTGATTCTAAGTCCAACTTTGTGGTTATTATGACCTTCATGCATGCAGTAGCTATGTCCACTGGGATTGCAGTGACACCCAAAAATATCCCACTGGGATTCCCCCCCCCCCAAAAAAAAAAAATATTCCACTAGAATCCTACTGAGATTTTATTGTCTACCGGGATTCCAGTGACACCAAAAAATATCCCACTGGCATTTTTTTCCCAAAAATACCCCACTGTTATCCCAGTGAATTTTTTTCCCACTGGGATTCCAGTGAATCCCATTGGGATCTCACTGGAATCCCAGTGACTTTTTCAGGGGGGTAATTTTCCTGATATATTTTATTTTATTAAATGTTTAAAACAAGCAACCCATTAGTTAAATGGTCCCGTTCGGGGCCCGGGAGGCGAATAGGCCCAAAGCAGCGCTAAGCTTGTCGGTAAAAGTCCACTAAAGAGCGCTCAGAAACCTGACATCGGGGTCAGGCCGCTTTGCCCACAAAGCGACTGGGATGTGTGCCCAAGGTGGTTGAATGGGGGCAGCCCTGACAGGTCTAAAATTCGCTTAGGACATATAGTTTGTCATACTGAACCATCCTACCAAGTTTCAAGTCATTCCCATGTACAGTTTCTGAGAAAAGCTTGACGGAAATTTTCATGTCGATTTTGGTATCGATCCAGCCCCAAACAGGAAGTAGATGTCCGACAGGTCTAAAATTTGCTTAGGACATATAGTTTGTCATACTGAACCATCCTACCAAGTTTCAAGTCATTCCCATTTACGGTTTCAGAGAAAAGCTTGACGGAAATTTGTACGGACGTACGGACGGACATGAGTAAAACTTAATGCCCCCCCCGACATGTCGTCGCGGGGGCATAAAAATAAAAAAGTTTTAGCGCGTAAATCATTATTAAGTTAGACTGTAAATAGCTGCGAAAAAAAAATAAAGAGCCTATTGAAATGAAAATATACATGTGTATGCTACTACACAATATTCAAATAATTATCAAAATATGGACGTTTTTTTCCACTGACTGAGTATGAGCTATTTTAAAACAGTACCTTAACAATGATCTACTGCAAACCAGAAACCTTTAAAAGAAGGAAAATTTTACCAATCATCAATTTTGTGGCATTCATCTATTACAACGGCCCCTATTTTTGCTTTAAGGGAATCAAGGACTTTGATCCCAAGTTCTGCCTTTATAATGGCCTCTGGATGTGCCAAAATTATCCTGCTCTTACCAACAGCTTCTAATACTTGAATTATAATAAATATTAATTTTAACATGAAAATTCAGTAAAAGGCTGAAGGGCTTCTCCTCTAAAAGGGATTCGATCCCAGGCATCACACCACCCTTCAATTTTAATGATCTGATTAAATTTAAAAGAACAAATACTATTACCTTATTGTGGAGATATTAAGTAAAAGTTATAATTTAATATATTGAACATAATTGTATCCATAAGCATATTCTTGATCATGTTATTTCTGAAAAATATATGCATGTAGATATAAATGTATACAAATTAATGTACAAATCAAATGGTCATTTATTCAACATTATTCCTATTCATGACTACAGTAATTGTATTTTTTAATGAGTTACAGTATGAAACACTTTGTATCAATGTGCTGTTGATAAACGCTCAGATCAACTAAATAATTTTATTTATTTTGAGGATATTAAATTAAAGCACACATCAAATTAAAATCAGATCACTAAACATGCTCAAGAAGAGGATAACCCTTCACTGATTTTCAAGTTGTTGTACAAATGATCTCTATGACATAATTTCAAGTTAACATTCGAAAACACTGACATATAAAAATGCAATGATGTAGTAAGTGAGTGTCGTTTTTTTTAATTTGTTATTTAATTGTGAAATAATAAAATATTTATCATATTATAATGTATATGTTTTATAACATACAGATAATATAATGACATGCAACTGATAGGCAGAATAATTTATAACATACTGTTGCAGTCGTCTTCAAACATATTGGTGCAATTCTGAGATAGAGCTACTACAGGAATCCCCAACTTTTCAATTTTTTCTTTCTGTTCTTTGATAATTGCTGTTAATGGCAACACCACAATTACTTTCTCAGGTTTGTTACACTGGAGAAGAATATCTACAAAATATGTATGTTAAAGAATAGATTACAAGAAGCTAGTATATAATCAAACAATGTTACTGTTATTTTAACCCTGAAAATCATCTGACAAACAGATTTTGATTTTTGAGTGTCCTCGGCGAGGATCGAACTATATAGCTATAAATAGACCATTCATTAAAGAACAGATTACACATATATTTTATATATATCCAAGACAAAACATGTATCAAAATCTTCTTGTTCTTTTCTTTAATATCGACTATTGATTAGTATATATAGGTTATTTTTTATGAAATAAATGTGATAGTTTGATATCTATCTATAGTTTTTAGTTGTTCTTATTGTTGATGTATTTCATGTATTTTGCATGTTCTGTAAAGTGCATAGAGTAGTTGTATCATATAATGTACTTCATAAATGTTTTAATAATAATATAAATTATAAAATGTTAACTGCCAAGCCAAATACAATAATAGGTTTTGTTCCAATCATCCAGCTGACCCTCAACTTTTTTCAATCCTGTCAAATACAAATTATAATATGCATTTCCAACCGGCCCTAGTATTGTTGCCTGCCTTTTCATTTATCATCATTTGAAAAACTCACTTCATATCTCTGGAGAATGTTAAGTCACAAAATCTTTAAAATTATTCAAACAAACATGGCTGCTATCACAGGAAACAAAGACAGTAAGAAGTAGATTTTGACCATTATCGGCATGATCGGTATATTTCAGATGGTTTAAAAAAAATATGAATAAAAAAAAAAGTTTTCTGATCAACAGACCCTAATTTTTTAACATAAGTTAAAAGAACCAATTTGCCTTTTTATTTTATTTGGCCTAATACATATGTACATATTATTAAATTTATGGTTGTTGTTGTGAATATGTTAATTAAGGCAGATATACAAGTGTATCATGCATATGGATTTATATATGCCTTTTTTAAAGGTGTCCAAATAAACTGGTTTTTTTTTTAAATTGAATCATAGAATTTTACATACATACGTGTAGAGCCATCAAAGAAATTAGGAAGTGAAGTTTGGTTGACCAAATGCCTATTCTCATCAAAGTTGCTATTTTTTTCCTACATGTTTCATATAAATTAATGCAAAATTTAACTGGACCAAATCAATTTTAACTGGATATTTCCAAAAGGTTTGGCCTAATTTCGAAGACTGTGTAACAGGTACGTGTAACATGTAACTGTACTTATTCGCAAAAATGTACACAGTATTTTTGAACATCAACCAATTTTGTATTCTGGCAAGACATATATAATTGTATCATTTATCAGTATGTTTTTTAACTAGGCCAATATATAATGTATTGACAGTCAAAATTTCATCATTGTTAAATTACAAATGTTTCTTTTAAATTACAGTTGGATGCATTGCTTTTTAAAAATTGCATAATAAAACTTTGTAAGACTTGAGCATGGACCATAATTTTTGAAGTCTGGATTAGGTTTATTTTCTGTCGAATACTCTCAATATAACTTAACGGCTTGCTTTGTAGCCTTTTTGGTATTGGCAGAATCAGCTTGATCAGTATTTTCTACTATTTTGTTATGTCAGCCTCATTTAAATTAACAAATTTTCTTTTTGTCACCTGCTGATAAACTTCCAACGCCATATTTGTTTACAACAGAGTCTATAAAATATTTCCGGAACAAACACGCTTCATGCACGTAAAAGACCCCTTTGTGGACCGCCAAGTAGTGCATCACATAGGCTAAATTTTCCGCCCCTACCCACTTCTCCCCTTTTCCTGTGGTTCTTCAAAATTTACCGTCCCTGTGTTTCCCACCCCATCCCATATTTCATATATCATCATCATTTCATGTTCATTGTATCATCCTTTTCATGTTCATCGCCTGTAAATAACCTATATAGTGTTGCACGGGCGTAAAACACCAACTCACTCACTCACTCACCCGGAACGAACAAAAATCCGGATCTAAATTTAGTAACATAGCGTCAATGTACATATAGACAAAAAAATACCATAGCATCAATAAACTTAAAAGGCCCTGCTTTGATTTTCAAAGTAAAGAAATGCACTAAATATTCTTGAAATCACAATGAAAATGTTTGAATCCTTTTATTTTTATATGCATTGCAATGATTTTATTGCAACATCTGGACCTTAACCATTAAGTATTTGTGAGTTTGTGCCAATAAAGAATTTGAATTTAAATTTTATCACTATGCATGTTTAGGCAAAAAGATAATGTTGGTTTTCACTCTGACACCTGTCCACGTGTAAATTCTTGTCAATGTAGGTTGTGTCATGCACATGCGCTTATCCAAATCTCCTAATCTTCTAAGCTTATGTAAAGTCATTATTTGACTCAAAATAATGCACAGCCGCATATGTGGCATGTCAAATAAGAAATTTCTTGATGTACCGACCAGGGGGAAAGGGGTTCTTGTATTTCTGGAAGGCTTCACAACAGAATATTATTTTCAATAAACATGTTTAATTAAAGCATTTATTATTTTATATAGCAGAAATCCTTCGTCAGAATATTTTTGTTACCCTCTGCTGCCAAAATATTTTTTCATCAAAAAATTTCAAAATATTTTTTAGGGAAAAAACAAGCTTCCCTTTACAGTTAAATTGTCATAACCTTAGCCAAAACAAAACAAGTTTGTGTGTTCCTGGTTACATGCCCATTAAAAAATAGGGTCAGTAGATTGACACTTATCTTTTTTTAATTTTGTACTGTACCTGTGCATGAAGTTGGAGTAACATTAATAATAAATAAAAAACTATTCTTGTAAAACCCTGAAACCAGAAGCACACATTATTTTTAAGGGGTCTAACAATACATTACGGACCTGCATTATAGAATATATAATTGCTTGATTAGAATCATGATAAATTTTTCTACGATACTGTTGGTATCAACTTGATGATTCTTAATCCATTCTTACATGTCTTAGAGATGTAATTTCAGAGTGTCATTCTCAGACTATAAAGGCAGAGGAAACGTTTATTTGATTTTGTTCTTATGACAACAAATTTTGTGAATTAAACATAATAAATCATTAAAAGAACTGAATGGAAATAAAACTCAGGACTGCAGAGTAGAACTTGCGCCTTGCAATAATTTTCTAAATTAAAATTAACAATGAATTATGATCGGATCGTAGGTAAAAAAATAATTTAATCATGATGTGAAATCATTACAACCCTGTATGCAAGTTAGTTTTGGGGGTTTTTATTTTTACTTTACTCAGGCTACGGTGTGCGTTGTTTTACCAGGTAAACAGTGGAAAATAAGACTTTTCCCAAAGCCCACGGGTAGATTAGCAACTACATGTGACCCTGACGTAACACATTTGAAAACAGAAAGTTGTTCTTGTTTGAGAATGATGTCTGGATAAACAGATTTCACTCCAGTGGCAATAGTTTCATCAATCTCCATTGTGTCCCGCCAACAACGGACCTAACCATTTCAACAACAAAACAAGCCAATCCGCGAGAAAAAATAATCCCTTTTATAAAGACACAAACCGTATAGAATTTTGGTATTTCATTCAGATTTCTAGACTTTTTTTTGTAAAATGAACATTTTTTATTCTTTTTATTCATTTGAATTTGTTATTTTCAAAAAGTCAGCGTAGACCACACGATTCTTGTGATTTGAAGAAACCGATGGGTGCAGCGGGATAAGACAAACGTCGTGTAGCAGTGTAGTCGTTAGCCGCTGGGTTTCGGAGCTTGGGTCCGGTAGTAACACAAAACACAACAGGTTTGTGATGACTTATCAGGAATGCTAGACTGATCATCTCAGTGCATCAACCAGCCAATCCCGCCACATTTTAATGTGCCTGTCCTAAGCCAGGAATCTTTATCAAAGCTTATGTTTGTATTTAGTCGAATTTATGTTAATTGTTTTTTGTCAAGAAGAGGGTCTTTTAATGCACTTTGGGATTGGGCTTGAATCATATGTATTTTATTTTCAATCCAGGGGCCAATTGAAAAACAGCGAGCAACGACCGCTGGTCACATTGAAGGCTGCTGGCTGTTTTCCATTGTGGATATTTAAAATATACGTTTATAATGTAGGTTGTGTCGCGTACACTTATTCCACATCTCATTTTCTTCTAATCACTAATCAAAGCAAGAACTAAACGTCTAACATGATATTCAATTTTTCTACCAATGGCTGATAACGAAGAAAGAATTTTTATAGAGACTGTAAGAGACGTATTTTCTTATAACCTTGGTCGTATAGTCGGTTACGGAGAAAGCGGTGTCGGACCAAAAAATCTGAAATAAAAAGCTACGCCGAGCGCAGCATGATACGACCGCAACATGTTTAGCCCTGTACGTTGGAGGCCCAATATGGATAGTCTATTGCTTTGATAACATGCAGCCCATGGTGGACTTATAAAGATTTTTGACACATGCACCCTGTGGTGGACTTTAAAATGCATATTTGACACATATTTATTCACATCAACATCTTATTGAAAAGGTCTTATATTAATTGACATATTTGGTCCTTTTGGACCCCTATTTTAAAAAAAAACAGTAAGAATTATTGCAAATCTGATTGAAAAATACGGGCAGGGATTTTCACAAGGATTCAAATGAAAAAAAAAATTGGAAATCAGACCAAAAATAAAAATAATTGATTTTATGGGTGTGGCATGTCTATGGCCCCTGTGTAACAATGTAAAGCTGCAATATATTATAAAACCATTGACACATTAAGTTGACAGAATTCAATGAGCAATTCAACGAAAAAAGAATATTCAAAATTGAATGAATAATAAAATTTCTACAAGTTTTGTCAATGCACCAATTTTAGCCCCTTTTGGTCCTTTTTTTTCTAAAACGGTAATGGCCACAAACCCCAAATTCAGTACCAATCTTCCTTCAATGGATAAAACCTTCATATTACAACTTCACAACAATTGTCTGGTCCACTACAGCTTAATTTATTTACATGGACAAACTTTAAATAAAAATGGCGATTTTTGCCTCTTTAACCCCTAATTTCTCAAAAATGGTAAGAGATAATGCAAATCTGATTGAAAAACACTGGCAGGGATTTTCACAAGGATTCCAATGAAAAAAAGATTTTCAAAATCGGACCACAAATAAAAAAGTTGTATTTTTGGGTGTGGCCCCTTTTTGACCCCCTGTAGTTATGCAACGGTGGAACATATATCAAAACCAATGACACATTTAGTTGACAGAATTTAATGAGGAATTAAATAAAAAAAAGAATGATCAAAATCAGATAAAAAATAAACATTCTACAGAAGTTTTGTCACAACAACCATTTTAGCCCCTTTTGGTCCTTTTTTTTCTAAAACCGTAGGGGTCAGAAACCCCAAATGCAATACCAACCTTCCTTTAGTGAATAGAAACATCATATCAAAATTTCATAACAATGGGTCAATATTTACTAAAGTTATCGCACGGAAACCAAATGTCCCCAGACGACGCAGACACAGACGCAGACGACATCGCCATAACATTATACGACCACAAATTTTTTGCGGTCGTATAAAAATGTGTACAAGCCATTGCATAACAAATTATAGACACCGTCTGCAGGTCACGTGGGTATGTTACTTCTTAGGCTAGGAAAATTAATAATTTTAAAATTAAAATCGTCTCTTTTATCGTATATTTTTGTACTGAGATGACCAACCGGGTCAAATTCGAGATGCAGATCCCAAAAGGTGTAAAGCAAGTTGATTCTGTGGTTTCCTTAATCTCTAGGTCAATTAAATTGCACCTCCTAAAGATTTGATACGATATCCCGTTATCACTGAAAAATTGGGATTTCGCAACTGCATTGGATATGATCGTCCATTATTGCACATAAAGTACACGAAATAATAACAAGCATTCTGAGAGTATTGCAAAACAATACTAAGTCCCCTACCGGCCTCATATTTCAGTCACAGGAAACAATTTGTCAAACGAATGAATACCTAAACTTGATCAGTTTATTATCAACAAGGAACAATAAAAAAGTTTAGAAAAGAAAATTGCAATAGATTTTCAAAGGGCCATATCTCCCATAAAAATTTGTGGACCGGCACCAAACTTAAACTTGATCTGTAACTCATCAAGGTAAACTCACAGACAAAAAATCAGTTCATTATCTATAAGCGTTTAGAAAAAAAATGTGGAAAACTGATATTTTAGTGAATTTTCAAAGTTCAAAGGACCATAACTCCCATAAAAATTTGTGGATCAGCACGAAACTCAAACTTGATCTGTAACTCATTAAGGTAGACTCACATACCAAACATCAGTTCATTATCTATAAGCGTTTAGAAAAAAAGTGCGGAAAACTGAAATTTACGTGAATTTTCAAAGTTCAAAGGGCCATAACTCCCATAAAAAATTGTGGACCGACACGAAACTCAAACTTGATTTGTAACTCATCAAGGTAAACTCACATACCAAAAATCAGTTCATTATCTATAAGCGTTTAGAAAAAAAGTGCGGAAAACTGGTATTTTAGTGAATTTTCAAAGTTCAAAGGGCCATAACTCCCATAAAAAATTGTGGACCGACACGAAACTCAAACTTGATCTGTAACTCATCAAGTTAAACTCACATACCAAAAATCAGTTCATTATCTTTAAGCGTTTAGAAAAAAAGTGCGGAAAACTGAGGCGTGACAGACGGACAGACGGACAGACAGACGGACAGACAGACGGACAGACAGACGGACGGACAGAGCGCAAACCTATAGTCCCCTTCGGCTTTCGCCGGTAGGGGACTAAAAAGCTTCGCCGAGCGCAGCATGATACGACCGCAGCATGTTTAACCCTGTACGATTTAGGCCCAATATGGATAGTCAATTGTTCTGGACACATGCAGCCCATGGTGGACTGACAAAGGTTTTTGACACATGCAGCTTATGGTGGACTTTCCACTTACATCTTTAAAGACTATTGTGTTGTGGATTGATGAGTTTTGGTTACTGGAATTTATTCGGTGAAGTTTGAACGAGTTTCAATTTTGGCCCCTTATTACATAGTAGGTGAGAAAAAGGGGTCTAAAAATAATTCTCAATTTTGTATCTGCTATTTGACAAGAACATGCAAAAAAAATGTTAAAAATCGTTCCACAAATAAAAATTTCGATTTTGGCCCCTTATTATGTAATAGGGGGAAAAGGGGTTGATCAGTGTACTAAAGCCAACAAAAATAGCCAATTCCTTAAAGAAAGATCTTGCGAAACTTCTAAGAAACAGTGTCCCGTGCGGGGCCCGGGTGGCGAATAGGCCCGCAGCAGAGCCTAGCTTGTCGTAAGAGGCGACTAAGGGTCTTGGGAATCTGACGTCGGGTCAGTGCTCAGCCCACAGAGCGACCAAGTGTGTACCCTAGGTGGCTGAATAGGGTAGCCCTCGTCCGCGGGGGTTGTCAGGTCTATAATACGGAAACCCTGACCGCCGACCATAGTGGGCCAACGTGTGTGGAGAGTGCCACGCTTCATGCACGTAAAAGACCCCTTTGTGGACCGCCCAGTAGTGCACCACATAGGCTAAATTTTCCGCCCCTACCCACCTCTCCCCTTTTCCTGTGGTTCTTCAAAATTTACTAGTCCTTTGTGTCCCACCCCATTCCCATATTTCATTTATCATCATCATTTCATGTTCATTTTATCATCCTTTTCATGTTCATCGCCTGTAAATAACCTATATAGCGTTGCACGGGCGTAAAACACCAACTCACTCACTCTAAGAAACAGTTGCGAACTAACCATAAAGAAATGAACAACATCTGATAAAATAAAATGAATTCCTGAATATCAACTGAAGTTGCTTTTCGTCTTGCCTGTGATAGGATGTCAGATATGCTCGAATTTGCCGTGGTGTTTCTGATTTTAATGACAAAAACCGTTTCATTACAGAAAAAAATACTAACACAAGGTTATCGATAACACAAATTAGTCAAATCTTTTACTAAATTCGTTTATAAATTCAAAGGGAGATTTTTAGATTGAATTTTTGTAAGAGAATGGACTGCGTGTTGAGCATACTGTTTATACCATTATAAAAAGTGGATATAACATAAGGGAATTATCTGATTGTCAGACAATCGCCACCACCTCCACCTCTTCTCTTTTCACGGGTCCATGAATAATACAAGGCAACAAGACGGAGCTAGATGAGGTCTGGAAAAGGTTTATTCAATTAAATGTTCTTTATTTCCACCATGATGATGTTGATCCTTCCAGATTTCAAAGCTTTGTAGTGGAGAAGATAAACGAGGCCCCGAAAAGAAACAAGAAGACTGCAGCCGCGACATAGATATTTAAATTTTGGAGGTGTTCAGAAATTTAACTCTTTGGATATAAAACATGGAAAATCTGTTTATTTGTTTAAGAAAGATTTATTTTCAATTTTATCAACAAATCCGATCATATTGTTATTCTTTTTAAATTCATTAAGTTAAAAATACTGATGATCTTTAAATATCAAATACGATCATCAAACTTTTATTGTCTTGTCCTAAAACTTAAGTATACAAGTTAGTTTCATAACGGAACATAATGTATATTAAAAAAACACATATGTAGCAACTATAATATAAAGATATAAACTATTCCGAACTATCATCAAAATATTGACTTATTCATCAACTTCGGTTCCCAAATCTTTTAAAGTTGGCTCTACATTTTCAACTGATTTCACACAATAACAGCTTTTGCGAGACCCTCTGCGGTGTTGTGAAAAAAATACTACAGACATGCAAAGTCAGTTGGGCAGAGGAAAAGAAAATCACGCCCAGGATAGCATCTATAAAGATGTCAATGGCGTCAGAAACACTCTGAGTGGTTTGCTGACATCAAAAGTCAATACATTTTAGAAACTGCCAACACCATCTTACAAATTGTCTATATCCTGTATAGTTAGTTAGTTAGTTATTGCTTTACTCCCAAACAGCACGATTTCGGCTATATCCGGGAGATGAACATGAAAATGGTGATACAATGAACATGAAATGATGATGAAGTGGAGGGAATGGGGACACAAGGCCAATCGGGTAGGATAGTTTTGACTGCCACTGTAAAAAGAAGTGATGGGTACGGACGGGAAATTTTGCCTCCTGCATGGGGATCCTACGGGTCCTACTCTTACCGAGACCTGCAGCAGGGTTCTTTAACGTGCAAGGAACGTGACATTTTCCCAACACTGTGCACCACTATGGTTTGCGGTCAGGTTTTCCGCATTATCGCCTGACGACCCCGCATCTCTCGATGTCAGGGCTGCCCCATTCAACCACCTGGGGCACACATCCCAGTCGCTTTGTGGGCAAAGCGGCCTGACCCCGATGTCAGGTTTCTGAGCGCTCTTTAGTGGACTTTTACCGACAAGCTTAGCGCTGCTGCGGGCCTATTCGCCTCCCGGGCCCCTCACGGGACTATATCCTGTATATCTTTTTCACCTGAAATAAAATGAACTTTCATGTACAAAAATGATAAATGGAAAATATGCATTTGATAACAAAACCTAATATTAAAATTTAAAAAAAAGCATGCATATCATACAAGAATAACAGATAAGTATGTCGTGTATGGAAGAGCAACTGAAAAGAGAATTTTAATGATCATGGGGCAACACTTATATTTTAAAGGTTGTAAGTTTGGTAAGACCTTAGAGTCCTAAAATATTTTTATATTCATACAAAAAAGGAAGTACATGCTCGTTTGCCTGTTCTGGTCTGTCTCCATACTGCTGTTTAAATTGAAAAAAAGCAACGTCTAGAACAAACATTATGGAAACCAGGATGGTTAACTATGCAGTCAAGGTTTGGAATATTCTCTCCCAGGTCTTGGACTCTTTGAATTTCCTTGCAACGTATACTAAGTGGAGAATTTTTGTTTAAAATCAATGTTTTTAAAACTTTGCCCTGGCCTTTTTTTTGTTTGAAATGCACCCAAATAGCACCATTTTGAATCATGAAAGAAAAGTATGTGGGGCAACCCCCTACCCGACCAATTTTTGCCCAAATAAGGTTGGCAAGCATGTTTCGAGTACTTGGGGAGGGTATGGATAATTTCTTTGTCCTGCATTTCAATTTATGAATGGTCTACATAGATGCAGATGTTATTGAAAAAAATAATTTTTGTTATTTGTTTTTTTATGTCAGGTTATGTGAAAAGGTTGAATTCGAGAGGTAACAATTACGCCATTCCACAGAGCTGAATGCCATCAGAACAAATCTTGGTAAAAGTATGCAATAACTTATCAGCCATTTGACACTAAACCAAATATGTACACAAAATAGGCTTTTTCTATAGATTGACAATATTTAAATACTTATTGATAGCAAGGTTTTAACAAAATAACCAACACTTCATCTTAAATACTTTGCGGCCCCTTTTTAGCTCACCTGACCCGAAGGGTCATGTGAGCTATTGTCATCACTTGGCGTCCGTCGTCCGTCCGTAAACTTTTTAAAACGTTAACTCCTCTGACACCATAAGTCCAATTGAAACCAAACTTGGTATGGTTGTTCATTAGCATTCGGTGCTTAGAACTGATGTGGGGATTTTTGATTCGTCGTAAAACATGTCCGCCGTGGCTAAAAATAGAACATAGGGGTAAAATGCAGTTTTTTGCAAATAACTCAAAAACGGCTACAGATATCAAAATTCTGGCATAGGGTAAAAGTGATCAGCACCTCAAGATCTACCTACCCTGAAATTTTGAAGAAAATCCAACAACCCATGTAGGAGTAATTGCCCTTTTTGTGGATTTTTTTTGCAAATTTTGCACCTGCTTAGCTCAATATCTTGAAAACTATATAAGATATTTGAGAAATTTAAATTGCATATTGTTAAGCACATCAAGATCTACAAAATATGTAATAGGGTCAACGTTGTAGAACCTTTCCTTTTAGGAGTTATTGCCCTTAGAACGTCAAAATTGAGCATTTTAACACCATTTCCTCATTACATTGAAAACGTTAACTCCTCTGACAGTTCAAGTCCAATTGGAACCAAACTTGGTATAGTTGTTCAGTAGCATTTGGTGTATAGAACTGATGTTGGGATTTTTGGTTGGTTGTAAAACATGGCGGCTGTGGCTAAAAATAGAACATAGGGGTAAAATGCAGTTTTTTGCAAATAACTCAAAAACGGTGACAGATTTTAAAATTTTGATTGGGACAAAAGTGATCAGCACCTCAAGATCTACCAGCTCTAAAATTTTGAAGAAAATCCAACTACCCATGTATGAGTTATTGCCCTTTTTGTGGATTTTTTTTTGCAAATTTTGCACCTGTTTAGCTCAATATCTTGAAAACTGTACTAGATATTTGAGAAATTTAAATTGCATATTGTTAAGCACATCAAGATCTATAATATATGTAATAAGGTCAACCTTGTAGGACCTTTCCTTTTAGGAGTTATTGCCCTTAGAACGTCAAAATTGAGCATTTTAACAGCATTTCCTCATTACATTTGAAACGTTAACTCCTCTGACACTTTTAGTCCAATTGAAACCAAACTTGGTATAGTTGTTTATTAGCACTAGCTGTATAGAACTGATGTGGGGATTTTTGATTGGACGTGAAACATGGCCGCTGTGGCTTAAAATAGAACATTAGGTTAAACTGCTTTTTTTTTGCTAATAACTCAAAAAGGGTGACAGATTTTAAAATTTTGATTGAGAGCAAAAGTGATCAGCACCTTAAGATCCACCATATTGTCAGATGACCCCCTTATTAATGTTATGATCCTTTCAACGTCAAATAAATTTTGCCTAATAACCTTTACTTCAGGCACTTATATCAGGTGAGAAATTCAGGCTCCTGGGAGCCTCTTGTAATTTTCACACATTATTTTGTCCTGATTAACATGAACATAACGCTATTATTGATTGCAAAGATTATCTTTTCAAAATGACTACTAGGATAAAGGGAACATTTTGTTTTCAAATAATTCTAACACTAGACTGACATCTTAAGTTTAACAGGATAAGAAAAAGTACTGCATATTTGTTTGAATCTTTGCTTCCTGCATATATTATCATTTTACACTTAACTTTTACTAATACATTACTGGGTTTTTTTTCAGATGAGGAAGATGACGACCCTATTTGGTATATGGATGGAATTATTGAAGCCGTTTTAGAAAGACCTTGCTTCAGTTTTAGACCAGAAAACTTTACAACAGGGGACACTGAATCGGAAAATGACATCCATAAATACCACCAGTATAGTATTATAGCAAATTCTGCACATATTTATATTTAGATAAAAAGCTTCGCCGAGCGCAGCATGATACGACTGCAGCATGTTGAACTCTGTACGTTTTAGGCCCAATATGGATAGTCAATTGTTCTGGACACATGCAGCCCATGGTGACTGACAAATGTTTTTGACACATGCAGCTTATGATGGACTCTCCACTCACATTTTTAAAGCCTATTGTGGATTGATGAGTTTTTGTTACTGGAATTTTTTTGGTGAGGTTTGAACAAGTAAAAAAGTTTCAATTTCGGCCCCTTATTACATCTCTGTATCGTCTATGCTTAAGGAGCATTATCTATTATTAAATTGACATGTCCTGTTTTATAGTTAGATATTTTGTACCCTCCCTCGTCCTAAAGGCCTATGCAGGCTCTTTGAATCAAATAAAGACACAAAACACCAAAACTAAAATTGAGAAGTATAATAAATTATCTTCCCGTAGGGTATGGTGTGGAAGGAATAAAAAACTTATTTTATCTACGGTCTTTTGACTTTGTTTTATATCATAAACATAATTATTTCAACTTGTTTATGTCCCGATGATGGCTGTAATATCGCCGACGGGACATTAAGCAACTAACAATCAATCAATCAATCATATTTTTACTCCAACGCGACGGAAGGACCTAGCATGCAATGGTCTTCGTTCGTCCGCCCGTCAGTCACACTTTTGTGAGCGCTGCTGAACGGATTTTGATGAAATTTTGTTGGATTGTTTGTCATGATATGTAGTTGATCATATCATATCGCCATTTTGATTCGACAAATTTTACACGAATAAGAGTCTTGTAATGAGACTTTATTGACTTTTGAACTGTATGTAGTGTAATCCTAAAATCATTAAAATTGAACACTTTATTTTGTTTCAACATTTATAACGTGAGTGGAAAAGGACAATTTATTTTAACTCAATAGTAGTTTCTATTTTTTTATGTTTCAGAAGAAGATTTTGAATCATTTATCATCGATGACGGCATAGACAATTTAGATTCTAGGGGAAAAAGAAGATCAAGTATCTTTCGTGAACAGCATGAATTGACAAGTTTATTGTCATTCAATAAAGCCTAGAGGTCTTTTCTGCTCAAATGGATTGTTCCAGTTACACATAAAAGAAGCAAGATGCACCAATGGGAGCATTCCAAAAGAGCGAAGGCCAAACCGATCAACACAAAATGAAGCCAGCAGGAACAAACAAGAAACACAAAAACACGCAAGCATCAACTGACAACATGAACTCAAGTAGTAACGAAAGTTAACTCGGGTGCTCCAGAAGAGTAAGCAGTTCCTGCCTGTTGAAACATACCGGTCGCGTTACCAATGATCAACACAGCTTGTCAAATCCAGTATAGGAGAACAAAACATGACATTATAAATGTTTTTTTTATTTATGGGGTATCATGCTGAGCTTAAGATATTTTGATTTTTCTCAGGGAGCCATTATTATGCATTATTATTTTTTGTTGTTTTTTTGTTTGTTTCTGAAATTAACAAAGTGCTTGATAATCACAATAAAATTTAAATTGCCACTAAACCTGGATAATCATGCTGTTTTGACAAGTTTTGGCTAAAGTATTCAACCTTTGTTAATTTGAATTCAATAGATCTACCGCAAAGAAGGTACTTTTTTAAAACTTCAATAGTAAATTTAAATCTTGATTTAACTAATAGAAAAGCTATAAAGTAATCATGGATGTTAGAATCATGATGTACATGTACAGTGTATATAATTCGACTTTCATTTCCAGGCTTGTGACTGGCAAGTTGACAGTGGCAGTTCAGAACAATGTATAATACTTGAAGTGAAAACAAACAAATATCAAATTATACGACTTAATCTCATGCTGAATAAGGTTCATCGAAGTAAAACATGGTTAAAACATTTGTAAATTTTAAATCATTGAACAGCAAGTCCGTGTCTGCCACCATACCTTGGCTGCATTACTCACCACCCACCAATGCTTTATTTTTCTTTTCTCATCCATTTAAAATAAATCCATTTCTTTTTTTTTCTCTCTTTTGGAATTTTCCTCATAAAACTACTCTATTTGTCTCGCCTGCGACGAATAGTCGCTGAAAGGTATTACTTTCCGGCGGCGTAAACTTTTTATAAGCTTTTTGTGGACAATGAATTGCTTGAAAAGTATAATAGCTAGGCATCTGATATTCGGTATACAGACAGTTCAGGTTATGGTCTACGCAACTGTCACCATGCCGTGTGACTTTTATACTTTTGTCCGAGGGAATTACTGATGATTGCCTTAGAAGAGCGAAACGAATGATACATTTTTTCATAGAAACCGCGCCTATTCCAAGACTTATCAGTGTTACACTTAAAAGCTTTAGAAAAATTGTAAATGGATTTTTGATGATAATGAAGTTTCGATTGGTTTTACAGAAGCACTGCTAAGATTGAAAACTTTGAAAATATTATCCTCATGTATGCCTTCTTAACGGCACTCATTCATTTAGAGCTAGGAACATAATACTGGCAGCCTTAGATCACAACCATCACTTTAACAGGCCAGAAAAAATAAAGAAATATGGTTCAGTCAGGTAAGTGCATTAGAAGGCATCTCATTATAAAAAATTATAATGTCCTTGTATCAAGGAAGTGAAGTGTATACTGGTTTACATGGTTAGAAGCCCATGTCAAGACGCACAAATGGCCGTATTCCCTTGGTACTTACATACTACCCACATAACATCGTTGTACTAGACATTCTGTTGCACAATTTCAAGTCCATTGTCTTGAAGGACGAACACATGTCGACAGTGTTCGACTAACCACCCCTGACTGCTTTTCGCAAAGGTAAGAGTTGAGGCAACATCTTGTTTCCAGTTTATTTGACAAATCCAACAGACGTCCTCGCACTGACTTTTCAGGCACCATGGGTTGTGGTCAATCCGTCTACGTCGCATTTGTGTTTTACCTGGGAGACTGAGGAGATAGTGGGGCCCTCAAACACATTCAAATTAAAGAACGGTTTCACCAGGATATCTGAAAATGTCATCTACGCCATCCGCTGTGCTAAGTGGTGTAAAATCTGTATAGGGGTGCGAGTGAGTGAGTGAGTTGGTGTTTAACGCCCGTGCATCGCTATATAGGTTATTTACAGGCGATGAACATGAAAAGGATGATAAAATGAACATGAAATGATGATGAAAAATTGGGTTGGGGTGGGTAACAAAGGACCGGTTAATTTTGAGGAACCACAGGAAAAGAGGAGAGGTGGGAGAGGTGGGTTGGGGCGGAAAATCTAGCCTATATGGTTCACTACTTGGCGGTCCACAAAGGGGTCTTTTACGTGCATGAAGCGTGGCACTCTCCACACATGTTGGCCCACTATGGTCGGCGGTCAGGGTTTCCGTATTATAGACCTGACAACCCCCGCGGACGAGGGCCACCCTATTCAGCCACCTAGGGTACACACTTGGTCGCTCTGTGACCCGACGTCAGAATTGTTTGTATGTCGAAGATTGAATATATTTATATTTTTTAGTATTTGCCGAGAATTGAATATTGTTTGTATGTCGAAGATTGAAAATATTTTTTTCAATGTTTGCCGAGGATTCCACATATTAAGTCATTTCAGTGTTTGCATGTCGAAAATTAAATATAATTAGTTTTTCTAGTATTTGCCGAGAATTGAATATTGTTTGGATGTCGAAGGTTGTAAATATTTTTTTCCAATGTTTTCAGAGGATTCAATATATTTAGGTCCCGTGCGGGGCCCGGGTGGCGAATAGGCCCGCAGCAGAGCCTAGCTTGTCGTAAGAGGCGACTAAGGGTCTTGGGATTCTGACGTCGGGTCAGTGCTCAGCCCACAGAGCGACCAAGTGTGTACCCTAGGTGGCTGAATAGGGTAGCCCTCGTCCGCGGGGGTTGTCAGGTCTATAATACGGAAACCCTGACCGCCGACCATAGTGGGCCAACGTGTGTGGAGAGTGCCACGCTTCATGCACGTAAAAGACCCCTTTGTGGACCGCCCAGTAGTGCACCACATAGGCTAAATTTTCCGACCCTACCCACCTCTCCCCTTTTTCCTGTGGTTCTTCAAAATTTACCGGTCCTTTGTTTCCCACCCCATCCCCATATTTCATTTATCATCATCATTTCATGTTCATTTTATCATCCTTTTCATGTTCATCGCCTGTAAATAACCTATATAGCGTTGCACGGGCGTAAAACACCAACTCACTCACTCACTCAATATATTTAGTCATTTCAGTGTTTCCATGTCGAAGATTGAATATATTTAGTTTTTCTAGTATTTGCCGAGAATTGAATATTGTTTGGATGTCGAAGGTTGTAAATATGTTTTTCAATGTTTTCCGAGGATTCAATATATTTAGTCATTTTAGTGTTTGCATGTCGAAGATTGAATAAATTTAGTTTTTCTAATATTTGCCGAGAATTGAATATTGTTTGGATATCGAAGATTGAATTTTTTTTTCAGTGTGTGCCGAGGATTCAATATATTTAGTCATTTCAGTGTTTGCATGTCGAAGATTGAATATATTTATATTTTTTAGTATTTGCCGAGAATTGAATATTGTTTGTATGTCGAAGATTGAATATATTTATATTTTTTAGTATTTGCCGAGAATTGAATATTGTTTGGATGTCGAAGATTGAAAATATTTTTTTTCAATGTTTGCCGAGGATTCCACATATTAAGTCATTTCAGTGTTTGCATTTCGAAAACTAAATATAACGAGTATTGATTGTGACGGCAGCCGTCACAGCTGTTCCCCAAACGAACAAGATGTACCTTAAAGCAGCAAAAATACTGCCTTTTTTCAGTTTTATAGAATGTGCAAATGATATAAAAATATAGAATATATATGTATAATGTTCATGGCGTTTAAACATACCATCTAGGATAATTAAATTTTGGCGTCCATCTTGGATTTAGAAATTTCACGTTTTTGCATTTGACGGAAAAACTGTAAATATCTCTTTAGAAATTTTTAAATATTTTTGTAGTACTTATCAAGCTCTATAATACCACCAATTTTCAAGGTGCTCATCACATGTGTTACTGAGATATGACAATGTCCTATATAATGAACTTTTGCTATTTATTAAGAAAAAGTGGCCATTTAAAAAAATTTCGAAGTCCTAATGGACACCTCTGATGTGGAGCATAACTGGCAACACCAAAATCTACCAGAATATTAATTTGTATCAAAATCCAAGCACTTTTAAATTTTGGCGGCCATCTTGGATTTTGAAATTTCACATTTTCGCATTTTGCGGAAAAACCGTAAATATCGCTTCAAATTTTTTTTTGATATTTTTGTAGTACTCATCAAGCTCTATAATCCTACCGAGTTTCAATGTCCTGACCACCTAGGTTACCGAGATATAGCAATGTCCTATATAATGAACTTTCGCTGTTTACTCGGAAACGGTGGCCATTTTGAAAATTCCGAAAACGTTGTGCACACCTCTAATATGTGCCCTGTCGCTGTGGAAAGTATCATAAAGCTCAGTCTTCACATCTCTTCGGCTATACCCGGACAAGCGTTTTTTAGAGTGCGGAAGAATAATAAGAATAATAAGAAACGGAGTAAAAACAATATGTTCCCACACTTCGTTTAGGGAACATAATTAGTTTTTCTAGTACTTGCCGAGAATTGAATATTTTTTGGGTGTCGAAGATTGAATATATTTTTTTCAATGTTTGCCGAGGATTGCCTGATTGACACCCGAAAAATTGACTTTTTTATTTGTGGACCGATTTTCAAAATCTTTTTTTCATTGGAATCCTTGTGAAAATCCGTGCCTGCGTTTTTCAATCAGATTTGCAATATCTCTTACCGTTTTTGAGAATTTAGGGGTCAAAGGGGCCAAAAACGCCGTTTTTAAAAGTTTGTCATTTAAACCAAAAACTAAGTTGTAGTGGGCCTGCCAATTGTTATGAAGTTTTAATATGATGATTATATCCACGAAAGGAATATTGGTTTTGTATTTGGGGTTTGTAGCCCCTTCTGTTTTAGAGAAAAGGGCCAAAAAGGGCTAAAACGGGTGTATTAGAATGTTTATCATTCATTCGATTTGCGAAATATTTCTTTATTGAATTCATCATTAAATTCTATCTACTTATTGTGTCAATGATTTTGATATGTATTTCACCATTACATTGCTACAGGGGGGCTAAAGACAGGCCACGCCCACAAAATCAACTTATTTATTTGTGGTCCGATTTCAAAATTTTTTTTTCATTGGATTTCTTGTAAATATGTCTGCCTTATTTTTTAATCGGATTTGCAATATTTTTACCGTTTTTGAGAAATTAGGGGTCAAAGGGCCAAAATTGTAAATTAATACATGTATATAAATAAGGCTTTTTGTATTAGATGTTGATGTAAATATAAATGTGTCAAAAATGCATTTTTAAGTCCACCACAGGATGCATGTGTCAAAAAGCTTTGTAAGTCCACCATGGGCTTCATGTGACCAAAGCAATTCAAAAGTGGCTCGGAAAACCCTTAGTAGATGCCCAACTGAGCAGGAATGGGCAGACATGGTACGACTCATCATGCTAAAGCTGTGTACTAAATTTGAAATTAATCCCTATTAGCCGATAACTTTGTTAAGAAAGTTAGTAATAGACAGACGGACAAAGTGATTGCAATATAGCCCCTCTCTTACAAGTGGGTGTATAAAAATATGAAGACATGTTGGTTCTGCTGGGGATTTAAACCCCAACCTTTCACTCAAAAGTGAATGTACTTGTCATTATACTAGCAGAACTTTTTCAATAGATACAATATTTAAGGGTTTTTTGTTGTTGAATATGACCCAACTAATGTCTGGTACATTTAAGAATTAACTGTAATAATTTTTTGGTTTATCGAACCATAAACTAAACTTTTCATGGTGCACATTGAATAATCCATGAATATTTACACATGTCAATCACATTGCACGTGGCGCTCGTCAAAAATTGTTAAAATCAGACCAGAAATAAAAAAGTTTCAATTACGGCCCCTTTTTACATAACGAGTGAAAAAGGGGATGGTCGCAAAAATTAATTCTCAAATTTGGATTCGCTACTTGACAAGAATAAACTTGCCAAAAAAATTTCAAAATCAGACCACAAATAAATAAGTTTCGATTTTGGCCCCATTTGGCCCCTAATTGCATAATGGGGAAATAGGGGGGTTACAAAAATTAATTCTTAATTTTGTATCCGCTATTTGACAAGAACAAACATGCAAACAAAATTTTCAAAATCGGACCACAAATAAAAAAGTTTCAATTTTGGCCCCTTTTGGCCCCTTATTACATAATGGGGAAAGAAAAGGGGGCAAAAATTTATCAGGTTAATTCTTTTATTGTAAGAAACATTCTTGACAAATTTCACAGCAATAGACCAACTAAGACCAAAGAATTTCGAAACAAATAAAAGGGGGACCTCCAAAATCAACCCCATTTATCCTTTTATGGTAAGAAACATCACTATCAATTTTCATAGCAATCGGAAAACTAGAACTTAAGTTATTGTGGAAACAAACAAAAAAGTAGTATTTTTGGCCCTTTTTTGGCCTCTAATTTGTAAACCAAAAATGGGGGAACCCTCAAAATCAATCCCATCCATCCTTTTATAGTAAGGAACATTATTGTCAAATTTCATAGCAATCGGATAACTAGAACTGAAGTTATCGTGGTAACACTAAAGTTAACAGACGAGGCAGATGCGGACGACGATATACGTCCGCAATTTTTTTGCGGCGTATAAAAACCTAAGAACTGGGTAATCAGTAAGTAGAAGTTCTACGAGTCTTTTAAAAATTGCTATACATCATATGGTACTAAAGGATAAAGCAGTATACAAAATATCAGAACTCTTCATGATCATCAAGTAGTTGCTTAGAAAACGGTGACAGAAATTTTGTATGTATGTACACTAAAACCTAAAGTATTTGGTAAACAGGAAGTAGATGACCTAGGATTATTAAATCGGTATACACCATTTGTTACTATAGGATAAAGCTATAGGCAAAATATCAGACCTCTGTGTCATGTATTTGCTGTGATGGAAATTGTGTTACCGAAGGACAAGGGTAAAACAGTAACCCCCCCCCCCTCTTCTTTGAAGCGTGGGTATAAATAGGTTACTACTATGATTAATTAAATGGTCTGTGCCTTTAGACACTATAGTCCAATGCTTTTGGCTATTAAAAATTCCTAGAGAGAGTAAAAATTTAATAATTTGTTTTTACATGTGTACAGAGAAAGATATGATTTTCCCGGTTCAGGCTTGTGGCTAAAAACACTTTTGGCATATAATGTGATTTACACCATAATTTTATCCAACATAGGTACCAATTTGACAAGACAGCCCTTTTAGAGGAACTTGACAGTTATGAAGCAGGAGCAACAGTGAACTGGACAGAACTAGCACGATAATATAATGTTAGAAATAAAGAGAACATTCAACCCAGAATAAAAATCAGAAATTTGATATGTCTGAAGTTATTTGCTATGCATGCAACCAGAAGGGTCATTTTGCTAAAAATTGTCCAAATAAAGATAAAAATCAAGATCAAGCCAAACCCATTCCCTCTCAGGAGAGTCAAAAAGATGGTAAATTTGCATCTTATACTGCAGCTGTTGGGATGTTAAGTACAGCTCGTATGATCAGGGTAAATGTTAATATACAAGGTATACCAGTTAATGCAATAGTAGACACTGGCGCCCAAGTTTCACTTTTGAAAGACATCATATATGACAGTCTCAAATACAAACCAAAAGTCGTAAGAACATCTACCCTGCATGCAGCAGGGAGAGATATGACAATGACCTGTAATGTTATAGACCCTCTTTATTTTTAGATAGATTCTGAGCGGTTCAAAGAAGAACTATATGTAGGACCATTAGAGTGTGAAATGCTATTGGGTTTAGATTTCTTAGAGCACAATGTTTCAATCCATATGGGTAGAAGAGAATAATAGTTTTGTGGTAAGCTTGTCCCATTCCAGTTAGTGGAGGGTGTTCAAGAATTTGTACCAAAGATTCACAGGGTAACTACACAGTAGTACAGCCAAGGTTAGAGGTCAAGTTATCAGGTAAAGATGGAATCGAAGATATTGAAACTACGATAGACACAGTAATGGTAGAGACTTTTACAGTAGATGATAAAGCTACATTTATTCAGCCTAGAGTGATATGTTCTAGAAGTAGTCCACATATCTGTTATATGACAGATACAGATGGGGTCCTGGTAGAAGAGAACCAAGGAATGTATTACAGTGAACTATATCAGGAAGTTAAGTCCCTTAGAGAAGACCCAAGGGTACAAGTACACTTACTCAGAGGAGTGGAGTCAAGATCTGGTGGACAGACTTGTCCAGGTGAGGAGGAGCTTCCCTGGAACTTGCTGGGGTTAAGGGTAAAACTTCCAGTTGAGGTACAGAGTTTAGAGGAAATACTGTTGGCTGATGGCCTGGAGGTTTATGGCCAATGATGGCTTTGATCTATGTAAGTACACTGTTACCAGGACAGGAAGTCCAGGTCGGAATGGTGGTTTTAACTGTAATATGTTTCCAGTAAGGGTAATAAAGATAAATAGACCTTACCACTGTAATAACCCTAGAACAAGAGGCTCCCAGGAGCCTGAATCGCTCACCTGGTCTTAATGTCAACTCTTTGAAGACTTTTGTATAGCTAAATCAGCTGAATGTTTAAGCAATTAAAAGCTTTTCTCTATCTTCAATAGTTTTCATTCCAAAGCAAAAAACACTATTTTTCACCTTTAAAGAGCCATAACCCCTTAAAGGGGTCATCTGACAACTTAGACCCTAAAAAGACTTTTGAAGAGCTAATTAAGCTGAACATTTAAGCAAGCAACATCTTTTCTGTATCTGCAAAAGTTTTCTTTCTTTAGGCCAAAAACACTTTTTTTGCCTTTAAGGGGCCGTAACCACTATAAGGGGTCATCTGGCAACTTTGACCCTATGGAAACTTTTGTAGAGCTAAATGAGCTGAACATTTAAGCAAGCAACAACTTTTCTCTATCTGCAATAGTTTTCATTCCATAGGCCAAAAACACTATTTTTTGCCTTCAAGGGTCTGTAACCCCTATAAGGGGTCATCTGACAACTTCGACCATATGAAGACTTGTGTAGAGCTAAATGAGCTGAACATTTAAGCAAGCAACAGCTTTTCTATATCTGCAATAGTTTTCATTCTAAAGGCCAAGAACTCTATTTTATGCCTTTAAGGGGCCATAACCCCTATAAGGGGTCATCTGACAACTTTGACCCTATGGAGACTTTTGTAGAGCTAAATGAGCTGAACATTTAAGCAAGCAACAGCTTTTCTCTATCTGCAATAGTTTTCATTCTAAAGGCCAAAAACACTATTTTTTGCCTTTAATGGGCCGTTACCCTTATAAGGGGTCATCTGACAACTTCGACCCTATGGAGGCTTGTGTAGAGCTAAACGAGCTGAACATTTAAGCAAGCAACAGCTTTTCTCTATCTGCAATAGTTTTCATTCTATAGGCCAAAAACTCAACTTTTTGCCTTTAAGGGGCCATAACCCCTATAAAGGGTCATCTGACAAGTTTGACCTTATGGAGACTTTTGTAGAGCTAAATGAGCAGAACATTTAAGCAAGCAATAGCTTCTCTCTATCTGCAATAGTTTTCATTCTAAAGGCCAAAAACATAAAAAAAAAATGCTATTTTTCACCTTTAAGGGGCCGTAACTCCCATAAGGGGTCATCTGACAACTTCGACTCAAAGGAGGGTTTTGTAGAGCTTTTGATGCTGAAGCAGTAGCATGGCATCAGATTTCATCTATCTCTTATAATTTTTGATTTACAAGCCAAAAACAGTAGTCTGACCCCCCTGGTCTATTTTTAGCAACGGCGGCCATGTTTTTCGACGAATCAAAAATCACCACATCAGTTCTGTGGGGGATACCCTAAAGTACCACCAGACCAAATTTGGTTTGAATCTGTGCAGCCGTTTCATGGGAGAAGAAGTTAGAAGAAAAGCTAACGACGACGACGGACGCCAAGTGATGGCAATAGCTCACATGGCCTTTGGCCAGGTGAGCTAAAAAGGGTAGCCAGGCAGTTAATAATGATGTTATATTTCATTTCAGTTATTGGTAGTCATAAACCAAAAACTTTAAAGATCATGTCTCAGGAAAAGAAAATAAAGAACCCTGCTTTTAGTAGGGGGAGAGGAAGAGGAATAGCAGAATTCACTCGGGAGGAGTTGAACCAAATGCTTAGAGAGAAGCAGGAGAGTACTGAAGTACCAGATATAGCCCAACTGGTGGAAGCCAGATTTGTTAGGGGCAGATGGTTAGCTAGAGCCTCCAAGTGTCTTGTGCGAGGATGTGATGTCCGAGACAGAACAATCAAGAGACACGTGGTAAAGTGTCATTTGTCATCTGCTTTTACCTTCCAAGCGGAACCTGGGAATGGAGTACATCAGATACGACAGATGGAGGTTTTGGGACAAATTGCCCAGTGGATACTGGGGAGTGGAGCCAATGTCTATAGAATAAACTTATAAAGAATTTATAAACACATAAAAACAAAAACAAAATATAGATGCATTTAACACATGAACGCTTGCAGACACACGTAAAAGAAAGCACAAAGGACAACACATAAACATGTAAGGCATATCAAAAGCATAGATAGTAGCCTACACATGAAGTTCTAAACAACCTGCTGACTATAGCAAGCAGACCGTCGTCGGCGAGGACTTTGCTATATTTAACATCAAACTAAATGAATGTCTAGAATATAATCAAACAATGTTACTGTAATTTCAACCCTGAAAATCATCTGACAAACATATTTTGATTTTTGAGTGCCCTCAGCGAGGATCGAACTCACAACATTTGGGACATCTACGGCGTATGCGCCTAGCTAACAGAACAGAGGTTGTAACCACTACACCATCCTAGGCTTCTCACATCAAACTACATGTATACAAACATGATCCCCTGTATGTTCCAATTAATTCTGACTTGTCGGTGTTTATCATAAAAAATTACAGTATTTTGATATTCATTCGGAGTTTCAAGCTAGCTAAGAAGTTGAGTACAGACAATTTTAATAAACAATCTTCATTCACACAACTCAAGCCTATGGCCGTGGAGCTCTCCCTTTTTTATTTGGCATTTGATATACGATTACGCCAAAATTTCGTATTGTTACAGTTTTGTCGTAATCGTATTCTTTGCCAAGATACTTTACTTATGGCTGGAATTTCCAAGACAAGACATTACCATGTATTAAAACAAAACAAAAACGCCTGTGTAATGAAACCTCCATGAGAATAAGATAATTCTCAATATGCATAGTTTAGACTACATGTAATGGATGTAATGTTTCCATCAATGTTTATTTTGCACGGAAGATATGCGGACAATTTTTGCAGTGTAAACACTATTTGGTGGTATACATGCATGTGAGCAATTTTAGATACTAGAAGAAGAAACTGTGACAGCTTGTATAAAAGGTCCGCATATGCATGAGTTAATATTTAAAAACCCTTATAAACTTAGGATTTAATAAAGTTAATAATGCTTTCGAATCACTTTTAGGACAATTTTTGTCACGATGTGCTTGACCCCCGAATTTGATTGAACGGTCTACAATCCATCTATTTGAAATTTCTTGAATGAACACTCATACTCATACTGGTATTTAAGATGTGAAAAATAAACGAATATGTTCGTAAAAAAGCGAGGCACAAGTATTCAGTGTAATTATGAAATGCATGTCTTAAGTTTCTGGTTTGTACAAACATACATAGTTTAGTCATTGCTTTACTCTGAAGCAGAACATTTTAAGGTTATCAGGGAGATGAAAAGGACAGGGTAAAAAATGAACATGAAATGATGATGAAGAGAAACATTGGGGATATAGTAGACAATCGGATATGGCATTGTAAAATGGAAAAAGGGGGGGGGGGGGGTAAAATCGTACAGTAAAGCCATCTGCATAAGAATTGTGCGAGTAAATTACGACGAAGAACGTGACATTTTTTCCCAACCTGATGCATCACCATTGTTTGCATTCAGGTTTTCCGCCGTATGTTTCCTGACTTCTAAAACTTTGATAATGAAACGGTCGGCCCATTCAACAACCTGGCTCTCACATCCCAGTCGCAGCCGGGACCGACGATAAGTCTAAGATCTAAAGCGCTCTTAAGTGGACTTTTACCGACAAGCTTTATAAAGCGATGTTACCGGCCAATGCGACACCCGAAACCCACACTGGCTTCCATTTTTGTGTTAAAAATCGTTCAATCATTTTAATATCAAAACAAGTATTTTACTCATTATTTTTTTCAACACCGAATAAAACTACACAATAATACTGTACTTTTATATCATATTTCTATGTCCCATCTACGAAAGTAGGGGGGGGGGGGCTATAGTGATCGGATCGTTGTGCAAATATATACAAATGTTGGTCTTTGCATACATTTAAAAAACATTTGCACACCTATGTAAATTGAACATTTCATCCAGTGACATTCTTCCAATACATTATTTAACTACGAAGTTAGATTTAAATCATTTTACAACAAAAGCTGTTTTGACTTGCAGATTTTGGAATGTGAGGATATCCCAGCGGGGTGTATTCCATTGAAACAAAAATTCCAAACACCAGATATAACAGACAACATCAGGAACCTAACTCTTTATCAAAGAGTCTCCCTGGAACTTTGTTGTCATTTGTATTTCGAACACACGTGAAGGTTAGCACTGCTGGTGGAGTTTTCAATTCCCCGAGGTTATTCCGCTCCGGCACCAACACTTTTGAGTTGGAGAAAACATCAAAGCTTTAAATTATCCGTCTAAATTTCTAAATTGTCTAAACCCTAAGGTTCTTCCTACCCCAGACATAGGTTGATTATCTTAGTAATAATTTGGTTCCCCAGTTTGGTATTTTCGGTTTTACTGATCTATGCTCTTCATATTCAGATAGTATTTGGCATTTTCAATAATTTTGGTAGAGCGCCTCTGATGAGTCTTGAATAGACGAAACGCGCGTCAGGCGTAGCAAAATTTATTGTCTGGAACTTTGTTGTCATTTGTATTTCGAGGGAGTACTCAATAACGTAAGTTTTAAGCATGTCACATTGTTTATCCACCAAGTATCCTTTTTGGTCTACTGTTTTGGTTTTTTTTTTTGGTTGTTTTTTTTTGCTATTGGAAATATTAAAGCATAGGGACGGAGTTCCGGGTCGTAATGTTTTAAGTTTTCAATCTACATATTGTCCTCATTGGAATGCTTCACAATATATACCCATGATGAATCTTATTGCTTCTTAAACGTGAAGTTTCCTCAAACCTAGTCCTTGTCTTGCATTTATGTATTTTGTTTGGTTAACCATGAAAATTCAATTATTAAATAGTTGGATTTTTATTCAAAAGTTTGCGATGATGTAATTTTGATCTAATTTCATATTTCAGATCATTTCAAATATTGAGAAACCAACATACTACTTGAAGAAAGTACAATTAGAAATGACAAATGGCACTTTAGCAGAAATAAAGATTTGGAACATTACCAAACCCTTGCCGGAGATTACGTCTACTGTGATAATCAAAAACATTGAAGTGATAGATGTAAAGATGTTGATCTTTACATCAACACCATCAACAGATAAAGAAATTGTTCAAACTCGTACGATTAGGACGGATTGTCATTTTACTTTATATATATGGAAACATATCACTCTACAGATTTATCAAAATCTTTATTAAACATGGTTACTTTCCAAATCGGTTAAATTTTTTTGCACGTAAAAAAATACATAAGATACAAGTATGTAAGGCGCATTAAAAACGAAAATTGTTACTTTTTTTTCAACATATGAAAATATGAAAATGTCAAAAATACAACTTTTACCGAATAGTATAAGATGTCAAACCGAAGCCTCCAAGAGACATCAGGTTAGAAGATATTGAGATGGGGAATAAGTGTACACGACACGGACTACAAAATAAACGACAATTAAAAAAAATCCAGTGTCGCTTTGACACATTTCTTTGTATATTAAAATATGTTATTTAAGGTTTGCTTTTTATTTGCAGACGGTCACTGCATCAGAACTCGTTTCTTTCAACAACACACTAGTGAGTGAGTGAGTGAGTTGGTGTTTTACGCCCGTGCAACGCTATATAGGTTATTTACAGGCGATGAACATGAAAAGGATGATACAATGAACATGAAATGATGATGATATATGAAATATGGGATGGGGAGGGAAACACAGGGACGGTAAATTTTGAAGAACCACAGGAAAAGGGGAGAAGTGGGTAGGGGCGGAAAATTTAGCCTATGTGGTGCACTACTTGGCGGTCCACAAAGGGGTCTTTTACGTGCATGAAGCGTGGCATTCTCCACACACGTTGGCCCACTATGGTCGGCGATCGGGGTTTCCGTATTATAGACCCTATTCAGCCACCTAGGGTACACACTTGGTCGCTCTGTGGGCTGAGCACTGACCCGACGTCAGAATCCCAAGACCCTTAGTCGCCTCTTACGACAAGCTAGGCTCTGCTGCGGGCCTATTCGCCACCCGGGCCCCGCACGGGACACAACACACCAGTCCAGTCTGTTTTGAAAAGTAATATTTAATTTTAGATTAAATTAAAAATAGTCACTGTATCACATAAGGGCGTGATAAGGGGGTTATTTTAAAGACATAGAACCTATCATTTTCGCAATTTAAAAAAAAATAACGAAATTCACACAATGTGAAGAATTCAGTGTAAAACATTTCAAGAAACTGTTAAGATTTCAAAAAACCTACCAGAAAGTATTCTTTTCAGATAAAAATACAGAAAGAAAATAGTGTCAAAAAGAGGACAAACTAAGTATAAAATATAAACACTTGCGGGTACCGGTAACTGTGAAACAAAAAGAAACCAACAAAGCAGCCCTTAAACATGTATTTACATGTATATATTTAATGCATGATGATGTAAAGTAATTTTAGCCTGTAAAGATTGCCAGGTTTGGACTTCAGTTGAAGGGGACTCTATAGAATGTCAGACAAATAAAAATGTATGTCAATTTCTTGATTCTCTACCTACTGTCATGACTGTACCTTTAACATGCTAAAGTTTTTATTGGCATTTTTGAACAAGCACCGTTAAAGTTGAGGTTGCTTCCCCGTTGACTCGATGTAAAATAATAAAAAAAAGATAATACTAATTTCCCTACCTAATAGTACAGGTCCCTATTTATCATGTTCATGCTATACATATTTTAAGAGTAGGAAGCAGGAAACAAGCGGCTCTCAAGAGCCTGAATCGCTCACCTGAATTACACAGGTACATATATTTGTAGATATTATTGTGCTTAACCATATGCGATTTAAATTTCTGAAATATCTTGATTAATTTTCAAGATATTGGGCTTAAGAGTTAATATGGCAAAAATTAGGAAAAAGAACAATAACTCCCACATCAGCAATCATATCTTTTCAGAAATTTCAGGACAGGTAGGTCTTAATATGCTGATCACTTTTGATTCTTGCACAATTTTGATATCTGAAACCATTTTTGAGCTATTGACAAAAAATGCAATTTACCCCTATGTTTCTATTTTTAGCTATGGCGGCCATGTTTTTTTACAAATAAAAAATCTGAACGATAGAGTTGTAGCATATAAGCTATTAAACAAGTGTGCCATGTTAAGATGCAGTTGGTTTTACCATGTCAAGCAAGTTAATCTTTGAAATTCAGAGGAAAAGTAATGAAAAATGGTAAATTTTGTTGTTTTAAGGATAATAACTGCTGAAAAAAATGGTCCTACAGCTTTGACCTAAATACATGAAATGTAGATCTTGATGTGCTTAATCATATGCAACTTAAATTTTAAAATATCTTGAACAGTTTTCAAGATATAGGGCTATTAAAGTGCAAAATTTTGAAAAAATCCAGAAAAAGGGCAATAACTCCTACATCGGTTGTTGGATCTTCTTGAAATTTTCAGAGCAGGTAGATCTTGAGATGCTGATCACTTTTATCCCCCATCAGAATTTTGATATCTGTAACTATTTTTGAGTAATTAGCAAAAACCTGCAATTTACCCCTATGTTCTATTTTTAGCCATGGTAGCCATATTTTTTGACGAATCAAAATTCCGAACGATAGAATTGTACACATAATGCCATTAAACAACTGTACCAAGTTTAGTTGCAAATGGACTTATGGTGTCAGACAAGTTAATCTTTGAAATTCAGGGGAAAAGTAATGAAAAATGGTAAAATTTGATGCTTAAAGGGCCATAACTCCTAAAAGAAATGGTTCTACAGCTTTGACATAATTACGTGAAATGTAGATCTTGATGTGCTTAATCATATGCAATATGAATTTTTAAAATATCTTGTATAGTTTTCAAGATATAGGGCTATTAAAGTGCAACATTTTGAAAAAAAAAATCCAGAAAAAAGGCAATAACTCCTACATCTGTTGTTGGATCTTCTTGAAAATTTCTGGGCAGGTAGATCTTGAGGTGCTGATCACTTTTACCCTATGCAAGAATTTTGATATCTGTGACCGTTTTTGAGTTATTTGCAAAAAACTGTATTTGACCCCCCTGTTCTATTTTTAGCCATGCAGCCATGTTTTTTTACGAATCAAAAATCCGAACGATAGTTTTGTACACATAGTGCCACTAAACAACTATACCAAGTTTGGTTGCAATTGAACTTATGGTGTCGGACAAGTTAACGTTTGAAAAATTGTTTACAGACGACGACAGACGACGACGACGACGGACGCCAAGTGACGGTAAAAGCTCACATGGACCTTCGGTCCAGGTGAGCTAACAAATATTATTTCTATTTGGCCTAACAATGGATTAATCGATTCAGAACTTCATCTTTCATACTTAAAAAAATATAGAATACCTTGTGGGGATACTTCGGTTTCCCTTTCTTCAGCACTCGCGGACCACGCTCCCTGAAAGCACATCTTGTGGATTTCTGGATCTTCACTGATGTTACGTCTGTGAAAGTGGCATTGTCCAATGTCTCTCGTGTTCTGAAACATTGAATGGCGTAGTTCATTCTCGTCGGTTTGTTCACTTCACGTACGATCTGGCTTTAACCGACAAGCTTAGCGCTGCTGCGGGCCTATTGGCTACCGAAACCCGGACGGTTTGTTTTGGTTTGCATACAGGTTAGGTTTGGACACATCTGTAAATGAGATAATTCACTTTTTATATGCAAGTTTAAACTGATTTTTTTGTACAGATCTTAGTTTTGATAGGTTTGAAGTCACAACTATAGTTCTTTTGTCCTTATACTTATTATTATCTAATATTTATACTTTTTATATCAAAATTATATGAATATTCATGAGTTGGGTCAAGTCATGTGAACCCTTGTGGGTTCTGGGTGGCGAATAGGCCCGCAGCAGCGCTAAGCTTGTCGGTAAAAGTCCACTATATAGCGCTCAGAAACCTGACATCGGGTCAGGCCGCTTTGCCCACAAAGCGACTGGGATGTGTGCCCCAGGTGGTTGAATGAGGGAGCCCTGACATCGAGAGATGCGGGGTCGTCAGGCGATAATGCGGAAAACCTGACCGCTTACCATAGTGGTGCACCTAGCTACAATAATGTGGCTCCTTTGACATCTTTGATAGGGCGGAGCTACAATGCAGTACCATTCTTAGTAATGGAGCTAATCGAATTAACAAAGCTTCAAGATGGTTCGTAATTACCAATAACACTCTGAATTACTTTGAGTTTATAAACTCTTTTGTCGAAAGTCATAGGTAATTATTAATTTATTAGAAAACTAACATTTTCAAAATTCTGATCATGAGCTTCATTATAAAGTTCAGGAACAAAAATCCTTAAAAAAATATGATATTTTCACGAAAATCTTTAAATTGTGCTAAATGTCGGAAAATTTCAAATAAAGTAATTAACATAAAAAAGGTGATATTTTAATACAAAATTTGACGTCTAATGGATTGAATTGCGCCCGATGTGATTTCGCTTTCGGCGTTGCTCCGTTACAAGCAATGGGACCGCATTGTACATAGCTCCGCCCAATAGGAGCTACAATATTGTAGCTATGGTGCAATGTGTTGGGAAAAATGTCACGTTCTTCGCACGTTAAAGAACCCTGCTGCAGGTCTCGGTAAGAGTAGGACCCGTAGGAACTTATTTAAATTAAGTAGATTGACTAGTTTTCATACTTTTATACTGTTTAATTTTAATTTTTGTCCACTGTCTTTGCATTTTTGTTCTGTTGCCAACACTAAGAAAATTGAAAAAATTCAAGAGCGAGCACTAAGATATGTATATTCCGATTTTGAGTCTTAATATGAAGATCTATTAGTTAAAGCAAAATAGCCTTCATTACATATAAGACGAATTAGAACCATAGCTATAGAAACTTTTAAAATATTACATGACTTAGCTCCACCTGTGTTATCAGACCTTGTTAATAAACAGAATCATATTTATAATTTCAGATATAATAACTTGTTGCAGATACAGATCCACATGTAAAAACAAGGTATGGGAAACAATCTTTCAGGTATGCTGCTCAAGTCCGCTGGAACTCACTGCCTGAACAATTCTAATTTTAATCAATTAAAGGCCATGATTTCCAGTTGGGAGGGCAAATCTTACACATGCATTGCATGTGAGCACTAAAGGACAAGGTATGATAAGTGCTAAATTTGGCCCCCTAATTTACCATTTTTTTTTAAATGATTGAACTAAGGTTGAATTATTCTAGATCAGTTCTTAGATAAACAAGGTATAGTAATATAACACTATTTTTAACTAAATCTTGTTTATTACGTCACAGTGACGTCATCAAATATCCCGTGCGGGGCCCAGGTGGCGAATAGGCCCGCAGCAGTGCCTAGCTTGTCGTAAGAGGCGACTAAGGGTCTTGGGATTCTGAAGATTTAACGTAACGTATCCCCTTAAGACCTGATCTTGAACTTTATCACTTTCATCAAGCTCAAGATCAGCAAAATAATGTTCAGATTTTAGATTATATTTTTTGATGTATTTTTACTCTTGTAACAGGAGGGTGGGATGCGCCACACCAGGTGTGCTACATCGTCCCCTCGTGTCTGGCGAACTGTCTTGTACGGTTCGTCCGCAGGGATTGAGCTAAGGCAGAAGGCAATACTCCAAAGATGTTCAGATACTTTATTACATAAATACAAATTTTATCATATTGTTAATTCAACAATCAAGCCAAAAGAACATAATTTAGAACTAAAGAGTGTCAATGCAAGAAAGCTTACTTGCATAAATATGACACCCTTTGAAGGTCCAAAGGTAAGGACATAGATGCCCCATGGTTCAATTCGAACCCAGTACAAAATATAAATAAAACACTTCAATAGTTCAGTTCTCTTTTCAATGTGGTGCATCGGTTCCATAATAATGGCAAAAGTCCATAAAGTTCACAGTAATCATCACTTGAAATTGTCCTCAAATTGAAGTTAAATAATGTTCAAATGTCTCTTATAGTTCTGGTAGAAATCCTTCATTGAAATTTTGTTGGAATATAAAAGTTTTCTCATCCAAGGAGACCATCAATATGATTATTTCATCACGCCCGTAACATTCCTCCCCTCTTAAGACTAAATTTGCTGAATGGAATGAAGCATCAATTAAGTCCAGAGAATGAAATAATCTGTAAGCATCATCTTTACTTCTTCTGTTAATGACCATTCTCCTCAGTTCTTAGACTGGACAATAACATCAGTCATACCATGACACTATAGCAAAGGCTTTTTCAGCCTTATCAGTGTTAGAACTCATCAGCATCAGTGCTGCTAGCAGAAAGCAGACTAAACACACATTAAACATCTTGTCATACTGACCCGGGGGGGGGTCACTTCCATTATAAGATGAGATAGGGATGAGCGAAGCAGAGGTACCAATGGGGTATCCGAATGTCAAAAGTCCGAAAGGGCAGAGACTAAACCAGTAAACACGAACAAGAACGGGACAAAAACAGACAACACGTAAAACATGGAAACACAAAACAACTGAATATCAATCAACAACGCGAACTCCAGTCGAAACAAGAGTGAACTCAGGTGCTCCGGAAGAGTAAGCAGTTCCTGCTTGCTATAGCACACCCGTCGCGTTGCCAATAGTCCATTCAGAGTGTCAAATCCAGTAAAGGAAGACAAAACAACACCTTATGACAAACCAACATCTGCACTCATCTGAGAGATCGAAATCCCATATTTGTCTATTAGTGCATGATGTCTTCCGTAAAATTTCTTGAGTGAAGACAGCAACCGAGGAGCAACATAACCATGTGTGAGCAATTTTTGCGTCAGACGTGTCGCTCTGCTAAGGAAATCGATGTAAGTCCCGCACGCTCTGGAGTAACGAATCAATTGAGATACGTAAACTCCATAAGCTGGAGCTGACGGAATATTGCTACACAAGAAGGGGAAGTTGACGATTGGAAAGTTGAAGTCATCACGTTTGTCATAGAGCCTTGTTGAAAGTCTTCCTTGAGAGTCAATTTCGAGATGTAGATCTAAATATGAAGCAGACTTCCTAGAATCCGTTGTGTCCTTTATCTCAAGCTCCTGTGGATATATGAGATGGAGATAGTCACCAAATCGAGAATTGTTTAGTGAAAGGACATCATCAATATAACGGAACGTGAGGTTGAAAGAGAGAGCTAGTCTACGGTCTTTTTTGTCTAGAAGAGATTGCAAGAAGTCTGCTTCATATGAATGAAGCCGCTGGAATAGGTACCCTTTTCGTGGTCTCAATTATATTAAAAGGGTGTGAAAATTAGATGCTGTTATGTGATAAGGATATGCATTTCCAGATGAGATTATGTCACAAGGTCGGTATGTTGTACCTCAATCAGATGCTGATATCAGAAGCCAATTATCATCTGACTGACATCTAATTTGATAAAGTTACAAACCACAATTGCTCCAGCAGGTGCTCAACCCTGCTCTCCATCATGATTAACCATGTTAATTCCATAATGTTCAAAGTAATGCATTGTACATAATTTATATGAAAAGGTATGCTTTTCTATGCTAATATATGAAAAGGTATACTTTTATCCTCAAAATATATGATTAGGTGTATTTTTTAAAATTTCAAAATATATGATAAGGGTGGGGGTCCCAAGGTGCCAGCGGCTCACCCCTACCAGAAATAGTTTTGAGTGACCCCCCCGGGCATAATGAATAGAGTATTTTACGTAAAGCTCAAACTGTAGTTTGGAATAAACAGGTGTGTGAAATATTTAACTTAGTCAGTAGGCACCGATACTAATATATTCTCAAGTCCTATTAACTTATAAAAGCTGAACTATGCAAATATCTCATAAAGTTTATGAACAATGTAACAATCCACTTAGATAATGAAACACCCTTGGTCTCATGCAACACAGTTGTCTAGATAAGATATACCCCTACTTATAATTTCGGAAGTCATCTTCTAACCTCTAGCAACTAACACGTTCTCATCAACCATATGAGAATAACCACATCTAGTGAAAAGTTCATGTACTGTACAATAATAACTGCGAAATGATAATGCAAAAATGCATTAAACCAATAAAATGTGTATGCAATATGAAAATAAATATTCAAAAATGATATTTTTCTCTAGCTTACTGCTCAATGATCATAACACAATAAACTAATGTTTTACTGAAAAATCTATTCAAATGAAAATATACAAAGGAAAATCTCTGAAAAATTCGACTTAATCAAAATTGCAGTTATAGAATCTGAACATCAAATCTAACATACATAAAATACTAACATATATACATGTGATCACATAAAAATAAAATAGAGCTCACTGAAATCTGAAAAATAGTTTTGCCAAAATTTGATGCCTGTGCACAGGTTCATCGCGTTGCTTCACATCTTGGAGTACTACCTAACTACCAAGTTTCATCTCAATCCCCACAATGGCCACCAAAAATGTAACAGGAGGGTCGGATGCGCCACACCAGGTGTGCTACATCGTCCCCTCGTGTTTGGCGAACTGTCGTGTACGGTTCGTCCTCGGGGATTGAGCTTAGGCAGAAGGCAATACTCCGAAGATGTTCAGATACTTTATTACATAAATACAAATTTTATCATATTGTTAATTCAACAATCAAGCCAAAAGAACATAATTTAGAACTAAAGAGTGTCAACGCAAGAAAGCTTACTTGCATAAATATGACACCCTTTGAAGGTCCAAAGTTACAAATACATAAACACGGGTATGAACGGTTAATTTGGATATGCTATATATCGATATTTCAAGGAGTAACCTCTCATCAGTAGCATTTATATCAAAACATTGGAAGGTCAAATTCCAAAACTCTTGAAAACGAAAAGTACTCAAAACCAAAACGTTCGAACAAGGAAGCCAAATCCAGCACCGAGGATATCGACCATGTGCAATACAAGGAAAGAAACCTGGTGTTTTAAACAATTTTGAATTTAATAAACGGAAATTTCAGCGACAAAAATATTAGAATTTTTATGGTAAATCGTGTCAGACAAGTCTGACTACCAGGCTTGTGATTACCCTCGGGGACCTCTGGTCCACCAGCAGCGGTTATCGCCCAGTGATTTCAAAATTTCACTAGATGTGGTTATTCTCATATGGTTGATGAGAATGGGTTAGTTGCTAGAGGTTAGAAGATAACTTCCGAAATAGATTAGTAGGGGTATATCTTATCTTGACAACTGCGTTGTATGAGACCAAGGGTGTCTCATTATCAATGGCCACCAAAAATGTAACAGGAGGGCTTATCTCCAATACGCAGACAAGCCCCGCTGAAACTCGAAAGGTCTCAGTTTTCCCTCAAAACCTCCGGAATCTACAACCAGTATTGTGTAAGTTCATGTTATTCTCTTTGAATTTGATGCAATGTGCAATTGAGACCGGTTCGTTCCGCTGGGATCTGCGTTAATCTAAGCACTAGCAAACAGACGTGAGAATAGTAAGTTTTAGATATTTATTTAGTGGTTATGTGATTACAAAAATGATGGAAACAATTCAAATATTCAACATAAAAAAATCACCAAAAACGGTTATAAAATTTAACAACAAGTAGAGTTAACAAAAACAATTTATGTTCTCCTTCGCTTCGCTTATCCGAACATAAAATATTTCTAAACTTAATAAAGACTATAACACCAATCAGGGTATGAGTTCCACACTAAACAGCTAGTGCAAAAATTTTATTATTTAACTACATATATAAAGAAAGATAACTCAACAAGTCTCTGACACTGAGGAACGTACATACTATCAATCTACAATGAGAAAAAGAAAACAATATATATATTTATGAAATATTAATGCTTTTAAAATGCAATAAACTAGTCGAACTGGTTTAGTGTGGAAACTTCGATAGCTTAATTACCTGACTGATGGGTATTTATAGTCGCGACTAGGGGAAAGCCCCTCTGCGTCGACTTATACCAATCGGTATAGACTCGCTATGTGCCATGGGTCGTCCAGCCCATGACACACCACCGCCAGTGTTAGCTGCTCCAGAGTATTCTTTGTTATCGCTGGAGCAGGGCCCGTCTTCCACCACGGGGAGGTACTGGTCGGAATTCTGGAAGACTAGCTTAATTACCGCCAAAAACATAACTTATATACCTATACCACATTACTTCTGAAACATTGCGCAGATGAAATAGAACTTGAAATTCATACACATCTCAAGATCTCGAATTATCTATTAACCGTATAGAAATTTACATTATGTTCTCCTTCGCTTCGCTTATCCGAACATAAAATATTTCTAAACTTAATAAAGACTATAACACCAATCAGGGTATGAGTTCCACACTAAACAGCTCGACAATACAAAGATGCAGTAAAATATGAAATGTGTATATAAATTAAAGACCTAAGTTTTTAGAAACTAATAATCTGTTTCCTATTGACTCTTGAATGTAACCATCTTTTGACTTTTCTGATCTCCACCTCCCGTGTGATTTTAACAACCTATCCGGGATGGAGTTGCTTGCTGCAGCAGTTGCACCGCCACTTCTTAGACTGTGTAGACCAAACTGTTTTTTGTCAAAACCTAATTGTTGTAATGCTTCCAATACAATTTCTCTAGCTCTTGTGTATGATATGGGCTTATTTTGTTTGCATAATTTTGTTGTGTTTGTAGACTTAAAATAAGAAACTGCTCTAAAAATGTATTGATCGGAATTCATGTCTAAATGTGCTTCATCCAAATATCTTTGTAACATAACAACCGGACAATTTTGTGTTTCTGTTCTTGAAATAATCACTACATTCCCTTGCCTATAAATATCCGTTTGGCTTTTCTCTATTGTGATTTCAACGTGTGTATCGAAAAAAGATATATTATAAGCTTTTATATGCGAAAGCTCATCAAATCTCAAGAAACCGGAATAACCCAATAACATAAGACAACAAATGCGCAAATCTTTAATGTCGCTGGAAAAACCATATTTTAAAACTACCATCTTCAAAATGTCTGCGGTAATGGGAGATTTCTTTCTAACAGGTTGGGCTAAAAGTCTGAGACCTCCTTCCAAAATGAGCTTTAAAAAATTGTCTTTGAAAACATCGTCAAACAAGTTTAAATCATGTTCCCACTTAATACTGTAATAATTAGCATTCAATACGGACGTAGACACGTTTGACTGGATCAGAAAAGATAAATATAAAGATATAGTAGTCACAGAAGCTGGTAAATAGTGTAAATCATATTTCAAACACCAACGCTTAAATTTAGAAAAATAGCCGTCATATTTCTTTATAGTATTGTCGCTTTTTCCGGCCTTAACTATAGATGGCATTTGAGAGGCAAGGTGACTTAAGAAAGGAGTTGACAAAGTCTTCAGTGACTTCCAGTGTGAATGATTAAACCTCAACTGTAACGATAAACAAATAAAAAAAATTAAATTAAAGAATTCGCAAATTTTAAACAATACTAATTTATTACGGATATGAGGCCCCAAAACGAGACTTGAACATATAAATATATATTAATTTACAAATTGAGCTCAACGCACTGAGTAGTATGAAATATATTTCTGATTTATTAAAAATATGAAGCCCAAAAACGGAACTTAAACGTATATATAAATTCACAAATTGGGCTCGACACACTGGGTAAAATGAAATAATGCTGATTCATTACGAATATAAAGCCCAAACGGGACTTACACATATATAAACATCACAAATTAGACTCAACACACCGAATAAAATGAAATAATACTGATTCATTACGAATATAAAGCCCAAACGGGACTTACACATATATAAACATCACAAATTAGACTCAACACACTGAGTAAAATGAAATAATACTGGACCATTACAAATATGAAGCTCAAACGGGACTTACGCATATTTAGACATGCACCAATTAAACGCAACACACTGAGTAATATCAAATAATACTGAATTATTGCAAATATGAAGCCCAAACGGGACTTACACATATATAAACATTCACAAATTAAGCTCAGCACACTGAGTAATTAGAAATAATACTAAATCATTACAAATATGAAGCCCAAACGAGACTTACACAAATATAAACATTCGCAAACTAGGCTCAACACAGTGAGTAATATGAAATAATACTGATTTATTACAAATATGAAGCCCAAACGGGACTTACGCATATATAAACATTCTCAAACTAGGCTCAACACACTGAGTAACATGAAATAATACTGATTTATTACAAATATGAAGCCCAAACGGGACTTACACATATATAAACATTCGAAAATTAAGCTCATCACACTGAGTAAAATGAAATAATAATATTTTATTATAAATATGAAGCCCAAACGGGACTTACGCATATATACACATTCTCAAACTAGGCTCAGCACACTGAGTAATATGAAATAATACTGATTTATTACAAATAAGAAGCCCAAACGGGACTTACGCATATATAAACATTCTCAAACTAGGCTCAACACACTGAGTAACATGAAATAATACTGATTTATTACAAATATGAAGCCCAAACGGGACTTACACATATATAAACATTCGAAAATTAAGCTCAACACACTGAGTAAATTGAAATAATAATATTTTATTATAAATATGAAGCCCAAACGGGACTTACGCATATATACACATTCTCAAACTAGGCTCAACACACTGAGTAATATGAAATAATACTGATTTATTACAAATATGAAGCCCAAACGGGACTAACGCATATATAAACATTCGCAAACTAGGCTCAACACACTGAGTAACATGAAATAATACTGATTTATTACAAATATGAAGCCCAAACGGGACTTGCACACATATAAACATTCGAAAACTAAGCTCAACACACTGAGTAAAATGAGATAATAATATTTTATTGTAAATATGAAGCCAAAACGGGACTTACGCATATATAAACATTCGAAAATTAAGCTCAACACACTGAGTAAAATGAAATAATAATATTTTATTAAAAATATGAAGCCCGCGTAAAATTAAATCAACGCTGAGCTGATATCGAAAATACCCTAATAAAAAATTATTATTATTATTATTTTTAAACGTTTATAATTCCATATGCTTTGATTAAAAATTTACCTAAACAAGCTTTTAAAAACAATCATAGACGAAAATCGACCCTCAACGCTAAAACATTAAATGTGAGGTGATCTGCAGCAAAAATACTGTTTTTATCTGAACCTGCTTCGAAAAATTTGTATGGCCTAACATATTCGATGTGATCTTGAACAAAGTGCTTAAATTGATTTCTCTCAGGACACCACAAAACGGGCCAAAACGCTGCAGATGTCCACTTTGGTACAATAAGGACACCGTGACCTTTACATAACTGTAAATGATAAATGGTTTTTATTATGAGCTTAACAGGCGGAACGATCCAACAATGATAAAGTGACCAATTAAAACTAAACGCATCAACACCGCTCGTGCCTGGACACCAATAAGGTGAAAAGAAAACTTCACACTTATGATTGTTAAAATCAGCGAACAGATCGCAATCAAACCGACCCCAACGGTTTTGAAAATAAGCAAAATATAAATTACGAACGGACCAATCGTCAAAAACATTTTACTGTACATGTCAGCCATGATATTTTGATTTCTGGGGACCCATTCGACTTCTAAAGTAATGGTATAAGCTATACATAAATTAAAAATATTGGTAGCCAAATTATGCAGTTCCAATTTCATGCTTCCAGCCTGAATAATTCTGACAACGTTTTGGTTGTCTGTATATAATTTAACAATCCTGTTTGCCAAATCTAAATATAAAGACTGTAGCGTGAGCAAGACTGCTAACAATTCTCTGTAGGTTGAACTCGTAGCTTTTTCAGAAACTGACCACATTTTATGAACAACTTTTGAATTTGTCTCGACTGTAAATCCGGCGCATGCATACCCGCTTGCGTCAGAAAATACTATTCTCTCAGGCATACGATCTGATATAATCAACTTTCGAGACGGTAAAAATTGGCAATTGTAAAACCAAAAATCTAACTCGACAAGGGCTGGGTCTGTGAGCGTAATATAACTATCCCATGTGTCACTTGTTGCAATAATCATAAGTAAATTACGTGTCATAATTCTGCAAATATTACCCAAACTAGGGATAAAAGAAATGATTTTTCCTGTAACTTTAGACAATTTTCTAGCAGTTAAGGAGTTTATATTCGAATGCAAATTTAATATTACTCTATTTTATTCACAAGGTTGGGCGGAGCCTAACTTTCTCGGTCTTTAAGGTGAGATTTAAACGAAGAAGTCCGAAATAATTGACCCGTGACCAACCAGGTTAATAAAATAGAGTAATACGTCTGCTTTAAAATTAAGTAATTTCTCTTCTGGAATTTGAAGCAATAAATTATTTGTATCCCAGACAAAACCTAACCACGTTAATTTCTGTGTAGGTTCCCAGATGCTTTTCTCGTCATTTATATAAAAACCTGCGGATATCAAATCTTTCTTGACATCCTTGGAAAGGCATAACCATTGATCAAAAGACTCCGCGAAACCCCATCCATCATTTAAGTAGACTACCATACGATAAGCATGAGATCGCCAATGCTTAACTAACGGTCTAAGCACTTTAGAAAAAACGTGTCCAGCAACGGATAAACCGAAAGGTAAACAACGGAAGACAAAGTATCTAGGACGACCGTCAAAAGACCAAGAAAAACCAAGGTATTTTTGATGATCTGGGTGTATAGTCACGTGATGATACCCTGATCTAAGGTCAAATTTAACCATAAAACCTTGCCCTGAGATATATTTTGTAGCCTCGGGTATAGATTCGAATTTAAACTTTCTTTTCTCAACATATTTATTTACATGACGCAAATCTAGAATCAGTCTTTCTTTGCCGTTAGCATTAACAGACACGGTTAAAGGATTAACAACCCAAGGCACGTATCCTATGCATTCATTTATTACCTGTAAATCCAATAATTTTTCAATGGCGGATACAACAAATGATGAATGATTAAGCGCGGAAGAATTGTTTTTCAATCTTGCAAAAGGTGGGGGAGAAAAGAACGGAATTAAATACCCAAATTCTATAACATTCAGCACAAAATCGTTAGCAAACAAAACATTTTTCCAAAAATGTAATTTTTTTCTTAAACTTCCGACTGTAAATGTACTACTCTTATCTGTAATTTTTTTATCAGGATTCAAAATATTAAATGATAGATTGTACTTAACTGATTCATTTTCCTGGTGCACCGACTGCATAGGTGGGCCCTGAACTGTGGGGACGAGACTTTCTTGGACAAGAATAGGCCCAATGACCGGCTTCGTTGCAGTAGTAACATCTCGTTTCACCTGACTTCTGTTGATTGGTCCCGTAATACTCCGCGGATGTGTAGGCTCTAGCTGATCCGTTTGCTGGTAATCCTCCTGATTTAAGTATTTGGCCTCTAGATGATGTGCCAGACTATCGAAAAAGGTGCTCTTGCTGCTTGTCGACATTTTTAGGATAAGGCTCGACGGTCGCTCTGCTTTTAAATTTTCTTTTCTGTTTTGCTCGGTATTCTTCCTGCCTCAACTTTGCGGCGTCGTCCGTGCCGTCGGTTATAGGGTCATCAATGTACTCTTCTACGGTATCCCACCCGTACTTATCGGCAATGCGGAGAATCTTATTTCTTTTATTCAAATTTTCGGATGCGCTGTCAAGATGTTTAATAGCACTAGAGGTTGACCCACGTTTGATATACTCAATTGCGTTCGTAATGCTAGATAAAATTTCAGTGTTAACGTCGAACTGCTTTTGATTAGCTTCAAATCGAAACTTGGGCGTAGACTTACTTGGCACTTCTGGCGCTGGCGGTTTCATACGATTTTCTATTTCTCGGAATATATCCCTTTTTTGCCTGTCTAAAGCTGAATCCAATTTACTGGAGAATAATGCTACGGCGTCTTCAGGTTGAAAAGTTGGTGTATTAACTTGCGGTCTACTCGACTCTTCGTTTTCGCCTGAAGATTCTCTTTCACTCATGACGCTATACAAACTTGTCGAACTGGTTTAGTGTGGAAACTTCGATAGCTTAATTACCTGACTGATGGGTATTTATAGTCGCGACTAGGGGAAAGCCCCTCTGCGTCGACTTATACCAATCGGTATAGACTCGCTATGTGCCATGGGTCGTCCAGCCCATGACACACCACCGCCAGTGTTAGCTGCTCCAGAGTATCTTTTGTTATCGCTGGAGCAGGGCCCGTCTTCCACCACGGGGAGGTACTGGTCGGAATTCTGGAAGACTAGCTTAATTACCGCCAAAAACATATCTTATATACCTATACCACATTACTTCTGAAACATTGCGCAGATGAAATAGAACTTGAAATTCATACACATCTCAAGATCTCGAATGATCTATTAACCGTATAGAAATTTACAGACCAAAAAAAATATCAGAAAATTTGAACGACACTGGCACGGAAAACTTACTTGCATAAAACGCCCGACAAATTTACTAGGAAGGATAAAATTGTAGGTTAACTGCTTTATCTAAAATTAATATGGTGACTTCATCTACTTTATTTGCAAAAATATTGTACCAGATGTACTTTATGCACAATAAATATGTTTTAAACTTCTACTTAGTTAATATTATTGCCCATTTATAAATAAATAGACAGCATATCCAAAAATATAGTAAAGTCACCTTGAAAATAAATTTACCAAGGGAGAATACTGATGTGAATAGACTAATTACAAGTCTTCCGGTAAAAAAAATACTTTTAAATTCGAATCCGTGTCACAGTTCTGATCCGTTTCACCGTTGTGAAAAATAAGTTGTATCAACCAATCAAAAACAGTATTATAAAAATAGATTTGGCGGAATAAAAATGACATCCGCTAACAATAACAGACAAAAATGTAAAAGATGCATCTTTGAACAAGAAAACCTATCAAACTGTTTATTACAATCAAAAATATATGTCACACGAGAGGTAAGGAATGTTACACACCCATTTTACATATTTAAACACCCGATCGTGAAGATAAACATATCGAAAAACGAAAAACAAACAGTGATAAAAAACAACCCCTTTACATTCCTTCCCCCTCAGAACAAATTGTACAAAAAAATAATTTGTTCTTAAATAAATACAACAAATTATTTATTAAATATTAATTCATCATAGAAAAAATAATTATAATAACAATACACAATAATACAATATTACAGCAAACAATATGAATAATAAGTCCATCCCCCTCAAAGTTTTTGAGTTTCCTAATTTCTTTTCCAGCATGGCAGTCCAAAAGAGTCCGAATGAGTTGAAGGTCCAAAGTTCCAAAAGAGTTGAAAATCCAAAAGTTAAAAAAGTCCAAAGAGAAGTTGAAATTTTAAACAAAGTGTTTCCATTTTTCTCGATCCACACCTTCTCAAATTTTGCATCAAACTGAACGAACACTCCGTGATGGATAGGGAACTTCTCATCGGGATCCGGGAGATGGATTGGAACCGGGTGTTCCAGGCAATAACGTTTCCTCTCTTCCTTGGCTTTGTCCCTAGCCTCCTCATTCACTTTAATAAACTTAAATGGCTTAGACCTATTGGGTGGAATATAGTTCTTATTTTTTATCGAAACTGATTCAAAAACGACTTCTGCTGCCTGAATTTTCGTGAAGTCATGGTGGGCCCAAAGATGTCTCCTTACTTGGCATCGAATGTGCTACGGCAGTACTTAACATGACACTGGAGCCTTAGATGATGTGCATGGTGGTACATCTTCCAGTGCCTGAAGTAGATCTCATACTTAGAGTAGGGTCCAGGGCTTGTACAGCCCTGTACAGCACAGACGGCATCTGATTTCCAGATCTCTCTGTCCTCATAATCATAAGAGGGCTTCACCCATGGTGCTACTGACAAATAATCTATTCTGTAATATATATGAAGTAAAATATACATGATATTTGTGTACATACATGTATATATGTAAATAGTTATCATTTTGTTAAGTTAATACAATGTACATAATTTTGTATCATACATTTATATTTTAATTGTTCTTGATATAAGGTAGGACACCTTTTGGATCAACAAAATTTTTATTCGTAGGGTCTCTTGTTGTAACATTTTTAAGTTTAGTACAAGCCTCTGCTTTAGACATCTTATGAGATTTACTCAAATGTCGAATAAATTGATTGTTCTCAATGATTTGAGCATTACATTTTTGACATTGCAAAATCTTTACAGTTGCACGATGAATTTTTTTCCAATGTTAAATGTATGAGTTATATGTCTTGAAATAACGGTCATCACATCCTTCCACATTACATCTTGTGCCTTCAGTAGGCCAAATTTGTCTTAGATCTTGATCTAGAGAAGTAAGCTCATTTTCCGCAACACAAATATCTTATTCAGCCATTTTTTTCCAATTACCTATATAAAGGAAAAAAAAAACTTTTAACACCTGTCCTTTTTAAGCAAGCACCTTACAATTACTTAGCTACTTCATAAAGCCGGTACTTTATTTTTCCCAAGCTTAAATATTCAGCCAAAATAAATTAAAATTTAATCACATTAATAATTCCACCTGAAAATTACTATTCTTAACTTTGACCTACTTATTTTTCGGAAACGTTAGATAGCAACATTCAGAAAGCTTGACTAGGTACCCTACTATTTTTTTTTTCGGCGAACCAATAAAATTCATACTTTTAGATATCTAACTTCCTCCACAATTTTCCTTTTTGTCAATGTAACTAATTTCAACTTGTGCTTATTATCTCCCTTTGAACAGGAATGATTAATTCCTTTTACTTTTATGGCAAATGATTAGTATTTCTTTTAAGCATTACTTAACTCAAGATCATTGATCTTCTATTATTATTGTATAATAAATGCCAGGGCAAGTTTTCACGATCTTTTAATAAACATTGAAAACTGTCAAGAATTTTGGGCTCACACTTGTCTTATTTTTTGATGCCATAGTGGGTTGCTATACTGGGGACCATAGTAAATGCTCTTTATACTCTTAAGTCTGTAAGAAAGGTAAAACATCAATGACATGGATTCAGAAAAGCTCATATCTAAAGAACAATTTCAAAAAAGATCTGTCAGAGAAAAATGAAAAGACCTTGCGACAATGTATAACTACAGAATAGGTCCTAACATGCTTTTCAAAACAGCAAAAAACACGAATACCCAGAAAGTTGAAGGTCTTAACCATGCCATAAGAAGTACCGTACCATCTAATGTTACCTTCCGCAGAAGTCCACAAAGCATGTCATAAGGTTAACCATGGTGCAGCGAACTCCATTGTGAAACTTTGTAAGTCATCAGGCTGTAGTGTAGAACCTGGAAGTAAAGTTTCAAAACCAGGAGGAGCAAATTAAAAAATATAACAAATCTCCTAAATGTATAAAACAAATCAAGGCTCGAAAGAATGCGTTGTATGCGATACATGCAGAACACCAGGAGAGAAGATACTTTGAGAAAAATAAACTTATGCCGGTTTCAAACCCAAAGTTTGACTATCCTGCCGACCATAATTATGGTCGAAAGAGAAAATCTGCAAGAATTAATGTGAAGATACCTTAAACTACAATAAACAGTGTGGCTTGTGTCCTTTCGTGCAAACATTTCTAATTTTACATTCCCTTCTGTCCAAGTTGATAGAATTGACTTCTAGACACAAGTGTTCAGGCTTTATACAAATTGGGTTGTGGCAAATGTTGGACACTTCTAAAGGCTCCCCATTTTCATTGCGAGTTGGAATAGTGTCACGGGTATACTTATTTAAAAGCATAAATGCCAGACGGTGCACACGTTCAACCTTTACACCTCTGGGCCGGACAAGCCACAGTTTTCTTTCCATAAACCCCATGCTCACCCGTCCATTCTGTGCATCTTTATTTTCCGCAATTAAAATCTGATATCTTATTCAAACATAATGCAATTGCATTCCAAAACTCTTCTGTAGCCATGTTGACTTTCAGAAAACAAAAACAAAAATGTTTTACATGTTTACTTTAAAAGCCATAGTGTCAATTTACAAATTCTCCCTATAGGATTGAATTCGGTATTGATTTGGCCATTTATTTTAATGCTTACACAATTGGTCAATGAAATTTCATATGACAGAACTTTCATATTCCATTCCATAAACTAAAAATGCGAGAGAACATTTTAACATAATCAGAACATATACCTGTGCGGCATTTTTTTTACTTTCAAATGGCTTTATTTACAAACACGGCAGATCCGCATTGAATTTCTATTAAAAGCCTAACCTACTAAAATATTTTTTAAAAGCATTTTCAGTCAATATTAATGATTTTGCAAATTTATTTTACATTAAACTTTGCAATTATATATTTTTCAAACCAATTATAGACCAATTAAAGACCTTTACCAATGCTACATTTGGTTTACTTTTCAACTGCTCTGCCTCTACCTTACCCTTCGCCTTCCCTCTTTCTTTTCCTTACCTGCTTGTCTTGCTTGAACTTGAAGCATTTAAGTTCATCAGACATGTTAAAATCGGCATACCGTTGCCAGCATCATAGTTTCTCACGCTGTCATCCATTGTTTGGAGGTCAGCATCCTGTCTTACAGAAATAGGGATCATGTTTCTTGCACATTCAGGACCCTTTGATAGTGAGTGAGTGTGAGTGAGTTTGATAGAGAAGGACCATCGATTCTGTAGTAGTGGCTTGGGTTGCTACTTTCGTCTGTTTTCACCATAATGGGTTGTAGTAAGATTTTACAATCCGATTCAAACACAGGCATAAACAAGGGGTTGTACTTGTTCGTGCTAAGAATACCCCAACTCGACCACTCAGAAAACAGGAAGTAGATGCGCAACTGACCTGGAAAGGGGAGGCACAATACAACTTAATGCTTAAGATGTATATAAACTTTGAAATTAATCCCTTCAGTAGAAACCGAGAAATCTGTTACAATTTTTTTCCTATTTTTTACCCTAAAAAAAACTAAGTCGTCTCAGAAAACAGGAAGTAGATATGCGACTGACCTGAAAAAGGGAGGCACGATACAACTCATCATGCTAAAGCTGTATACCAAATTTGAGATTAATCCCTTCAAAAGAAGCAAAGAAATCTGTTACGAAAAAATCTTAAAAAGACTAAGTCGGCTCAGAAAAACAGGAAGTAGATGCGTGACTGACCTGGAAACAACTCCTCATGCTAAAGCTGTATACCAAATTTGAAATCAATCCCTTTAGTAGAAGCCGAGATATCTGTTACGAAAGTTATGGACGGACAGACGGACGGACAAGGTGATTGCAATATAGCTCTTACGAGTGGGGGGATAATTTAAATCCTGATAAAGTTAGGAATTAAAAAAAATGTGAAAAAACTTCACAATGCTAAGACAGCTAGTTATTTAGGTCGCAATAAAGCGCTGATTCCTACAAAGCACAGGTTCTTTGGACAACGTCGTCCACAATGAACAAGTTTTTTGCATGCTGTTGATGCATCAGAAAATGCTAATAAAAAGAATGCCACTCCTTGTCTTGTAAACTCGTTCCCAAACCCAACCGTCCTTGATACACTGAAATCTTGATATGGTGGTAAAAGCTTGACAATGGCGGTAAAATGTTCAATGTAAAATAGACATTTTGGATGTTATTTGGCCCCGTGTGCGACAAGATCACGAAAGCTTAGCTTTGCCAGAATCGCTTACCATGAAGCTTAATAGCACATTCTCGAGTACGGCTGTCAATGTTGTATGTCTAGATCTTTACTTGACGCAAACCTTTTTGATCAGATGAAGTATTACCACAAAAGAAACTAACATAGTTTTTTTTTATCCCTATGGCACATGGTAAACTCAATCGTGTATCAGAGATATTCGCGGGTGCTTATTTTCGCGGTCCTTTGGCAACCGCGAAAATTGCGAAAATTAGTACACCGCGAAAATTAATACGTTTACCTCGATATCCTCGGTGCTGGATTTGGCTTCCTTGTTCGAACGTTTTGGTTTTGAGTACTTTTCGTTTTCAACTGTTTGGGATTTTGACCTTCCAATGTTTTGGTTTAAATGCTACTGATGAGAGGTTACTCCTTGAAATATCGATATATAGCATATCCAAATTAACCGTTTATACCCGCGTTTTGGTATTTGTAATTTTGAAACCACTGGGCGATAACCGCTGCTGGTGGACCAGAGGTCCCCGAGGGTAATCACAAGCCTGGTAGAAAGACTTGTCTGACACGAATTACCATAAAATTTCTAATATATTGTCGCTAAAATTTCCGATAGTTTGATTCAAAATTGATGAAAACACCAGGTTTCTTTCCTTGTAATGCACATGGTCGATATCCTCGGTGCTGGATTTGGCTTCCTTGTTCGAACGTTTTGGTTTTGAGTACTTTTCGTTTTCAACTGTTTGGGATTTTGACCTTCCAATGTTTTGGTTTAAATGCTACTGATGAGAGGTTACTCCTTGAAATATCGATATATAGCATATCCAAATTAACCGTTTATACCCGCGTTTTGGTATTTGTAACAGTATTAATTGAAATGGTTAGAGGTTACCTGTCAAGTTTTCATATCCAATATTCTCTTAAGCACCACAAACACAGCAGCACGACTGTCCAAGAAGGAAAAACTTGATAATCATAAATCGGTCATTTTTCCTTCGGCCTTTCTGTAGGTGTTAACAATGATGACTCTACATCCTTGTGTTGGATTCCTAAATAACATAAGACTTCATGCAACAAGTGCTTTATTGCGGATTCATCCAAATGTACTACTCAACGTCTCTCAATTCTGTTGACTCACGGCAATAAAATTTGGCCTTTGGAAATATTTCGATTGTTGTTATTCTGAAAATGGTGCCAAGCCATTCAAAAGAATTGATGGAGATTCTTAACTCTATATCAGTCTGACGTCGTAATAGCATTAAAACCTTCGATTTCTCCATACTTTATACATTTGTACTTCTTTTCCAACTCAAATTACAATTTGACATAACTGATAAAACGCAGTTTAAAAAATGGAAAACGCAGGTACAAATATGTGGTAGTCAACTGTACTAAGACTTACCTTGTAATCAATCAGTCTAACCGAAGAAAAAGAACAAATTTACAAAAGACCAAATAATCGACACGCTCAACTTTCTTTTAGACAAGATATTTGTTCATTTTGATGGACGTGTTCAGCAAACAATTGGGATTCCAATAGGCACCTTTGCTTGCTAATTTTTTTCTTCATTCATATAAATCAGACTTCTTACAATCACTTCTAGACCAAACAAATCGAAGACTAGCTTTCGTTTTACCATGCTTTTTGTTATATTGATGATGTCCATCCACAGAACAATTCTCGTTTCGTTGACTTTCTCTATCTCATACCGGTATATCATCAAGTCTTAATTGAGTTAAAGGACACCACAGATTCTAGGAAGGCTGTTTCATTTTTAGATCTACATCCCAAGGAAGACTTTCAGCAAAGCTCTATAACAAACTTGATGACTTCAACTTTCCTATCTTGTGTAGCAACATTCCGTCCGCTTCACCTTATGTAATTTTCGAATCACATTCATTCGTTATTCCAGAACTTGCGAGGCTTACATCAATTTCCTTGGCAGAGCGTCACGTCTGACACAAAACTTGGTAACACGGTGTTGCTCCTCGGTTGTTGTCTTCATTCAAGAAATTTTATGGAAGACATCATGTGCTCATAGAATAACAAGGGATTCTTATCTCTCAGATGAATGCAGATGTTAGTTTGTCAAATGCTTTGTTCTGTACATGTCTTCCTTTATCGGATTTTACACGCTATATTGGCCATTGGCAGTACGACGCGTGTGCTATAGCAACCAAGAACTGCTTACCCTTTCAGAGCACCCTAGTTCACTCTCATTACGACTTGAGATCGCGTTGTTGATTGCTGTTCAGTTGTTTTTGTGTTTTTATGTTTTGTGTTTATTCGTGCTGTTCCAGTTCATTTTGAATGGGTTTGTCTTTGTCCTTTCGGACTTTTGACATTCGAATGCCCCATTGGAGCCTCTCAGCTGCTGATGATACTGGAGGTGCTAATCAGTTTCATGTTGACAAATAATACATTTATCCTAGTCAAGACAGAAGTCTTAGGGAGGAAGAAGGAACTTTTTCGAACATCAAAGGAGTGAAACAACTAGCAGACATAGCTATCATCTATCTGTTGCTAAAAACTTTTCATTCAAAATAAAGAAAATATTGTTTTGCTTAAAAATCTAAAAAAAAATCCATATTGGATATGTTTTTATTAAATAAAGAACATTTACGCTAATTACAGCTTGTTTGGTATTTTGTTTTAGGCATTTACGTTAATTGCTCTTCTGGAGGTATTTAGGCATTTTCGGTAATTGTTAAATAAATTTATCTGTAGGTTTCATTATAAATACTTAAATGTATGATAATAAAAGGTATTTTAGAACAAACATTTTTTTGTTATTAAGACAAACACATATTTTGGCATAGAAGTCAAACTTAACTTTTATTTTCAAATTCCATTGAAGGAATGTAAGTTTATACTAAAATTGGCAAGTAAATATGTTAATAAAGGTGATGCTCGGAATAACACTCAATTGCTAAATTCTATTACATATATATAAAATTTAAGACTTTTTGTCTGAAAAAAATCATTTAAAACCTGAAAATGTCCGCCATTTGACCGGAAGTGGTCTTATTTGTTATATTAAATGTGGCTTCAGCCTCACAACATGTCATATGAAAAACAATAGCCCAAATTTGTCGCTATATGCAAAAAAATTTTTTTCAATTTTATAGAAGTAGTCTACAGATTTCCACGTGGTGTCGGCCATCTTGAATTTGACCGGAAATAAGAAATGTATGAGATGGGCTCCCGATCTTAAATGAAAGAGTGATGTCCGGAGAAGGTTTGTACCAAGTTTCATGCTTGTAACAGCTGGTGCACAATTGTGCTGAAATATGCTTGAAGCTGCCGGACTACACTAAACAATCCTCGATTTGATGACTATTTACATCTAATATATCCGAAGGACCTTGAGATAAAGGACACTACAGATTCTAGGAGGTCTTCTTCATATTTGGATCTATTTCTCGAAATTGACACAAAAGGAAGGCTTTGTACAAGGCTTTATGACAAACGTAATGACTTCAACTTTCCAATAGTTAACTTTCCCTTTCTGTGTAGCAACATTCCGTCCGCCCCAGCATATGAAGTTTACGTATCACAATCGATTCGTTATTCCAGTGCATGTGGGGAGTACAACGACTTCCTTGATAGAGCTACACGGCTGACAAGCCAATTGATAACACAGGGGTACGTTGCTCCCAGGTTGTTGTCATCACTCAAGAAATTTTACGGACGACGTCATGTGCTTGTTTACAAATACGGGATTTCTATCTCTCAGATGAGCACAGATGTTGGTTTGACATAGAGTTTTGTAATGTCATCCTTTCCGGATTTGACCAACACTTAATCGATCTTTGGCAACGTCACGGGTGTGCTATAGCAAGCAGGAACTGCTTACTCTTCCGGAGCACCTGAGTTCACTCTCGTTTCGACTTGAGTTCACGCTGCTGAATGCGGTTTTGTTGTTATGTGTGTGTGTGTTTTATGTTATTATGTGGTTTGTTTTGTTGTGATGAGTTTTTGTCTGCCCGCACGGGTTAGATGTTATTTTATTTTTTGTTGATTCCTTTGCAGCTATCTTTATTGTCATGGCCGAAACAGTATAAGCTTTGCTTCAAGGGGCAATAATTCCGTCGCCTTCATATACTACTTTGAAGAGCCCCGGTGTTCTTTTATCGAAGGCGGCATGTTCGGTGGTATCGTCCATTGGAAACCATAGGTGTTCCTCGTGTTGAAATTCCTCCATCTTTTCTGGTTTGATGACGTCTTCTTACGTACTTGCAGACAGTGCCATGTACGCAGAATCAGTGTCCATAGAACAATATTGGTAATCTCTTCGATCTACATGTGTATCTGTCAGATCAAAGTAAAATTGCAGCATTCGGAGCGTAGCGTACTGGTACACAAAGCATCCGATCTGAAGTGGCAAATCCAAATTTAAAGTCTTATTTGCCATCTCAATTTCAAAGGTGTCCGAGTCAAGCTGGTAACAAGAACCAAAATAAAGGATCACGAAGATATTGTTCAACGTCTTTCTCTCTACAATATACATGTCAGTGTGCTTTTGAATATTGGTGCACGATTTTCCATACATACTAATACCCACAAGTTTTATCGTGTCACCTATGATTTGCTTGTGTGGGTCGACGTCTCCGGCTCTTCTGGCATCTCTGACGATATCTCCCATCTTTTCAAAATATTTGGATGAAGTGTATTCCAAAACGGCATAAATTTTGCTGATGACGAGTCCGCGGGCCAGGTACTATTTTAAAAGTGGCGTAATCATATTTTTTTCCTCTCCGAACATGCTCCCTATTAGGCTTTTTTCGGGGTTGGCTCATTTCATCATTGTCAAGTGCATATTGACGCATATGGTCTCCGATGTCGTTTCTCGATATATTGAGTATTTTTATACTACCGCAAAATATTTGCGGACGTATAATGGTATGATGCTGCCGTCGTCTGCGTCTGCGTCGTCCGTATAGTCTTCCCACAATAACTTTAGTTCTAGTTATCTGATTGCTGTGAAATTTGACAATGATGTTCCATACCATTAAAGGATGAATGGGATCGATTTTGGGGTCCTCCATTTTCCGTTTCAAAATTAGGGGCCAAAAAGGAGCTAAAATTCTACATAAACGTTTGTTGCCACAATAACTTTAGTTTTAGTTATTCCATTGGTTTGTAATTTACCAGAAATGTTCCTTACCATAAAAGGATGAATGGGATTGATTTTGGGGGTTCCCCCTTTTTTGTTTTGAAATTAGGGGACAAAAAAGGGGCAAAAAATTCAAATATTTTATTTGTTTCAACCATAACTTTGGTCCTAGTTGGCCATTTGCTGTGAAATTTGTCAAGAATGATTCTTACAATAAAATAATGAACATGATGAATGTTGCGCCCCCCTTTGTCCCCGTTATGTAACAAGGGGCCCAAAGATGCCAAATCGAAACTTATTTATTTGAGGTCCGATTTTGATTTTTTTTTTTTGCATGTTGCAAACCCTCCTTTTGTCCCTTATAGGTTATTAGGGGCCAAAAAGGATCAAAATCAAAACTTGTTTACTTGTGACCCGATTTTGATTTTTTTTCTAGTTCGATTTATATTTTTTTTACCAAAACATTATTGTTTTCAAGAGAAGGATACAAAATTGACAATTCTTATTTTTACCCCCTGGGTCGAAAGTCTATCTTAGAAGCATGTGTCAGAAACCTTTGTCAGTCCACCATGGGCTACATGTGTCCAGAGCAATAGACTATCCATATTGGGCCTAAAACGAACAGGATTCGACATGATGCGGTCGTATCATGCTGCGCTCGGCGAAGCTTTTTATTTGTAAATTATATGCTCTTGTCGACGAACAACCGTCCAGAACGTGCTTTTGAAAATCGTATAAATTTCGAAAATCTCGTATCATATTTTTTGAAAAGGTAGTATGGACAATCGTCCATACCCCACATTTCTAATGTGAGCTTATTATAGTATCGGATGCAATAATTGTATACTGCGCTTTAAAAGAGTTCCAGCAAAATGGGAACATATTGTTCTTGCGATATTTGCGTAGAAATTTTGAAAATATGGTGGAATAGAATTTCTTCAGGAATATTTGAATAAAAAACAAAGCGAATAATTTTGATGAAAGTATCTTTATCCCCCAAAGAAGGGAATATTAATAGTCAAGTGACGCTTAATAGAAGTAAATGCATAAGCGTCAAAGTCGGGTAAGTTAATAATGTGTTGCTAGAAACGAAGGGCAGCCTGAAGAACGGTATAGCCTGTAAAACCCCAGCGTTGTCCTCAATAAGGTCTAGTTGAAAGATAATAGATTGAAAAACAATAACGAGGGAATCCATTTGAATACATTAATTGGGTCCTCTCCGCTCTGCACGCAATTAAAATAGAACTGTGAAAATTCTACTACAACATGCGTCCATGACTGTTGTGACATTTCTTTCACCCGTGTCTGTATTCAGCTTAATTTTTAAGCTTTCAAAATTTTCACTTTGGTTTCACGTCTTGAAAACAGAGCGACCAAGTGTGTACCCTAAGTGGCTGAATAGGGTAGCCCTCGTCCGCGGGGGTTGTCAGGTCTATAATACGGAAACCCTGACCGCCGACCATAGTGGGCCAACGTGTGTGAAGAGTGCCACGCTTCATGCACGTAAAAGACCCCTTTGTGGACCGCCCAGTAGTGCACCACATAGGCTAAATTTTCCGCCCCTACCCACCTCTCCCCTTTTCCTGTGGTTCTTCAAAATTTACCGGTCCTTTGTGTCCCACCCCATCCCATATTTCATTTATCATCATCATTTCATGTTCATTCTATCATCCTTTTCATGTTCATCGCCTGTAAATAACCTATATAGCGTTGCACGGGCGTAAAACACCAACTCACTAACTCACTCACGTCTTGAAAAATATTTTCCAAAACTGCATTTGTGCTTCCCTTCATTAAAGGTCCCATGCGGGGCCCGGGTGGCGAATAGGCCCGCAGTAGAGCCTAGCTTGTCGTAAGAGGCGACTAAGGGTCTTGGGATTCTGACATCGGGTCAGTGCTCAGCCCACAGAGCGACCAAGTGTGTACCCTAGGTGGCTGAATAGGGTAGCCCTCGTCCGCGGGGGTTGTCAGGTCTATAATACGAAACCCTGACCGCCGACCATAGTGGGCCAACGTGTGTGAAGAGTGCCACGCTTCATACACGTAAAAGACACCTTTGTGGACAGCCAAGTAGTGCACCACATAGGCTAAATTTTCCGCCCCTACCCACCTCTCCCCTTTTCCTGTGGTTCTTCAAAATTAACCGGTCCTATGTTTCCCACCCCATCCCCATATTTCATTTATCATCATCATTTCATGTTCATTTTATCATCCTTATCATGTAAGTAAAAAATGGTGTTGTTTGTGAGCATTTCTTGGGAATGGGATCCCCTGAATCAACCTGTTCAGCAGACCTCTATCAATTTGTTGTAGACATCACATGTTTTGACACAGGTATATGTATTTACATTTTACATCATACATGGGCCAGGGTAACACATTGATTATGTAAAAAGACATGACATGGGAGTAAAACAATAAACTCTCTGCTTATACGGGACAGTAATGATAAACATGTTCATAATACAATACTCTGTGTTTGAGTCTGCTTATACGAGACAGTTATAGCAGTAAAACAAATAAACACATAAATTATAATACATAGTTTTATTTGCAGGGAAACTAATAGAAATGGCAAGCGATGGTGCATCCAACATGGTCGGTAAAAAGACAGGTTTAGCAGCACTTTTGAGACTTAATATCAATAGTGAAATTATCAATCTTCACTGCTTTGCCCGTCGATTAGAACTGGCATTTAGTGTTCAAAAAACATAAAATCTACGACAAACTGATGGATGACCCTACTGGTACAAGACCACAATTATCGCCCCTTATTTTTCGTTGTTGTTTAATATAGTCCCTTTAAAAACACCATATATCTACCAGAGGTATTTCTAGGGTCAATTTTTGGTGCTGTTTTTAGTTGTTTGGGTTAATTGCTAGTTCTTAAGCCAAAGTTTGATAAATACAAAGACCAACACTTAAATATGAATAAAAGAGGTGATTTGCTAGGCATACGCGGGGTCAAATATTAGATCTTCATTTTTGTTAACATTAAAATTTTTTGGTCTCTTGACCATAAAATGCATTTAAAGTTTTAAAATCGGTAAAATCTTCTTAAATTTACATATTATTTATGTCTTGTGTTGTTATGGAGGTGGGAGAAATTTTAGGAACATCAAATGGTAAAATATTTTTATTCATCAAAACGCTATATTGAAAATGCATTAAAAAGGGTGTCAAAATAATACTAGTCTCGGGCCTACTCATTGGCTTATACTACTTTTATCACAAACAATACAAAAACAAGAAGGGACTGCAAACATCTATGAAGGCCTTGGGTGTGAAAGCTGTACTTCCAACTATAGAAACCGATACAAGATGGCTTCCACATTTGTCACGTGGTATAAGAAGTTTCTTTACGACATTCAAAGTGTTTGAGGCCGACCTTGCTAGTCTAAGCCATTCAAATCCAAAAGCAGAAGGGCTATACAAAATAATGACGAGCAAAGACCTTGTGTGTTTCACTTTGTTTCTAAAGGTAAACCAAAAATTTACATGTGTTATTAAAATATTTTCACATGAAAATTTCCATATCAAGTTACAATACAAGTTTACACTAGCTTCTACTCATAACTGTATGGATCCATGGCATTCATAATAATATTTTGAATAGTTACATGTAGTTACAGCTTATACATGCTGAATTTTATCATGTCCCCATTTCCAGGTATTGTAATGTACAAGCAATTGTAGTTAAAAAGTTTTATGCAGATCAAAACATCATTACTTATTTCAGGAGCTGCTAGATCCATTAATGCGTGTTTCACTGAAGCTTCATAGGCCAGAAACTTCTGTCGCTGAATGTTCAGCTTGGATTGTGTCGGTGGTAGATCTCCTGGAAGACTTAAAGTCTAGGTATTATATAATATTACATTTTACCATGCTCTACGAAAGTTTTTAATCATATAATTCTTGAATTATAACGAAGGAATACATGAATATATTACTTTATTTAATCATTTTTGTTTCTACATGTTCTAAGCGATTGTTTGGGTATTCTTATTTTGGCTCTTTTGTGAACTATTATGAGTCGAAACACTTGTCATGGTTGATTTCATTAACCTCGATCTTTGGTGATTTGTGTTCAACAGTGAATTCAAAGATGTGGAGGATGTTTTAGAATCTGGATATTGTCAAGGCATTCGTCTGATTACTCGTTTTGACGAGGTCATGGGCTGTAACAGTTAATTAATGAATTCCTTTTTTAACATGTAGGAATGTGATGATGAATCACAGAAGACTGTTAAAAGTGGACATTTTTTTTTGTTCTGCATGATTTTGCTGACAGTATAACCAATATTAAAAATCAAGGTCCTGTAGAGGAAAGAAAAGACAAAATTTACAATAGTGCCACAAATTTTACCAAACTATGCAATAACGACAACACGGTTTGGGTATCGCAAGAGTGATAAGGCAAAGGAAATATGCAAGGTTGGTCTTTTATTCACAGGGAAAGATAAAATACAGATTGGGATCCTTCATTCTACTTGCAAGCGTACACGCTTTATTAAGAGCCATGCAAAGAGAACAAGGTGTAAGCAACATATAAATTTGTTCGGAGGAGAGGGCAACAATTTAGACGGCGACTATGTAATGGAGCTTTTAAATCGTTTTGCCAAATCACGAGTCAAACTCTAAGGTTAAAACCATGCACCAGAAGTTGTAAACAGACTTGGATAAACAATGATGGTATGTCATCATATTCAAGACTTAACAGGAAAAGTCCCTGGAAAAAGAGCCTATTAAACGCACGTGACACAATTCTCATTAACTTGCAGAAATTTAAAATCCTCGACGTTTGATAGCAAGCAGTCTACAATGTTTTTGCAAACTATTAATCAAATAACTTTACAATATTGTACTTTTCTTCAAATTCAAACTAACAATAGAAAAGCAATATTTTAAGCTGAAGTTGCTCCTGGGCCATGTATATGCTCTACAAAAGTCTCCATAGGGTTGATGTTGTCAGATAACCCTTATAGGGGTTACGGCCCCTAAAATAACGGTTTTTCGTGTTTTTGGCCTATATAATGAAAACTATAATAGATAAAGAAAAAACTGTTACTTGCTTAAATCTTCCGCTCATTTGTCAGAATGTTTGACATTCTGTATATATTATTGTGTATACATACCGTAGCTAGTCTGAAGAGACGGATATGGCCCTTTGTAGTGGAAAAAGAACTTTAATGAAAAATTGACGGGCTTATATACTGAAAAGGTTTTTGATTAACTAAATATATTAAGCTAAATAAAAGTTTATAAAGCATCTATGAAAAAGATTGTTATTGATTATCATTAGGGGGAAGGTTGGCGCCAAAAAACTAGTTTAACCCCGCCACATTTTAATGTGCCTGTCCTAAGCCAGGAATCTTTATCAAAGCTTATGTTTGTATTAAGTCGAATTTTTGTTAATTGTTTTTTGTCAAGAAGAGGGTCTTTCAATGCACTTTGGGATTGGGCTTGAATCATATGAATTTTATTTTCAATCCAGGGGCCAATTGAAAAACAGCGAGCAGCGACCGCTGGTCACATTGAAGGCTGCTGGCTGTTTTCCATTGTGGATATTTAAAATATACGTTTATAATGTAGGTTGTGTCGCGTACACTTATTCCACATCTCATTTTCTTCTATTTGTAAAGTAACGCATATGTATATGTATTAATTTAAGAAAATTTTCTTTAATTTAAATGTTTTGGCCTATCGTAATGATTTTAATTGTCATTCAATTTAGTTGATAATTTCTGGTCTTTGAAAACTAATTTAAAAGTCCCTAAAAAGGTCTTTTAATTATGTAGTCGAAAATGCACGTGCATGTTTTATTTTGTTTACAGATTCCAACCAAGGCTGGATCTAATATTCAAGTTTACATACTCGAAATTCAAAACAACAGAAAAGGAGAAGGTGGAGAATTTGGTGTCGCAACAACACTAGATGGATTTTTTTCTATTATTATAAAATGCTCTGCCAAAATTAAACATGACCTGTCAAGACCCCAAAAGAATATTATTTCAGGAGGCTTAGAAAAAGTATTGGCCTTAGCATCCTGATGCAACTATATTTCTTTCCTTATATTAAAATTTTGTTCTTTATTATTAGTTCCTAGAGAGGTTTCTTAACCATGAAGATTTATCAGCTCCCATAGCCATAGGTGAAAAAAGAAGAGAAATGGGAATGAAAATTATTGAAGCTATGTGTATGTCTTTAATATTTCCTTGTCCTATAACAAGACGTCTTCGGGGAACTATCAAAGCCCAAATATAAAACAGCACCGTAGACGTCTTAAGTTATAGGACTATATTATTTCCTTGCACACAATTCTAATTCATCTGGTTTTGTTTCAATTTTCATATTATTTAACACTTTTTCTTAAATTATTTGATTGTTATTATTAACATTTAAGCCAACATTTTAATGTATCATCTAAAGATGGGAATATATCTATTGTATTTGATCTGGCAAAATAGTATTTTAAATTGGTACATATATTTAGCTCAAAATTTAGTTTTACATTAATTCAAACAAAAGATAATCACAGTTAACCATTCATCAACTGATTTTCCCTAAATTTGTTTTGTAAAAGTTAAATTGTGCTTACTTTATTTTTATTATTTAAGCTCCAAAAAAATATAGCATGTTATACCGGTAAATGTTTTAGGGCCCCTATTAATATGGCAAGTACATATATTGAATTGCGTTTATTGTTTGTTCATTATTGTATAATGATTTTTTATTTATGCTTACTAGAATGAGGTTGTAATGTATCTGTTATTTATCCATGTACACATATTCTTTTTTTTTCAAACAGGAAGCAGAACAATCAAAATCACAAAATTTGACAAGAAGTCTAGAAGAAAAGAATGCGGAAATTGAACTTTTGAAGGTGGGTTTAGTTGTTGCTATGGTCATTGTTGTCAATAATTCCAAGGAACTTATTTTTAAAACATGTCCACATTTTATTTATATCACTACTTTCCTTTATTATACCCCCGCTTCGAAGAAGAGGGGGGTATACTGTTTTACCCTTTTCTGTCCGTTCGTCCGTCCGTCCGTGCGTTCATTCGTCAGTCCGTAACAAAACTTCCGTCGCAGTTTTCTAAGTAACTACATGAGATAGAGGTCTGATATTTCGTATACAGCTTTATCCTATAGTGCCATATGGTGTATACCGATTTTATGCTCCTAGGTAGTCTACTTCCTGTTTACCGAATACTTAGGTTTTTACACATAATGGACATAAATGCAAAATTTCCGTCAAAGTTTCCCAAGCATCTACATGAGACAGAGAGATATTTTGTATACAGCTTTATCCTATAGTGCCATATGGTGTATACCGATTTTATGCTCCTAGGTAGTTTACTTCCTGTTTACCGAATTCTTAGGTTTTTACACATAATGGACACAAATGTTAAATTTCCGTCACAATTTACCAAGTAACTACATGAGATAGAGGTCTGATATTTTGTATACAGCTTTATTCTATAGTCCAATATGGTGTATAGCGATTTTATGTTCATAGGTCAACCATTCCCTGTTTACCAAGTATTTAAATTTGTATGCGTGGCTTAGTTTGGGGAGCGGGGGTATCACTAGTGAGCATTAGCTCACAGATTTACTTGTTTTATCCCAGTCTACATTTCTCACATCTTCAATCAGTAAGGCTTCATTTAATTTTCTAAAGTTTCTGTATTAGATTGTTGTAGGTTTCCTAGGGCCGCATTTTATTCTTTTCCGGATGGCATAGGTTTAGTGGTGATCACTAATACCGAGTAGAACGACACCAGAAGCAGAAAAACTCATTGGTTACATAAATATGGTCAATCAGTGTACTTGTGGTTCTTGTTGGTTCTGTTATCAGTTGATTGTAGCCACTGGATTTCATGATATTGTTCATTTTATCATTAGTAGTCCGAGATTGCTCTGACGTCCTCGGCATTTTTCCAGCAAGCTGGGGCCTGTAAACTGTTTGGTGAGTTCAGCTGTTTAATTTCAAGTGATAGTTAGTTAGTTAGTTAGTTATTGCTTTACTCCAAAGCAGCACGATTTCGGCCATATCCGGGAGATGAACATGAAAGTGGTGATACAATGAGCATGAACAGAACAGAATAGAATCAGAATACATGGCAAATAATAACCAAGAATCTTGGTTAAACTGTATTCAAACAATATTTAAATTACGAAACCTTGAACATTTATATTTGAATGTGGCCAATTATAAACATACATATATTATTAATAAAATTAAAAATAGCTTAAAGATAAAGCTTATTGATATTTGGTTTGAAAATATAAATAATGACAATAAAAGAAAAGCCAAAATAGGAAATAAATTAAGAACATACAGAAAATTTAAATACATATATAAACTTGAACCATATCTAAATATAGGTTCTGAAAATCAAAGAAAATACCTAACAAAACTAAGACTCAGTGACCATGATTTAAACATAGAAAGAGGTAGATATACCAACTTAGAAATACACCAAAGAATATGCTGCATGTGTAAAGCTGAAGTGGAAGATGAGAAACATTTTTTATTAAATTGCCCAAACTTAGAAGAAATTAGAAAACCTTTTATTGAAGAAATGAATGATAGATTTTATAATTTTAAAAACCTTTGTATTAATAATAAGTTCTTATGGTTAATGAGCAATGAAGACACATATGTTATAAAACTTTTATTGAAATTAGTTTCCGATTTGAGAGAAAAACGTCAAGCATTAATTAATTAAAATGGATTTAAAAAAAAATGATAGAGTTGTCTCCCCTTGCCTTGTCCTTACTGGATATCCTCATTACCTTACATATATATACATATATTCATGTTCTTATAATGACTACAATTATCTTAAAATGAAACTTTTTTGTTTGTTTATTATGAGTTATTTTATGTTTCTTATGTTTAATTGAATTGTAATTCATTCTGCCTGTAACGGGCACCTTTAATTGGTCAATAAAATCTGTTCTGTTCTGTTCTGTTGTATCTTTATTCATAATAACCAAATGTTTCAATTGAGACCAAAATATATATGCTAAAATGATGATAAAGTTGCTTAATTTGTCTCGGAATTGCACAACAAAACTGTTGTGCTAAATTCTGTGTTTTTGATATCGTCCCACGGCACCAGATTGCTGGAAAAATGCCGAGGACTTCTTCAGAGCAATCTCTGTCATGATTCCGAAGATCATTCAAAAATCTAGCAACGAATTAAAAAAATACTAGTGTTATTATCCTAGTGGATATAATGTACAGATGCCTAAAATAACCCGTAAAAAACTGTTGGACTCTGTCTAGAAAATCCGGTTACTGACCCTCAGTCTAACATTTATAGACTCACTGCTATCGTTCTTGATATCGGTTACAACCGCTTATTCAAACCTGTTGGAGTTCCACACGAAAACAGTAAAGACAATCGTTCCTTTCTTTCACTTCCATTTTTAAACAAGGGGTTAGATGCTATTAATTTAGGAAATATTTTACACCACAAATCTGTTACGGAACATATTCCTCCTTACTTCAAAGATAAAAGCATTCCCATTATCTCTTATTCCTACACTTCCACCATTGCACCTAAGGTTTTCAACTATAAACAAGTGTTGCGGGATTTCCAAATCAATGACCTCAAAGCAAAACCTCCAGACTGTACCTGTGAAAAGTCCCCATTCAAATATGGTCCCTCTGGCCACGTTATCACTGGTGACCTCAACATCGTGGAAAATGACTTACTTCGCGATGTTTTGGCTAAAGGACCTAAATATCGTGAGCCAAGACGAATCAACTGGAGCTATAATTTCAAAACAATTATGCATTCAGTTGAGGACTATGCCAGAAAATGGGCCAAAAAAGAACAGGAGAAAGAATGTGACGTTTTGTCAGAATGGGTAAAAGCTGTGAGGTCATTGGTTTTGAAAAGAATCAATTCTTTGAAAGGCTCAATGAGCACTAAGGCAACATCCATTTTCAGCAACGCTGATGTTGCCAAAACATTGTCCACCTTACATGACAAATATGTTGTTGTACCTGCAGACAAAGCAACAAATAACATCATTTTTGTGTGCAAAAAACACTATATAGACTGTTTGACAGCTGCATTGGGGGTTGGTTGTAATAACAACAGCACCACATACACGGCTACAACACTGTCTAAGGAGGAAATCATTGACAATCATAAATCTGTCATTTCCTCCTTCGGCCTTTCTGTTGGTGGCAGTAATGATGACATTCCATCCCTGTATTGGATTCCCAAATTACATAAAAATCCATACAAACAGCGCTTCATTGCAGGGTCATCCAAATGTACAACTAAACCTCTTTCAGTTTTGTTGACTTCAATACTTACGGCAGTAAAATCCGGCCTCCAGAAATATTACGATTGTTGTTATTCTAGAAATGGTGTCAATCAAATGTGGATCCTGAAGAATTCGAAAGAACTGATGGAGATTCTTAACTCTAATTCAGTTTCATCTTGTAACAGCATCAAAACATTCGATTTCTCCACACTTTACACTTCTATTCCACATGAACAACTGAAATCACGATTGGCACAGCTCATTAAACGCAGCTTTTTCAAAAAGAATGGAAAACGCAGGTACAAATTTCTTGTAGTCGATTATACCAAGACTTACTTTGTCATCAATGAGTCCAAGAAAAAGAACAAATTTACAGAAGACCAAATAATCGACATGCTCAACTTTCTTATTGACAACATATTTGTTCAGTTTGGTGGACGTGTTTTTCAGCAAACAATAGGAATTCCAATGGGCACTAATTGTGCACCTTTGCTTGCTGATTTGTTTCTTCATTCATATTAAGCAGACTTCTTGCAATCTCTTCAAGACAAAAAAGACCGTAGACTAGCTCTCTCTTTCAACCTCACGTTCCGTTATATTGATGATGTCCTTTCACTAAACAATTCTCGATTTGGTGACTTTCTCCATCTCATATATCCACAGGAGCTTGAGATAAAGGACACAACGGATTCTAGGAAGTCTGCTTCATATTTAGATCTACATCTCGAAATTGACTCTCAAGGAAGACTTTCAACAAGGCTCTATGACAAACGTGATGACTTCAACTTTCCAATCGTCAACTTCCCCTTCTTGTGTAGCAATATTCCGTCAGCTCCAGCTTATGGAGTTTACGTATCTCAATTGATTCGTTACTCCAGAGCGTGCGGGACTTACATCGATTTCCTTAGCAGAGCGACACGTCTGACGCAAAGATTGCTCACACAGGGTTATGTTGCTCCTCGGTTGCTGTCTTCACTCAAGAAATTTTACGGAAGACATCATGCACTTATAGACAAATATGGGATTTCGATCTCTCAGATGAGTGCAGATGTTGGTTTGTCATAGTGTGTTGTTTTGTCTTCCTTTGCTGGATTTGACACGCTGGGTGGACTGTTGGCGACGCGGCGGGTGTGCTATGGCAGGCAGGAACTGCTTACTCTTCCGGAGCACCTGAGTTCACTCTTGTTTCGACTGGAGTTCGCGTTGTTGATTGATATTCAGTTGTTTTGTGTTTCCATGTTTTACGTGTTGTCTGTTTTTGTCCCGTTCTTGTTTGTGTTTACTGGTTTAGTCTCTGCCCTTTCGGACTTTTGACATTCGGATACCCCATTGGTACCTCTGCTTCTTTCAGTACTTTACAATTAAACTTCCATTAATTGTGCAAGAACATTTATTGATAAAAAAAGGGTATCGAATGTTCGCAAAAAATGATAAACCTGTCAATTTTACTCTCGTGGAATATATGGTAGAATGGATTACAGAGGAAGAGCACATATAAATAGATAAAGTTTACGAGCGGGAAAAACTACCACCTTTGGTCGTTTATGAACCCAAATTTAGACGATAACCGTAATATGCAGTGCATTTTATTTGAATTTGGTAAAAACGATGCTCGATATTTCAATCATTCTAAGACTTTTCCCAACTGTAAACTAATTCAAAATAGCAAAGGCAAGCTTTACAAAAGGTCTTGAATTAAAATGGGATCGTTAAAAAATTAGTTAAAGATAATTGATGGTTGGGTTTGTAGACTGAGATATGGGTAAGTACATTTCAATCTCTATAACAATAAGTAAAGGCTCACAGGTTACTTATTTTGTATTATATTAATATCTTCACATTTTATACGACTGCAAACATTTTGCGATTGTATAATGTAATGGCGATGTCGTCGTCTGTGGACATTTGATTTCCGTGCGATAATTAAAGTAATTTTTGAGCGATTGTTATAAAATATTGATATGAAGTTTGTATCAACTAAAGGAAGGATTAGTATATAAGGTATAATTTTGTCATCAGTCGTTGCTCGGACACATTTTGGACCAATAAAGAGCTGAAAATTAATGCCTCCTCCAAACATTCAGCCATGAGGGTTGTATGCCCTTGCTGTTCTGAAATACCTATAGAACGACTGTAGAGCTGTTAAAGCATGTCGACAAGCGCCATCACTTCGTGGAAGATGACCTAAAGAAAGGGGATTTCTTCTCTGAGATAAATGGCTTCTGGTTGGCCATCAAGCCAGAAGATTATAGGAATTTTGTTTCCAAATGTTACCTCGAAAGACAACACACTGGCCATAAAGACACGATCATTTTTGGAACGCTGGCTAACCAAGATAAGATAGACCCAATCAAGATCCAAGGGACATGGCACCAAGGCTGCGGACTTAATAAGCCTACCTATCTGTTAGGTCCAAATCCGAATGGCTTAAGTGAAGCTCGTAAACATAAAGATGAGGTACAAACGCCTATCTCACAGACGAGGGAGCCATGATTGGTGATGTTTGATATAAGGCGTTCTGATACCAGAAATACTAACGAACGGAATGTAACTGTTTGCTAAAGTAGTGGAAACCCTGACCGCTGACCATAGTGGGCCAACGTGTGTGGAGAACGCCACGCTTCATGCACGTAAAAGACCCCTTTGTGGACCGCCATGTAGTGCAACACATTTTTCCACACCTACCCACTTCTCCCCTTTTTTCCTGTGGTTCTTTAAAATTACTTAATACCGGTTCTTTGTTTCCCACCCATCCCCATATTTCATTAATCATCATTTCATGTTCATTTTATCATCCTTTTCATGTTCAACCTATATAGAGTTGCACGGGCGTAAATCAACAACTCACTCACTCAATGCCACCTTTAACAAACAACAGTATTATTTAGTATACAATGATGCTGTTGTTTCAGATGCAACTCCGGTTTATTTCAGTCACTCGCAGAATTCGAGGTGATGTTCGTTTTAACAATTTCTTATTTCTTTATTTGCACAGTAACAGTAACAGTACCCTATCAGTGTGTAAAGTTTCAGCAACATCAGTTCAGTAGTGTCCGAGTAGTTGCACCCACAAAAACATTTTTCGGACTGAAAAATCACAAATTCGTAAATAACTCGAAAACCGTAAATATCGCTTCAATTTTTTTTTTCGTATTATTATAGAGTACCTTTTGCTCTATCAGCGTACAAAATTTCAGAACCCTGTGCACCTAGGTATCCGAGATATTAATGTCCTATATTTTGACCTTTCTTCCCCGTTTCCATGGAAACGGCGGCCATTTTGAAAATTTCAAATATGGGATGATAAAATACTAATAGTACCCTATCAATGTGTAAAGTTTCAGCAACATCCGTTCAGTAGTGTCCGAGGAGTTGCACCCACTAAAAACGTGACGGACGGACGGAGACCATTAATAAGTCCCTCCGTCGCGTTGCGGCGGGGGACAATTAGACCTTGGTTCGTTTGCAGAACGTCGAGCAGCCCTTACTGGCTTCGTTGAAGGCTGCTGGTGGTTTTTCTATATTGCAGCTTGTTGTGGGAGCTGTCTGACATACACTTATTCCACATCTCATTATTTAGTATTTGATTGCAATTATCATTTCCGTTTGTATTTTGTATTTATTGAGTCCTTGTACAATCAATTTGTTTTTAAGAATTTGAAATAATGACTGTTAAGTTAGTTACATGAAAAAAAGGTTTGTGCATTATAAAATAATGCTTACAATTGAAAAAAAATATATTCTGTCATAAATAATATTATTCTGGTCAAGACAAAAAAAAACTAAGGCCACATTTCAAGTTACATGATCCCTAGGTTTTAATTATACTATTCAAATTAATTAATTTTCCACAAGTCTTATTAACAAGAGGCTCCCAGGTGCCTGAATCGCTCACCTGAACTACACAGATACATATATTTTGTAGATATTATTGTGCTTAACCATATGCGATTTAAATTTCTGAAATAACTTAGTTTTCAAGTTTTCAAGTTATTGGGCTTAATAAGTGCAAAATTTAGCAAAATTAGACAAAATGGGCAATTACTCCAACATCAGAAGTCAGATCTTTTCCGAAATTTCAGGACAGGTACTTAATATGCTGATCACTTTTGATTCTTGCACAATTTTGATATCTGAAACCATTTTTGAGGTATTAGCAAAAAAATGAAATTTACCCCCTATGTTCTATTTTTAGCTATGGCAGCCATGTTTTTTTACGAATAAAAATATGAACAATAGAGTTGTTGCATATAAGCTATTAAACAAGTGTGCCAAGTTAAGATGCAGTTGGTCTTACGGTGTCGGACAAGTTAATCTTTGAAATTCAGGGGAAAAGTAATGAAAAATGGTAAATTTTGTTGTTTTAAGGATAATAACTCCTAATAGAAATGGTCCTACAGCTTTGACCTAAATACATGAAATGTAGATCTTGATGTGCTTGATCATATTCAATTTAAAGTTTTGAAATATCTTGTATAGTTTTCAAGATATATGGCTTCATAAGTGGAAAATTTTGAAAAAAAATCCAGAAAAAGGGCAATAACTCCTACATCGGTTGTTGGATCTTCTTTAAACTTTCAGAGCAGGTAGATCTTAAGATGCTGATCACTATTGTCTCCAATCAGAATTTCGATATCTGTAACCATTTTTGAGTTATTAGCAAAAAATCTGCAATTTACCCCTATGTTCTATTTTTAACCATGGCGGCCATATTTTTTGACGAATCAAAAATCTGAACGATACACTTGTCGCATTTATGCTATTAAACAACTGTGCCAAGTTTGGTTAAAGTTCGATGCATGGTGTCAGACAAATAATCTTTGAAATTCAGGGAAAAAGTAATGCAAAATGGTAAATTTTGACGCTTTAAGGGACATGACCCTAAAAGAAATGGTTCCACAGCTTTGACCTAATTACATGAAATGTAGATCTTCATGTGCTTAATCATATGCAATTTTAATTTTTAAAATATCTTGTATAGTTTTTAAGATATAGCGCTGAATAAGTGCAAATTTTTTAAAAAAAAATCCAGAAAAGGGCAATAACTCCTACGTCGATTGTTGGATCTTCTTGACAATTTCATGGCAGGTAGATCTTGAGGTGCTGATCACTTTTACCCATTGCCAGAATTTTGATATCTGTCACTGTTTTTGAGTTATTTGCAAAAAAACTATTTGACCCCCCTGTTCTATTTTTAGTAACAGCGGCCATGTTTTGGACGTATCAAAAATCCCAACGCAAACTTTTTGCACAATACTCTAAGGAACAACCATAGCAAGTTTGGCTGCATTTGGCCAAGCAGTTTCAGATGTTTGAAAAAAGCTAACGGACGATGGACGTATTTTTTTCTTCCAGTCGATGAAAAAAATAAAACTAGATTTAGTTGAGATTTTTTTTTAAGTAGTCTGAAAGCGTAAAATATTATTCATTTGACATGCATCTATTTCCAACAAAAAAGATATTTAAAATGCATGTACATGTATTTTGTAAAGTTTTTTAGTTTTTATAGTGTTCATATAAAAAATGTGGACAGACAGACGGACGCCAGACTAGGTGAAAACTATAGGGTGCCACATTTTAAATGCCTGGTCCATAAAATAATAAATAAGCATTGACATTCAATAAATTCTGTTTGTAGTTCCTGAGAAAAATGTGACGAGAATTTTTGCATATAACTACTATGTGGAATATTTCTTACAGTCTTCGGTAAACAGGAAGTAGATAACATAGGAGCATAAAATCGCTTTACACGGTATAGGATAGGATATGATAGGATCAACTGTGGACGCTGGTTTCTTCAACCACTGTATCCACCTCTTGGTCATTTTGACTGACTGTTTCTATTTTGTCATTTCCGGGTTTCCGACCTCTGCTGGTGATGTCTAGTTCAGCTTGGTGGTCAAATTTTACATCCTGATGTTCCCAGTGTTTGTCAAGATAGATCTCAAACTGCTTGACTGTTTTGGCATTTATAACTTCATTCCAAACATCAACTATCCTGTTTGTGAAGAAATACTTCCTGATGTTGAGTTTGGATCGGTGCTTTTTCAGTTTCTTGTCATTTCCCCTTGTTCTGGCATTATTGTCCAGGTCGAGTAGCCCTGTGGTGACCTCCTCGTCATAGATACCCTGGATTATTTTGAAGGTTTCTATCATGTCACCACGGAGGCGTCTATACTTCAGAGTAGGCATTTTAAGTTTTTCAAGTCTTTCCGGGTATTCTAGGTCTCTAAATCCAGGTATCTGTTTTGTTGCTCGTCGTTGCACGTTCTCTATGCTCTCAATGTCACCACTTGTATAGGGGGACCATACAGACGCAGCATATTCCAGATGTGGTCTTACTAATGCTTGGAACATCTTACTAATGCTTGGTATAGTACTATGGTTTGAAGACTTGTGTAAAGTTTCAAGCCTCTAATGATTGTAGTACCCGAGAAAAAAGTGTGACAAAATTGTTGCATATAATTACTATGAGTAGTAACAAATGCCTGTGTTGTGGGCCCTGATCCAGTGGCCAGTGGTAGAGTTGAATGAATCGTGGGGGCTAGTGTAGTCTATAGATAATGGTAAATCTCGGATCTCCTCTCTTTTCTTTTCTTTTTTTTTTCTTTTTTTTTGTGTGAAACTTGTTTAATATATTTTCAAAAAGTGTTTTGTTTGGAGTTAAACAATATATAAAACAAGCAACGAACCCAAAAGATTTTAAAACTTCAAACAAAATATAGGGATCAACTTCTATCCCATCGTTAGGGTCTGCTTTCGACTGCCCTTTAGCAAGACAGGTAACTCTCGTAATGGCTCCAGGAACTTCCAACAGTTCCTCCACGGCATCGTTTATTGAGAGGGTTAAGTTGAATTTTCTTATTGACGATTTCCCGTTTATAATTATTTGGAAATAATCGGCCGACTCCACATTGTTATTGTGGTCGGCCATGCTACGTTGCCTTCATGTGTAACTTCTGTATTTTTAGCACAGGGGTTTTCCATAGAAAAAGGATGAGTCGGCGGAAAGGATAAAAATAAAACAGTTCACAATCACTTTTATTTTTATTTCATTTTTGAGGAAAATCGGGTCGGCGCTCCCGTAAAACAGATAATAAAAAAAGGTTGGCCTTACTTTAAGTTATTTAAACATGGTATAAGTTTTATTTGTGTTTTATCCTCTTCTAAATATAAGAGTCTTTTTAGATACAAAGAAACCTAAGAAAAGGAGGCATATATGGCTACCTAAAGAAGATGACGCATTCACAGCATTCTTCTCACAAGAAATTGGTGATATCAGTCAGGATGGAAACAAAGGAGCTTTACATGGTATATCACATTTAATTAACAATATTATTACATTTACAGAACTGAAATCCCAGTAAAAAAATGATAAATTCACAATAAATGTAAAATGTTCACTCACTGGAAGTGACGTTACAATGTATCATCTTGACGATGTTGAGAAATGCAATGGGTTTCCAAGAAAACAAAGACGTATTTCCTTTACATTATTTATTGAATGTTATGTTTTGTCCATGTTATAAACAGGATAAAAAATCACACATCAGGAATATTGAAAAAAGAATCACTTATTCAGGAATGTGCTATGGTTAACTCGTGAGCTTAACAAGTTCTCCCACGTGTTTAATCTGATGTGTTCTTCAGCACTAGTGATTCTTTTTAGCTCACCCGGCCGAAGTCCACGTGAGCTTTTGTCATCACTTGGCCTTTGTTGTCCGTCATCTTACATCTGTCTGTCCAACTTTTCAAAAATCTCCTTCTCTGAAACTGCTCAGCCAAATGCAACCAAACTTGGTGTGGTTGTTCTTTAAGATGTCCACCATAAATTTATTATTTGGATATTGATTTGTCAAAAAACATGGCCTTTCTTACTGAAAAAAAGAACATGTGGTCGATATCCTCGGTGCTGGATTTGGCTTCCTTGTTCGAACGTTTTGGTTTTGAGTACTTTTCGTTTTCAACTGTTTTGGATTTTGACCTTCCAATGTTTTGGTTTAAATGCTACTGATGAGAGGTTACTCCTTGAAATATCGATATATAGCATATCCAAATTAACCGTTTATACCCGCTTTTTGGTATTTGTAATGTGGGTCAAACAGATGGTTTTTGCAAATTACTCAAAATGTTTTGAGTTAGCCAAATTTTAGCATGGGTGAAAATGTTCAGTATGATGAGATCCATGACTCTGTAAACTTGGGTCTTTTTGAGGTTGTTAACTTAATTGTAGGTGCCCAAGGACAAGTACTTCTTCATTTCAAGAAAGTTGAGTATGTGTACCCATGCAGTTATGCTTCACTGACATTGACTTAAATTTCTGAGAGTGAAGGCATGCAACAAAACTTAGGGTGATTATTCTTTAGGGTATCCTCTATTTAAATGTTGATTTAATTTTTGATTAATCAAACAGAATAGCCACCCTTAATAAAAATAGAAAATGGAGGGGGGGTTTCAAACAGCAGTTTTTTGCAAATTACTCAAAAACTTTTAAACCAAATTCTTGCAGTAGGTGAAACTGTTCTTAATTATGAGATCTACCAGTTGACAAATTTTCGGCTTTTATGTTCTTTAAATGACATATGTAGTGTATGTTGTTTGAAGTGTTCTGTCAGATTTAGAATCCAAGTGTTTTATTTTTTTACATCAGTCGATAAATGCTTCTTAGCTAGCTGTCAGTAACTGCGAGTGTTCTCAAGAGTGTTATTTTACGTCGTTCTCATATTGTTCTCTTGATGAATTGGACTTTTATCGATTTGATATTTAGAGTGTGTTAATTTTTTAAAGATTATTAATATGGGGAAGGTTGGGCCCACAAAAACTAGTTTAACCCCGCCACATTTTACATGTGCCCGCCCTAAGCCAAGAATATTTTGTCTCTGTCATCTATCTGTTTATTGTTCTTTGTCCAGAAATGGGTCTTTTGTTGATAATTTAGTGATTGGTTTTAAAACTTTTGTATTGTATTTTTACCTGCGTCGCCGAAGGTCAAAGCAGGTCTAGGAGTCGGGTCACTCCGTCTGTCCGTCCGCAGCGCTATAGAGTGTCTGTCTTGTGTAATCTGAATCTCAAAAACCAATCACTAATCTTTCTGAAATTTTACACAGTGATTACAGATATATTGAAGATGTGCACCTCCCCTTTTGGGATCATTTTATAATACCCTTTAAAAATTAAGGGCCCTAAAGGGGCCTAAAAAGCAATTTTTTTTATTTGTTTCCACAATAACTTTTGTTCTGGTTGACCAAATGCTATGAAACTTTACAGTAATGTTACTTACAATAAAAGGAAGGGTGGGGTTGATTTTGAATGTCACTTCTTTTTTCGTTCAGAAATTGGGGACCCAAAGGGGCTAAAAAATGAAACTTTTATTTTTTTCCACAATAACTTAAGTTCTGATTGACTGATTGATATTAAATTTTACAATAATGTTCCATACAATTAACTGATTCAGTTTTTGAGGCCTCCCTTTTTTTCGTTGAGAAATTAGGGGCCCAAAAGGGCCAAAAATCTAACTTTTTTTATTTATGGTCCGATTTTGAAAACAAAAAAATTGCAAGTTAATTTTTGTCATTTATTGCATACAATATTAAGGATAAATTTATTTTTGACCCCACCTTTTCTGTTTAGCAATAAGGGGGTCAAAAAAGGGGAAATAGAAACATATATATATAAATATATGTATTGTAATGTGTATATTTTTACTGTCAATTAGCACAGCGAATTGTTAAACTTTTCTCTCGAATGTTACGATTGATAAAACGATTTTTGAAATAAATGTCTGTCAACTATAAAACAATTGACGACATGGTGAAGGAACTTGAAAAATGTACACAGTGCTGAAAAGGGGGGTATCTGTCAAATCACTGCCAGCTATGCCGAAGGACATGGCAAAGGTGAAACAACACGTTAGCATCCACTGGAAGACCGGTATGATGGGGCCAAATGTATGTATACATCACGTGTATATTTTCATTTTCTTAATATATGTTGTATTTCTACTAATGAGAATGTAAGGCACTACCATTGCTCCATGTGCAAAAAGATAATAATCAGAAACAAAAAAAATGCAATGCAGAGGCATCTTTATCTTTACACATCGATTATTTTGAAACAGAGTGGTCATCACTAGATGCCGTATCGGTATTTCTAGAGTCACTCATGGCTACTTGAGGACACAAGAGAAGGAGGTTCCGATGCGCATCCCTTCTGGCCCGCGGTGTTCTTAGAGGCATGTTTTCCTTAACTGTGTTGATCTTGCTTCAATCCGTACGAAGTATATTTTAACTGTGCATCCATGCACGATTTGTTTAGCGGCATCACAGCTGATGACATTTTATCATTTTTAAAAGAAATTGGTCAGTACTCAAAATTATAATTCATAAAATAAAATCACCATTTGTAAGTTCTTTTGTTGGTATTATAATCTTTAGCTCGTTTTTGTTAAGGTCTTGTTTTGCAGATTTGTTCCAAAAATCCATTTATTATCTATCTGATATTTAACTTACATCCGGAGCACCTGGGTTCACTCTTGTTTCGACTTGAGTTCGCGTCGTTGATTGATATCCAGTTATTTTGTGTTTCCATGTTTTACATGTTGTATGTTTTTGTCCCGTTCCTGTTGGTGTTTACTGGTTTTGTCTCTGCCCTTTCGGACTTTGATATTCGGATACCCCATTGGTACCTCTGCTTCTTGCTATCGCTGTAAATGGTTTTATTTTTTAGTGTGTTTATTTTAAATGATTATTTAATCTATTAATTTTCTAGTCATTTTTTTAATCTACGGTCTTTTGACTTTGTTTTATATCAACGTGTTATTTACATAATTATTTCAACTTGTTTATGTTCCGATGCTGGACGGGACATTAAACAACTAACAATCAATCAACATAAAATTATCTTACTTATCTTTAAACATTAATATAACTTCACTGTATAAATGTGTGTCATCGGAATCGCTTGAAAACTCATCTTGTGACATACTTCCATGACTACATTCATTAGTCTTCTTTAATTGAAGCTCTCTGTGATTACTTTTCTTCTTTTTAAAATGGAATTTAATATTAACAATAAACTTTATGTAAATGAGGCTATTGTTAATTTGAGAAATTTCTGCTTACCGCATAAAACTGTAACAGCGGTCCACAGTGGGCACAACCCAGTCTTCCAAGTACGGTACAATCTGAAAATTAGGGAATACATTTTTCTTTTACTTTAGAGAAGAAATTGAAAAAAAAATACAGAAAAACAATGGGAGTTTCTTCGTCAAACAGTACGTGACCACACCACAGAGGGTAGGGAGGAAGATATCAGTACAGACATCTTCCAACAAAAGATTAATAAAAGGTGAATGAAACCAACAAAAACTTTGGATATTTTTCAATTGATGTTTTTTTTTTTTGTATTTGAAATGTAATTTTTGAAATGAAGGTAAATTCATAATTAGATTGTTTGTCTATCTTGGTTTAATGTCTCAGTACTGTTCGGAATTAAGCAGTGAATGATGTAAAGTTTTTTTTATTTACTTAGTAGCCTACAATTTCATTCAGTGTATGAACTAGTATTTTTAGTAACATATAGTTCGAACGGCAAATTTCAGAATATTTCATATGGACACCATTATAAAATTTCAAAATTCCTCACAGACATACAGGATTTTTCATAGACTTGGGCTATTTCACACACTGTTCATTTGCAAGAAATTTTCTTTTATATGATAAACTAAAGTTGTTATGAAAATATCTAGAAAACCCTCACAGTTATGGGAAACTTAACTTTTTCCACAGCATGAGAACCACATGTACATAATTGTAAGGGTACAGTTCCAGTTTCAGTCGTCTCAACTGGGGGTACAGTTTCAGTCGTCTCAACTGGGGGTACAGTTTCAGTCATCTACACTGGTGGTACAATTTCAGTCCTCTCCACTAGGGGTGAAGTTTCAGTCGTCTCAACTGAGGGTGAAGTTTCTGTCGTCTGCACTGTTGTTGTCTATAAATATAATTAAAATATAATATTTTAAGATTAATTTTATTTCAATACTTTTGCTTTTAGCGTAGTTTTTCGGCCTCAAATCGCCTGTAAATAACCTGTATAGCGTTGCACAGGCGTTTAGACACCAACTCACTCACTCACTCACTCAATGATCAAAATACTAGGGCGGATAACTCCTTGAAATATGCTTTTGAAGTAATAGTACCAAAAGTAATTTGTACCAACATGCAGATCTATTGAAAATACAAATAAATCTTATTAAATTGCCCTTCTGAACAAGATGTAGACCTTTTAAGGTATGGTAATATCAAAACTAAAGATCAATATATTCCATCAAGGTCGATTTTTAGATAGAAAACTCAACTTGTCCAACAAATACAACATGTCGTCTTCTTGTTTGAAATTATCATAATTTATACTGACGTCACATTTTTCGTCAAATATGGTCCCTACATAATTGTTTGAAGTGAGGATTAAAATTGGAAATATCTGTATGAGTAATGAGTATTACTAGACAAAAAAGTCCCGTGCGGGACCCCGATGTCAGGTTTCTGAGCGCTCTTAAGTGGACTTTTACCGACAAGCTTAGCGCTGCTGCGGGCCTATTCGCCTCCCGGCCCCCGCACGGGACTTTAAAGTTTATAACAGGGAAAATAATGAGATGTGGAACAAGGGTAAAATAAATAGATAAAAAGCTGCAATACACTAGCTCCCTTTCACATATTTGCTAAGGCAGAGTAGGCAAGTATATTAGAGAATTTCATTATATAGATCAAAATTCTTACATTTGGGAGTTGACTAATATAATACACAGGAAGATAATGCCAAACCAAATATGGTTACTGTTTTTTTTTCTGGCTAGAGCGTGTCTGTGAGTCTTGAAGACGTCATAAATCAAACCTTTTTACCCTCTTCTTAACTACGTCTTGATATCTTTTATCTATGTGTATAAAATGTGTTTACAGGTTGTGGCGTGAGTATTTTTTTGGGTAATAAATGAACAAGGAGGTTTAGATATCATATTTCTGTTGACACTTTGCTTCACAAGAGGCTTTTGATGTCAGTGATAACAGACTGAGGATTAAGTTGTATCATAAGAGTTAAAACAAATGACTTGTGATTTCATACTTATCAAAACAAAGCTTGGGGCATAATTAAAATTGAGAGCTTATTTGGGGTATAATCAAACACCAAATAATGACAATATATTTCTAAAAAAATACAAGACATGACAAAATAAAATATTTATTTTATCAACCAGCCATAATCCAAAGCTTATAAGTCAAACAGTTTAAACAAATCCTGATTATATACATGAGTATCTAAAGTTTACCAGTTAACATAAAAGTAAGCTTTTGATTGATTGATTGATGATTGCTTAGTGTCCCGTCGGCGATATTTCAGCCATAATCGGGGCATCAACATGTTATAATAATTAAATCAAAATTGGAAATAAAACAGAGTCAAAAGACCGTAGATAAAACAAAAGGTATGAAAAGATAAATTGATAAAAAGCAAACATTAATAAAAAGCTTCGCCGAGCGCAGCATGATACGACCGCAACATGTTGAACCCTGTACATTTTAGGCCCAATATGGATAGTCTATTTCTCTGGACACATGCAGCCCATGGTGGACTGACAAAGATTTTTGACACATGCTTCTCTGATGGACTTTCGACCCAGGGGGTAAAAATATAAATTTTCAATTTTGGTATTCTACTCTTGAAAAGAATAATGTTTGGGGAAACAATGAAAAATTGAAGCAGAATTTTTTTAAATTATGATTACGGCCCCTTTGGTAATGAGCGAAAAAAAAAGGTAGGGGTCACAATTTTATTCTTAAATTTAGAATTGCTACTTGGCAAGGATGAAATTGTAATAAAAAATTTTAAAATCAGACCAGAAATAAAAAAGTTACAATTTTGGTCCCTTTTGGTGCCTAATAACATAACAATAACAAGAATTTTAAAAAAATCAATTTTGGCCCCTTATTATGTAACAGGTGAAAGAGGGGTGGGGTTGCAAAAATACTAGAAAAACTAAATATATTCAATCTTCGACATTCAAACAATATTCAATTCTCGGCAAATACTAGAAAAGCTAAATATATTCAATCTTCGACATGCAAACACTGAAATGACTAAATATATTGAATCCTCGGCGAACATGGAAAAAAATATATTCAATCTTCGACATCCAAATAATATTCAATTCTCGGCAAATACTAAAAAAAATATTTAATCTTTGACATGTAAACACTGAAATGACTAAATATATTGAATCCTCGGCAAATATTGAAAAAAAAAGTTTTCAATCTTCGATATCCAAACAATATTCAATTCTTGGCAAATACTAGAAAAACTAATTATATTGAATCCTCGGCAAACATTGAAAAAAATATATTCAATCTTCGACATCCAAATATATTCAATTCTCGGCAAATACTAGAAAAACTAAATATATTCAATCTTCGACATACAAACAATGAAATTAGCAAATATATTGAATCCTCGATAAACATTGAAAAAATATATTCAATCTTCGACATTCAAACAATATTCAATTCTTGGAAAATACTAGAAAAGCTAAATATATTCAACCTTCGACATGCAAACACAGAAATGACTAAATATATTGAATCCTCGGCAAACACTGAAAAAAAAATTTCAATCTTCGACATGCAAATGATATTCAATTCTCGGCAAATACTAAAAAAAATATAGTTAATCTTTGACATGCAAACACTGAAATGACTAAATAAATTGAATCCTCGGCAAACATTGAAAAAAATATATTCAATATTCGACATTCAAACAATATTCAATTCTCGGCAAATACAAGAAAAACTAAATATTATATTGAATCCTCGGCAAACATTGAAAAAAAAAATATTCAATCTTCGACATCCAAATTATATTCAATTCTCGGCAAATATTAGAAAAACTAAATATATTCAATCTTCGACATTCAAACAAGATTCAATTCTCGGCAAATACTAGAAAAGCTAAATATATTCAATCTTCGACATGCAAACTCTGAAATGACTAAATATATTGAATCCTCGGCAAACATTGAAAAAAACATATTCAATCTTCGACATTCAAACAATATTCAATCCTCGGAAAATACTACAAAAGCTAAATATATTCAATCCTCGACATGCAAACACAGAAATGACTAAATATATTGAATCCTCGGCAAACACTGAAAAAAAATATTTTCAATCGTCGACATGCAAATGATATTCAATTCTCGGCAAATACTAAAAAAAAAATATATTTAATCTTTGACATGCAAACACTGAAATGACTAAATATATTGAATCCTCGGCAAACATTGAAAAAAATATATTCAATTTCGACATTCAAACAATATTCAATCCTCGGAAAATACTAGAAAAGCTAAATATATTCAATCCACAACATGCAAACACAGAAATGACTAAATATATTGAATCCTCGGCAAACACTGAAAAACAATATATTCAATCTTCGACATCCAAATATATTCAATTCTCGGCAAATACTAGAAAAAAACTTAATATATTCAATCTTCGACATGCAAACACAGGAATGACTAAATATATTGAATCCTCGGCAAATACTAAAAAAAAATTATTAATCTTTGACATGCAAACACTGAAATGACTAAATATATTGAATCCTCGGCAAATATTGAAAAAAAATATTTTCAATCTTCGATATCCAAACAATATTCAATTCTTGGCAAATACTAGAAAAAACTAAATATATTCAATCTTCGACATTCAAACAATATTCAATTCTCGGCAAATACTAGAAAAACTAATTATATTGAATCCTCGGCAAACATTGAAAAAAAAATATATTCAATCTTCGACATCCAAATATATTCAATTCTCGGCAAATACTAGAAAAACTAAATATATTTAATCTTCGACATACAAACACTGAAATTACCAAATATATTGAATCCTCGATAAACATTGAAAAAATATATTCAATCTTCGACATTCAAACAATATTCAATTCTCGGAAAATACTAGAAAAAATAAATATATTCAATCTTCGACATGCAAACACAGACATGACTAAATATATTGAATCCTCGGCAAACACTGAAAAAAAAATTCAATCTTCGACATGCAAATGATATTCAATTCTCGGCAAATACTAAAAAAAATATAATTAATCTTTGACATGCAAACACTGAAATGACTAAATAAATTGAATCCTCGGCAAATATTGAAAAAAAAATATATTCAATCCGACATTCAAACAATATTCAATTCTCGGCAAATACAAGAAAAACTAAATATATTGAATCCTCGGCAAACATTGAAAAAAATATATTCAATCTTCGACATCCAAATTATATTCAATTCTCGGCAAATACTAGAAAAACTAAATATATTCAATCTTCGACATTCAAACAAGATTCAATTCTCGGCAAATACTAGAAAAGCTAAATATATTCAATCTTCGACATGCAAACACTGAAATGACTAAATATATTGAATCCTCGGCAAACATTGAAAAAAAAAACATATTCAATCTTCGACATTCAAACAATATTCAATCATCGGAAAATACTAGAAAAGCTAAATATATTCAATCTTCGACATGCAAACACTGAAATGACTAAATATATTGAATCCTCGGCGAACATTGAAAAAAATATATTCAATCTTCGACATCCAAATATATTCAATTCTTGGCAAATACTAGAAAAATTAAATATATTCAATCTTCGACATTCAAATTCTATTCCATTCTCGGCAAATACTAGAAAAACTAAATATATTCAATCTTCGACATTCAACCAATATTTAATTCTCTGCAAATACTAGAAAAGCTAAATATATTCAATCTTCGACATACAGACACTGAAATGACTAAATATATTGAATCCTCGGCAAACATTGAAAAAAAAATATATTCAATCTTCGATATCCAAACAATATTCAATTCTTGGCAAATACTAGAAAAACTAAATATATTCAATCTTCGACATACAAACACTGACATGACTAAATATATCGAATCCTCGGCAAACATTGAAAATTGAAAAAAAAATATATTCAATCTTCGACATTCAAACAATATTCAGTTCTCGGAAAATATTAGAAAAGCTAAATATATTCAATCTTCGACATGCAAACACAGAAATGACTAAATATATTGAATCCTCGGCAAACACTGAAAAAAAAATATTTTCAATCTTCGACATGCAAAGAATATTCAATTCTCGGCAAATACTAAAAAATAAATATATTTAATCTTTGACATGCAAACACTGAAATGACTAAATATATTGAATCCTCGGCAAACATTGAAAAGAAGTATATTCAATCTTCGATATCCAAACAATATTCAATTCTCGGCAAATACTAGAAAAACTAAATATATTCAATCTTCGACATTCAAATTATATTAAATTCTCGGCAAATACTAGAAAAAACTAAATATATTCAATCTTCGACATTCAAACAATATTCAATTCTCGGCAAATACTAGAAAAGCTAAATATATTCAATCTTCGACATGCAAACACTGAAATGACTAAATATATTGAATCCTCGGCGAACATTGAAAAAAATATATTCAATCTTCGACATCCAAATATATTCAATTCTCGGCAAATACTAGAAAAACTGAATATATTCAATCTTCGACATACAGACACTGAAATGCCTAAATATATCGAATCTTCGGCAAACATTGAAAAGAAGTATATTCAATCTTCGATATCCAAACAATATTCAATTCTCGGCAAATACTAGAAAAACTAAATATATTCAATCTTCGACATTCAAATTATTTTCAATTCTCGGCATATACTAGAAAAACTAAATATATTCAATCTTCGACATTCAAAAAATATTCAATTCTCGGCAAATACTAGAAAAGCTAAATATATTCAATCTTCGACATGCAAACACTGAAATGACTAAATATATTGAATCCTCGGCGAACATTGAAAAAAATATATTCAATCTTCGACATCCAAATAATATTCAATTCTCGGCAAATACTAAAAAAAATATTTAATCTTTGACATGCAAACACTGAAATGACTAAATATATTGAATCCTCGGCAAATATTGAAAAAAAAAATTTCAATCTTCGATATCCAAACAATATTCAATTCTTGGCAAATACTAGAAAAACTAAATATATTCAATCTTCGACATCCAAATATATTCAATTCTCGGCAAATACTAGAAAAACTAAATATATTCAATCTTCGACATACAAACACTGAAATTACCAAATATATTGAATCCTCGATAAACATTGAAAAAAAATATCTTCAATCTTCGACATTCAAACAATATTCAATTCTCGGAAAATACTAGAAAAGCTAAATATATTCAATCTTCGACATGCAAACACAGAAATGACTAGATATATTGAATCCTCGGCAAACAGTGAAAAAAAACTTCAATCTTCAACATGCAAACACAGAAATGACTAAATATATTGAATCCTCGGCAAACACTGCAAAAAAATATTTTCAATCTTCGACATGCAAGGAATATTCAATTCTCGGCAAATACTAAAAAAATAAATATATTTAATCTTTGACATGCAAACACTGAAATGACTAAATATATTGAATACTCGGCAAACATTGAAAAGAAGTATATTCAATCTTCGATATCCAAACAATATTCAATTCTCGGCAAATACTAGAAAAACTAAATATATTCAATCTTCGACATTCAAATTATATTCAATTCACGGCAAATACTAGAAAAACTAAATATATTCAATCTTCGACATTCAAACAATATTCAATTCTCGGCAAATACTAGAAAAGCTAAATATATATTCAATCTTCGACATGCAAACACTGAAATGACTAAATATATTGAATCCTTGGCGAACATTGAAAATTGAAAAAAAAATATATTTAATCTTCGACATTCAAACAATATTCAATTCTCGGCAAATACTAGAAAAACTAAATATATTCAATCTTCGACATTCAAATTATATTCAATTCACGGCAAATACTAGAAAAACTAAAAATATTCAATCTTCATTATCCAAATTATATTAAATTCTCGGCAAATACTAGAAAAACTAAATATATTCAATCTTCGACATACAAACACTGACATGACTAAATATATCGAATCCTCGGCAAACATTGAAAATTGAAAAAAAAATATATTCAATCTTCGACATTCAAACAATACTCAGTTCTCGGAAAATATTAGAAAAGCTAAATATATTCAATCTTCGACATGCAAACACAAAAATGACTAAATATATTGAATCCTCGGCAAACACTGAAAAGAAATATTTTAAATCTTTGACATGCAAATAATATTCAATTCTCGGCAAATACTAAAAAATTAAATATATTTAATCTTTGACATGCAAACACTGAAATGACTAAATATATTGAATCCTCGGCAAACACTAAAAAAAATATATTCAATCTTCGACATCCAAACAATATTCAATTCTCGGCAAATACTAGAAAAGCTAAATATATTCAATCTTCGACATCCAAATATATTCAATTCTGGGCAAATACTAGAAAAGCTAAATATATTCAATCTTCGACATGCAAACACAGAAATGACTAAATATATTGAATCCTCAGCAAACAGTGAAAAAAAACTTCAATCTTCGACATGCAAACACAGAAATGACTAAATATATTGAATCCTCGGCAAACACTGAAAAAAATATTTTCAATCTTCGACATGCAAAGAATATTCAATTCTCGGCAAATACTAAAAAAATAAATATATTTAATCTTTGACATGCAAACACTGAAATGACTAAATATATTGAATCCTCGGCAAACATTGAAAAGAAGTATATTCAATCTTCGATATCCAAACAATATTCAATTCTCGGCAAATACTAGAAAAACTAAATATATTCAAATTATATTAAATTCTCGGCAAATACTAGAAAAACTAAATATATTCAATCTTCGACATGCAAACACTGAAATGACTAAATATATTGAATCCTCGGCGAACATTGAAAAAAACATATTCAATCTTCGACATCCAAATATATTCAATTCTCGGCAAATACTAGAAAAACTGAATATATTCAATCTTCGACATACAGACACTGAAATGCCTAAATATATCGAATCTTCGGCAAACATTGAAAAGAAGTATATTCAATCTTCGATATCCAAACAATATTCAATTCTCGGCAAATACTAGAAAAACTAAATATATTCAATCTTCGACATTCAAATTATATTCAATTCTCGGCATATACTAGAAAAACTAAATATATTCAATCTTCGACATTCAAAAAATATTCAATTCTCGGCAAATACTAGAAAAGCTAAATATATTCAATCTTCGACATGCAAACACTGAAATGACTAAATATATTGAATCCTCGGCGAACATTGAAAAAAATATATTCAATCTTCGACATCCAAATAATATTCAATTCTCGGCAAATACTAAAAAAAATATTTAATCTTTGACATGCAAACACTGAAATGACTAAATATATTGAATCCTCGGCAAATATTGAAAAAAAAAAATTTCAATCTTCGATATCCAAACAATATTCAATTCTTGGCAAATACTAGAAAAACTAAATATATTCAATCTTCGACATTCAAACAATATTCAATTCTCGGCAAATACTAGAAAAACTAATTATATTGAATCCTTGGCAAACATTGAAAAAAAATATATTCAATCTTCGACATCCAAATATATTCAATTCTCGGCAAATACAAGAAAAACTAAATATATTTAATCTTCGACATACAAACACTGAAATTACCAAATATATTGAATCTTCGGCAAACATTGAAAAAAATATATTCAATCTTCTACATTCAAACAATATTCAATTCTCGGAAAATACTAAAAAAGCTAAATATATTCAATATTCGACATGCAAACACAGAAATGACTAAACATATTGAATCCTCGGCAAACACTCAAAAAAAATATTTTCAATCTTCGACATGCAAATTATATTCAATTCTCGGCAAATACAAGAAAACTAAATATATTGAATCCTCGGCAAACATTGAAAAAATATATATTCAATCTTCGACATTCAAACAATATTCAATTCTCGGCAAATACAAGAAAAACTAAATATATTGAATCCTCGGCAAACATTGAAAAAAATATATTCAATCTTCGACATCCAAATTATATTCAATTCTCGGCAAATATTAGAAAAACTAAAAATATTCAATCTTCGTCATTCAAACAAGATTCAATTCTCGGCAAATACTAGAAAAGCTAAATATATTCAATCTTCGACATTCAAACAATATTCAATTCTCAGAAAATACTAGAAAAGCTAAATATATTCAATCTTCGACATGCAAGCACAGAATTTACTAAATATATTGATTCCTCGGCAACCACTGAAAAAAAATTATATTCAATCTTCGACATTCAAACAATATTCAATTCTCGACAAATACTAGAAAAACTAATTATATTAAATCCTCGGCAAATATTGAAAAAAATATATTCAATCTTCGACATCCAAATATACTCAATTCTCGGCAAATACAAGAAAAACTAAATATATTTTATCTTCGACATGCAAACACAGAAATGACTAAACATACAAACACTGAAATTACCAAATATATTGAATCCTCGGCAAACATTGATAAAAATATATTCAATCTTCTACATTCAAACAATATTCAATTCTCGGAAAATACTAGAAAAGCTAAATATATTCAATCTTCGATATGCAAACACAGAAATGACTAAACATATTGAATCCTCGGCAAACACTGAAATAAAAATATTTTCAATCTTCGACATGCAAATAATATTCAATTCTCGGCAAATAGTAAAAAAAGAAATAAATATATTTAATCTTTGACATCCAAACACAGGAATGACTAAATATATTGAATCCTCGGCAAACACTGAAAAAAAAATATTTTCAATCTTCGATATGCAAATAATATTCAATTATCGGCAAATACTAAAAAAAATAAATATATTTAATCTTTGACATGCAAACACTGAAATGACTAAATAAATTGAATCCTCGGCAAACATTGAAAAAAAATATATTCAATCTTCGACATTCAAACAATATTCAATTCTCGGCAAATACAAGAAAAACTAAATATATTGAATCCTCGGAAAACATTGAAAAAATATATTCAATCTTCGACATCCAAATTATATTCCATTCTCGGCAAATATTAGAAAAACTAAATATATTCAATCTTCGACATTCAAACAATATTCAATCATCGGAAAATACTGGAAAAGCTAAATATATTCAATCCTCGACATGCAAACACAGAAATGACTAAATATATTGAATCCTCGGCAAACACTGAAAGAAATATATTCAATCTTCGACATCCAAATATATTCAATTCTCGGCAAATACTAGAAAAACTAAATATATTCAATCCTCGACATGCAAACACAGAAATGACTAAATATATTGAATCCTCGGCAAACACTGAAAAAAAATATATTCAATCTTCGACATCCAAATATATTCAATTCTCGGCAAATACTAGAAAAACTAAATATATTCAATCTTCGACATGCAAACACAGGAATGACTAAATATATTGAATCCTCGGCAAACACTGAAAAAAAAATTCAATCTTTGCCTTGCAAATAATATTCAATTCTCGGTAAATACTAGAAAAGCTAAATATATTCATTCTTCGACATTGAAACACTGAAATGACTAAATGTATTGAATCCTCGGCGAACATTGAAAAAAAATATAGTCAATCTTCGACATCCAAATATATTCAATTCTCGGCAAATACTAGAAAAACTAAATATATTCGTCCCGTGCGGGGCCCGGGTGGCGAATAGGCCCGCAGCAGAGCCTAGCTTGTCGTAAGAGGCGACTAAGGGTCTTGGGATTCTGACATCGGGTCAGTGCTCAGCCCACAGAGCGACCAAGTGTGTACCCTAGGTGGCTGAATAGGGTAGCCCTCGTCCGCGGGGGTTGTCAGGTCTATAATACGGAAACCCTGACCGCCGACCATAGTGGGCCAACGTGTGTGGAGAGTGCCACGCTTCATGCACGTAAAAGACCCCTTTGTGGACCGCCCAGTAGTGCACCACATAGGCTAAATTTTCCGCCCCTACCCACCTCTCCCCTTTTTCTGTGGTTCTTTAAAATTTACCGGTCCTTTGTTTCCCACCCCACCCCATATTTCATTTATCATCATCATTTCATGTTCATTTTATCATCCCTTTCATGTTCATCGCCTGTAAATAACCTATATAGCGTTGCACGGGCGTAAAACACCAACTCACTCACTAAATATATTCAATCTTCGACATGCAAACACAGGAATGACTAAATATATTGAATCCTCGGCAAACACTGAAAAAATATTTTCAATCTTTGACATGCAAATAATATTCAATTCTCGGCAAATACTAAAAAAAAAATTAATCTTTGACATGCAAACACTGAAATGACTAAATATATTGAATCCTCGGCAAATATTGAAAAAAAATATTTTTAATCTTCGATATCCAAACAATATTCAATTCTTGGCAAACACTAAAAAAACTAAATATATTCAATCTTCGACATTCAAACAATATTCAATTCTCGGCAAATACTAGAAAAACTAATTATATTGAATCCTTGGCAAACATTGAAAAAAAATATATTCAATTTTCGACATCCAAATATATTCAATTCTCGGCAAATACAAGAAAAACTAAATATATTTAATCTTCGACATACAAACACTGAAATTACCAAATATATTGAATCCTCGGCAAACATTGAAAAAAATATATTCAACCTTCTACATTCAAACAATATTCAATTCTCGGAAAATACTAAAAAAGCTAGATATATTCAATCTTCGACATGCAAATACAGAAATGACTAAACATATTGAATCCTCGGCAAACACTGAAAAAAAAAATATTTTCAATCTTCGACATGCAAATAATATTCAATTCTCGGCAAATACTAAAAAAAGAAATAAATATATTTAATCTTTGACATGCAAACACTGAAATTACTAAATATATTGAATCCTCGGCAAATATTGAAAAACAATATTTTCAATCTTCGATATCCAAATATATTCAATTCTCAGCAATTACTAGAAAAACTAAATATATTTAATCTTCGACATTCAAACAATATTCAATTCTCGGCAAATACTAGAAAAACTAATTTTATTGAATCCTCGGCAAACATTGAAAAAAAATATATTCAATCTTCGACATCCAAATATATTCAATTCTCGGCATATACTAGAAAAACTAAATATATTTAATCTTCGACATACAAACACTGAAGTTACCAAATATATTGAATCCTCGGCAAAAATTGAAAAAAATATATTCAATCTTCTACATTCAAACAATATTCAATTCTCGGAAAATACTAGAAAAGCTAAATATTTTCAATCTTCGACATGCAAACACAGAAATGACTAAATATATTGAATCCTCGGCAAACACTGAAAAAAAAAATATTTTCAATCTTCGACATGCAAATAATATTTAATTCTCGGCAAATACTAAAAAAAATAAATATATTTAATCTTTGACATGCAAACACTGAAATGACTAAATAAATTGAATCCTCGGCAAACATTGAAAAAAAATATATTCAATCTTCGACATTCAAACAATATTCAATTCTCGGCAAATACAAGAAAAACTAAATATATTGAATCCTCGGCAAACATTGAAAAAAAATATATTCAATCTTCGACATCCAAATTATATTCAATTCTCGGCAAATATTAGAAAAACTAAATATATTCAATCTTCGATTTTCAAACAAGATTCAATTCTCGGCAAATACTAGAAAAGCTAAATATATTCAATCTTCGACATGCAAACACTGAAATGACTAAAAATATTGAATCCTCGGCAAACATGGAAAAAAATATATTCAATCTTCGACATTTAAACAATATTCAATCCTCGGAAAATATTAGAAAAGCTAAATACATTCAATCCTCGACATGCAAACACAGAAATGACTAAATATATTGAATCCTCGCCAAAACCTGAAAAAAAAATATATTCAATCTTCGACATCCAAATATATTCAATTCTCGGCAAATACTAGAAAAACTAATTATATTCAATCTTCGACATATAAACAATGAAATTACCAAATATATTGAATCCTCGGCAAACATTGGAAAAAATATATTCAATCTTCGACATCCAAATATATTCAATTCTCGGCAAATACTAAAAAAACTAATTATATTGAATCCTCGGCAAACATTGAAAAAAAATATATTCAATCTTCGACATCCAAATTCATTCAATTCTCGGCAATTACTAGAAAAACTAAATATATTCAATCTTCGACATACAAACACTGAAATTACCAAATATATTGAATCCTCGGCAAACATTGAAAAAAATATATTCAATCTTCGACCTTCAAACAATATTCAATTCTCGGAAAATACTAGAAAAGCTAAATATATTCAATCTTCGACATGCAAACACAGAAATGACTAAATATATTGAATCCTCGGCAAACACTGAAAAAAATATTTTCAATCTTCGATATGCAAATAATATTCAATTCTCGGCAAATACTAAAAAATAAATATATTTAATCTTTGACATGCAAACACTGAAATGACTAAATAAATTGAATCCTCGGCAAACATTGAAAAAAAAAAATATATTCAATCTTCGACATTCAAACAATATTCAATTCTCGGCAAATACAAGAAAAACTAAATATATTGAATCCTCGGAAAACATTGAAAAAAATATATTCAATCTTCGACATCCAAATTATATTCCATTCTCGGCAAATATTAGAAAAACTAAATATATTCAATCCTCGACATGCAAACACAGAAATGATTAAATATATTGAATCCTCGGAAAACATTGAAAAAAATATATTCAATCTTCGACATCCAAATTATATTCCATTCTCGGCAAATATTAGAAAAACTAAATATATTCAATCTTCGACATTCAAACAAGATTCAATTCTCGGCAAATACTAGAAAAGCTAAATATATTCAATCTTCGACATTCAAACAATATTCAATTCTCAGAAAATACTAGAAAAGCTAAATATATTCAATCTTCGACATACAAGCACAGAAATTACTAAATATATTGAATCCTCGGCAAACACTGAAAAAAAAATATTTTCAATCTTCGATATCCAAACAATATTCAATTCCTGGCAAATACTAGAAAAAACTAAATATATTCAATCTTCGACATTCAAACAATATTCAATTCTCGGCAAATACTAGAAAAACTAATTATATTGAATCCTCGGCAAACATTGAAAAAAATATTTTCAATCTTCGATATCCAAATATATTCAATTCTCGGCAATTACTAGAAAAACTAAATATATTTAATCTTCGACATTCAAACAATATTCAATTCTCGGCAAATACTAGAAAAACTAATTATATTGAATCCTCGGCAAACATTGAAAAAAAATATATTCAATCTTCGACATCCAAATATATTCAATTCTCGGCAAATACTAGAAAAACTAAATATATTTAATCTTCGACATACAAACACTGAAATTACCAAATATATTGAATCCTCGGCAAAAATTGAAAAAAATATATTCAATCTTCTACATTCAAACAATATTCAATTCTCGGAAAATACTAGAAAAGCTAAATATATTCAATCTTGATTGATTGATTGATTGATTGTTGTCTGCTTCATGTCCCGTCGGCGATATTGCAGCCATCATCGGGACAAAAACAGGTTATTATTACTGAATAAAACTTTGATATAAAACAAAGTCAAAAGACCGAAACTAAAATGTTTATCACCAATAAATAGATAAAAGTAGACATTAAAACAGACTAAGTAAAAGATAAAAATATATCAATAATATTTGTATACTTATAACAAAATTGTAACACGAACACACAATACATAAATAAGTTTCAAACATCCACTAGTATGTGTATGAACAACACAATGATAAAACAGAAAAATAAAACTATAATTTATAATATAAACCAACTTCTTTCAAGAAGTTGATGATGGCATCATTTGGAATGCCGCTGAACAAATCGTACATAGAAGCACAGTTGAAATATTTATCACGTATTGGAGCGACATCAACACAGTCAAGGAGAACATGCCTCACCGAATACGGAGTGTCACAAGGGATGCACACCGGTGCCTCCTCTTGTGTCATCAAGTGGCCATGAGTGACTCTAGAATGTCCAATACGACATCTAGTGATGACCACTTGGTCTCGACGACATCGGAATGAAGCATGATTCTCCCCAAGCTGTGGTTTCAACTCATGAAGTTTGTTGTGCTCAGCGGCAGCCCAAACATCATCCCATAAATTTTGAACATATAAACGGATTGCATTTCTGCAATCCGAATGAGGAATAAAACATTTTGAAATAGGTTTGCGAAGGGCTTCCTTCGCAACCCTGTCCACGACTGAATTTCCATGAATACCAGTATGACTGGGTACCCATAGAAAAATCAATTCTGCACCACCTCTCATCAACTGGTGAATCATGTAAACAATTTTACTGATTAATGGATTTTTTAGTTTGCGGTTCTCAATTGCCAAAAGACAAGAGAGAGAATCAGAACAGATGAAGAATTGTGCGTGCTCTGAAGCATCAATTAAACGAAGAGCTAAAATAATGGCTCTGGCTTCAGCTGTAAAAATGGAAGCAGAAGATGGGAGTCGTTGGGTGGAAGTGCTATTTCCTAAGATAGCAGCAGAAGCAACGCTATCACCATCTTTAGACCCATCTGTATAAACAGTCAGAAAATCAGGGTATCTAGATTTAATTTCACAGTAATCCTGTTGAATAAGCAAATGATTTGTTTCAGACTTTTTATGTTTTCGAAGATCAAAATTAAATTCAGGTTTTAGAAGTTCCCAGGGTGGAACACAGAAATGACTAAATATATTGAATCCTCGGCAAACACTGAAAAAAAAATATTTTCAATCTTCGACATGCAAATAATATTTAATTCTCGGCAAATACTAAAAAAAATAAATATATTTAATCTTTGACATGCAAACACTGAAATGACTAAATAAATTGAATCCTCGGCAAACATTGAAAAAAAATATATTCAATCTTCGACATTCAAACAATATTCAATTCTCGGCAAATACAAGAAAAACTAAATATATTGAATCCTCGGAAAACATTGAAAAAAATATATTCAATCTTCGACATCCAAATTATATTCCATTCTCGGCAAATATTAGTAAAACTAAATATATTCAATCTTCGACATTCAAACAATATTCAATCCTCGGAAAATACTAGAAAAGCTAAATATATTCAATCCTCGACATGCAAACACAGAAATGACTAAATATATTGAATCCTCGGCAAACACTGAAAAAAAATATATTCAATCTTCGACATCCAAATATATTCAATTCTCGGCAAATACTAGAAAAACTAAATATATTCAATCTTCGACATTCAAACAAGATTCAATTCTCGGCAAATGCTAGAAAAGCTAAATATATTCAATCTTCGACATACAAACACTGAAATTACCAAATATATTGAATCCTCGGCAAACATTGAAAAAAATATATTCAATCTTCGACATCCAAATATATTCAATTCTCGGCAAATACTAGAAAAACTAATTATATTGAATCCTCGGCAAACATTGAAAAAAATATATTCAATCTTCGACATCAAAATATATTCAATTCTCGGCAAATACTAGAAAAACTAAATATATTCAATCTTCGACATACAAACACTGAAATTACCAAATATATTGAATCCTCGGCAAACATTGAAAAAAATATATTCAAACTTCGACATTCAAACAATATTAAATTCTCGGAAAATACTAAAAAAGCTAAATATATTCAATCTTCGACATGCAAACACAGAAATGACTAAATATATTGAATCCTCGGCAAACACTGAAAAAAAATATTTTCAATCTTCGATATGCAAATAATATTCAATTCTCGGCAAATACTAAAAAAATAAATATATTTAATCTTTGACATGCAAACACTGAAATGACTAAATAAATTGAATCCTCGGCAAACATTGAAAAAAATATATTCAATCTTCGACATTCAAACAATATTCAATTCTCGGCAAATACAAGAAAAGCTAAATATATTGAATCCTCGGAAAACATTGAAAAAAATATATTCAATCTTCGACATCCAAATATATTCAATTCTCGGCAAATACTAGAAAAACTAAATATATTCAATCCTCGACATGCAAACACAGAAATGATTAAATATATTGAATCCTCGGTAAAACACTGAAAAAATATATTCAATCTTCGACATCCAAATATATTCAATTCTCGGCAAATACTAGAAAAACTAAATATATTCAATCCTCGACATCCAAATATATTCAATTCTCCGCAAATACTAGAAAAACTAAATATATTCAATCTTCGACATTCAAACAAGATTCAATTCTCGGCAAATACTAGAAAAGCTAAATATATTCAATCTTCGACATTCAAACAATATTCAATTCTCAGAAAATACTAGAAAAGCTTAATATATTCAATCTTCGACATACAAGCACAGAAATTACTAAATATATTGAATCCTCGGCAAACACTGAAAAAATATATTCAATCTTCGACATCCAAATATATTCAATTCTCGGCAAACACTGAAAAAAAATATATTCAATCTTCGACATCCAAATATATTCAATTCTCCGCAAATACTAGAAAAACTAAATATATTCAATCTTCGACATTCAAACAAGATTCAATTCTCGGCAAATACTAGAAAAGCTAAATATATTCAATCTTCGACATTCAAACAATATTCAATTCTCAGAAAATACTAGAAAAGCTTAATATATTCAATCTTCGACATACAAGCACAGAAATTACTAAATATATTGAATCCTCGGCAAACACTGAAAAAAAAATATTTTCAATCTTCGATATCCAAACAATATTCAATTCCTGGCAAATACTAGAAAAAACTAAATATATTCAATCTTCGACATTCAAACAATATTCAATTCTCGGCAAATACTAGAAAAACTAATTATATTGAATCCTCGGCAAACATTGAAAAAAATATTTTCAATCTTCGATATCCAAATATATTCAATTCTCGGCAATTACTAGAAAAACTGAATATATTCAATCTTCGACATTCAAACAATATTCAATTCTCGGCAAATACTAGAAAAACTAATTATATTGAATCCTCGGCAAACATTGAAAAAAAAATATATTCAATCTTCGACATCCAAATATATTCAGTTCTCGGCAAATACTAGAAAAACTAAATATATTTAATCTTCGACATACAAACACTGAAATTACCAAATATATTGAATCCTCGGCAAAAATTGAAAAAAATATATTCAATCTTCTACATTCAAACAATATTCAATTCTCGGAAAATACTAGAAAAGCTAAATATATTCAATCTTCGACATGCAAACACAGAAATGAATAAATATATTGAATCCTCGGCAAACACTGAAAAAAAAATATTTTCAATCTTCGACATGCAAATAATATTTAATTCTCGGCAAATACTAAAAAAAATAAATATATTTAATCTTTGACATGCAAACACTGAAATGACTAAATAAATTGAATCCTCGGCAAACATTGAAAAAAAATATATTCAATCTTCGACATTCAAACCATATTCAATTCTCGGCAAATACAAGAAAAACTAAATATATTGAATCCTCGGCAAACATTGAAAAAAATATATTCAATCTTCGACATCCAAATTATATTCAATTCTCGGCAAATATTAGAAAAACTAAATATATTCAATCTTCGATTTTCAAACAAGATTCAATTCTCGGCAAATACTAGAAAAGCTAAATATATTCAATCTTCGACGTGCAAACACTGAAATGACTAAATAAATTGAATCCTCGGGAACATGGAAAAAAATATATTCAATCTTCGACATTTAAACAATATTCAATCCTCGGAAAATATTAGAAAAGCTAAATATATTCAATCCTCGACATGCAAACACAGAAATGACTAAATATATTGAATCCTCGCCAAAACCTGAAAAAAAATATATTCAATCTTCGACATCCAAATATATTCAATTCTCGGCAAATACTAGAAAAACAAAATATATTCAATCTTCGACATGCAAACACAGGAATGACTAAATATATTGAATCTTTGGCAAACACTGAAAAAAAATATATTCAATCTTCGACATCCAAATTATATTCCATTCTCGGCAAATATTAGAAAAACTAAATATATTCAATCTTTGACATTCAAACAATATTCAATCCTCGTAAAATACTAGAAAAGCTAAATATATTCAATCTTCGACATACAAACACTGAAATTACCAAATATATTGAATCCTCGGGAACATGGAAAAAAATATATTCAATCTTCGACATTTAAACAATATTCAATCCTCAGAAAATATTAGAAAAGCTAAATATATTCAATCCTCGACATGCAAACACAGAAATGACTAAATATATTGAATCCTCGCCAAAACCTGAAAAAAAATATATTCAATCTTTGACATCCAAATATATTCAATTCTCGGCAAATACTAGAAAAACTAAATATATTCAATCTTCGACATGCAAACACAGGAATGACTAAATATATTGAATCCTCGGCAAACACTGAACAAAAATATATTCAATCTTCGACATCCAAATATATTCAATTCTCGGCAAATACTAGAAAAACTAAATATATTCAATCTTCGACATATAAACAATAAAATTACCAAATATATTGAATCCTCGGCAAACATTGAAAAAAATATATTCAATCTTCGACATCCAAATATATTCAATTCTCGGCAAATACTAGAAAAAACTAATTATATTGAATCCTCGGCAAACATTGAAAAAAAAATATATTCAATCTTCGACATCCAAATTCATTCAATTCTCGGCAATTACTAGAAAAACTAAATATATTCAATCTTCGACATACAAACACTGAACTTACCAAATATATTGAAATCTCGGCAAACATTGAAAAAAATATATTCAATCTTCGACATTCAAACAATATTCAATTCTCGGAAAATACTAGAAAAGCTAAATATATTCAATCTTCGACATGCAAACACAGAAATGACTAAATATATTGAATCCTCGGCAAACACTGAAAAAAATATTTTCAATCTTCGATATGCAAATAATATTCAATTCTCGGCAAATACTAAAAAATAAATATATTTAATCTTTGACATGCAAACACTGAAATGACTAAATAAATTGAATCCTCGGCAAACATTGAAAAAAAAATATATTCAATCTTCGACATTCAAACAATATTCAATTCTCGGCAAATACAAGAAAAACTAAATATATTGAATCCTCGGAAAACATTGAAAAAAATATATTCAATCTTCGACATCCAAATTATATTCCATTCTCGGCAAATATTAGAAAAACTAAATATATTCAATCTTCGACATTTGAAAAATATTCAATCCTCGGAAAATACTAGAAAAGCTAAATATATTCAATCCTCGACATGCAAACACAGAAATGACTAAATATATTGAATCCTCGGCAAACACTGAAAAAAATATTTTCAATCTTCGATATGCAAATAATATTCAATTCTCGGCAAATACTAAAAAATAAATATATTTAATCTTTGACATGCAAACACTGAAATGACTAAATAAATTGAATCCTCGGCAAACATTGAAAAAAAATATATTCAATCTTCGACATTCAAACAATATTCAATTCTCGGCAAATACAAGAAAAACTAAATATATTGAATCCTCGGCAAACATTGAAAAAAATATATTCAATCTTCGACATCCAAATTATATTCAATTCTCGGCAAATATTAGAAAAACTAAATATATTCAATCTTCGACATCCAAATATATTCAATTCTCGGCAAATACTAGAAAAACTAAATATATTCAATCTTCGACATATAAACAATAAAATTACCAAATATATTGAATCCTCGGCAAACATTGAAAAAAATATATTCAATCTTCGATTTTCAAACAAGATTCAATTCTCGGCAAATACTAGAAAAGCTAAATATATTCAATCTTCGACATGCAAACACTGAAATGACTAAATAAATTGAATCCTCGGGAACATGGAAAAAAATATATTCAATCTTCGACATTTAAACAATATTCAATCCTCAGAAAATATTAGAAATGACTAAGTATATTGAATCCTCGCCAAAACCTGAAAAAAAATATATTCAATCTTCGACATCCAAATATATTCAATTCTCGGCAAATACTAGAAAAACTAAATATATTCAATCTTCGACATGCAAACACAGGAATGACTAAATATATTGAATCCTCGGCAAACACTGAAAAAAAATATATTCAATCTTCGACATCCAAATATATTCAATTCTCGGCAAATACTAGAAAAACTAAATATATTCAATCTTCGACATATAAACAATAAAATTACCAAATATATTGAATCCTCGGCAAACATTGAAAAAAATATATTCAATCTTCGACATCCAAATATATTCAATTCTCGGCAAATACTAGAAAAACTAATTATATTGAATCCTCGGCAAACATTGAAAAAAAAATATATTCAATCTTCGACATCCAAATTCATTCAATTCTCGGCAATTACTAGAAAAACTAAATATATTCAATCTTCGACATACAAACACTGAAATTACCAAATATATTGAAATCTCGGCAAACATTGAAAAAAATATATTCAATCTTCGACATTCAAACAATATTCAATTCTCGAAAAATACTAGAAAAGCTAAATATATTCAATCTTCGACATGCAAACACAGAAATGACTAAATATATTGAATCCTCGGCAAACACTGAAAAAAATATTTTCAATCTTCGATATGCAAATAATATTCAATTCTCGGCAAATACTAAAAAATAAATATATTTAATCTTTGACATGCAAACACTGAAATGACTAAATAAATTGAATCCTCGGCAAACATTGAAAAAAAAATATATTCAATCTTCGACATTCAAACAATATTCAATTCTCGGCAAATACAAGAAAAACTAAATATATTGAATCCTCGGAAAACATTGAAAAAATATATTCAATCTTCGACATCCAAATTATATTCCATTCTCGGCAAATATTAGAAAAACTAAATATATTCAATCTTCGACATTCGAAAAATATTCAATCCTCGGAAAATACTAGAAAAGCTAAATATATTCAATCCTCGACATGCAAACACAGAAATGACTAAATATATTGAATCCTCGGCAAACACTGAAAAAAATATTTTCAATCTTCGATATGCAAATAATATTCAATTCTCGGCAAATACTAATAAATAAATATATTTAATCTTTGACATGCAAACACTGAAATGACTAAATAAATTGAATCCTCGGCAAACATTGAAAAAAAAATATATTCAATCTTCGACATTCAAACAATATTCAATTCTCGGCAAATACAAGAAAAACTAAATATATTGAATCCTCGGAAAACATTGAAAAAAATATATTCAATCTTCGACATCCAAATTATATTCCATTCTCGGCAAATATTAGAAAAACTAAATATATTCAATCTTCGACATTCGAACAATATTCAATCCTCGGAAAATACTAGAAAAGCTAAATATATTCAATCCTCGACATGCAAACACAGAAATGACTAAATATATTGAATCCTCGGCAAACACTGAAAAAAATATATTCAATCTTCGACATCCAAATATATTTAATTCTCGGCAAATACTAGAAAAACTAAATATATTCAATCCTCGACATGCAAACACAGAAATGACTAAATATATTGAATCCTCGGCAAACACTGAAAAAAAATTTATTCAATCTTCGACATCCAAATATATTCAATTCTCGGCAAATACTAGAAAAACTAAATATATTCAATCTTCGACATTCAAACAAGATTCAATTCTCGGCAAATACTAGAAAAGCTAAATATATTCAATCTTCGACATTCAAACAATATTCAATTCTCAGAAAATACTAGAAAAGCTAAAAATATTCAATCTTCGACATGCAAGCAAGGAAATTACTAAATATATTGAATCCTCGGCAAACACTGAAAAAAAATATTTTCAATCTTCGATATCCAAACAATATTCAATTCCTGGCAAATACTAGAAAAACTAAATATATTCAATCTTCGACATTCAAACAATATTCAATTCTCGGCAAATACTAGAAAAACTAATTATATTGAATCCTCGGCAAACATTGAAAAAAATATATTCAATCTTCGACATCCAAATATATTCAATTCTCGGCAAATACTAGAAAAACTAAATATATTCAATCTTCGACATACAAACACTGAAATTACCAAATATATTGAATCCTCGGCAAACATTGAAAAAAATATATTCAATCTTCGACATTCAAACAATATTCAATTCTCGGAAAATACTAGAAAAGCTAAATATATTCAATCTTCGACATGCAAACACAGAAATGACTAAATATATTGAATATTCGGCAAACACTGAAAAAAAAATATTTTCAATCTTCGACATGCAAATAATATTTAATTCTCGGCAAATACTAAAAAAAATAAATATATTTAATCTTTGACATGCAAACACTGAAATGACTAAATAAATTGAATCCTCGGCAAACATTGAAAAAAAATATATTCAATCTTCGACATTCAAACAATATTCAATTCTCGGCAAATACAAGAAAAACTAAATATATTGAATCCTCGGAAAACATTGAAAAAAATATATTCAATCTTCGACATCCAAATTTTATTCCATTCTCGGCAAATATTAGAAAAACTAAATATATTCAATCTTCGACATTCAAACAATATTCAATCCTCGGAAAATACTAGAAAAGCTAAATATATTCAATCCTCGACATGCAAACACAGAAATGACTAAATATATTGAATCCTCGGCAAACACTGAAAAAAATATATTCAATCTTCGACATCCAAATATATTCAATTCTCGGCAAATACTAGAAAAACTAAATATATTCAATCCTCGACATGCACACACAGAAATGACTAAATATATTGAATCCTCGGCAAACACTGAAAAAAAATATATTCAATCTTCGACATCCAAATATATTCAATTCTCGGCAAATACAAGAAAAACTAAATATATTCAATCTTCGACATACAAACACTGAAATTACCAAATATATTGAATCCTCGGCAAACATTGAAAGAAATATATTCAATCTTCGACATCAAAATATATTCAATTCTCGGCAAATACAAGAAAAACTAAATATATTGAATCCTCGGAAAACATTGAAAAAATATATTCAATCTTCGACATCCAAATTATATTCCATTCTCGGCAAATATTAGAAAAACTTAATATATTCAATCTTCGACATTCAAACACTATTCAATCCTCGGAAAATACTAGAAAAGCTAAATATATTCAATCCTCGACATGCAAACACAGAAATTACTAAATATATTGAATCCTCGGCAAACACTGAAAAAAATATATTCAATCTTCGACATCCAAATATATTCAATTCTCGGCAAATACTAGAAAAACTAAATATATTCAATCCTCGACATGCAAACACAGAAATGACTAAATATATTGAATCCTCGGCAAACACTGAAAAAAAATATATTCAATCTTCGACATCCAAATATATTCAATTTTCGGCAAATACTAGAAAACTAAATATATTCAATCTTCGACATACAAACACTGAAATTACCAAATATATTGAATCCTCGGCAAACATTGAAAGAAATATATTCAATCTTCGACATCAAAATATATTCAATTCTCGGCAAATACAAGAAAAACTAAATATATTGAATCCTCGGAAAACATTGAAAAAAATATATTCAATCTTCGACATCCAAATTATATTCCATTCTCGGCAAATATTAGAAAAACTTAATATATTCAATCTTCGACATTCAAACAATATTCAATCCTCGGAAAATACTAGAAAAGCTAAATATATTCAATCCTCGACATGCAAACACAGAAATTACTAAATATATTGAATCCTCGGCAAACACTGAAAAAATATATTCAATCTTCGACATCCAAATATATTCAATTCTCGGCAAATACTAGAAAAACTAAATATATTCAATCCTCGACATGCAAACACAGAAATGACTAAATATATTGAATCCTCGGCAAACGCTGAAAAAAAATATATTCAATCTTCGACATCCAAATATATTCAATTCTCGGCAAATACTAGAAAAACTAAATATATTCAATCTTCGACATTCAAACAAGATTCAATTCTCGGCAAATACTAGAAAAGCTAAATACATTCAATCTTCGACATTCAAACAATATTCAATTCTCAGAAAATACTAGAAAAGCTAAATATATTCAATCTTCGACATGCAAGCACAGAATTTACTAAATATATTGAATCCTCGGCAAACACTGAAAAAAAAATATTTTCAATCTTCGATATCCAAACAATATTCAATTCCTGGCAAATACTAGACAAACTAAATATATTCAATCTTCGACATTCAAACAATATTCAATTCTCGGAAAATACTAGAAAAACTAATTATATTGAATCCTCGGCAAACATTGAAAAAATATATTCAATCTTCGACATCCAAATATATTCAATTCTCGGCAAATATTAGAAAAACTAAATATATTCAATCTTCGACATACAAACACTGAAATTACCAAATATATTGAATCCTCGGCAAACATTGAAAAAAATATATTCAATCTTCGACATCCAAATATATTCAATTCTCGGCAAATACTAGACAAACTAAATATATTCAATCTTCGACATTCAAACAATATTCAATTCTCGGAAAATACTAGAAAAACTAATTATATTGAATCCTCGGCAAACATTGAAAAAATATATTCAATCTTCGACATTCAAACAATATTCAATTCTCGGAAAATACTAGAAAAGCTAAATATATTCAATCTTCGACATGCAAACACAGAAATGACTAAATATATTGAATCCTCGGCAAACACTGAAAAAAATATATTCAATCTTCGACATCCAAATATATTGAATTCTCGGCAAATACTAGAAAAACTAAATATATTCAATCCTCGACATGCAATCACAGAAATGACTAAATATATTGAATCCTCGGCAAACACTGAAAAAAAATATATTCAATCTTCGACATCCAAATATATTCAATTTTCGGCAAATACTAGAAAACTAAATATATTCAATCTTCGACATACAAACACTGAAATTACCAAATATATTGAATCCTCGGCAAACATTGAAAGAAATATATTCAATCTTCGACATCAAAATATATTCAATTCTCGGCAAATACTAGAAAAACTAATTATATTGAATCCTCGGCAAACATTGAAAAAAATATATTCAATCTTCGACATTCAAACAATATTCAATTCTCGGAAAATACTAAAAAAGCTAAATATATTCAATCTTCGACATGCAAACACAGAAATGACTAAATATATTGAATCCTCGGCAAATAATGAAAAAAAATATTTTCAATCTTCGATATGCAAATAATATTCAATTCTCGGCAAATACTAAAAAAATAAATATATTTAATCTTTGACATGCAAACACTGAAATGACTAAATATATTGAATCCTCGGCAAACATTGAAAAAAATATATTCAATCTTCGACATTCAAACAATATTCAATCCTCGGAAAATACTAGAAAAGCTAAATATATTCAATCCTCGACATGCAAACACAGAAATGACTAAATATATTGAATCCTCGGCAAACACTGAAAAAAAATATATTCAATCTTCGACATCCAAATATATTCAATTCTCGGCAAATACTAGAAAAACTAAATATATTCAATCTTCGACATTCAAACAAGATTCAATTCTCGGCAAATACTAGAAAAGCTAAATACATTCAATCTTCGACATTCAAACAATATTCAATTCTCAGAAAATACTAGAAAAGCTAAATATATTCAATCTTCGACATGCAAGCACAGAATTTACTAAATATATTGAATCCTCGGCAAACACTGAAAAAAAAAATATTTTCAATCTTCGATATCCAAACAATATTCAATTCCTGGCAAATACTAGAAAAACTAAATATATTCAATCTTCGACATTCAAACAATATTCAATTCTCGGCAAATACTAGAAAAACTAATTATATTGAATCCTCGGCAAACATTGAAAAAAATATATTCAATCTTCGACATCCAAATATATTCAATTCTCGGCAAATACTAGAAAAACTAAATATATTCAATCTTCGACATACAAACACTGAAATTACCAAATATATTGAATCCTCGGCAAACATTTTGAAAAAAATATATTCAATCTTCGACATTCAAACAATATTCAATTCTCGGAAAATACTAGAAAAGCTAAATATATTCAATCTTCGACATGCAAACACAGAAATGACTAAATATATTGAATCATCGGCAAACACTGAAAAAAAATTTTTTCAATCTTCGATATGCAAATAATATTCAATTCTCGGCAAATACTAAAAAAAAATATATTTAATCTTTGACATGCAAACACTGAAATGACTAAATAAATTGAATCCTCGGCAAACATTGAAGAAAAATATATTCAATCTTCGACATTCAAACAATATTCAATTCTCGGCAAATACAAGAAAAACTAAATATATTGAATCCTCGGAAAACATTGAAAAAAATATATTCAATCTTCGACATCCAAATTATATTCCATTCTCGGCAAATATTAGAAAAACTAAATATATTCAATCTTCGACATTCAAACAATATTCAATCCTCGGAAAATACTAGAAAAGCTAAATATATTCAATCTTCGACATGCAAACACAGAAATGACTAAATATATTGAATCCTCGGCAAACACTGAAAAAAAATATTTTCAATCTTCGATATGCAAATAATATTCAATTCTCGGCAAATACTAAAAAAATAAATATATTTAATCTTTGACATGCAAACACTGAAATGACTAAATAAATTGAATCCTCGGCAAACATTGAAAAAAAAAATATTCAATCTTCGACATTCAAACAATATTCAATTCTCGGCAAATACAAGAAAAACTAAATATATTGAATCCTCGGCAAACATTGAAGAAAAATATATTCAATCTTCGACATTCAAACAATATTCAATTCTCGGCAAATACAAGAAAAACTAAATATATTGAATCCTCGGAAAACATTGAAAAAAATATATTCAATCTTCGACATCCAAATTATATTCAAATCTCGGCAAATACTAGAAAAACTAAATATATTCAATCTTCGACATTCAAACAAGATTCAATTCTCGGAAAATACTAGAAAAGCTAAATATATTCAATCTTCGACATTCAAACAATATTCAATTCTCGGAAAATACTAAAAAAGCTAAATATATTCAATCTTCGACATGCAAACACAGAAATGACTAAATATATTGAATCCTCGGCAAACAATGAAAAAAAATATTTTCAATCTTCGATATGCAAATAATATTCAATTCTCGGCAAATACTAAAAAAATAAATATATTTAATCTTTGACATGCAAACACTGAAATGACTAAATATATTGAATCCTCGGCAAACATTGAAAAAAAATATATTCAATCTTCGACATTCAAACAATATTCAATCCTCGGAAAATACTAGAAAAGCTAAATATATTCAATCCTCGACATGCAAACACAGAAATTACTAAATATATTGAATCCTCGGCAAACACTGAAAAAATATATTCAATCTTCGACATCCAAATATATTCAATTCTCGGCAAATACTAGAAAAACTAAATATATTCAATCCTCGACATGCAAACACAGAAATGACTAAATATATTGAATCCTCGGCAAACACTGAAAAAAAATATATTCAATCTTCGACATCCAAATATATTCAATTCTCGGCAAATACTAGAAAAACTAAATATATTCAATCTTCGACATTCAAACAAGATTCAATTCTCGGCAAATACTAGAAAAGCTAAATACATTCAATCTTCGACATTCAAACAATATTCAATTCTCAGAAAATACTAGAAAAGCTAAATATATTCAATCTTCGACATGCAAGCACAGAATTTACTAAATATATTGAATCCTCGGCAAACACTGAAAAAAAAAATATTTTCAATCTTCGATATCCAAACAATATTCAATTCCTGGCAAATACTAGAAAAACTAAATATATTCAATCTTCGACATTCAAACAATATTCAATTCTCGGCAAATACTAGAAAAACTAATTATATTGAATCCTCGGCAAACATTGAAAAAAATATATTCAATCTTCGACATCCAAATATATTCAATTCTCGGCAAATACTAGAAAAACTAAATATATTCAATCTTCGACATACAAACACTGAAATTACCAAATATATTGAATCCTCGGCAAACATTTTGAAAAAAATATATTCAATCTTCGACATTCAAACAATATTCAATTCTCGGAAAATACTAGAAAAGCTAAATATATTCAATCTTCGACATGCAAACACAGAAATGACTAAATATATTGAATCATCGGCAAACACTGAAAAAAATTTTTTCAATCTTCGATATGCAAATAATATTCAATTCTCGGCAAATACTAAAAAAAAAATATATTTAATCTTTGACATGCAAACACTGAAATGACTAAATAAATTGAATCCTCGGCAAACATTGAAGAAAAATATATTCAATCTTCGACATTCAAACAATATTCAATTCTCGGCAAATACAAGAAAAACTAAATATATTGAATCCTCGGAAAACATTGAAAAAAATATATTCAATCTTCGACATCCAAATTATATTCCATTCTCGGCAAATATTAGAAAAACTAAATATATTCAATCTTCGACATTCAAACAATATTCAATCCTCGGAAAATACTAGAAAAGCTAAATATATTCAATCTTCGACATGCAAACACAGAAATGACTAAATATATTGAATCCTCGGCAAACACTGAAAAAAAATATTTTCAATCTTCGATATGCAAATAATATTCAATTCTCGGCAAATACTAAAAAAATAAATATATTTAATCTTTGACATGCAAACACTGAAATGACTAAATAAATTGAATCCTCGGCAAACATTGAAAAAAAAAATATTCAATCTTCGACATTCAAACAATATTCAATTCTCGGCAAATACAAGAAAAACTAAATATATTGAATCCTCGGCAAACATTGAAGAAAAATATATTCAATCTTCGACATTCAAACAATATTCAATTCTCGGCAAATACAAGAAAAACTAAATATATTGAATCCTCGGAAAACATTGAAAAAAATATATTCAATCTTCGACATCCAAATTATATTCAAATCTCGGCAAATACTAGAAAAACTAAATATATTCAATCTTCGACATTCAAACAAGATTCAATTCTCGGAAAATACTAGAAAAGCTAAATATATTCAATCTTCGACATTCAAACAATATTCAATTCTCAGAAAATACTAGAAAAGCTAAATATATTCAATCTTCGACATTCAAGCACAGAAATTACTAAATATATTCAATCCTCGGCAAACACTGAAAAAAAAAAATTCAATCTTCGATATCCAAACAATATTCAATTCCTGGCAAATACTAGAAAAACTAAATATATTCAATCTTCGACATTCAAACAATATTCAATTCTCGGCAAATACTAGAAAAACTAATTATATTGAATCCTCGGCAAACATTGAAAAAAATATATTCAATCTTCGACATCCAAATATATTCAATTCTTGGCAAATACTAGAAAAACTAAATATATTCAATCTTCGACATACAAACACTGAAATTACCAAATATATTGAATCCTCGGCAAACATTGAAAAAAATATATTCAATCTTCGACATTCAAACAATATTCAATTCTCGGAAAATATTAAAAAAGCTAAATATATTCAATCTTCGACATGCAAACACAGAAATGACTAAATATATTGAATCCTCGGCAAACACTGAAAAAAAATATTTTCAATCTTCGATATGCAAATAATATTCAATTCTCGGCAAATACTAAAAAAAAAAATATATTTAATCTTTGACATGCAAACACTGAAATGACTAAATAAATTGAATCCTCGGCAAACATTGAAAAAAAATATATTCAATCTTCGACATTCAAACAATATTCAATTCTCGGCAGATACAAGAAAAACTAAATATATTGAATCCTCGGAAAACATTGAAAAAAATATATTCAATCTTCGACATCCAAATTATATTCCATTCTCGGCAAATATTAGAAAAACTAAATATATTCAATCTTCGACATTCAAACAATATTCAATCCTCGGAAAATACTAGAAAAGGTAAATATATTTAATCCTCGACATGCAAACACAGAAATGACTAAATATATTGAATCCTCGGCAAACACTGAAAAAAATATATTCAATCTTCGACATCCAAATATATTCAATTCTCGGCAAATACTAGAAAAACTAAATATATTCAATCCTCGACATGCAAACACAGAAATGACTAAATATATTGAATCCTCGGCAAACACTGAAAAAAAATATATTCAATCTTCGACATCCAAATATATCCAATTCTCGGCAAATACTAGAAAAACTAAATATATTCAATCTTCGACATTCAAACAAGATTCAATTCTCGGCAAATACTAGAAAAGCTAAATATATTCAATCTTCGACATTCAAACAATATTCAATTCTCAGAAAATACTAGAAAAACTAAATATATTCAATCTTCGACATGCAAGCACAGAAATCACTAAATATATTGAATCCTCGGCAAACACTGAAAAAAAAATATTTTCAATCTTCGATATCCAAACAATATTCAATTCCTGGCAAATACTAGAAAAACTAAATATATTCAATCTTCGACATTCAAACAATATTCAATTCTCGGCAAATACTAGAAAAACTAATTATATTGAATCCTCGGCAAATATTGAAAAAAATATATTCAATCTTCGACATCCAAATATATTCAATTCTCGGCAATTACTAGAAAAACTAATTATGTTGAATCCTCGGCAAACATTGAAAAAAATATATTCAATCTTCGACATCCAAATATATTCAATTCTCGGCAAATACTAGAAAAACTAAATATATTCAATCTTCGACATACAAACACTGAAATTACCAAATATATTGAATCCTCGGCAAACATTGAAAAAAATATATTCAATCTTCGACATTCAAACAATATTCAATTCTCGGAAAATACTAGAAAAGCTAAATATATTCAATCTTCGACATGCAAACACAGAAATGACTAAATGACTAAATATATGGAATCATCGGCAAACACTGAAAAAAAATATTTTCAATCTCCGACATCCAAATTATATTCCATTCTCGGCAAATATTAGAAAAACTTAATATATTGAATCTTCGACATTCAAACAATATTCAATCCTCGGAAAATACTAGAAAAGCTAAATATATTCAATCCTCGACATGCAAACACAGAAATGACTAAATATATTGAATCCTCGGCAAACACTGAAAAAAAATATATTCAATCTTCGACATCCAAATATATTCAATTCTCGGCAAATACTAGAAAAACTAAATATATTCAATCTTCGACATTCAAACAAGATTCAATTCTCGGCAAATACTAGAAAAGCTAAATATATTCAATCTTCGACATTCAAACAATATTCAATTCTCAGAAAATACTAGAAAAGCTAAAAATATTCAATCTTCGACATGCAAGCAAGGAAATTACTAAATATATTGAATCCTCGGCAAACACTGAAAAAAAATATTTTCAATCTTCGATATCCAAACAATATTCAATTCCTGGCAAATACTAGAAAAACTAAATATATTCAATCTTCGACATTCAAACAATATTCAATTCTCGGCAAATACTAGAAAAACTAATTATATTGAATCCTCGGCAAACATTGAAAAAAATATATTCAATCTTCGACATCCAAATATATTCAATTCTCGGCAAATACTAGAAAAACTAAATATATTCAATCTTCGACATACAAACACTGAAATTACCAAATATATTGAATCCTCGGCAAACATTGAAAAAAATATATTCAATCTTCGACATTCAAACAATATTCAATTCTCGGAAAATACTAGAAAAGCTAAATATATTCAATCTTCGACATGCAAACACAGAAATGACTAAATATATTGAATATTCGGCAAACACTGAAAAAAAAATATTTTCAATCTTCGACATGCAAATAATATTTAATTCTCGGCAAATACTAAAAAAAATAAATATATTTAATCTTTGACATGCAAACACTGAAATGACTAAATAAATTGAATCCTCGGCAAACATTGAAAAAAAATATATTCAATCTTCGACATTCAAACAATATTCAATTCTCGGCAAATACAAGAAAAACTAAATATATTGAATCCTCGGAAAACATTGAAAAAAATATATTCAATCTTCGACATCCAAATTTTATTCCATTCTCGGCAAATATTAGAAAAACTAAATATATTCAATCTTCGACATTCAAACAATATTCAATCCTCGGAAAATACTAGAAAAGCTAAATATATTCAATCCTCGACATGCAAACACAGAAATGACTAAATATATTGAATCCTCGGCAAACACTGAAAAAAATATATTCAATCTTCGACATCCAAATATATTCAATTCTCGGCAAATACTAGAAAAACTAAATATATTCAATCCTCGACATGCAAACACAGAAATGACTAAATATATTGAATCCTCGGCAAACACTGAAAAAAAATATATTTAATCTTCGACATCCAAATATATTCAATTCTCGGCAAATACAAGAAAAACTAAATATATTCAATCTTCGACATACAAACACTGAAATTACCAAATATATTGAATCCTCGGCAAACATTGAAAGAAATATATTCAATCTTCGACATCAAAATATATTCAATTCTCGGCAAATACAAGAAAAACTAAATATATTGAATCCTCGGAAAACATTGAAAAAAATATATTCAATCTTCGACATCCAAATTATATTCCATTCTCGGCAAATATTAGAAAAACTTAATATATTCAATCTTCGACATTCAAACAATATTCAATCCTCGGAAAATACTAGAAAAGCTAAATATATTCAATCCTCGACATGCAAACACAGAAATTACTAAATATATTGAATCCTCGGCAAACACTGAAAAAAATATATTCAATCTTCGACATCCAAATATATTCAATTCTCGGCAAATACTAGAAAAACTAAATATATTCAATCCTCGACATGCAAACACAGAAATGACTAAATATATTGAATCCTCGGCAAACACTGAAAAAATATATATTCAATCTTCGACATCCAAATATATTCAATTTTCGGCAAATACTAGAAAACTAAATATATTCAATCTTCGACATACAAACACTGAAATTACCAAATATATTGAATCCTCGGCAAACATTGAAAGAAATATATTCAATCTTCGACATCAAAATATATTCAATTCTCGGCAAATACAAGAAAAACTAAATATATTGAATCCTCGGAAAACATTGAAAAAAATATATTCAATCTTCGACATCCAAATTATATTCCATTCGCGGCAAATATTAGAAAAACTTAATATATTCAATCTTCGACATTCAAACAATATTCAATCCTCGGAAAATACTAGAAAAGCTAAATATATTGAATCCTCGACATGCAAACACAGAAATTACTAAATATATTGAATCCTCGGCAAACACTGAAAAAAATATATTCAATCTTCGACATCCAAATATATTCAATTCTGGGCAAATACTAGAAAAACTAAATATATTCAATCCTCGACATGCAAACACAGAAATGACTAAATATATTGAATCCTCGGCAAACACTGAAAAAAAATATATTTAATCTTCGACATCCAAATATATTCAATTTTCGGCAAATACTAGAAAACTAAATATATTCAATCTTCGACATACAAACACTGAAATTACCAAATATATTGAATCCTCGGCAAACATTGAAAAAATATATTCAATCTTCGACATCCAAATATATTCAATTCTCGGCAAATATTAGAAAAACTAAATATATTCAATCTTCGACATTCAAACAATATTCAATTCTCGGCAAATACTAGAAAAACTAATTATATTGAATCCTCGGCAAACATTGAAAAAAATATATTCAATCTTCGACATCCAAATATATTCAATTCTCGGCAAATACTAGAAAAACTAAATATATTCAATCTTCGACATACAAACACTGAAATTACCAAATATATTGAATCCTCGGCAAACATTGAAAAAAAATATATTCAATCTTCGACATTCAAACAATATTCAATTCTCGGAAAATACTAGAAAAGCTAAATATATTCAATCTTCGACATGCAAACACAGAAATGACTAAATATATTGAATATTCGGCAAACACTGAAAAAAAAATATTTTCAATCTTCGACATGCAAATAATATTTAATTCTCGGCAAATACTAAAAAAAATAAATATATTTAATCTTTGACATGCAAACACTGAAATGACTAAATAAATTGAATCCTCGGCAAACATTGAAAAAAAAATATATTCAATCTTCGACATTCAAACAATATTCAATTCTCGGCAAATACAAGAAAAACTAAATATATTGAATCCTCGGAAAACATTGAAAAAAATATATTCAATCTTCGACATCCAAATTTTATTCCATTCTCGGCAAATATTAGAAAAACTAAATATATTCAATCTTCGACATTCAAACAATATTCAATCCTCGGAAAATACTAGAAAAGCTAAATATATTCAATCCTCGACATGCAAACACAGAAATGACTAAATATATTGAATCCTCGGCAAACACTGAAAAAAATATATTCAATCTTCGACATCCAAATATATTCAATTCTCGGCAAATACTAGAAAAACTAAATATATTCAATCCTCGACATGCAAACACAGAAATGACTAAATATATTGAATCCTCGGCAAACACTGAAAAAAAATATATTCAATCTTCGACATCCAAATATATTCAATTCTCGGCAAATACAAGAAAAACTAAATATATTCAATCTTCGACATACAAACACTGAAATTACCAAATATATTGAATCCTCGGCAAACATTGAAAGAAATATATTCAATCTTCGACATCAAAATATATTCAATTCTCGGCAAATACAAGAAAAACTAAATATATTGAATCCTCGGAAAACATTGAAAAAAATATATTCAATCTTCGACATCCAAATTATATTCCATTCTCGGCAAATATTAGAAAAACTTAATATATTCAATCTTCGACATTCAAACAATATTCAATCCTCGGAAAATACTAGAAAAGCTAAATATATTCAATCCTCGACATGCAAACACAGAAATTACTAAATATATTGAATCCTCGGCAAACACTGAAAAAAATATATTCAATCTTCGACATCCAAATATATTCAATTCTCGGCAAATACTAGAAAAACTAAATATATTCAATCCTCGACATGCAAACACAGAAATGACTAAATATATTGAATCCTCGGCAAACACTGAAAAAAAATATATTCAATCTTCGACATCCAAATATATTCAATTTTCGGCAAATACTAGAAAACTAAATATATTCAATCTTCGACATACAAACACTGAAATTACCAAATATATTGAATCCTCGGCAAACATTGAAAGAAATATATTCAATCTTCGACATCAAAATATATTCAATTCTCGGCAAATACAAGAAAAACTAAATATATTGAATCCTCGGAAAACATTGAAAAAAATATATTCAATCTTCGACATCCAAATTATATTCCATTCTCGGCAAATATTAGAAAAACTTAATATATTCAATCTTCGACATTCAAACAATATTCAATCCTCGGAAAATACTAGAAAAGCTAAATATATTCAATCCTCGACATGCAAACACAGAAATTACTAAATATATTGAATCCTCGGCAAACACTGAAAAAAATATATTCAATCTTCGACATCCAAATATATTCAATTCTCGGCAAATACTAGAAAAACTAAATATATTCAATCCTCGACATGCAAACACAGAAATGACTAAATATATTGAATCCTCGGCAAACACTGAAAAAAAATATATTCAATCTTCGACATCCAAATATATTCAATTTTCGGCAAATACTAGAAAACTAAATATATTCAATCTTCGACATACAAACACTGAAATTACCAAATATATTGAATCCTCGGCAAACATTGAAAAAATATATTCAATCTTCGACATCCAAATATATTCAATTCTCGGCAAATATTAGAAAAACTAAATATATTCAATCTTCGACATACAAACACTGAAATTACCAAATATATTGAATCCTCGGCAAACATTGAAAAAAATATATTCAATCTTCGACATTCAAACAATATTCAATTCTCGGAAAATACTAGAAAAGCTAAATATATTCAATCTTCGACATGCAAACACAGAAATGACTAAATATATTGAATCCTCGGCAAACACTGAAAAAAATATATTCAATCTTCGACATCCAAATATATTCAATTCTCGGCAAATACTAGAAAAACTAAATATATTCAATCCTCGACATGCAAACACAGAAATGACTAAATATATTGAATCCTCGGCAAACACTGAAAAAAAATATATTCAATCTTCGACATCCAAATATATTCAATTTTCGGCAAATACTAGAAAACTAAATATATTCAATCTTCGACATACAAACACTGAAATTACCAAATATATTGAATCCTCGGCAAACATTGAAAGAAATATATTCAATCTTCGACATCAAAATATATTCAATTCTCGGCAAATACTAGAAAAACTAATTATATTGAATCCTCGGCAAACATTGAAAAAAATATATTCAATCTTCGACATTCAAACAATATTCAATTCTCGGAAAATACTAAAAAAGCTAAATATATTCTATCTTCGACATGCAAACACAGAAATGACTAAATATATTGAATCCTCGGCAAACAATGAAAAAAAATATTTTCAATCTTCGATATGCAAATAATATTCAATTCTCGGCAAATACTAAAAAAATATATATATTTAATCTTTGACATGCAAACACTGAAATGACTAAATATATTGAATCCTCGGCAAACATTGAAAAAAAATATATTCAATCTTCGACATTCAAACAATATTCAATCCTCGGAAAATACTAGAAAAGCTAAATATATTCAATCCTCGACATGCAAACACAGAAATTACTAAATATATTGAATCCTCGGCAAACACTGAAAAAATATATTCAATCTTCGACATCCAAATATATTCAATTCTCGGCAAATACTAGAAAAACTAAATATATTCAATCCTCGACATGCAAACACAGAAATGACTAAATATATTGAATCCTCGGCAAACACTGAAAAAAAATATATTCAATCTTCGACATCCAAATATATTCAATTCTCGGCAAATACTAGAAAAACTAAATATATTCAATCTTCGACATTCAAACAAGATTCAATTCTCGGCAAATACTAGAAAAGCTAAATACATTCAATCTTCGACATTCAAACAATATTCAATTCTCAGAAAATACTAGAAAAGCTAAATATATTCAATCTTCGACATGCAAGCACAGAATTTACTAAATATATTGAATCCTCGGCAAACACTGAAAAAAAAAATATTTTCAATCTTCGATATCCAAACAATATTCAATTCCTGGCAAATACTAGAAAAACTAAATATATTCAATCTTCGACATTCAAACAATATTCAATTCTCGGCAAATACTAGAAAAACTAATTATATTGAATCCTCGGCAAACATTGAAAAAAATATATTCAATCTTCGACATCCAAATATATTCAATTCTCGGCAAATACTAGAAAAACTAAATATATTCAATCTTCGACATACAAACACTGAAATTACCAAATATATTGAATCCTCGGCAAACATTTTGAAAAAAATATATTCAATCTTCGACATTCAAACAATATTCAATTCTCGGAAAATACTAGAAAAGCTAAATATATTCAATCTTCGACATGCAAACACAGAAATGACTAAATATATTGAATCATCGGCTAACACTGAAAAAAAAATATTTTCAATCTTCGATATGCAAATAATATTCAATTCTCGGCAAATACTAAAAAAAATAAATATATTTAATCTTTGACATGCAAACACTGAAATGACTAAATAAATTGAATCCTCGGCAAACATTGAAGAAAAGTATATTCAATCTTCGACATTCAAACAATATTCAATTCTCGGCAAATACAAGAAAAACTAAATATATTGAATCCTCGGAAAACATTGAAAAAAATATATTCAATCTTCGACATCCAAATTATATTCCATTCTCGGCAAATATTAGAAAAACTAAATATATTCAATCTTCGACATTCAAACAATATTCAATCCTCGGAAAATACTAGAAAAGCTAAATATATTCAATCCTCGACATGCAAACACAGAAATGACTAAATATATTGAATCTTCGGCAAACACTGAAAAAAATATATTCAATCTTCGACATCCAAATTATATTCCATTCTCGGCAAATATTAGAAAAACTAAATATATTCAATCTTCGACATCCAAATATATTCAATTCTCGGCAAATACTAGAAAAACTAAATAAATATTCAATCCTCGACATGCAAACACAGAAATGACTAAATATATTGAATCCTCGGCAAACACTGAAAAAAAATATATTCAATCTTCGACATCCAAATTATATTCCATTCTCGGCAAATACTAGAAAAACTAAATATATTCAATCTTCGACATTCAAACAAGATTCAATTCTCGGCAAATATTAGAAAAACTAAATATATTCAATCTTCGACATCCAAATATATTCAATTCTCGGCAAATACTAGAAAAACTAAATATATTCAATCTTCGACATTCAAACAAGATTCAATTCTCGGCAAATACTAGAAAAGCTAAATATATTCAATCTTCGACATTCAAACAATATTCAATTCTCAGAAAATGCTAGAAAAACTAAATATATTCAATCTTCGACATGCAAGCACAGAAATCACTAAATATATTGAATCCTCGGCAAACACTGAAAAAAAAAATATTTTCAATCTTCGATATCCAAACAATATTCAATTCCTGGCAAATACTAGAAAAACTAAATATATTCAATCTTCGACATTCAAACAATATTCAATTCTCGGCAAATACTAGAAAAACTAATTATATTGAATCCTCGGCAAATATTGAAAAAAATATATTCAATCTTCGACATCCAAATATATTCAATTCTCGGCAAATACTAGAAAAACTAATTATATTGAATCCTCGGCAAACATTGAAAAAAATATATTCAATCTTCGACATCCAAATATATTCAATTCTCGGCAAATACTAGAAAAACTAAATATATTCAATCTTCGACATACAAACACTGAAATTACCAAATATATTGAATCCTCGGCAAACATTGAAAAAAATATATTCAATCTTCGACATTCAAACAATATTCAATCCTCGGAAAATACTAGAAAAGCTAAATATATTCAATCCTCGACATGCAAACACAGAAATTACTAAATATATTGAATCCTCGGCAAACACTGAAAAAATATATTCAATCTTCGACATCCAAATATATTCAATTCTCGGCAAATACTAGAAAAACTAAATATATTCAATCCTCGACATGCAAACACAGAAATGACTAAATATATTGAATCCTCGGCAAACACTGAAAAAAAATATATTCAATCTTCGACATCCAAATATATTCAATTCTCGGCAAATACTAGAAAAACTAAATATATTCAATCTTCGACATTCAAACAAGATTCAATTCTCGGCAAATACTAGAAAAGCTAAATACATTCAATCTTCGACATTCAAACAATATTCAATTCTCAGAAAATACTAGAAAAGCTAAATATATTCAATCTTCGACATGCAAGCACAGAATTTACTAAATATATTGAATCCTCGGCAAACACTGAAAAAAAAAATATTTTCAATCTTCGATATCCAAACAATATTCAATTCCTGGCAAATACTAGAAAAACTAAATATATTCAATCTTCGACATTCAAACAATATTCAATTCTCGGCAAATACTAGAAAAACTAATTATATTGAATCCTCGGCAAACATTGAAAAAAATATATTCAATCTTCGACATCCAAATATATTCAATTCTCGGCAAATACTAGAAAAACTAAATATATTCAATCTTCGACATACAAACACTGAAATTACCAAATATATTGAATCCTCGGCAAACATTTTGAAAAAAATATATTCAATCTTCGACATTCAAACAATATTCAATTCTCGGAAAATACTAGAAAAGCTAAATATATTCAATCTTCGACATGCAAACACAGAAATGACTAAATATATTGAATCATCGGCAAACACTGAAAAAAAATATTTTCAATCTTCGATATGCAAATAATATTCAATTCTCGGCAAATACTAAAAAAAAAAAATATATTTAATCTTTGACATGCAAACACTGAAATGACTAAATAAATTGAATCCTCGGCAAACATTGAAGAAAAATATATTCAATCTTCGACATTCAAACAATATTCAATTCTCGGCAAATACAAGAAAAACTAAATATATTGAATCCTCGGAAAACATTGAAAAAAATATATTCAATCTTCGACATCCAAATTATATTCCATTCTCGGCAAATATTAGAAAAACTAAATATATTCAATCTTCGACATTCAAACAATATTCAATCCTCGGAAAATACTAGAAAAGCTAAATATATTCAATCCTCGACATGCAAACACAGAAATGACTAAATATATTGAATCTTCGGCAAACACTGAAAAAAATATATTCAATCTTCGACATCCAAATTATATTCCATTCTCGGCAAATATTAGAAAAACTAAATATATTCAATCTTCGACATCCAAATATATTCAATTCTCGGCAAATACTAGAAAAACTAAATAAATATTCAATCCTCGACATGCAAACACAGAAATGACTAAATATATTGAATCCTCGGCAAACACTGAAAAAAAATATATTCAATCTTCGACATCCAAATTATATTCCATTCTCGGCAAATACTAGAAAAACTAAATATATTCAATCTTCGACATTCAAACAAGATTCAATTCTCGGCAAATATTAGAAAAACTAAATATATTCAATCTTCGACATCCAAATATATGCAATTCTCGGCAAATACTAGAAAAACTAAATATATTCAATCTTCGACATTCAAACAAGATTCAATTCTCGGCAAATACTAGAAAAGCTAAATATATTCAATCTTCGACATTCAAACAATATTCAATTCTCAGAAAATGCTAGAAAAACTAAATATATTCAATCTTCGACATGCAAGCACAGAAATCACTAAATATATTGAATCCTCGGCAAACACTGAAAAAAAAAATATTTTCAATCTTCGATATCCAAACAATATTCAATTCCTGGCAAATACTAGAAAAACTAAATATATTCAATCTTCGACATTCAAACAATATTCAATTCTCGGCAAATACTAGAAAAACTAATTATATTGAATCCTCGGCAAATATTGAAAAAAATATATTCAATCTTCGACATCCAAATATATTCAATTCTCGGCAAATACTAGAAAAACTAATTATATTGAATCCTCGGCAAACATTGAAAAAAATATATTCAATCTTCGACATCCAAATATATTCAATTCTCGGCAAATACTAGAAAAACTAAATATATTCAATCTTCGACATACAAACACTGAAATTACCAAATATATTGAATCCTCGGCAAACATTGAAAAAAATATATTCAATCTTCGACATTCAAACAATATTCAATTCTCGGAAAATACTAGAAAAGCTAAATATATTCAATCTTCGACATGCAAACACAGAATTGACTAAATGGCTAAATATATTGAATCATCGGCAAACACTGAAAAAAAATATTTTCAATCTCCGACATCCAAATTATATTCCATTCTCGGCAAATATTAGAAAAACTAAATATATTCAATCTTCGACATTCAAACAATATTCAATCCTCGGAAAATACTAGAAAAGCTAAATATATTCAATCCTCGACATGCAAACACAGAAATGACTAAATATATTGAATCCTCGGCAAACACTGAAAAAAAATATATTCAATCTTCGACATCCAAATATATTCAATTCTCGGCAAATACTAGAAAAACTAAATATATTCAATCTTCGACATTCAAACAAGATTCAATTCTCGGCAAATACTAGAAAAGCTAAATATATTCAATCTTCGACATTCAAACAATATTCAATTCTCAGAAAATACTAGAAAAGCTAAAAATATTCAATCTTCGACATGCAAGCACGGAAATTACTAAATATATTGAATCCTCGGCAAACACTGAAAAAAAATATTTTCAATCTTCGATATCCAAACAATATTCAATTCCTGGCAAATACTAGAAAAACTAAATATATTCAATCTTCGACATTCAAACAATATTCAATTCTCGGCAAATACTAGAAAAACTAATTATATTGAATCCTCGGCAAACATTGAAAAAAATATATTCAATCTTCGACATCCAAATATATTCAATTCTCAGCAAATACTAGAAAAACTAAATATATTCAATCTTCGACATACAAACACTGAAATTACCAAATATATTGAATCCTCGGCAAACATTGAAAAAAATATATTCAATCTTCGACATTCAAACAATATTCAATTCTCGGAAAATACTAGAAAAGCTAAATATATTCAATCTTCGACATGCAAACACAGAAATGACTAAATATATTGAATATTCGGCAAACACTGAAAAAAAAAATATTTTCAATCTTCGACATGCAAATAATATTTAATTCTCGGCAAATACTAAAAAAAATAAATATATTTAATCTTTGACATGCAAACACTGAAATGACTAAATAAATTGAATCCTCGGAAAACATTGAAGAAAAATATATTCAATCTTCGACATTCAAACAATATTCAATTCTCGGCAAATACAAGAAAAACTAAATATATTGAATCCTCGGAAAACATTGAAAAAAATATATTCAATCTTCGACATCCAAATTATATTCCATTCTCGGCAAATATTAGAAAAACTAAATATATTCAATCTTCGACATTCAAACAATATTCAATCCTCGGAAAATACTAGAAAAGCTAAATATATTCAATCCTCGACATGCAAACACAGAAATGACTAAATATATTGAATCTTCGGCAAACACTGAAAAAAATATATTCAATCTTCGACATCCAAATTATATTCCATTCTCGGCAAATATTAGAAAAACTAAATATATTCAATCTTCGACATCCAAATATATTCAATTCTCGGCAAATACTAGAAAAACTAAATAAATATTCAATCCTCGACATGCAAACACAGAAATGACTAAATATATTGAATCCTCGGCAAACACTGAAAAAAAATATATTCAATCTTCGACATCCAAATTATATTCCATTCTCGGCAAATACTAGAAAAACTAAATATATTCAATCTTCGACATTCAAACAAGATTCAATTCTCGGCAAATATTAGAAAAACTAAATATATTCAATCTTCGACATCCAAATATATTCAATTCTCGGCAAATACTAGAAAAACTAAATATATTCAATCTTCGACATTCAAACAAGATTCAATTCTCGGCAAATACTAGAAAAGCTAAATATATTCAATCTTCGACATTCAAACAATATTCAATTCTCAGAAAATGCTAGAAAAACTAAATATATTCAATCTTCGACATGCAAGCACAGAAATCAATAAATATATTGAATCCTCGGCAAACACTGAAAAAAAAAATATTTTCAATCTTCGATATCCAAACAATATTCAATTCCTGGCAAATACTAGAAAAACTAAATATATTCAATCTTCGACATTCAAACAATATTCAATTCTCGGCAAATACTAGAAAAACTAATTATATTGAATCCACGGCAAATATTGAAAAAAATATATTCAATCTTCGACATCCAAATATATTCAATTCTCGGCAAATACTAGAAAAACTAATTATATTGAATCCTCGGCAAACATTGAAAAAAATATATTCAATCTTCGACATCCAAATATATTCAATTCTCGGCAAATACTAGAAAAACTAAATATATTCAATCTTCGACATACAAACACTGAAATTACCAAATATATTGAATCCTCGGCAAACATTGAAAAAAATATATTCAATCTTCGACATTCAAACAATATTCAATCCTCGGAAAATACTAGAAAAGCTAAATATATTCAATCCTCGACATGCAAACACAGAAATTACTAAATATATTGAATCCTCGGCAAACACTGAAAAAATATATTCAATCTTCGACATCCAAATATATTCAATTCTCGGCAAATACTAGAAAAACTAAATATATTCAATCCTCGACATGCAAACACAGAAATGACTAAATATATTGAATCCTCGGCAAACACTGAAAAAAATATATATTCAATCTTCGACATCCAAATATATTCAATTCTCGGCAAATACTAGAAAAACTAAATATATTCAATCTTCGACATTCAAACAAGATTCAATTCTCGGCAAATACTAGAAAAGCTAAATACATTCAATCTTCGACATTCAAACAATATTCAATTCTCAGAAAATACTAGAAAAGCTAAATATATTCAATCTTCGACATGCAAGCACAGAATTTACTAAATATATTGAATCCTCGGCAAACACTGAAAAAAAAAATATTTTCAATCTTCGATATCCAAACAATATTCAATTCCTGGCAAATACTAGAAAAACTAAATATATTCAATCTTCGACATTCAAACAATATTCAATTCTCGGCAAATACTAGAAAAACTAATTATATTGAATCCTCGGCAAACATTGAAAAAAATATATTCAATCTTCGACATCCAAATATATTCAATTCTCGGCAAATACTAGAAAAACTAAATATATTCAATCTTCGACATACAAACACTGAAATTACCAAATATATTGAATCCTCGGCAAACATTTTGAAAAAAATATATTCAATCTTCGACATTCAAACAATATTCAATTCTCGGAAAATACTAGAAAAGCTAAATATATTCAATCTTCGACATGCAAACACAGAAATGACTAAATATATTGAATCATCGGCAAACACTGAAAAAAAATATTTTCAATCTTCGATATGCAAATAATATTCAATTCTCGGCAAATACTAAAAAAAAAAAATATATTTAATCTTTGACATGCAAACACTGAAATGACTAAATAAATTGAATCCTCGGCAAACATTGAAGAAAAATATATTCAATCTTCGACATTCAAACAATATTCAATTCTCGGCAAATACAAGAAAAACTAAATATATTGAATCCTCGGAAAACATTGAAAAAAATATATTCAATCTTCGACATCCAAATTATATTCCATTCTCGGCAAATATTAGAAAAACTAAATATATTCAATCTTCGACATTCAAACAATATTCAATCCTCGGAAAATACTAGAAAAGCTAAATATATTCAATCCTCGACATGCAAACACAGAAATGACTAAATATATTGAATCTTCGGCAAACACTGAAAAAAATATATTCAATCTTCGACATCCAAATTATATTTCATTCTCGGCAAATATTAGAAAAACTAAATATATTCAATCTTCGACATCCAAATATATTCAATTCTCGGCAAATACTAGAAAAACTAAATAAATATTCAATCCTCGACATGCAAACACAGAAATGACTAAATATATTGAATCCTCGGCAAACACTGAAAAAAAATATATTCAATCTTCGACATCCAAATTATATTCCATTCTCGGCAAATACTAGAAAAACTAAATATATTCAATCCTCGACATGCAAACACAGAAATGACTAAATATATTGAATCCTCGGCAAACACTGAAAAAAAATATATTCAATCTTCGACATCCAAATTATATTCCATTCTCGGCAAATACTAGAAAAACTAAATATATTCAATCTTCGACATTCAAACAAGATTCAATTCTCGGCAAATATTAGAAAAACTAAATATATTCAATCTTCGACATCCAAATATATGCAATTCTCGGCAAATACTAGAAAAACTAAATATATTCAATCTTCGACATTCAAACAAGATTCAATTCTCGGCAAATACTAGAAAAGCTAAATATATTCAATCTTCGACATTCAAACAATATTCAATTCTCAGAAAATGCTAGAAAAACTAAATATATTCAATCTTCGACATGCAAGCACAGAAATCACTAAATATATTGAATCCTCGGCAAACACTGAAAAAAAAATATTTTCAATCTTCGATATCCAAACAATATTCAATTCCTGGCAAATACTAGAAAAACTAAATATATTCAATCTTCGACATTCAAACAATATTCAATTCTCGGCAAATACTAGAAAAACTAATTATATTGAATCCTCGGCAAATATTGAAAAAAATATATTCAATCTTCGACATCCAAATATATTCAATTCTCGGCAAATACTAGAAAAACTAATTATATTGAATCCTCGGCAAACATTGAAAAAAATATATTCAATCTTCGACATCCAAATATATTCAATTCTCGACAAATACTAGAAAAAACTAAATATATTCAATCTTCGACATACAAACACTGAAATTACCAAATATATTGAATCCTCGGCAAACATTGAAAAAAATATATTCAATCTTCGACATTCAAACAATATTCAATTCTCGGAAAATACTAGAAAAGCTAAATATATTCAATTTTCGACATGCAAACACAGAATTGACTAAATGGCTAAATATATTGAATCATCGGCAAACACTGAAAAAAAATATTTTCAATCTCCGACATCCAAATTATATTCCATTCTCGGCAAATATTAGAAAAACTAAATATATTCAATCTTCGACATTCAAACAATATTCAATCCTCGGAAAATACTAGAAAAGCTAAATATATTCAATCCTCGACATGCAAACACAGAAATGACTAAATATATTGAATCCTCGGCAAACACTGAAAAAAAATATATTCAATCTTCGACATCCAAATATATTCAATTCTCGGCAAATACTAGAAAAACTAAATATATTCAATCTTCGACATTCAAACAAGATTCAATTCTCGGCAAATACTAGAAAAGCTAAATATATTCAATCTTCGACATTCAAACAATATTCAATTCTCAGAAAATACTAGAAAAGCTAAAAATATTCAATCTTCGACATGCAAGCACGGAAATTACTAAATATATTGAATCCTCGGCAAACACTGAAAAAAAATATTTTCAATCTTCGATATCCAAACAATATTCAATTCCTGGCAAATACTAGAAAAACTAAATATATTCAATCTTCGACATTCAAACAATATTCAATTCTCGGCAAATACTAGAAAAACTAATTATATTGAATCCTCGGCAAACATTGAAAAAAATATATTCAATCTTCGACATCCAAATATATTCAATTCTCAGCAAATACTAGAAAAACTAAATATATTCAATCTTCGACATACAAACACTGAAATTACCAAATATATTGAATCCTCGGCAAACATTGAAAAAAATATATTCAATCTTCGACATTCAAACAATATTCAATTCTCGGAAAATACTAGAAAAGCTAAATATATTCAATCTTCGACATGCAAACACAGAAATGACTAAATATATTGAATATTCGGCAAACACTGAAAAAAAAAATATTTTCAATCTTCGACATGCAAATAATATTTAATTCTCGGCAAATACTAAAAAAAATAAATATATTTAATCTTTGACATGCAAACACTGAAATGACTAAATAAATTGAATCCTCGGAAAACATTGAAAAAAATATATTCAATCTTCGACATCCAAATTTTATTCCATTCTCGGCAAATATTAGAAAAACTAAATATATTCAATCTTCGACATTCAAACAATATTCAATCCTCGGAAAATACTAGAAAAGCTAAATATATTCAATCCTCGACATGCAAACACAGAAATGACTAAATATATTGAATCCTCGGCAAACACTGAAAAAATATATTCAATCTTCGACATCCAAATATATTCAATTCTCGGCAAATACTAGAAAAACTAAATATATTCAATCCTCGACATGCAAACACAGAAATGACTAAATATATTGAATCCTCGGCAAACACTGAAAAAAAATATATTCAATCTTCGACATCCAAATATATTCAATTTTCAGCAAATACTAGAAAACTAAATATATTCAATCTTCGACATACAAACACTGAAATTACCAAATATATTGAATCCTCGGCAAACATTGAAAGAAATATATTCAATCTTCGACATCAAAATATATTCAATTCTCGGCAAATACTAGAAAAACTAATTATATTGAATCCTCGGCAAACATTGAAAAAAAATATATTCAATCTTCGACATCAAAATATATTCAATTCTCGGCAAATACTAGAAAAACTAAATATATTCAATCTTCGACATACAAACACTGAAATTACCAAATATATTGAATCCTCGGCAAACATTGAAAAAAATATATTCAATCTTCGACATTCAAACAATATTCAATTCTCGGAAAATACTAAAAAAGCTAAATATATTCAATCTTCGACATGCAAACACAGAAATGACTAAATATATTGAATCCTCGGCAAACAATGAAAAAAAATATTTTCAATCTTCGATATGCAAATAATATTCAATTCTCGGCAAATACTAAAAAAATAAATATATTTAATCTTTGACATGCAAACACTGAAATGACTAAATAAATTGAATCTTCGGCAAACATTGAAAAAAAATATATTCAATCTTCGACATTCAAACAATATTCAATTCTCGGCAAATACAAGAAAAACTAAATATATTGAATCCTCGGGAAACATTGAAAAAAATATATTCAATGTTCGACATTCAAACAATATTCAATTCTCGGAAAATACTAAAAAAGCTAAATATATTCAATCTTCGACATGCAAACACAGAAATGACTAAATATATTGAATCCTCGGCAAACAATGAAAAAAAATATTTTCAATCTTCGACATCCAAATTATATTCCATTCTCGGCAAATATTAGAAAAACTTAATATATTCAATCTTCGACATTCAAACAATATTCAATCCTCGGAAAATACTAGAAAAGCTAAATATATTCAATCCCCGACATGCAAACACAGAAATTACTAAATATATTGAATCCTCGGCAAACACTGAAAAAAATATATTCAATCTTCGACATCCAAATATATTCAATTCTCGGCAAATACTAGAAAAACTAAATATATTCAATCCTCGACATGCAAACACAGAAATGACTAAATATATTGAATCCTCGGCAAACACTGAAAAAAAAAATATATTCAATCTTCGACATCCAAATATATTCAATTCTCGGCAAATACTAGAAAAACTAAATATATTCAATCTTCGACATTCAAACAAGATTCAATTCTCGGCAAATACTAGAAAAGCTAAATACATTCAATCTTCGACATTCAAACAATATTCAATTCTCAGAAAATACTAGAAAAGCTAAATATATTCAATCTTCGACATGCAAGCACAGAAATGACTAAATATATTGAATCCTCGGCAAACACTGAAAAAAAAATATTTTCAATCTTCGCTATCCAAACAATATTCAATTCTTGGCAAATACTAGAAAAACTAAATATATTCAATTTTCGACATTCAAACAATATTCAATTCTCGGCAAATACTAGAAAAACTAATTATATTGAATCCTCGGCAAACATTGAAAAAAAATATATTCAATCTTCGACATCCAAATATATTCAATTCTCGGCAAATACAAGAAAAGTTAAATATATTTAATCTTCGACATACAAACACTGAAATTACCAAATATATTGAATCCTCGGCAAACATTGAAAAAAAAACATATTCAATCTTCTACATTCAAACAATATTCAATTCTCGGAAAATACTGAAAAAGCTAAATATATTCAATCTTCGACATGCAAACACAGAAATGACTAAACATATTGAATCCTCGGCAAACACTGAAAAAAAATATTTTCAATCTTCGACCTGCAAATAATATTCAATTCTCGGCAAATACTAAAAAAAGAAATAAATATATTTAATCTTTGACATGCAAACACTGAAATTACTAAATATATTGAATCCTCGGCAAACATTGAAAAAAATATATATTCAATCTTCGACATTCAAACAATATTCAATTCTCGGCAAATACAAGAAAACTAAATATATTGAATCCTCGGCAAACATTGAAAAAAATATATATTCAATCTTCGACATTCAAACAATATTCAATTCTCGGCAAATACATGAAAACTAAATATATTGAATCCTCGGCAAACATTGAAAAAAATATATATTCAATCTTCGACATTCAAACAATATTCAATTCTCGGCAAATACAAGAAAAACTAAATATATTGAATCCTCGGCAAACATTGAAAAAAATATATTCAATCTTCGACATCCAAATTATATTCAATTCTCGGCAAATATTAGAAAAAGTAGTAAATATTCAATCTTCGACATTCAAACAAGATTCAATTCTCGGCAAATACTAGAAAAGCTAAATATATTCAATTTTCGACATTCAAACAATATTCAATTCTCAGAAAATACTAGAAAAGCTAAATATATTCAATCTTCGACATGCAAGCACAGAATTTACTAAATATATTGATTCCTCGGCAAACACTGAAAAAAATTATATTCAATCTTCGACATTCAAACAAAATTCAATTCTCAGCAAATACTAGAAAAACTAATTATATTAAATCCTCGGCAAACATTGAAAAAAAATATATTCAATCTTCGACATAAAAATATATTCGATTCTCGGCAAATACTAGAAAAACTAAATATATTCAATCTTCGACATACAAACACTGAAATTATCAAATATATTGAATCCTCGGCAACCATTGAAAAAAAATATTTTCAATCTTTGCCATGCAAATAATATTCAATTCTCGGCAAATACTAGAAAAACTAAATATATTCATTCTTCGACATTGAAACACTGAAATGACTAAATGTATTGAATCCTCGGCGAACATTGAAAAAAATATATTCAATCTTCGACATCCAAATATATTCAATTCTCGGCAAATACTAGAAAAACTAAATATATTCAATCTTCGACATGCAAACACAGGAATGACTAAATATATTGAATCCTCGGCAAACACTGAAAAAAATATTTTCAATCTTTGACATGCAAATAATATTCAATTCTCGGCAAATACTAAAAAAAATTTTAATCTTTGACATGCAAACACTGAAATGACTAAATATATTGAATCCTCGGCAAATATTGAAAAAAAATATTTTCAATCTTCGATATCCAAACAATATTCAATTCTTGGCAAATACTAGAAAAACTAAATATATTCAATCTTTGACATTCAAACAATATTCAATTCTCGGCAAATACTAGAAAAACTAATTATATTGAATCCTCGGCAAACATTGAAAAAAAATATATTCAATCTTCGACATCCAAATATATTCAATTCTCGGCAAATACAAGAAAAACTAAATATATTTATCTTCGACATACAAACACTGAAATTACCAAATATATTGAATCCTCGGCAAACATTGAAAAAAATATATACAATCTTCTACATTCAAACAATATTCAATTCTCGGAAAATACTAGAAAAGCTAAATATATTCAATCTTCGACATGCAAACACAAAAATGACTAAATATATTGAATCCTCGGCAAACACTGAAAAAAAATTATTTTCAATCTTCGACATGCAAATAATATTCAATTCTCGGCCAATACTAAAAAAAGAAATAAATATATTTAATCATTGACATGCAAACACTGAAATTACTAAATATCTTGAATCCTCGGCAAACATTGAAAAAAATATATATTCAATCTTCGACATTCAAACAATATTCAATTCTCGGCAAATACAAGAAAAACTAAATATATTGATTCCTCGGCAAACATTGAAAAAAATATATATTCAATCTTCGACATTCAAACAATATTCAATTCTCGGCAAATACAAGAAAAACTAAATATATTGAATCCTCGGCAAACATTGAAAAAAATATATTCAATCTTCGACATCCAAATTATATTCAATTCTCGGCAAATATTAGAAAAACTAAAAATATTCAATCTTCGACATTCAAACAAGATTCAATTCTCGGCAAATACTAGAAAAGCTAAATATATTCAATCTTCGACATTCAAACAATATTCAATTCTCAGAAAATACTAGAAAAGCTAAATATATTCAATCCTCGACATGCAAGCACAGAATTTACTAAATATATTGAATCCTCGGCAAACACTGAAAAAAAATATTTTCAATCTTCGATATCCAAACAATATTCAATTCGTGGCAAATACTAAAAAAAACTAAATATATTCAATCTTCGACATTCAAACAATATTCAATTCTCGGCAAATACTAGCAAAACTAATTATATTGAATCCTCGGCAAACATTGAAAAAAAATATATTCAATCTTCGACATCAAAATATATTCGATTCTCGGCAAATACTAGAAAAACTAAATATATTCAATCTTCGACATACAAACACTGAAATTACCAAATATATTGAATCCTCGGCAACCATTGAAAAAAAATATATTCAATCTTCGACATTCAAACAATATTCAATTCTCGGAAAATACTAGAAAAGCTAAATATATTCAATCTTCGACATGCAAACACAGAAATGACTAAATATATTGAATCCTCGGCAAACACTGAAATAAAAAATATTTTCAATCTTCGACATGCAAATAATATTCAATTCTCGGCAAATACTAAAAAAAATATATAGTTAATCTTTGACATGCAAACACTGAAATGACTAAATAAATTGAATCCTCGGCAAACATTGAAAAAAAATATATTCAATCTTCGACATTCAAACAATATTCAATTCTCGGCAAATACAAGAAAAACTAAATATATTGAATCCTCGGCAAACATTGAAAAAAATATATTCAATCTTCGACATCCAAATTATATTCAATTCTCGGCAAATATTAGAAAAACTAAATATATTCAATCTTCGACATTCAAACAATATTCAATCCTCGGAAAATACTAGAAAAGCTAAATATATTCAATCCTCGACATGCAAAAACAGAAATGACTAAATATATTGAATCCTCGGCAAACACTGAAAAAAATATATTCAATCTTCGACATCCAAATATATTCAATTCTCGGCAAATACTAGAAAAACTAAATATATTCAATCTTCGACATGCAAACACAGGAATGACTAAATATATTGAATCCTCGGAAAACACTGAAAAAAATATATTCAATCTTCGACATCCAAATTATATTCAATTCTCGGCAAATACTAGAAAAGCTAAATATATTCAATCTTCGACATGCAAACAAGATTCAATTCTCGGCAAATACTAGAAAAGCTAAATATATTCAATCTTCGACATGCAAACACTGAAATGACTAAATATATTGAATCCTCGGCAAACATTGAAAAAAATATATTCAATCTTCGACATTTAAACAATATTCAATCCTCGGAAAATATTAGAAAAGCTAAATATATTCAATCCTCGACATGCAAACACAGAAATGACTAAATATATTGAATCCTCGGCAAACACTGAAAAAAAATATATTCAATCTTCGACATCCAAATATATTCAATTCTCGGCAAATACTAGAAAAAACTAAATATATTCAATCTTCGACATGCAAACACTGAAATGACTAAATATATTGAATCCTCGGCAAACACTGAAATGACTAAATATATTGAATCCTCGGCAAACACTGAAATAAAAAAATATTTTCAATCTTCGACATGCAAATAATATTCAATTCTCGGCAAATACTAAAAAAAAATATTTAATCTTTGACATGCAAACACTGAAATGACTAAATATATTGAATCCTCGGCAAACATTGAAAAAAATATATTCAATCTTCGACATCCAAATTATATTCAATTCTCGGCAAATATTAGAAAAACTAAATATATTCAATCTTCGACATTCAAACAAGATTCAATTCTCGGCAAATACTAGAAAAGCTAAATATATTCAATCTTGGACATGTAAACACTGAAATGACTCAATATATTGAATCCTCTGCCAACATTGAAAAAAATATATTCAATCTTCGACATTTAAACAATATTCAATCCTCGGAAAATACTAGAAAAGCTAAATATATTCAATCCTCGACATGCAAACACAGAAATGACTAAATATATTCAATCCTCGGCAAACACTGAAAAAAAATTCAATCTTCGACATCCAAATATATTCAAATCTCGACAAATACTAGAAAAACTATATATATTCAATCTTCGACATGCAAATACAGGAATGACTAAATATATTGAATCCTCGGCAAACACTGAAAAAAAATATTTTCAATCTTTGACATGCAAATAATATTCAATTCTAGGCAAATATTAAAAAAATATTTATTCTTTGACATGCAAACACTGAAATGACTAAATGTATTGAATCCTCGGCAAATATTGAAAAAAAAATATTTTCAATCTTCGATATCCAAACAATATTCAATTCTTGGCAAATACTAGAAAAACTAAATATATTCAATCTTCGACATTCAAACAATATTCAATTCTCGGCAAATACTAGAAAAACTAATTATATTGAATCCTCGGCAAACATTGAAAAAAAATATATTCAATCTTCGACATCCAAATATATTCAATTCTCGGCAAATACTAGAAAAGCTAAATATATTCAATCTTCGACATGCAAACACTGAAATGACTAAATATATTGAATCCTCGGCAAACATTGAAAAAAATATATTCAATCTTCGACATTTAAACAATATTCAATCCTCGGAAAATATTAGAAAAGCTAAATATATTCAATCCTCGACATGCAAACACAGAAATGACTAAATATATTGAATCCTCGGCAAACACTGAAAAAAAATATATTCAATCTTCGACATCCAAATATATTCAATTCTCAGCAAATACTAGAAAAACTAAATATATTCAATCTTCGACATTCAAACAAGATTCAATTCTCGGCAAATACTAGAAAAGCTAAATATATTCAATCTTGGACATGTAAACACTGAAATGACTCAATATATTGAATCCTCTGCCAACATTGAAAAAAATATATTCAATCTTCGACATTTAAACAATATTCAATCCTCGGAAAATACTAGAAAAGCTAAATATATTCAATCCTCGACATGCAAACACAGAAATGACTAAATATATTCAATCCTCGGCAAACACTGAAAAAAAAATTCAATCTTCGACATCCAAATATATTCAAATCTCGACAAATACTAGAAAAACTAAATATATTCAATCTTCGACATGCAAACACAGGAATGACTAAATATATTGAATCCTCGGCAAACACTGAAAAAAAATATTTTCAATCTTTGACATGCAAATAATATTCAATTCTAGGCAAATATTAAAAAAATATTTATTCTTTGACATGCAAACACTGAAATGACTAAATGTATTGAATCCTCGGCAAATATTGAAAAAAAAAATATTTTCAATCTTCGATATCCAAACAATATTCAATTCTTGGCAAATACTAGAAAAACTAAATATATTCAATCTTCGACATTCAAACAATATTCAATTCTCGGCAAATACTAGAAAAACTAATTATATTGAATCCTCGGCAAACATTGAAAAAAAGTATATTCAATCTTCGACATCCAAATATATTCAATTCTCGGCAAATACTAGAAAAGCTAAATATATTCAATCTTCGACATGCAAACACTGAAATGACTAAATATATTGAATCCTCGGCAAACATTGAAAAAAATATATTCAATCTTCGACATTTAAACAATATTCAATCCTCGGAAAATATTAGAAAAGCTAAATATATTCAATCCTCGACATGCAAACACAGAAATGACTAAATATATTGAATCCTCGGCAAACACTGAAAAAAAATATATTCAATCTTCGACATCCAAATATATTCAATTCTCAGCAAATACTAGAAAAACTAAATATATTCAATCTTCGACATGCAAACACTGAAATGACTAAATATATTGAATCCTCGGCAAACATTGAAAAAAAATATATTCAATCTTCGACATTTAAACAATATTCAATCCTCGGAAAATATTAGAAAAGCTAAATATATTCAATCCTCGACATGCAAACACAGAAATGACTAAATATATTGAATCCTCGGCAAACACTGAAAAAAAATATATTCAATCTTCGACATCCAAATATATTCAATTCTCAGCAAATACTAGAAAAACTAAATATATTCAATCTTCGACATGCAAACACTGAAATGACTAAATATATTGAATCCTCGGCAAACACTGAAATAAAAAATATTTTCAATCTTCGACATGCAAATAATATTCAATTCTCGGCAAATACTAAAAAAAATATTTAATCTTTGACATGCAAACACTGAAATGACTAAATATATTGAATCCTCGGCAAACATTGAAAAAAATATATTCAATCTTCGACATCCAAATTATATTCAATTCTCGGCAAATATTAGAAAAACTAAATATATTCAATCTTCGACATTCAAACAAGATTCAATCCTCGGAAAATACTAGAAAAGCTAAATATATTCAATCCTCGACATGCAAACACAGAAATGACTAAATATATTCAATCCTCGGCAAACACTGAAAAAAAAATTCAATCTTCGACATCCAAATATATTCAAATCTCGACAAATACTAGAAAAACTAAATATATTCAATCTTCGACATGCAAACATGCAAACACAGGAATGACTAAATATATTGAATATATACATGATAATGATTTGAAACTTGGTAGGATGGTTCAGTATGACAAACTATATGTCCTAAGCGATTTTTGGACCTGCCGGACATCTACTTCCTGTTTGGGACCGGGCCGATACAAAAAATTTCGTAAAGTTTTTCTCAAAAACCGTACATGATATTGATTTAAAATTTGGTAGGATGGTTCAGTATGACAAACTATACGTCCTAAGTGATTTTTGGACCTGTCGGACCCCTACTTCCTGTTTGGGACCGGGTCGCTACGAAAATTTCCGTCAAGTTTTTCTCAGAAACTGTACATGATAATGATTCGCACATTGTAAAAGAGTGCATCTCACCTTAGCGTCATGTATTTTTAAGGTACTATTTTTAACCTTTTTACAGGAGAGTGAAAAAATAGGGCAGATAATTTTTTAACGGTGGAAAACGGACTGGATAGCTATTCATAGTTAGTACACCTTTCTAGACCAATTTTCAAAAATGCAGCTTGTTTTCATAAAATCCCATTGGCAAACTTACAAGAGGGCGAATGGTGATGAGGGCAAAAAAAAATGTACTGCATACAAACACGCTCGTACCTATCTCCTATTTGTAAGGTATAGCGCGGGAAAAGAATAAAGACGAAGAACTATGGTAACGTTATAAAATTTGTTAGAGGATTGAACTGTTACAGCCAGGGACAGTTCATCCACGCTCCAGTTACGATGTAAAGACACGTGCACATTGCAAGCAAATTAGGTTCAAACTACATTTGTACAATATCCTTTCGCCTTAGGCCACAGTATAATTAATAGACAGTTGGTGTGAAAAGGGCGATAATTCTAATTAGATATATCATGCATCACATGGTGTGACTGGAGTAACATTGTTTTACAGTGTTTTTGATTAATTTTGTAAGAAACTGTTATAGACATTGAATGGGACCAAAAAAGATCAATAATTTTGTAAGAAACTGTTATAGACATTGAATGGGACCAAAAAAGATCAATGTCCGAGGAATCTCTTAGTGTAGAATTACAAATTACAAAAAAGTTCCAGACAATAAATTTTGCTATGCCTGATGCGCTTTTCGTCTATTTAAGACTCATCAGAGGGGCTCTACCAAAAATATTGAAAATGCCAAACACTATATGAATATGAAGAGCATAGAACAGTAAAACCAAAAATACCAAACTGGGGAACCAAATTATTACTAAGATAATCAACCTATGTCTGGGGTAGGAAGAACCTAAGGGTTTAGACAATTTTGAAATTGAGACAGATATTTAAAGCTTTGATGTTTTCTCCAACTCAAAAGTGTTGGTGCCGGAGCGGGCTAACCTCGGGGAATTAAAACTCCACCAGCAGTGCTAACCTTCACGTGTGTTCGAAATACAAATTACAACAAAGTTCCAGACAATAAATTTTGCTACGCCTGAAGCGTGTTTCGTCTATTTAAGTTATTACCTTTATTTGATACTTGCAATATAGCACTGAAGTCTCGGACCAAATTCGTGTCAAGTAGTTGCGGAGATAACTATTGTAAAAAAAATTCTACCAAATAAATACCCAAATAGTGCACTTAACTCCCGCTCACCGCCCTTCTACTTTATTTAGTTAGTTAGTTATTGCTTTACTCCCAAGCAGCGCGATTTCGGCTATATCCGGGAGATGAACTTGAAAGTGGTGATACAATGAACATGAAATGATGATGAAGTGGAGGAAATGGGGACACAAGGCCAATCGGGTAGGAGAGTTTTGACTGCCACTGGAAAAAAGGAGTGATGGGTAGGGACGGGAAATTTTGCCTCCTGCATGAGGATCCTACGGGTCCTACTCTTACCGAGACCTGCAGAAGGGTTCTTTAACGTGCGAGGAACGTGACATTTTTCCCAACACGGTGCACCACTGGTTTGCGGTCAGGTTTTCCGCATTATCGTCTAACGACCCCGCATCTCTCGATGTCAGGGCTGCCCCATTCAACCACCTGGGGCACACATCCCAGTCGCTTTGTGGGCAAAGCGGCCTGACCCCGATGTCAGGTTTCTGAGCGCTCTTTAGTGGACTTTTACCGACAAGCTTAGCGCTGCTGCGGGCCTATTCGCCTCCCGGGCCCCGCACGGGACTTATGAACAGTTATACACCATTAAATCCCATGCTTTGCTGTTTTCATCTAGAGATTTTTTTTCACAAAATAGTGTTACTATCTATTTTTGATATAGATTTTAGGTATTATACATGAACTGGTCACTTATTTGGCACAATTTCGACAACTGCCCATCCCCCTTTTTGCCTTTTTTGTGTTTTGGATCAATTTTTGTAACAATAACTTTTATTAATGCATAGATATGTACTAAATTCATTACCTAATCAAATCAAAGATTGTACATACATGCAGCATACGAGATTCAAGACGTAAACAAATGTGTTAGAAATAAACAGTTAATATTCATCGATCTATAATTAACTTTGTATATATATCTTCCTCAATTGATATAGATCTATAAATACATTTGGTGTGCACACATTCGAGACAATTATACAACATCTACTTTGAAGATTTCATTGATCGTTGATTTATTTGCACTTGTGTGAATGCGGCGATTTTTTTCAGTTTTCTGGATGATTATTAGAATGTAGTTTGTACATTCAGAATTAAAATAGGTGGACAGATAAGGGACTGACTTTTTAACAATACTTGTTTTTTTCCCTTAATTATTTTGTATGGAAAAAAAAAATTGAAGCAGAGGGTATAAAAAAATATTCTGAAGGAGGATTTTTGCCATATAAAATAATGCTATTAGAGACGGACCATTTAACTTAATTAAGGGGGGCTTGTTTTTTTATCAGAATTTTTTTTCACAGAGCGCGGACAAAATACTTATTTTTCCAAAGGCGTCGCAACAGAATATCTTTTTTTCATTATCAGCATTATTTTTTATAGCAGAAATCCTTCTTCAGAATTTTTTTTTACCCTCAGCTGCCAAAAAAAAAAAAAATTTCAGAATTTTTTCTATTTTTTTTTAAAACCAAGCCCCCCCTTTCAAGATAAATGGTCGGTCCCTTAATGAAACAATATTCAGTCGCATCACCTTCGATGAATATATATTTTTTTCTTGCCAAAACGAATAAAAAGCTTCGCCGAGCGCAGCATAATACGACCGCAACATGTTGAACCCTGTACGTTTTAGGCCCAATATGGATAGTCAATTGCTCTGGACATATGCAGCCCATGGTGGACTGACAAAGGTTTTTGACACATGCAGCTTTTGGTGGACTTTCTAAATTCACATTTTAAAAGGAATTATTTTTTTTCCAAAGGAGATCAAATCAGACCACAAATAAATAAGTTTCGATTTTGGCCCCTAATTTCATAACAGGGGAAAAGGATAATAAATGACCTTTGACAACTTCAATGTTTGAAACATAGAGTTTTTATTATCTCATCTTCTTATAATTTAAACCTTCGTTGCACTGCACTGCCGTCATACTTGTGTGTTTTCAAAACAAGATAGTCATACACTTGGTGAAATTTACATTCAACAATGTTGCGTTAGTCTTTGGTCCAGATCCTATCCTTTCTTGATGAATCTATAACATCATAAGTCAATCGGGGAATGATGATGCCCCGGTCGCGGTTCAAATGGGGAAAATGCTCAGAGGGCGCCCGGCGACGGGACCTATCGGGGAAAAAATTTCTGCGCGGAAGTCCCACGGGCGTTGTCGGGGGACTCCGCGGAAGACCTGGTCGCGGGTCTAAAGGGCGTCCGGCGACAGGACCTTTCAAGGAAATAAATTTCTCTGTAAAAGTCGTAACCCATAATCGTAGCAAATTCATGCCTTGTCGTAGCAGTTTCAAACTCTATCGTAGAAATTTTGTGAATCCCGCTTGTGAATTCTACGTAAAATGTGAATTGCTACGATAGCGTGCGACTTTGGAAAAAAATATTTAAGTGGCTTCTCGTAGCAAAGTTGTAAATCATGAACCCGCCTAAGTGGCTTATCGCAGCAAGCTGTGAATTGTGAACCACGTAGCACCAATGTTGTGAATCTGCTACTCAGTTGTGAACGCTGCGATAAAATTAAACTTATCACAACTTGTTTTTTTTTCTCTTAAAAGGTTTCCTGGATGGAAAGAAATTGCATGAAGACAAGTGGATTCTTTATTCAGGTAAGTAGAAATAATAAATACATACATGATAGAAGACAATACATCAACCAAGGCAAGGTTAGAATAAATAGACACTGCATATATCACAGAAAAATAGATAAATAGAAATAATTACATAGAATGCATATATTACAGCAAGAATATACATAAATAAATAGCAATAATTACATAGAATGCATATATCACAGCCAGAATATAAATGAAAGAACCTTAGTGAGCACGTTCACATACCCCACGCATTCGGCTATTTGACTATCAATGTTATCATTTAGGAACTAGTATCGAGCTTCAGGAATCAATAATATTGAATGATTGTAAAAGTGATTGTGCAAGTATTTGAATACATGTATCATAACAAAGTTATGTCAAATTTCTAAGTCCAAAGGGCCATAACTCCAACAAAAATCTGGGGATATAAAATTTCTGGAAACATGCACAACAACATATGGGGTACTTTTTGCATACCAAGTTTCGTTAAATTCTGTTCAGTAGTTTATTAGGAGTTGCGTTCACAATCTGTAATCATGATTTTCTGCAAATTTCTAAGTTCAAAGGGCCATAACTCCCACAAAAATGTGCAGATCAAAAATTCCTGGTGATATGCACAACTACATATGGTGTACTTTTTGCATACCAAGTTTCGTTAAATTCTGTTCAGTAGTTTAAGAGGAGTTGCGATTACAAACTGTAATCATGATTTTCTGCCAAGTTCTAAGTCCAAAGGGCCATAACTCACACAAAAATTTGGTGATCAAAAATTCCTTGTAACATGCACAACTACATATGGTGTACTTCTTGCATACCAAGTTTCATTAAATTATGTTCAGTAGTTTAAGAGGAGTTGCGATTACAAACTGTAATCATGATTTTCTGCAAATTTCTAAGTCCAAAGGGCCATAACTTCCACAAATAAAGAAGGAATGTGTCCATGGGACACAGATGCCCCCGCTATGCCCCAAACAGGAAGTTGATGTCTGACAGACCTGAAAGTCGCTAAGGACACACAGTTTGTGATAATGAACCATCCTACCAAGTTTCAAATCATTCTCATGTATGGTTCCTGAGAAAAGCTTGACGGAAATTTTAAAAGTCATGTTTACACATTTTGACATCAGCCTAAGTCCCAAACAGGAAGTAGATGTCCAACCGGTCTGAAAATTGCTTAGGACGTATAGTTTGTCTTACTAAACCATCCTACCAAGTTTCAAGTCATTCTCATGTACAGTTCCTGAGAAACGCTGGACGAAAATTTTAAAGTCATGTTCACACACTTTCACATCAGCCTAAGTCCACCTAAGTCCAAACAGGAAGTAGATGTCCGTCAGGTCTGAAAATCGCTTAGGACGTAAAGTTTGTCATACTGAACCATCATACCAAGTTTCAAATCATTATCATGTACAGTTCCTGAGAAAAGCTTGACGAAAACTTTCATAGTCATGGTTACATATTTTCACATTCGTCTAAGTCCCAAACAGGAAGTAGATGTCCGACAGGTCTGCAAATTGCTTAGGACGTACAGTTTGTCCTACTGACCAATCCTACTAAGTTTCAAATCATTCTCATTTACGGTTCCTGAGAAAAGCTTGACGGAAATTTCGTACGGACGGACGTACGTACGTACGTACGAACGGACGGACATGAGTAAAACTTAATGCCCCCCGACATGTTGTCGCGGGGGCATAAAAATTGCTGATAAAAAATTCCTTGTAATATGCACAACTACATATGGTGCACTTCTTGCATACAAAGTTTCATTAAAATCTGTTGAGTAGTTTCAGAGGAGTTGCGATTACAAACTTTGATCACAGACGGACGGACGGACGGACGGGCCAGTAAAAAACATTATACCAATTATAGAAATTAAAAAAAGATATGTAAATCAAATCATTGAGTTGATATTTAAATTCCTTTACCCTATTGAGATCTCCGTATCGCTTTCTTTAACCCGTTTAAGCCTCTCGCACGTAAATAAAGATCACATTATCAAACCTTACTGTAGACGCTGAAGATCGAAACGACCAGAAGACCTAACCATGATGTCTATAGCATTAATATTGAGCTTGCTCTGTGTTTTAGTTGGTAGTGTGTCAATACCAATGTAGCATTAGAACACTTGAGTGTAGATTGTACAGAATTTGCCTCAGAGGATCAAGAAGTTGTATACGAGGGTGTATTTTTGCTTTCCATTGACACCATTTTGTTTACAAAAAATTGGTCGAGACATCAAGTTGAGAATACGCAGATTTTTGTCTCGCCTGCGACTTTAGTCGCTGAAGGCGAGACATAGGTATTACTTTCCGGCGGCGACGGCATAAACTTTTTTTGTTAGACTTTTGTGGAAAATGAATTACAAGAAAAGTATAATGCCTAGGCATCTGATATTTGGTATACAGACAGTTGGGGTTATGGTCTACGCAGCTGGTAATGTGCTGTTTGACCCTGACCCCAATTTCATGGTTCAGCGACTCTGTGAACTTAGATGTTTTTTCGGGCCCTTTGTAAGACTTTTGTGGAAAATGAATTAAGTGAAAAGTATAATAGCTAGGCATCTGATATCTGGTATACAGACAGTTCAGGTTATGGTCTACGCAACTGTCACCATGCTGTATGACCCTGACCCCATTTTCACACTCCAGTGAGTCTGTGAACTTAGGTCTTATTTTCAGACCAAAAACTTAGCTATCAGCATAAAAATCCTTAGCAACCATTTTATTCTTACTCAGATCTTTTATAAAACAATGCAAGGAAAGACCTTGCAATTTTTCTTTTAATTGTTTTCCAGTTGACAATAGTTTTGACAACTATTTTTAGTTTTCATGTTATTGATTGAATAATACAAGCAGTATACATCTGTAAACCTCAGTTAGAAAGTAATCATTGTGGATCAATGGCCTCTGGCAATAAAGTTCTATTTATTTTTTAACTAGTATTCACTTTTTGTGAGTACTTTTATGTTATCATTCACAAACAAACCTATACCTGATAGATTCAAAGTAGAAATATTGACATTAAATTCTTGGATATTTGGAGTAAATAGAAATAGGTATTTTAATTCAAAAGTTTATGGTTTGTTTTTACCATCTTATATGCATTATAGAGCATGCTGAAGATATATATCATGTTTTATATTAGTCACACTAAATGACAAATTATGATGAAATTCTATCGGTTTGATCAGAGACTTAAGAATTTTTTCAGGAATTTAGGTGTAAAACAAGGGGAAAACTTTATTTTTATGGCCCGACCATGTATGTGGATAGACCATTTAGTTTTACCCTCCTCCGTCCGTATGTACGTAAGTTCTTGGTTAAGGTCCATTACTTGGATACTAGATGTTTGGGGCAAATGATATTTCACCACCAGATGGGTCTTGGGTAGGGATACACTAATGGATCCATAACTTTGATACTTGGATTCAGTTGTATGCTCTTAAATATTTTTGAGTACGGGAATATGTGTTGGAAAGACACAGTTTTCATATTTCCAAAATTTGACAACCTTTGGTTATAAAAAATGATAAATTTATTTGCTTGGTCATTGTTGTAATATTTTTTGGCATCTGTTTTTTGTATTATCAAATCTAATATCCTACCGGTTTTCCAAGTTTTCTACTCCTAGGGTGTCTGATGAAGGTCAATCCAGAAAAGCACTTCACACGCAGTAAAATTTTGCTTTTGTACATATTTTAGGGCCCCGCAGCGGTGTCCCTATGGTAATCAGTCTTTCCGTCAGTCTGTGCGTCCGTTCGTAACAAAGCAGTTTCGGCTTTTTTTTCAGACGCTTTCAGATATTGGGGTGATATTTTGTATGTGAGTCAAGTATGATGAGTTACAGATCAAGAATACGTTTTGCTCCGGTCCGCAAATTTTCATGGGAGATATGGCCCTTTGAACTTTGAAAATTCATTGAAATTTTAGTTTTCCAGACTTTTTTTTCATACCCTTTCAGATATTGGGCTGATATTTTGTATGTGAACCAAGTATGAAGAGTTACAGATCGAGTGCAAGTGTCGTTCCAGTCTTCAAAATTTTGTGAGAGTTATGGCCCTTTGCACATTGAAATAGGCAGCCGGTTGTGGACTTTGTATTGTTTTGCAAAACTGGATAAATGTTGTGAAAACAAGACTTTATAGTCCCTCCACCATTGACCACATGTGTTAAAGGGAAATACCAAGTCCATATTGGTCCCTGAAGTACAGGGTTCGACTAGCGGGGCCCTTAGAGATTGCTGCCATTTCCCTGATATCTAGTTGAATCATTTCAATATGTAGTTCGTGTCTTTCTGGCTCATATTCCATATTCTTTCGTTTTTATTAATAGTTGTTGGGGGTCAATGATATTTCACCACTAGAAGTGTCTTGGGTAAGGTAAAACCACCCACTAGAAATTAGGGCGCTGTGACCTATATTTTATGCATGAATGATATATTTTATATTTCAAGTTCTTTATTAAGGTCCATATCTCAGATATTACATGTTGAAGGTCAATAGTATTTCACCACTTGATGTTTCTTGAGTAACATGACACCACCCACTAGAATTTAGGTCACTGTGACCTATATTTTATGCATGAATGATATATTCTATATTTCAAGTTCTTTATTAAGGTCCATATCTCAGATATTACATGTTGAAGGTCAATAGTATTTCACCACTTGATGTGTCTCATATTAGCACAACTCCTCCTAAATAGCTGGACGGATTTTAATGAATCTCTACATGTATGAAGTTCATTATATCAAGATGTGCACGATAATTTTTTGTCACTATCTAATATTATTCAGGGGAGATAATTTGACTTTGATTTTATAGGGCTAAAGAATAATAACTGATCTGTGTTATGTCTAATAAAATAGACCCTTATGGACCCTGATGGTTTTTTTATGCATGGTATAATTTTAAAAGAGTGAAGGTATAATGAGCACTAGTTCACAGATTTTAATGCCCCATCTACGAAAGTAGAGGGGCATATAGTGTTTGGGTCTGTTCGTCCGTCTGTCCGTTCGTCCGTCCCAAATCCCATATTTCCAAATTTGCACTTACTGACAAATGCCACATCAATCATATTGGTATGGTAGGTGCATCTAGTGATGATAAGAACATTGCATGCTTCGGATGCTGGATGTGACCTAAATTTTCTGCATGAATGATCATGTACAGAAAAATGATTTAAGTCTATTCCCTCTAACTGACAAGTGCTACATCAACCATATAGGTATGGTATGTGCACCTAGTAATGCTAAACACAATGCATGCTTCGGATGCTGGCAGTGACCTTCATTTTCTGCATGAATGACCACTTATAGAAGAAAGGTTAAAGTCCATTCCTCCTTACTGTCAAGTGCCATACCAACCAAATTGGTATGGTAGGTGCACCTAGTGATGCTTAGCACAATACATGCTTCGGATGCTGGATGTGACCTATATTTTCCACATGGAAGGCCTCTTAAAGAAGACTGGTTAAAGTCCATTCCCACTTACTGACATGTGCCACATCTACTCTATTGTTATGATAGGTGCACCTAGTGATGCTAAGCACAATGCATGCTTCAGATGCTGGTTGTGACCTATATTTTCCGCATGAATGACCACTTATAGAAGAATAGATAAAGATCATTCCTTTTTTACTGACATGTGCCACATCAACTATATTGGTATGGTAGATGCACCTAGTGATGCGTAGCACAATACATGCTTTGGATGCTGGCAGTGACCTATATTTTCTGCATGAATGACCACTTATAGAAAAATGGTTAAGTTAAAGTCCATTCCTTCTGACTGACAAGTGCTTTAATAGCAACCATGTTGATGCTTTAGTGATAGTGGAAAAAATAAATGTTGCGAGATGGGGCATTATGTCTTTTGGACATATTCTTGTTTTTTAACAGAGATGTATTCATGTACTTCATGTTCCAAAAAATACAAGACTAGAAGTGGTTTGCAAAATCACATTTGTCCAGTATGTCAAAGTTGTAACCTGACGTTTTCAAGCATTCAACATCTGAAACGACATAAATGCAATGCATATGTCCTCAAGTGCCAAGAGACTTTTAATTGTGGTGTTTGCTTCAAGAAATACAGATGAGTCCAAACCTAACCTGTATGCAAACCAAACCAAACTTAGTGAACCAAAGTTTGCTCCAAGTTCACTTTTTTGTTGGTTTGGTTTGCTATTAGCAAACCTGTAGTTCACTAAAAAAGCGAACCAGAGTCCTTGTTTGGTTTGGTCTGGTTCGCCCAAAGCAAACAAGGTACCTGGTTTGGTGTGCTCAAAGCAAACCAAACGGTAAGTTTGGTTTGCTTTTTTATGAACCAAACCAAACCAGGCTGCTAGTTTGCTCGAAAAGCAAACCACACCAGAGCAAACCAAACCAGGTCGCTAGTTTGGTTTGGTCAGAGCAAACCAAGCAAACCAAACCAGACTTGCGCATGCGTAGACACAATTGTTTATTGTTTACGATTTTCCTTAAATTGAAGTTCAATTTGTTTCATCAAAATTTCTACAACACTTCGTTCCATCATATAAATATATTGCCGGATCAACCAATACGTAATCGGAGTAACAGCACGCAATTTAGACACAGCGGAAAGCAAGAAGGGAGACCATCAAGATGCCTCCCGTGAAACCCACCAGATTGACAAGTTTTGTTCGACAACGTATTGTGAACCTTAAACAGCATGGACACACACACACTACAGATGATACAAGACGAGCTAATCCAGATAGACAACATTAGTGTATCTAAGAACTCTATTTGCCAGTGTTCAGTTAGATATAGAAGGACTGGTTACATGGTAGATCTACCGAAGATAGACGCACACAAGCCAAGACTGTTGCGGGAAGAGCATAACCAGTTCATTGATAGACAGATAACAGAAGACTCTGAAATTTCTGCTCAGGAATTAGTGGACAATTTATTCCAACGATTTAGACTGGCAGTGAGTGTTTCAACTGTTAAGAAAGCGAGAAAAACACTTGGATGGTTTCATGTACTGGTCCAGTACTGCCAGATGGTACGTGAAGCGAACAGGCAGAAGAGAATGAACTATGCAATTCAATGTCTGAGAACACGAGAGACCTTCGACAATGCCATTTTCACAGACGAAACATCAGTGAAGATCCAGACATCCACAAGATGTGCTTTCAGGAAGCGTGGTCTGCGAGTCCTGAAGAAAGGGAAACCGAAGTATCCCTTCAAGGTACATTTTATAAGATAAACTAAGATAATATAATTTTATTAAACTAATCACAGTGCCCAAGATTCGAGCAGAATAATCAAACAGTTATAACATAAAACATACATGATTTTAATTGATTGGAGTACATATAAAAGACATATACCATGTACACTACAATATACCTTATAACATCAACAATTACTAGTAGTTCACTAATTATTAAACAAGACAACTCAAATTAAAAACACATGTCAAGTGCTGAGGGAAACAGCTCCCTCCCTAGCAGTCTGATAAAAATCAGCCCTCTCACTTGCTCCCGTTTATTGATAAATGTCGCGTGGGCTCCCACGTGACATATCAATAAATGAGAGCAAGTGAGAGGGCAATTACATGTACTATGTCACAGTGTTTTACATTTAAGTGTTTAAATGTCTTAAAGTTGATATACATGTACATGTACAAATGTACGTAATCTCTTCATACGAAAGTATAAATTTATAAACTTGTGCTTTATATGTTGTAGGTGCATGTATGGGGAGGGATTTCACGTCGAGGTGTCACTGGCCTCTACATATTCACTTGCAATATGGACAGCACCTTTTACCAGACAATACTAGAGGACAGGTTGGGGCCATTTATCCAGCATGTGTTTCCTGATGGGCACCGATTCATCCAGGACAACGATCCAAAGCATGTATCCCGGTCGACCAAGGAATTTATGCAGAATCATGGAATCAACCACTGGCCGACTCCTCCTGAATCCCCAGATCTGAATCCCATAGAGATGGTAAGGTTTCACACAAATTTTATTGTTTATTTCAATAACCACTGCTGGTTAACCACAGGTCCCAGAAGGTAATCACAAGGTTAATGTTTTATTTTTGTTTTCAATGTTTTACTTGTGTTTTCATTTGATTGTACCTATTAAATGTGCCCACCTCTGAAATTTAAGGGGCATATAGTGTTTTGGTCTGTTTGTCTGTCTGTCCCAAATCTTTAATAAATATAAAGGCAGGGCACTGTGTCTGTTTGACACATTTGCTTGTTTTTTTTTTGGGGGGGGGGGGTTACATTTGTACCATTTTATTATCTCAGTATGACAATCCTGGCCATCAGACTAGCAGGTCTGACACGAATTTACCTACAACTTCTAATATTTTTTGTCATTGATTTACCAGCAATGAGGATTGAAATTTCCAATTGTAAAATTCTAAATTGTTTGAAACGCCAGGTTTCTTTCCATGTACTGCACATCCTTGGTGGTGGATTTGTCGTAAAATAAAACTTACAAGAACAGATTCCAGGTCCCCCGCCCGTTGAACGTTATATTGTTGAAGGGGCATACTGACCTGAAAATCACTTACACTTTAGGGGACCCCTATAGGAGTCTGCATACAAAATTTCAGAACCCTAGGATTAGTAGTTACTGAGAAAAGTGTTACGAAAAATTTACCATTGAGCCTATGGGAGAAAAAATGACTAAGTCGTTTAACAGGAAGTAGATGTCAAGACTGACCTGAAAATCACTTACACCTTAGGGGACCCCTATAGGAGTCTGCATACAAAATTTCAGAACCCTAGGATTAGTAGTTACTGAGAAAAATGTTACGAAAAATTTACCATTGAGCCTATGGGAGAAAAAATGACTAAGTCGTTTAACAGGAAGTAGATGTCAGACTGACCTGAAAATCACTTACACCTTAGGGGACCCCTATAGGAGTCTGCATACAAATGTTCAGAACCCTAGGATTAGTAGTTACTGAGAAAAGTGTTACGAAAAATTTACCATTGAGCCTATGGGAGAAAAAATGACTAAGTCGTTCAACAGGAAGTAGATGTCAGACTGACCTGAAAATCACTTACACCTTAGAGGACCCCTATAGGAGTCTGCATACAAAATTTCAGAACCCTAGGATTAGTAGTTACTGAGAAAAGTGTTACGAAAAATTTACCATTGAGCCTATGGGAGAAAAAATGACTAAGTCGTTAAACAGGAAGTAGATGTCAGACTGACCTGAAAATCACTTACACCTTAGGGGACCCCTATAGGAGTCTGCATACAAAATTTCAGAACCCTAAGATTAGTAGTTACTGAGAAAAGTGTTACGAAAAATTTACCATTGAGCCTATGGGAGAAAATTGACTAAGTCGTTAAACAGGAAGTGGATGTCAGACTGACCTGAAAATCACTTACACCTTGGGGGACCCCTATAGGAGTCTGCATACAAAATTTCAGAACCCTAGGATTAGTAGTTACTGAGAAAAGTGTTACGAAAAAAAGTGTGACGGACGCACGGACGGACACCGGCATTTCCAAGTCCCCACTCCGCGTTGCGGCGGGGGACAAAAATGACCTGCACAAAAATATGCATTAAATGCAACCCAAGGGGGATGTTCCCTGCAATTTTAGTCTGTATAAACACAAAAAATATGAAATTTAACAAATATTATTATTTATTTTCAAGACTTTGAATATATATATTGTATTTTTAGGTATGGGCAGAACTAAAATATCATATCAGAAGGAGGGTGAAAATCAGAAATCAGCAGCAGCTTATTGATGGGATTCGGGCATTCTGGAGGACACTGACACCAGAGAAATGTAACCGGTACATCAATCACTTGTACAAGGCCATACCAGCAGTTATTGAGAAGAACGGTGCAGCAACTGGACATTAGTGTTTCAAACAGAACTGTACAACACATACATTGTAAAAATATATATATACTAGGCAAAAAAAAAGAAACGTTACATTGGTTTTCTTATGAGATTTTTTCGAAACATATTTTGTTTTGAATTTTTATATAAAGATTAGGCAATAAACGGGGTTTTTCTGTCAAATTTGCGTATTGAAGGCAGATTTGAAAATGACGTTACATCTTGTTTTGAAAAATTCAGTAAAAAAAATTGAATCACTACATTTAAACATGTTAAAATAATCTTGCTTCATATATATATTTGTACACATTATATTCCTATGCATACTTAACATGTGGCAAGATTTCTTAATGTGATTTGCTATGGGCAAGGTCATGAAGGTCGGTTTCTTACAAATATTGGTTACATGTCTTGTCAATTTATAAATATTTGTCATAGCATTACAAGGATGTGTAGTCTTGTAATAAGTTATTGATGTCATATATCAAATGTCACACTTGTTATTTATTCTGTATTTACATGTCAGTTAATACATGCATTTATAACTAATAATTTAAAAACTTGACTCCTGTATTTCTTAACTTTGGTTAAACATTGATCATTGAAAATTCAGGCTACATATTGAAAATGTAGCGCCCAATAGTTTGTCTGTCTGCCTGTTCACAATTTCATGTGAATACTAAATGTCAGAATCTGAAACTTTACACCATGGTTTATTTAGTACCACTAGCTAGTTAATTCACATATTCAATTTTATGCAAATTCATCAAATATTTTGGATTAGACATGTACAGTAGTTTGTATATATTCTTCTTAGAGTTTATAGAAGACTCAGATAACACAGGAAAGTAGAGCCACTTGAGGATTTATTCTACCAATAATACTCATATTTGATACTTCACTTGGTTTTTAACATTAGTTCTTGAATCTGCCTTGATTTTGCTTGTACAAGCAAATGTTAGTAACTATTACCCATATATCAGATCTAGAATAAATCTTCACAAACCACATTTTCTGTGTGAGTAAGGTAGAAAACAATGAAGTCTTGCTAAGCCTTTGTTAGCTCACCTGGACCGAAGGCGTCCATCGTTATCTGTAAACAATTTTTCAAAAAATCTTCTCCTGAAACTACTGAACAGACAGAATTTAATGGAACTTAATATGGTTGATCCTTAATCGAGCTTTTGTTTTTTTTGTTTTGATTTTTGATCAGTAGAAAAACATCAAAAGCTCTACCAAAGTCTGCATTGGGTTGAAGTTGCTTGATGACCTTTTATATGGGTTATGGCCCTTTTTAGATGAAAAATGCTGTGTTTTGTGTTTTTGGTCTATAGAATATATAAAATCAATTGCAGATAGAGGAAGGCTGTTGCTTGCTTAAATGTTCAGCTCATTTAGCTCTACAAAGGTCTCCATATGGTTGATGTTGTCATATGATCTCTTATAGAGGTTATGGCCCCTTAAAGGTGAAAAATAGCAATTTTTCAAAAATTTTCTCTTAAACTACTAAACAGAATTTTATGAAACTTGGTATGGTATATCCGTAGGTTGTCCTGCACAAAACTTGTGTTTCAATTTTTGATCTGTCTAAAAACATGGCTGTTGTTGCTAAAAATAAACCAGGGGGTCAGACTGTTTTTGCTTATAGTTCAAAAAAGTATAATAGAGGATAACAGAGGCAACCATCCTGCTTCAGAATGAACATTTCTACAAGAGTCTCCATTGTGTTCAAGCTAGCAGATGACCCCTTATATGGGTTATGGCCCATTAAAGGACAGAAATATAATTTTTGCATGTTTTAAGCCTATCGGATGAAAACTATTGCGGATACAAAAAACTGTTGCTTGCTTAAATGTTCAGCTCATGAATGTTTACATTTGCCATCATATGGTTGAGTTTCTTGGATGGCCTTATAGCAGTTCTGCAAGTCTCACGGATTTTGCGTGAGAATCACGCATTTTGATCTCAATTTGTTGGAAATGGAGTAGAGCCACGAAGGCCCTAAAATGGCCCAAAAATTCAACTTTGATATATCTGCTTGTAGTTGCTGCATTAATGTTCATTAGTCTTTATATTTAATGAGTTGCAATAATTTTTCCTTCAATGATTTAACAATAAGGAGAACAGTGAGGTAAAAAATATACTATTTTGTGAAAAATAACAATTTGTAACAGTTTTCCTTGATTTTCATGTATTTATCGATGAATATGAAATGGGCCACACCTGTCGACCAAAATTATTTTGTGATAGAAATGTGTATTATGATATTATAAATTAATTATGAAAAAATTACGGTGGTCGACGAATGTGGCCAATACTATTTTTGACGAAATATGCAGAGAAAACAATGAAAATGTGTAAAAAATGAGGAATTTTCCAAGTTATGGCCTGTTTAAAGTCTCAAGGCTCAGCCTGGGGTGTAAATATTATGCAAAATCTTACAGATATGAAAAGTTTGTTCATACCTTACCATATTTTAGCTATATTTTTGACAACTTCTAGAAAATGAAAAAATAGTGAAAATACCGGGCCAAATTAGGGCCTTCGTGGCTCTACTCATTTCTTTGATCTTTGTTTTTTTGTTCCTTTGATCTTTGATTTTTTTACCAAATCTCACGCATTTTTCGCGATGAAAACTTGGCAGCACTGCTATAGAGATTACGGCCCCTAAAAGGTGAAAATAGTGTTTTTGGCCTACTGAATGAAAGCTATTGGAGATATAGAAAAGCTGTTGCTTGCTTAAATGTTCAGCTTGTTAAGCTCTTCAAATGCTACACAGGGTTGAGGTTGTCAGATAATCCCTTTCAGTTTCTGAGAAATTTGCTACTAAAATTTACCATTGACCCTAGGTTTATGGGAGAAAATTCATTAATTTGTCAAACAGGAAGTGGATGTTTGACAAACCCAATAGAACCCCATGGTATTGGACCCCAAAGTGAAGTTGCATGCCAAATATCAAGAAGCATACATTTGTAGTTTCTGAGAAATCTGTTACGAAAATTTAATATTGACCCTAAGCGAGAAAAAAATTGTTCAGTCGGCAAACGTGAAGTACATGTTCCACACACAAACTCAAATCCGGCAATATGGGCCCCAAAGTGAATTTTAACACCAAATATCAAGAAGCTGTGATGCATACATTTGTAGTTTCTGAGAAATCTGTGACTCTATGGGAGAAAAATTATGTTAAGTCGGCAAACAGGAAGTATTTGTCGGACAAATATGAAAACTGATACTAGAGTACAGTTCACATACTGAAAAAGTTAACAAAATTTCAATTGGCTGTGACGATATATCATTTGCGTTTTGGACGGACAGACAGGGGTAAACCAGTAAACCCCCCTTCTATGAAGCGGGGATATAACAATGTGATTTTAATAAAAACATGCAATGACAATCAACATTATTGCACCTTTGAAAGTTTATCCAATGGAGTGATTATAACAAGACCCATAGAGTATTTGGGAATTACATAATTTTTTTTTATTTAAGGAATAATGGAAGGACAACATAATTTACCCTACAACCTACAGTGCCTTCCAACCACCCCCCCCCCTAATCCAATTATTTATTAAATAGCCCTAAACAAATGCAAGGCTTTAAACTTAAGACACATACATTTCCAATAATTTATTACAATTTTTATACGACCGCAAAATTTTTGCGAGATCGTATAATGTTATGGCGATGTCGTCGTTGTCGGCGTCTGTGGACACTTTGGTTTCCGTGCGATAATCGAGTAAATATTTCCCCGAGGGCTTTAACCCAAGCGAGGTTGACAATTTTGATATTCACAGATTTCAAGGGCCGTAACTGTTTTATTATACCGAACAAACAGTGGAAGGTGAGTTAGTGAGTGAGTTGGTGTTTTACGCCCGTGCAACGCTATATAGGTTATCTACAGGCGATGAACATGAAAAGGATGATAAAATGAACGTGAAATGATGATGATAAATGAAATATGGAGATGGGGTGGGAAACAAAGGACCGGTAAATTTTGAAGAACCACAGGAAAAAGGGGAGAGGTGGGTAGGGGCGGAAAATTTAGTCTATGTGGTGCACTACTGGGCGGTCCACAAAGGGGTATTTTACGTGCATGAAGCGTGGCACTCTCCACACACGTTGGCCCACTATGGTCGGCGGTCAGGGTTTCCGTATTATAGACCTGACAACCCCCGCGGACGAGGGCTACCCTATTCAGCCACCTAGGGTACACACTTGGTCGCTCTGTGGGCTGAGCACTGACCCGACGTCAGAATCCCAAGACCCTTAGTCGCCTCTTACGACAAGCTAGGCTCTGCTGCGGGCCTATTCGCCACCCGGGCCCCGCACGGGACAACAGTGGAAGGTTATTCACCGGTGAATAATAGGGTTATTAAATGGACATGGGTATTTGAAAAGGTTATTCACCGGTGAATAATAGGGTTATTCAATGGACATGGGTATTTGAAAAGATTATTCAACTTTTGTACGAATTTGAAGAAAAATACCCAGATTACTTCAAGTCACGTGACCTTATTTCATCCAATTAAATTAATAAGTAATTCAGTAAGGTTTAATAACATCTAATGTTGTTATTAGATTATAAACAATCTACGACATATTAATCAAAAATATGAAAACAATGTTATCAATATTTAAAAAGAAAAAAATGAACTGCTATCAAAACAATTGAAAGAACATCTAAATTAATTCAATCATCAGTAATTAGCTAATTAATTTCTACCAAGACTATTTAAAGCCGGGACAGATTTTGAATTTACAGAGGAGGAGTTTGACTGCATCTTGAGAAATTACTCCCCCATGATTGCAATGTTTGAAAAAAATGAAAAAGGTAAGATTTGATTTTTTTTTCTATAAAAACTTTCTTTATATGTTCATTCAAACAGGTACATTATATTATATAACAATAATATTGCAATTACTTTATAAACAAAGTAACTTTTTTTTTAAATATATCTAAATTCTTAATAACCATTTTTTAAACCAAAATATTGGTTAAGATTTTCTTTGAACTATAAAATGTTAATTTTATATTATTAGATTCAAGAGGAAAATACAGTAAAAATAGTTTCTTCACTAAATAAAGTCTCTAAAAAGAGAAAAAGAACACCTACATCATATACCCCCGTTGTGTCTAACATACATACAACAACTTCAACACCAACTTCAGGACCGTCAATATCAAGATCTATCCTTTCCGTTAAAACAAAACCAACAAATGAAGCTACAGTAACATCAACAATTCCTCCTGCCAGGAACCTGCATGAATTGAAAGGAAGAGAATTTTCTTCTTCCCAATATGGCTATCCGCAAATACACTCTACACCAGCAAACCATGAGTGAGTGAGTGAGTTGGTGTTTAACACCCGTGCAACGCTATATAGGTTATTTACAGGCGATGAACATGAAAAGGATGATACAATGAACATGAAATGATGATGATATATGAAATATGGGATGGGGTGGGAAACACAGGGACGGTAAATTTTGAAGAACCACAGGAAAAGGGGAGAAGTGGGTAGGGGCGGAAAATTTAGCCTATGTGGTGCATTACTTGGCGGTCCACAAAGGGGTCTTTTACGTGCATGAAGCGTGCCATTCTCCACACACGTTGGCCCACTATGGTCGGCCGTCAGGGTTTCCGTATTATAGACCTGACAACCCCCGCGGACGAGGGCTACCCTATTCAGCCACCTAGGGTACACACTTGGTCGCTCTGTGGGCTGAGCACTGACCCGACGTCAGAATCCCAAGACCCTTAGTCGCCTCTTACGACAAGCTAGGCTCTGCTGCGGGCCTATTCGCCACCCGGGCCCCGCACGGGACCACCAGCAACTTAACAGGTAAATATAGATTATTGTTATTCAAAATTAGAAACCTTACATGACATCACCCTTTTCTGCTTCAAATATTATATCTTTTCCATTTACGGACAATGTCAGTAAGGACGACACGGATGAGGGTCTGTCTTCACAGGAAACCCGGCTTTCTTTCAACACTTTGGTAACATAGTCTCTTATATTTAAATTGGATATCTGTCTCCAGGTCTTAAGGTTATTAAAATATAAGTAGACTCTTCAACTTCACCTACGAAGTACCAATTTGCTTAATTATGTAGGTGTATTCCTCTACAGTTTACCACCATTCCAAGGTCATCAGGACTGTAGCAATTTGCTACATTTACCTCTTGAGCAAGTGAGACATTTTGGCAAACCAAAACAACTACAATCAATACGATTATCCTCATTTTCAGCTCTTTTTTCTTTCTTTTTTGCAACAATTAAGTATGGCGGATTTTCACAATAAAAAAAAATGGTAACATGATGTATTGATAGCGGGTTTGACTAAAAGATAGATTTTTAACATGTTCATGGTATAAAGTATATTGTTATTGTTGCTCATCTTTTTGCTTCTATATTATATGTCATATTTAATTTTTGTAGGATAATTCATACGATTTGATGAATACAGCATTCGAGGATTTAACGCCATGTGCGATTTTAGTAGATGATGAAGAGGTGATACAGGACATAACTTTTAAATAAAAAGAAATAGTTAGCCAAGTTCTTCGATATTCTTTTGGATAAGGAATATCTCATTTCAGTCTTGGTTTATATATTTTGTATTTGTTCATTTGGAGGGCTTGGTATTTTAAATTTGTAATTCCTTGCAAGAATTTGTTTCATGATTTTACTTTGTATACCAAATTTCTTCGATATTATACTTTTGGATAAAGAGTATCTCATTTGAGTCTTGGTTTTTGTACTTTGTATATTTTATTTAGAGTGGTCGTTTGTATTTTTTTTAATTGTATTTCCATGCAAGAATTTGTTCCATTTTAGTTTGTATATCAATATAAATTAATTTCTAGTTTCAAGTTCCGGCCATAGCATACAGCAAGAGTGTCTCTAATTTATGTCATGTATGTGGATACTGTTTCAAATAGAGAGGGAAGGGGAGGGTCTCAACTTTGGAAAATTGTCAAAATTGTAAGTGAGCACATAAAGAATTTTCAACTTAGTTTTATTATATTCTTTTCTTTAACATACACTATACAATGAAGGAAAATTAAACTGCAAATCATAACAAAAATATGCAATACATACTTGTTACTTTTTCTACAACATCTACATAAACAACACATGTATAATATATTTAAACTTACATATATTACAACAAGAGGCTCCCAGGAGCCTGAATCGCTCACCTGACATATGTGCCTGAAGAAAAGGTTATAAGGCAAAATCTATTTAACGTTGAAAGGGTCATAAGATTATTAAGGGGGTCATATGACAATATGGTGGATCTAAAGTTGCTGATCACTTTTGTTCTCAATCAAAATCTAAAAATCTGTCACCCTTTTTGAGTTATTAGCAAAAAAATGCAGTTTAACCTAATGTTCTTTTTTTAGCCACAGCGGCCATGTTTTACAACCAATCAAAAATCCCCACAATAGTTCTATACACCTAATAATAATAAACAATAATACCAAGTTTGGTTCCATTTGGACTTAAAGTGTCAGAGGAGTTAACATTTTCAATTTCAGGAAATGCAGTTAAAATGCTCAATTTTGACGTTCCAAGGGCAATAACTCCTCAAAGGAAAGGTCCTACAACGTTGACCCTGTTACAAATTTTGTAGATCTTGATGCGCTTAACAATATGCAATTTACATTTCTCAAATATCTTGTATAGTTTTCAAGATAATGAGCTAAACAGATGCAAAATTTGCAAAAAATCCACAAAAAGGGCATTAACTCCTACATGGGTAGTTGGATTTTCTTCAAAATTTCAAAGCTGGTAGATCTTGAGGTGCTGATCACTTTTGGTCCCAATCAAAATTTTGAAATCTGTCACCGTTTTAGAGTTATTTGCAAAAACCTGCCGTTTACCCCTATGCTCTATTTTTAGCCACAGCGGCCATGTTTTACAACCAATCATAAATCCCCACATCAGTTCTATACACCTAATGCTAATAAACAACTATACCAAGTTTGGTTCCATTTGGACTTAAAGTGTCAGAGGAGTTAACGTTTTAAATGTAATGAGGAAATGCTGTTAAAATGCTAAATTTTGACGTTTTAAGGGCAATAACTCCTAAAAGGAAAGGTCCTACAACGTTGACCCTATTACAGATTTTGTAGATCTTGATGTGCTTAACAATATGCAATTTAAATTTCTCAAATATCTTGTATAGTTTTCAAGATATTGAGCTAAACAGGTGCAAAATTTGCAAAAAATCCACAAAAAGGGCAATAACTCCTACATGGGTCGTTGGATTTTCTTCAAAATTTCAGGGTAGGTAGATCTTGAGGTGCTGATCACTTTTACCCTATGCCAGAATTTTGATATCTGTAGCCGTTTTTGAGTCATTTGCAAAAAACTGCATTTTACCCCTATGTTCTATTTTTAGCCCTGGCGGCCATGTTTTACGACGAATCAAAAATCCCCAGATCAGTTCTAAGCACCGAATGCTAATAAACAACAATACCAAGTTTGGTTGCAATTGGACTTATGGTGTCAGAGGAGTTAACGTTTTAAAAAGTTTACGGACGACGGACGCCAAGTGATGACAATAGCTCACATGATCCTTCGGGTCAGGTGAGCTAAAAACTGAATTAAAACAAGAAGATACACATCATTGACTAAACAAATGTTTTATTATAATTTTGAATTTATCAATTCAAACTTCGGACAAATAAAATAGGAGAATTATTTTATTTTATTTATGCAAATTTTGTTGATTTTATTTTGTTTTACTCGTTTATTTTAAATATATTTATTATTTATAATTTCAATTTTTATAATTTATTTTACTCAAGTTAGCTTGGATTAATCAATGTCAGTTAAAGGTAAAATTTCATTATTCAAAATTTTGTTTGTTGATTGTTAAATCTCCAAGCTTTACTTTCAATTTATCTTTTAGGCCACGGTATCCAAGCTTGACCTAAATTTGATTGGCAGAAACAGAGCGACAAGCAATCATGTGACCAAACCTTGGTGACCGAAATTTGTTTTTGTTTGGGGTGAGTGAGTGAGTTGGTTTTTTACGCCCGTGCAACGCTATATAGGTTATTTACAGGCGATGAACATGAAAAGGGTGATGAAATGAACATGAAATGATGATGATAAATGAAATATTGGGGTGGGATGGGAAACAAAGGACCGGTAAATTTTGAAGAACCACAGGAAAAGAGAAGAGGTGGGTAGGGGCGGAAAATTTAGCCTATGTGGTGCACTACTTGGCGGTCCACAAAGGGGTCTTTTACGTGCATGAAGCGTGGCACTCTCAACACACGTTGGCCCACTATGGTCGGCGGTCAGGGTTTCCGTATTATAGACCTGACAACCCCCGCGGACGAGGGCCACCCTATTCAGCCACCTAGGGTACACACTTGGTCGCTCTGTGGGCTGAGCACTGACCCGACGTCAGAATCCCAAGACCCTTAGTCGCCTCTTACGACAAGCTAGGCTCTGCTGCGGGCCTATTCGCCACCCGGGCCCCGCACGGGCCGAACTTGACTATATGAAGCTCATCTAGACCGAAGGTATATGTGAGCTATTGCCATCACTTGTCGTCCGTCGTCGTTGTCGTCTATTAAGAATTTTCAAAAAATCTTCTCTGATAAACTGAACAGACTGCAACGAAACTTAATATGATTTATTCTAAGGGGGTCCTGCACTAAGTTTTGTCTCTATAAAACCTGGCGGCTGTAGCTAAAATAGACCTGGGGTGTCGGACTACTGTGATTGAAAACGTATTAGAGATAGATGAAATCTGATGCCACCGTGAATAGATTCTACAGTAGAATTTTTGTTATATATTTTTTTTGGCCAACTGTATTAAAACCTTGTATTTATTATGATATTCACTAGTTTTTCTGTCCATTTGAAAAATGGTTCAAAGTAGGTCTTTGCAGCAGGGTTTTTTAACGTGCGAGGAACGCGACATTCTTCCTAACACGGTGCACCACTATGGTTTGCGGTCTGGTTTTCCGCATTATCGCCTGACGACCCCGCATCTCTCGATGTCAGGGCTGCCCATTCTACCACCTGGGGCACACATCACAGTGGCGTTGTGGTCAAAGCGGTCTGACCCCGATGTCAGGTTTCTGAGCGCTCTTTAGTGGACCTTTACCGACAAGCTTTGCGCTGCTGCGGGCATATTCGCCCCCGGGCCCCACACGGAACGTGGTTGGTTAGAGACATTCACATCTGGTTTAACAGCATACAAAGTCCAACCAATTCAGTTACAGACTAGATGAGTTAGTTAGTTGGTTATTGCTTTACTCCCAAGCAGCACGATTTCGGCTATATCCGTGAGATGAACATGAAAGTGGTGATATAATGAACATGCAATGATGCTGAAGTGGTTTGTCATAGGGTTTTGTTTTGTCTTCCTTTACCGGATATGACACGCTGAATTGACTATTGGCAACGCGACGGGTGTGTTATAGCAAGCAAGAACTGCTTACTCTTCCGGTGCACCTGAGTTCACTCTTGTTTCGATGTTGATTGATATTCAGTAATTTTGTGTTTCAATATTTTACATGATGTCTGTATTTGTCCCGTTCTTATTGGTGTTTACTGGTTTTGTCTCTGCACTTTCGGACTTTGATATTCGGATGCCCCATTGGTACCTCTGCTTCTTTTTGTCCCAAAAAATAATATATGTGCTTACTATAATGTTCAGTATATATTATGCTTAACAGGTCTATTCGGTTACTTTAATAGTTCATATAATTAATTTCTTTAATCCTTGTCTTTGATTATTGATTGCTTTTGTTCAAACGTAAAAGCAGCCTCTGGTATGTGAATATTCAAAGTCTTTCTTGCTGCATGTTTTACCAGTAGCATTTAAATTACACATTATTTTTTACTTTTTCATTACAACCTATGATTTTAGATGTTGTTTGAATCAGTTTGGCTACCCTGATAGTGAGTTGGTGTTTAACGCCCGTGCAACGGTATGTAGGTTATTTACAGGCGATGAACATGAAAAGGATGAACCAATGAACATGCAATGATGATGATAAATGAAATATGGGATGGGGTGGGAAACACAGGGACGGTAAATTTTGAATAACCACAGGAAAGGGGGAGAAGTGGGTAGGGGCGGAAAATTAAGCCTATGTGGTGCACTACTTGGCGGTCCACAAAGGGGTTTTTTACGTGCATGAAGCGTTAGTTAGTTAATTATTGCTTTACTCCCAAGCAGCACGATTTCTGCTATATCCGGGAGATGAACATGAAAGTGGTGATACAATGAACATGAATGATGAAGTGGAAGAAATGGGGACACAAGGCCATTCGGGTAAGATAGGTTGACTGCCACTGGAAAAAGGAGTGATGGGTAGGGACGGGAAATTTTTCCTCCTGCATGGGGATCTTACGGGTCCTACTCTTACCGAGACCTGCAGCAGGGTTCTTTAACGTGCGAGGAACGTGACATTTTTCCCAACGCGGTGCACCACTATGGTTTGCGGTCAGTTTTTCCGCATTATCGCCTGACGACCCCGCATCTCTCGATGTCAGGGCTGCCCCATTCAACCACCTGGGGCACACATCCCAGTCGCTTTGTGGGCAAAGCGGCCTGACCACGATGTCAGGTTTCTGAGCGCTCTTTTACCGACAAGCTTAGCGCTGTTGCGGGCCTATTCGCCTCCCGGGGCCCGCACGGGTCTGAATGAAGCGTGGCATTCTCCACACTGAAGCATGGCATTCTCCACACACGTTGGCCCACTATGGTCGGCGGTCAGGGTTTCCGTATTATTGACCTGACAACCCCCGCGGACGAGGGCTACCCTATTCAGCCACCTAGGGTACACACTTGGTCGCTCTGTGGGCTGAGCACTGACCCGACGTCAGAATCCCAAGACCCTTAGTTGCCTCTTACGACAAGCTAGGCTCTGCTGCGGGCCTATTCGCCACCCGGGCCCGGCACGGGACGACTACCCTAATATCCCTTATTCGAAACGCCAAACTGACCATTAGCAGCACGACTGTGCTATAGCTAACGGGGACCGCTTTCTCTTCCAGCGCACATGAGTTCACTTTAATTACGACTTGAATGGTTTGCTGGTGGTTTTGTGGTTGTGTTTTTTTTGTGCTGTGTAATTCTTGTTTGCCTCCGACATATTATAATGTTTCTTATTATGACGCCCCTTTGGTACTTAATTGCTTGTATTTGAATACACAATGGTTAAATTTTATTTTTACATTATATCTTGAATAAAACCCAAACGTATTAATCTTATTTTTTTTATTAATTATAGCTACTTTCTCAACAATACCATTACAAAAACACATCTTTTATAAACATGATAAATATAAAACAACTCTTTGCACACCTATTTAAGTATCTATCCTGTCTCAACTACATGCATTTAAATAATTTACATTATACTATCTCACACTCAACTACAATGAAACACCGATCATTCAACTCTTTCTATCTCACTTAAAGATTAGCAATACAATGTATCATTTTAAATAAGAATTATAGAAAAGATGTTAATAACTGAAACATGTTTAAGTATGCAATGTTCAGTATCAATAGAGCTTAACACTTTGGAGCAACGATGAGGCCGACTGATTTCAACAGCTGAGATGGGGTGATCTCTAGCTACAATAATGTAGCTCATTTGACATCTTTGATAAGACGTCAAATTTAGTATTAAAATATCGCTTATAGTATTTTAATGACGAATTCAGTTTAAATTTTCCGACATTTAGCGTAGTTTTGGGGGCTTTCAAGGTTGTCTTCCATATGTGTTTGAGGTTTCCAGGAAAGACAAGGTCGTGCTCATTTTTTTTTGTTTGTTTCCAGGTTTCCGATCCATACAAAAGAACAGATTTGACATTGGTCTCAAAGATTCCCAGTTTGGACTTTTACCGACAAGCTTAGCGCTGCTGCGGGCCTATTCGCCTCCCGGGCCCCGCACAAAAAAGGCGCCTAATCAAAGATGTCAAAGGAGCTACATTATTGTAAAATAAATAAATAAATAAATATATACATTATTGTAGCTACGCACGGGACTGTACAAGTTTTGAATTTTTTCACCCCATAATATACAAAAGAATGACACCCCTATAGAGTAACAGACACATTGACTATGTGTCCCTACTTCTTAATCTGCTGTTGCCTTTTATTTCTTGTTTTGCATTAATATCTTTTGTCATATGTAGCATTTATATAATGTGTCATTTAAGAAAAGGAAAGCTCTAACAATAACAATGATTTTTTGTTTTTATCATTGCAGGGTAACAACAATAAACAACCAAATAAGAAATTTGTTCAGGACAGACTCTGCAGATCAAAACAACAAGTATAAGTCTGAAAACACAGAAAGTAATACAGGAGACGAAACGTTTGGTCAACAAGAAGATGCCTCACCTGAAAATATTGAAAAAATACCGGAACAACCTTATCAGAATTTAGAACAGGAATCATACTCTGCAGACATGTCGACTGAAAGAACAAGTTGTAGCTGTACCCGGGTTAAAAGTCACCACAATTTCTTTGTGTCTTTAGATATGTTGCAGCCCTGTGGGACTACAGTTTTAATGGCAGAAAAGAAAGAATGATTGCAGTGCAAATAATTTTTAGTGCAAATAGAAGAATAACCTTCTTCGTAAAGGTAAAACCATTATGGTTAGAATTCAGGATCATCAAATGTGGATAGAAACCCTTTAAGAGCTTATTAAAAAAAAGCTACGCCGAGCGCAGCATGATACGACCGCAACAAGTTGAACCCTGCACGTTGGAGGCCCAATATGGATAGTTCATTACTTTGGTCACATGAAGCCCATGGTGGACTTACAAAGCTTTTTGACACATGCATCCTGTGGTGGACTTAAAAATGCATTTTTGACACATATGTATTTAAATCAACATCTAATATAAAATGCCTTATTTATATACATGTATTAATTTACAATTTTGCCCCTTTGATCCCTAATTTCTCAAAAAAACGGTAAGAGATATTGCAAATCTGATTGAAATCACAGGCAGGGATTTTCACAAGGATTCCAATGAAAAAAGATTTTGAAAATCGGACCACAAATAAAAAAGTCATTTTTTTTAGTGTGATCCCTTTTTGACCCCACAGTGCAATATGTATCAAAACCATTGACACATTTTGCTGGCAGAATTTAATAATGAATTAAAAAAAAGAAATAAATTTCAAAATCGAATAAATAATAAATATTCTACAACAGTTTTGTCAATACAACTGGTTTAGCCTTTTTTGACCCTTTTTTCTAAAACAGTAGGGGCCACAAAACCCTAAAACAAAACCAACATTCCTTATGTGGATATAATCATCATATTAAATTTTCATAACAATTGGCTGGTTCACTACAACTTAATTTTTGGTATATAACTATTTGCCTTGACAAACTTCTAAAAAATGGCGTTTTTGGCCCCTTTGACCCCTAATATCTCAAAAACGGTGAGAGATATTGCAAATCTGATTGAAAAACGCAGACAGGGATTCTAATGAAAAAAAGATTTTGAAAATCGGACCACAAATGAAAAAGTCAAATTTTTTTGGGGTGTGGCCCTTTTTTGACCCCCAGTAGCAATGTAACAGTGCAATATATATCAAAACCATTGACACATTTAGTTGACAGAATTTAATGATTAATTCAATAAAAAAGAATTTTGAAAATCCAATGAATAATAAACATTCTACAACAGTTTTGTCAATACCCGTTTTAGCCCTTTTTGGCCCTTTTTTCTCAAACGGTAGGGGCCACAAACCCCAAATACAATACCAACATTCCTTTAGTGAAAACAAACATCATATCAAAATTTCGTAACATTTGGTCACCATTTACTCAAGTTATCGCACGGAAACCAAAGTGTTCCCAGACGACGCAGACACAGACGACGACATCGCCATTACATTATACGACCACACAATTTTTGCGGTCGTATAAAAACTACCAGCCTTAAGCAGTTGTCAGTTCCTCTTTCGTTATGACGGGAATGATTTTCAAGGATTTCATACTACTTCAAATGCAGTAATGGAAGAAATTTATCTCAACCAAATGTTAAACACTATCGAGGCACCTTTTTCCATAGCTACAATCTATACCAGTTTGCAAAGTCAACAGAAATGGAAGTTTGGTTCTTTAACGTGCGAGGAACGTGACATTTTCCCACTATGGTTTGTGGTCAGGTTTTCCGCATTATCGCCTGACGACCCCGCATCTCTCGATGTCAGGGCTGCCTCATTCAACCACATGGGGCAAACATCCCAGTCGCTTTGTGGGCAAAGCGGCCTGACCCGACGTCAGGTTTCTGAGCGCTCTTTTGTGGACTTTAACCGACAAGCTTAGCCATGCTGCGGGCCTATTCGCCACCCGGAACCGGGTAGAAGAGAAGAGCAGATGATTAGTTGAAGGAAGACGCAGTTGAAGGAGGGAAGAAATTGAGGAAAGATAAAGAAGCAGTTCAGAGGTTGAGTTTACAGAACAGTTGTATTAGATGTATTGTTAAAAATAATGTTTATGGTGGGTTATTACCTAGTTTGTTGAGAAAAGAAATTGAAATCAAAAATGAATTATATGATAGATGTGATGTGATGCACATACAAGAATGGTTATAGAAATACGGGACTTTTATATAACAGGTTTAAGTTTTGTTTTGATTGGACAGGAAATACAGCAAATGCAAGTTCCTTGGATCAAGTTAGTTTACAGACAAAATGGTATTATTAGGTATTTAAAAATATGGTTTCAAATTGTTGTTTATTTTTGCCACCATTTCAAAATGTTTTTAATGTCATATAAAGATATTGATCGGTTTATTGATATGCTTGGTTGTACCGAAGATATGTATATTTAATAAACTTAAGATATGGTTTGGAACTGATGTCAAGGAAGGTATGGCTTTCCAGGAGTTTAAATTTAGTAGTGTTAATTTAATGTCTTGGTATGCAGGGTATACAGGGTTTAAGGACAAATACTTTGGAAATGCTGCTGATTTAGATAAATGAATAAGGCACGGACAATTTGATTTTCTGGGGGTCTGGGATTTTATCTTGAGCCGGGAATTTTTTTTCGCCCGCTTTGCGAGCCAGATTATTTTTTTCGCACACATATTAAGCAAGGATATTTTGTTGGCAAGATTATTTTTTTTCAATTGGCAAGATTGAAATATTTTTTTCAACCTAGGTGCTGGCCAGATTATTTATTTTTACAAAAATCAGGGCCGGGAAATTTTTTTCACAAAAATTCCAGCCCCCCAGAAAATCAAATGGTCCGTGCCTTACCACTTGCAATTATTGAATCAAGCAAATAAATTACTGAAAGAAGCAGAGTCACCAATGAGCCAGTAGATTGTCAAAAGTATAAAAGGGCAACGACAAAACCGGTAAAAATGAACAAAAGAACAGCACAAGAAAACACAAAAACATCCGAACAGATATCAACATAGCGAACTCTAGTCGTAAAAAAGAGTGAACTTTGGTGATCCGGAAGAGTAAGCGGTTCTTGCCTGCTATGGCACACCCGTAGTGTTGCCAATTTCCAATTCAACGTGCCATATAGTTTTCTTTAATATCCCTTATTCATAAAAAAAATAGAACTTATTTTATACATAATATTTTTCTGTATTTTTATAATTATAAACAAAACATATACTTATTGCCGTACGTATATATATATTCTAATTTTTTCAATAATACATGTATTTGTCCATTCGTTTTTGATTGAACTAAATCAATTCCATTTCTACATTTTAGCCTTTTTTTTCATTTTTGAGGCCAAAAGAGTTTGAAAGATCATAAATTTTGTTTGTTGACTACTTCGTTCATATGAAGAAAGTAGAAATTTCAGAACAACAACTATAGAATTATTAAAAAAAACTATGAATGTTTATGGAGTAATTGAACATGAACAGCATTTTTTTTTAACTGCATGGCCTTTATTTGCATTATCATTTTTAGTTGAAAACTTTGTGTATGTCTTCTCTGTAATGATCGTGGCATATGTTGACGCTTAAGTTATCATGAAACTTTCCAGTGGCAGTCAAAACTCTCCTACCCGATTGGACTTGTGTCCCTATTTCCTCCACTTCATCATCATTTCATGTTCATTGTATCACCACTTTCATGTTCATCTCCCGGATATAGCCGAAATCGCGCTGCTTGGGAGGAAAGCTATAACTAACTAACTAACTAACAATATAATATTCCATGACGGCATCAGATTTTCCATAATCAGTGTTAAGGGAGCAGTGTGACAATATTTTATTCAGTGCTCTTTTTATCCCTTGAGATTTTTGAACCGATGTTTTGGTCCCATCTGGAGCAAGTAATGCCTGACATGCATTCTTCTCAGAACTCAGAGAATCTACTATTTTTGATTGCTTTTTAAACGACCGCAAAAAATTTGCGGACGTATTATGGTATGATGCTGTCGTCGTCGTCGTCGTCGTCGGTGTCTGTTAACTTTTTAGTGTTTCCACAATAACTTTAGTTCCAGTTATCCAATTGCTATGAAACTTGACAATGATGTTCCTTACCATTAAAGGATGAATGGGATTGATTTTGGGGGTCCCCCCATTTTTCGTTTAGAAATCAGGGGCCAAAAAATACTGCTTTATTGTTCCTTTCCACAATAGCTTTAGTTCTAGTTATCCGATTGCTATGAAATTTGACAGTGATGTTCTTTACCATACAAGGATGAATAAGATTGATTTTGGGGGTCCCCCTTTTTTTGTTTAGAAATTAGGGGCCCATAAGGGCCAAAAACTTCAAATATTTTAATTGTTTCCACCATAACTTTGGTCCTAGTTGGCCTATTGATGTGAAATTTGTCAAGAATGTTTCTTACAATAAAAGAATGAACTTTTGCAAGTTTATTTTTGTCAAGTAGCGAAGCCAAAGTTGAGAATTTATTTTTGCGACCCCTACCCGTTTTTCACCTGTTACGTAATAAGGGGCCAAAAGGGGCCAAAATCGAAACTTTTTTAATTCTTGTCCGATTTCGACAATTTTATTTGCAAGTTTAGTCTTGTCAAGTAGCAGATATATTTTTGTCTCCCCTTTTATTACTGTTACGTTATTAGGGACCAAAAAGGGGCCAAAATTGTAACTTTTTTATTTCTGGTCCGATTTTGAAATTTTTTTTTGCATGTTTGTTCTTGTCAAATAGCGGATACAAAATTAAGAATTATTTTTTGCGACCCCCCCCCCTTTTTCCCCCTATTACGTAATTAGGGACCGAAATCGAAACTTTTCTAATTTGTGGTCCGATTTCGAAATTTTTTTTTGCAAATTTATTCTTGTCAGGTATTTGCAAATTTATTCTTGTCAGGTAGCGATTCTAATTTTAAGAATAAAATTTTGGGGGCTGTAATCATAATATAAAAAAAATTCTGGTGTGATTTTTAATTTTTTTCCCAAACATTCTTTTAAAGAGTAGAATACAACATTCAAAATTTATATTTTTACCCCCTGGGTCGAAAGTCCATCAGAGAAGCATGTGTCAAAAACCTTTGTCAGTCCACCATGGGCTGCATGTGTCCAGAGCATTAGACTATCCATATTAGGCCTAAAACGTACAGGGTTCAACATGATGCGGTCGTATCATGCTTCGCTCGGCGAAGCTTTTTATTTCCAGTAGCAGGCTGGAACGGTCAGTAAAAAACATGGAAGAGCCAGACGAGACAATTTACAACATGTTTAAAGTCTCTAGAATTATGTATAAGACAGGTTAGTATGTAAATGGTATGCATTTTTTCGACATGAAAAAAAGATATCGAAAAATAATTGAAACAAAAGTTCCAGAAGACTAGATATAACCGATTACAAATAAATCTGGTTTAGACTTAGCTGCACCAATCTCAAAATCAAGGTGACTTTACACCAAAAAAATTGACAATATCATAAAAAATTATTCATAGTAGTAGATTTTTACTTAATGAAGTGCGCAATATTCTAGCAAACACTTGAAAGTTTTAGATATATTATTCTATGTATTCTCCACTTTCAGATTCATATTCTAAAGCCTTTTTAAAGCTAAAACAAGCTGAAGTAACGTCTGACCTTCAGACTGAAGAGGAGACTGACGTTATAAGGACCGGAGAAAAGCGTATAAGGAGGTATTAAATGTTATTTAATATTCAGTTTAAAAGTTTTATATATTATTCAACTATTACTATCATTTAGTCTCTGTATTTACATATTCATTAGAGGTATTGGAATTATTCTTTTGATATATACTTTCCTTAAATGATATAAAAAACCTGATCAAAGTGTATATTTATCACAAGTTAACATATAAAGGAAGTACTTAATGTTTGCCAAAAGTGTATTTCATACAGATTATATATATGCATGATTTTCAATTGCAGACCAACAGTACGATATGATTCGGATTCTTCCCCTGAAAAGCGTGTTAGTAAGACAGCACATGTATCATCACCCAGCAAAACACCACCATCTAAGAAGGTTAGAAGATCTCTGCCTTCCCTTCCGCCTCTACCAGCTTTTCCATCACCTTCGGCATCACCTTCAACATCAGCTGGTTTATCAATAGCCCCTTTACCAAGACCTTGTCTTCAAGAGACACCAGTTGGCTATATCTCACCAAAGTCAGTAACAGGTAAGTTTGAAAATTTAATTACGTTACTTTAGCACACTGCACTCACTGATTTTTAAAATGTTCAAGATGATCATATTTTCAATGGTTTAGTTGTGAAATGTCTAACAAATCTTACATGTCTCATGAGTATAAAATTTATGTTTTTTTTTATTTATCAGATTGTAAGCCTTTTGTTACACCTTTTATACGAACATATTTAACAGTGTTAAATAGGTAATCCCATCCTGTATTATTGCAGCGACAGAGAAAAAACTATTGTCAATTCTAGAAGAAACAAAAACACAGGTTAGCCAAAATACAAAACTTCTCAGAATTATAATGGCAAAACTCGACATGAAAAAGATGTCAGTGCTGCAAGTGGCGAACTGCCAGAGGGAATTGTGATGCCTATTTCATTAGAAGAGAGCTTCAGGAGTATGGAAAGGTTGTTGGAGCAGGCCCCAAATGTTCAAAAACAATTGGTATGTTGAAATGAATCATATGCAGTATATGCATACAAGACATTGATATTATTAATCAGAAAAGTATCAAATATTGTTTGATTAACCAAACCGTCCATTTACATGATTTTAATAAATAAAAGCAATTGCACCGTATGGACTCGTGAGCGGATGAAAAGGTGATTCACGTACATGGAAATGGTAAATAACACACTTTGAAAAGGCAAAATTTTCAAAAATAGCAATATGTCATCAAAAAGGTCTATAATAAGCCCAGTAGTCATTCTTATATAAAAACATTCTTTCGAAAAATATCATGCATCTTAAGAAAGGGAATGGTTTCAAGTGTTCCGTGAGCCATGGCATTTACTATTTAATTGAAATGGGTAACGAAAAATGATACTCAAACATACCTTGTTTTGTTTTAATCCGTTTATCCCTTTCCAAAGTGTGTTATTAACCATTTCTATGTACGTGAATCACCTTTTCATCCGCTCACGAGTCAACAGTGAATTGTATAGTCTTAAACAGTAGATAAATCAAATTCTCACTACATGTCCCCTTTAATGTTGACATCCAAGTTTAAGATATCCAAACCAAACATGCACGCTACACATACATATGTACATGGATCACTTAAGTTATTTGTAAAAATTTAAAACAATTCCAATTTTCTCTTTTTTCAGACCATAAGCCTTGGAACTATTGGAGGAGAAAACGTCCAAGAGTGCACCAGACGAATACTGAAATTTGCAATCGCCCATGAGATGGCATTAAAGATTTCATGGAAAGGAAGTGTTGACAAAATGGCATTTGAGAGGACATCACTATGCAGCGTTATCAAAGGTAAGTTAATAAGCTGTAATGGCTGAAAAAATAAGGACTTTTTTTGATATACGAAAATGTAAAACATACAAACTTAATTTGAACACATCTTGTTCAGGTTCGTAAAGGGAATGATCATTAAACTGTATCAATATTTTAAAAATATCAATTTTGTAATACCCGTTCCAAAATGCCTGTACAAAATTGAGGGAGGAATACATATATTCCCTATCTTTTCGATAAGAAAGAACCGACTCACAGCTACCGCTAACGACAAGGAAATAGGTTCAACAGTGGCAAGTTGGTTGAGGGGTGCTAAAGACAGAGAAGGAGGGAGAAAAAAAAACAGAATGAAGAAATCAGATGAAACAAATTTGACAGCCAGCACTCCTGCTGTACCTAGAACTGAAGAACAAACTGAGAACCAATAATCATTTCATTAAAGATAAAACCAAATTTCTTTCTCTATTTTTTATTTACTTTAAGATTTGTTTCACCGTTAATCTGTCATGTAAAATCAACAGAAATTGAGAACCATTTCAATTTTATGGCTATTCAGTTAAGAAGCAGAGGTACAAATGGGGCATCCAAATGTCAATAGTCCGAAAGGGCGGAGACAAAACCAATAATCACAAGTTAATTAAGGTTATTTTGGTTTTTACTTGGTACACAATTATTGTATTGCTTTGGATGTTTAAAATTTTCATTGACCATGAAGCTGATCTCATCAAGTCGATAATCTTGAGCGATTTGCTGTATATACGCGTCACGTTTACTGTCATTCCAGCGTTTCGCCCGTTCTGGGCCTCTTTCGTTTTTGCGTTCTACACGTAAATGACTAATTTCAGAAATGAGGTTCGACAAAGATAAGTGAAGCGAGTTATGGACATCCGAAAAGATTGGCGAATACTCCTGTACCTCAAAGTCTGATATATAGTACAATAAATTAGACGAACATAAGCAATAATCAATTACAGTCTTATCCTTACATGTTCTCTCACCAATATTTCTATCAATACCAACCCTTCCATTCATGATATAAATATTATTTTTTCTGCAAAGGTCCAATAGTTTGTTACCAAAAGTATTCACCCTACCTTTACAAGAACTTTTCCTATGTAGGGGCATTTTAGCACGTAAAAGATTTTCATAATCATACATGTATGTTAAAAGGTCTATTTCATCATTTAAGTTTAAGATATCTAGTAAAGTTTCATCCGGTTGGACAAAATCATCTAGGGTACCAGTTTTTGCGTTAAAATCGCCCATAAGACAAATGAAATCCCCATTTTTACTAAAATTTACCATCTCGTTTTCTATTTCTATGAATGCATCATCGGAGGAATATTTGGTACCCTCATGGGGAATATGCACTGAACCTATTAAAAAACTGTTTTGACCTGTAATAAATAAAGTTCTAATTTTAAGCCACAGTACAAAATCACGATCTGAGTCTATAAAATCAATGCTCGATACATATTCATTTTTATATAAAACAATGATACCACCAGATTTTCTAATAGCATTTTTTCTATACTTTGCTTTGAAAGAGTAACCATCAGGTAAGTATAATTTATCATATTCATCAAGTTTTGTTTCTTGCAATAATAAAATATCAAATTGTTTAATAAACAGATGAAAATCAGGATTTAACAGTTTAGATTTTAGACCACAGACATTCAAACTACAAATTTCAAGATTAGTTTTATTCACATATTCAGACTCTCTATCCCTCCTGTCCAATGAGAACCTCGCACCAGTATTATGAGTGTTTTGTCTAGTTGGGTGGCGTTCTGGGAAGTATCTGTGCCCATCCACTTACAACTTGTCTACAACAATGTTGGCACGTCTGCCTTGATCGCGGAACTCCTTCATTAAAGGAACAAGCTCCCTTCGTCTATCACTAATTTCTTGCGGATACTGGGGATACACCTTCTGTAATTTGTCTTTTAATTTAGTTTGTGCAGCTAATAGAACCCTTTCTTTGTCTTTGAAGTGTACAAATCTCGCTACGATTCCTCTAGGTTTTTGGTCGTTTCGTTTGCGGAGGCCGTGTACGTTTTGAAACTGAATATTGTCATCAATATTTAGCTCCTCCTTAATAAAGGCTTTCAATGCAGTCTCCGTGTCTTCCTTCATTGCTGGATTTGGGTCATGATTTTCTGGAATATTGTCAAAAATTAAGTTGTATTTCATCGACCTTGTTTTTTGTTCAAGGATTGTTTCATGCAATTCGTTTGTATGAGTTTCAAGATCCTTCCTAGCACATTCTTATTCCGAAATTCTGTTATGGAAGTGTTTCATGTCTGTGTCGTTGTCAACTAATTTTCGGTCCTGTTTTAGCTGAGATATGTCATGGTCAACTGCATTAAATTTAGCCTCGATTGTTGACAAACGCTATCTAACTAATTTAGTTTTTGTAATTTTGCTTGTATATCTTGAAGTAGATGTAAGTTATTTACGGGTAATGGGTTCACTATCAAGGTCGATGGGTCGTTTGTTGTTGTTGATAGTTGAGCGTGACCTTGACCTTGGTAACTGGGTGGGAGCGGTGCGTTCGCTTGGTTAAAGTTGTTGTGTATTGGAGTTGATGTATAAATATTTTGCATTGCTGGTTGCAATTGGTGGTATGAAGCACAGGGCGAAGAAACTATCGGGATGTTGGGTGGTGGACCATAGACTTTGTAGAGCATTAAAATTCAAGTTGTTATGTGGCGTTGATGGTGCACTCGACATGGTCGATTCATTCACTCGCTTACGTTTCGATTTTTTTCTGCCCATGCCATCTACTCAAGTGAATAAAGTCAAGGAACTCACACTTCTTGCCAAAGTCATCATTCAAGATCATAATATCTTCCTATCCGACTCCGTCTGACTATGAATTTCTTGAAAATTGATCCCACTCTCATAGATGCGTGTCACTATCCGCCATGTTTTCCGAAAGCTAATCGGAAATACAAATAACAACAAAGTTCCAGACAATAAATTTGTTAGAAAACTAACATTTTTACTCGGAAGTCTTCGGCTTCCGAGTCTTGTCGGAGAAAGATGAAATGGAAGAAGCGCGGCAAACTGTTACAACTCGTTGTCACGTCGCTAACTCTCGTACAAATAAAATATAGGACCAGACGAGAAAAAGCGATTGCTTTGTAAGGTCGTAAGCGGCAGACTGATACTAAAAAATATCGACTTAACAATTCAAACCAGACGATCTCGGTTTGTATGCATGCACAGGAGTCTCGACAGAGGGAAATAGTGATTTTGTTATTGAAAAACTCGCTCCCAATGATCTCGTATGGTTCTGTGATGTATCAAGGCTTGCGGAAGTAAAAGTTGACGTGACAAGTAAGTCTTGCATTTATGTTATTTTAAAGAGTTTTGTTAAATTTACGATCACATACATTAACATCTTGTACATTGTATATTGATTGTATTACCATGTTGTCTATTGTATTTTATGTGTAATCTATCAACATGATCAATTATGTTCTTTTCTTCAATCAATTATGTTCTTTTCCTCTACATGTACAACAAATAATAGATATGTTACTACAGGTCAATGCTGAACTCTGTGTACATGTATTTATTATAGAATGTAAAACACTGCCACCTGTTTAGTAAAAATATATTAGAGTCTAATTAATATGAATCTAATTTATTTTAAATAAAAAATTGCTTACACAAGGTTATGTTGCTGCTCGGTTGTTGTCTTCACTCAAGAGTGCAGACATATCGAAAAATTTTAAAAGCGGACATTCGGTCCAGTGAATCTGAAAATTGTGTCTGACCCAAGCATTTTTTTGTCTGCAATTTACTAATATACTCCGTTCTCATTATATCATGGGTTCTGTGTTATCGTGGTATTTACTTTCATTTCAAAACCAAATATTCAACTGTGACGTCACTGTTTCTACGTAGCTACGTACCATGATATAACGAGATACCAGGATAGTTCATACAAAATTACGGTCTGATCAGCCAGTAATTCTGTCAGACTCACCAAATCTTGCAGGACTGAACAGATTTTTGCAGGACAGGTCCTGAGGTTCTGTACAGCTGTCATCATGTACAATATTTTGATATGTTTGCCCTCATAGAATAAAAAGCTACGCTGAGCGCAGCATGATACGACCGAAACAAGTTGAACCCTGTACGTTGGAGGCCCAATATGGATAGTCTATTGCTTTGGTCACATGAATCCCATGGTGGACTTACAAAGCTTTTTGACAATGTGACAGGTGGACTTTCAAATGCATTTTGACACATATACATGTATATTGACATCAACATCTCATACAAAAAGCCTTATTTATATACATACATGTATATCTATTTACATTTTTTGCCCTTTGATCCCTAATTTAAAAAAAAACTGTAAGAAATATTGTTAATCAGATTGCAAAAAAGGGCAGGGATTTTCATAAGGTATCCAATGAAAAAATATTTTGAAATCGGACCAATTATAAAAAGTTATTTTTATGGGCATGGCCTACTCTTTGGCACATCCCTGATCACCATTTTATGGAAAGCTACCCCCCTCCTGAAGACCTTTAAGATTTTTAATGACTATGTACATGTGTATATGACTTAAAGAAGTTAAAGCAATATCTGACAATATTTTCTGACCTATTAAATAGTTAGGTATTCATTACTTAAAACAATTAAACAAATATTAACAATGATTAATGTGATATATCTTCAAAGAATAGCATGGCCAATTTGGTCACATGTCATCTTATATTTGTTTTGATTTTACATTTTCTGGGTTTCATGTTTATTGCATGAACCTTCTGGTTGATAGGAAACTGTGTTTAGAAATTGTAATAACTTGGAAGCAATGGAAATCTATCATCAAATATCTTTGATCTTACAAAAAAAGCATGCAAAGAAACTTCAGTTTTCCTTGTATTCTAAATTTGCAGCCCTTAAATGTTGCAATATTATAACTTGAAATATTGGGACAAAAATGTTTTATTTCATCTTATTTACATTTTATACTTATGTCTTACATATATATATATATATGTCTTTTGGGGATTACATTGCATTGTTAATTCATGAGCTTTATCCAATAAACTGATTGATTGATTGATAATATTATAGTGGAATTGCTGCAACTTTAGGACATATGAAATTGCAAGACTATTATTGATCATTATTGTTGATAAAAAATACATTATTGTAAGCTGATGTTTATTTTTATAACATTATTGCAAAATATCAATTTAAATGTGGATTTATATGTGAATTGTGTCCTACATTGTATGTTTAATATGTGTGTGTATTAGCAAGTTAAGTATAATTTTTTTTTCTTTCAGACAAAGAGCCATATAAAGCTAAAAGTTGATAAAAGTCATCAGCATATTGCAATTTCAAGATATGGATAAATGCTGACTGTGCATGTATAATTCTCACTGAAACTGGATATATCTAGCATCAAAATAGTGTTTACCTTTACAGAGAACTTTATTCTTCTAACTAAGGAGTCCAAAAGTCTATAGAAATTATGAAAATTTGTTTTGAGCAGCTACAAAATATATAAACATCCTAGGATGATGTGAAAAAGATTGAGTAAAAATCATGAATTAATATGTTGTGTAAAAGAATGAGTTCAGTGGTGAATTTAATATCAAGTGAAATATTAAAAAATAAATGTGATATAAGAACCTTTTTTTGTTTGTCACTCTATATATTTTCTATTGATGATGGATCAACACAACATCATATCTTCATAAACATCAAGGCAAATACAGAGCAGAACAATACATTAATGAAGAAAGCTTTGTCTGGACCCATATTGGACATACAAGTATAATAGTTGACTAGACACACAAAGAAAAAGAAAACACATGCAAGTGTCAATGCAACATACCATGTGTAACAGCTCAAGTGCAAGAAAGAATAAAATCACATAGTTCCAATTTATTTGCCAAATGAAGTCTATAAAAAAATGATAAAAGACTAACAAAAGTTGAAAGCTGTAAATGCTCCATAAGTTTGTTTTTTTTATTTCATGTATTTAATAAGATTTTGTGGCATGCATAGTTACTCAATTCACTGTAACAAAGTATTTTATAAATTATCCTTTCAATTCATCATAGTACAAGCATCTTATTCCTCAGCTGTTTACAATAGATATATATTACAAGTTATCCAATGTAAATAGATTGACTGACAAATATCTTAAGCAATGATTATGCTATTTGACATGTTAAAGATTGTCTACATGTATTTCAATATATGTTATAAGTTTCACTTGTCAATGAAATGACATTTGACCAATTAAGATTATTTAGAGGCAGGTTATGCCCCCTATCATTTAAAAAAATCACTAGTAATTGTTTATTAAAAACAAAACATTGGGTTAAATAATATTTACATATAAGTCCAATAGGGTTATTTTTATCATTGTACCCATTTTCTTTGTACATATAACATGTTGGTGACATTTTTGATGCATTTTAGTGAATCAATATGTAATATTGATATGATGATTGCTATGTAATGTTATAAAGATTACTTTAACTAATTATTGAACAATAATAAACATGCTACCATTGAAATGGTATTAATGTCTAAAAATATCGCCCAAAATACCAAGTATGTGTTCAATAGAAAATGCATATTTTCAAACATAATTGCTGCTATAAGAATATTATGTCTGTAAAAATGTTAGTTATTCTACAAAAGTAATAATAAAAGATAACTTGTTTTGTTATATCAATCTATTTCCCACACAAAAAAGTTGCAGAGCTTTATGTCTGTGGTCCATCAATCAGTCCTACACATCACTTTGTTATAAGAAAAATGACAAAGTTCCAGACAATAAATATTGCTCCGCCTGACGAACCAAGACTCATCAGAGGCGCTCTACCAAAAAAATTGAAAATGCCAAACATAATATAATTATGATGAGCATAAAACAATAAAACCAAAAATACCAAACAGGGGAAGTAAATTATTACTTAATTTATCTAACAATGTCTGGGTTAAGAAGAATCTAGGGGTTTAGACAATATTGAAAATTAAACATATAATTTAAAGCTATAAATGAAACTCCACTTATACTACTGAACACAAACAAAACATGGTTTGCAAGAACTACACCATATATAGATAAGCATGTTACCAAAAAATCTAGAAAAGCAAAGTTTTGTCGGACTGTTGACCCAATATTTATGTTGAAAACCCTGATAATAGTTCATGAACAAGTAAACGGATATTTCTAAATAGTACATCATATGTTGTGCTTTCTACCAGGATTCCATCTGCAAATTATATTGTGAATAATCACCCATTAAACTGAAATCCTGATATACATGTACAAATTGTGATAAGGCTGTCCCCATCTGTTAGTCAAGTTAGTCAACACAACCCTCAAACATCTTAACAAAATTTAACGAAACTTGGTATGCAAAAAGTTCATCATATGAAATCGTGCATAAATTACCATGTATTCATTAGCCACAAATTTGGGACACAATTAAATTTACCAAAATACCAAGAACAACAAAACAGAATTCCATAGAACTTGGAATTGAATAAGTATAACACTTATAGTTGTATCTGTTGCAACAAATCATTGATTTACCAGAGTACATAATTATAAAGCTAATTTTTTACTCCAATACCATAATATGAACTGCACACAAGGGTTATATCATAAATATACAGCCTTGTCCAAATACACAAAACAGGAAATGCTTTCCAAAATTAAGTATAAAAAAAGATATAGATTAAATGTGCAACATAAGACAAAGCCCCACAAAACAGGAACTGTTTTATCAAACACCAGATTAACGAAATCTCCATCCTTGAAATCAGCATTCAATAGAAACTAAAATGTGTCGCATTTATTTGCAACAGAATACCCAGCAGAAATAGACAAATTTATGCAACTCAAAGACATGCTTAGCCTACAAGAAATCCTTTAAATATTTTCAAGATAAGAAATATGGAACGCTGCCTAGTTGAGTCATTTAAAGAAAAAATGGTGGGTTAAACCATGTTATATGATGACAAACATTCTTCATCCATTGGATATAACGTTCCATTATAAAAGAAAAAAATCTGACTTCCGAGTTGTCAGTACCAACGGTACTTTGATTTTTTTAAAGTCACAGGAAAAAGGGTCACAAGAAAAAAAAGTCACAGGAAATAAAGTCACAATGTATTTTAAAGTCCCTATTGAAATAAGTGTTTTTATTTTTATGCTTAAACTAATCTTCTTTATTTTCTTTTTTGTTGTTGTTATTTCATTTTTTAAATAAAAAAAAAATGGGAAAAAGTGAAAGATATGAATAAAAACTCATTTGATGTTATTGACCATAATGAAAATTACCAGTAATTTTACTTACAAATTACTAATTTCTATATAATTCTATTAAAAAAACATTTTTATCTATGTAGTTTTGTATTAAGTCTTGCTTACTTTCGCTTTTCAAAAACGTTGAATAATATTTATTTTTCATTTAAAAGACAAACAGAAAATTCTAAATTGTTTGCTGATGACTTTTGTATTCTTGTTATTTTCATTTTTCATGTTTTTGTGGCAGATTTCAGTTTATATATTCAGTTCAATTTATATTTTCGGGTCTTCACCTGTTTTTAAATATTATTTCTCTCATATTTTGAGAATAGTAATTTAGTTTGAGCTCCTTGCAAAGCTTCCATGTTTTCCCATGATTTCTACTGGTTCCGCAAGTAAATAAGTTTTCGTAAACCAGTAACCACAAGGTTCTGTTAAATTTAGTATTGTTAACCGAGTTTATCGGATCGCTCGGACTTTTTCTTTGAATTATATGAGAGCAATACGTGATTTCCGAGTTCGACCCGTTTTCAATACGGAGGAAGAAAAAACATTGTCACGTGACATCTTGTTAGGCATAGTAACTTGTCAACAAATGGCCGCCGCGATAAATTTTAAAAATCAAACAGTGCCCGAATTACGGGCTTACCTATCGCAGAGAGGGATTTCTTGTCATGAATACCGAAAACTTAAACTTGTTAGACTTGCAGAGGTTGCACATGAACTTGATCTCGAAATATTATCACAAAATGACGATTACAAGGATATGTTGAAACAACGCCGTACGTTAAAGAACCGTGACGGGGTTACGTTTATTGCTCCTGACATCGAGAAAGTTCAATGGAGCACGGATTTGAAACATTTACCAAACACTGAAATAGCTGATGTACTTATTTATCTTCTAAAAGTGGCACAATGGACAGACTCTAGATTGAAATACTATCGCAATGACAAAGGATATAAACTTTTTCAGGGCCATCATATCAATGATGTTCAAATGTCAAAGATAGCCAGTTCTGACTATTTTTATGTTTTTGCTAAATGCATAAGAGAAACAAGTCTTAGTGAAAATCCCTACACTACGTGGTTGCTATTGCAAGGTGATGGAATGTTATTTTCTGCAGGATGCACTTGTGTTGCGTATGTATATTTACGGTATACTGTCTTTCTTGTTTAAATTTCATTTCCTCATGACATGAACACATATAAATGACTCCTAACGTGTTCCTAGAAAAAACGGAGAACACTAACCCTACCAGTGCACCTGGTCCAGTTCAAATTGCAAGTTTTCCTCTTGAGTCGTTCATTCATCTGTAAAAGTTCCTTGTTTGTTTTTGGTATAGATCCAAAGATACACAAAATACATCTGAAGATGCATATTTGTGCTCCAATTAATTGATGAATTCCTAGTTTATTTTTGTAATTATTTTATTTTTCAAAATGTTTGTGTTTTATATAGAAAACATGCTACCAGTACAATATACATTGTGTACATGTATATTAACTGCCGAGCTGCATATACATGTACATGCTGTATACCGCAACAGCATACAAATACCCTGTACAATTGGGACCAGTATTGGATAGTATATTCATGTGTGAATTTGACCTTTTTATCACTTATCATAGATACTGTTTTCAATTATACATTTTTTAAAAACTTTTTTTTCAGTGATGATAGAACTTGTAAACATTGTACAGCTCTGCTTTTTGCAATTGCTGATTTTTCTGAAAGGCATGTTGATAGAAATACACTTGTATGTACTGACGAGCCTTGTAAATGGGATCAGCCTCGTAAAGTGGCAGTTCCTAAAAGGATAGATGATATAAATACCACCCATGATGGATCCAAACGTAAATCAGAGCCAAATGAAAGATCTTTAAAGCCTTCAATATGTCCAGATACTAATTATGACAGCGTTGAAAGTGACATCCTAGAATTATGTTAAAATTTTAATCCAAATGCAGTAATATTACATTTATTTGATCAGACAGAAAATGAAGCATGAAAACAATCTGATAACTCGATTCCAACCATGTTAGATATTACATCTGAATGTGTAAAATTTGGTGATGAAAAGGATTTTCTGAGAGAACTACGATTAAAGATGACACCAGAATTGAGGAAAAAACTGTACAACAAAGTGACTGTGAGGAATGGTAAGTTTGGCTTTTTTCTACCATCCGCTGTGCATTCAGGAACAGCACACCAAAACTTGGATGCACAATCAATATCATTTTTGCGCCTCGAGAAGGAATTCATGTCAGTAAAGTTTTTGAAGAACCAAGAACATTCGAGCATTATACGCCGCCATTGTTGTTAATGTCAATAAATATGCCTAACAAAACAAGAAAATCGCGTGATCATAATTATAAGTCTGAAATCGGATCCGGTATTCCGGGTTAATTCGAAAATTCGTATTTACGTTACTTTTCAAAGCCTCTTTTTCATAGATGCTTTATTAACTTTATTTTAATTGGCTTAATTTTTGTTAAAGTATTTTTGATTGAGCCTACTATTTTTAGTAAATCAACAACTATTTTAGTATATAAGACCGTGAATTCTTCATTAAGGCGCTTTTCCATTACAAGAGCCACAGTCTCACAGACTACTCAAGGTAGGGTGCTTAAGTGCCTGTAAGTTTCTGTATTTATATACAGCGAGCCTACCGATACAATGGGGTATCTTTGTAATTTTTAAGGGGAGATAATTCTTTCCAATTTTGACGGGAACTGCTCTGCCCATCTGGTCTTAAATATTTGAAATAAAATAAACTTTTCTAAAAGATAGGCAATTGTTTTAGGCTAATTAAAAACTAAAATGTAGGTTTCAAGTCCGTTGATAAGATTAATTTTGTAACATAAAAGTTAGGTAGTAACCTTTTCAATTTGAACGTTATAAGTTTTATGACTGGGAAATGCCACATACCAACTTAAATCTAAATTGGGACTTTTATATAATTTAAAGAATCTTGATGTTTGCATAAGAAACTTCTGTAAATATTATACTTATTAAATTATCAAAACTTTATTTTGTATTACTTACGTTGGCAGAGACGCAGGTCCTGTGAACGAACTCAATACTCAAAGGAGGTATACATGGTATATGAATGAAACTTAGTATGTAACCTAAAAGAGTCACTTGGCAAATGCATCATGAAACTTGGTATCTGTTCATAGATTTTCTAGTCCAGGTTGACAAAATGGTTGTCTGGTTCATCAAAGTTTGGTCGTCTTGGTTGAATTAACGTCTTTAAAAACCAAAGAGTAACTACACAAATAAAACAAGACTGATCTTCATTCAATAAAAACTACCCCGTAAACCCCTCCTGTTACATTTTTGGTGGCCATTGTGGGGACCTGTTGTAAAACTTCTGCTAATTATAAGTTTTTTAATTGTATGATAATTTATCAGTTAGGTGATTTAAGTAATTGAAAGTTAAAATTTATTTTTAAAAAATGGCTGAATCATCGATTACGCATGATATTTCACAATTGCAGGAAAAATATGCTGACGTCGCTAAAAATTTAAAAGCTAAATTAGAAAGATTAGAAGAATATATAACAGAGAATATTGGAAAAATGCAAGAGCCTTATACTTTAGATCCACTTGTATTTAGCCCAATTTAACATGTTAAAGGTACGGAGACTCCCAAATATGAATTGCCACGTGAGTCTACAAATTTACAACCGGCGGAAACCAAAGATACGCGACTTAGTGAACGCTATAGTCTGAATATAGGCTCTATGCATTCACAGAAAGGTGTTAGTGAAAGAGTTGATAATACCAACACGGAAGCTAATACCAACACGGAAGCTAACATTTTAACTCGTGAAAATAAGTATCCGACATGAAGAGAAGGTGACGGTTTACAAAAAGACCACATGCCTTACTCTGGGGTTTCTGAGGAAACGACTGAAATTACCAGTAGGGAACTCAGAACTTCTCGTGAGTGAGTGAGGTTATTAACAGGCGATGAACATGAAAAGGGTGATAAAATGAACATGAAATGATGATAATAAATGAAATATGGGGTAGGGTGGGACACAAAGGACCGGTAAATTTTGAAGAACCACAGAAAAAGGGGAGAGATGGGTAGGGCCTGAAAATTTAGCCATGTGGTGCACTACTTGGCGGTCCACAAAGGGGTCTTTTACGTGCATGAAGCGTGGCACTCTTCACACACGTTGGCCCACTATGGTCGGCGGTCAGGGTTTTCGTATTATAGACCTGACAACCCCCGCGGACGAGGGCTACCCTATTCAGCCATCTAGGGTACACACTTAGTTGCTCTGTGGGCTGAGCACTGACCCGAGGTCAGAATCCCAAGACCCTTAGTCGCCTTTTACGAAAAGCTAGGCTCTGCTGCGGGCCTATTCGCCACCCGGGCCCCGCACGGGACCAGAACTTCTCGTTCCGAACTTCCGTTAAAACAAAAAGTAGCACAAAGGTTAGATTTCGGAATACCGCCGTCTTATAAAGTTACACTGCCTTCATATAGAGAGAAAATCCGTGACGAAACAGAACCCAATCTAAGCCAGTCCAACAAAACGCGTCCGCATTTAGGTAGAGACCGTGCTGGTTCAAATACGAACAAGTCAGTTCTCTATTGGCCTTCTGATCAAGCGTCTGATTATACCAGTAGTAATATCAGAGCCAATGAACAAGTCCGCAAACACGTTTCATTTAACAATGATGCTCGTTCAATTTCAAGACGCAAGAAAGAGCCTGACAAATTCGCTGGTAGAAATGTTGACTGGAGAGACTATATTGTTCATTTTGAACAAACCGCCCATTGGAATGAATGACCAGGTGTGGTAGAGCAGTTCGTAAACCGTTGAAATATTCCCCTTAATGTATATATTTTGTATATATTATTGTTTTTTATAAACTTCTAAAATGGTGCACAACAACATCAAATATGATGTTAAAATAAAATAATAATTAAAGTCAAAAGACAATAATTAATAATCAAATTTGCGGATATTTCGCTGGACCGACCAGCTTCATCAGCTCTTGTAATCTGATATGATAATAAATTACGCAATCTTCTTCTCTGTATTAACCTCCTTTAAATAGGAGCACCTCCGCTAAGGCGGAGTAGAGCGAAATTTTTTTTTTTCGAATTTCGTAATTTTAATTCAAATTATGTTAATATTTTAATCATTTTCTTTCAGTATATATGTACAGCATACATTTAAAGAAAGTGTATTTTACTATATTTACAGGTATTTTGTAGGACATAGTTGATCTCTGCACTATTTATATATTTACAGGTATTTTGTAGGACATAGTTGATCTCTGCATTATTTATGGTATTTGTTTATTTTTGGTTGTTGTTTCATTTTTGGTATTTACAGAATGGATTATGTTTCATTTTCTATATGACCTTGAGGTTGCGTTTTTTATTTCGGTTATTGTTTTTTGTTGTTGTTTTTTTTTTTTTTCTTTTTTCTTTCTTTCTTACTTTCTATAGTATAGCGCGGTTACCCACACTAACCATAAAATATATATAACTGATAAGAATTAAAATATATAAAATAATAAACAAGGGTCAATACATTTATTTAAAATGCTATTTAAAAATCTAGTGGGTAATTTATTGCATAGATTAAATGAGAAATAGTTAATGTGAAAGATTAAAAAAAAATAAAATGTCATAGCATGACTTAAAATGTCCTTCATTAAAATCTAAAACCTATTATTGCTGTTTTTCCTTTCAAATAAAGTTCATCTGTTTTAATATAAAAATCATGATTAATTAAAATCTAAAAACAAAGCATTTTAGTAATAAAATCTAAAATAGAGTGTGTTAGTTTATAGCCCTTTATCTTCTTTTCTTTTAAAGTCTCCTAGGACTGTGAGAGCATGTGTGGTGTATACTTGTATGTTTTTATACATATTAAAAAAAAAAAAATAATAAAATGATTCTTTTTAAGTATACATTGTATGTAAAGGGGGAGAGTTATATTCATTATCAATATAAAGATACTCTCCGGTGCATACAGCGACACAACTGCTTTTGCATTGCCATGACCACCTCTCAACCTGAGTTATTCTAACTCCTTCAGTCATATGAAGTTGAAAGAGGTAATTCCTCGCCTTTTTCTCTATCAATTCAATAAGCTGGCTGGAAAGGATTTCTTTGAATGAGGTACAATCCACTATAAGCTTTGTAATCACAATTTTATTATTGAAATGTTTATTCCAGTTGGTTATGGATATAGCTTTAACAATGTCTTCATTAAAGAGATTGAATCTGATCTGTGACGTATGTCTAAAATCCTGAACTTTATGTTTGAACATCTCAATTAATCCTCAACATGAAAAATAATAAAATTAGACAAAATACAATAAAATATAATGTTTGGACAGTAAAATCTTGAAACAAAAATGGTTTAAATAAATAATAAAACTATAAATAATAGCTATTATATGGGAGCTCAAAACAATAATCTAAACACATAGTGAAAATAGTTTGAGAAACAAGGTCACCAAAACAGACGATTATTGTTTTTTATATATATATATATGTGTAATGTTTCTTATGTAATTTCTAAATTGGGGAATAAATTAATTAAATTTCACGGTTAAGTGTGGTAAGAATATCTTCAGCTAAGGTACGTTAATATTTATTCTAATATATGTGGCTAAAGTTTTACTGAAAATATTTGCACACTACTGAGTCATATGAGAAAAGATAATTTTGTTTTATCGGTAATAAGCGGCTTTTTCTTTTGATCTCATCTGCCTGATATTTTCTAGTATCATGGACAGTCCGTGATACAAGAAAATATCAGGTGGGAGCACTTGATAACTGTGACGTCATTACCGATAAAAAGAATATTATATACTTTCGTTTTTGATACTATCTACATCTAGTCTCGTATCAGACTCATCCTACCGGACTCGTCTGATACTCACCTAGATATATATAGTATCAAAAAGGAAAGTACATAATATTCTATATTTATTTTACTTATTGACACTGAGATGCATATAAAAACCTCATGTTTATTGTGTGATTAGACCTCTGTGATAATACAGTATAATTTGAGTTTTATTGGTCCACGCATGATCTTCTTTAGTCTATGAAAAGACAATCATAAAGTAATTATTTAAATGATGGAAGTATTATGTGATTACATAGTCCTTTTGACACATGTCTACTGTTTTTGTCTAAGTTTCAATGGATTTATTAAATATGAAAGTTTTTTTGATACTCCTAGCTTTTTGAACAAACTAAAGTTTCAGCCAGTATCCCTATCTGTACATACCGTTTGTTTAACAGAATAATAAATTGTAAACATCTGCAGAATATTACTTTGACGCAGTTTCTACATAATGTATTTGTGTATATGCAGTGTCAATAAATTGAATACTCATTTAGCAGTAGCTTAATTGCACACATTTCCAACCCTTCCTTACATTACAAAGAACTTAGTTTTTTTCATTTACTGTATTGCTAGTATATTTTATTCTTAACAAATAAGTTGACATCAGATGAAACCGTCTGTTGGTTACACTTCCTGGTCTGTAGTCAATGTCAAAACCTCATTTTGATCCCTTTTTAGAACGATCAGATAGCCAATTTTCAAATAAATTTATAACAAATGTCCAGGCTAACAAATTTAACAGACGCATGTTTAGTCTAAAAAAGACTCATCAGTACACCTTAAGCCTTAAGCTCAAAAGCCAAAAGAGAAATGAATGTAAAGAGCATTGTATATAAACTCTAAAATATCAAACAGGATGCCTAATTCAAAACCATGACTATATAAGGCTTCTTTGTACATATCTTTCAATAGAGTTAGAATTTTCTTTGTCATTGTACCTTTAGGTGTTTTTATTGCGTTTTTGTGTGTGTTGTAGTTGACATTTTGATGCACTGGTTTGCCTTTGTTTCAACTTATATTAGATCTGATTTTCTATTTTGCACTCCTTTTTTTCAGTTATGAACATAATCGTACATACCGATCCTGCCAGTTTTCTTTGAGTGAGCGAGTTGGTGTTTTACGCCCGTGCAACGCTATATAGGTTATTTACAGGCGATGAACATGAAAAGGGTGATAAAATGAACATGAAATGATGATGATAAATGAAATATGGGGGTGGGATGGGAAACAAAGGACCGGTAAATTTTGAAGAACCACAGGAAAAGGGGAGAGGTGGGTAGTGGCGGAAAATTTAGCCTATGTGGTGCACTACTTGGCGGTCCACAAAGGGGTCTTTTACGTGCATGAAGCGTGGCACTCTCCACACACGTTGGCCCACTATGGTCGGCGGTCAGGGTTTCCGTATTATAGACCTGACAACCCCCGCGGACGAGGGCCACCCTATTCAGCCACCTAGGGTACACACTTGGTCGCTCTGTGGGCTGAGCACTGACCCGACGTCAGAATCCCAAGACCCTTAGTCGCCTCTTACAAGCTAGGCTCTGCTGCGGGCCTATTCGCCAACCGAGATGCTACAACACAATTGTATATAAGTTATTGCATTGTATGATGATACAATCTCATTCTTGTAGTTTGTAACATGAGGATAACTTTCCCCATTCTTTGTATAATGGTAACAACAAAATTACCTTTCCTCCCTCAATTTCCGTACTTCATATTCATCTGGGGTCTCGCTTAAATCAGAAACCTCAACTTCAAATTATCCTGAAATACAAATACAATTCTTGAATTTTCTTTCGCATAACATAATACTGTCGGTATAGTTGTCATGGGATAGCATGATTAATTCCAGGACAGGTCTTGAGAAAGCAAAATATCCAAGGACATCTATACTGTGACTGTACTGACGGTAAACAATATAGGCTGGAAATACAACATTCACATACATTCTTACTATATTCCTAAAATCATTTGTACATAGATTAACAGTGAGATCAGTGCTTTTGTCCTTTTTCCGATGTATCGAAAAATTTAAGCACCACAGGGCCTTGCTGTCAAAATTTTGTTGGGTTCTACAGGATTGTAACTATGCATGTTTCAATGTCAAAAATAACATTATTTCATATGAACTATATTCAATGCAAGACAGACAAAGCTTCGGTCGCAGTATTTTTGAAATTTGTAGGACTTGCAGGACCTATATCAGACAAGGTTAATATAAGAATTAGCACAACTTCCAAACATGTCATAACTCTGTGGTCAAAAATAATTTTTGTCTCGCCTGCGAAGCAGAGCGGGACATAGGTGTTACTTTACCGGCGGCGGCGACGGCGGCGTTAACTTTTTGGAAAAGTTTTATGAGCACCTCCATATCTCAAGAACTATAGGTCCTGGGTTGATGAAACTTGGTATGCATATGCCCCAGTAATAGCTTAGCACAGTTGCATCCCCATCTTTTGACCTTGACCTTGATTTTTCGGTTGAGTGACTTTGACAATTTTCAATACATATAATTGCAATGGAAAAGTTTTGCGAGCACCTCCATATCTCAAGAACTATAGGTCCAGGGTTGATGAAACTTGGTATGCATATGCCCCAGTAGTAGCTTTGCACAGTTGCATCCCCATCTTTTGACCTTGACTTTCCGGTTGAATGACTTTGACAATTTTCAATACATATAATAGCAATGGAAAAGTTTTGCGAGCACCTCCATGTCTCAAGAACTATAGGTCCTAGGTTGATGAAACTTGGTATGCATATGCCCCAGTAGTAGCTAAGCACAGTTGCATCCCCATCTTTTGACCTTGACTTTCTGGTTGAGTGACTGATTATTTTTATTGCATGTATTTGCAATGTTTAAGTTCTATAAACATCTTTTGATCTCAGAAACTGAAAATCCATGTAAATTCAAAATATAGTGGAAGTAAGAAAGAATAATTGTTTCTGATGGTAACGGCTGTCGAGACATACTTTAGTGTTAACTCTTGTTAGTTATAAACAGGACATTCAATCCTTTTGCTTAAATTCACTTAATTTTGTCTTCAAACTAAATGGATTTTAAACAATCCTTATCAATGGAAGAAATTTAATTTTAAAATTGAATATGAAATATACTGTCAAGTATGTTGTGACTCTTAATTTCAGAAAAATAATACAAACCAATTAACTTTTCCTTTCCAACTTCATCTACTGTGGGCAGTGCTGTGACATTTGGTATTAACACAGTTCCTCTCTTTGCAGTTTTATTTTCCTCAGAATTTCTTACTGGTACTATCTTGGGGTCTTTTAAAATCTTTTTATTTCAAGAGAATTGCTTCTTGTCAAATTTCCTGCAATTGTAGCCTTTGAAATATACCTGAAATAAATACCATATTCATGTGATGAGACCAACAGGCTCTTTACGAATTACAACGGAGTGGACTTAACTATAGACTTTTAATTGTAGGAGAATGTATACAATGTCGTAGAAAAAGTCTTACAAAGGAATTTATTTTGGCCTGAAAAACATCTAAAGTTCACAGGGTCGCTGAACCATGCAATTGGAGTCAGGATCAAACAGCATGGTGCAAGTTGCTAAGACATTAACCTCAACTGTCTGTATATCAAATGCGTAGCTATTTTACTTATCTTGTAATTCATTTTCCACAAAAGTCTTCCAAAAAAATTTACGCCGTCGCAGCCACCGGCGTCGGAAAGTAATACCTATGCCTCGCCTTCAGCGATTAAAGTCGCAGGCGAGACAAAAACTTTGCCACAATGTATTGAACTTTACTGTGACACAGACAAAATGCATGCTTTTTATGTGTTTGTTGACATAAGAATAACGATGTCAAGGTCATGTTGGTGTTGTTGTCTATGGTAGATTTCTCCGATGACGTCGGAGAACCCTGTGGTATACACGGGTAGAAAATATAGTTTTTGTTATGTATGTTACATCATGTTTGTTGTTGTTTTGGGGGGTTTTAACCAGTATATTTATAGCCACGTTTTGATTGGTCGGGTCCGTACCTGATACTCAGACTTTGTTTCTTTAATTGAAGAAACTTTCGGTAACCGCTTCGATGTTGTCCGATCAATTGCTCTTTTTATGGCCCGACCACGTATGTGGATCGGACATATAGTTTTACCCTTGTCCGTCCGTCCGTCCGTCCGTACGTCCGTCCGTAACACTTTGGTTAAGTTCTTGGTTAAGGTCCATTACTCGGATACTAGATGTTGGGGGTCAACGATATTGCACCACCAGATGGGTCTTGGGTAGGGCTACACCACCCACTAGAAATTAGGTCACTGTGACCTATATTTTATGCATGAACGACTTCGGTTAAGTTCTTGGTTAAGGTCCATAACTTGGATACTAGATGTTGGGGGTCAATGATATTTCACTACTAGATGTGTCCTAGGTAAGGTGATACCACCCACTAGAAATTAGGTCACTGTGACCTATATTTTACGCATGAATGACTTCGGTTAAGTTCTTGGTTAAGGTCCATAACTTGGATACTAGATGTTGGGGGTCAATGATATTTCACTACTAGATGTGTCTTAGGTAAGATGACACCACCCACTAGAAATTAGGTCACTGTGACCTATATTTTAAGCATGAATGAACTTGGTTAAGTTCTTGGTTAAGGTCCATATCTTAGATACTACATGTTGATGGTCAATGGTATTTCACCACTAGATGTGTCTTGGGTAACATGAGACCACCCAATAAAAAATAGGTCACTGTGATCTATATTTTATGCATGAACGACTTCGGTTAAGTTCTTGGTTAAGGTCCATAACTTGGATACTAGATGTTGGGGGTCAATGATATTTTTTCACTAGATGTGTCTTGGGTAAAGTGACACCATCCACTAGAAATGAGGTCACTGTGACCTATATTTTACGCATGAATGACTTTGGTTAAATTCTTGGTTAAGGTCCATATCTTGAATACTACATTTTAGGGGTCAATAATATTTCACTTCTCGATGAGTCTTGGTACATGGCACCACCCATCAGAAATAAGGTCACAGCGACCTATATTTTACACATGAACACTTTTGATCAATTTCTTGGTAAAGGTCCATATCCCAGGTAATACACATTGAGGGTCAATGATATTTCAAGAACGGGAGGGCCATCCTGTGGCTCATAGACACATTATCTAGTGTTTTTTAAGAACAGAAATTCACCCTCCACGGACCAAACCATCTTAGGAGTCTCAGCAGTCGTACGTGCAGTATGTTGACAGACGACGCGTGGCCGTTACACAACCCAAAACACGGAATATTTGTACCCAACGAAATAGTTCACAAATTGATAGTTCAGTGAGTGAGTGAGTGAGTGAGTTGGTGTTTTACGCCCGTGCTACGCTATATAGGTTATTTACAGGCGATGAACATGAAAAGGATGATAAAATGAACATGAATGATGATGATAAATGAAATATGGGGATGGAGTGGGAAACAAAGGACCGGTTAATTTAGAAGAACCACAGGAAAAGGGGAGAGGTGGGTAGGGGCGGAAAATTTAGCCTATGTGGTGCACTACTTGGCGGTCCACAAAGGGGTCTTTTACGTGCATGAAGCGTGGCACTCTTCACACACGTTGGCCCACTATGGTCGGCGGTCGGGGTTTCCGTATTATAGACCTGACAACCCCCGCGGACGAGGGCTACCCTATTCAGCCACCTAGGGTACACACTTGGTCGCTCTGTGGGCTGAGCACTGACCCGACGTCAGAATCCCAAGACCCTTAGTCGCCTCTTACGACAAGCTAGGCTCTGCTGCGGGCCTATTCGCCACCCGGGCCCCGCACGGGACAATTGATAGTTCAAATCAATAGATTTAAGGTCACAAAAACATATATAAACATTGAACCAGTATTTGACAAGCAATCTGTTGATAAAAGGAATATATATCATAGAAATAAATTGTTAATATTTGATTTCTTTTTCCCATCGCCGTATGTTTATACTTTTCAATGATGGCGGACAGATGAATGACGACTGCAATGAATTGTAAGTGAAAACGTATTGTAATTGATTGTAAAATGAATAATATAAAGCAAATGTGCATGTGACAAAAAAACACACACACATGTATGTACATGTACTGAAAATCAAAGATTTCATGGTCACGACTAAGACTTTTATTCCTACCAAATCACACAGTCACACAGGCACTTGTCGACTATCAAAAATAGGGGATAGACTATTTGACTCGTATAAATGTGTGTACGACACCCAACACAATAATAACATACTTTCGGAGAGGTCACATGAACAGGGAAAAGTCCCGCTCTGAGCGTGTTGAAGAACCCTCATGTAAGCCGTATGTGCTTCTTGTCGTTGAATCCCTTCAAATATTTACAGTGACAACGTAACCTGATCACCAACTGGTGAAAAGGAGGGGGTAGTAATAGTGTGTACCCCGATCCAGTTCAAATAAATATGTTTAAACTAATAAATACTTTAATCCTTTTGATAAACAATATACAAATTAAACAATAATAAAACCGTTTATTACATACTTAATATTTTTAACTTGTCCCTTTTCAAACTTATAGTGTCTGGAACTGAACCCGGCCACCGTAGCATGGCAAAGCACATTTAATTAATCTCTTGCAATTCTTTGATGAACTTTGTCCTTTACATGTGTTGAAATTTTATCTCAGCTGTAAGTTCTTTCTTTGTCTTCTTTTTTGTTTCTTTTAATTCTTTCTTCTATTTTATTGTACTGTTTTACGGACGATGGAAAAACCACACGGTATGCTCTTTTCCTTATCTCTCTATCCGATGAAAAATATACAATGTCGTAGTCCGAGATTGCTCTGACGTCCTCGGCATTTTTCCAGCAAGCTGGTGCCGTGGGACGTCAGAGCTCCTTCCATATCAAAAATACGGGATTTTAACGAATGCCTTCTAAATGTTAAAATAACTCTTACATCAGCCATTTGTAAAATGGGAGATGTAAAACAAGACTAAATTCGTATTTTAAAGTATATCACTACTAGAAACTACCTGATATAATCCAATAAAATAAGACAAATTTAAGAGCTGATCTTGAACTTTATCTATTTCATCAAGTTCAAGATCAGCAAAATAATGAACAAATTTAAGATTATTTTACTTATTCAAGATATTCATCTTAAAATATTTTGTATTTTTATTCTTATTAACCAAATGTTTCATTTGAGACCAAAATATATATGCAACAATGATGATAAAGTTGCTTAATTTATCTCGGAAGTGCATAACAAAACTGTTGTGCTAAATCCCGTATTTTTGATATGGAAGGAGCTCTGACGTCCCACGGCACCAGCTTGCTGGAAAAATGCCGAGGACGTCAGAGCAATCTCGGACTAACAATGTCGGTGTTGGTCCTGTAAAAACAATAAAACTTAATATTTACATTGAAGCATTCATTTGTATAAAAACTATCTCAAAAAATGGTCAACGCTTCTCTAACAAAACGGTAATGGATCGTAAATAAATACAACGTATTTAAAACGATGCTTTACATAAAAAACTAATCAATAGGGTCTAGAAAATTTACGCAACATTACCAATTGATGTTAAATAATTTAAAGATTATAGATATTTTGAACATTCGTATGTCCTTTATCAGTATAATAAACCCTTTTTCAAACACATTAACTTAATGACCTTACTTTAAACAGGTCATTCTAAACAAACTAGTCAAAATCGGGGCATGCTGAAATATACTGGACAATTGATCATAAAAATAAGAACATATAAATAGCGAGTTAGTTGGTGTTTAACGCCCGACTGTTTGATTGACAGCTAAATTCTGAAACTGTTATTGTTTAAACGTTTTTTGGATATTGGTAAATTCTTTCTGCACCTGGCAATTCCATGGTCAGAACCGGCTTACACCAGTTCTGCCCATGGACTATAAATACAGAGCAGGATTGTCGCTCTGTAGCTTTTTGGTTTTAAAGCTTAATGGAGGAACAAGATTCGTATTTACAGCAAGTCATTTTATTATGTATTTTAATTTCACGTATATTGTAACTCTGAAATTATGCTTTGGAGAATAAATTATTTCACTGATAATTTTTGGTCTAATTCTTGTATTGAACTGAAACAATAGATGCCTATAGTGTCACAGCATGTATGGACAGGGTTTTGTACATGGCTGTCCTCTGTTAAAGAATAAACAACATTTTGCTTTGTTGTTTGTCCTACGAAAGAGCTGGGCCTGAGGCCCATTGTTATTTTGATTGGTGTAAGTTGAGGTTGGGGGTGAGTGAGTGAGTTGGTGTTTTACGCCCGTGCAACGCTTTATAGGTTATCTACAGGCGATGAACATAAAGAGGATGACAAAATGAACATGAAATGATGATGGAGGTTGGGGGTAAATAAGTCCTTGACGGAGTTGGTTGAACATGTTTTAGGGTAGATTTTCTGCAATTATTTGTGTTTGCAGATTTAGTGTAGAGCTCATCTACCAGTTTTTCCCCAAGGTAATTTTAGCGTCTCTCTTAGACGACAAAACTTCTTAGACGACATGCACTTATAGACAAATATGGGATTTCGATCTCTCAGATGAGTGCAGATGTTGGTTTGTCATAGGGTGTTGTTTTGTCTTCCTTTACCGGATTTGACACGCTGAATGGACTATTGGCAACGCGACGGGTGTGCTATAGCAAGCAGGAACTGCTTACTCTTCCGGAGCACCTGAGTTCACTCTTGTTTCGACTGGAGTTCGCGTTGTTGATTGATATTCAGTTATTTTGTGTTTCCATGTTTTACATGTTGTCTGTTTTTGTCCCGTTCTTGTTGGTGTTTACTGGTTTTGTCTCTGCCCTTTCGGACTTTTGATATTCGGATACCCCATTAGTACCTCTGCTTCCTTCTCATCGTATACCTTCCTAGGATCGTCACCATACAAATCTGCCATTTCTCTTATTGTGTGAGCATTCTTAAGAAGTGTGAATGCACTCACTCACTCACTCTTAAGAAGAGGACGTGCCTCCTCTGGGTGTTTTAAGATAAATGTCGGAAAAAATAAAAAATGCTGTAGACCACGGCTCAATGGTGAGAACCTTTGTGTTTTTTGCATTATTGTTAAGGGTTTTTTTTTTGCTATTCATATACACGCTGTATGAGTCATCAGCATTAGTTGATACAAACACAGGCATATCAATATATTCGTCTGACCATATTTTATCTTTTTTTTTGTTCAATAGAAGCCCCTAGGGGAATACTGTCAGACACTTGAATTTCTGGGTGTGAAGTGTTTTTATTTACACTGAAATCACCCGAGTTTGCTGGCAACCCACCTGTAAACACCGAATCAACTATTTAAGTCTTATCATGCTGATGGGATCTAGCTTTAGATGCCTCAACGACATTGTTACATAGTACATTATTGTTACAGGTAGGACGGGACTGTTCAAATTGAGCCAATTCATTTTCTTGAACATCATGAACCTGCAGGTTTCCACTGTCCTCAACAGTTTGTTGCTGAGCAGGTTGTATGAATTGATTTGCCGGTGGAGTGGTCTGCTGATGAGATTGCTTAATCTTCCACATCTTTTCAGCTAATTTTGTATAGTCTATACATGCTGCTATCTCGTCAGCTGATGTTGTTTTCTGTCTTTTTGGCTTTGGAAGAGCCCCATCTGGTTTCCTTGAATTGTGCGGCATCGTCCTAGTACATGTATAATGGAAATGTTAAATTGCAATTTAACTGTTAGAGTAGAGAATCGCTGATCGCACACTTCTTAAAAATTTCCTTATACCAAAATGGTCGAGATGGACTCCATCAAGGCAAATTCATTTACATCTTCCAAGAAACCATTGTGGTGCCAAAATTTTATAAAAGTTAAGTCTTCCTTGGTAATTGTTCTCTCTAAAAGTGTATTCATATACACCACTTTGCTGTTGTAACCCGCAAATGTAACAGTCTCACATCTGTTAAAAAGTCGTCCAATAATATTTGTTTTGATACCGAGACCAAATTGTAAAAAACTAGCGAAACTAGTAATGTTTCAGGTTATCTCGTCAACTGTCAAGTTGATGTTGGAAGCATCATTTCCACCAATCTGAATGAATGCGACACTTATGTTATGGTCAAATGTATACAAATCCCTCTGCTGAACAAGTTTATCGACTGTCAGACCACCTCTGTAGCGAAGATTTAGAGAACAAACGCTCCTATCCAGTCGAAGATTGTCAAAGGTATTGTGCGACTTAGTAAAACGATGTAAACGTTTAATAATTCTATGCCCAATTATGGCCACATGTCGGTTTTCCATTTTGAACCATTTCGGAATGTTTACAACAATTGTCACGTGATTTAAATGTCCACAGTACGTATTGTAAATAAACAAATATCACGTGAATTAAATATCCACAGAACAATTAAATAAACACAAAATAATAATAAACGTATGGAGAAACCGAGAAAAGTCACCAATTAATCATATAAAGTCTAAATACACTCGGATAAGGACGAAATTGTTGCGTTCTTCCCGGCGGCCATCTTTGATCAAGTGACTTCCGGTTCCGCCATCTTGGATGACGTATTTCCGGTCAGCGGTCCGCCATTTTCGATCGCGGCGGTCATTTTTGTTCACGTGACTTCCGTTTTACGCCATCTTGGATGACGTATTTCCGGTTGAAAAAGGGGGAGGTAATTTCGGAAAAGTTTCCCGCCAGAAAGTCTCCCGCGCAATTTTTCGCGGGAAGTAACTTCGGAACAATACACCCTTTGAGGTATCGGGCTTTATCGTAAGGTGTAGGGTAAAGTAGACTCGTCCATAGTTGGAGTAGACCCGTCCGCATGAATGTGATCCTTAGTGACGCCAATGGGAATCGTTCTTTGTAGTTTAAACGAACCAATGGATCGCGAGCGCAGTCATTTGTGAGACGGTTCAAATTTTGAATAGGAGCGTCACTTTCCCACTAGATTTCATAGAGGAAGGCCACATTTCATTGCTCTCTTGCAAGGTAAGTATAATATTGTCATGTACATGTAAGCCTTTATCTTTCTTTTTGCTATAGTTAAATTTGTATTTTGAATAAGGTTTTATTAATATTGATTTGTCATTCCCATTGATTCAAATAAAACCATCTGCTACTTTACGAACAATAAAGGCGTGACACCCGATTAAAACACTACCGATAAAGCTTTAGCAAAAATCAAGCGCGTGTGCTATTGTAAAGTCAAATTTTTCTATAATTATTATTTCGCTAGAAATGCTATAAAGTATATCCTCAATATTTGTCGAACATAAAGGTAAAAATCACCGAAACATCAAAACATTTCGTGAGGTTTTTATTTCCCCTTTTAGGTGCAACATTGGTTTAAACTCTCCCAAAAGAACTGTATCAACGGAATATTTTTATTCTCGTATTTTTTGTTTCACGATTTTATCTGGTAAAGTTTAAAGTACAAGACGCTCAAAGACTAAGTAATTATAAACCTTGTGTGCACGTTTGTTTTTTTGTATCAATACAACTGACGACACTTTAAAATAAACTATTATGTAAATCTCCATTTTATTAAAATAACTATTATTTCCCCTTTTAGGTGGAACATTGGTTAAAACTCTCTGGATTGTGATAGGATGTTATATTGGTCTATATATAACATATCACAGTCCATGTGTTGTATACTATAGATACACAACCTTTGGATTGTGATAGGATGTTATATTGGTTCTTAAATAACACATCACAGTCCATGTGTTGTATACTATGGATACACAACCTGTGGATTGTGATAGGATGTTATATTGATCATTTAATAGCGTATCACAGTCCATGTGTTGTATACTATGGATACACAACATGTGGATTGTGATAGGATGTTATATTGATCATTTTATAGCGTATCACAGTCCATGTGTTGTATACTATAGATACACAACCTGTGGATTGTGATAGGATGTTATATTGGTCTATATATAACACATCACAGTCCATGTGTTGTAAACTATAGATACACAACCTGTGGATTGTGATAGGATGTTATATTGGTCCATATATAACATATCACAGTCCATGTGTTGTATACTATAGATACACAACCTGTGGATAGTGATAGGATGTTATATTGGTCCATATATAACACATCACAGTCCATGTGTTGTATACTATAGATACACAACCTGTGGATTGTGATAGGATGTTATATTGGTCCATATATAACATATCACAGTCCATGTGTTGTATACTATAGATACACAACCTGTGGATTGTGATAGGATGTTATATTGGTCCATATATAACACATCACAGTCCATGTGTTGTACACTATAGATACACAACCTGTGGGTCCCGTGCGGGGCCCGGGTGGCGAATAGGCCCGCAGCAGAGCCTAGCTTGTCGTAAGAGGCGACTAAGGGTCTTGGGATTCTGACGTCGGGTCAGTGCTCAGCCCACAGAGCGACCAAGTGTGTACCCTAGGTGGCTGAATAGGGTAGCCCTCGTCCGCGGGGGTTGTCAGGTCTATAATACGGAAACCCTGACCGCCGACCATAGTGGGCCAACGTGTGTGGAGAGTGCCACGCTTCATGCACGTAAAAGACCCCTTTGTGGACCGCCCAGTAGTGCACCACATAGGCTAAATTTTCCGCCCCTACCCACCTCTCCCTTTTTTCCTGTGGTTCTTCAAAATTTACCGGTCCTTTGTTTCCCACCCCATCTCCATATTTCATTTATCATCATCATTTCATGTTCATTTTATCATCCTTTTCATGTTCATCGCCTGTAAATAACCTATATAGCGTTGCACGGGCGTAAAACACCAACTCACTCACTCACTCACAACCTGTGGATTGTGATAGGATGTTATATTGGTCCATATATAACATATCACAGTCCATGTGTTGTATACTAAAGATACACAACATGTGGATTGTGATAGGATGTTATATTGGTCCATATATAACATACCACAGTCCATGTGTTGTATACTATAGATACACAACCTGTGGATTGTAATAGGATGTTATATTGGTCCATATATAACATATCACAGTCCATGTGTTGTATACTATAGATACACAACCTGTGGATTGTGATAGGATGTTATATTGGTTCTTAAATAACACATCACAGTCCATGTGTTGTATACTATGGATACACAACCTGTGGATTGTGATAGGATGTTATATTGGTCCATATATAACACATCACAGTCCATGTGTTGTATACTATAGATACACAACCTGTGGATTGTGATAGGATGTTATATTGGTCCATATATAACATATCACAGTCCATGTGTTGTATACTATAGATACACAACCTGTGGATTGTGATAGGATGTTTTATTGGTCCATAGATAACATATCACAGTCCATTTGTCATACCTCAGGCCGTTGTATATAATTTGATTTTTAAAAATGGGAATTTGATAGGTTTAATGTCTTTAAGGTAGGTAAATTTCTGTAAAATTTCATAGCATTAGGTCAATTAGGACAAGTTATTGAGGGTGAAAGTAATAAAATATTTTTTACACCCTTATTTAACTTATTTCTAACTGAAACAATTAAATTATCCCTAAAAGGGAGTTGCACATCTTCACTATATCTATAACCAATGTGTAAAAAGAGCTAGTAGATGAGTTTTTGAGATTCGACAACAAAAGATATGCATCACATACATTGTGACATAGCACGACAGATCGACAAACAGGCAGAAAAGGGTAAAACTATAAACACAATCCACATAGGTGGTCAGACCACAATAAAAAAAAAATTATCTTGTGCATTTCATTATTCTGTTGGTTTTTTTTTTCATCATATAATGAACTAAGAAAAGGCAAATTTCATAAGAAATATATACTATTATCATATACTTACATGTAGATGAAATAAAGATATTTTTTTACTGTGGAATAAAGCATATAGCTTAATAAGATTTTAAAATTCTTCAACACTCTATTTAATTTTTTCCTAATAAAGCCTTTATCCAGCCAGCTTTCAATTACATTTATTTCAAGTTTGTTCCTATTACCTGTATTTCATGACTAAGATTGTCTTATTTCTGGCTCAGAGGTAGATAGAAACTTAATAGTGGATTCAGACATTTTTAAGCTAATATATGCAGACTTTATACCATTAAAGTATATGAAAAGAGATCATCGCATGTCATTTCTTATATCTAATTCTTTATTAGCTCTCGGGCATACATCACCCCCAAAGCGGTATGCCATGCAATAATCTATACTTATTACAAAGATGTATGTTAAATACCAATTTTTCCTAGTATAATAAAATCTGGCAATATTTCACTTCTACGTCATTTCCCACTAAACTGTCACCTTCTGACATGTCTGATGCCATTATATAAGTTTTTATCTATGTAATAAATATGATAACTAGTTAGGTCTCACGATTAACCAAAATATGATTACTAACGCAAGAAGGCAACTCTGATTTTACCTGTGTGCAAAACAAATTCAGAGCATTCATTAAACTAGATTCATTCATCACACTCATGATCATATTTTGGTTATTCACTCCACCCAATTAGTTAGCCTAAAGAATTTTTTACAGCAATAACTTATTAATTTACATTTCCCATAATATGAGAACCATCATGGTTTTCTAGCGGTGGAAGATCGATATATATTCGTTTTTCTAGATGAATTTCATCAACAATGGCCGATAAGAGTTCAGTCTTTAACAGCTCTGATTGCATTCGTCTAAAATGGGGGGTATCTATCTGTAACTGCAAAAAAAAAAAACATATTGTATAGTTCCAACAAAAACATTATCATGTATGGTATATCAGTAAAAAATGTCATTAAGGCAGTACAGTGTGGGAAACAGCCAATCACCAACTCGCCAATGCGAGTAGAAGCTATTTTTTGCGAGCACAAATCAACTGCTACAGTTTGGCGAGCTGATATTTTTAGGCGAGCTATAATCAAATGCAACTAACCATCCTTTAGTGAAGATAAATGTATTATATTCAAGCATAAATATGTTATTCACGATGTTTCTTATTGGTTTTGACAGAAATTTTCTTTATTCTTAATTGTAAACACCATGATAAACTATATTTTACTTCTAATTGTTTAACCAGTAGGATTTAAATGTTGCGAGGATCCCAGTCTTGAACTGTTGAATAACTAGTATAAATCCCATAAAAAATAAGTATCAGATTTCTTACCTTGTACTCATTAATGGAATTTTCATTATTTTAATCTTATTTTCAGATTTGTTGTAAACCATTAAATTTTGATAATTTAACTTGTTAGAAAATGTTAAAAATATCCAATTTCGATGTAACCCTTCCCCCTCTTTCCTCCAAATATTTTCAAATTTCCATGTAGATATATTTAGCAAAATTGGCCTGGAACCCCCTCTTAGGTCCAAAGAAGCCAATAAGTGTAACCACCTTTCGAAAATGTCTGTATCCGTCCCTGGCTTTCGAATAATATAAATGCAAAAAAGACCTAGACATCAGGCTATGGTAGATTTTTCAATTTGAAAAGAACATGATGAACAAAAGTCACCGATGCCTTTTCAAATTCAATTACAAACACATGCATATATTTATAAAAATATTTGTAATTTTAATTTACAATCATACAGTCATTCTTAAAAATTCAAATTGTGTAACATAATAAGGTAAAAATAACGTCGAGTAACAACAAGAAAACATGAAAAATATTTATTGTTATTTATGTAAAACAGGTCTGTTTCCGTTACACGGTTTTCATTTAGTCTGTTCTTCCAGTGTTAGGTAACAGCATTTTTTTTCTTATTGTTACTTTTCTAGGTAATCCTATCCAGGGCCTTATTTATATTGCAGGTTGATGAGTACAAATGAACATTTAAAAGAGTTCTCACCAACTTTGGCTAGTAGATCATAAATTTGGCAAGTACTTTTGTTTTGGTTTTAGCCAGGTTGGCAAGAAATACATCTCTAATGATAAAACAAACATTAATAACTTTTGCACAGTCAATCTCTTTTCTGCGCCAGACCAGTCGGGTGAAAAATTCATAAACATAAAGCATTTGGTCCTATGAATTTGGTCAAATTTACAAATGAAATGTAGTCGTTCCTCCAGACCTTTCTTTGCTTTTGGTCAATGAAAAATCAAAATCTCAAGCTTTGTCAAGAGTATGATGTTGTAGTTAGCTATAAATCATATTTTGTCCTATTCATCTCAGTTTGGTTTTATTACCTTGTATTGTGGAAAGCAGACTACTTCCCTCAAATAGACTGCTGCTGCACAGCCCAACTTCTTACTTCCCATGCTCCTCGAGCTCGTGGATTGTTGCATGTAGGTATGATCATCACCCTCTGACATCTGGAATATTTATTAAGATTGTTTATGAAGACTTAACAAATATATATTCCAAAAGGTAATTCATATTTTCTTTTTATTTAACTTCACACATAGTTTTTAAGACGTATCAGTTTCAGTGGTGCTGTCGGTCATAGTGGTAGTCAAGCAAGAAAATAAATATTCAACATAAATTCATTCATTGCATTCTGACTGTTGCTAATGAAATTTTAAATTAAGAAGAGCGTGTGTCTATAAGCCAACATGTAGGAAAATATAGTAGCTAACGGTAGCTAAACTGTACGTCACAATGACCTAATTCTCGGGGGCTGTGTCATGCTTCTCTTGATACATTTGCTGGTGAAAAATAACTCTACTGCATAGAGTATCCAAGAGGCTCCCAGGAGCCTGAATTGCTCACCTGGTCTTCATGTCAACCCTAGGCTCAGCTTTTTAAAAGTGTCTGCATCCGTCTCGATATCTGCTAGATAAGACTTGTCAAGTTCTTTGAATATAAACGTGAACGTCATAAGAGACGACAACCTCGTCTTCAACGAAAAAGGAGCGTGTCAGACGGAATTGTCAATGTCGTTTATCTAACTTCGGCATACCGTAACATTTTTTTCTAGATGTTCACTTAACCCATGAACATTTAATTGATTTAGTGTAATCAATTCGACATTTGAGTGACTTAACGTCTTTTGAAACGTTACTTAATAGGAACTTTGCTAATACCTTCAGGTCAATTTTAAGCCCATTGAAAGTCCACTCTTTTATATACGTGTGTGTAACATCATCTTCGGTTCTTCAAGTTGGAACTTGTCTTTCACTTACTGGTTTCGATGCAATTGTGACGATATTGGATTTGGAAAGAACAAATATTATTTTGACTGGCAGTAGGTCGATGAAAACCGGAATGCTGTAATGTGTTGCAAGTTTGACAAGACTCGGACATAAACATTTCGAAACCAATATATTCAAGAATATCGTTTGTCTTACAAATTCTCTAAATCAGAAAAGTCGACTCAACGTCACGCTCACGAAATTGTGCAGTCTGTATACAACAAACTTCTTCGGTGGAGTACCCCGTGCGGGGCCCGGGTGGCAAATAGGCCCGCATAGGTGGCTGAATAGGGTGGCCCTCGTCCGCGGGGGTTGTCAGGTCTATCATACGGAAACCCTGACCGCCGACCATAGTGGGCCAACGTGTGTGGAGAGTGCCACGCTCCATGCACGTAAAAGACCCCTTTGTGGACCGACAAGTAGTGCACCACATATGCTAAATTTGCCGCCCCTACCAACTTCTACCCTTTTCCTGTGGTTCTTCAAAATTTACCGTTCTTTTGTTTTCCACCCCATCCCAATATTTCATTGATCATCATCATTTCATGTTCTTTTTATCATCCTTTTCCAGTTAATCGCCTATAAATAACACAGCGGGCTTAAAACACCAACTCACCCACTCACAAACCAATGGAGTAACTAGAATTAAAGTTATTGTGGCAACAAACATAAAAGTAGCATTTTTAGCCCCTTTTTGGCCCTTCGTTATGTAAAATCGTATTTTCTATAGCCCATTGTATCAATATGTCTGGTTCTTGTATCAAGTTTGCAATTTGTTTAATGTTCTCAAGTGTGTTCATCCTTTCACAAATAAGAGGGTGCTGTAATAGATCGTTGTGTTCTGCCCATTCCGTGAGTTCATCAGTATTATGTATAAGGTCTAGGATCTCTTTTAAATTGGTTAACCTTTTATCCATCGTTTTATTTTAATAAGTGAGGGTCTATTTCTTCATCTTTTTATAATGGTAATGTATGTGTAAAGTCATGCGTAACTATAAGGCACCTGATATTGTTCAACCAATGGTTTGTTAAAGAATTTGAGAGACCTTCAAATTCTGTATGAAGTCATGCGTAACTATAAGACCATATACTGTTAACCCAATCGTTTTGTAAAATAATTTGGAGGACCTTCAAATTAAAAACACCCACTCAATACTATATTCATTCATTCATTCGTGAAGTCTCTCCAGTATTCTTGTAAATAATGTGAATATTGATATTTAGGACATAATAGAAGATAACGGAAGCAAAAATTATTTAGGTTTTTTTCCCTCTTGGTGAGTGTTATCATTATTATTATTCTTAGGTCCAAAACAAAAAGTAGGTGCGTTTACTGTTACATGCTGAAAAAAATTGGGGCAGATCGAGTGACAGTAATCTCACCTACCTTTTTTTTGGCCTTATTATAATTATTATTATTGTTCTTATTGGGTATAAGAAAATTCATTTCATTAGATCTCTAACAATATTTATATTTAGCTTCCAAAATTTAGTTGAAAAGTATTACAAATAAAACCTAACCCAAAAAAAAATAAATAAATAAATACCAATCCTTTACTTATATATCTAGTATGGAGTGTGTTTTTTTTTTTTTTAATTTCAGTTTATGTTCACTTCTTTATCATAACATAGATGTTTGACAGTTACAACAGCACTCCGCGTGAATCGTTAGGTGAATTAATCGTTGTCACATATGTTAGAAGAATAAATAACAAATGTGCAATCAGAACAGGTGATTGATTGAATATAAAATGTTATAAAGCAAAAACCACGATGCCTAATATATTCAAGAACTAAAGAGATAACAGAATGTGTGTATTTCATTAATAAACAAATAATACTATGAATAAATATGTCACACCAATCATTTCACTAAGTTTTTTCACTACATTTAATTTTTTTACTTAATGTAATCTGTTAGTTTATAATCAAATTAAACCTTTCCTTCATCATATCAAATGTAATCTCTGTCAGTCATAATCAATTTATGTGAACAGTCTTTCTTTTCTGAGTTCATTTTTCCTGGTATTCAAAGTTCTCTTAATAAAATGAAAGTGAGTTTCCAGGGCACATACATGTAGTATGAATAAATGTCACATCAATCATGTCACTAAGTTTTTTTCACTGCATGTAATTTCTTTAGTTAATGTAATCTACCAGTCATAATCAATTTAAACCTTTCCTTCATCATTGATGTAAACAGTCTTTCTTTTCTTTGTTCATCTTTCCTGGTTTTCAAAGTTCTCTTAATAAAATGAATACGAGTCTCCAGGGCCTCTATTTTTTTCAAAGATGTAAATGTTAGCACTTCTAGTGCTGCCTGTTCTTTTTCATGTGATGTCAAATTGTCTGTGTTGGTGCTAAAATAAAAAATAAGTGTACAAATAATGGATATCATTGGAAAACCCTGCATTCATACAGTACCATTTGTGATGTACCATGTATTTTTATTTGCAAAATGTAATACAAGAATTTTTTGCATTTGTTTTGTTGTAATAGTGGAAAGGAAAAGTCACACTGTCATAACAACAGCTTGCATCATTTTCTTTACCTACTGATCAGAGAGAATATTCATAATTATTAAAACAGTTTTTCCTGTTTTGTCATCAGCAAAAAAAAGGTATTCATACTTTATTTGGTTAGAAATTACTAGTGTAAAAAGATGAAATACTCAATGTTTTAGCAAGATCATTGGTAATCACAATAAACTAATAATTTTATGTTTACATATTTCTTACATTTAACACCATTCATAAAATATTTTATACAGATCAACTTATTAGGGATATTAAATCACAATACCATATATATATATCTCCTCAAAATAATGACACATTTGTAAATGTGATGATTTACTTCAGTACAATTTCAACAAAGATAAAATATGAACATATAATAAAAATATCATTAAACCTAGATGATATTACAATAACCTACCCTTTCTCCTGATACTTGGGTTCCTCTTCAGTACTAGTGTCTGTTATATATATTAAGTTAGGATTTTTCTTACTGGAAAAAAAGTAGGTATATAATAAATAGAAATAACATAAATGACTTTAATTGGGGGAGCTTCAATCTCAAATATAATTATAAATTATACTGTACTTATTCTCAAATATATTTTATACTATAACTAAGGGACTTAAAAACAAAATATATTTGTTTTGACTAAACTGACACAATTTTATTAAATTATTAGCGTGGTAAAATTTATCTAATATTACGTTTGACAACTTTGATGTGTATTGGTCACATGTTACAAATATAAAAAGAATGGATAACTTACTCTTTTGGTACGGTTGACCAGACTGTACCCTGTTTCTTTTCCAAATACCTTTTTATTTGAAGTTTCACATTAGCGTTTCTAAAATTAGTTAAATTACAGTTTAATGTCAGAATAGTTTTATAATTTTGATTTGTTTAAGTGATACCATCAGTAATTTGATTACACTTACTTAAGAAGTATTTTAATAAATATTCCTTCAAAAGACGACTTATTTTGACACCATCAAATTATCAATTAAACTTTTTTTCTGTATAAGCATTCTTTCAATATTAAATTCAGATTTTAATTTAGTCAACTTGCTTGTTATCTTACAAATTCTACTTATCCTTGAAAAATTAGAAACAGATCGTCTGCATTTAAAAAAAAGGTTTATTTTAACAAACACTTATTCATCTATTAACATATGAACATTGTATGATGAAAATATAAATAACAAAAAAAATTATAGCATTAGTACAAACGAGTTTCGATAAAGCACCATGATTATGATTTAGATAACCGCTACAATACTGGAGGCCCCAGTTATTAAGACAACAGGCAAAACGCAGAAAGTGTTCGTTACAGCCCTAGATCATTCGACGGAAGACGTAATAACTCCTTCGTCGTTTGAACTGGAGATGATACAAAAGAAACTCAAAGATGGACAATCCTACAAAATTAAGAAACTAGTAACCACACTACATTTGGCCTCCAAATAAAGAAGTCATCAATCGTAAGTTCACAATTACCACACCAATGCAGCATATACATATTTATTATACTTATGATCTTTTCCTTACAAGTTTTAATTAAACATATTTAAAATCGTGCGCCGAACTAGTGCACATCCTCATTTTGACATTCTTAATTAGTTGTATAATTGATAGCATTTCAATTCAACAATATTCAGGCAAGAATAAGATGGCCATGCTCAAATCGCCAGCAATGTCAGACTTACAAAGGATCGCCCTGTACGACCGAATATCACTGGAAGGTCAACAAATTAATGTAAGTTCCCAATAAAGGTCATCGATATGTTTACCTTTTAACAGCTGAGTTTTAAATGAATTGTCCAGTTTTTGTGTATATCCAAAACTGTAAATAAAATTTAAAAATCAACTGTAACAGGACCTAGATATAATTATTTTTGATTCATTTTGATTTGATTTTTTTTATAATTTAGTTCTGCTTTTTTCTTTTAAATCTCATGCGACATTAAATTATAATTTAACCAAACGTGTTCACCAACATGTCAGTTGAAGGTAATAGGGATAGTTTGTCCTTTTCAAAATGCATTATGCACGCAAAAAAAAAATCATACCTTCAAAAACCCAATCTTCAACTAAATGTAGAGCATTTTGGAAAAAATTAAAACTTTTTAGCTCACCTGACCCAAAGGGTCAGGTGAGCTATTGCCATCACATGAAAATAAATGAAATTGTCATTATTTGGTATTTTTGTTTCTTTCCTCACAAAATAACTAGTCTGACTTTTGCATCTCGCACTTCCCCTTTTCTATAGACATTTAAACAAAAATATATTACAATTGCAATTCATGGATAATGCATAAGGCACACCAAAGCAGCAATTGGAAGTAGTAACATCATATATGAATTTTTGAGTGAGTGAGTTGGTGTTTTACGCCCGTGCAACGCTAAACAGGTTATCTACAGGCGATGAACATGAAAAGGATGATACGATGAACATGAAATGATGATGATAAATGAAAGATGGGGTGGGATGGGACACTTTTGAAGAACCACAGGAAAAGGGGAGAAGTGGGTAGGGGCGGAAAATTTAGCCTATGTGGTGCACTACTTGGCGGTCCACAAAGGGGTCTTTTACGTACATGAAGCGTGGCATTCTCCACACACGTCGGCCCACTATGGTCGGCGGTCAGGGTTTCCGTATAATAGACCTGACAACCCCCGCGGACGAGGGCTAACCTATTCAGCCACCTAGGGTACACACTTGGTCGCTCTGTGGGCTGAACACTGACCCGACGTCAAAATCCCAAGACCCTTAGTCGCCTTTTACGACAAGCTAGGCTCTGCTGCGGGCCTATTCGCCACCCGGGCCCCGCACGGGACAGCCCATGAGAGACCAACACCCTCACAAAGAATGTCTTTCCTTGAGACAGGACATAAGATTTGGAGAAAGAAATGCAAAGAGGTTCTGGAGTATAATGAGAAGAAAATGATAATAAAAATTACTGGGTATTCAGTTTATTGTTGTAAGTATGCATGATTTGTATTATTACAATTTACATGATTTAGGATCAATGTTATGTGAACTGTCCCTAGGTAGTCAGGAGTGTGCACTTTAGTTATAGCCATTTTGTTATGTGCTGATGACTTAAGGATGAATTATCAATGTCATGACCATACACATATGGTGTAAACACTTATATGATCCAGAACATAGACATTTATCTCTATAAACATTTGATCCTATTGCTTTATTATGGTGCAAGAGATTTCGTTGTTAGCTGGGACACAGTTGTTTCTATTCTATTATATATAATGAGTGAGTGAGTGAGTGAGTTGGTGTTTTACGCCCGTGCAACGCTATATAGGTTATTTACAGTCGATGAACATGAAAAGGATGATAAAATGAACATGAAATGATGATGATAAATGAAATATGGGGATGGGGTGGGAAACAAAGGACCGGTAAATTTTGAAGAACCACAGGAAAAAGGGGAGAGGTGGGTAGGGTCGGAAAATTTAGCCTATGTGGTGCACTACTGGGCGGTCCACAAAGGGGTCTTTTACGTGCATGAAGCGTGGCACTCTCCACACACGTTGGCCCACTATGGTCGGCGGTCAGGGTTTCCGTATTATAGACCTGACAACCCCCGCGGACGAGGGCTACCCTATTCAGCCACCTAGGGTACACACTTGGTCGCTCTGTGGGCTGAGCACCGACCCGACGTCGGAATCCCAAGACCCTTAGTCGCCTCTTACGACAAGCTAGGCTCTGCTGCGGGCCTATTCGCCACCCGGGCCCCGCACGGGACAGCCCATGAGAGACCAACACCCTCACAAAGAATGTCTTTCCTTGAGACAGGACATAAGATTTGGAGAAAGAAATGCAAAGAGGTTCTGGAGTATAATGAGAAGAAAATGATAATAAAAATTACTGGGTATTCAGTTTATTGTTGTAAGTATGCATGATTTGTATTATTACAATTTACATGATTTAGGATCAATGTTATGTGAACTGTCCCTAGGTAGTCAGGAGTGTGCACTTTAGTTATAGCCATTTTGTTATGTGCTGATGACTTAAGGATGAATTATCAATGTCATGACCATACACATATGGTGTAAACACTTATATGATCCAGAACATAGACATTTATCTCCTCTATAAACATTTGATCCTATTGCTTTATTATGGTGCAAGAGATTTCGTTGTTAGCTGGGACACAGTTGTTTCTATTCTATTATATATAATGAAGTTAAATTCAATTTATCATGTTGAAAGTCATAAACAGCATAAATACTTACATGATTTAAACTGCTAAAGGGTATAAACAATAGAACAAGGTTATTTAATACTACTTTTACTTTTTTTAGCATCCATTTGGATCAACAATTAGAGAACAAATTTATGTCTCTACCTTACCACAGGCCTGCTTTGAAATAGTGGAAGAATTGAATGATTCCTTCAAGGAAGGGATTGTGAAGACAACCTTTAAAAAACACAATGACTGCCGGAGTCTTTCAGTGTCTTGCTGGCCTCCATGATGTTACAAACTTACGGACTGTCTTAATGATTTAAATGAGGGCAAAGTGTCGCTCTCAGAATTTAGATTATTAGCAAAAAGACTAAAGGTAAGTTATACTAGTATAATAAACTGTTAACGCAGAGACATGTCTCGCCTGTCGCAACTGGACACAGTATAAAATACAAATGACAACAAAGTTCCAGACAATAAATTTTGCTTCGCCTGACGCGTGTTTCGTCTATTGAAGACTCATCAGAGGCGCTCTACCAAAAATATTGAAAAGTGCCAAACACTGTATGAATATGAAGAGCAAAGAACAGTATAACCAAAAATACCAAACTGGTGAACCAAATTATTACTAAGATATTCAACCTATGTCAGGGGTAGGAAGAACCTTAGGGTTTAGACAATTTTGAAATTAAGACGGATAATTTAAAGCTTTGATGTAATCTCCGACTCAAAAGTGTTGGTGCCGGAGCGGGCTAACCTCGGGGAATTTAAACTCCACCAGCAGTGCTAACCTTCACGTTTGTTCGAAATACAAATGACAACAAAGTTCCAGTATAACCAGTATAACCAGAACCAAAATAAGTCATGGAAAACGCAGGTACAAATTTCTTGTAGTCGATTATACCAAGACTAACTTTGTCATCAATGAGTCTAAGAAAAAGAACAAATTTACAGAAGACCAAATAATCGACATGCTCAACTTTCTTATTGACAACATATTTGTTCAGTTTGGTGGACGTGTTTTTCAGCAAACAATAGGGATTCCAATGGGCACTTATTGTGCACCTTTGCTTGCTGATTTGTTTCTTCATTCATATGAAGCAGACTTCTTGCAATCTCTTCTTGACAAAAAAGACCGAAGACTAGCTCTCTCTTTCAACCTCACGTTCCGTGATATTGATGATGTCCTTTCACTAAACAATTCTCAATTTGGTGACTTTCTCCATATCACATATCCACAGGAGCTTGAGATAAAGGACACAACGAATTCTAGGACGTCTGTTTCATATTTAGATCTACATCTCGAAATTGACTCTATGGGAAGACTTTTAACAAGGCTCTATGACAAACGTGATGACTTCAACTTTCCAATCGTCAACTTCCTCTTCTTGTGTAGCAACATTCCGTCCGCTCCAGCTTATGAAGTTTACGTATCTCAATTGATTCGTTACTCCAGAGCGTGCGGGACTAACATCGATTTCCTTAGCAGAGCGACACGTCTGACGAAAAAATTGCTCACACAGGGTTATGTTGCTCCTCGGTTGCTGTCTTCACTCAAGAAATTTTACGGAACACATCATGCACTTATAGACAAATATGGGATTTCGATCTCTCAGATGAGTGCAGATGTTTGTTTGTCATAGGGTGTTGTTTTGTCTTCCTTTACCGGATTTGACACGCTGAATGGACTATTGGCAACGCGACGGGTGTGCTATAGCAAGCAGGAACTGCTTACTCTTCCGAAGCACCCGAGTTCATTCTTGTCTTGTTCGACTGGAGTTCGCGTTGTTGATTGATATTCAGTTATTTTGTGTTTCCATGTTTTACATGTTGTCTGTTTTTGTCCCGTTCTTGTTGGTGTTTACTGGTTTTGTCTCTGCCCTTTCGGACTTTTGACATTCGAATATCCCATTGGTACCTCTGCTTCTTTTTGAAAAAGCTGCGTTTAATCAGCTGTGCCAATCGCGATTTCAGTTGTTCCGGAGCACCTGAGTTCACTCTTGTTTCGACTGGAGTTCGCGTTGTTGATTGATATTCAGTTGTTTTGTGTTTCCATGTTTTACGTGTTGTCTGTTTTTGTCCCGTTCTTGCTTGTGTTTACTGGTTTATTCTCTGCCCTTTCGGACTTTTGACATTCGGATACCCCATTGGTACCTCTGCTTCTTTCATGTGGAAAAAGGATTTCGGGATTCATCCTAGAAAACTCAGGGTTCTAAACCCTGGGTTTCCGAGGATCTTCGGGATTTAAACCTTCATATTAATATTCACCATGATAGAGTTTATGAGATATCCTCAGCAACTCAAAAATCGCACTATAACACACTCAAAGAAAAATGACAACAAATTAGCAGCGACTCCAAAGTTAGTTAAGATAACGTAACCCTCTCTACGTTTTCCTCCGTGAGGGTTACTATTCCAGCCCATTGACCTCAACGAGTGAGTGAGTGAGTGAGTTGGTGTTTTACGCCCGTGCAACGCTATAAAGGTTATTTACAGGCGATGAACATGAAAAGGATGATAAAATGAACATGAAATGATGATGATAAATGAAAGATGGGGGTGGGACACAAAGGAACGGTAAATTTTGAAGAACCACAGGTATAGGGGAGAGATGGGTAGGGGCGGAAAATTTAGCCTATGTGGTGCACTACTTTGCGGTCCACAAAGGGGTCTTTTACGTGCATGAAGCGTGGCACTCTCCACACACGTTGTCCCACTATGGTCGGCGGTCAGGGTTTCCGTATTATAGACCTGACAACCCCCGCGGACGAGGGCTACCCTATTCAGCCACCTAGGGTACACACTTGGTCGCTCTGTGGGCTGAGCACTGACCCGACGTCAGAATCCCAAGACCCTTAGTCGCCTCTTACGACAAGCTAGGCTCTGCTGCGGGTCACCTCAACGAAACAAAACAATTTTCTTAGTTACACACTTAAATTAATTTGTTTGTATATTTCATACAGAACAATGTGTTTGATGATGAGTTCAATCAAATATGTTAATAAGTTTTCAGATATATCGTAAAAACAATTCATACAGGACAACGTGTTTGATGATGAGTTCAATCAAATATGTTAATAAGGTTTCAGATATATCGTAAAAACATTATTAGACTTTTACACTGATCTTTAACTTCATCAAGTTCAAGATCAGTTCTTTTTGAAAAGTAACCATTAATTATACACTCTTTTAAAATTGATTACATATTCTAAGCATACGATAGAGGATCGTTTCTTTTTTAAATGCGTTTTCGAGCGCTACCAATTGGTTTCGCTGTGCTCCGATGGGATTAATGGGTGGGAATCGACAACTTCACGGAAAGAAACGATGGGAGGGTTACTTTATCGTAACAAGCTGCTCCATTACGTATAACGGGACCAAACCTCCAATGTCTTTATGAGCTCCCGCTGATCCTTGGACAAGAAACTGAACAACTGGACTGCTACCCTCCAATACAGCAACAGCCCGTGACAATTTACAGGTCCCGGACCGATTTGTCTTTGGGGGGTCCCACCCTGCCACCATGCAAAGAGTTCTCACTCCTATCTCTTTTCCTAGTGTGCACAACTCACTAATGGCAACTCGCGGCCGGAGATACGTCCAGCTGCCTCATTTGATGTAACCCTGAAATGGTGTCGGGGAAGGTAAACACTTCTGATAAGTGGGCTATTACGACGTGCCTCCTGATAGTTTTATCTCTTTTGTCGCATTCTTCAAAGGGCAGGGGGTTTGGTAGGGAGGAACATACCGTGGCGTTCTAACTATTTAGCTGGTAGATCACGCTCAGGGATATCTGACACTCCTTCAAACAACTCCTCTGAGGAAGGTCTCTCCTCCTCCTGCTTCAATAGAATACGACTTCTCATGTCATCTAGGGCAAAAGCCAGCATGCTTCTCCATCTGCCAGAGGCTGGGTTTTTCTACTCCCTCCAACTTCTTTTCTCATCAATCCCGTGCGGGGCTCGGGTGGCGAATAGGCCCGCAGCAGAGCCTAGCTTGTCGTAAGAGGCGACTTAGGGTCTTTGGATTCTGACGTCGGGTCAGTGCTCAGCCCACAGAGCGACCAAGTGTGCACCCTAGGAGGCTGAATAGGGTAGCCCTCGTCCGCGGGGGTTGTCAGGTCTATAATACGTAAACCCTGACCGCCGACCATAGTGGGCCAACGTGTGTGAAGAGAGCCACGCTTCATGCACGTAAAAGACCCCTTTGTGGACCGCCAAGTAGTGCATCACATAGGTTAAATTTTCCGCTCTTACCCAACTCTCCCCCTTTTCCTGTGGTTCTTCAAAATTTACCGGTTCATGTTCATCGCCTGTAAATAACCTATATAGCGTTGCATGGGCGTAAAACACCAACACACTCACTCACTCACTATTCTCATCAACCTCTGCCATATTGTCAATTTTCACTTAACTTTCAGATACACTGAAATATAAATAAAATAAAACTATTTTCTTCGCAGGACCATTTACATTCAAATAATTATGCAGAAATAAAAGGAAGTTATTATTAAGCAAAATTATGAAACATACGCACTAGAATCAACGAACAACTATTAATTGGTGTCTATTCATTATAACAGTTTATCATGAATCTTTGTTGTCATCTGTGTGTGTGTTTTATGTTGTTATGTGGTTTGTTTTGTTGATTTTTTGTCTGCCGGTTTCGTCTTTGTCTTAACGGTTTTATGATACTGATTAACCCTTTGGTACACCTTTGCTTCTTTCCTTCTCAAACATTCCAGGAACGTCGAACACATCTCTCCGTCTTGCACAGCCAACTTTTCTCATCTGTAACAATCTGAGGCTTGACTTAAAACATATATTGTTATATTGTTTGTCTAATTTGGCTATTTAGTACTTAAACTTTTTAGGTTGCCATAATAGCCGGTAGGTGACACGCCGGTCTTACCATTTCCCTCATGTGAAGAAATACAAATGACAACAAAGTTCCAGACAATAAAGACATATTGTCACTATAGGAGGAGAGAATTTTCCTTAAAAAATCGGTGCCGTGCGGGGCCCGGGAGGCGAATAGGCCCGCAGCAGCGCTAAGCTTGTCGGTAAAAGTCCACTAAAGAGCGCTCAGAAACCTGACATCGGGGTCAGGCCGCTTTGCCCACAAAGCGACTGAGATGTGTGCCCCAGGTGGTTGAATGGGGCAGCCCTGACATCGAGAGATGCGGGGTCGTCAGGCGATAATGCGGAAAACCTGACCGCAAACCATAGTGGTGCACCGTGTTGGGAAAATGTCACGTTCCTCGCACGTTAAAGAACCCTGCTGCAGGTCTTGGTAAGAGTAGGACCCGTGGGATCCCCATGCAGGAGGCAGAATTTTCCGTCCCTACCCATCACTCCTTTTTCCAGTGGCAGTCAAAACTCTCCTACCCGATTGGCCTTGTGTCCCTATTTCCTCCACTTCATCATCATTTCATGTTCATTGTATCACCATTTTCATGTTCATCTCCCGGATATAGCCGAAATCGTGCTGCTTGGGGGTAAAGCAATAACTAACTAACTAACTAACTTAAAAAATCGGTTTTCCAACGTGCACAATTCTCCTCGCCGACTTGTTTTTATACTATTATTGACATTCTTCAGGAACTCGTTAAGAACATGACATATTATGAATGATTCCTTTGATTATCAGATGTAAAATACTATTTAACCATTCTCCTTTCAACTGAATCAATGATGACCTGCAATGATTTATTGTTCAGAGAAAGCAGTTGTAGAGCCCATACAGCCTCCACGTGAGAAGTGGGGGATATTATCAGGAGAGGCAAGTCATTATTTTCAGTATGAATTTGATTATGTGACATTTCATTTTGTGGCATTAACTCTCTTAGAGTTTTTCTTTCTGCCTACTTTTCAACAAAAGTTACTAAAGTATCTAACTTACTGTTTAAGCCATTAAACGTTTCATTCCATTTCTCCTCCAAAGTACTCTGACTTTGACATTCTTTTTTTAACTCTCCGTCACAAGAAGACTTGTCATCAGTATCTTCATTACCCGACATAAAAACACCATCAGTCTTTAAACTCAAACAAACATGAACTCATTTTTGTCATATTAAAATGGAATAAAAGTAAATTATTAAAAAACAAGCATTCTGAGAGTATTGCAAAACAATACATAGTCCCCTACCGGCCTCATATTTTAGTCACTGGTATCAATTTGAATACCTAAACTTGATCAGTTTATTATATACAAGGAACAATAAAAAAGAGTGGAAAAGAAAATTGCAATGGATTTTCAAATTTCAAGGGCCATAACTCCCATAAAAAATTGTGGACCAGCACTAAACCTAAACTTGATCTGTAACTCATCAAGGCTAACTCACAGACCTTTATCTGTAAGCATGTAGAAAAAAGTGTGGGTAACTAAAATTTTAGTTATTTTTCAAAGTTCAAAGGGCCATAACTCCCATAAAACTTTGTGGACCGGCACGAAACTCAAATTTGATCTGTAACTCATCATGGGTAAATCACATATCAAAAATCAATTCATTATCGATAAGCGTTTAGGAAAAAAGTGCGGAAAACTGATATTTTAGTGAATTTTTAAAGTTCAAAGGCCAATAACTCCCATAAAAATTTGTGTACCGACGGGAAACTCAAACCTGATTTATAACTCATCAAGGTTAACTCACATACCAAAAATCAGTTCATTATCTATAATCGTTTAGAAAAAAAGTGCGGGAAACTGAAATTTAATTAAATTTTCAAAGTTCAAAGGGCCATAACTCCCATAAATATTTGTTGACCAGCAATTCACTTAAACTTGATCTGTAACTCATTAAGGCTAACTCACAGACCATTATTTGTAAGCATTTAGATAAAAAAAGTGTGGGTAACTAAAATTTTAGTAAATTTTCAAAGATCAAAGGGCCATAACTCCCATGAAAATTTGTGGACGGGCATGAAACTCAAACTTGATCTGTAACTTATCATGGTTAAATCACATATCAAAAGTCAGTTCAATATCTAAAGGCGTTTAGAAAAAAATGCGGAAAACTGATATTTTAGTGAATTTTCAAAGTTCATAGGGCCATACCTCGCATAAAACTTTGTGGAACGGCACGAAACTCAAACTTTTTCTGTAGCTCATCATGGTTAACTCACATACCAAAAATCAGTTCATTATCTATAAAGTTTAGAAAAAACGTGGTGAAAACTAAAATTTTATTAAATTTTGAAAGTTCAAAGGGCCATAACTTCCATAAAAATTTGTTGACCAGTACTAAACTTAAACTTAAAAGTCACCAAGGCTAACTCACAGACCATTATCTGTAAGCATGTAGAAAAAAAGTGTGGGTACCTAAACTTTTAGTTAATTTTCAAAGTTCAAAAGGCCATAATTCCCATAAAAATTTGTGGACCGACCGGAAACTCAAACTTGATTTGTAACGCATCAAGGTTAACTCACATACCAAAAATCAGTTCATTATCTATAAGCGTTTAGAAAAAAAAGTGCGGTAAACTGATATTTTAGTGAATTTTCAAAGTTCGACGGGCCATAACTCCCATAAAAATTGGTTTACCGGATCGAAACTCAAAGTTGATCTGCAACTCATTAAGGTTAACTCACATACCAAAAATCAGTTCATTATCTATAAATGTTTAGAAAACAAGAGGCTCCCAAGAGCCTGAATCGCTCACCTGGTCTTGATGTCAACCCTATGAAGATTTTTGTATAGCCAAATGAGCTGAATGTTTATAAGCATGAAAAATCTTTTCTCTATTTGCAATTGCTTTCATTCTCAATAATCAAAAAACACTAAGGGGCTGTCACCCCTATAAGGGGTTATCTGACAACTTTGACCCTATGAAGACTTTTGTAGAGCTTAATGAGCTGAACATTTTAGCAAGCAACAGCTTTTCTCTATCTGCAAAAATTTCATTCTATAGGCAAAATACACTATTTTTCGCCTTTAAGGGGCTGTAACCCCAATAAGGGGTCATCTGACAACTTCGACCCTATGGTGACTTTTGTAGAGCTAAATGAGCTGAACATTTAAGCAAGCAACAGCTTTTCTCTATTTACAATAGTTTTCATTCTATAGGCCAAAAACATGCAAAAACGCTATTTTTCACCTTAAAGGGGCGTTAACCCCTATAAGGGATCATCTGACAACTTCGACCAAATGGAGACTTTTGTAGAACTTTTGATACTGAAGCAGTAGCGTGGCATCAGATTTCATGTATCTCTTATACTTTTTGATTTACAAGCCAAAAACAGTAGTCTGACCCCCCTAGTCTATTTTTAGTAACGGTGGCCATGTTTTTTGACGGATCAAAAATTGAAACACAAGTTTGGTGCAGGACACCCTAAGGATCATTCATACCATACCAAGTTACATTAATTTCTGTTCAGTAGTTTCAGAGAAGATTTTTGAAAAATTGTTAACAGACGACGACGACAGACGACGACGACGGACGCCATGTGATGGTAATAGCTCACCTGGACCTTCGGTCCAGGTGAGCTAAAAAGTGCGGAAAACTGAGGCGTGACAGACAGGCAGACGGACAGAGCGCAAACCTATAGTCCCCTTTGGCTTTCGCCGGTAGAGGACTAAAAAGATCTTGCCAGCAAAAATGTCTGCTTTAAAAAACTATAAACATACCATTATTTCTGTGTCATATTGGTTCATAGACATTGTCTTATCCCTGTAAGTATTACTTGATTGGTGAGTTCAAAAAAGTATGACAGTTTAATTATTTGGGATTTTTGTATCATCATTAATGGTTAGGACGAAGAACTTCACCTTGGCGAACTCCAATATTAGATGTAAATGTTTCCATTAATTCCATAATACTGACGACCACTTTAATGAACCAGTTATCCCGAATATTTGTTAAATGTTGGAATATGTGAGAAACTTAAATTTATTTCCTACTTACATAGCACTATCTTCATCCCCAATATTGATTGGAAATTGGAGAAGGGCCTACCTTTGCTGTTGGGCTAAGGGTAACTTCTTTCTTCACTACTGGCATAACTGGCCTTTTCCTGTTGTCGAAAGGTGGGAATTTTGTAAAAGGTTCTGCCTCTAAATACTTGTTATTTAAATTCTCTTCTCTAATATCTAAAGGCGCTTAGAAAGAAAATTCGGAAAACTGATATTTTAGTGAATTTTCAAAGTTCATAGGGCAACAACTCCCATAAAACTTTGTGGAACAGCTATTACAACGGATCAGTACGAACTTAATCTAATAAGGGAAAATTTAAGAATAGTGAACAAAAGAATGATGGACATGAATGCGGTGGCAGATTATCACCAGGTGATACTCCAAAATAAATTAGTCAGAATAAAAAAGGAAAAGGAGTATGAACAAACTCTGAAGCAAAAATTTTCATACATGTGCAAACATATAAAACATATAAATCTATTTTTTTAAATAAAAAATAAAAGTTATTTTCTGTTAATAAAGACTTATTGGGCGTACAAAATTAAAAAAAAATTATAACAATTAGACTTAAATAATAAAGTTGTTATACATATTACAGGAATACCATTTTGATCCAATAAGAATCATGCTTTTGTACATCTTTTTTACAATTATTGCTAAAATTTTGACGACAAAACATTTCTAAACATTTCTTTATTGGGTTTACAGTATAAATATCGTTTTGAAAATGAGTTTAACAAGACCATAGACCATAGACCTGTAAATTAGAATGGATTTGCAAATTGAAAATCTCAAAATATCTCATGCCAATAAACGAGATTTCATACAAAATAGACAATTTGAAACGTAAAACTTTAAAAAACTATAAAAGATTTTTACATGATTCTTTTTTACGGCCATTTATTAATGTTTTGAGATTTTACATATGTTAAAATTACTTTTATAACCTTTGGCACTTTAATGGAGTATCAAAAGAGCCCCCACTACCGTAGTTCCAATGAAATTACAATATTTTACATTTTTTTGTAAAGTTTTCACTTTAAATTGTCACATAAAGTTTTTCTTTGCAACCGATATGAGGTGCCCGATAGATGAATATACCGTGATTGGAAGGGTTAACACCAAGTCAAGATATCAGAGACACTGGGAGGAAAGACATATACCAACCTCAGGCAGAAAATTTGGAATGTGCCAACACTGGTAAGACGGAAGTCAGATATGGAATCACATATCAAGTTCATTCACGGAGAGAATGATCCTATTATGATCCAGAACATGCTTTTTAAATGTCAGATGAAGATAGTTAAGAGCGGAGGATTCATTGACCCTGGGAATTTCATTTTTAAGGGAAGGGTAGCTAAGAGCTCTGGCTCTTCCACCACCACTGCCACTTCCATTGTAACATTCACCTCAAAACAATTCATCCAAAACTTTCAAAACAGTTGCAACTGAAAGGAATTGAAGAAAAGGGTAGACACATTGACCACAGAGGTGTTTACCCTAAGACAGCAGATGTCGAGCGCCCAGTTCATGTTGGACACCTTAAGGACACACCACCAGGTATTGATAGTATAAGGTTAAAATTGTCAGAATGGCTTTAAAACTTTTAATTTTTAACTAATACAGCCATACACGCAATAAAACAAGTATAAAACAATTGTATTATTTATAGATATATTATTGATAACACATACAATTTACACAGAAATCAGTTCAACAATCCTATATCATGATTTATAATGCACTTTCATTTATTGCAAATATTCTGAAATGGGCAAACCAAACCTTAAATGTTATTTTATAATAAAACTACAGTTTAATTTAAGTTTTATCATATAGTAATTCATTCATATGTTGATACATACACCTGTATGTGTACAGTGCAGAGAATCATACAAGGCAGAAAAAGGATGTTAATTAGTTAGTTAGTTATTGCTTTACTCCCAAGCAGCACGATTTCGGCTGTATCCGGGAGGTGAACATGAAAGTGGTGATTCAATGGACATGAAATGATGATCAAGTGGAGGAAGTGGGGACACAAGGCCAATCGGGTAGGAGAGTTTTGATTGCCACTAGAAAAAGGAGTGATGGGTAGGGAGGGAAAATTCGCTTCCTGCATGGGGATCCTACGGGGCCTACTCTTACCGAGACCTGCAGCAGGGTTCTTTAACGTGCGAGGAACGTGACATTTTACCCAACACGGTGCACCACTATGGTTTGCGGTCAGGTTTTCCGCATTATCGCCTGACGACCCCGAAAATGAAGAGGATGCAGGTGAAAATAAACCAATTGCAAGACTTGGAAACAATTAATACAGAGATGTAGAAAAGTGTCTGTCCTGTCAGTTTGGCTGATAATTTCTCTTGACCATCATTCTTACATTATTGTGAGTAGTTGAATTGCCAAATTTAATTGTGGCTAGGTTGTCAAATTCAGTTGTAGTTGCGGTCGGGCTGTCAAATTCAGTTGTGGTTGTGGTCGGGCAGCCAAATTCAGTTGTAGTTGCGGTTGGGTTGTCAAATTCAGTTGTAGTTGTGGTCGAGCTACCAAATTCAGTTGTTTCTCTCGTTTTATTCTGAAATGTAACATTACAATTCAATACCTTGATTAAAACTTAACTATTTTGTTCACTCAGCATTGTTTTATGACCACTACATATCTGCATCTCTTCATATACGTGTAGATACCAATTCTGGCTTTTATACACATATTCTTTAAAACTTTTATTACCTTACAGTCAGGTGTCCGCACAAGGTTTGATGCTTCATTTCATACACCACAACCTTCAAAATGATTTTTGTGTGCATAATAGATGTATGTAGACCCATATAATTTTAAGGCGCTTAATGGAACAGTGTTAAGACTCATGCTGCGGAAGGAAATTTTTAATCCCACGACTAAAAAATGGGTAGTTGGAAAATGGCGAAATTAAGTAATTAAGTATGAAAAATGACTGGTTTATTGTTCTTTTTTTCAGAAAATTCATCTATAAAGCTTGCATTAATAAAAAAAAACATAATATAATGTTAAGTAAAAAATAAAAAACACAAATGCCGCCAAAGATAACAAGAAGAGCAAAATCACCCCATTATTAATCTACAAAAAAAAAATAAACGACAAAAAGATCAAAAACAAAAGACGGATTTTATTCGTTTTCTTTCTCATCGACTTTTAATTAGTCTTGCCCTACCTCGCTCCTACATAATTATGAGCTGACTGACCAATCGATCGATTGACACACAAAACGAAGAGAAATTAAAAACCGAAAATTTATACACAAACTACAATATATCTTTTACTATAAAAATATTTTTGTTTTCAATATTTATTTACAATAAGGACTTTTCAGTGATTGTATTTAATAAATAGCATGAATATCTAATAGAATTTTAATATATTATCAATAAAAAAAAGTTAAATTGGTAAAAGTGTTCGTTTGAGAGTGTTTTGGTCCCGTTCCTATTTTGTGGTTTTGGATTATACCCGCTTCCTGCCGCACCGATACCAGAGAGAACTACCAGAGAAGATGGTGAACACTTGGATTGTTTTGATAGTGATAATTCGGGAATTACAACAGTTCAAACTCGAGCTCTTCCTATTGTTAAGTTAGATCACCAGAATGAGAGATGTCAGGGATATTATGTCCCATTTGACAATGTTAAAGTGCTTATAAGGGATGGGGATTTGTTGGTCTGTTAAGTTGTGCTGTTTGCTGGAGGCGGAGCTGTTTTGGCAGCAGTACAAGTAGGAAATGAACGTTGTCAACAGGTAAGCCAAAAGTACATGTAAAAATGTTAACCTCCCAGGCGCTACACATACAAACCTATATAAAAGCATAATACATATACGACAATAATATGATGTGAGGAAATGTTTTCAATGCATATAAGTTTTCCTTGTATGTCACGCATGTGCTTAATGACATTGTTTTCCTGTAACTGTGTCTTTGACAAACTGTTGCGATCTGTAATCATGTAATTTTTTGGAAGATGAATACTAGTTTTTTCCTAAAATGTAAATGTAACCGAAATTTAGCGTGTAAATGTTGTAAAGATGCGTGATCTTTTATCAGTTTATATGTCATCTCAGGATTAATTGATTTTGTAGAAAATGTCTGAGGCTGAGACGTCTAAGATGCATGTAACTCTATATGCTGATGAGACGTCTAAGATACATGTAACCCCGAATAGGCCCGCAGCAGAGCCTCGCTTGTCGTAAGAGGCGACTAAGGGTCTTTGTGGACCGCCAAGTAGTGCACCACATAGGCTAAATTTTCCGCCCCTACCCACCTCTCCCCTTTTCCTGTGGATTTTCAAAATTTACCGGTCCTTTGTGTCCCAGCCCACCCCCATATTTCATTTATCATCATCATTTCATGTTCATTGTATCATCCTTTTCATGTTCATCGCCTGTAAATAACCTATATAGCGTTGCACGGGCGTAAAACACCAACTCACTCACTCACTCACTCACTCACTTCAAAATTTACCGGTCCTTTGTGTCCCATCCCACGCCCATACTTCATTTGTCATCATCATCTCATGTTCATTTTATCATCCTTTTCATGTTCATCGCCTGTAAATAACCTATATAGCGTTGCACGGGCGTAAAACACCAACTCACTCACTCACTCACTCACTATAATTAAAACATACTTGGAACAAGTACATATGCCAACTTGTTGAATGAACTATTCATTTTACAATATTCATCTATATAATATTACAGTGTTTTATAACAATAGAATGTCAATGAGAATGTCTTGTTATCAATTTATGAATGTTATTAAGGACCTTAGTATAGGTTATGAACTTATTCAATATCCTTAATTGATACTTTGCAACGTAATGCGATTTAATTTCAAAATTGTCTACATGGAAGTGTAACAACGCACTTTTAATCATATCATATATAGAGATAAAGGAGCCCAAAGAAAAACTCAAGGTTGTCAGGACGATATCACCAATCAGGTCAAGTGAGAAGACAAAGAAGACTGAAAAGAAAAAAACCTAAAGAACAGACCAAGATGCAAACTGAAGGGCCAATTACACCTGGAACCTCCAGCGGGACTACACAAGAAGCTAAACAGCCAGGAGAGAAAGCCAGTGAAGGACGTGAGGAGAACACCGGTCAAGACCAGCTGAGGAATGAACCACCTTGTCACGAGCAGACAGAGACCATCGAAGAAGAGGTACCATCATTGGAAGGAACACCGCTAGAACAGAACCAGCTAGAAGAAACGGTGAGTGAGTGAGTGCTTGATCTGTTCTGGAACCCTGTGACAGCTTGCTGGGTATGCCGCATTCAGTTTGCTCATGAGAAGTCACTGGATTATCACATCAGCCAGGAACACAAACAGGATAGTGCAGGGTGTATATTTGATCAAGAGCGTAGGGAAAACCATTGGGAGCAGTTGATGAATGATGACCAGTTGCTTGGAGTTGAACAGCTTGGAGGAGGTAGTGGATCTAGTCAATATTGTCATGCCTCCAGCCTTGTGTACTCAATTTTTAAAGTTCGATACCGAAGAGAAAAAGAGGGCTCAGGATTTCATTACATACAACAACTTCCTACAACAAGTAGCTCTGTCACCTTACGTATCCACAACTTCTTTTGGCATTCTCTCTCTTCGACACTGGAAAATATTTATAAAAGTTCTCACCAAATTGACTCCAGCTTATCATCTTGCCGTTAAAACCTCAGCAGAAAGGAGAGATCCACTGGGCTTCCTTATTGCCGCTCCACTGGTAGAAGATCCACCCATATACGTTGCAGACGCCCATTTCCATCTTGACAAGTTTCAGTCTAGCGCCGGTTACCCTGGCCTGGCTGAGCTTGACACGATGGAAACGGGCAGATATAAGACACAGATCCATGCTGCAGTAGCAAATTTTTGCTTACCAGAGCTTTTCCTTACAGCGCAGCAGAGATCCGACATGAGGAAGACAGCAGATTTTAGCTTCTCTTATGGAGTTCATCCCCGTTCAGTTCACACTATGTCTGACTACCGTTTGGACAAGGCCATTAAGAGAGTTGCTGAGTTGTTAAAATCAACTAGAGTAGTTGCCGTGGGTGAGTGTGGGCTGGACACCACTGACAGCTCACACCCATCCTACATCCAAAGACAGGTCCATTACTTGGAGGCTCAGCTGAATCTGGCTAAAGAGGCTCGATTGCCAGTTGTCATTCACTGCAGAGGGGACCCAGAACTTCATCATCAACTTTTGGACTCACTCATCAAAATTCTTCCGACAGATCATCCGATCCACTGGTATTGTTTTTTGGCTCCATTTACCTTTTATCATACCATCATCACCAGATTTTCTAACATCATCTTTGGCATCACTCCGTTTATTTTCAACCAAAACAAATCATCTGATGTATGTAAATTTATTAGAGCGGCTGGACTGGACAACTTGGTATTGGAATCTGATTCACCGTGTATCAAATTCAGGTCAACCATGTCATCCCCTTTTGTAGTGAACTTCATAGCCGAGGAAATAGCCAGGGTCCTGAGTGTGACCTTCAGAGAAGTGGCGGCGGTGACCTCAGCCAACGTCAACCGTATTTATAAAGTTTAATGGATACCTTTGTCGTGATCTCTGCTGTGAAATTTTTTTATTTGCCTGTTATGCTTATATCATTATATAGAACTTTTTATTAATTATCTTCTTTGGAGGAAAAATGAAGTTCCTACAACCTTGTTTTCTACAATTATAAATCTCTTCATTGGAGGAAAATGAGTGAGTTGAGTGAGTTGGTGTTTTACGCCCGTGCAACGCTATATAGGTTATTTACAGGCGATGAACATGAAAAGGATGATAAAATGAACATGAAATGATGATGATAAATGAAATATGGAGATGGGGTGGGAAACAAAGGACTGGTAAATTTTGAAGAACCACAGGAAAAAGGGGAGAGGTGGGTAGGGGCGGAAAATTTAGCCTATGTGGTGCACTATGGGCGGTCCACAAAGAGGTCTTTTACGTGCATGAAGCGTGGCACTCTCCACACACGTTGGCCCACTATGGTCGGCAGTCAGGGTTTCCGTATTATAGACCTGACAACCCCCGCGGACGAGGGCTACCCTATTCAGCCACCTAGGGTACACACTTGGTCGCTCTGTGGGCTGAGCACTGACCCGACGTCAGAATCCCAAGACCCTTAGTCGCCTCTTACGACAAGCTAGGCTCTGCTGCGGGCCTATTCGCCACCCAGGCCCCGCACGGGATTCATTGGAGGAAAATGAACCTATAACCTTGTTTTCTACAATTATAAATCTCTTCATTGAAGGACGATGAAGTACCTATAACCTTATTTTCTACAATTATGATTCTCTTCATTGGAGGAAAATGAAGTACATATAACCTGGCTTTCTACAGTTACAATATTGTCTACTGTCACTATAAGTAAGGGGAGAAGTTATAGATTATAGAAATAGCGTATAAAATATATGTATGTTTTAGTACATGTGCATTGTGTGTGCATTTTGTGTTTTTATATGTTTTGCAAAGACTGTGTGTTTTCTACAGCGTCGGTTACCCTGACCTTAGGAAGCATGCAGTCTATTTGCTCGTTAATAGTTTTTATATATTATTCGGCTGCTCTCACTGGGATTTTGCTAGCTGGAGAATAAACACTGGCTAACAGATATTAACCTTCATACTTCTCATGTGCAAACTGGCTTTCCACACAGAACCACCACATTTCATTTAAATCATATTCTACAGATCTACTACCCTACCAAGATATCATACAACAATTATCAGATTTGTTTCCATTGACCCACGGATGAACATCCTTAATGCAGTTCAACAATGAACCATATAACTTTCCAACTCCAATCTGCATCAAATTTATGATGAACTCTTTTTCAATAAAACCGGGAGAAGTGTTGGAGTGCTCCGACATGGGAGGAACATATAATAGCCTGGACCGGAAGTGGACAATGAGGAATGATGGGAAAGGCTGTTACCATTTCGATTCCTAGCAAAGCGGACGTGAATTCAACACTGTGCGCCTTTGGTTGAAATATCGACTCAGTGGACTTTATCTGATTCTTGGATTATGTCAGGTATATTTGGTAACCATTAATTAATCCCTTGCCATAATTTAGGCCCACATAAAACTATAAAACTCTCCAATATAACGCTGAGACCCCTACTTCAGGTGAAAGAAAAAAATTGCATTTAAAATATTTCAGATACATAAACTATGAACGGTACGGTACGATCTTTAATTTACAAGTAATCAAACAAAAGGTGGCGTCACGTCTACGAAAAGAAACCATGATTGAGGACAGTTTAAGGGAAAAATTACAAGAAAGGATGGATGCTGATGTAGAATAACCGCAATTCAAAATCTTTGAAAATTTTTACTTTGAAACGAATCAATTTTATTACATTCAAAATAAAATGGGAAAATTCTAATATAAAAAGTTTGTTTAGGATAACGTGCTTTATCAAAGGAATGTTGTTACCTGTACAGGTGAAGTTCAGTTTCTCTATTGTTTGCTACATAAGTGTTAATCCGAGCTTAAAATGTTATGTAATTAAACAGCTTGACCATTTGATCAACAAACTAGACTTGTTAAGTGGCTATATTTATAAGTAATGATTTATCGGGAACGGTTTATTCTTACAATATCATTATAAGGATCTCTAGGTTTTTTTTTCAACACAATACAATTGTAAAAATATAGAAATATGTGTATAATTGTAAACTGTGGTCTGAAATAATACATTCGGTAACACTCCTTCCACAACTAGCTCACATTGCCATCACTTTGCATCTGTCGTCGTCTGTTAACAATTTTAAAAACACCGAACCAATTAAACTGAAACTTTTCAGGAATAATCTTTGATATATTGCCAACAAACTTTCAACATTTTGAAATGATTCGATAAATACATCCGTACGAAATGTTAAGGCGTAAACCAGCTGGTTTTGACCCTGTTTTCAGCTGTAAACCAAGATTACGCCCCAAATTCAATAGTTACAATATTGTAGTTCATTTGACATATTTGAATGGGCGGAGCTAAAATGCGGTCCCATTGCTCGTAACGAAGCAACGCCGAAAGTGAAATCACACCGGTTGCAATTCATTCCATTTGATGTCAAATTTTGTACGAAAATATTGCTTATAGTGGAAAAATGATAAATGCTGTTAAAATTTATTGACATTTAAAGAAATATACAAGATTTTCGTGAAACTGTTGTCAGTAACTTCGAGTGTTCTCAAGAGAGTTCCTCCTCGTCTTGTTGTTAACGTACAGTATTTTGTCTTAGGTTCTCTCTTGTTGAATTGAACTTTTGTCGATTGAGTTTAACAGTGTGTTTTATATGTATGCTTTGTGCAAGCTTATCAATAGGGGGAAGGTTGGATAAAAAAAAACTAGTTTAACCCCGCCACATTTTACATGTGCCTGTCCTAAGCCAGGAAACTTTGCCAAAGCCTTTGTTTGTCCTTGTCATTCTGTGTTACCTGTTTTATGTCAAGAATTGGGTCTTTCGTTGATGATTTATGGATTGGTTTTGAAACTTTTGTATTGTATGATAAGTCTTGGGCCAATGCAAGACGGCAAGCAGTGACCTATGGTCATGTTGAAGACTGCTTGCTGTTTTCCGTTGTGATTTTTTGAATTGCTGTTTGTTTATGTTTGTTGTGTCGCGTACACTTATTCCACATCTCAATTTCGTCTATTTCAATTTTCGAAGTCTCTTTATCCTAAACTTTATAATGAATTGTATTGAAAATGTGGGTTTACTAGCAAAATAACAGTTACCTTTGGCTTTGAACCAAATTTATTAATGACAACATATTATTCAGAGTATTATTGCTTATTTCGAACCATTTAGAAGCTGTATTAGAATCGGTGAAAGAAATCTAATTTGCTCCATTACGTGTAATGGGAACGCATTGTAGCTCCGCCCAATCAACGATCGATGTCGAAGGAGCTACATTAGTGTAGCTACAAATTCAGGCGTAAATAAGCAGGACGCATAAAACTTTCCTACCCGATTGGCCTTGTGTCCCCATTTCCTCCACTTCATCACCATTTCATGTTCATTGTATCACCATTTTCATGTTCATCTCCCGGAGATAGCCGAAATCGTGCTGCTTGGGAGTAAAGCAATAAATAACCAACTAACTAATTCAATTTTCAGGGTTTTTTTTTAGAGTAGTAAAATTGTTCATCAATGTTGTGCATCTTATTGTTTTTATTCATTTTTTGTTATATATGTAAGTTTAGATGTATTATACATGTGTTGTTTATGTAGATTTTAGTTTTCCTTCAATGTATGGTATATGTTAAAGAAAAGAATATAATAAAATAAAGTTGAAAATTCTGTATTTGCTTACTTATAACTTTGACTATTTTCCAAAGTTGAGACACCCCCCTCCCCCTTTTTTTGAAACAATATCCACATATATGACATACATTGCTATTGTCGGAACTTGAAACTAAAAATTCATTTATATTGATATACAAACAAAAATGGAACAAATTCTTGCATGAACATACAATTTAAAAAAATAAAAACAACCACTCTAAATAAAATGTACAAAATAAAAAAAAAACAAGACTCAAATGAGTTACTCTTTACTTATCCAAAAGTATAATATCGAAGAAATTTGATATACAAAGTAAAATCATGAAACAAATTCTTGCAAGGATATAAATAAAAACAATATATATAAACCAAGACTGAAATGAGATATTCCTTATCCAAAAGAATATTGAATAACTTGGTTAACTATCTCTTTTTATTCAAAAGATTTTTTAAAGTTATGTCCTCGAGTTTTAATTTTGGAGTATGGAGCGACCTTTGAGTGTCTGGTATCACCTCTTCATCATTTACTAAAATCGCACATGGCGATAAATCCTCAAAAGCTGTATTCATCCTATCGTATGAATTATCCTACAAAAATTTAATATGACACATAATATAGAAGCAAAAACATGTGTAACAAAAACAAAATATTTTATACTATGAACAGGTTAAAAATCTATCTTTTAGTCAGACACGCTCTCAATACATCACGTGACCATTTTGTTTATTGTGAAAATCCGCCATACTTAATTGTTGCCAAAAAAAAAGGAAAAAAGAGCTGAAAATGAGGATAATCTAATTGATTGTAGTTGTTTTGGTTTGCCAACATGTATCACTTGCAGAAGAAGTAAATGTAGCAGATTGCTACAGTCCTGATGACCTTAGAATGATGGTAGGTTGTCGAGGAGTCCCGCAGAATTATGCAAATTGTAACTTCGTAAGTGAAGTAGATGAGTCTACGGTGCGGATATATTTAAATAACTCTAAGACCTGGAGCCAAATGTCCAAGTTATACATAAGAGACTATTTTACCATAGTGTTGGAAGAAAGCCAGTTTTTTTCTGTGAAAACAGACCCTCATCTGTGTCGTCCTTACTGACATTGTCCGTAAATGAAAAAGATTGTGAACAGGTATATATTTGAAACAGAAAAGGTTCCGTCATCCGTTGTCGTTTTGTCGGGGCCATCTTGTTGATCTGGTCTTTCCTGTTTGGCCGTATCAACAGTTTCCATTGTTTCTGGTTTCCCTTTACTAATCGTAGCGTGCTGATGTAATGTCTTCACTGTACTGGCATAGCAAAGACCCAGTCAGTTAAACCATGATAGTTTTGTATCGAGCTTCCTGATTGGTCGCTTTTACATTTGTCTAATGCGATTTTAAACTTGTTGCTCATAACAAATGTCCCAGGGGTGAAGTTCATATTTAATATTGTTTCTGGAGTACAGTGTTGAACAGCCAAGGCCCTAAGAGGTGGTTGCCATCTCATTATATCTAGTTATGCATCAACTAATCAGTATTGGTCAAATACCTCTTTATTAGAATACCAAGTCTAATATTCTAAAAAATGGATCTAAAACTTACCTCTTTCCAAGGTACCCACAAAGTAGGAATAAGCATTGGGTCCTGATGTTATGGTCTTCTTCTTTTTGGGCACAATGTTGCCATTTTCAGCCCTCTTTTCTTTTGCCCTTTTGTTGCCAATCCAAACCTAAAACATAAATTTACATATTAACAGAGATGAATATCAAAGGGAAACCTAAAGTTTCAAAACTTTTTCTATGGACAGATAGTGAAAATTTGTATTCAGGTCAACCTATGACTTTGAGACGTACTTTGTATCCTGTTCTTTTAAGCGTTTATGGTTGCAGAAATAATGAAATCTGTCTATCCTGACTGATATAAATTGAGTCGGTCAGCAGTCTTGATGTAACATGTCAGACATTTTGTCAGACCACTGGTCAAAATTGTTAAAATGCATGCAGTCCAGTAAGATTAAGTACATTTCTGGACCAAATGTCGGGTTCGTCGAAAAACATTGCCGTTGTGGCTAAAAAAAGATCATGGGTAAATTGCAGTTTTTTGCAAATAACTCCGAAATGGCTACAGATAGCAAAATTCTGGTGAAGGTGAAAATGAACAGCACCTTAAGTTCTATCCACACTGAAATTTTGAAGAAGATACAACAACCCATGTAGGAGTTATTGCCCTTTTTCTTGATTTTTTATGATTTTGTTTTCAATATCTTAAAAACTATGCAACATATTTTAAAGATTTAAGTTGCATATTGTAAAGCACATCATGATCTACAAAATTTGTAACAAGGTAAACATTGTAGGACCATTCTTCTAGGATTTATTCCCCTTACAACTTTGAATTTGACCATTTTCACAGCTTTTACTCATAACATTTAAAACGTTTACTCCTCTGACACCTGAAGTCCAATTAGACACAAACTTGGTATACGGTAGTTGTTAATTAGCATTAAATGTATAGAACTGATGTTGGGATTTTTGATTGGTTGTTAAACATGGCTGTCATGGCTAAAAATAGAACAAAGGGGTATATCGCTATTTTTTTGGCTAATAAGTTATTCTGCTTTTAAAAGGACCAACGTTGAATAGTGATTGCCAAATAGCCTATAGTTCAGGCACATAAGTCAGGTTAGCGATTCAAGCTCCTGGGAGCCTCTTGTTCCAGTGGCAGTCAAAACTTCTAGTCGATTGTCCACATTTCCTCCACTTCATCATCATTTCATGTTCATTGTATCACCACTTTCACGTTCATCTCCCGGATATAGCCGAAATCGTGCTGCTTGGGAGTAAAGCAATAACTAACTAACTAACAGAATATATTATCTAAATAAGCAAGTCTGAGCAAACCTAGCATTACTTCTGTTTATTTCATAATTTAGAAATGGTGTCAATCAAATGTGGATCCTGAAGAATTCGAAAGAACTCATGGAGATTCTTAACTCTAAATCAGTTTCATCTTGTAACAGCATCAAAACATTCGATTTCTCCACACTTTACACTTCTATTCCACATGAACAACTGAAATCGCGATTGGCACAGCTGATTAAACGCAGCTTTTTCAAAAAGAATGGAAAACGCAGTTACAAATTTCTTGTAGTCGATTATACAAAGACTTACTTTGTCATTAATGAGTCTAAGAAAAAGAACAAATTTACAGAAGACCAAATAATCGACATGCTCAACTTTCTTATTGACAACATATTTGTTCAGTTTGGTGGACGTGTTTTTCAGCAAACAATAGGGATTCCAATGGGCACTAATTGTGCACCTTTGCTTGCTGATTTGTTTCTTCATTCATATGAAGCAGACTTCTTGCAATCTCTTCTAGACAAAAAAGACCGTAGACTAGCTCTCTCTTTCAACCTCACGTTCCGTTATATTGATGATGTCCTTTCACTAAACAATTCTCGATTTGGTGACGTTCTCCATCTCATATATCCACAGGAGCTTGAGATAAAGGACAACGGATTCTAGGAAGTCTGCTTCATATTTAGATCTACATCTCGAAATTGACTCTCAAGGAAGACTTTCAACAAGGCTCTATGACAAACGTGATGATTTCAACTTTCCAATCGTCAACTTCCCCTTCTTGTGTAGCAACATTCCGTCCGCTCCAGCTTATGGAGTTTACGTATCTCAATTGATACGTTACTCCAGAGCGTGTGGGACTCGCATCGATTTCCTTACCAGAGCGACACGTCTGACACAAAAATTGCTCACACAGGGTTATGTTGCTCCTCGATTGCTGTCTTCACTCAAGAAATTTTACGGAAGACATCATGCACTTGTAGACAAATATGGGATTTCGATCTCTCAGATGAGTGCAGATATTAGTTTGTCATAGGGTGTTGATTTGTCTTCCTTTACCGGATTTGACACGCTGAATGGACTATTGGCAACGCGACGGGTGTGCTATAGCAAGCAGGAACTGCTTACTCTTCCGGAGCACCTGAGTTCACTCTTGTTTCGACTGGAGTTCGCGTTGTTGATTGATATTCAGTTGTTGTGTGTTTTCATGTTTTACATGTTGTCTGTGTTTGTCCTGTTCTTGTTGGTGTTCACTGGTTTTGTCTCTGCTCTTTCGGACTTTTGACATTCGGATACCCCATTGGTACCTCTGCTTCTTATATACTTAACACGATGTAGGCACGACATAACATGAAAAATTCACAGCAAGTCACATCGAATTTGTATTAAACAACCCGTCTCTTTTCGGCCCATAAAATGTCGTCCCTGCGCCCCGACACAAAGTCATTCCAAATTTTGAGTCAGAAAAGGTCATTTGAAGAATGATCTGAAGGACGGACGGACGGAGTGACCCGACTCCTAGACCTGCTTTCGCCTTTTGCGACGCAGTTAAAAATATAGTTTTTATTATAATCACATTCAATTCCCCTTTATAACAAAGTGCAAGTTAAAGGGCACCTGACACTTCATTTTATTTTTTTAGGAATGTATCATAATTAGATTTCAGAGTTAGTATCAGATCATCCAATATGACAACTCGCAAGCAATGTACCGATGATTGTACAGTTTGTGTAGGAAATTTACTATTTTACGGAAAGTGTCGAGAGTTTCCGATATTTAATTAGATCAATTGAAAATTTTAGTGTGACGTCACGTGTGCTATCAGCTGTTCGCCATTTGCAAAGATTTTCATATAAACAAAGAGATAATTCTGAAATTATAATGGATTTAGACGGTGTAGAACAAGATGAAGAAATTGTCGTACCAGCCTTTGACAGTATTCAACCGTACCAGTTTGAACCGATCGCTGGATCTTGGAAGAAAGACGGGAATGTACAAGAATCTGATGAAAGTTCAGACCATGATGAAGCCGACGACATGAGCTCGGTTTCTGGCGAACAAGCTAAAGTTCGAACTGATAATTTAGCATGGTATATATGTTCAATCCTGAAGTAGTTAGGATGGATTCTTTTATTCGAGTCATTTCAATAACATTATACGCTGAACATTGCACATTTTCAATGTGAGATTTCACATTGTTCAACTTTGATTTTGTTTCTAAATATACTTTTTTTACAAGTTCACAACGTTGAAAAAAGTCAGATATTATCAACATTTTTACAGTTTAAATTAAAAAAAATAGAAAAGTAACTCAGTTTTATACAGTTCAAATGTGGATTAAGACCATGTGACAACAACCTAATGGGGCGAAGATATCATGGGGCGAAAGGACAATCAATTACGGACATGGCCGAGTAATGTTCCGACTTCTAATTTTTGTTATTAAATAAATTTATTTTTTTATAGACCACCAAAAAAGAAAAATCAGTAAAATTTTATATTTCGAAAAAATATATTGGACACAATTTTAAAAATCGAACAAAAAAGTAAACAACATCATGATTACGCAATTTTTGTTGACAAGTGGCGGGAACAAAATAACAGATAACAGATCCAGAGAGAAAACTCATGAAGATCTTTAGGTGTTTGCTAGCCTTTGGCTTGTTAAATGTAGTGATGTGTAAAGTGTTCCTGATGGATCAGAAGACATGTGACGTAAATGAAAATGAAAAGTACAACCCAGTTGAGCTGAGAAGCAGCTTTAGAGGAACTGGGCAGTATATGTACGTATGAGCAGAGATGTACATGTATCTTCATAAACAACCAAAACATTAAACTACAACAAAGTTCCAGATTAAAGTAAACTTTTTGAATTGCTGTTTATGTTTGTTGTGTCGCGTACACTTATTCAACATCTCTATATCGTCTATTAAAAAGTATTGGGTTGGAATTTACCATTATTTATGATTTTGCTACACTTCTAAAACTTTGCAAATCATAAAGTTCAGGATTATAATGTAAAATGTATATGTACATGCCTCTGACTGTTGTTCCTGTGCTTATTTCCATGACTGAATTATACTTGTTGGTTTTGAGTATTTTCATGAAATATACTTTTAGTATTGGGCTTCCCAATTAACATTTTAAGTAAATCATGCCACTGATAAACTTCTTGAAATGTTGATACATAGCATATCCAAATTAACTGTATCATGATGTGTATTGTACCTGTTTTTGAATTATTTTTGTTATTTAGATACATGAATGAGGGACTTGAGACTGTTGAAAAGTTGACGATGAATAGGTTAACAGAAAGATCTTTCATAACTATCCCTGAGGAAACAACTTTGAAGAGGGTCTACTTGGGAGAAGGAAGCTGCGATATGGTCCACAACCCACCTACTGTCCATGTCTTTGTAAATGGCGAGAAATGTGTAAGATTTTTCTTTTTGGATTTTTAATTCATTTACATGTACATTTGAACTTTCGTAGGTAATATGAAAACAAAAAGAACAAAGTATAATATTAATTGTAATAATACTAGTGAATTAAAAGTGTTATTTCAACATGTACTTAGGTCTGACCTCCAAGACCTGCTTTAATAAAGTTATAAGTTTATAAGTTTAATAAATGTTTTTGTTTTTTAGATGTCCGATTCAGAACAGTCTACTATTTCTAGCACTACATACACTACTCCACCTCCTCAAGAAGGGTCATCTCATAGTATTGGGGGTCAGACTTCACTGGAACCTGCTCGGAGTTCACCTCAAACGTCACTGGAACCTGATCAGAGTTCACCTCTGACTTCACAGGAACCCCTGTCAACTGAATCTGCTGATCCAGGACTAACCCAGGAGACTGAGAAGGTAGTGTGTTGACCATTTCTTTGCAGAAGTCAACCCTAAAATATTGTTTACTTCCTTAAAACAGCTTATACTAAAAGGTGTAAATGTATTATTTTGCTAATTGTGATTTTTTTTCTACATGTTCTAGTTGATAACAAAGTTTTAATTACATGTAATATGAAATATTTGATTCTATTTCACTAATTATTATATCATTGGAAAAAAAAAGGAATATATTTTATTCATTTCAGAATGATGATACAACTCCATGGATAGTTACTACAGCATTAACCATAGCAGGTACATGTATAACCCAAAACAACGTCTCGCATGTTTATTATAACTTAAATAAATATAGTATGTGGTCATTTCTAGTATTTTGTTGTTTACTTGTTATTTTTATTATTTTTTTTTTCATTTATATAAAGTTAAAAGTTAAGAAACTTAAAGCTAAATATTATCCATTAACTGAAAGGGGTCATGAAATGGCAATATTATAAATAATTGTGTAATTAAAGTTCTTGTTTGATTTACAGTGACATTCTTTTTTGGAGTATGTTTTTGTTGCAAGTGTATAAGGGGTGGTAGGAATCACAAACAAGAAGATAAATTACCTATGTATAGAAGAGGTTACAGTAAATTTTCATTAGATTAATAAAATAAAAGCTTTTTTTTATTCTCCTTTCAGTTTTTGGAACTTTGGTAGCTGGAACTTTAATCAAATATTTTAAAAGAAAAAGAAATTCAAACTCAGATTCGGAAAATAACACACGCGAAAATGAAAGAGATGAGGATATTTTATATGTTAGAACAAAGAAAAGACAAGACTTTTCTAATGAGTTTGAAACAACTGAATTTTAACTTTTTTTAGAAAATTTACAACTAGTTGTTATCAGTTGTATTGGGTTTTATTATGCTGTTGGAAGAGAGGAAAGAAACATTCGACAAATGATTCAATTTATTCAAAATATTCGACATGCTGTTCATCACCTACCACCCCTTCACCATCAACAACCTAATCCAAATGAACCAGTACACCAACCTGCACAACCTCCAAACGAACCACAAGAACAGAACCCACCTCCCCTTCGAAGAAGTCAACGAATTAGGAAATCTACTCAACGCCTAAACTTGTGACATTTACTATATACCTTTCTTGAAGAATTTCCATACACGTTTTCCTCAACATCCCACTAAACTCTGTCTTCATTGTATCACAAAGCAGAATTACCTGTCTCAGCAGGTAAGCAGAATTCTCCTTAAGCATTGTTTTTGAAATTTCTTTGTTGTGCATTAAAAAATGGTAAATGGAATATACATCTTGGACTTGTCCATTAAAGTCTATATATAAAAATAAAACTTTTCTGCAATGTTGCAGCTCCATAATTGCACCCTCCGAGCACAAATCACACCTTGAAAAAAGATTGTGGTCTATTTCTTCTGTTTGATAATATAAGCTTAGCATCTTCATATCTGAACTTGCCATGTTTCTTGTTTGGTTGTACTAGAAGTTAGTGAAATCGAAACATGATTTTAAATGTACATATATTATTAATGCTAAATGATGAGAAAAAAAATGGTAGGTAGTCTTTGTATTTTATCTTTAGTTTAGGGTTATGCAAACTTTTTTCAGTCATTATAAAGAAAAAGTGTTAGGGTTTAAAATGTTACTTAATAGTATATCACCTTTACCCTAGTTTCACATTTGATTAAATATGATTAATTTTAATGAGGAGTAAACTTTGAAATATTTAGATTTAAAACTTTTGATTTTTTTAAGAACTTAGGGGGCTTTTTTCTTTTCTCTTATTACATTATATAACTGTAAAGGAATAAATCTCAATTCTCAAATCTTCTTTCGTTTTATTATTTTTGGATTTAACTCCTCCTCATTTACATTTCAAAAATTTTGTGATAGCTCTATAATCCAAATCTTATCCATGATTAAAAACGGAAATCTGAATTATTATTATAAAAAATCACTGGTTGTAAAATTGTCATTGAAAAATGTGTGTCTAATTTATATAACTATATCCTAATCACAAATCTTTGTAATCTTTGCCTCATATGGGGTCCTTTAATTGAAATATTTATCCTTGGACATTATGTTTTGTTGTTATGTAAATAGTATTAGTGCTTTTTTGTCAAACATGTTTAGTATATAGTTTTTAACAAAATCATTAAAATAAACATCCTAAATTCTGTTTTACTTTTTTAATCTGTTTTCATTTAAGATTTTGATTTTTATTATTTGATACTGATATGTCCTTCAGCAATCTTACCATTTTCTAATGCCAGAAAAATTCTAAACAAAATTAAGTTTTAACACTAAATTTAAATATTGAATCCTTGTGTATAATAATTTGTTTTTATGTAAATAATATTGACACTTTTTGTTATGTCAATGATTTTCTGACCAGATAGGTTATCAAATTAATATATTGTTGCAAGATATATTGTTTTGTTTGTTTTTTATATCCTAAAAGTGAAAATTGTTATACATTTTAGGTTGATATTTTATATAGTTTTTTATGAGTTTTTTATGAAAAACACAGGCAGGGATTTTTATAAGGATTCAAAAGAAAAAAAGATTTTGAAAATCGGACCACAAATAAAAAAGTCAATTTTTGGGGTATGGCCCCTTTTTTTACCCTCTATAGCAATGTAACGGTGCAATTTTTATCAAAACCATTGACACATTTAGTTGACAGAATTTAATAATGAATTCAATAAAAAAAGAATTTTCAAAATTGAATGAATAATAAACATTCTATAACAGTTTTGTCAATACACCCATTTTAGCCCCTTTTGACCCTTTTTTCTAAAACAGCAGGGGTCACAAGCCCCAAATTAAATACCAACGTGCCTTTACTGGATATAATCATCATATTTAAACTTCATAACAATTGGCTGGCCCGCTATAACTTTATTTTTAGTATATAACTATATGCCTAAACAGACTTTGAAAAATGGCGTTTTTGGCCCCTTCAACCCCTAATTTCTCAAAAACGGTTAGAGATATTTCAAATCTGATTGAAAAACACAGGCAGGGATTTTTATAAGGATTATAATGAAAAAAAGATTTTGAAAATCGGACCACAAATAAAAAAGTCAATTTTTTGGGTGTGGCCCCTTTTTGACCCACTATAGCAATGTAACGGTGCAATTTCTATCAAAACCATTAACACATTTAGTTGACAGAATTTAATGATGAATTCAATAAAAAAAGATTTTTAAAAATTGAATGAATAATAAACATTCTACAACAGTTTTGTCAATACATCCGATTTAGCCCCTGTTGGCCCTTTTTTCTAAAACAGTAGGGGCCACAAACCCCAAATACAATACCAACCTTCCTTAGGTGGTTACAAACATCATTTCCAAATTTCATATCAATCGGTCAATATTTACTCAAGTTATCACACGGAAACCAAATGTCCACAGACGACGACGACGACGCCGACAACGACATCGCCATAACATTATACGATCGCAAAAATTTTGCGGTCGTATAAAAAGTGTTATAGATCTTTATTTTTCCTTATAAATGAAAACACTACCTCTGAAATAAACTTTCATGAAACAAGAAAATGGCGAAATTATCACTTGAACATCAAAACTATGGGCTTTAGCATAGCATTTTTTTTTTTCAAATTAGATTATATTTATTTAAATATTTATGCAGAGATTAAACACCTTTATATCACAAATTCCATTCCAAGAATGAGGATATTCATTTCTGATGTTTTGATTTGTCATGTTTGTGTTAATTATTTTAAAATCTGTCATAATAATCATTAATTAATATACGACTGAAAATTTTCTATAACTTAAATGTTACACTTTATTCATCATATATCAATTTATTATAAGTACTTTAATTAACGATAATTAGTTAAAATTTCTGTCAATTAATTCACAGTTAAGATTGTCACAGGTACATGTGAATTAAAGAAGGCCTATCATTATCTAACAGGTGTATGATAATAAATATCAGGTGTCTGTGTAATGTCATTTCAGATAAACAGGATGTGTCTCCATCAGTAGGCAATTAACAAGGTGTTTAAAAATTTAATAAACTATATCTTCTTCAAATGCATAAATTGACACTGTGTAACACATGCCTAATAATATGCTAAAAAATTGCTCAAGATATGTTCAGTGTCAATTTAAAGTTGCTTTATAATAATAAAATGACATTAAAAACATTTATTTTAATATTTGTATATTTTATCAGCTTCAGCATTTGGTCAGTAAACAAAATATGTTTGTGCACACGCTATTAAAAAAATTAAGACAAAAAATGCTTTTCCCTAAGCTTATGAAAATAAGTACACTAAAGAATAAAGCAAAAAGATGTTGTTTTTTAAAGATTTTTTTTAACATCAAATTCAATATTTGATATTATTCATGTTGGACCCTACATTTAGAAAACAAGTTAAGTAATTAATATCCCTGCATGATTCATTTTCTTGATTAAAGTTTTATTTAAATTAAAAAAAAAACAACCACAAAAAGAGTGACTGTGAACAAAAAATATTATATATGATTTAAATATATTATATTAAAAGTATTTTTATAAGAAAGTTAAAAGTCAAACTTGTAATTACTCTCAATCATTGTAATATACAGGTCTATGTCTCAATCATAAATTATTTATCAAACTTTTGAATAAATAATATCATTAAATAAAATAAAACAAAAAAATAATAATTTGATGAATCAATTTAAAAAAAAATCTTAATTATACCTGGGCTGTCAATCAGATAAGAATACACATCCCCCCACTGAAGATCTGGCCATTTACAAGGGTCATTCTGCCAAACACCTGCTGGAAGCTTGTATGGACACTCTTTACAACTGATTAAAGTCAATTTACACTGATAACGACTCAAAGCCTCGCAACTTAAACATTCTTGATAACCGTAGGACATTCTAATCAATTAATTAACACAAGATAAAGATCGAAAATACAGGTAATCCCCTTAATTATCCAGTATATATACCCTACTCACCTGTTACATCCAATGGTATCTAAGGCATGGCTTCACCCCTCCAATATGGCGGATAGTGTAACTAACCGGAAGTGACATCGTGTCGAAAGTATGTATAAATTAATCTTCCTGAAAACGTTTATACATTTATAATTTATTCATTGCGAACCTTATTTGACGAAAAATGTGACGTCAGAATAAACATGTTAAATTTTCTGTCTAAGAATCGACCTTGATGGAATATATTGATGTTTATGTTTGAGGTAAACATATATGTAAAACCTTACGTTAAAAGTTCTATATCTTGTTAAGAAGGACTTTATTATGCACGGCTAATTTTATAAGATCTTTTTGTGATTTTCAATTGATCTGCATGTGGGTTCAAATGCCGTTAATTTTGGTACTATTACATTCACAGCATATTTCGAGGAGTTATCCCCCCTAGTGCATTGATCACTGAGGTCGAAAAACCACGCGAAAAGCAAAAGTAATTAAACAAATTAATCTTCCTGAAAACGTTTATACATTTATAATTTTTTCATTGCGAACCTTATTTGACGAAAAATGTGACGTCAGAATAAATTATGATAATTGCAAACAAGAAGGCGAGTTTTCTATCTAAGAATCGACCTTGATGGAATATTTTGATGTTTATGTTTGATATAAACATAGATGTAAAACCTTACGTTAAAAGGTCTACATCTTGTTAAGAAGGACATTACTATGCACGGCCAATTTTATTAGATCTCTTTGTGATTTTCATTTGATCTGCTTGTCGGTTCAAATGCCGTTAATTTTAGTACTATTACTTTCACAGCATATTTCAAGGAGTTATCCACCCTAGTGCATTGATCACTGATGTCGAAAAACTACGCGAAAAGCAAAAGTATTTAAAAATAATTTCCTGAAAAGGTTTATATATTCCTTATTTATTCATTGCGACCCTTATTTGACGAAAAATGTGACGTCATAATAAATTAAGTCGGAAATGTACTGATGTTGGGACAAGTTGAGCATTAGCTACAATAATGTAGCTTCTTAGGCATCTTTTATTAGGCGGAGCTACAATGCGGTCCCATTGCCCGTAATGGAGCAAATCGAATTATTTTCTCCAACTCCATCAAAGCTTCAAAATGGTTCGAAAATACCAATATCACTCTGAATAACACTGTATTAATAAAACATTATTAATGTGTTAGAAAACCAACATTTTCAACATTCTGATCCTGAACTTCATTATAAAGTTCAGGATCTAGATCCTTTAAAAATGACTTTTTCACGAACATCTTTTATACTGCGTTAAATGTCGGAAAATTTAAACTGAATTCGTCATTAAAATAATATAAAAGATATTTTAAAACCAAATATGACATCTAATTGATTGAATTGCGCCTGGTGTGATTTCGCTTTCGGCGTTGCTCCGTTAGGAGTAATGGGACCGCATTGTAGCTACGCCTAATCAAAGATGTCTAAGAAGCTACATTATTGTAGCTAGTTCAGCTTGTGGCTGCCATTCCGGCGAATGCATAAATTATAATTAGTAACCATATTTGGATTGCCATTATCTTTCCTATGTTGATACTTATTCCAATGACAAAGTTTTCTAACATGCCCGCCTTCTCTGACATAGCAAAAAATACAAAGGCACTAATGGATTGGTTACTTAAATTTGTGGTTAATTTTCGTTTCCTTATTTTACACTTTCCACATCTCATTATTTTATAAACTGTAAAAACGAATCATGTGACGTCAGTTTAAAGTAAGTTATAATGTTGTTACAAATTGATTTTTAAGAGGGCTTAACAAAATGAATCATTCTACTAATGTGGTGAACACAAATTGCGTTGTTTGCATAGTGTTGCTCATTACTCATTCAGATATTTCCAATTTTAATTCTCACTTCTTACAATTAAGCATGGACCATATTTGACGAAAAATGTGACGTCAGTCTAAATTATGATAATTCAAACATGAAGGCCACACGTTGTATTCTCAGGTATGACTGATTCGTTTTAGTCATTTTCTCTGGACAATGAGATTGATCATTCAAGTTCGGTAGTTTTGTAATTACCTTTATTTACTATCTAAGAATCGATCTTGACGGAATATATTGATGTTTATGTTTGATATTACTATTAGAAAGCGATGTGGTGTTACACTGCTGTTTTACCGCCTCGATTTGTATTTTATGTTGTTTAATTTATATACTGGCTCACTCGCTTGGCATGAGGGTTACCAGGATCTCCATGGGCAGTAGTGGTAAAGACTCAACTATAAAACAAGCAAGATGTAGTGCCAAAGACGGAATGACGAACACTTCCGTGCTCAGATATTTATAGCAGGGCAACTAATCATTCCGGTCTTTGCCACATACTACATCCATGCCAACTTCAAGGTGAAACCCGAGTTACTCCGATTGTTTGTATAAAGGCTCAAAAAAGGATTCCATAAATAATGTCCAAAACAAACTCTTTAGAAATATTAAAGAAATACCCTAATTTATCCTTCGAGGGGAGGGAATGTTCCGAAAATAATGCCACGTCAACCAATTGCTGACTGGACAAAAATCGCCAAATGCTACAACTTAAAATCCCTTAATAAATTTCCTATTTTACTTGGCAACACTTGGCCTCTGATTCAAATCAGCTTTAATAACTACAAAAAAATTATAACAGTGTAAGTGACCTGATATTTTAAGGGTACAAATGAATTAACCTCTATTGTAATATACCCCTCGAACTTCTATTGTTTGGCTCCCGTCAAACGGAAGTAAACTTTACCAAGCCGTCCAAATAATAGACAAGTGGGACAAATAATATTACGCAACCTTAAAAATTCTTAAAACTCAAAATCAGATAAAGTATTGTATGCTGAATGCCACTTGTTAATTGATAAGACACATCGTTGACCAAATACGAGGAGAAAATATATGTAAACATAAAATCTGTTCATATAATGTATTTTTATTTATTACCAGATGTGTTTATTTTTTTCTTATTTTATTTTACGTGTAAATACCCGTTTTCTGTGTGTATCAGCAATTTATTTTGTTTGTTGTGTGTATCAGAATCAACCTTAGTTGTTGTTTTGATTATTTTTCTTTTTCTTATTTGTTCTATCCTGTTTCTTTTTGTCTTCCCATTGGTCACCGATGCATCATCATCAAACAACAGTTAAGCAAACAACGAACGATGAAAACAACAAAGAAAAAAATTGAATGAAGTAAAGAAAAACTGATTAAGGGAAATTTAACTCAGGTTAGAAAGAACAAGAGGGAGTGATTAAACATTAACTAACAAAACAATTTCTTATCAGCTTGTAACTATGGATCTACACCTCGAGTAACTACTCGTATCCATACACACCTCAAGCCAATGAAAGAAATTCAAATAAACACATCCAATATATAGAAAGACAATCCTATTAGAACTATGAGTGTATACTAAAATTGAGGAGTCACTCGGTAGCAAGATATGGTAGGCAAATGAATATTGCGACCCCCCCAAAAAAATATAAGTATATGTTGTTTCTTTTTATATTTTTTTTATGACAATGATATGATAGATGAATGCAAGAGACATATAACATTAAAACATGTAAAACAAAATCGCAAACTGGTGACTAATAAAGATAGATGAAGCGGAATTGAAAAGAAAGTTCATGTTTAAAAAATAAAATAATAATAAATTAAGAAAAATATTGCCTACATCTAGCTTGGCTATCTTTAAAAAATACTCATAATAATCAACATAAACAAATAAATGACGAGGCAACTGATTGAAGTCCAGGTTTTCCCTAAAGGCTAGTTGCGCCACATACTCGAAGAAAAGAGTGTCCTCTTTAAATTGGAAGAATCCCGAACTGACCAAAAAATGCATTCCCCATAGATAGTCAATGGAGGAGTCCCCGGTGACTAACTTCCTCCAGATGGTTATACAATCCATGGGTAATCTAAAAAAAAAATAATGAAAATAAGAAAAATAATAAATTTTAAAAATAACATATCAATGTCTCTTTTGGAGATGTGATGAAGGAATGATGATACATGAATGTTGATCCCGTTCACCAAAAATGGGTAACCTTTTAACACAACATAATTCAACAGTCATGACAGGATTTCTCCCTCGAAATTGTCCGCGAAAGGTCCGCCTTTCTGCTTCATAGAAAGTCATGTAGTTGTTGCGGCGTTGCAATGTCTTCCTTCCTTTTCTTTCCAAGTTTTTGGTTAAACAATTCCTGAACCTTTTTTTCGGGGCTTTAGGAAGTTTCATCGGCCCTAAAGTCTTAGCATTCCCAATAGCCTCGATCATTTTCTTATGGTATAAAATGTTTTCGTCTTAAACTGTTATTTCTCCTGATGTCCATGCGTATCCCTGTGGTTGGTTCTGCATTTCGATATCTTCAATTATCAATGGCTTTGAACTTTTTGAATATTCCAATAAACGAAAATGGGAATCTCGACACTCTTGAATTTCTTTTTCTAGTTCCAGGGTAGAAATGCTTTCTTGCGACATAAAATCCTTCTCGATGATATGAGAAATAAAGTAAGTTGTGATAGTTATTAAATGCTTACTGTAACTATAACGAAAGTGGTATGACTACAACATCTAAGCAACATGCAAACATATAAAAATAATCAATTTAGTCTATTCAAAAGTTAATAGCGCTTTAAATAATAAATAGACCGACAAGATCAATGCAGAAATTTAACGCGAATATATTGACAGAATTTATTAATTAAAAATCAGAATTTACATAAGATCGATTTACCTATTTAATTTAAATTATTCTATGTATCTGGTATTGCTGAGTAATTCATTTTATAACGGTGCACTTCGCACTACCAGGTAATTTGAGTGTCCCAAAGCGTGATATTTTTTGCTGTACACCTAGGAATTTTTTTTTTCGAACCCCGGCTTTTTGCAAAATTTTCTTCATTTCGGAATTCGGGAATTTTTTTTTTCATCTTTCCTACCCCAATTTTATTTTTCTGTCTCCTCCCAACTTTTTTTATCTTACCCTCCCAATTTTTTCATTTTTCCATTTTTTTCATTTTCCCAGTGTTCATATATTTTTTTTTTGGAGGGGGGTTATAGTTGTGGGGATATGTGTGTTACATGTTCCCTATCAGGCGTTTTTCGGGGTTGGCTCATTTCATCATTGTCAAGAGCATATTGACGCATATGGTCTCCGATGTCGTTTCTCGATAAATTGGGTATTTTTATACGACCGCAAAATATTTGCGGACTTATAATGGTATGATGCTGTCGTCGTCTGTGTCCACGCCTGCGTCGTCTGTTGACTTTAGTGTTCCCACAATAACTTTAGTTCTTGTTATCCAATTGCTATGAAATTTTACAATGATGTTCCCTACCATAAAAGGATGAATGTGATTGATTTTACGGGTTCCTTTTCTTTTATTTGTTTCGAAATTAGGGGCCGAAAAGGGTCACAAAATTCAAATATTTTATTTGTTTCAACCATAACTTTGGTCCTAGTTGGCCTTTTGCTGTGAAATTTGTCAAGAATGATTCTTACAATAACATAATGATTTTGATGAATTTTTGCGCCCCCCTCCCATTTTCCCCGTTATGTAACTAGGGGCCCAAAGTGGCCATATCGAGATTTATTTATTTGAGGTCCGATTTTGAATTTTTTTTGCATATTTGTTCTTGTCAAATAGCGGATATATAATTTATATTATTTTTTGCAAACCCCCCTTTCGTCCCTATTAGGTTATTAGGGGCCAAAAGGGATCAAAATCAAAACTTGTTTACTTGTGATCCGATTTTTGATTTTTTTTCTGGTTCAATTTTTATTAGCTCACCTGGCCAAAGGCCATGTGAGCTTATGCCATCACTATGCGTCCGTCGTCGTCTGTCGTCGTCCGTCGTCGTCCGTCGTCGTCTGTCGTCCGTTAACAATTTCAAAAATCTTCTCCTCTAAAACCACAGAACCAATTTAACAGAAACTTGGCAGGAATGATATATGACATGTTGGCAACAAACGATCCTCATTTTGAAATGCTTTGATAAAAAACATGGCCGCCGTTGCTAAAAATAGAACATAGGGGTAAAATGCAGTTTTTTGCAAATAACTCAAAAACGGCTACAGATATCAAAATTCTGGCATAGGGTAAAAGTGATCAGCACCTCAAGATCTACCTACCCTGAAATTTTGAAGAAAATCCAACCACCCATGTAGGAGTTATTGCCCTTTTTGTGGATTTTTTGCAAATTTTGCACCTGTTTAGCTCAATATCTTGAAAACTATACAAGATGTTTGAGAAATTTAAATTGCATATTGTTAAGCACATCAAGATCTACAAAATTTGTAGCAGGGTCAACGTTGTAGGACCTTTCCTTCTAGGAGTTATTGCCCTTAGAACGTCAAAATTTAGCATTTTAACAGCATTTCCTCATTACATTGAAAACGTTAACTCCTCTGACACTTTAAGTCCAAATGGAACCAAACTTGGTATAGTTGTTCATTAGCATTAGGTGTATAGAACTGATGTGGGGATTTTTGATTGGTCGTAAAACATGGCCGCTGTGGCTAAAAATAGAACAAAGGGGTAAATGGCAGTTTTTTGCAAATAACTCTAAAACGGTGACAGATTTCAAAATTTTGATTGGGAACAAAAGTGATCAGCACCTCAAGATCTACCAGCTCTGAAATTTTGAAGAAAATCCAACAACCCATGTAGGAGTTATTGCCCTTTTTGTGGATTTTTTGCAAATTTTGCACCTGTTTAGCTCAATATCTTGAAAACTATACAAGATATTTGAGAAATTTAAATTGTATATTGTTAAGCGCATCAAGATCTACAAAATTTGTAACAGGGTCAACGTTGTAGGACCTTTCCTTTGAGGAGTTATTGCCCTTGGAACGTCAAAATTGAGCATTTTAACTGCATTTCCTTATATTGAAAATGTTAACTCCTCTGACACTTTAAGTCCAAATGGAACCAAACTTGGTATTATTGTTTATATATATTATAAGGTGTATAGAACTGTTGTGGGAATTTTTGATTGGTTGTAAAACATGGCCGCTGTGGCTAAAAATAGAACATTAGGTTAAACTGCATTTTTTTGCAAATAACTCAAAAAGGGTGACAGATTTTTAGATTTTGATTGAGAACAAAAGTGATCAGCACCTTTAGATCCACCATATTGTCAGATGACCCTCTTATTAATCTTATGACCCTTTCAACGTTAAATAGATTTTGCCTTATAACCTTTACTTCAGGCACATATGTCAGGTGAGCGATTCAGGCTCCTGGGAGCCTCTTGTTTTTTTACCCAAACATTATTGTTTTCAAGAGAAGAATACAAAATTGAAAATTCGTATTTTTACCTCCTTGATCGAAAGTCCATCTGAGAAGCATGTGTCAAAATTCTTTGTCAGTCCACCATGGGCTACATATGTCCAGAGCAATAGACTATCCATATTGGGCCTAGAACGTACAGGGTTCGACATGATGCAGTCGTATCATGCTGCGCTCGGCGAAGCTTTTTATTTGTAAATTATATGCTCTTGTCGACAGAACCGTCCAGAACGTGCTTTTGAAAATCGTATAAATTTCGAAAATCTCTATAATATTTTTTGAATAGGTAGTATGGACAGTCGTCCATACCCCACATTTCTAATGAAAGCTTATTGCAAATAATAGTATCGGATGCAATAATTGTATATTGCGCTTTAAAAGAGTTCAAGCAAAATGGGAACATATTGTGCTTGTGATATTTGCGTAGAAATTTTGGAAATATTGTGGAATAGAATTTCTTCAGGAATATTTAAATAAGAAGCAAATCGAATAATTTTGAAGAGAGTATCTTTATCCCCCAAAGAAGGGAATATTAATAGTCAAGTGACGCTTAATTGAAGTAAATGCATAAGCGTCAAAGTCGGGTAGGTTAATAATGTGTTGCTAGAAACGAAGGGCAGCCTGAAGAACGGTATAGCCTGTAAAACTCCGGCCTCGTCCTCCATAAGGTCTAGTTGTAAGATAATAGATTGGAAAACAATAACGAGGGAATCCATTTGAATATCAAGATAATCACTAATTGATTCCTCTTCACACTGCACGCAATTAAAAATAGAAATGTCTTCAGTTTCTGATATTCGTCTTTATTTCTTTTGAAAGGCCTTTCGTAACTGTGAAAAATCATTTTTCGTTTCTATTGGTAGCGCGTCATACTAGTAATATACAAGATCCCCAATGTCAAAGGTGTCACACTTATGATCTGTCTCCATCATGTCAATTTCTACACCTGAGTTCTTCATTTTTAGGCAGAGCCTTATAGCGTCATAAAGCTATCTGATTTTCGCGTTTTTTTTCCGTCTAGACAGGGTAAATCGGTCAGTCAATATTGCTACCAGAGGATCTATTACAGAACATTGTTCGTGTATTGTATTTTAAATGTTATACGTATTGTCTAAAATAGGAGGTACATATTTATATCCCCAGCATAAATGCGATATAAATGTGGACTACATATCGTGTATTAATACTCGTCGACACTTAAGCATTTTTGACCTTTGACCTTTGATCAAGTGGGCGGAGCTTAATTACAGATTTCTTAACAAATGTGTAAGTGTGCGGAGAAAACAAACAAAACTGATGTGCTATGTTTCAAGTTTATGAAATACAGATCGTTCTTTATACTTAGTGCTTAGCTAAATTTAGCTCTGCCTTTAAACGCTTTAGCGCTTTGATTTTCATTTTGTCCTCAAAATCTACATGTATTCCACTTTCAGTGGTTGTTACCTACAACGATAAATGTAAAAAAAGTTGGTGTGTTTTTAAATGATCTCTATTTTCTTTCAAGAGTAAATCATTTTGGAATAGAAAGAAATAAAAGTTGTATGGCATCTAATTAGGACCCTGCTTCAAAGATGCGGACGCCCTATAAATTTCACTTTGTCCGCTCGTCTGTCCGTCCGTCAACAATTCTTGTGAACACTTAAACTCAAAAACTATTAACACACTGACACCATATTAAATTTTGCACTTTTACTTTATAATTTGCATATTAAAATTTCATGCTAAAATTAAATGTGAGATATTTTGCCGTGGGGCCGTTTTTATCAGTATTATAATCATATTCCTCATTTCAAATTTTTACACAACTTACTCTTATTTTCCTTTAAAAAATCAACATAGAATTGTTAGTGGGAAAATGTTCAAATTGTGGAAACTGTTCGATCCGACAAAATCCTAGCAAATTTACGCCAGAAAGTGGGATTAGGTCTAACGATATTTTGCTTTTGATCAGGCATGAATTTGCAACTTCTTCTTAATCATATGACATCTAACATTCAGTGATGAGAGAGACTCCAGAGGATGATAAATGTCAGTAAAATGCACATTTTTTTTATTTAGACTCAGTTAAGCAATAGAATAGTTACCTCACCATCTTCATCATCACTGACGATGATGACTTCTTCAGAGCCCGATACTGTTTGTGTGTTTTCTGTCTGTATGTACATATATCTGTAATCATACGTTAACGTTGATGTTGATGTAATGCTTAGTCCATCTTGGGACAGTTGTTGATGTGTGGTCTCTCTGAAAAGTTATTAGGATAAATTACATGTATACTTTAGAGTGAAAATTGATGTATTTATATTTTAGGATGAAAACATGAAGGCCAAAGAAAGTGAGAGTGGAATGTCCAACTGGATTACCAGTCTTATAACATCATTATTTAGTTCGAAAAACCTCTTCATAGATCTCATTATAGTTCAATATTAAAATAAAAGAATATTTTACCTCAACAATTGTGATATATTTGCATGACATTACATTCGTTTTTTTCATGAATCATGCTGATAAAAAATTGGTGCACTTTTCTGTCTCTTTCATGCATTCTGATTGAATCACAAAAAATGCAGTCAACGTTTATGATCTTATTATTGACGCCCCCCTCCCCCGTGCAGAACTGGGTGTGAAAAAATAGTCATGTGACCACCTTTAAAGCTTGCGTTATATCGCGAATTCACAATAAAAGTATTTATAAAATAACAACATCAACTACAAATCGCTTTAATACACACTAAAACTTAGTGCGTAAATTTCAGGCGGCTGCTCCGTTACGTTCAATGGGACCCCATTAAAAACTTCGCAAGTTTATAAATAGCGCTATACTGTAAAATGTTATGTCAAACATTCTGACAACAGTTGTGGGGCGGTCGTTTATTGTCATAAATCGGGTGGTGCATGCCTTTGCCCATGATATCCGCTTTCGATCCGCCATTTGGTGTAAAATGACCTTTCTTTTCATTGTTTTCTTTTTTTTACAAAGGTGCATTCAGCAAACTCTGTTTCAAGCTTGTTGTCTATCTGTTCGATTATATGGGCTAACTTGTTGAAACACTTGGCATTGCAGATTGGAACATATAAACATTCTTAAAAGTGCATTGTTGAATAGTCCATTCAAATTTCTTTCCTAATAGGTCTTATGGTTTTGTTAAACGGGTTTGGTTGCCATCTAAAATATAAGGTTCTGGTATTCAAATGCTGAAGTCGAGGCTAAATGTTATGCCGTTTTGGCCTGTTGGTCGGGTTCTTATGTACTTCATTGCCTAACGTAAATGTTCTAAAGCAAGATATTATCAAAATTGAGTACGAAGCTTGGTGTTAGGAACTCTGGAATCTGATGGTTCAGCGTGATATCCATGTCTGAATGCTGCGGCCAGATCTGCCCTAATGCTTTCGTAGCCGTTGATACTGCTCATAAGGTTTTCATATCATATCCTTGGGTCTCAGCAATTCAATGCTGCCAGTAGTATAGATGTCCAAAGCTCTTCAACACGTATCCGTGAGGTTTTCTGACGGCAGCTTGGTAGGCCTCTAGAAAGTACTTTGTTCTTCCGGGGTCCCGTGCGGGGCCCGGGTGGCGAATAGGCCCGCAGCAGAGCCTAGCTTGTCGTAAGAGGCGACTAAGGGTCTTGGGATTCCGACGTCGGGCCGGTGCTCAGCCCACAGAGCGACCAAGTGTGTACCCTAGGTGGCTGAATAGGGTAGCCCTCGTCCGCGGGGGTTGTCAGGTCTATAATACGGAAACCCTGACCGCCGACCATAGTGGGCCAACGTGTGTGGAGAGTGCCACGCTTCATGCACGTAAAAGACCCCTTTGTGGACCGCCCAGTAGTGCACCACATAGGCTAAATTATCCGACCCTACCCACCTCTCCCCTTTTTCCTGTGGTTCTTCAAAATTTACCGGTCCTTTGTTTCCCACCCCATCCCCATATTTCATTTATCATCATCATTTCATGTTCATTTTATCATCCTTTTCATGTTCATCGCCTGTAAATAACCTATATAGCGTTGCACGGGCGTAAAACACCAACTCACTCACTCACTCATTGTTCTTCCGGGAAACATTTGACGCGCCATGGCCATTATTTGAGACGTGTCCCTGGGGTTCTTGAAAACGACCATGTAGTGGGTATTCAGACTGATGGTTCTGTGGTGTTTGTTTTTATTGAACAGGTTCTGTACGATCAGCATAATACTGATGGATCTGTGGTGACTATTTGGTAAACAGGTCTGCTACGGCTTGCGTGACGTTGTCCATCTGGTCGTCGATGACGATAAGATGTTTCCTTTCGGGGTTCAAGCTCTCGATATCCGGGAGTCCTCTAATAAACTCGACGTTGTTCATTCCAGAATATAGAGGTTGTTGTACATCGTATGACCACCATATTCGATCGGGCTGGGGTAACATCATGTGTTGTATATTGTCGATGAATCTTCTTACAAAGACTGATTTTCCACTGCCGGTACGTCCTGCAATGACGCTGGTGAACGGATGAGCCCAAGGCATGAAATGATCGTGGAGTAATCCATCGGGTACGTTAAACGTAAAGGGATCGCTCGTCGGTAAAATGAAAAAAGGCTCTTGTTCTGTCTGCCTATTGTTGATTGGTGTATCAGTTTCAGAATTCCTCTGAAGCGGTACCGGTGGAAATATACTCTCCTTTTGTGGTGGTGCAAACATTGAATGTTTTTTCTGGTTGTCGATTTTGTGAATTGCTTCAAGGTGACGTTTTAAATTATATTTCCTCGAAAATGTCTTATGACAGACTAAACATTCCATCTTGACTACTTCTCGAACGCTGTTCAACTAAACAATAAATTAAGTGTTCTGTGCTTATAAATAAATTTACGCCCTGGGGAATTCTCGGAAAAAAATGGGCAAAATGAGCATAAAGAGCAAAATGAGCAAAAAAAAGAGCAAAATGAGCAAGGAAATGAGCAAAAAGAGCAAAATGAGCGAGGTAATGAGCAAAAGGAGCAGAATGAATAACAAAATGAGCAAAATGAGCAAGGTAATGAGCAAAAAGAGGAGAGTGAGTAACAAAATGAGCAAGGAAATGAACAAAAAGAGCAAACAGAGCAAAAAAGAGCAAAATGAGCTAGGACATGAGCAAAAAGAGCAAAATGAGCAAGGAAATGAGCAAAAGGAGCAGAATGAGTAACAAAATGAGCACGGAAATGAGCAAAAAGAGCAAAATGAGCAAGGTGATGAGCAAAAGAGCAGAATGAGTAACAAAATGAGCAAGGAAAGGAGCAAAAAGAGTAAAATGAGCAAGGAAAGGAGCAAAAAGAGCAAGGAAAAGAGCAAAATGAGCAAGGAAATGAGCAAAAACAGCAAGGGAATGTGAAGGGAATGTGGTTATGATAATAAAAAAACAAATAGATCATTTTACATATTTTATTTCAACAAATGCTACACTTTTCATCAATACATGGGCACAATGTTTTTAATGTCTGGTTCTAATTCTTCAATCGTTGACATAGCGTTCTTTAATTCAGTCCACTGCTGTTGCCTTAGTATGGCCCCTCTCTTGGTCGGTGTAAATCGCCACTCACCTTCCGGAATCCAAAACGTTTTAATGTCTACACATTGGCGTGGATCTTGCATTGTAACGTAAATGTCGTTTCCAATATGACATCTCCAATGTACGGTTTCCTTTCGTCTGATTTTCTTAAACAATTCGTCGATCAAGTCTGATAAATCGCACAAGGCTTTCCATTGTTCCAACTGTAAACTAACGCCATCTTTAGTAGGAATGTGGCCGCCCATCCAGAAGCGGATGTCAACTCGTGTTGTCCCTTTCCATTCTTTCAGTTCAAGGTAGATGTCGTTTCCCAAATGTCTAACATATCGACTTGTGTTTGGTACAATACCACTCATTTCAGCTGCTTTCTGGACAATATCGGTCATTCTGCGTGGCAGTGTTTCTTTCAAATGAAGTGGATAGGATAAGCTACTTCTATTAAAATCCATTCTCGGCTTTTGATTGGTCCGTTTTCACGCTTTTTCATTGGTCGAAATGAAGCCATTTCATTGGTCTATTTTCCTGACGTTTGATTGATCGCATCCTTCTTCGCTTCACTGATTGCCTGTTCGATTCGGGGAACGAGTGTGAGAAGTGTGTTCCATTGCGCCATGTTTATAAAGTATCCAAAAATGGTCGGTTGTCCGGCTACAAGTTTTCTAACATCGACTCTTACTTCTGCGCCCTGGTGCGTACACACCGTTAGAAAATAGTTCTGAGTTAACGGAAACTGCTCAGAGTAAGCACATTAGCTTTGATTCATCGTCGGTTCCGTGGTTGTCATTCGAATGCAGTCTCTTGAATCATCACATCGTTGGACCTGACCTAGGAGAGCTAGTGTAGCTATCATGAGTGATAAGAGTATCAGGACTCCAATTAATTTTATGATATCTAAATGAAAGTCGTAGTTTCTGTAGATAGAACTAGCACTAGATCTAATACTGACGTGTGTGCGGTCCATGGTTGTTCTTATAACTGAACCAATAGGAAAGAGGTTACCCGTTTTATACGGGTTGTGACGCTTCAATGCGTGCACGTTGTAGATAGATATCGTAGCCTAACCCTTCTATTACTCTTTCAAATATACTCCATATGTAAACCCTTTGCTGGGGGTAGCGCTGTGCTACGATTCTGGTCAAGCAAAATAAAACTATGACTCGACCCTTGTTGATAATCCCATCGTCAAAGAAAGTGGACGCTATGTGTGTGTAACTTTGTACATCCATCTCTGATGCAGAGAGGGAACTGGTTAGGTGCGTTTCGAGAAAAGCTTTAAGACATGCAGGTCACGTGACCCGTGGGTTTACCGCGACCCATGTTGATTAGTCTTATTTTATAATTCTTTGTAGTTTTGTCGTATCAATTATAGGTCTTGGCTAGAACACTATTTTAAATGTCTTCGTCTGTCAGGAGACCTTTAATATCCTCCTTGTAGTTTTTTAACCTTTTGGCTAGATCGTTTTCTAATGATCCTTTATTTAACCTTTTGGCTAGATTTTCTGATGACCCTCTATTTAACCTTTAACCTAGATTTTCTTATGCTTTTCATTTAGTTAGTCCCTGGTGTTTCTACATTTTGTGTTTGTTAAAACTTTTTGGCTAGATTTTCTTATGCTTTTCATTTAGTTAGAGTTTTGTGGTGTTGCTGCAACCTTTTTTGGCTAGATTTTCTTAACGTTTCTCCATTCATTTGTAATTTTAAAACACTTTTTTTTTTCTGATGTTTCTCCATTTAACCTTTTGGCTAGATTTTCTGATGCTTCTTCATTTGTAATTTTAAAACCTTTTTTTTATTTTCTGGTGCTTCTTCTTTCACCTTTTGACTAGACAGATACTGGCTCGAATTTAATGAAAACAAACACTTGTACAGTTCACAACGTTTATATATACAAAAAAAAATATTATTTGCAAAAACTATTTTTACACAATGCTTAGTTATTTACAACATCATATTCTTAAAATAGAACTTTAAAAATAACTTTACTCTGAACATGAATTGTGTTATTTACACTCAATGAAAACTGTATCAAAATATCATGTTCTTAAAATAGAACTTTAAAAATATTTACATAGACACGGAACATTAACCACGTTTTAAAATAGAACTTTAAAAATATTAACAAAGACAAAATTACATTAAAAAAAAGGAGGTTAAAAACAATACTGACAAAAGAGGTCAAACTTAGAACTTTTTCAAAAGGAAAATACTATTTCCAGTACTATTTCATATCAATAAAAATATTGACAAAAATGATTTCATATCAATAAAAATATTGACAAAAATGTTACATAAAAACTATATTAAAAAAAATATGTCTCAAAAGAGTACAAAAAAGATCGAACAAATTTAAATGTCCAGTGGAACGGTGGAGATGCCGTCGTCTAATACCTTTCTCTTGGGATAGAAATACGAGAATCCGGCACTTTCCTGGAGGTAAATGTAGACTTGATTGTCCACGGACCGGAAACCGCGGTTGGTCCCTGACCCGGACTTTTTAGATAGGAGGACATCCATATACGTATCTTTAGTTATGTTATTCAACTTCTTGCTAATACCTTTACAACTAAACTTATCGGATTGTCCGAAACAGTAGTAGGTTTTTGAACATAAAGAAATAATTCCATCGTTGACATTTTCTATTTTAAAAAGCCCTGGTGTTCGCATGTCGTAAGCGGCATGTTCCGGGGTATCTGTACGAGGAAACCATAAATGTTTTTGATTTTCAAATTCCCGTTTCTTCTCAGAAACCCTGACCGCCGACCATAGTGGGCCAACGTGTGTGGAGAGTGCCACGCTTCATGCACGTAAAAGACCCCTTTGTGGACCGCCCAGTAGTGCACCACATAGGCTAAATTTTCCGCCCCTACCCATCTCTCCCCTTTTCCTGTGGTTCTTCAAAATTTACCGGTCCTTTGTGTCCCACCCCATCCCCATATTTCATTCATCATCATCATTTCATGTTCATTTTATCATCCTTTTCATGTTCATCGCCTGTAAATAACCTATATAGCGTTGCACGGGCGTAAAACACCAACTCACTCACTCACTCTCGGGCTTAATGACCTCTTCTAAGGTTTCGGCAGAGAGCGCCATATAGGCACTATTTGTGTCCATACAGCAGTATTGAAAGTCACGGCGATCTATAAATTGATCAATACAATCAAAATAAAACTGCAGCATGCAAAGTTTGGCGTACTGGTATACAAAAAATCCTATTTGAAGAGGTAAATTTAATTTTAAATTTTTTATCGACATTTCGATTTCGAAAGTGTCAGAGTTCAGCTGGTTACAGGACCGAAAATTAGGATCTCTTAACATGCTCTCGACGTCTTTTTCTTTGCGGTAAACAACGTCAACGTGACGTAATTGATCCGTGCATGTCTTGCCATAAAGAGAATTCCCTATTAGTTTCATCGTTTGGCTTATCAGTTCTTTGTGTGGGTCCACACCCCCCTCACGACGAGCATCGCTGATCTTTTCTCCCAATTTCTGAACACAAGCTGATGGCGTATACTTCAAAACGGTGTATATTTTCGCGATGACAAGTCCATGGGCCAGGTACCATTTTAATAACGGTGTTATTATTAAAATTTTTTCCCCGAACAAGCTACCGATCAGGCTTTTCCTGGGTTGGGACATGATGTCGTTGTCAATGGCATATTGACGCATATGGTTTCCGATGTCATCACGGGATATATTAATATTTTTAAAGATGGGTGGCATTTCTGCGAATTTCGATTTTAGGTGGTCAGGAACATGAATGTCCACTTCTACGGCTCCGAATAATTTGTCGTGTTTAAAAGCATGGATGATTTGTTTTTCTGTCATGGTTTTGAGCCAATCACATGGGCGCTGCATACTTTCAATAAATGTCTTTAGTTCTTTATTTCTATTGATTTCATCGTACCATTCACACTCCCAAATTTCTTCATAATTATATCCCAATTCAATTAGTTTTTCTTTTTTGTTTTTGGTTTTTTCATAAAGATCCACAAATGCAGTTTGGTTGACAGGGTTGATACCGTTGTATTTTTGCGTTAACCTGCATTGATGTCCGTGCCAGATACACCCTTGAAACTCATAAACGGTTCTTGTTTCTTTGCAAAACCCATCAACTGGCATCCGATCGACGCCTATTAACTTTTCGGTATTATTTCCTTGGTGACGAATCGGATGACCAGCTTGAAGAGCTTTCCAATGAATCCATGTCAAAGCCAAATTTTCATATCGTCTAGGAGTTAAACGTTTAAAATCGTCGTCTGCCTTTCGAATAGAAAAGTGGCCGGTGGGCATGTCTTGCATTATAGACCATAAATTGGCATCGTAGCCTACAATTTGTTTGCAAGGTTTTGTATTTGCGTATTCAGTTGGTCTAATATAGGTGACATCTTTCTCGTGGTATCGATGGAAAACAATGGAGGGTCCGCCGACGATGTTGTCTTTTAATAAGTGATAGACATATTTATGTTTTTCATCAGGTAGTGTAAAATAATCATCTAGGTCTTGAAACATGTATTTTAATGTTAGTCCAGGAACGCTTATCCCATCTTTAAACATATCCATATTTCTCTCTTTGTAAAATTCAAACATTTTTTCAACGGCTTCTAACATCGGGACGACATCTTTATTGTTGTACCATATCAAAAAATCTTTCATGGTTGACATGTGGTGGCTGGTCCAAACATGTTGACAAAAATTGTATTCATCTTCGGATATATTGGTATTTGTGAGTGTTGAATAAAAGGCATCGTGAGGGGGAAGTTGTGTGTTGTTTAGTTTGTCCAAAGACGTCATCCATTCGTATGGAAAAAAACCTTTTTCTTCGGTGCAGCCATAAGCTTTTAAAAATTTTGCATAGGAAAACCCTGGAGCAAGATAATTTTCAATGTCCAAAAATTTGAGTCTATCTGTTTTGACACACATAAAGTTATTGTTACGTTTAATGGCGTATTTTACTAGGTTTCATTCTGTCAATTCAGAGAAAAAGTCTATCTTCATTGCATTTAAATCGTAACGTCCAGAATTAAAGCCAATAACGGGAAGTTCCTTTAAATAGTTGTCCAATTTCTGACTCATATGTTGTAAGTAATGACCTTTCTTTTCATTTTCTTTTTCCTCTGCCGTGCAGTGATTAAACTCCGTCTCAAGCATATCGTCTATACGTTCGAAAATATGAGCTAAATTTGTCAAGCTATTTCTATAGGCAGCCTCGCTTATTTCTTCTAAATATTCGAGAGATGCAGTAATAATATCAGGGTAGTCCTCGTCTCCAACGACAAAGCAGCGAGGTTTGGTGTATCCTGGGACATTGGAACATATAGAAATACTTAGCAAAGCATGTTGATTAATCCATTTTAATTTATCAGTATTGGTTTTGTCGATCGGGTTGAACATGGTTTCTATGTCATAGATGGCTCTATAAGGAAAGAGGCGGTTATTGGGATGTATATTTATACCTTCATCTTCAAGTTCTTCGAATATGGTTTTGGGTGTATGGTAAACTCCTCCGGGATAAATAAAACGAACAGCTCGCATACAAGATCGCTCATGGCGGTAAAGCATGTATTTAGAGTTCCACAGCTTCTTGCATTTTTGACACTGGAAACTTTTGGCGTATTTATTAAAGTCAAGAATATAACTAAAATGATCCATACAAATATTCAGATTAAGGACTTATTTATATTTATACGGTGAACGTCGAACGAGATGAGCATGAACGTTTTCTCCTTTTTCGTCTTTCTTTAGTTCATAAACAAAAATGTTAATATTAAAAAGTTGTTCCAAAATATTGAGTTCGTTAAGGTATACTCCTTTGAAACGTTGGTATGGAAGCCCGGTATAGTGTAAATATGTGTACAATAAGTCCTTGGCTTTGGTTTCTGCATCTACAACGGAGGCTCCGCGATGAACAGCAAGACACCGGAAGAAACAGAGGTTATCAGTGTAATGGCCATGATTTTAAGCTTGTGATTAAAAGGCTGAATCATCGAAACATCCCTGGGTACCCTCCCCCACGCTGCACTGACACTTGACATTAAATAATGATACATCCATCACCCTATTTTGATAATTTAAAAGTCGTTTTTTAAGTGTGTTTTTTAAATATGTCAACTACACTTATTGTTTGCATTTTTGTTATCGTAATATCATCAGACATATAGAAAAAATGGGGAAATCTATTTTGATCTATAAATAAACCGTCAGAAAAACAAAATAAACTACCAAATTGTTCAGTACTTTAGAAATAAAACAACAATAACAACGAAACTTACCTATTTTGGGGGAACACTCTCCCAATAAATTAATCCCTGCTTCCGATTCCACCTGCACAACCGTGGGAGTTGTTTAGCGTACCCATCTGAAGGGAGGGCGTACGGTTAAACAGAATAAACCCAATCGGGTTAAGTCAATGACATCAACAATAATTAAAAAAAACCCTATTTACTTTAAAGTCACTTAATTGGACAAAGAAGAGATTGTCAGTTTTTCAATAACAAAGTTCTCCTTGCCTTGAGTTTCTTTAATTGAATATGCTGGTGGAAATTTTTTCCACCGTACTACATATGGGTTCCTTAACCCCCCCCCCCCCATGACAGGTGAGGGGTACCCCCAAAGTGTGTCTTAACCCCTCTAGGAGGTGAGGGGTACCCTCAAACATGTCACAGAGTGAGGGGTAGGTGAGGGCCCTCTAGGAGGTGAGGGGTACCCTCAAACATGTCACAGAGTGAGGGGTAGGTGAGGGGGTACCCCCAAAGTGTGTCTTAACCCCTCTGGGAGGTGAGGGGTACCCTCAAACATGTCAAAGTGTTGCAATGAAGCAAGAGACATTAAAATACAAGAACCATGAATACAAGTCAACTAAATCAACGTATTTCATATTAAAGCTTACTTAACATTATAAATCAAATATTTGTAAACATATCTATGTATCAATCAACATATTAAGTATCCATGCAGAAACCTTAATGTCAGATTTGTTATATTTACAACCTGAGCATAAAGATCCCACATAGTGTTTGTTGATATAAAATAAGTTATTTCATATTAAAGGTCATTTACACTATAAATCAAATATTGTAAACATCAACAATTAAAAAAATCTAACTATTTTATGAATATTTTATATGGAGTCTTGACAGTTCACAAAATCCACATGAGGGTATCTTAATGTCAAATGGTCCCGTGCGGGGCCCGGGTGGCGAATAGGCCCGCAGCAGAGCCTAGCTTGTCGTAAGAGGCGACTAAGGGTCTTGGGATTCTGACGTCGGGTCAGTGCTCAGCCCACAGAGCGACCAAGTGTGTACCCTAGGTGGCTGAATAGGGTAGCCCTCGTCCGCGGGGGTTGTCAGGTCTATAATACGGAAACCCTGATCGCCGACCATAGTGGGCCAACGTGTGTGGAGAGTGCCACGCTTCATGCACGTAAAAGACCCCTTTGTGGACCGCCCAGTAGTGCACCACATAGGCTAAATTTTCCGCCCCTACCCATCTCTCCCCTTTTCCTGTGGTTCTTCAAAATTTACCGGTCCTTTGTGTCCCACCCCATCCCCATATTTCATTCATCATCATCATTTCATGTTCATTTTATCATCCTTTTCATGTTCATCGCCTGTAAATAACCTATATAGCGTTGCACGGGCGTAAAACACCAACTCACTCACTCACTAATGTCAAATGTATGAATATAACAACCTGTTCATAAAGATACCCCCTGTTTTTTTTGTTTTTTTCTTTTTTTTTTAGTGCGGGGCCCGGGTGGCGAATAGGCCCGCAGCAGAGCCTAGCTTGTCGTAAGAGGCGACTAAGGGTCTTGGGATTCTGACGTCGGGTCAGTGCTCAGCCCACAGAGCGACCAAGTGTGTACCCTAGGTGGCTGAATAGGGTGGCCCTCGTCCGCGGGGGTTGTCAGGTCTATAATACGGAAACCCTGACCGCCGACCATAGTGGGCCAACGTGTGTGGAGAGTGCCACGCTTCATGCACGTAAAAGACCCCTTTGTGGACCGCCCAGTAGTGCACCACATAGGCTAAATTTTCCGACCCTACCCACCTCTCCCCTTTTTCCTGTGGTTCTTCAAAATTTACCGGTCCTTTGTTTCCCACCCCATCCCCATATTTCATTTATCATCATCATCATTTCATGTTCATTTTATCATCCTTTTCATGTTCATCGCCTGTAAATAACCTATATAGCGTTGCGCGGGCGTAAAACACCAACTCACTCACTCACTCACTCATTTTTTTTTAGTTTATTTCTTTCAATGGTTTCTTACCAACCTTAATATCATATAAAAACATAAAAAAAACCTCTTTGGCACAGAAAATTTAACAACATATATGGTTAAACAAATCAGTAAATGTGTATAATACATAAAAAATACCTCTTTGGCACAGAAAATCTAACAACATATATGGCTAAACAAACATATATGGTTAAACAAATCAATAAATGTGTATAATACATAAAAAATACCTCTTTGACACCTCCTTTGGCACAGAAAATCTAACAACATGGCCAAACAAATCAGTACATGCATATAATAATTACAAAAAATACCTCTTTGGCCCATAAAATTTACCTCCTTTGACTCAGAAAAAAAGTCAACCCACCAGTAAAATTGTCAAATAAAAAAAGCATATAGCTACTGCACAACTACATGTAGTGGAAAATAAACTACAACATGCAACATGAAATACATAATAAAGACAAACATTTTTCAAGGTTATCTTACTGAAAACCAACAAAAATCATATCAGATGATTAATTAATCATTATGAATACTATCATGCATATTAAAAAGTACCACTAAAAGCTAACTAAATAAACCCATATAATTAGGAAATCATTATCCAATATTCAATGATTACACAAAAAAAAACAACAATCTGTTTTCTGCTGTACATGTAACTTAAAACACATAAACATCCATCCGCAAAATGCTATATTAAATGTAAATCAATTTAATATTTTACCCCAAAAATTGGTTGAACATATTTTACCCATTGAAAAGGATTTCTATTTATGGATATATCTGTTATGTGAAAGTTTATATATGGTATCAAAAAGTGTGAATGAATAACCTGAATGTATGTGTTCTTTGCAAAGTTCAAAAATATATATTTTGTAACCTTAGTATTAATCTAATTATAATATTACAATATAATACCCATGCTGAAATTACACAAAGGAAACATTAATATTGCACAAACACAATCAGTACTACACATATTTTAATGCAACAAAAATCATATAAATGTAAAAATCTTAACACCTCATGGAGCACAGGAGCAGGTACAAATGATTTACTGTAAATACCATATTTGTATACATACATAAAGTGTGCATGAATCTATACCACAAAATAATATAGGGTTATTGTGCTTTAGTGTTAGGAGTTTTGAAATTTTTCTCCAAAGATCAAGATTGTATTTTCATATTGAACATAATATTACCACTGGTATTACAATGATTTATCCCATTAAAATAATTAAATAAAATGTGTGAATATATTATTGAATTAACTTATTAACATAGAAGGTACAAAATGTTCATGAAACACACTTTTGATAAATTAAGATATTTTCTTCAAATGCATATATATATATATATATATATATATATATATATTCTAGGTAATACCATCAATATAATTAATTCTATTAATTACTCCAAGATTATTGATCATTAATGGTTATACCAAATATTTTCATAACTTTAAGCAAATTTATTCACAGCTTTCTGTCCTCTCTATGAAAGTATAAGTTCTGGATAATGTCACTGCTTGTAATATATAATTAAATGAAGATTCTTGATTTTGAAATTTAATCAATCGTCAAAATTTGTTACTATTGTGTATTAATAATGGCCCGTTCTTTTTATAAGTTAATGTTATAAAACATGTTTATGAGAATACAGTCTATTTTAAAATGATGGATAGTAGTAGATGTATTTAGCCTATAGAATAAGCAATGTGGTTTTGAAATGCATTGTGTAAGTAATTTTCATGGTTTGTAATCTTAAGTTTGTAATAATTAAGAGAGCGATGGTCAAAATAGAACACAATAAAAACCATAGTACAAGGAGTAAGTGTAAAATAGCTTGTGTTTTGCATTTACCTCTCATTATTTTGAACCCAGGTTCCAGAGCCAACAAGGTGGCAAATCTCTTCTATATGAATTAGCCTTCCAATGGTATCTTTATTGGGGTTATGATGGTTAGTTATGCATTGCATGCTTTTCACAATGCCACACCAGCTTTCACCAGTTTCTTTAAATTCAAATACATTTATAATTAAGACAAAACTTCATGATATTTCAAACAAACAACTAATTTTGTGTGCTAATTATGCCCCTGAAACCTAAATTAGTGTCTCATATAAAAGGAAGTAGATGTTCAAGGGGCATTAAATGTATTAACGATGTTCATTAATAGTTGATTGCAAAAGTTAGTTAAAATTCTAAGCTATTAAATGTGAAAAATATTTAACAATAATGATGTAAAGGTATCTAATATGACTGACTAAAGTTAATGATAAAATTTACCAGTAGTGTAGCCTACAGGAGCAGCATGTATCCTGATCATTTCTTCAGTATGTAGGTTGTGGTGTAATTTCTGCTTCCTCTCAGTTTCAGGATACATCTTATAAATCAGACTGTTAAACCTTATCTGGAGATCACCAAGATGTGACAGATGGGATTCTTTGAATTGATTTCTGTTTACAAGGTTAATCAACTGTAAAATTTTAAAAAGTATCGTTACATATTCCTTTTTTAATTTTTACAAGAAATACTGTGAGCAAGCTAACAAAGATACCCCTTCTTCATAGCTAAAAAAGAACAAAGTTCAATTATTTCCCCTGAATTATACCCAACAGCAATAAAAATTATTCATGCACATCTTCATATAAAGTGTTTCCTTTAGGTAAAGTTTCATCAAAATCCATTGAGTGGTTTAAAAATTAGGAGTAGGTGCACAAATGAGGTGCCCAACTAAACAAGCAGTCTAATTTAAAAAAAAAGTTTAAGTATGTGTCTTTAAAGGTTTCTTGCCTTCTAGTTCATTTTTTATGGGTATCTTTATATACTTTACAATTTTTTGTCAAAAATGAAATAACATACTTCAGAAAGTATACACCACAGTTGAACAATGTTTCTTGGGAATCCAGCCCTTTCAACCAAAAAGGGAGCTAGTTGAACCTTTAAGCAGAAAAAAAACATACACATTTAAAATAAATAATAATTACATGCCTTAAAATATCAAATTTATCTGAGCAAACCTCAAGCTTTAAAGATCAATTATAAATGCATGCCTTTTCCTGTTTTATTAGGGTTGATATTATACATTATTTAGGAAGTTCAGGAAGGAACCAGTACATTTGTTTTATGAGGCAATTTCTATTTCACAAGACGTGTAGCACTGCGGGAAAAGTTGAGGACCTCTTTGAACCAAATGGACCACTAAACAATTTAATTATACTGATTGGTAAAATGACAACTTAAGCCACATAAACTGTGCACTCTTTTACAGTGTACCATTATAAGCCCCACCTATTAAGAATCATACAAAACCCCCACAAAATATAATACCAGTACTATTATCTTAGGGAAATAGTTCTTTTACCAAATCCAAGATGAAATAATGAATCAAAATGTTTACCTCTATTTTATATAGAAAAAATCTACTAAATTCAATTATAATGCAATAAACCAAATATTAATCTTATTCAATACTCCTATTTTAAATTATAGCATATATTAAAAAAGGGTGATCCCTCAAATCAATCCATCTGTCCATTTGTAGTACGGAATGTAATATACATAGCAATTGTATGACTTAAACTTTTTAAAGTTATTGTGGGAACTTAACAGATGATAAAATTGTTGATCATACAAAAATAAGTCTGCAATTATTTTGCAGTTGTTTTCAAACTAGCTAGACTGCACGCCAATAACAAAGAACCCTAAAAAACTTTGTTTATAGCATAACACTTACAAAAGATCTGTAATCTTTTCCCTGACATGACTTGTGGTACTTTATGAAATTAGGACCACACTTATGTTTGAAACATTTCCATTCTGCTGCATCTATTGCTAGCTGTAAATTTTCCTTCAAAATAAAATATGGCAAAAGTGTCACATTCAATATAATGATATATTTAAGAAATAATTGTAATAATTTTCTTGGTTTATTGAACCTTGAACTAAATATTCCATGGTGCACATAGTTTTAATTGTTAAATAAACCAAAAAAATCATAACAGTTAATACTTCTAAATAAATTTATGAATATATATTCAGAGTAAAATTTTGTTAAAATTATTCTTTTTTCCACAAAAATATACAAGGCAAAACAACTAAAAATAAAAGCTTTAAAGATATACAAACTAAGTATGCAGATTATTTTTTAAAGTTGGCAAAGTACATGTATTAAGCAATTAATCCTTTTCTTTTTTGAATTGTTCAATCATTCAAGAGCATATAAATGTGAAAATTTCATTTACCTTTTGAAGATCAGTACTGTCTTGCAACATACATTTCAATAATATTGAAATATCTCCTAAATATCGGCAATGAAGTATATCTGGGGGAATATCTCTGAAAAAGAGAAATGGCAACTTGATGTGAAAATAAATTTGAAAATGGTAAATTTTGATGGTTAAAGGGAAATAACTCCTATAAGGAGTCACCCAACAAATTTGACTCTATTGACAGTTTCATAAAGCTTTTGATGCAGAAGAAGGAATAATGCTTCTAATTTTCTCTATCTCTTTCTTTTAGTTATAAGTGACATAAGTTAATAAACTATATATGGTCTGAGAAGATCTTTGAAGAAAACTTAACGGACGGACAACAGACAAGATAGGTGAGCAATTTTGGTAATATTGTAACTTTATTATTACCTATGAGGATCCCAATTAACAGCTTTATTCATTTCAGTAGCCACACGCTTGCTCTTAATCCCATAGAGGGTTCCTGTTGCCTTACTTTGGCCGATTTGACCAAGAAAACACTCTGTTTGTTCTTTAGTTCTTCTTTCTCCAAGAATCATTGGGTTGGATAAAAACTGGAAAATGAAAATGATAATGAGAGCTCAATTATAAAGTATAGTATGGCAAGTGATATAAACATTTCCTATACAGTTCATGAAAATCTGTCAACATCTGTAGGGATGAGAGCGCTAACAGGGTCTGTTTTGCAAAAAACAAGTCTTTTTTATGGTCAAAGTCCCTTAGCTCCTACAACAAAAATTATTAAAAAATGCTGATTTTAAACTTGTCCAAGGTATTAGTGATGTATACATTTGCTATAAATTTCATGAAAATCTGTCAACATCTGTAGGGATGAGAGCACTAATAGAAGGTCTGTTTTGCCGAAAAAAAAAACAGTCTTTTTTATGGTCAAGTCCCATAACTCGTACAAAAATTATCGAAAAATGCTGACTTTTTAACTTGACCAAGGTATTAGTGATATAAACATTTGGTATAAATTTCATGAAAATCAAAAGAGCGCTCACAAAAAGTGTGATGGACAGACTGACAGACAGTCGCCCGGCATTTCTATGTCCCAACTGTGCATTGGGGCGTGGGACAAAAAAGTATATATTTTAAAGGGGCATTTAAAATATGTCAAATAGCTACCAAAAGCCTGTTTCTCTCTGTATAGAGATCTATTGAGAAATAATAGGCAGGGTATCATTTAATGTCGCATAGCATGCCCTATGACAAAATATAACTTACACGACAAAATCTACAAAATTCTTTGGCTGCTGGTCCCATGAGATGACAGAATTCCACTGCCATCATGTTGTCCATTATACCAAATCCTAGTGCGGAAGTGACAATAATGTTCTTGCTTTCTTTGGCATCATATATTATTTTTCCTTCACTACAATACAAAATTTATTTTTTATTCAATACATGTATAGCTAAATATTTATTATCAAATGCTTCTGAATATAATAAATGCATGGAAAGTTCTAATATTTTTGTTTCCTGATTGACAAAATGTATGAGGTCAAAGTCAATCATATTACTGTGGACACAATTGTCTTGTAGTGACCTTCCCACATACTGAATATCTATAATCCAAAATTTTGGCTCCAAAAAGAATATGGTCTCAAATAACAAGAAATTAATTTTTATACAGTTGGCTATTAATTAAAGGTCTGAAGATGAGATAGCTATAGAGATTGTCAATCATAACTCTTGGCTAGCGAATATGACTCTTATTTGAATTGCGATTTTGACTTCAAAGTTAATAAGGTGAGACAAAAATTGTAAAATTTAAGATATTTAGTCATAATTACTAGAACAAGTTATTCAGGTCCTGAACAATAGGTAGTGCAATTGACTCTGTTTCAGGTTTTGTAACACCCAACATATGATGGGATGACTTCCTCATCTTTTCCTTCGAAGGAATGCCTGCCAGCTGCATGGTCCAAACAGTAAAAGGGTTCCATTTTTTGGATCTAAAATATATCAATCTATAGGTTTTTTTAGAGTAATTATAGGTATAGGAATATTCCATATTCTTTCGTTTTTAATGGTAACCATAATAAGTGATTTAGAAAATGAGGATATATTCAACAAATGACCAACTCATCCAATATTTCACAAATATTAAATCTTGACCTATAGTAATACTTTTTAGACATTTTTACATTATAGACAAAAACTACAATTATGACTTTATTTAAAGCTGAGTTACACAATTTTTGGTAAGACGATTTCCCTGCAGACATATAATAGTTTTTGACATCATAGACTATGTTATTATGTAATTAAAATTTCTGAGGGTGGGTGGGGGCTACTCCCTTATATATATAATCAATGCAGATGCAATTTTAAAACAAGTCACATGGATCAATGGCACAAGGAGGAGGTTTAGCATTATTGTGGCACTTGAATTTTAAGTCATTTTATTTACATATTGTGGCTCTCTTGACTAGTTAACAAATGTATAAATATAACCATCTTACTATTTCTCAGTCCATTTTGTATCTGTACAAAAAAATATTCACCTGTAACTTAATTATTTTGCTAGAATACATGCTGATGAGAGACAATTTTCCGAGAATTGAATATTGTTTGAATGTCGAAGATTGAATATATTTAGTTTTTCTAGTATTTGCCGAGAATTTAATATAATTTGCATGTCAAAGATTGAAAAATTTTTTTTCAGTGTTTGCCGAGGATTCAATATATTTAGTCATTTCAGTGTTTGTATGTCGAAGATTGAATATCTTTGGTTTTTCTAGTATTTGCCGAGAATTGAATTTAATTCGGATGTCGAAGATTGAATATATATTTTTCAATGCTTGCCGAGGATTCAATATATTTAGTCATTTCTGTGATTGCATGTCGAAGATTGAATATATTTAGCTTTTCTAGTATTTGCTGAGAATTGAATATTGTTTGCATGTCGAAGATTGAATATATTTAGCTTTTCTAGTTTTTGCCGAGACTTGAATATTGTTTGAATGTCGAAGATTGAATATATTTAGTTTTTCTAGTATTTGCCGAGAAATGAATATTGTTGGGATATCGAAGATTGAATATACTTTTTTTTCAATGTTTGCCGAGGATTCAATATATTTAGTCATTTCAGTGTTTGAATGTCAAAGATTAAATATATTTATTTATTTTCAGTGTTTGCCGAGGATTGAATATTGTTTGGATGTCGAAGATTGAAAATAATTTTTCAGTGTTTGCCGAGGATTGAATATTGTTTGCATGTCGAAGATTGAAAATAATTTTTCAGTGTTTGCCGATGATTCAATATATTTAGTCATTTCAGTGTTTGCATGTCGATGATTGAATATATTTAGCTTTTCTAGTATTTGCCGAGAATTGAATATTGTTTGAATGTCGAAGATTGAATATATTTAGCTTTTCTAGTATTTTCCGAGAATTGAATATTGTTTGAATGTCGAAGATTGAATATATTTTTTTCAATGTTTTCCGAGGATTCAGTATATTTAGTCATTTCAGTGTTTGCATGTCGAAGATTGATAATATTTAGTTTTATCTATTATTTGCCTATAATTGAATATTGTTTGAATGTCGAAGATTGAATATATTTTTTTTCAATGTTTGCCGAGGATTCAATATATTTAGTCATTTCAGTGTTTACATGTCGAAGATTGAATATATTTAGTTTTTCTAGTATTTGCCGAGAATTGAATATTGTTTGGATATCGAAGATTGAATACATTTTTTTTCAATGTTTGCCAAGGATTCAGTATATTTAGTCATATCAGTGTTTGCATGTCGAAGATTGAATATACTTAACTTTTCTAGTATTTGCCGAGAATTGAATATTGTTTGGATATCGAAGATTGAATATATTTTTTTCAATGTTTGCCGAGGATTCAATATATTTAGTCATTCCTGTGTTTGAATGTCGAAGATTGAATATATTTAGCTTTTCTAGTATTTGCCGAGAATTGAATATTGTTTGAATGTCGAAGATTGAATATATTTAGCTTTTATAGTATTTTCCGAGAATTGAATATTGTTTGAATGTCGAAGATTGAATATATTTTTTTTTTCAATGTTTGCCGAGGATTCAATATATTTAGTCATTTCAGTGTTTGTATGTCGAAGATTGAATATATTTAGTTTTTCTAGTATATGCCGAGAATTGAATATAATTTGGATGTCGAAGATTGAATTTTTTTTTTCTTCAATATTTGCCGAGGTTTCAATATAATTAGTCATTTCAGTGTTTACATGTCGATGATTGAATATATTTAGCTTTTCTAGAATATGCCGAGAATTGAATATAATTTGGAGGTCGAAGATTGAATATATTTTTTTCAATGTTTGCCGAGGATTCAATATATTTAGTCATTTCAGTGTTTACATGTCGAAGATTGAATATATTTAGTTTTTCTAGTATTTGCCGAGAATTGAATATTGTTTGGATATCGAAGATTGAATACATTTTTTTCAATGTTTGCCGAGGATTCAGTATATTTAGTCATATCAGTGTTTGCATGTCGAAGATTGAATATACTTAACTTTTCTAGTATTTGCCGAGAATTGAATATTGTTTGGATATCGAAGATTGAATATATTTTTTTCAATGTTTGCCGAGGATTCGATATATTTAGTCATTCCTGTGTTTGAATGTCGAAGATTGAATATATTTAGCTTTTCTAGTATTTGCCGAGAATTGAATATTGTTTGAATGTCGAAGATTGAATATATTTAGCTTTTATAGTATTTTCCGAGAATTGAATATTGTTTGAATGTCGAAGATTGAATATATTTTTTTTTCAATGTTTGCCGAGGATTCAATATATTTAGTCATCTCAGTGTTTGTATGTCGAAGATTGAATATATTTAGTTTTTCTAGTATTTGCCGAGAATTTAATATAATTTGCATGTCAAAGATTGAAAAATTTTTTTTCAGTGTTTGCCGAGGATTCAATATATTTAGTCATTTCAGTGTTTGTATGTCGAAGATTGAATATATTTAGCTTTTCTAGTATTTGCCGAGAATTGAATATTGTTTGAATGTCGAAGATTGAATATATTTAGCTTTTCTAGTATTTGCCGAGAATTGAATATTGTTTGAATGTCGAAGATTGAATGTATTTAGCTTTTCTAGTATTTGCCGAGAATTGAATATTGTTTGAATGTCGAAGATTGAATATATTTAGCTTTTATAGTATTTTCCGAGAATTGAATATTGTTTGAATGTCGAAGATTGAATATATTTTTTTTTTCAATGTTTGCCGAGGATTCAATATATTTAGTCATTTCAGTGTTTGTATGTCGACGATTGAATATATTTAGTTTTTCTAGTATATGCCGAGAATTGAATATAATTTGGATGTCGAAGATTGAATATTTTTTTTTTCAATATTTGCCGAGGTTTCAATATAATTAGTCATTTCAGTGTTTGCATGTCGATGATTGAATATATTTAGCTTTTCTAGTATTTGCCGAGAATTGAATATTGTTTGAATGTCGAAGATTGAATATATTTAGCTTTTCTAGTATTTGCCGAGAATTGAATATTGTTTGGATATCGAAGATTGAATATATATTTTTTTCAATGTTTGCCGAAGATTCAGTATATTTAATCATTTCAGTGTTTGCATGTCGAAGATTGAATATATTTAGTTTTTTCTATTATTTGCATAGAATTGAATATTATTTGAATGTCGGAAGATTGAATATATTTTTTTCAATGTTTGCCGAGGATTCAATATATTTAGTCATTTCAGTGTTTACATGTCGAAGATTGAATATATTTAGTTTTTCTAGTATTTGTCGAGAATTGAATATTGTTTGAATGTCGTAGATTGAATATATTTTTTTCAATGTTTGCCAAGGGTTTAGTATATTTAGTCATTTCAGTGTTTGCATGTCGAGAATTGAATATTGTTTGAATGTCGACGATTGAATATATTTAGTTTTTCTAGTATTTGCCGAGAACTGAATTTTAAACTGAATATTATTTGCATGTCGAAGATTGAAAATATATTTTTTTCAATGTTTGCCGAGGATTCAATATATTTAGTCATTTCAGTGTTTGTATGTCGATGATTGAATATATTTAGCTTTTCTAGTATTTGCCTAGAATTGAATATTGTTTGAATGTCGAAGATTGAATATATTTAGCTTTTCTAGTAATTTCCGAGAATTGAATATTGTTTGAATGTCGAATATTGAATATATTTTTTCAATGTTTGCCGAAGATTCAGTATATTTAATCATTTCAGTGTTTGCATGTCGAAGATTGAATACATTTAGTTTTTTCTATTATTTGCATAGAGTTGAATATTGTTTGAATGTCGAAGATTGAATATATTAAGCTTTTCTAGTATTTGCCGAGAATTGAATATTGTTTGAATGTCGACGATTGAATACATTTAGTTTTTTCTAGTATTTGCCGAGAACTGAATTTTAAACTGAATAATATTTGCATGTCGATGATTGAAAATATTTTTTTTTTCAATGTTTGCCGAGGATTCGATATATTTAGTCATTCCTGTGTTTGCATGTCGAAGATTGAATATATTTAGCTTTTCTAGTATTTGCCGAGAATTGAATATTGTTTGAATGTCGAAGATTGAATATATTTAGCTTTTATAGTATTTTCCGAGAATTGAATATTGTTTGAATGTCGAAGATTGAATATATTTTTTTTTCAATGTTTGCCGAGGATTCAATATATTTAGTCATTTCAGTTTTTGTATGTCTAAGATTGAATATATTTAGTTTTTCTTGTATATGCCGAGAATTGAATATAATTTGGATGTCGAAGATTGAATATTTTTTTTCAATATTTGCCGAGATTTCAATATAATTAGTCATTTCAGTGTTTGCATGTCGATGATTGAATATATTTAGCTTTTCTAGTATTTGCCGAGAATTGAATATTGTTTGAATGTCGAAGATTGAATATATTTAGCTTTTCTAGTATTTGCCGAGAATTGAATATTGTTTGAATGTCGAAGATTGAATATATTTAGCTTTTCTAGTATTTGCCGAGAATTGAATATTGTTTGAATGTCAAAGATTGAATATATTTAGCTTTTATAGTATTTTCCGAGAATTGAATATTGTTTGAATGTCGAAGATTGAATATATTTTTTTCAATGTTTGCCGAGGATTCAATATATTTAGTCATATCAGTGTTTGCATGTCGAAGATTGAATATACTTAACTTTTCTAGTATTTGCCGAGAATTGAATATTGTTTGGATATCGAAGATTGAATATATTTTTTTCAATGTTTGCCGAGGATTCAATATATTTTGTCATTCCTGTGTTTGAATGTCGAAGATTGATTATATTTAGCTTTTCTAGTATTTGCCGAGAATTGAATATTGTTTGAATGTCGAAGATTGAATATATTTAGCTTTTATAGTATTTTCCGAGAATTGAATATTGTTTGAATGTCGAAGATTGAATATATTTTTTTTTCAATGTTTGCCGAGGATTCAATATATTTAGTCATTTCAGTGTTTGTATGTCGAAGATTGAATATATTTAGTTTTTCTAGTATATGCCGAGAATTGAATATAATTTGGATGTCGAAGATTTAATTTTTTGTTTTTCAATATTTGCCGAGGTTTCAATATAATTAGTCATTTCAGTGTTTGCATGTCAATGATTGAATATATTTAGCTTTTCTAGTATTTGCCGAGAATTGAATATTGTTTGAAAGTCGAAGATTGAATATATTTAGCTTTTCTAGTATTTGCCGAGAATTGAATATTGTTTGAATGTCGAAGATTGAATATATTTAGCTTTTCTAGTATTTGCCGAGAATTGAATATTGTTTGAATGTCGAAGATTGAATATATTTAGCTTTTATAGTATTTTTCGAGAATTGAATATTGTTTGAATGTCGAAGATTGAATATATTTTTTTTTCAATGTTTGCCGAGGATTCAATATATTTAGTCATTTCAGTGTTTGTATGTCGAAGATTGAATATATTTAGTTTTTCTAGTATATGCCGAGAATTGAATATAATTTGGATGTCGAAGATTGAATATTTTTTTTTTCAATATTTGCCGCGGTTTCAATATAAATAGTCATTTCAGTGTTTGCATGTCGATGATTGAATGTATTTAGCTTTTCTAGTATTTGCCGAGAATTGAATATTGTTTGAATGTCGAAGATTGAATATATTGAGCTTTTCTAGTATTTGCCGAGAATTGAGTATTGTTTGAATGTCGAAGATTGAATATATTTAGCTTTTCTAGTATTTGCCGAGAATTGAATATTGTTTGGATATCGAAGATTGAATATATATTTTTTTCAATGTTTGCCGAAGATTCAGTATATTTAATCATTTCAGTGTTTGCATGTCGAAGATTGAATATATTTAGTTTTTTTCTATTATTTGCATAGAATTGAATATTATTTGAATGTCGGAAGATTGAATATATTTTTTTCAATGTTTGCCGAGGATTCAATATATTTAGTCATTTCAGTGTTTACATGTGGAAGATTGAATATATTTAGTTTTTCTAGTATTTGTCGAGAATTGAATATTGTTTGAATGTCGTAGATTGAATATATTTTTTTCAATGTTTGCCAAGGATTTAGTATATTTAGTCATTTCAGTGTTTGCATGTCGAAGATTGATAATATTTAGTTTTTTCTATTATTTGCCTAGAATTGAATATTGTTTGAATGTCGAAGATTGAATATATTTTTTTTCAATGTTTGCCGAGGATTCAATATATTTAGTCATTTCAGTGTTTACATGTCGAAAATTGAATATATTTAGTTTTTCTAGTATTTGCCGAGAATTGAATATTGTTTGGATATCGAAGATTGAATATATTTTTTTTCAATGTTTGCCGAGGATTCGATATATTTAGTCATTCCTGTGTATGCATTTCGAAGATTGAATATATTTAGCATTTCTAGTATTTGCCGAGAATTGAATATTGTTTGAATGTCGACGATTGAATATATTTAGTTTTTCTAGTATTTGCCGAGAACTGAATTTTAAACTGAATATTATTTGCATGTCGAAGATTGAAAATATATTTTTTTCAATGTTTGCCGAGGATTCAATATATTTAGTCATTTCAGTGTTTGTATATCGATGATTGAATATATTTAGCTTTTCTAGTATTTGCCTAGAATTGAATATTGTTTGAATGTCGAAGATTGAATATATTTAGCTTTTCTAGTAATTTCCGAGAATTGAATATTGTTTGAATGTCGAATATTGAATATATTTTTTCAATGTTTGCCGAAGATTCAGTATATTTAATCATTTCAGTGTTTGCATGTCGAAGATTGAATACATTTAGTTTTTTCTATTATTTGCATAGAGTTGAATATTGTTTGAATGTCGAAGATTGAATATATTAAGCTTTTCTAGTATTTGCCGAGAATTGAATATTGTTTGAATGTCGACGATTGAATATATTTAGTTTTTCTAGTATTTGCCGAGAACTGAATTTTAAACTGAATAATATTTGCATGTCGAAGATTGAAAATATTTTTTTTTTCAATGTTTGCCGAGGATTCAATATATTAAGTCATTTCTGTGTATGCATTTCGAAGATTGAATATATTTAGCTTTTCTAGTATTTGCCGAGAATTGAATATTGTTTGAATGTCGAAGATTGAATATATTTAGCTTTTATAGTATTTTCCGAGAATTGAATATTGTTTGAATGTCGAAGATTGAATATATTTTTTTTTTCAATGTTTGCCGAGGATTCAATAATATTTAGTCATTTCAGTGTTTGTATGTCGAAGATTGAATATATTTAGTTTTTCTAGTATATGCCGAGAATTGAATATAGTTTGGATGTCGAAGATTGAATATTTTTTTTTTCAATATTTGCCGAGGTTTCAATATAATTAGTCATTTCAGTGTTTGCATGTCGATGATTGAATATATTTAGCTTTTCTAGTATTTGCCGAGAATTGAATATTGTTTGAATGTCGAAGATTGAATATATTTAGCTTTTCTAGTATTTGCCGAGAATTGAATATTGTTTGAATGTCGAAGATTGAATATATTTAGCTTTTCTAGTATTTGCCGAGAATTGAATATTGTTTGAATGTCGAAGATTGAATATATTTAGCTTTTATAGTATTTTCCGAGAATTGAATATTGTTTGAATGTCGAAGATTGAATATATTTTTTTTTCAATGTTTGCCGAGGATTCAATATATTTAGTCATTTCAGTGTTTGTATGTCGAAGATTGAATATATTTAGTTTTTCTAGTATATGCCGAGAATTGAATATAATTTGGATGTCGAAGATTGAATTTTTTTTTCAATATTTGCCGAGGTTTCAATATAATTAGTCATTTCAGAGTTTGAATGTCGAAGATTGAATATATTTTTTTTCAATGTTTGCCGAGGATTCAATATATTTAGTCATTTCAGTGTTTGTATGTCGAAGATTGAATATATTTAGTTTTTCTAGTATATGCCGAGAATTGAATATAATTTGGATGTCGAAGATTGAATATTTTTTTTTTCAATATTTGCCGCGGTTTCAATATAAATAGTCATTTCAGTGTTTGCATGTCGATGATTGAATATATTTAGCTTTTCTAGTATTTGCCGAGAATTGAATATTGTTTGAATGTCGAAGATTGAATATATTTAGTTTTTCTAGTATTTGCCGAGAATTGAATATTGTTTGAATGTCGAAGATTGAATATATTTAGCTTTTATAGTATTTTTCGAGAATTGAATATTGTTTGAATGTCGAAGATTGAATATATTTTTTTTTCAATGTTTGCCGAGGATTCAATATATTTAATCATTTCAGTGTTTGTATGTCGAAGATTGAATATATTTAGTTTTTCTAGTATATGCCGAGAATTGAATATAATTTGGATGTCGAAGATTGAATATTTTTTTTTTCAATATTTGCCGCGGTTTCAATATAAATAGTCATTTCAGTGTTTGCATGTCGATGATTGAATATATTTAGCTTTTCTAGTATTTGCCGAGAATTGAATATTGTTTGAATGTCGAAGATTGAATATATTGAGCTTTTCTAGTATTTGCCGAGAATTGAGTATTGTTTGAATGTCGAAGATTGAATATATTTAGCTTTTCTAGTATTTGCCGAGAATTGAATATTGTTTGGATATCGAAGATTGAATATATATTTTTTTCAATGTTTGCCGAAGATTCAGTATATTTAATCATTTCAGTGTTTGCATGTCGAAGATTGAATATATTTAGTTTTTTTCTATTATTTGCATAGAATTGAATATTATTTGAATGTCGGAAGATTGAATATATTTTTTTCAATGTTTGCCGAGGATTCAATATATTTAGTCATTTCAGTGTTTACATGTGGAAGATTGAATATATTTAGTTTTTCTAGTATTTGTCGAGAATTGAATATTGTTTGAATGTCGTAGATTGAATATATTTTTTTCAATGTTTGCCAAGGATTTAGTATATTTAGTCATTTCAGTGTTTGCATGTCGAAGATTGATAATATTTAGTTTTTTCTATTATTTGCCTAGAATTGAATATTGTTTGAATGTCGAAGATTGAATATATTTTTTTTCAATGTTTGCCGAGGATTCAATATATTTAGTCATTTCAGTGTTTACATGTCGAAAATTGAATATATTTAGTTTTTCTAGTATTTGCCGAGAATTGAATATTGTTTGGATATCGAAGATTGAATATATTTTTTTTCAATGTTTGCCGAGGATTCGATATATTTAGTCATTCCTGTGTATGCATTTCGAAGATTGAATATATTTAGCATTTCTAGTATTTGCCGAGAATTGAATATTGTTTGAATGTCGACGATTGAATATATTTAGTTTTTCTAGTATTTGCCGAGAACTGAATTTTAAACTGAATATTATTTGCATGTCGAAGATTGAAAATATATTTTTTTCAATGTTTGCCGAGGATTCAATATATTTAGTCATTTCAGTGTTTGTATATCGATGATTGAATATATTTAGCTTTTCTAGTATTTGCCTAGAATTGAATATTGTTTGAATGTCGAAGATTGAATATATTTAGCTTTTCTAGTAATTTCCGAGAATTGAATATTGTTTGAATGTCGAATATTGAATATATTTTTTCAATGTTTGCCGAAGATTCAGTATATTTAATCATTTCAGTGTTTGCATGTCGAAGATTGAATACATTTAGTTTTTTCTATTATTTGCATAGAGTTGAATATTGTTTGAATGTCGAAGATTGAATATATTAAGCTTTTCTAGTATTTGCCGAGAATTGAATATTGTTTGAATGTCGACGATTGAATATATTTAGTTTTTCTAGTATTTGCCGAGAACTGAATTTTAAACTGAATAATATTTGCATGTCGAAGATTGAAAATATTTTTTTTTTTCAATGTTTGCCGAGGATTCAATATATTAAGTCATTTCTGTGTATGCATTTCGAAGATTGAATATATTTAGCTTTTCTAGTATTTGCCGAGAATTGAATATTGTTTGAATGTCGAAGATTGAATATATTTAGCTTTTATAGTATTTTCCGAGAATTGAATATTGTTTGAATGTCGAAGATTGAATATATTTTTTTTTTCAATGTTTGCCGAGGATTCAATAATATTTAGTCATTTCAGTGTTTGTATGTCGAAGATTGAATATATTTAGTTTTTCTAGTATATGCCGAGAATTGAATATAATTTGGATGTCGAAGATTGAATATTTTTTTTTTCAATATTTGCCGAGGTTTCAATATAATTAGTCATTTCAGTGTTTGCATGTCGATGATTGAATATATTTAGCTTTTCTAGTATTTGCCGAGAATTGAATATTGTTTGAATGTCGAAGATTGAATATATTTAGCTTTTCTAGTATTTGCCGAGAATTGAATATTGTTTGAATGTCGAAGATTGAATATATTTAGCTTTTCTAGTATTTGCCGAGAATTGAATATTGTTTGAATGTCGAAGATTGAATATATTTAGCTTTTATAGTATTTTCCGAGAATTGAATATTGTTTGAATGTCGAAGATTGAATATATTTTTTTTTCAATGTTTGCCGAGGATTCAATATATTTAGTCATTTCAGTGTTTGTATGTCGAAGATTGAATATATTTAGTTTTTCTAGTATATGCCGAGAATTGAATATAATTTGGATGTCGAAGATTGAATTTTTTTTTCAATATTTGCCGAGGTTTCAATATAATTAGTCATTTCAGAGTTTGAATGTCGAAGATTGAATATATTTTTTTTCAATGTTTGCCGAGGATTCAATATATTTAGTCATTTCAGTGTTTGTATGTCGAAGATTGAATATATTTAGTTTTTCTAGTATATGCCGAGAATTGAATATAATTTGGATGTCGAAGATTGAATTTTTTTTCTTCAATATTTGCCGAGGTTTCAATATAATTAGTCATTTCAGTGTTTGCATGTCGATGATTGAATATATTTAGCTTTTCTAGAATATGCCGAGAATTGAATATAATTTGGAGGTCGAAGATTGAATATATTTTTTTCAATGTTTGCCGAGGATTCAATATATTTAGTCATTTCAGTGTTTACATGTCGAAGATTGAATATATTTAGTTTTTCTAGTATTTGCCGAGAATTGAATATTGTTTGGATATCGAAGATTGAATACATTTTTTTCAATGTTTGCCGAGGATTCAGTATATTTAGTCATATCAGTGTTTGCATGTCGAAGATTGAATATATTTAGCTTTTCTAGTATTTGCCGAGAATTGAATATTGTTTGAATTGAATGTCGAAGATTGAATATATTTAGCTTTTATAGTATTTTCCGAGAATTGAATATTGTTTGAATGTCGAAGATTGAATATATTTTTTTTCAATGTTTGCCGAGGATTCAATATATTTAGTCATTTCAGTGTTTGTATGTCGAAGATTGAATATATTTAGTTTTTCTAGTATATGCCGAGAATTGAATATAATTTGGATGTCGAAGATTGAATATTTTTTTTTCAATATTTGCCGAGGTTTCAATATAATTAGTCATTTCAGTGTTTGCATGTCGATGATTGAATATATTTAGCTTTTCTAGTATTTGCCGAGAATTGAATATTGTTTGAATGTCGAAGATTGAATATATTTAGCTTTTCTAGTATTTGCCGAGAATTGAATATTGTTTGAATGTCGAAGATTGAATACATTTAGCTTTTCTAGTATTTGCCGAGAATTGAATATTGTTTGGATATCGAAGATTGAATATATATTTTTTTCAATGTTTGCCGAAGATTCAGTATATTTAATCATTTCAGTGTTTGCATGTCGAAGATTGAATATATTTAGTTTTTTCTATTATTTGCATAGAATTGAATATTATTTGAATGTCGGAAGATTGAATATATTTTTTTCAATGTTTGCCGAGGATTCAATATATTAAGTCATTTCAGTGTTTACATGTCGAAGATTGAATATATTTAGTTTTTCTAGTATTTGTCGAGAATTGAATATTGTTTGAATGTCGTAGATTGAATATATTTTTTTCAATGTTTGCCAAGGATTTAGTATATTTAGTCATTTCAGTGTTTGCATGTCGAAGATTGATAATATTTAGTTTTTTCTATTATTTGCCTAAAATTGAATATTGTTTGAATGTCGAAGATTGAATATATTTTTTTCAATGTTTGCCGAGGATTCAAAATATTTAGTCATTTCAGTGTTTACATGTCGAAAATTGAATATATTTAGTTTTTCTAGTATTTGCCGAGAATTGAATATTGTTTGGATATCGAAGATTGAATATATTTTTTTTCAATGTTTGCCGAGGATTCAATATATTTAGTCATTCCTGTGTATGCATTTCGAAGATTGAATATATTTAGCATTTCTAGTATTTGCCGAGAATTGAATATTGTTTGAATGTCGACGATTGAATATATTTAGTTTTTCTAGTATTTGCCGAGAACTGAATTTTAAACTGAATATTATTTGCATGTCGAAGATTGAAAATATATTTTTTTCAATGTTTGCCGAGGATTCAATATATTTAGTCATTTCAGTGTTTGTATGTCGATGATTGAATATATTTAGCTTTTCTAGTATTTGCCTAGAATTGAATATTGTTTGAATGTCGAAGATTGAATATATTTAGCTTTTCTAGTAATTTCCGAGAATTGAATATTGTTTGAATGTCGAATATTGAATATATTTTTTCAATGTTTGCCGAAGATTCAGTATATTTAATCATTTCAGTGTTTGCATGTCGAAGATTGAATACATTTAGTTTTTTCTATTATTTGCATAGAGTTGAATATTGTTTGAATGTCGAAGATTGAATATATTAAGCTTTTCTAGTATTTGCCGAGAATTAAATATTGTTTGAATGTCGACGATTGAATACATTTAGTTTTTTCTAGTATTTGCCGAGAACTGAATTTTAAACTGAATAATATTTGCATGTCGAAGATTGAAAATATTTTTTTTTCAATGTTTGCCGAGGATTCGATATATTTAGTCATTCCTGTGTTTGCATGTCGAAGATTGAATATATTTAGCTTTTCTAGTATTTGCCGAGAATTGAATATTGTTTGAATGTCGAAGATTGAATATATTTAGCTTTTATAGTATTTTCCGAGAATTGAATATTGTTTGAATGTCGAAGATTGAATATATTTTTTTTTCAATGTTTGCCGAGGATTCAATATATTTAGTCATTTCAGTGTTTGTATGTCGAAGATTGAATATATTTAGTTTTTCTTGTATATGCCGAGAATTGAATATAATTTGGATGTCGAAGATTGAATATTTTTTTTCAATATTTGCCGAGATTTCAATATAATTAGTCATTTCAGTGTTTGCATGTCGATGATTGAATATATTTAGCTTTTCTAGTATTTGCCGAGAATTGAATATTGTTTGAATGTCGAAGATTGAATATATTTAGCTTTTCTAGTATTTGCCGAGAATTGAATATTGATTGAATGTCGAAGATTGAATATATTTAGCTTTTCTAGTATTTGCCGAGAATTGAATATTGTTTGAATGTCAAAGATTGAATATATTTAGCTTTTATAGTATTTTCCGAGAATTGAATATTGTTTGAATGTCGAAGATTGAATATATTTTTTTCAATGTTTGCCGAGGATTCAATATATTTAGTCATATCAGTGTTTGCATGTCGAAGATTGAATATACTTAACTTTTCTAGTATTTGCCGAGAATTGAATATTGTTTGGATATCGAAGATTGAATATATTTTTTTCAATGTTTGCCGAGGATTCAATATATTTTGTCATTCCTGTGTTTGAATGTCGAAGATTGATTATATTTAGCTTTTCTAGTATTTGCCGAGAATTGAATATTGTTTGAATGTCGAAGATTGAATATATTTAGCTTTTATAGTATTTTCCGAGAATTGAATATTGTTTGAATGTCGAAGATTGAATATATTTTTTTTTCAATGTTTGCCGAGGATTCAATATATTTAGTCATTTCAGTGTTTGTATGTCGAAGATTGAATATATTTAGTTTTTCTAGTATATGCCGAGAATTGAATATAATTTGGATGTCGAAGATTTAATTTTTTGTTTTTCAATATTTGCCGAGGTTTCAATATAATTAGTCATTTCAGTGTTTGCATGTCAATGATTGAATATATTTAGCTTTTCTAGTATTTGCCGAGAATTGAATATTGTTTGAATGTCGAAGATTGAATATATTTAGCTTTTCTAGTATTTGCCGAGAATTGAATATTGTTTGAATGTCGAAGATTGAATATATTTAGGTTTTCTAGTATTTGCCGAGAATTGAATATTGTTTGAATGTCGAAGATTGAATATATTTAGCTTTTATAGTATTTTTCGAGAATTGAATATTGTTTGAATGTCGAAGATTGAATATATTTTTTTTTTCAATGTTTGCCGAGGATTCAATATATTTAGTCATTTCAGTGTTTGTATGTCGAAGATTGAATATATTTAGTTTTTCTAGTATATGCCGAGAATTGAATATAATTTGGATGTCGAAGATTGAATATTTTTTTTTTCAATATTTGCCGAGGTTTCAATATAAATAGTCATTTCAGTGTTTGCATGTCGATGATTGAATATATTTAGCTTTTCTAGTATTTGCCGAGAATTGAATATTGTTTGAATGTCGAAGATTGAATATATTTAGCTTTTCTAGTATTTGCCGAGAATTGAATATTGTTTGAATGTCGAAGATTGAATATATTTAGCTTTTCTAGTATTTGCCGAGAATTGAATATTGTTTGGATATCGAAGATTGAATATATATTTTTTTCAATGTTTGCCGAAGATTCAGTATATTTAATCATTTCAGTGTTTGCATGTCGAAGATTGAATATATTTAGTTTTTTTCTATTATTTGCATAGAATTGAATATTATTTGAATGTCGGAAGATTGAATATATTTTTTTCAATGTTTGCCGAGGATTCAATATATTTAGTCATTTCAGTGTTTACATGTCGAAGATTGAATATATTTAGTTTTTCTAGTATTTGTCGAGAATTGAATATTGTTTGAATGTCGTAGATTGAATATATTTTTTTCAATGTTTGCCAAGGATTTAGTATATTTAGTCATTTCAGTGTTTGCATGTCGAAGATTTATAATATTTAGTTTTTTCTATTATTTGCCGAGAATTGAATATTGTTTGAATGTCGAAGATTGAATATATTTTTTTCAATGTTTGCCGAGGATTCAATATATTTAGTCATTTCAGTGTTTACATGTCGAAAATTGAATATATTTAGTTTTTCTAGTATTTGCCGAGAATTGAATATTGTTTGGATATCGAAGATTGAATATATTTTTTTTCAATGTTTGCCGAGGATTCAATATATTTAGTCATTCCTGTGTATGCATTTCGAAGATTGAATATATTTAGCATTTCTAGTATTTGCCGAGAATTGAATATTGTTTGAATGTCGACGATTGAATATATTTAGTTTTTCTAGTATTTGCCGAGAACTGAATTTTAAACTGAATATTATTTGCATGTCGAAGATTGAAAATATATTTTTTTCAATGTTTGCCGAGGATTCAATATATTTAGTCATTTCAGTGTTTGTATATCGATGATTGAATATATTTAGCTTTTCTAGTATTTGCCTAGAATTGAATATTGTTTAAATGTCGAAGATTGAATATATTTAGCTTTTCTAGTAATTTCCGAGAATTGAATATTGTTTGAATGTCGAATATTGAATATATTTTTTCAATGTTTGCCGAAGATTCAGTATATTTAATCATTTCAGTGTTTGCATGTCGAAGATTGAATACATTTAGTTTTTTCTATTATTTGCATAGAGTTGAATATTGTTTGAATGTCGAAGATTGAATATATTAAGCTTTTCTAGTATTTGCCGAGAATTAAATATTGTTTGAATGTCGACGATTGAATACATTTAGTTTTTTCTAGTATTTGCCGAGAACTGAATTTTAAACTGAATAATATTTGCATGTCGAAGATTGAAAATATTTTTTTTTCAATGTTTGCCGAGGATTCGATATATTTAGTCATTCCTGTGTTTGCATGTCGAAGATTGAATATATTTAGCTTTTCTAGTATTTGCCGAGAATTGAATATTTGTTTGAATGTCGAAGATTGAATATATTTAGCTTTTATAGTATTTTCCGAGAATTGAATATTGTTTGAATGTCGAAGATTGAATATATTTTTTTTTCAATGTTTGCCGAGGATTCAATATATTTAGTCATTTCAGTGTTTGTATGTCGAAGATTGAATATATTTAGTTTTTCTTGTATATGCCGAGAATTGAATATAATTTGGATGTCGAAGATTGAATATTTTTTTTCAATATTTGCCGAGATTTCAATATAATTAGTCATTTCAGTGTTTGCATGTCGATGATTGAATATATTTAGCTTTTCTAGTATTTGCCGAGAATTGAATATTGTTTGAATGTCGAAGATTGAATATATTTAGCTTTTCTAGTATTTGCCGAGAATTGAATATTGTTTGAATGTCGAAGATTGAATATATTTAGCTTTTCTAGTATTTGCCGAGAATTGAATATTGTTTGAATGTCAAAGATTGAATACATTTAGCTTTTATAGTATTTTCCGAGAATTGAATATTGTTTGAATGTCGAAGATTGAATATATTTTTTTCAATGTTTGCCGAGGATTCAATATATTTAGTCATATCAGTGTTTGCATGTCGAAGATTGAATATACTTAACTTTTCTAGTATTTGCCGAGAATTGAATATTGTTTGGATATCGAAGATTGAATATATTTTTTTCAATGTTTGCCGAGGATTCAATATATTTTGTCATTCCTGTGTTTGAATGTCGAAGATTGATTATATTTAGCTTTTCTAGTATTTGCCGAGAATTGAATATTGTTTGAATGTCGAAGATTGAATATATTTAGCTTTTATAGTATTTTCCGAGAATTGAATATTGTTTGAATGTCGAAGATTGAATATATTTTTTTTTCAATGTTTGCCGAGGATTCAATATATTTAGTCATTTCAGTGTTTGTATGTCGAAGATTGAATATATTTAGTTTTTCTAGTATATGCCGAGAATTGAATAGAATTTGGATGTCGAAGATTTAATTTTTTGTTTTTCAATATTTGCCGAGGTTTCAATATAATTAGTCATTTCAGTGTTTGCATGTCAATGATTGAATATATTTAGCTTTTCTAGTATTTGCCGAGAATTGAATATTGTTTGAATGTCGAAGATTGAATATATTTAGCTTTTCTAGTATTTGCCGAGAATTGAATATTGTTTGAATGTCGAAGATTGAATATATTTAGGTTTTCTAGTATTTGCCGAGAATTGAATATTGTTTGAATGTCGAAGATTGAATATATTTAGCTTTTATAGTATTTTTCGAGAATTGAATATTGTTTGAATGTCGAAGATTGAATATATTTTTTTTTCAATGTTTGCCGAGGATTCAATATATTTAGTCATTTCAGTGTTTGTATGTCGAAGATTGAATATATTTAGTTTTTCTAGTATATGCCGAGAATTGAATATAATTTGGATGTCGAAGATTGAATATTTTTTTTTTCAATATTTGCCGAGGTTTCAATATAAATAGTCATTTCAGTGTTTGCATGTCGATGATTGAATATATTTAGCTTTTCTAGTATTTGCCGAGAATTGAATATTGTTTGAATGTCGAAGATTGAATATATTTAGCTTTTCTAGTATTTGCCGAGAATTGAATATTGTTTGAATGTCGAAGATTGAATATATTTAGCTTTTCTAGTATTTGCCGAGAATTGAATATTGTTTGGATATCGAAGATTGAATATATATTTTTTTCAATGTTTGCCGAAGATTCAGTATATTTAATCATTTCAGTGTTTGCATGTCGAAGATTGAATATATTTAGTTTTTTTCTATTATTTGCATAGAATTGAATATTATTTGAATGTCGGAAGATTGAATATATTTTTTTCAATGTTTGCCGAGGATTCAATATATTTAGTCATTTCAGTGTTTACATGTCGAAGATTGAATATATTTTGTTTTTCTAGTATTTGTCGAGAATTGAATATTGTTTGAATGTCGTAGATTGAATATATTTTTTTTCAATGTTTGCCAAGGATTAAGTATATTTAGTCTTTTCAGTGTTTGCATGTCGAAGATTGATAATATTTAGTTTTTTCTATTATTTGCCTAGAATTGAATATTGTTTGAATGTCGAAGATTGAATATATTTTTTTTCAATGTTTGCCGAGGATTCAATATATTTAGTCATTTCAGTGTTTACATGTCGAAAATTGAATATATTTAGTTTTTCTAGTATTTGCCGAGAATTGAATATTGTTTGGATATCGAAGATTGAATATATTTTTTTTCAATGTTTGCCGAGGATTCAATATATTTAGTCATTCCTGTGTATGCATTTCGAAGATTGAATATATTTAGCATTTCTAGTATTTGCCGAGAATTGAATATTGTTTGAATGTCGACGATTGAATATATTTAGTTTTTTCTAGTATTTGCCGAGAACTGAATTTTAAACTGAATATTATTTGCATGTCGAAGATTGAAAATATATTTTTTTCAATGTTTGCCGAGGATTCAATATATTTAGTCATTTCAGTGTTTGTATATCGATGATTGAATATATTTAGCTTTTCTAGTATTTGCCTAGAATTGAATATTGTTTAAATGTCGAAGATTGAATATATTTAGCTTTTCTAGTAATTTCCGAGAATTGAATATTGTTTGAATGTCGAATATTGAATATATTTTTTCAATGTTTGCCGAAGATTCAGTATATTTAATCATTTCAGTGTTTGCATGTCGAAGATTGAATACATTTAGTTTTTTCTATTATTTGCATAGAGTTGAATATTGTTTGAATGTCGAAGATTGAATATATTAAGCTTTTCTAGTATTTGCCGAGAATTGAATATTGTTTGAATGTCGACGATTGAATATATTTAGTTTTTCTAGTATTTGCCGAGAACTGAATTTTAAACTGAATAATATTTGCATGTCGAAGATTGAAAATATTTTTTTTTCAATGTTTGCCGAGGATTCAATATATTAAGTCATTTCTGTGTTTGCATTTCGAAGATTGAATATATTTAGCTTTTCTAGTATTTGCCGAGAATTGAATATTGTTTGAATGTCGAAGATTGAATATATTTAGCTTTTATAGTATTTTCCGAGAATTGAATATTGTTTGAATGTCGAAGATTGAATATATTTTTTTTTCAATGTTTGCTGAGGATTCAATATATTTAGTCATTTCAGTGTTTGTATGTCGATGATTGAATATATTTAGCTTTTCTAGTATTTGCCGAGAATTGAATATAATTTGGATGTCGAAGATTGAATATTTTTTTTTTCAATATTTGCCGAGGTTTCAATATAATTAGTCATTTCAGTGTTTGCATGTCGATGATTGAATATATTTAGCTTTTCTAGTATTTGCCGAGAATTGAATATTGTTTGAATGTCGAAGATTGAATATATTTAGCTTTTCTAGTATTTGCCGAGAATTGAATATTGTTTGAATGTCGAAGATTGAATATATTTAGCTTTTCTAGTATTTGCCGAGAATTGAATATTGTTTGAATGTCGAAGATTGAATATATTTAGCTTTTATAGTATTTTCCGAGAATTGAATATTGTTTGAATGTCGAAGATTGAATATATTTTTTTTTCAATGTTTGCCGAGGATTCAATATATTTAGTCATTTCAGTGTTTGTATGTCGAAGATTGAATATATTTAGTTTTTCTAGTATATGCCGAGAATTGAATTTAATTTGGATGTCGAAGATTGAATTTTTTTTTTCAATATTTGCCGAGGTTTCAATATAATTAGTCATTTCAGTGTTTGCATGTCGATGATTGAATATATTTAGCTTTTCTAGTATTTGCCAAGAATTGAATATTGATTGAATGTCGAAGATTGAATATATTTAGCTTTTCTAGTATTTGCCGAGAATTGAATATTGTTTGAATGTCGAAGATTGAATATATTTAGCTTTTCTAGTATTTGCCGAGAATTGAATATTGTTTGAATGTCGAAGATTGAATATATTTAGCTTTTATAGTATTTTCCGAGAATTCAATATTGTTTGAATGTCGAAGATTGAATATATTTTTTTTTCAATGTTTGCCGAGGATTCAATATATTTAGTCATTTCAGTGTTTGTACGTCGAAGATTGAATATATTTAGTTTTTCTAGTATATGCCGAGAATTGAATATAATTTGGATGTCGAAGATTGAATATTTTTTTTTTCAATATTTGCCGAGGTTTCAATATAATTAGTCATTTCAGTGTTTGCATGTCGATGATTGAATATATTTAGCTTTTCTAGTATTTGCCGAGAATTGAATATTGTTTGAATGTCGAAGATTGAATATATTTAGCTTTTCTAGTATTTGCCGAGAATTGAATATTGTTTGAATGTCGAAGATTGAATATATTTAGCTTTTCTAGTATTTGCCGAGAATTGAATATTGTTTGGATATCGAAGATTGAATATATATTTTTTTCAATGTTTGCCGAAGATTCAGTATATTTAATCATTTCAGTGTTTGCATGTCGAAGATTGAATATATTTAGTTTTTTCTATTATTTGCATAGAATTGAATATTATTTGAATGTCGGAAGATTGAATATATTTTTTTCAATGTTTGCCGAGGATTCAATATATTTAGTCATTTCAGTGTTTACATGTCGAAAATTGAATATATTTAGTTTTTCTAGTATTTGTCGAGAATTGAATATTGTTTGAATGTCGAAGATTGAATATATTAAGCTTTTCTAGTATTTGTCGAGAATTGAATATTGTTTGAATGTCGTAGATTGAGTATATTTTTTTCAATGTTTGCCGAGGATTTAGTATATTTAGTCATTTCAGTGTTTGCATGTCGAAGATTGATAATATTTAGTTTTTTCTATTATTTGCCTAGAATTGAATATTGTTTGAATGTCGAAGATTGAATATATTTTTTTCAATGTTTGCCGAGGATTCAGTATATTTAGTCATTTCAGTGTTTACATGTCGAAAATTGAATATATTTAGTTTTTCTAGTATTTGCCGAGAATTGAATATTGTTTGGATATCGAAGATTGAATATATTTTTTTCAATGTTTGCCGAGGATTCAATATATTTAGTCATTCCTGTGTATGCATTTCGAAGATTGAATATATTTAGCATTTCTAGTATTTGCCGAGAATTGAATATTGTTTGAATGTCGACGATTGAATATATTCAGTTTTTCTAGTATTTGCCGAGAACTGAATTTTAAACTGAATATTATTTGCATGTCGAAGATTGAAAATATATTTTTTTCAATGTTTGCCGAGGATTCAATATATTTAGTCATTTCAGTGTTTGTATGTCGATGATTGAATATATTTAGCTTTTCTAGTATTTGCCTAGAATTGAATATTGTTTGAATGTCGAAGATTGAATATATTTAGCTTTTCTAGTAATTTCCGAGAATTGAATATTGTTTGAATGTCGAATATTGAATATATTTTTTCAATGTTTGCCGAAGATTCAGTATATTTAATCATTTCAGTGTTTGCATGTCGAAGATTGAATACATTTAGTTTTTTCTATTATTTGCATAGAGTTGAATATTGTTTGAATGTCGAAGATTGAATATATTAAGCTTTTCTAGTATTTGCCGAGAATTGAATATTGTTTGAATGTCGACGATTGAATACATTTAGTTTTTCTAGTATTTGCCGAGAACTGAATTTTAAACTGAATAATATTTGCATGTCGAAGATTGAAAATATTTTTTTTCAATGTTTGCCGAGGATTCAATATATTAAGTCATTTCTGTGTTTGCATTTCGAAGATTGAATAACGTCAAGAATAATCAATGAAAGTAGGCAAGTCATGGATGCTACAAATGAGAACCCACTACTTAATCTCATATTAGAAATGGTTACACGGATTGAGGGTCGAATGCAAAGCATGGAAGAAACCATGGGAAAGAAACTTGAACAAATGAGGCAAGACTTCCTTTTAGTATCAGGAAGAGTTAGATCGCTTGAAGAAAAGACCTCCAAAATGATGAAAAAAATCACGGAATGTGAAGTTGGGTGTCAAGGTGTGGGTGATCTTTTTGACAAGGCTGATGAACAGATCAGAAAAAAACACCGGAATCATGATTCAACAAGACATCAGGATCAAAAACTCAGAAATTCGACTCCAGAAAATAGAAGAAAAACCGCAACTACCACCAGTGATACAGCCAGTAGCAGGGTCCGATTCCTTAACATCCCTAACAAACACGATAAGCGAGCTTCAGGATAAAGTTCTAGATATGCAATGCCGCAGTATGAAGAATAACTTGGTATTCACAGGACTTTGCCATTCTCCGAATGAAAACATTGAACTCGAACTAAGATGTTTTCTTCGCCAAGAATTAGGAATCCAACACTTCGTTGAATTCGGAAATGTTCATAGATTTGGTAAACGTGGAAGAAACAATGCTCGTCCGGTAGTGGCTAGATTTCTATACTACAAGGACCTTGATCTAGTGCTGCAGAATGCGTATAAACTTAAAAACACGCCTTTCGGAATAAGTCAGCAGTTTCCGGCTGAAATTCAGAACGAACGTAAAAAACTTTACCCAAAGATGAAGGAAGCCAAGAGAGAACAACGAGATGTTGTGCTAGTGCGAGATAAACTATTTATAGATAGAGAGTAGAAAACTCAACCCCCGAGAATACTTACACGGCTAAATGGTCACCACAACTTATACGTGATCGACGTCAAAATAAAAGCACTGAACAATTTTATACGCCTCTAAACCCTAAGAAAAGGCAACGACAAGGGTCGTCACCACCTACGGACTCACCTGACATTACCAAATAGGACAGGCAGGGAGATCTTACTCTTAATAGAGAACTGAACTGTGATTTATGTGTAAATAAAACTGATAATTATTTAGATAATGTTGATAATAATCAGATTGTTTTTTTTAATAATAGTATTTACAGTGCTGTTGAAAAATCACAAGTTGAAAGCTCTGGTGATGATATAGTTAAAAAAACGGTTGAAACTTTATTTCAATGTAATTTAGCCCCCCAAAATGAGAAATTTAATCTAGAACCTCACAGTAACGTTAGATTAGAAAGTACAGAGTCAGAGAGTTTTACTGAAACGGTCGAAGACACATGTTCACTGTCAACGAGTAGAAATCAATCGTTAAATCTATCCGAAAATTCTTTTCTAAACATTTTGTCTGTTAACTGTTGTGGTGTTAAAAAAAGATTGAATTATCCAGAATTTGGCAAATTGATAAATAGGCACGATATTGTTTGTATGGTAGAAACAAAAACTGATGATACAGACAACATAGAATTGCCTGGTTATATAGTTCACTTTAAAAATAGGAAAAAATGCGCCAAGGTTAAATCCGGTGGTATAATGTTAGGGTACAGAGAAAAATATAGTAAATTTATCAGTGCTATAGATACCGAATGCAAATTTGTTTTATGATTTAAAGTAGATTCAAGTTTACTAGGTCTTGACAGCGATGCCCTATTTGGTATTGTTTATATCCCCCCAGATTACACGTCATACTCATCACCAGATGCTTTTAGTCAAATTGAAAATGAATTCCTTTCCTTGTCAAACCAATACCAGAACGTAGCATTATTGGGAGATTTTAATAGTCGCACATCCACTGATAAAGATTTTTTCCAATTCGATGAATCTGATATCGATCACTTGAACATACCGTTTGAAATTTTTGACAACAGCCCAAATGTTCTTGAAATAGCAGGTATCCCAAGGGAGCGACAAAATAAAGATAAAGTTAAAAACAGATATGGGTCTTTACTGTTAGATTTCTGTAAAGGGAACAATTTCTTTATTTTGAACGGTAGACTCATGGGTGACAAGGAAGGAAACTTTACTTGTAAAAATGCTAGTGTTGTGGATTACTGTATATGTAATGCTAATTTTGTAAATAGTTTCCATAGTTGTCATATTTTAGATTTCTCTAAGCTATTTTCTGATGTGCATTGTCCATTGTCCATTTGTATTGCTACTATTGTGTATGAAAATGACACAAGTGACTGTAATGATACCCCTATTCAAATGAACTCAAATACCACTAATGCCAAAAAATGGGATAGTAGTAAAACTGATGAATTTCAGAGAAACATTAACATAACAAGAAAGGATGTTTTGTTAAATAAACTAGTTGAAACAGGTGATGTAAATACAACAGTTAATGATGTTAACACTTTGATAAATGAATTAGGAGAAATTTTCATTGACAGTGCTAAGACAACCTTTCGAACATATATTAAAAGTAATGCGAAAAAGAATAGTAAGGTTAAAGTAAACTCTAAGCCCTGGTTTAATTTTGAATGCAAATTCGCCAGGAAAAACTATAGAAAGTTTAAGCGTAAGTTTAAAAATCATAAAACTGAAATAAACAAGCTCCGGTTAGTTGAGGCGGAAAAACTTTATAAGACCACAATAGATAGGTGCCAAACAGAATACTCTGATAAACTATCAAAAAAGTTAAAGGACATCAGACAAAATGATTCAAAACAGTTTTGGAAACTCCTGAGACAAGGGAAGAATAAGAAACAACCAAATATTCCAATTGATAGTTTATTTGATTTTTTCAAAACCTTAAATGAAGTACCTATAGAGGATGAAGAAATTAATTTACCTGAGCTTGATGAACAAACACTAAACCATGTAAACAACGAGATCAATCTGTATATTGAAAAAGAAGAAATTTTAAAGTGCATTTCAAAACTTAAAAATGATAAAGCTTGTGGCGAAGATAAAATAATTAATGAATACATCAAAACAACATCAGGGCAGTTTATCGATATCTATGAAAAACTTTTCAATCTTATTTTTGATACAGGTCAAATTCCCGATAGCTGGCTAGTGGGAAATATTAAACCTATATATAAAAACAAAGGGGACAGTAAAGATCCTAAAAATTTTAGACCTGTAACAATAGTCAGTTGTCTTGGAAAACTTTTTACTGCGGTACTAACAGAGAGACTTAATAAATATTCTGAAGAGTTTCAAATCATAAATGAAAATCAATGCAGCTTCAGACAAGGTTATTGTACCACAGACAATCTATTTACTCTACATGCTTTTTTCGAACTTCTAAAACTTAAGAAAAAGAAATTATTTTGCGCCTTCATAGATTTTGAAAAAGCCTTTGATAAAGTATGGAGATCTGGGCTATTCTATAAGCTTGTGTTAAATAAGATAAACGGTAAAATGTTGACAGTCATTCAAAATATGTACAAAACATTAAATCGAATATTGTCTACAACAACCACAATTCTGACTTTTTCTCCTGTAATAATGGAGTGAGACAAGGAGAAAATATGTCACCCTTTCTTTTTGCAATTTTCCTTAATGACTTAGAATCGTTCTTAGAAGCTCAAAATAATAACGGACTTACTTCAATAAGTGAAGATATTGAATCCAACCTTGGAATATATCTCAAAATCTTTGCTATACTTTATGCAGACGACACGGTGCTAATGTCTGAATCCGCCGTCGGACTCCAACATCAAATAGATAGTTTCTATAAGTATTGTTTAGACTGGAAACTGAAAGTTAATATAGATAAAACAAAAATTATATGTTTCTCTGGCGGAAGGCTTCCAAACAATTTACACTTTTTTCTGGAAAATCAAGAAATTGTCAAAGAATTTAATTATCTTGGCACAACCCTTAATAAAACTGGCAACTATAACTTAGCAATAAAAGCGCAGGCTGATAAGGGAACAAAAGCCATGTATGAAGTTTTGAAGTTGGGAAAATATCATAATTTATCTATTTCATGCCAATTGGACCTTTTTGATAAAATGGTGAAACCAATTTTACTATATAACTGTGAACTTTGGGGATATAAAAACTGTTACCAGATTGAAAAAGTACATTTAAAGTTTTGTAAACTTCTTTTAAGACTGAAATCTTCTACACCTAATTGTTTGGTGCATGGAGAACTTGGTCGATTTCCGCTGATTGTAGACATAAAAAGTAGAATGATTTCATATTGGTCAAAATTAATTACTGGAAAACAATCAAAACTTTGTTCATTATCATACAAACTAATGTATCAACTGTATATCACTCAAAATATAAGCTTTCAATGGCTCGACTTTATAAAAGGTATATTTAATGAGTGTGGACTTGCTAATTTCTGGAACTCTCAGACCATTCCAAACATTGAGTGGTTAAAATTCAAAATAAAACAATGTCTTTCCGATCAATTCAGACAAAATTGGCATGATGAAATTCAAAATTGCAGCAAAGCAACTAACTATCGATTATTGAAAGATTCGTTAGAACAAGAGAAATATTTTGATATTTTAAGCATAAAAGATGCTTTGTTTTTGTGCCAATTTAGAACAGGGAACCATAAGTTGCCTATTGAGACTGGAAGATGGCAAAATATAGAAAGAAACAATAGAAAATGCAATTTATGCAATGATCAAATCGGCGATGAATACCATTATATTTTAGAATGTCCAGTTTTGGCCGGTGACAGAAATAGACTTCTAAAAAGGAATCGTACAAGAAATCCGAATGTTTTAAAATTTAGAAATCTAATGACGTCACAAGTTCAAATTACACTATCAAATTTAATCCAAATGCTACGAGTTATAAAGAAGAGAGCAAGTCCTCCCATTTAATACGCTGTCATTGCTGTATGTCTGATTTTGTTTTGTGTATTTTTGTATTTGTTGTATATTATGTAAATAGTTTGTCTCTGTACCAATGGTTATGAGAATAAAGTTATATATAATATATTTAGCTTTTCTAGTATTTGCCGAGAATTGAATATTGTTTGAATGTCGAAGATTGAATATATTTAGCTTTTATAGTAATTTCCGAGAATTGAATATTGTTTGAATGTCGAAGATTGAATATATTTTTTTCAATGTTTGCCGAGGATTCAATATATTTAGTCATATCAGTGTTTGCATGTCGAAGATTGAATATACTTAACTTTTCTAGTATTTGCCGAGAATTGAATATTGTTTGGATATCGAAGATTGAATATATTTTTTTCAATGTTTGCCGAGGATTCAGTATATTTAGTCATATCAGTGTTTGCATGTCGAAGATTGAATATACTTAACTTTTCTAGTATTTGCCGAGAATTGAATATTGTTTGGATATCGAAGATTGAATATATTTTTTTCAATGTTTGCCGAGGATTCAATATATTTAGTCATTCCTGTGTTTGAATGTCGAAGATTGATTATATTTAGCTTTTCTAGTATTTGCCGAGAATTGAATATTGTTTGAATGTCGAAGATTGAATATATTTAGCTTTTATAGTATTTTTCGAGAATTGAATATTGTTTGAATGTCGAAGATTGAATATATTTTTTTTTCAATGTTTGCCGAGGATTCAATATATTTAGTCATTTCAGTGTTTGTATGTCGAAGATTGAATATATTTAGTTTTTCTAGTATATGCCGAGAATTGAATATAATTTGGATGTCGAAGATTGAATATTTTTTTTTTCAATATTTGCCGAGGTTTCAATATAATTAGTCATTTCAGTGTTTGCATGTCGATGATTGAATATATTTAGCTTTTCTAGTATTTGCCGATAATTGAATATTGTTTGAATGTCGAAGATTGAATATATTTAGCTTTTCTAGTATTTGCCGAGAATTGAATATTGTTTGAATGTCGAAGATTGAATATATTTAGCTTTTCTAGTATTTGCCGAGAATTGAATATTGTTTGGATATCGAAGATTGAATATATATTTTTTTTCAATGTTTGCCGAAGATTCAGTATTTTTAATCATTTCAGTGTTTGCATGTCGAAGATTGAATATATTTAACTTTTTTCTATTATTTGCATAGAATTGAATATTATTTGAATGTCGGAAGATTGAATATATTTTTTTCAATGTTTGCCGAGGATTCAATATATTTAGTCATTTCAGTGTTTGCATGTCGAAGATTAATAATATTTAGTTTTTTCTATTATTTGCCTAGAATTGAATATTGTTTGAATGTCGAAGATTGAATATATTTTTTTCAATGTTTGCCGAGGATTCAATATATTTAGTCATTTCAGTGTTTACATGTCGAAAATTGAATATATTTAGTTTTTCTAGTATTTGCCGAGAATTGAATATTGTTTGGATATCGAAGATTGAATATATTTTTTTTCAATGTTTGCCGAGGATTCAATATATTTAGTCATTCCTGTGTATGCATTTCGAAGATTGAATATATTTAGCATTTCTAGTATTTGCCGAGAATTGAATATTGTTTGAATGTCGACGATTGAATATATTTAGTTTTTCTAGTATTTGCCGAGAACTGAATTTTAAACTGAATATTATTTGCATGTCGAAGATTGAAAATATATTTTTTTCAATGTTTGCCGAGGATTCAATATATTTAGTCATTTCAGTGTTTGTATATCGATGATTGAATATATTTAGCTTTTCTAGTATTTGCCTAGAATTGAATATTGTTTGAATGTCGAAGATTGAATATATTTAGCTTTTCTAGTAATTTCCGAGAATTGAATATTGTTTGAATGTCGAATATTGAATATATTTTTTCAATGTTTGCCGAAGATTCAGTATATTTAATCATTTCAGTGTTTGCATGTCGAAGATTGAATACATTTAGTTTTTTCTATTATTTGCATAGAATTGAATATTATTTGAATGTCGGAAGATTGAATATATTTTTTTCAATGTTTGCCGAGGATTCAATATATTTAGTCATTTCAGTGTTTACATGTCGAATATTGAATATATTTAGTTTTTCTGGTATTTGTCGAGAATTGAATATTGTTTGAATGTCGAAGATTGAATATATTTTTTTCAATGTTTGCCGAGGATTCAATATATTTAGTCATTTCAGTGTTTACATGTCGAAAATTGAATATATTTAGTTTTTCTAGTATTTGCCGAGAATTGAATATTGTTTGGATATCGAAGATTGAATATATTTTTTTTCAATGTTTGCCGAGGATTCAATATATTTAGTCATTCCTGTGTATGCATTTCGAAGATTGAATATATTTAGCATTTCTAGTATTTGCCGAGAATTGAATATTGTTTGAATGTCGACGATTGAACATATTTAGTTTTTCTAGTATTTGCCGAGAACTGAATTTTAAACTGAATATTATTTGCATGTCGAAGATTGAAAATATATTTTTTTCAATGTTTGCCGAGGATTCAATATATTTAGTCATTTCAGTGTTTGTATGTCGATGATTGAATATATTTAGATTTTCTAGTATTTGCCTAGAATTGAATATTGTTTGAATGTCGAAGATTCAATATATTTAGCTTTTCTAGTATTTTCCGAGAATTGAATATTGTTTGAATGTCGAATATTGAATATATTTTTTAAATGTTTGCCGAAGATTCAGTATATTTAATCATTTCAGTGTTTGCATGTCGAAGATTGAATACATTTAGTTTTTTCTATTATTTGCATAGAGTTGAATATTGTTTGAATGTCGAAGATTGAATATATTAAGCTTTTCTAGTATTTGCCGAGAATTGAATATTGTTTGAATGTCGACGATTGAATATATTTAGTTTTTCTAGTATTTGCCTAGAACTGAATTTTAAACTGAATAATATTTGCATGTCGAAGATTGAAAATATTTTTTTTTCAATGTTTGCCGAGGATTCAATATATTAAGTCATTTCTGTGTTTGCATTTCGAAGATTGAATATATTTAGCTTTTCTAGTATTTGCCGAGAATTGAATATTGTTTGAATGTCGAAGATTGAATATATTTAGCTTTTATAGTATTTTCCGAGAATTGAATATTGTTTGAATGTCGAAGATTGAATATATTTTTTTTTCAATGTTTGCCGAGGATTCAATATATTTAGTCATTTCAGTGTTTGTATGTCGAAGATTGAATATATTTAGTTTTTCTAGTATATGCCGAGAATTGAATATAAATTGGATGTCGAAGATTGAATATTTTTTTTCAATATTTGCCGAGGTTTCAATATTACAAATACCAAAACGCGTGTATAAACGGTTAATTTGGATATGCTATATATCGATATTTCAAGGAGTAACCTCTCATCAGTAGCATTCAAACCAAAACATTGGAAGGTCAAAATCCAAAACAGTTGAAAACGAAAAGTACTCAAAACCAAAACGTTCAAACAAGGAAGCCAAATCCAGCACCAAGGATATCGACCATGTGCATTACAAGGGAAGAAACCTGGTGTTTTCATCAATTTTGAATTTAACAATCGGAAATTTCAGCGACAATATCTAAGAAATTTTATGGTAATTCGTGTCAGACAAGTCTGACTACCAGGCTTGTGAATACCCTCGGGGACCTCTGGTCCACCAGCAGCGGTTATCGCCCAGTGGTTTCAAAATTACAAATACCAAAACGCGTGTATAAACGGTTAATTTGGATATGCTATATATCGATATTTCAAGGAGTAACCTCTCATCAGTAGCATTCAAACCAAAACATTGGAAGGTCAAAATCCAAAACAGTTGAAAACGTGAGTGAGTGAGTGAGTGAGTTGGTGTTTAACGCCCGTGCAACGCTATATAGGTTATTTACAGGCGATGAACATGAAAAGGATGATTAAATGAACATGAAATGATGATGATAAATGAAAAATGGGGATGGGGTGGGAAACTAAGGACCGGTAAATTTTGAAGAACCACAGGAAAAGGGGAGAGGTGGGTAGGGGCGAAAAATTTAGCCTATGTGGTGCACTACTGGGCGGTCCACAAAGGGGTCTTTTACGTGCATGAAGCGTGGCACTCTTCACACACGTTGGCCCACTATGGTCGGCGGTCAGGGTTTCCGTATTATAGACCTGACAACCCCCGCGGACGAGGGCTACCCTATTCAGCCACCTAGGGTACACACTTGGTCGCTCTGTGGGCTGAGCACTGACCCGACGTCAGAATCCCAAGACCCTTAGTCGCCTCTTACGACAAGCTAGGCTCTGCTGCGGGCCTATTCGCCACCCGGGCCCCGCACGGGACCAGTTGAAAACGAAAAGTACTCAAAACCAAAACGTTCAAACAAGGAAGCCAAATCCAGCACCAAGGATATCGACCATGTGCATTACAAGGAAAGAAACCTGGTGTTTTCATCAATTTTGAATTTAACAATCGGAAATTTCAGCGACAATATCTAAGAAATTTTATGGTAATTCGTGTCAGACAAGTCTGACTACCAGGCTTGTGATTACCCTCGGGGACCTCTGGTCCACCAGCAGCGGTTATCGCCCAGTGGTTTCAAAATTACGAATACCAAAACGCGTGTATAAACGGTTAATTTGGATATGATATATATCGATATTTCAAGGAGTAACCTCTCATCAGTAGCATTCAAACCAAAACATTGGAAGGTCAAAATCCAAAACAGTTGAAAACGAAAAGTACTCAAAACCAAAACGTTCAAACAAGGAAGCCAAATCCAGCACCAAGGATATCGACCATGTGCATTACAAGGAAAGAAACCTGGTGTTTTCATCAATTTTGAATTTAACAATCGGAAATTTCAGCGACAATATCTAAGAAATTTTATGGTAATTCGTGTCAGACCAGGCTTGTGATTACCCTCGGGGACCTCTGGTCCACCAGCAGCGGTTATCGCCCAGTGGTTTCAAAATTACAAATACCAAAACGCGTGTATAAACGGTTAATTTGGATATGCTATATATCGATATTTCAAGGAGTAACCTCTCATCAGTAGCATTCAAACCAAAACATTGGAAGGTCAAAATCCAAAACAGTTGAAAACGAAAAGTACTCAAAACCAAAACGTTCAAACAAGGAAGCCAAATCCAGCACCAAGGATATCGACCGAAGATTGAATTTTTTTTTTCAATATTTGCCGAGGTTTCAATATAATTAGTCATTTCAGTGTTTGCATGTCGATGATTGAATATATTTAGCTTTACCACCATTGCACCACCAAAATCCACATTGTAAAGATGGATCAGTACGAATTTTGTAAGAAAAAAATCAAAAAGGGAAATCCAGAGATGCGGACGATGTTCGGGAGACACCAGGCTTTGGTCTTTTTTGGATTTTTTTTATATTAACCTGAATAATAACAATCCAAAAAATCCAGGACACTCTTCCATGGGAAAGGACGAAGTCTGCGAGTTCGTGCAGATGAAACCGGTGTTGGAACCACTACAACCACAACTCGAGGTATGTTTTCACAATTTGATGTTTTCCAACTCTTAATTTGATGCCAAAATAGCACAATATCGAAATAACAACTTGATACTTAAATTCATTTTAAATACACCTTTTTGTTAAGTTTTAAATGTACATAATTAAAATGTTTTTTGTTTGTTAACCTAAATTCAAGTCATTTTTTGTCGATATATTGCCAAAATCACCACGTTCACAATAATATAACCTTTTTAGAACCAACACCAACAACCCAAAGTGCAACAACAACTACAACACAACTTCACTTTTTTTACTTTTCTTGAAGGAATGCACGGTAATAAAAGTGCGACTATTCTTATTTCTGCTACGTTGTCACTCGTCGTTTCTATGAAGAATCATCATATGTTGATTTATCGACAGGTTATTTGACTTGATAAACGTCATGATCTCATCCTTCGTCATATCAACTATATCATAGGAGCTACAATAATGCAGCTAGCTAGCATAAAACTTGTTATATCTTGTAGAGATAGGATTTTGTACAATCTGGTCAAACTGTGAGACAATAATTTTAGGTAAATTTTGATATAAGAATTTGATGAAAGAATTTTTCAAATAATGCTCTCTTTTTTTTTTTGGGAAACACTTATGATAATCAGCATTGTACATGTACATGCATTTTTCTTTTAAAATATTGTCAAACTACAGTATAATATGGTTTATTGTACAATTTCTTTTGTACATGTATATAATTTATATATAGTTTTCTTATAAGATTGTTGACATGTTGAATATATTTTCAGGTTGTCTTAGAATTTTATCTATAGAAAAATTAAAGCAGTACATGTTGTAGTCTGGTTGCAGTCAATTATCATGTTTTGAGTTATGTCAATAGTTGTGAAACAAAACGCACAGTCTTACATGTACACATATATATTCATGGTTATATGAGTTAACGGAAGGTACAATTTACATGTAATATTGTACATGTGTTTTTGATTTTCATGCACATGTAATAAGTAACGCATGACTTGGTTACATTTTACTTTGGTTACTTGGTTTCAGGTGCTACACTGTACTTAAGAAGAACATAAGTTTCTTAGATTTGGCATGGTCACATGTTATCATTTTAACTCTAAAACTTTACACTTGGTTACAAGTGATAATCTACAAAAAGCATAGGTTAACGTTTTGCTTTATGATCAACATGGTTACATGTTACTTTTAATTTAAAATAGCTTGACATGGTTACATGTCATAATTTGCAAGAGCATAGGTATATGTTCTATGTAAGATTTAACATGGTTACATGTTATGGAATTACTTAGTTACAAGTGATGATTATCAAAACATAGTTATATGTTTTACTTCCTGGTTCACATGGTTACATGGGTACATGTTATTCAATTAAATGCACTTGATTACATGTGCTTAATTATGAAAAACCTAAGTTCATTTTAACATGGTTACATGTTATCTGATTTGTAAGGCCAAAATATGTGTAAATCAATTTACATGGTTACATGTAAATGCATGTATTAGGGCCACACAATCAGCTTGATAGTTACATATTTGTTGACAGTACTAACAAGGTTACTTTCATTTTGTAGTCAAGATGCCTTAGCCTGCAAAAAAGCGAAGACGAGCTGAAAGTTCAACGCTAACCGCCACACCCAGCACGAGTACATCGTCTGCCACTGAAACAAAGACTCTTGTTAAGGAGATATGTCAGAAATGGTCCCGGTGAGTGTCGATATGGTTGTCGATAAAATAAAATAAATCAAAAAACTAGTACTGCACCAACAAACAATGGGGTAGACCAACATAACCAACAACAAGAAATGTCAGAGGCAGAACAGGTGCCATCCAATGCAAACATAGGTACATATATAGCCTCTTCATCAAGTGCCAACAGTTTAATCAAAGTTCGAATTCAGTTGGTCCACTACATGCTGGACGCCCGTTAGGACAGGCTGTTGACCTGAAACTAACTCAAAAATTTGGGCAGAGGAATATATTTCGATTGGTAGCCTGCTTCAAAAACAATCTGCCGCAAAATTAAAAGCAGTGCAGGTTGACGATCAAATTCAGTTTATACAGAGAGAAAGAAAATTATTTTTAAGTCATTTAGTCAGTGGGTTAGTGCTTTTCACATTTTTGTTTCGATTTATTTAGTGCCCATTGTCTAGCAATAGAAAGAGGACGATATAACAATATTCCAAGAAGTGAAAGAATCTGTTGAAATGTAATTTGTCACAAATCGAAGATGAATTACACTTTTTCATCCACTGTCTTGCCTACTATATATTTAGACAAGAGCTTACACAAAAGGTCAAAAATGTTCATAAAGATTTCAATTCTATAACTGAATACAAAAAGGCTTTCATATTGAACAGCAACTCTTTAATAATAACCAAAGCAGTAATTGAGTATATCAAAAATGTCAAGAATTAAATTAACCAAAACATTTAATAAGTATAAATGAATTTGTACTTTTCTCTAAGTCACTACCGCTCCAGGTATATATATAGTTCTCAATTTTCTTTTATTTTTATACCCCCCACTTCAAAAGTTTATAGTGATAGGGGTGTCCGTCCTTCCGTTACACTTCAGGGTACCCATCTCTTATCCGCAACTCCTCCTTAACCCCTTGGTGGATTTTCATGAAACTTACACAAAATCTTTGTGACATAATGTAGATGTGCACCTACTATTTTACTTTTTGATCAGAATGATTTTTGGAGTTTCCCATAGCAAAACATGCACTTAGCCATTCGCCTACATTGGGGTACCAATCTCTTATTCGCAACTCCACCTAAACCCCTTGATGGATTTTCATGAAACTTACACGCAATCGTTGTGACATAACGTAGATGTGCACTTACTATTTTAAAATTTGATCAAAATAGTTTTGGGGGTTTCCCATAGCAAAACATGGACGTAGCCATTCGACTACATGGGGGTACCCATCTCTTATCCGCAACTCCACCTAAACCCCTTGATGGATTTTCATGAAACTTACACACAATCTTTGTGACATAATATAGATGTGCACCTACTATTTTAAAATTTGATCAGAATGATTTTTGGGGTTTCCTGCACCAAAACATGGACTTAGCCATTGACTACATGGGGGTACCCATCTTTTATCCGCAACTCCTCCTAAACCCCTTGATGGATTTTCATGAAACTTACACACAATTGTTGTGACAAAATGTAGATGTGCACCTACTGTTTTAAAATTTGATCAGAATGATTTTTGGGGTTTCCCATAGCAAAACATGGACTTAGCCATTCGACTACATGGGGGTACCCATCTCTTATCCTCAACTCCTCCTAAACCCCTTGATGGATTTTCATACAACTTACACACAATTTTTGTGACATAATGTAGATGTGCATATACTATTTTAAAATTTGATCAGAATGATTTTTGGGGTTTCCCATAGCAAAACATGGACTTAGCAATTCGAGTACATAGGGGTACCAATCTCTTATCCACAACTCATCCTAAACCCCTTGATGGATTGTCATGAAACCTACACACAATCTTTGTGACATAATGTAGATGTGCATCTACTATTTTAAAAGAAGCAAAGGTGTACCAAAGGGGTAATCAGTATCATAAAACCGTAAAGACAAAGACAAAACCGGCAGACAAAAATCATCACAACAAAACAAACCACATAACAACATAAAACACAAACACACATAACAACAGAACCGCATTCAGCAACGCGAACTCAAGTCGAAACGAGAGTGAACTCAGGTGCTCCGGAAGAGTAAGCAGTTCCTGCTTGCTATAGCACACCCGTCACGTTGCCAAAAATCGATTAAGTGTTGGTCAAATCCGGAAAGGATGACATTACAAAACTCTATGTCAAACCAACATCTGTGCTCATCTGAGAGATAGAAATCCCGTATTTGTATACAAGCACGTGATGTCGTCCGTAAAATTTCTTGAGTGATGACAACAACCTGGGAGCAACGTACCCCTGTGTTAACAATTTGCTTGTCAGCCGTGTGGCTCTATCAAGGAAGTCGTTGTACTCCCCACATGCTCTGGAATAGCGAATCAATTGTGATACGTAAACTCCATATGCTGGAGCGGACGGAATGTTGCTACACAGAAAGGGAAAGTTAACTATTGGAAAGTTGAAGTCATCACGTTTGTCATAGAGCTTTGTACAAAGCCTTCCTTGTGTGTCAATTTCGAGAAATAGATCCAGATATGAAGCGGACCTCCTAGAATCTGTAGTGTCCTTTATCTCAAGTTCCTTCGGATATATGAGATGTAAATAGTCACCAAATCGAGGATTGTTTAGTGAAAGGACATCATCAATATAACGAAATGTGAGATTGAAGGATAAAGCAAGTTTGCGGTCCTTTTTGTCTAGAAGTGATTGTAAGAAGTCCGCTTCATATGAATGAAGAAACAAATCGGCAAGCAATGGTGCACAATTTGTGCCCATTGGAATACCTATTGTTTGCTGAAAAACACGTCCACCAAACTGTACAAATATGTTGTCGATTAGAAAGTTGAGCATTTCTATTATTTGATCTTCTGTAAATTTATTTTTCTTGCTAGACTCTTGGATGACAAAGTAAGTCTTTTTATAACCGACTACCAAATACTTGTACCTGCGTTTTCCGTTCTTTTTGATAAAGCTACGTTTAATCAGCTGTGCTAAACGAGATTTTAGTTGTGAATGTGGAATTGAAGTATATAATGTAGAGAAATCAAACGTTTTAATGCTATTACATGATGAAAATGACTTAGAATGGAGATTTTCCATCAGTTCTTTAGAATTTTTGAGAATCCACATTTGATTGACGCCATTTCTAGAGTAACAACAATCGAAATACTTTTGAATGCACAGAATGATTTTTGGGGTTTCCCATAGCAAAACATGGACTTAGCCATTCGACTACATGGGGGTACCCATCTCTTATCCGCAACTCCTCCTAAACCCCTTGATGGATTTTCATGAAACATACACACAATTGTTGTGACAAAATGTAGATGTGCACCTACTGTTTTAAAATTTCATCAGAATGATTTTTGGGGTTTCCCATAGCAAAACATGGACTAAGCCATTCGACTACATGGGGGTAACCATCTCTTATCTTCAATTCCTCCTAAACCCCTTGATGGATTTTCATGAAACCTACACACAATCTTTGTGACATAATGTAGATGTGCATCTCCTATTCTAAATTTTATCTGAATAATTTTTTGGAGGGTGGGGGTATTTATTTGTGAGCTGCGGCTCACAGTTTTTTTAGTTATCTCTATCATCAAATATTGTTTTTTGGGCTGCATCTTCATGCGATTCTATATTTACTTATTTCCCTAAAAACATCTATCAAAACAATAAAAAGCCTGAGCAAGACACTGGTTATTTCTTTTTAATATTTAAACATTTATTTCATGTAAAGAGCACCAACAATAATAATAATAATAATAAAACATGTGAACACATTCATCTTGTGAAACTGATTTTCAAAAGGGGACCGTGTTTAAAGAGTTCAAAAAACAAACTCTTTTATAAAAGGATACATGGCATCAATACACGATTGTCATAGAAAAACAATACTGAGTCTCCTCATAAATACACTCAAACGATAATTAAAACAAACATATAAACAATATAAATATAACAAAATGATTAAGTCTTCATATACACAGAAAGTGATATCTCATCAATAGCTTATGTACATTGAAATTATAACAAGAGGCTCCCAGGAGCCTGAATCGCTCACCTGGTCTTAATGTCAACCCTTTGAAGACTTTTGTATAGCTAAATGAGCTGAATGTTTAAGCAATAAAAAGCTTTTCTCTATCTGCAATAGTTTTCATTCCAAAGCAAAAAACACTATTTTTCACCTTTAAAGGGCCAAAACCCCTTAAAGGAGTCATCTGACAACTTCGACCCTAAAAAGGCTTTTGTAGAGCAAATTAAGCTGAACATTTAGGCAAGCAACATCTTTTCTCTATCTGCAAAAGTTTTCTTTCTTTAGGCCAAAAACACTATTTTTGCCTGTAAGGGGCCGTAACCACTATAAGGGGTCATCTGGCAACTTTGACCCTATGGAAACTTTTGTAGAGCTAAATGAGCTGAACATTAAAGCAAGCAACAACTTTTCTCTATCTGCAATAGTTTTCATTCCATAGGCCAAAAACACTATTTTTTCCCTTTAAGGGGCTGTAACTCCTATAGGGGGTCATCTGACAACTTCGACCATAGGAGACTTTTGTAGAGCTAAATGAGCTGAACATTTAAGCAAGCAACAGCTTTTCTCTATCTGCAATAGTTTTCATTCTATAGGCCAAAAACTCTATTTTTTGCCTTTAAGGGGCCATAACCCCTATAAGGGGTCATCTGACAACTTTGACCTTATGGAGACTTTTGTAGAGCTAAATGAGCTGAACATTTAAGCAAGCAACAGCTTCTCTCTATCTGCAATAGTTTTCATTCCATAGGCCAAAAACATGAAAAAATGCTATTTTTCACCTTTAAGGGGCAGTAACTCCCATAAGGGGTCATCTGACAACTTCGACTCAATGGAGACTTTTGTAGAGCTTTTGATGCTGAAGCAGTAGCGTAGCATCAGATTTCATCTATCTTTTATACTTTTTGATTTACAAGCCAAAAACAGTAGTTTGACCCCCCTGGTCTATTTTTAGCAACGGCGGCCATGTTTTTCGACGAATCAAAAATCCCCACATCAGTTCTGTGCGGGATACCCTAAAGTACCACCAGACCAAATTTGGTTTGAATCTGTGCAGCCGTTTCAGAGGAGAAGAAGTTTGAAGAAAAGTTAACGACGACGACGACGACGGACGACGACGGACGACGACGACGGACGCCAAGTGATGGCAATAGCTCACATGGCCTTTGGCCAGGTGAGCTAAAAAGCATAATACTTTGCACTTTTTTTCAGATTGGTGATTAATTATAATCTTTTAAAGTTATCTAAAGAAAATAATTCTCAAAATTGGAAGATTCTTTTTAAAAATGACATCTCCTTATGGATGTTAATTATGTGTAAAAGAAACAGGATTTTATATTAAAAAATTGAATCTTTATCAAAGTTTTACAATTAACCACTTTTGCATTAATACTCTTTTCTTCAGTAAAAATCAGCAATTTGAACTTAACCATATATAACCCAGTTAAAATATTCATACAAACAAAAACACATGAAAATGTTTGTCATAAAATGATAAATAAAACACTTTTTCAAGCTAAAAATAAAAATATGATCTTCTGAAAAGCCTGAAACATGTAGTACCTGAGTATAATCAAAAATAACAACAACATACCAATAAAAAAAAATGTTACAGTGGAACACATTAGTGAAAAAAAATGATAAATGGTAATGCCCTATTTACATAAGAACCTTAAAAGGATCACTTCAAAAGTTTGACATCCTTGTAACATAATAATCTGCTTTGTGTTAATAAAAATAACTTAAAGGAATGTTATAATAAACTTGATGAAATAATCTCCCAATGGGATAAAAACAATACTCTGTATTTAAAAGCCACACAAGGGTGCAGAATACATGTATGTCACCTTTACATATCAATAGTATCACAAGCTATCCAATGAAATGTTGTTAAATGCACTCATCTGATCATTTCTAAATATGCGAATTTTAATTATAATGTTCTATCATGAAATCATCTCTCGAATATGCGAATATTTAAATTCATTTTATTTTCAGTGATATAAATTGAGCTCTCATCCTAAAATTTCCCACACTGTAAATGAAAATTCTTATACTTGTAAATTCTAAATATCACTAATTTGAAATATGGAGATAGAAACTTGTGTCATGGAATCAATAGAAATAACAGAAACAAGGTATGTGTCAATTATGGCTAATCTTAATTCAAAGTCTTGTTTTTACAGGATTAATCTTTGGACTGGTTTCTTTGTTCTTGTTGATCTTCTTCTGACAACTACGCCTTGATTTTGTTCTGGATGCTCCTGACTCTGTATTTGAATTCGTTGAGGTTGTTCCTGGTTCTGTAGAGGTTTTTCCTGGTTTTGAATTTGAACTGGCTGAGGTATTTCCTGGTTTTGATTTTGGACTGGCTGAGGTTGTTCCTGGTTTTGCTTTTGAACTGGCTGAGGTTGTTCCTGGTTTTGATTTTGGACTGGCTGAGGTTGTTCCTGGTTTTGATTTTGGACTGGCTGAGGTTGTTCCTGGTTTTGAATTCGGACTGGCTGTGGTTGTTGATTTTACTTGATTTTGGTTTAAATTGTTTTGAATTTGTAACAGAAGTTGTTGTTCAATTTCTTCAACATTAAGTTTAGCATTGTGTATTCGTCTCATTAAAAATCTGGCATTCCATATGATATCCACGAGAGTAATAAAAATCAAGAAAATCAGGCTAAGCCAATCCCGTCAAAAAGAAAAAAAAACTACGTTGAGAACAATTCTTCGTGAGACTTTTCCTTCTCTATCTTAACCATTTCCAGGGAAGCTTTTCGCATTTTTTGGTCTTCTGAATCTACGCCTTTCACTCCATGACATCTTATATTGTTGTTGTACATTTTTCTTTCTTTTTTGATGATAAAGTATACAACAACAAATATAGCTGAAGATGCAACAGTAACTGTAAAGCAACATAAAATATAATTTTATTTTTTTCTGAATCTGCTCAGCCCACAGAGGGACCAAGTGTGTACCCTAGGTGGCTGAATAGGGTGGCCCTCGTCCGCGGGGGTTGTCAGGTCTATAATACGGAAACCCTGACCGCCGACCATAGTGGGCCAACGTGTGTGGAGAGTGCCACGCTTCATGCACGTAAAAGACCCCTTTGTGGACCGCCAAGTAGTGCACCACATAGGCTAAATTTTCCGCCCCTACCCACCTCTCCCCTTTTCCTGTGGTTCTTCAAAATTTATCGGTCCTTTGTTTCCCATCCCACCCCCATATTTCATTTATGATCATCATTTCATGTTCATTTCATCACCCTGTTCATGTTCATCGCCTGTAAATAACCTATATAGCGTTGCACGGGCGTAAAACACCAACTCACTCACTCACTCACATGTACCATAACACATTTATACCCAATAAGGTTAACTCTTGCTAAATCTAGGTTTAGTTTTCTTTTACTTGGCTTCTTTCCTCAACTCCTTAAGGGCTGCACAGTGGGACGGAAGGGTAGACAATTCTATTTCACAGTTGAATCTAAGGTAATTCAAAATGTGGCGGAAATGACGGGGATCTCTGTCGATGAAATAAGTATATATGTTGTCCACGTTATACGGTTTCATAGTAGTCTGGTAAGAACATAAAATTTAGTATACAGTCTGGGTCCTTCATTAGGATTTCTGCCGAAGTCTCGAATCTCGTTCCTCCAACATTTAGAATTATTCTAGTGTTTTGGCATTCAGCCATGCTTCTTAGTTGCAGCAAATACTTGGGGGTGGGGTTGTAAACGGGGGCCTGTTCTGTTTCTTTAGGGGCGTAGAGAGATAGAACGTCATCGTGGCTGGGAGTTGATTGATGGGTCACGGTGGTTGATGGCGTAGAAACTGATGATATGGGTAATGTGGATCTTGGTGAAATGTCTGTATTTGTGGTAGACAGCATGCTATTAATTGTAGAATTGAGAGGGCTTTGCGGAACCAGTAGTAAAAGTAGCCGCTGTAACTATGACGGGTTCATCCTTGGTTGGAGTTGGTTCTGAAACTGAAGTTAAAGTTGTCGGTTCATCTTGAGTTGAAAAGGGTTGTGATACTGGAGTCTGAGAAATCAACGGTGTCAAAGGTACTGGAGGGGGAGTTAAGGTAGGACATACACATTAGGGTTTGGTGGAGCAATCATCTCTACCGGTTTGATGATTATTTTTCTGGATCTCCTCTGTAAAATCTAGGTTTAGTTTTCTTTTACTTGGCTTCTTTGTCTCCTCTACTGCTTCTTTCCTTACCTCCACCAAAATAGGCTTTCTGATCAAAGAGGTTTTAACTTTTCCTACTTTCATCTATCTATTCCCAATTGTTTTTTTTTCTTCATTTTCCTTGTTTTTGATCTTCTGTTTATTTCCTGTTTATGCTGAAGCAGTAAGGTGGCATCCGATTTCATCTATCTCTTATGATTTTTGATTAACAAGTCAAAAACAGTGGTCTGACCCCCCCCCCCCCGGTCTATTTTTAACAACGGCGGCCATGTTTTTCGAGTTAGTTAGTTGGTTATTGCTTTACTCCCAAGCAGCACGATTTTGGCTATATCCGGGAGATGAACATGAAAATGGTGATACAATGATGATGAAATGGAGGAAATGGGGACACAAGGCCAATCGGGAAGGAAAGTTTTGACTGTCACTGGGAAAAGGAGTGATGGGTAGGGACGGGAAATTTAGCCTCCTGCATGGGGATCCTACGAGTCCTACTCTTACCGAGACCTGCAGCAGGGTTCTTTAACGTGCGAGGAACGTGACATTTTTCCCAACACGGTGCACCACTATGGTTTGCTGTCAGGTTTTCCGCATTATCGCCTGACGACCCCGCATCTCTCGATGTCAGGGCTGCCCCATTCAACCACCTGGGGCACACGTCCCAGTCGCTTTGTGGGCAAAGCGGCATGACCCCGATGTCAGGTTTCTGAGCGCTCTTTAGTGGACTTTTACCGACAAGCTTAGCGCTGCTGCGGGCCTATTCGCCTCCCGGGCCCCGCACGGGACCATGTTTTTCGACGAATCAACAATGCCCACATCAGTTCTGTTGGGGGGGATACCCTAAAGTACCACCAGACCAATTTTGGTTTGAATCTGTGCGGCTGTTTCAGAGGAGAAGTTTGAAGAAAAGTTAACGACCTAGGAGCCTGTAGTTTTATATTACTTTGTATGCATTTATGATATTGATTAACTATGACATAGTCTGTGTTAATTTGGTACTTATTGAGTATTTTATTTTTTAGTATTTATTTGTATCCTGATTTTGATGGCTGCCATAGTTATGATCATAAAGTGTGCTAGACTTTGTTCATTTTGATTATTCATGATCAATTGGTTAATCTGCTTACTAATTCTACCATTGATACTACTAGTGGATCATCAACCTCACCAGGAACATCACCATTGTTTTCTACTACGGTTAGACCATCAGTTCCTAGAACTGAAGAGATCGATTTGTCCATAGTAAATCATCAGAATTTTCAAGACCGTCCCATGGTGAGTCTTCTGTATCATCAGTTGTTCCAAAATCATCTATATCAAGGCCATCTCATGTCAGGTCTTCTGTATCATCAGTTGTTCCAGAATCATCTTCTTCAGTTATGGAGAATCGTCGGAAGCAACTTATGCAGAGCCAGTGGACTTTCGTTAGTTAGTTATTGCTTTACTCCCAAGCAGCACGATTTCGGCTATATCCGGGAGATGAACATTATAATGGTGATACAGTGAACATAAAATGATGATGAAGTGGAGGAAATAGGGACACAAGGCCTATCGTGTAGGAGAGATTTGAATGCCATTGGAAAAAGTAGTGATGGGTAGGGACGGGAAATTTAGCCTCCTGCATGGGGATCCTACTTGTCCTACTATTGCCGAGACCTGCAACAGGGTTCTTTAACGTGCGAGGAACGTGACATTGTTCCCAACACGGTGCACCACTATGGTTTGCGGTCAGGTTTTCCGCATTATCGCCTGACGATCCTGCATCTCTCGATGTCAGTACTGCCCCATTCAACCACCTGGGGCACACATCCAAGTCGCTTTGTGGGCAAAGCGGCCTGACCTGATGGCAGGACCGAACGCTCTTTAGTGGACTTTTTCCGACAAGCTTAGCGCTGCTGCGGGCCTATTCGCCACCCGGAACCCGCACGTGTCAGTGGCCTTTCTCATTAGGAATAAACAAACATTGGTGTAATGTTGAAACTATAATGTTACACTGATTTATATTTTTTTTCTTAAAATTTTAAAAGATGCCATATTTTTTTTCCAGAGAGGATTATTTAAGATAAGAGTTCATGTCTTCATACTTAATGTAATCATATTCTCAAGTTTTCTTAATATTGTTGCGGGCTGGACGGGTGTAAGGTCTTTTTTCAAGATACAGATGCAATGGGTTTTTATATGTACCTTAGGACTATGTCCGATAGCAATCCAGGGATCTTGAAACGTTTTCCATGCAGACAAAAATTAGTCCCCGATAGTTACAATAATACTGTGTACAATCATAAAATACAGTCTACGGAACTTTAAAGGTTCCAACAATACATTCACATAGAAATATAATAAAGTTTAATTAAATAAAATACAATAAATCGAGCTGTAAGTTCGTATGTATCCATACACTACAAAGTACGTTTCTAGTAAACGAAAGGTCAATGACCAATGAACACAACAAGATTGCATACGTGTGTACACTACACAAAAACATGGCGACTTCCATGTTGAACACAAGAAAATCGTATCTAATATAGGGCAATAAAATGGGTTGAACACCGAGAAAAGATCGTAAGTGAGGAAACAAAAACTAGATTAAACTATTCCACAAGCATGAAATAGCGGCAATTCGCCGTTACTTTAAAATTTCGAAAATACCGAAACACGATGCAAAATAGGTGGCGAGCACCTGCCAAAAGTGCATCATTGGATCACGGGTGCTACATTTGCCCCTTTAAATGTTTTCTGTGTCCTCACTAAAACGTATACAAGGATAAATGCTCATTTAAGTATCATAACAGAACAATAACTAGTATAACTTAATAATCAACAAGTGGCATCATATCACTATGACAAGGCATATCACTCAGGTAGTTAACACTATTAAAAACTCTTAAAGTTCAACAATATTTAAACTCTTCAAACTTAATAAAAAACCGTTGTTAATTATATAGTCTGATCTTTCTGTTGTTACATTAATCATTCTCAATTATCAAAAAATATTTTACAAGTCACTTCTTTCTGGGGGAACGGGTCTGGGTGGTGGATTTATTCCTCTTCTTGGGGGACACAGTTTCTTCTCTGATGAAATTTCTATTGCTTCTTACAGGGAACGATACGGATGGTGGCGGTTGCAATGGGATGATCTATCAAGGTACGAAACGGTCGGAGTGGATAAAGATGTTGTCGACGATGAAGATAAAGTCAGCACTGTACCGATAATTTTCTCGGAATTGTCATTCTGATGTTGTAAAAGTTTATCAATATTATCCAAATGTTGATTGTTAATTCGGTTAGGGTTATAAGTTTGATGATAGCGGACTGTAATGTAGAATATTGATCCGTGAGCTCAGAATCTAAAGCATCTGTTCCAAGTAACTGTGGCGTAATATCTTCTATATCATTAAACGGCGACGGAAGCGGAATTTCAGGAAGAACAGGACGGGAAACAGTCGGTGTGGGTGAGTGAGTGAGTTGGTGTTTTACGCCCGTGCAACGCTTTATAGGATTTACAGTCGGTGTGGAGAGGTGACGTCCTAATATAGAATAGAGTCAAACTGTAAAGCTTTTGAAAAGAGTCCTATCATCACATGGTCGCCAAAATTTTTTACAACAATACGTTATTAAATTTAAAATGCTAACTCTTGTGTAACTAAGGATTGTAATATATCTTCTGCTGCACTCTGCCTAACAACCTGTTTTCTGTAATAAAAAAAAAGAAGTTAAAGAATATATAAGGTATTAGCTATTAATAGTCTTATGTTTAAATACATATAGTCATTATAACACAATAAAACATCTTAGCCTGCCAATTCTTAGCAATTTTTTTAAACCAGTCTCGAGTCACTGATAGAGGAATTGTCTCCATATAAAAAAAGTGTTGTCACCTATCAACTTGCCAAAATTAGATAAGGCTGTTTAATTTGATTGTGAATCGGAATACTAATCCATCAACCATCAGTAGGAAGTTCTGTGAAATACTTTTATCGTCAATTATGATAAAGATTTTGACCGATAACCAACAGGAATAATATGACTTTCCTTTCCATCTTGATATCTGAATTTAAATGGAATATCCCTAATGAACCTTCTCGTCAATTATCCTTTAAAATTAATACTAACATGATTTTTGCACTTGACATTAATATTTTAATAATGAAAAAAGTCGTATCTTTCATATATGAATTGTAAAAATGCTTCACAAAAATGTGTCACAAATCACCCAATAGTGATTTGATTTAAAGGAATAATTTAAAATGTAAAAAAAAACACTATTTAAATACAAATGACAACAAAGTTCCAGACAATAAATGTTGCTACTCCTATTAAACCATTTCCTTACATACTAACACAAATTTTAGTTTGTTACTTATAGGTTTACTCCCAATCAGCACGATTTCGGCAATATCCGAGAGATGAAAATGAAAGTGGTGATGCAAAAAACATGAAATGTGAAGTGGAGGAAATGGGGACACAAGGCCAGTCAGGAAGGAGATTTTTGACTGCCACTGTGCCCCATTCAACCACTTGAGGCACATATCCCAGTCGCTTTGTGGGCAAAGCGGTCTGACCCGATGTCAGGTTTCTAAGCGCTCTTTAGTGGACTTTTACCGACAAGCGTAGCGCTGCTGCGGGCCTATTCGCCACCCGGAACCCGCACGGGTTTTTATATTATAACTTTTCTGTCTATTATAATAAAAGTTGTATCTTTTTCTTCGTCATCATTATGATCAGGGCCCCTAGTTGTTTTTGTTTTTTTGGCAGAAATCTAAGTATTTCAACTAGGTCAGTTATGTCTTTGTTAATGCCGGTTTTGGTGGACCCAGTTGTAGGATTTGTACAAGATTCTTCAGATATAACTCTTCTGGGATTCTGACGTCGGGTCAGTGCTCAGCCCACAGAGCGACCAAGTGTGTACCCTAGGTGGCTGAATAGGGTGGCCCTCGTCCGCGGGGGTTGTCAGGTCTATAATACGGAAACCCTGACCGCCGACCATAGTGGCCCAACGTGTGTGGAGAATGCCACGCTTCATGCACGTAAAAGACCCCTTTGTGGACCGCCAAGTAGTGCACCACATAGGCTAAATTTTCCGCCCTTACCCACCTCTCCCCTTTTCCTGTGGTTCTTCAAAATTTACCGGTCCTTTGTGTCCCATCTCATTTATCATCATCATTTCATGTTCATTTTATCACCCTATTCATGTTCATCGCCTGTAAATAACCTATATAGCGTTGCACGGGCGTAAAACACCAACTCACTCACTCACTCACATTCTGTCTATTATAATAAAAGTTGTATCTTTTTCTTTGTCATCATTATGATAAGGGCCCTTAGTTTTTTTGGTTTTTTGGCAGAAATCTAAGTATTTCAACTGGGTCAGTTATGTCTTTGTTAATGCCGGTTTTGGTGGCCCCAGTTGTAGGATTTGTGCAAGATTCTTCAGAATCTATGGCGCTCTCAACAGATTGTAGTTGTATTTATGGGTGACTCTGTTTTATAATCGTCAATGAGAATAATATTTCCGAAATTACTAGCTCTTCAATTCTGTGAATGAGCTTTTTTTTTGTATGGGCCTTACATACAATTATGCCTGATATCCTAAGAAAGCCTCCAGACTTTTCACAGACAAGTCGCAATCATTTGTCTGTCGGAGTAATTCAAACCCACCACAGTTCTTTAGCTGAGGGAAACCAACAATGCTACTTTAAGTAAATAAAAGTTACACCCATTCTACTTGGGGTCTACAAGGTATGATAAGGATCATATTTGGCCCATTAATTTTGTAAAATAAAATCCGAAGTAAAAAGTAATAATTCCATTTCAATTTGAATGGTTTAACCTTTTGACTGGGTTTTATTTACCATAGTTTACTAAAAAAAAATTAATTAATAAGAGGCCTAATATTGGTCAAAGTAAGAAAATGAAAGAAAAATGTGATTTATCATACTTATTTTGTTACTTTCAAATGCCCGCGCCAATGGAAACCATATGACTTTCTCAACTGATTTATACTTCATTGATAGATTTCATGAACAAACAGCCTGGTCTACACAGTTGCACACTACTAAAACATGAAAATATTATCTAAACTTTTCAGTTATTTGACATGTTTTAGCACAATATTTTCAATCAATATATTCGTGTATGCTTAAAACATTATTTAAACAAGCTTCTGGTTTCATTTAACTCACTAGATAATAATAGGCCTTTTCTCTTGACAAATGCTTAATTTTTTAGCCAACCTGGGGGCTTCGTCCGTCCGTCCGTTACACTTTTGTGATTGTTTCTCCTCTGAGAATGCTCAACGGATGTCATGAGCAACCTAGGGAACTCTCTTTTGGGTACCACTTCATCAACTGCTTCCTTTGCAACTCTTATGTCATTTGTACATTTGACTCTAATTATGGGTTTAGGATTAAATGATTTTTTATAGATAGCTTTAGCTATGGTGAATGGGAATTTTTTTTCCATTTCAATATGTGACTGCAATTTCAACAACCATTCTTGCAAACTGCACATTTTGAAAGAAATTTCACTGCTTCATGGTATATGCATTTAATAACATGAGATTTCCCTGTACCAGCTCAGCTGGTTCTTCAAAATTTACTTGTCCCATCCCAACCCAATTTCATTTATCATCATCATTTCATGTTCATTATATCACCCTCGCACGCAAATAACCTATATAGCGTTGCACGGGCGTAAAACACCAATTCACTCGCTCACTCATTCATACTCCTCGGCAACTTTTTACCAGTCAGGCGACTCGAGGTCACATAGCTTAAGTCTTGCTATGGCATAAACAAAGCCTTTTTTCTTATTTCCTAAACCTGCAAATATATCTTTGGTTTGCTTTGACAAACTATGACATACATTTATTTCTTTTCTCAGCAATACATCTACAACTAGAATACTGACAAAGTCAGAAAGGGCTCCGCGGCAAAATATCTAAGTGTTTTCAAAATCATACGAACTTTAATTATAACCACTAAGGCATGTTCCATGGAATGCATATGAAACTTCAGAGCTGTATTGTTAATAGCCTTTGAGTTTATTGTTCAAAAATTCCTATTCTCAAAATCTGTGATTTTCGATATAAAATGAAGTTTTTTCCAAAAACATTTAACAGATTTGCATGAAATTGTAATATGCAAATCATGACATGCTACTTAGCAGCTGTACAAAGTTTCAGGACTGTATTGTTAACAGTTTTTGAGTTTTAGTGTTCACAAAGTCCAATTCTCAAAATCTGTGATTTTCGATGAAGTTGTTTCCAAAAATATTAACCAGATTTGCACGAAATTTTAATATGCAAATCATGACATGCTACTTGGCAGCTGAACAAAGTTTCAGAACTGTATTGATAACAGTTTTTGAGTTTTAGTGTTCACAAAGTCCAATTCTCAAAATCTGTGATTTTCGATAAAAAATGAAGTTTTTTTCCAAAAATATTAAACAGATTTGCACGAAATTTTAATATGCACATCATGACATGCTACTTAGCAGCTGTGCAAAGTTTCAGAACTGTGGTGTTAATAGTTTTTTAGTTTTAGTGTTCACAAGAATTGTTGACGGACGGACAGACGGACGGACAGACGGACAAAGTGAAAACTATAGGGCGCGGGGCCCTAAATATTGACAAATACACCTCTGTAATAAAGTACATTAATAAGTAACTACATTCCCATCAAGAGTCTGAGACAATACAGGTGAGCCAGGCTTGCTCAGAAAATGCTCTGTTACTATAGAAGGGATGCTGAACAGAGACATATCTTTTACTCTAGTCTAGTAGTAGTAATCGTGATCATGATCACTTATATCAGGCATGCAGGTGAAAACATCTGACAATGACATCAAAGTCAGATGATTTTCAAATCAACATTTATTTCTTCCTTAAAGTTTGGGGTGTTGAATTGTCAACTTCGGAATTTGAATGCAACGGTATGAAATATTTTTTCATGGTGCAAACGTAGATTGCTTCAGCCGTTGAAAATAACAGTGGATTTTTGGCTTTTTATTTCTTCTTCGGGATTAATGCTGGTACATAACTCTTCGTTGACAAAGATTTCTTCTGTTAATCGGGTGTGTCATCAGACACAAGGAAAAAACAATATGTTTTGTTCCGTTTAACAACTTTACCCTTTAAGACGCATGGTGCCTGGGCACTCTTCTTTTGGAAGCGAGGTATTTAATTAGCACTTTGTCATTCTGGTTATAGATTGTACAGCTTAAATTTTGAGTGACATCGAGTACTTGATGTCTTATTTCTTCTGCTGATTGTGTTTTTCGTTTCTACCAAAATACACGTTGAAAGCGGTTTGATAACCCAGAGCCTCCCTGGTTGGTGGTTCAAAGAGTTTTCTACTGATTTAAGAGACTCAACCCAGCTGTTTCCTTTTCGTTTTTCTAACAAATCATATTAACTTTTGTCTGACCTTGCGATTAATTCTTTCTATTTTGCCCTGTGATTGGGGTGGTAGGGTCTACCTATTACATTTTTAACATTTTATTTATCTAACACCCAACATGAGCTTAGTTTCTCCTAGAAACTCACTGCCGTTTTCAACCTGCATAAAAGACGGATAACCATGTGCTTTAAAAACTTCCTTTACGCATCTAAAACGCATTTCGAACTTTTTTTAAGTTAAGGTTTTAAAAACACAAATTTTGAAAAACCATCAACAGCACACAGTATGTAATTGTACTCTTTTCCTTCATGGTGAACATGTTATTATTCATATTAATCAGATCAACCTGAACCCTTAAAAAAACTGTTTACCAATTATTGAGTAGAAACATTCTGCAGCAGCTTTGTCAAAACATGTTATTGTCCCTTTTTCTAAAACGAAAGGGGCCATAAACCTCAAATATAAATCCAACCTTCCTTAAGTGATTACAAACATCATATTGAAAATTCATAACAATTGGTTGGCCAACTCAAAAACTCATGCTACCCATTCTTCTTGGTGGGGATGCCCTAAGTGTTGAAATAGGAGAAAGTCCCAGAAAATCAAGAATGGATACAAGCATAAAATAAGGGTTAGAGTTAGTATGAAAACAAATAATACGGGTTAGGGTTAGTGTTGAAACATAAAATAAGGGTTGGGGTTGGCCTGACAACATAAATAAGGTTAAGGGTAAGCATGAACACAAAAAAAGGGTTAGTGTTATTTTAAAGACCTCCAATTAGGATAAGGTTTAGCATGAAAACATAACATAAGGACACACACTTAGGGTTGGGGCTTAAAAAATAAATTAATGTCAACTGGTTTGAATGTTTCTATAATTATACCATAAAGATCACAAAAACTAAGTACGTAAACTACAAACAAAACATTACTTCAACAATAAATCAAAAATCAACAATATATATAAAATACAAAGAGCAAACTATTAACCAAGTCTTGCTGAAAACCCTGCATATTGTCAAAATCGACCTTAGTACCTATTTCGTATTATCCTCACACAACAAGAAGGGAAAACCCTTCTGTTGCTAGCTACAATAATGTAGCTCCTTTGACATCTTTGATTGGGCGGAATAAAAAATGTCAAAGGAGCAACATTATTGTAGCTATTCTGTTGCCTGCTCCCAGATACACATGATGCCACAAAATAAATTGTCTATAGGCAGTATGGCGCTTCCTCCGATTGTAATCATCGTCCTGGTCTAACGCAAACACATCCTGTCTGTATCTTTGAGCAACTCCAAGAACATACAAGATCAAAATCCTGCAACAAAGAGTTTTTATATTAACAAATGAAAAACAATACATATTATTTAAGTATAAGAATCACTAAATCAAAGAAACACCATAGCTAAATTACCATTTTATATGGGTTTTTTCTTGATTCGCTTCCAGTATTGGCAAAAAAAAAATAACATATGGTCATAGATACAAAAATAAATGTAGTTTTATAAATTTATTTTTAATCCTTAGAAAGTGAGTGCCTCATTGTATGTTAAAACATTGTTCAAATTAGAAAATAAGAAAACTTTCCTGTAGTCTGGATAAGCAGTTCATTGGCAGCAAATTTTTTCCTCCTCCGTTGGCATATCCCTGCAATTTGTAGATCTACACCAATCAGGAGCTGATACCTCTGGGTCCGGATGATACCCTCCTGGTTGTTCTTGGGAGAACTTTTCTAGGGGTTAGCTTACACTATTTTACCCAGATCTTTCCTTCCGTCTTCTGTTAACTCACTTACTCTAAACTGAAAAAAATACGATTCTTATTATACACATGTAAATTATGATAAATACCATTTAAAAAAAATAAAAATCAGTTGAGGAACTTTATGGTTTTTTTTTTAAGTCAAAATTTATAATTTTGTCAGGCCACACAAAATTCATGCTGAAATTTGATTTCATCAATACTACTAAATAATGAAGTCAAGTATCTATATGGACGTACTCTAAGCTTTTCACCCCTTTTTGACGAAGAATCTGTGCCCTTTCTGCCATTGTGGGAATAGCTGGACCATACGCTATCCCTCTTACACGTCCTCCCCTTGTTCTTCCTTTACCCCTCTCTCTGTTTATATCACTATCTATACTTACCTGCATCAACTATTTGCAAATGTTCCTTCACCGTTCATAATATTTAAATTATATAATGTATGTATAAAATGACATTCATTGTAAAAATACAAGCTGATATTAATTAAAATCATAAAAAAACATACTCTGTAAAATGTCATGAATGAATGTAAGTGTTGGGAAATCATCCATGTACCATATTATGTGATGGTTCATGAAGTGTTCCTCCATTTCCGAAATTGATATTAATCAGCATATAAAATGCTAAGTCCCAACTTACTAGTATTTATATGACCTGAGCATTACTAACAGTACAAAATTTATTTTTTTAAGACCATCTTTATAAACTTGCACACATTGTTTGCCGGCATGATTCAAACTGGTATAGGAGAGGCTCAGCTTCACCACTCTCTGGTATCCCTGAATATTCATTGCATTCGCCAAAAGACTTTGAAAGACAGGACATACAATGGAGACACTAGCAAATTTTCAAAAGGTGTAAAAAAATAAATATGAATTAGCAATCATGTTCATTCAGGTACTTTTACTATTTCATGTTCTATGTTTTTATATCAATAGAAGGTCCCGATTACCACAAAAATCAGGATCCCCAAGTCCCCTAGATGAAGGTCACAGTAGATCCGATAGGTCAAGATCAAGATACTAAAGGTCACCATCTAGGTCAAAATCCCATAAGTCACCATCTTAATCAAGATACCAATTGCACAGATCGCCCTCCAGATCAAGGTCAACAAATAGTAGAACACACTCAAGATCTCCCGTCAACAGACGTGAAGTAGCAAGCTTCAAAGCTGAACCGTTAAAGCTTATTAATTTTCCTCTTCACGAAGCAACTTCGAAACGGAGAATAATGTAGAAAGTGATGATCAATACGATATTATCCCATTTGAAGCATTAAAGATGTCTCGTGACATTTTCGGTTCTGAATTTCAAGATTTTGTTGAGATTGATAGCCATTATCAGGTCAAGACATGTGATACACAAGACATCAACTGGGTATGTCATGAAATAAAAATGACAACAAAGTTCCATAAAATAAATTTTGCTACGCCTGACGCGCGTTACGTCTATTCAAGACTCACCAGAGGCGCTCTACCAACAATACTCAAAATGCCAAACACTATATGATTATGAAGAGCATAGAACAACGAGTATTGATTGTGACGGCAGCCGTCACAGATGTTCCCCAAACGAATAAGATGTACCTTAAAGCAGCAAAAATACTGCCTTTTTTCAGTTTTATAGAATGTGCAAATGATGTAAAAATATAGAATATATATATATAATGGTCATGGCATTGTCAATGATGTGTTTAAACATACCATCTTGGATAAATTTTGGCGCCCATCTTGGATTTAGAAATTTCATGTTTTTGCATTTGACAAAAAAACTGTAAATATCTCATTAGAACTTTTAAGATATTTTTGTAGACCACCTATGTTACCGAGATATAGCAATGTCCTATATAATGAACTTTTGCTATTTATTAAACAAAAAGCGGCCATTTAAAAAATGTTAAAGTCCTTATGGACAACTCTGGTGTGGAGCATTACTCGCAACATCAAAATCTACCAGAATATTATTTTTTATCAAAATCCAAGCACTTTTAAATTTTGGCGGCCATCTTGGATTTTGAAATTTCACATTTTCGCATTTTGCGGAAAAACCATAATTATCGATTCAATTTTTTTTGGATATTTTTGTAGTACTCATTAAGCTCTATAATCCTACCCAGTTTTAAGGTCCTGACCACCTATGTTACCGAGATATAGCAATGTCCTATATAATGAACTGTTGCTATTTATAAAAAAAAGCGACCATTTAAAAAAATTCAAAGTCCTTATGGACACCTCTGATGTGGAGCATTACTCGCAACATCAAAATCTACCTGAATATTAATTTTTATCAAGATCCAAGCACTTTTAAATTTTGGCGGCCATCTTGGATTTTGAAATTTCGCATTTTCGCATTTTGCGGAAAAACCGTAAATATCGCTTCAAAATTTTTTTTGATATTTTTGTAGTACTCATTAAGCTCTATAATCCCACCAAGTTTCAAGGTCCTGACCACCTAGGTTACCGAGATATAGCAATGTCCTATATAATGAACTTTCGCTGTTTACTCGGAAATGGTGGCCATTTTAAAAATTCCGAAAACGTTGTGCACACCTCTGATATGTGCCCTATTGCTGTGGAAAGTTTCATAAAGCTCAGTCTTCACATCTCTTCGGCTATACCCGGACAAGCGTTTTTTAGAGTGCGGAAGAAGAAGAATAATAAGAATAATAAGAAACGGAGTAAAAACAATATGTTCCCACACTTCGTTTGGGGAACATAATAAAACCAAAAATACCAAACCGGGAAACCAAATTATTACTAAGATGATCAACCTATGTATGTGGTAGGAAAAACCTTAGGTTAAAGATAATTTTGAAATTTGAACGGATAATTTAAAGCTTTGATGTGATCTCCAACACAAAAGTTTTGGTGCCGAAGCGGGCTAACCTCGGGGAATTAAAACTCCACCAGCAGTGCCAACCTTCACGTGTGTTCGAAATAAAAATGACAACAAAGTTCCAAACAATAAATTTTGCTACGCCTGACGCGCGTTTCGTCTATTCAAGACTCATCAGAGGCGCTCTACCAAAAATACTAAAAATCAACAAAACAATGTTGTAAGATCATATTTTGATAGATTTTAATAAAAGTACAAAAAAAGTGAAAAATCGTGTCCCGTCTCCTTTAACCATAATTTTTATGAACTCAATGTTATTCATAGTATTATTGGTATTTTCGAACCATTTTGAAGCTTTGATTGAATTGGAGAAAAAAATTCGGTTTGCCCCATTACGAGTAATGGGACCGCATTGAAGCTCCGCCTAATCAAAGATGTCTAAGGAGCTGCATTATTGTAGAAGCAAAGGTGTACCAAAGGGGTAATCAGTATCATAAAACCGTAAAGACAAAGACAAAACCGGCAGAATCTTAGATTCTAAACTTATTTCTTTTACTATTGCTATTATGAATTCTCTCTTGAAAACTATTTAGAATTTGATATCCCAAAATCATTATACAAAAAATCTAATTAATTGAGAATTAGTACTCACCCACTTCCAATAGAAAAAGGTCGTTATCACAGACCTAAAATACCTCGCAGTGCAAGAATCTGTCAGAAATGCAATTAAATTGATGATGAAAAGCATGTTGTTCTTTATTGTAAAAAAAACCTGTCAATTTAAAGAGGAAACTTATTTTAAAACCTAAAATATTAATCCTTCTGACCTTCAAAATTCAGAAAAGAAATCCTGTATCCTAAAAAATATTAAGCATCCATCAAATAAATATGATATTAAAATTATATGTACTTTTATTAAGGCTTTTGAAAAGTACTATTACTTGACATTATATATTTACACGGAAAAACCTGTTTATCGACTTAATGATCCATAAGTTTTTTCTTTTTTTATTTATTCCTTCCAACCTTTTATTTTTATATAAAAGACAATTTATTATAGAAAAAACTAACCCTAACCCCGAAAGAAGCAGTCTGTTTCATCTAAATCCCTTTCACATGGTAATTTGTCAATGCCAAAAGCAGCTAGTTCATCTTCAACGTCGTCTCTCTCAATCCCGTTCTATTCTTCAGATTCTTCAAATAAACTTTCTTCATTATCAATGGTTTTAACATACCTGTCATATAATTTTGACATTGCATTATTCTCATCAGTTTCTTCACTGTCGCTTACTATCTGATAGTCTAGATCAATTTCTCTTCTAACTACAATAATGTAGCTCTTTTGACAGCTTTGAGCGGAGCTACAATGTAGACCCAGTGAGTGAGTGAGTGAGTTGGTGTTTTACGCCCGTGCAACGCTATATAGGTTATTTATCTACAGGCGATGAACATGAAAAGGATGATAAAATGAACATGAAACGATGATGATAAATGAAATATGGGGATGGGGTGGGAAACAAAGGACCGGTAAATTTTGAAGAACCACAGGAAAAGGGGAGAGGTGGGTAGGGGGCGGAAAATTTAGCCTATGTGGTGCACTACTTGGCGGTCCACAAAGGGGTCTTTTACGTGCATGAAGCGTGACACTCTTCACACACGTTGGCCCACAATGGTCGGCGGTCAGGGTTTCCGTATTATAGACCTGACAACCCCCGCGGACGAGGGCCACCCTATTCAGCCACCTAGGTTAAACACTTGGTCGCTCTGTGGGCTGAGCACTGACCCGACGTCAGAATCCCAAGACCATTATAAATTTGATTACATCCAATGCCCAACTAGAAACAGAAAGGGCTCAGTTATACGACAAGTTGACAGATGTTCAGGAATATAACAGAATATTATTTAAAGAATGAAGAGAACTTCAAGAGTTTCCTAGTTTCGGTACGACCAGTGACATTATAGAATCAGATAATAATGATAAGAGTAACAAGAAGCAGAGGTACTAATGGGGTATCCGAATATCAAAAGTCCGAAAGGGCAGAGACAAAACCAGTAAACACCAACAGGAGTGAGTGAGTGAGTTGGTGTTTTACGCCCGTGCAACGCTATTTAGGTTATTTACAGGCGATGAACATGAAAAGGATGATAAAATGAACATGAAATGATAATGATAAATGAAAAATGGGGATGGGGTGGGAAACAAAGGACCGGTAAATTTTGAAGAACCACAGGAAAAGGGGAGAGGTGGGTAGGGGTGGAAAATTTAGCCTATGTGGTGCACTACTTGGCGGTCCACAAAGGGGTCTTTTACGTGCATGAAGCGTGGCACTCTTCACACACGTTGGCCCACTATGGTCGGCGGTCAGGGTTTCCGTATTATAGACCTGACAACCCCCGCGGACGAGGGCTACCCTATTCAGCCACCTAGGGTACACACTTGGTCGCTCTGTGGGCTGAGCACTGACCCGACGTCAAAATCCCAAGACCCTTAGTCGCCTCTTACGACAAGCTAGGCTCTGCTGCGGGCCTATTCGCCACCCGGGCCCCGCACGGGACAACACCAACAGGAAAGGGACAAAAACAGACAACATGTAAAACATGGAAACACAAAATAACTGAATATCAATCAACAGCGCGAACTCCAGTCGAAACAATCCAGGCAACTCAAACAACAGTGTATATTCCTTAATAGACAAACAATATTATAGTTATTTTGCGTTTCAATGTTTCAATGTAGCTCATTTGACATCTTTGATTAGGCGGAGCTACAATGCGGTCCCATTACTCGTAATGAGGCAAATCGATTTCTTTTTCCAACTCAAACAAAGCCCTCAAGATGGCTCGAAATTACCAATTACACTCTGGATAACATTGAATTAATAATAATTTTGGTCGAAAGTCATAGGTAGCTCCGCCCAATCAAAGATGTCAAAGGAGCAACATTATTGTAGCTACTTTTTGTTAACTATAAACTGGACTCGATCACCAGCTGTGTGGTATTTAAGACCGAGGAGAGGAAGAAGATAGCAGGCCAACTAGGGACTAGGGGATAGAAAGTTAATAGCCCCCTGAGCAATTGCGATTATCAGATCTGCTTTTATGTTTCTAACATATTACATTGACAATATTTGTAACTTTTATATACATGTTCATTTATGAGCTTTCTTATTGTAGCGTTACCTCAGTATTCATAACAACCCGTCAATGACTAACATAGTCCGAGACGGACCATAGAAATACCCAAGAATACCCAAAAAACACCCCCAAAACACCTCTATATACTTCAAATTTAACATTTATTTGTAAAAAAATATAATAAGTACTATTGATTATATGCCTTTATTACACAAGGGAAACTATACATTAAAATAGATAAATAAATGGATGGTGAAGCCACATTTAAAAGGTAAAAACTAAATAAGAAATACACAGAAATAAAACCTTTAAAACAAATAAAACAAGAATGCCCAAATTTTCGGACATAAATCCATCAATTTATTTATCTATTTTATTTATACACAAGCCACAGTGCAACATACTTTATTTATTTGAAACTATACATTGATTGACGCGGGGACACTCCCAAAACCGGTCATCCTTTGATGTCTCGATAACCCGCCTAGCGTGTGCCGTCTGTATCAACTACCTACTAAAACTTTACTTTAAGGGTTAAGCAAAGCCTTAAAAAATTAATATCACATTTTTAAAAATATGTATTTTTTATATGTTTTTTTTTTAAATTCTTAATCAAATGTACCAATTAATATAAAATAGCATAACATTATTTTTTTTTGTTATTTGTCAAATATTTAAGTTTTGTTATTTGTCAATTTAAAAAAAAAAGTTATTTGTCAAAATGGTTAGGGAACAACCATGCGAGCTCTGATAGAGGGCTTTGGTGATTTTCTTCGTCCTGCTTTTTTATTTTCGGAAAAAGCCGAGGCTGGATTTTATTTTGCGTGCCAGGGCGCGCAATTTTTTTTTAAAAGCTGTTTTAATTTTTTCAGCCTAAAACACCGTCCTGCCTTTTTATTAATTAAAAAAGATCAAACGGTCGCTTTCTTATCAATACAACCGCTTTTGAGATGAAATAAACATAAAAACGTAAAACTTGTTTTAGAAAGTTTTATTGCTATAAAAACAGATAAACCCTACACCGTGACCATTTGAATCCAATTTCACCTAACATATATAATAATATATAAGTATAATTTTATTCATTTGAAAACAATCTTTTAATAACTTGGCGTCGTAATCTTCGAACAATATTTCGGCCTTTAATAGCACAAACTTCAGGTTTCAACTTTGAAGAATCCCTTCGCAGAATGGGAGAGGTATATAACTTTTTTATATTATCTCAATAAAGTGGTGTGAATATTCGCGGTAGGTATAAACACCACACAGGACTCCATAGTGCACTAAGGACTCAAATTGTTCCCTTCAAGAAAATAATTGGAATTTGAACCAATAAGAAATATTTATTGATAGTTGTCTAAAATTCTTTAAACGTAAATGTAACTACCAACAATTGAACTTTAAAATCTAAAGATTGTTTCTACAAACTAATGATTTCTTTTTTACAAATTATAAATGAATTACTTATGATTATGAATGGAATTCGAATTCGAATGATTCATTTTTATTAAGAGGGGGATATTCGTTTGTAACGCCACTTCGACGTCCTTTTGGGGACTTATTTAAAAATATGTTTCTCATTGTGCTTTAATAAAATATTTTTCGACAGGTTTTAGAAGTTTTCGAAGGTTAGCAAAATCTTTTTTTCGAATTCAATTCTTCCATAATAAAGGATAATGAGATGTGTGAATACGTGTGCGCGACACAACCTACAACATTGACAATTTTAAAAATCCACGACGTATAACAACGTAAAATCATACATTCTATATGTCGTTCAGCTAAACTGATTTTTGCTGGCTATAACTGCATTATACAACAAGGCGAGTTTTTAATGAAAGAGTGAGGTTTGATGGTTGAACCTTCCATTTGGTTTCAAATGACTGTACCGATTAAGTCAGGACCATTTCGATCTTAAATTGTAATATGGATTTTGTGATGATTTCTTGTTTTTCGAGATTATCTTGTCCTTTTTCGGCTTACGACGTTAGTAAACCTTTACATCTTTCAATTTCTCCGGCATGCATTTACCTTGTATTGACATTTCTTCTTAGATTTTGGGATTAATTATACAAGATTCGCAGTTTGTCATTACCTTTGTAACATTGAAATGTTGGTCAATGGTGCAAAAATAATAAAATGTACCGTAAATAGTTATTATAGAATATCAGCAATAACATTGTCAAATGATGAAGGGAGATGGAAATTTAATATCCTAGGCACGCCTGAGCCTAGCGCAGGATGTTAATTTTTTTTGACTGACATAAAAATCTTGGACTTTCATAGGAACACCCGAGCCTTGTGCAGGGTGTCCATATAAATACATTTAAAGATAATTTAAATGTTTAAAAAAATATATTTAAAAGCCCCAAAAATTAACGCCACCCCACACGCTCATGGCCTTAACGTTGTCGTGTGTGTGTGTGTGCGGGGGGGGGGGGGGGTCGAAATGGTCTCACATGAGCATAAACATTAAAAAAACTTTTAGTTTTAAATAAAAAAAAAATAGAACATTTAGAAATAGAGATTTTCAAGCCTTTTGAAATAGTTGCGCTAATATATATGGCCCGTGTCAGGGATACACATATATAATACAGATTATGCGTTACAAAAATTTACATTTTTGTTAAGCAGATTAAATCTGTTAGAAAAAATCTCTTTTTTTTTTGGTTGTATAGTCCGTGTAGAGGATTTACCTCGTGTAATATATTCCTCATATACAATTTTATAATTATACATAAGTAAAAAACAAGCAAGAGTTTACGTTGTCACACCTGATTAATCACACAAGATTGGTTCATAGAAATACCCAAGTATACCAAAAAATGTGACATACGGCATTGAAAAACAGTGCATATTAATCTAAAACATGTTTTTATCGAAAAATAATTCAATATTTAATCTTCGTTGCATATTTTCTACTTTATTTAAGATATTCTTGGGTATTCTTGGGAATTTCTATGGACCCGTCCGAGATTGCTTATTTAGACTGAAAACTATTGCAAATAGTGAATTACGTCGCTGCAGACTTATATATAGGTATAGTCACGACGTTAAACTCCCCAGTCAGTCAACAAATAGTGAAAAGCTTTTACTTTCTTTAACATTCAGCTCATTTAGCTTTACAAAAGTCCTCATAGGGTTGATATCAAGACCAGGTGAGCGATTCCGGCTCCTGGGAGCCTCTTGTTCAGATTATTAACCGAAGCCCAAATGGAAGTGGTTAGCATTGGCTCACAGTTAGTCCGAGATAGCTACATTAATGTAGCTTCTTTGGCGGAGCTACATTCGCAACGGAGCAACGTCGAAAGCGAAATCACACCAGGCGCAATTCCATCAATTATACGTCAAATTTGGTATTAAAATACCGTTTATAGTATTTTAATGACGAATTCAGTTTTATTTTCCGACATTTAGCGTTGTTTAAAATATTTTAGAATGAAGGATCTTCATCCTGAACTTTATAATGAAATTCAGGATCATAATTTTGAAAATGTTGGATTTCTAATGGCTACAATAATGTAGCTCCTTTGATATCTTTGACTGGGCCGCCTAAATCAAAGATTTCCAAGGAGCTACATTATTGTAGCTAGATTTCTAACAAATTAATATTTATGACTCTTGGCCAAAATTTTTATTAACTCAATGTTATCCAGAGTATTATTGGTATTGTCGGAGTTTCCATATAACATCACCCCCATATAAGACTGCTCACATGGTTTCCCATGTAAGGAGAAATATTTATATAAGAGAAGCATCATTTTTGGAACACCTCGGATCTCACCTATGCTTTACAAATCACTTGTATGCTTGACTTCTACCAGAAAGGTTGTGTTTGACCCATCAAGTCCAACAGCTGCAAGTCACCAATTATTCCCTGTATTAGGACAGGTAATATATAATAATTAGTATTATTATTGTGTGAATATTATCACCGGCCGAGTTACTGACAATTGGTGTCAGAAGTAAACAAAATATGAAATTATAATTGAGTGAATTTTCGGCGGGAAAAAAATCCCGTGCAGTTCATGTACATGTATGTCTATGTGTTGCATTCATTTCGTTAGAATTTGAATAAAACGAAGTGAAATTGTACAATATGATTGCTTAATTTTGTGAGCACTCATCACTGATTGCTTGATATTTACTTGGAATAATTTTTGTCAAATTCTGAGTGAACTGAACTTTGACATTGATTTTGAGTGTGGAATAGTAGTACATTTGTACATTCTTTACTGATTATATTGTCAATACTATTTAATAATATTTATTGATATTGTCAATTACATTTGTGTATTATTATTTTTTATGTAACGTGACATTGACTACATAAGTCGCGAACACATAAAAAAGGCCCATCCCAATTTTGTTTTTGATTCGCATTACACCATTATAAACTTGGTCGAAAGACTCTAAAAAATTTAGATCATCATATTTTCTTTCTATATTTTGGACATTTTGTAGTGTTTCACCCAGGGTATTTTTAAGGGTAAGGGTAAGGTTGATTAGGCAGTGATAACAGTTACTGTGCTTGTGACCCTTGCCTAACTGTTAAAAATTATACAAAACACTTGTACAGATAAAACCTAGACATACAATTTTCACTTCTGACCCTACAAATTAAAAAAAAAAAAGAACAGTAAGTAAGAAGAAGTTAAACTTTTAAAATTTTTACTTGTGTAGTCACGTGAACTTTTTGCGTGTAAAAAGTTAAATTTGTAAAAGAATATTTGATTTTTGTAAACATTTAAAAAAAAAAAGAAAGCAAAAACGTGTTCGTTTTCTTTCAATCGCTGTGGACAGCCATAACGATTGCGGTAGTGAGTGTTTATGAAATAAACAGTCATTACTGATAGAGGCGCGTAAAAAAAAAAAAATAAAATAAAGCAAAGAAAACAATAAAATTTTAAAGTGGAAAATATCAGTTAATGTGCAGGTGACCCCTGCCTAACTGAGTTGGTAAATTTGTTAAAAAAAAAAAAAAGTTATTTAGTTATCGAGCAGGTGTCCCCTGCCTAACTAGATAGCAAAATTAAGTAAGAAGTATAAGGTAAAAAATAAATAAATAACTAATAATATAAAATAGAAATTCTAAAAAATTTAGTTACTGTGCAGGTGACCCCTGCCTAACTAAATCATAAAGAAGAAGAAAAAAAATAAGAAGTTTTATAAAATCAACAAATAATAATCTAATTATTTAAATATTAAAGGCTTAAATTTCAAATAAAGAAACTTTAAATTTAAATGTAAAACAGAAGAACAAGAAATCAGTTATTGTGCAGGTGACCCCTGCCTAACTAAATAATAATAACATTCAAGAGGGAAAGGAAGAAGTAATAAAAAAAAAGTAAAGTTAAAATTCATAATTAAAAGGAAAAAAATAAACATTAAATAGAAGAAGGAAAAAGATAGGTAGATAGGTAAATGAAAATATATGTGAATAAGTAACTAAGTAAATAAATCAAAAAAGATAGTAAAGGGAGAAGAAGAAGAAATTTTATGATACGCTACTAAGTCATAGTTCTTGTGCAGGTGTCCCCTGCCAAACTTTTGACTTTCATGTAAAAAAAAAAAAAAGGAAAAAGAAAAGCAAGTAAATAAGTATCATATAAAAAAAAGTACAAGAAGAAGCCCTTCCGTCATAGTTCTTGTGCAGGTGTCCCCTGCCGAACTTTGACAATTACATAGTGTTGCATAGGCCTTGTTAGAAAATCTTTGTTCTGTGCAGGTGCCCCCTGCCGAACTTAGATAATTAGTTTGGCAATTAAAGGTCATAGTCATATTCCAAGATGTCCGTGGTCAACATTAATACAGCAACCAAGGAAGAGTTGATTTCAATTCGAGACATAGGGGATAAGAGAGCCCAGGCCATAATCAATGCCAGACGGGCATGTCCATTAACAGCAGAAACCATCAAAGAGATTGCTGGTATTCCACCAACCCTATGGGATCCCTTAATAGCTGCAGGAAGAATAACATTCGAGCTTCCAGAAACTACAGGTCAAGAAGATGACATAAAAAAACTTCTGGAAAAGATAAAGACCGAGAATGTCATCCTTAAACAGGCTGAAGTGGCGAAAAGCCAGGAGTTGAAAAAGTTGCAGAATGACTTTGACACCCATGTAAAGCAACTAAATGCTGAGATGACTACGTTAACCAAACAAAATGAACTTTTAAGATCAGAAATCAACAACAGAGATGAGTATATACAGGAAAATAGGAAACAACTTGAACTTGGTGAAGCCAATAAAGATAAGATGTTGAAGGCAGAATTACAGAAACAACAACAGCACTACGACGAAGAAATGGCTAAACTGAAGGAAACTTTCGTCCAAATGAAAACTGAAAGAGAGGAACTGATGCATAAGGTAGACGGACAAACAGTAACCATCGCCAGTGCAAACCAACAGAATAGAACTAATAATAAGAAGATACAAGATCTAGAGTCCAGAATAAAGAATTTGATGGAAAAGGTAGAAGAACAAGCCAGAACCATAGATAAAACTAGTGAGAAAGACAGGGTGCTGAATAATGAAAGACAAGAACAGGAAGAAAGAGTGAGAGTTCTAGAAGCAGAAATTCAACATTTAAGAACATCAAAAACCATTGAATCATTGGCTCCAAGAAGTGTGTACAGTAGTGAGAGTGAGACTCGAAGAACCAGTAGTCCTAGCAGCTTCAGGAGAACAGCTTCTGCACAACCAGAGGAACCAAGAAGAGGCAATAATCTATCCCTTTCACAGTTTCCAAAACTATCGACCTATGATGGCACTGATGATTGGAAGTCATACCAATTACAGTTTGTTCATACAGCTCGACGTTTTGAGTGGAACGAACAGCAAAAACTAGATAACCTATTGCTATGCCTGAGAGGGAAAGCTCTGAAGTTCTTTAGCACCCGACCTGTGTCAGTACAAGGAAATTTTGAAGACCTGATGGTAAAAATGACCCAGCGTTTTGGCAACAGAGATCTTCCAAACTCAATAAGAAGACAGTTACAAGATGCTAGGCAGACCATTGACGAGTCCATTGAAGAGTTTGCCGAAAGAGTCCAAGAAATGGCAACGGATGGGTATGTTGATGCCACCGAAGACATAGTAGAAATGATGGCTACTGATGCTTTCCTTAAGGGGTGTCAAGATAAACAAGCAGCACTCTTAGCTATGGATAAGGAGCCAAACAGAATAGACCAGGCTTTACAACTGGTGAAGAGCGCTATGCACAACAGAAGGGTTTTGTTGGGACATAAAAGACCAGAAGTCCGAAAGGTACAGTTTCAGGACGAAGTGGATTCAGACAGTGACTCAGAATCAACAGTGAGAGTGTTGAACAAGAAGACAGATAAGATGAGTTCATGGAGACAAAACCTAGAGAATCGACTGGAAAAGACAGAGAAGGATATAAGTTCAATCCGAGGTGACATTAGCAAAATTCTAAGTGCTGTCTCGGATAGGCAGTCTAGCAGAAACAGATCGTATTCTCCAAATAGGTCACGCTCTCCATCACCCAACAGAAGTCCAACCAGAGGCCAAGTTATCTGCTATTCCTGCAATGAACCAGGTCATTATAGCACCAATTGCCCAAAGAAGAGAAGTTTGGCATCACCACCACCAAAACAGTTAAACATCCAGGGGTCGGGGAAGTAGGCCATTCCTTGACCCACCCAGATCACACAGGCCGACCTCCGCCATTGTACGAACCACTTGTTTCTAGAGTCGGTGACCCTGACCTAGTTTCAAGTGAAAGTAGTCTTAAAATGGAAACTAAGTTTCCCAATCCCAGTTTCAGTGACCCTGATCTTGACTTGAGGAATTTGGTTATCATTAATTCAACTGGTACTTTGGAATTAACAGCAGGAGTTAATCCTTTGGTTGATGTCGGTGATCCCGACTTAACTAAAGGTGAGACTAGCAACTTGCCAAAAATAAGAGAGATTGACTTTTACACTGAGACAGAAAACTCATTTAGTTTAGAAATTCCAATTTTAATTAATGGCCAAAGAATAGAGGCAGTAATCGATACAGGTGCTCAAGTCACAGTAGTTAACGAAAAGGTAGCACAACTGCTAAAATTGTCCCTAGCGTCCGAGAATTTGTATTTAAAGGGCGCAGGGGCCAACAAAATCAAAGCCAGAAAAGGGGGTGTGGTCTCCATGGTGATAGGGAAAACGGAGACGAGATGGAGAATAATGGTGGCTGAAATAACAGATCAGGTTATTATTGGGTTAGACCTTCTATACCATCTTCATGCTGTTATAGACCTTGGGCAATTCACCATTTGCATTGGGAAAGAGAAAATCATAGCTAAAGGTTTCAAATCTGGGGACAAGTCATCATTGATCCGTCAGATATTTTTACGCAAAAGACTTGTGGTTCCTCCTAATACCAAAGTACAACTTGCAGCCATTTTAGACAGTAGTATAGAAGGGGACTTGTGTATCCAACCAACACAGCATGTGAAAGAGTTACTGATGCCATATACTGTAGTTAGTGGTCATGATCAAAACATTCCTATTGTCTTACAAAACCTATCAGACAAGTTCGTCACCATTAAGAAAGGGACAGTAATAGGTCTAGGGATGGAAGTAGAAGAAATTCTAGATGATAGAGACCAAGATAAGGTAGAAAGTTTAGATGGCAAAGAACTAGATGAGAACGAAACTCCTGTTTTAAGAAAGATAGAGAAACCCAGTGAGAACATCAACAAGGTACCATTACATCTACGAGATTTGCTAGATAGGTCCAAGAAACATCTTGATGCCAGCCAGACAGAACAACTTAAGAAACTACTGGTAAAATTTCAAGATTCCTTTTCTACAGATGACATGGATATAGGACATTTCACAAAGATCGAGCATAGGATAGATACGGGAGATGCTACACCAACGAAAGAGGCATTAAGAAGAACACCGATTGGTTTCGAAAAAGAAGAAGAAGACCATCTGCAAGACCTTCTTAACAAAGGAGTTATCCAACCATCTTCGTCTGAGTGGGCTGCAGCACCTGTAATTTGTCGCAAAAAAGATGGCAAAATCAGGTACTGCATCGACTACCGGAAGTTAAATAAGGTGACAAAGAAAGACGCCTTCCCACTTCCGAGAATAGAGTCCTGCATTGATCAGCTCAGAGGTACAAAGTTCATGTCATGTCTTGATATGTCTGCTGGATATTACCAGTTCCAAATTCACAAAGATGATCGCCATAAAACAGCATTCACCACCAAATATGGACTCTTTGAGCATGTTAGGCTAAGTTTTGGGTTGTGTAACAGTCCAGCATTTTTCCAAAGAGTCATTCAACTTATACTGTCAGGGTTGACCTGGTCCCAGTGCCTAGCGTATCTAGACGATATTATAGTCCTTGGTAAAGACTTTGATGACCATTTACATAACCTGGATGCAGTGCTCCAACGATTTCAAGATAACAACTTGAAATTAAAACCAAAGAAATGCGCATTGTTCCAGAAAGAAGTAGTTTACCTTGGAAAATTAATATCAGAGGAAGGAATATCCATCAACCCTGAGAATATTGAATCCATTAAAACATGGCCCTGGCCTACCAACAAGAAAGAAGTTCAAAGTTTTTTAGGTTTTGCTAACTACCATAGAGATCACATCAAAAATTTGGCACATCTTTCAACACCACTCCATGAATTAACCCGGAAAAACTCAAAATTTGATTGGACCAGTAGACATCAAGCTGCTTTTGAGACCATCAAACAAGCCATCATTGATTCAGCCACCTTGGAATATCCAGATCCTGACGAGGTATTCATACTAGATACTGATGCATCTGACAAATCTGTGGCTGCAGAACTGATACAAGTCCATGACGGTAAAGAATGTGTAGTGGCTTATGCCAGCAAAGTGTTAACTCCAATTCAACGACGATATTGTACGACCCGTAAAGAGCTGCTAGCTGTCATCACCTTTACACGTCAGTTCCGAAATTACCTTTTGGGAAGACAATTTATTGTTCGGACTGACCACCATAGTTTGGTATGGCTACTTAGGTTCAAGAATATTGAAGGTCAACTAGCTCGTTGGATGGAGGAGCTGGCCCAATATGACATGGTAATCCAGCATCGTTCAGGTGAAAGGCATAGCAACGCTGACAGCTTAAGTAGAATACCAGACACCTTAGAATCATGTGATTGCTATTATGCTGGATCAACTCTGGACAGTCTACCTTGTGGAGGTTGCAAGTACTGCACACGGGCACAATCTCAATGGCAACGGTTCGAAGATGAGGTGGATGATGTCATCCCATTAGCCCTTAGAAGTATTGGCGTACTGGATACTAATCAAAGTAATTGGATCGCTGGCTACTCCCCTGACGAGATAAGAAAACAACAAGAAAATGATCCAGACCTGAAAACCATTCTTTCCTGGCTAGAAAAGGAACAGCAGCCTTCTTCATTAGAATTACAACTCTCCAGTAAAGCTGTGAAGCATTGGTGGAGCTGTAGAGAACAACTGGCTATGGTAAATCAGTGCTTAACATACAATTGGCTTGAAGCAGTAGGTACTAGAAGTTTGTTGTTGGTTCCTAAGACAATGCAGGAAGAAGTTTTAAAGTTGTGTCATGATAATAAGACAGCAGGTCACTTTGGCAGAGACAAAACGTACCACAATTTAAAACAAAGATGCATTTGGTACTCAATGCGCCGGGATGTCATTTTGTATGTAAAAGGATGTAAAGAATGCAACATCAATAAACATGCCAACAGAAAAGCCAAAGGGGAATTAGGTCAACATCATGCTGGTAACCCTATGGAGAGAGTCCATATGGACATCTTAGGTGAGTGAGTGAGTGAGTTGGTGTTTTACGCCCGTGCACCGCTATATAGGTTATTTACAGGCGATGAACATGAAAAGGATGATAAAATGAACATGAAATGATGATGATAAATGAAATATGGAGATGGGGTGGGAAACAAAGGACCGGTAAATTTTGAAGAACCACAGGAAAAGGGGAGAGGTGGGTAGGGGCGGAAAATTTAGCCTATGTGGTGCACTACTGGGCGGTCCACAAAGGGGTCTTTTACGTGCATGAAGCGTGGCACTCTCCACACACGTTGGCCCACTATGGTCGGCGGTCAGGGTTTCCGTATTATAGACCTGACAACCCCCGCGGACGAGGGCTACCCTATTCAGCCACCTAGGGTACACACTTGGTCGCTCTGTGGGCTGAGCACTGACCCGACGTCAGAATCCCAAGACCCTTAGTCGCCTCTTACGACAAGCTAGGCTCTGCTGCGGGCCTATTCGCCACCCGGGCCCCGCACGGGACGGACATCTTAGGACCTTTGCCTGTAAGTAAAGCTGGAAACAAATACATCCTGTCGATAATCGACCAGTATACCAAATGGATTGAACTGTGCCCCATCCCAAACCAGAACGCCGAAACCATTGCTAAAACAGCTGTCAACAACTTCTTTTCACGGTTTGGCTGCCCAACCACAGTACACACAGACCAAGGACGGAATTTTGAGAGTCAACTTTTTCATGAGTTATGTAAATTGCTAGAAATTACTAAAACTCGAACCACTCCTTATCGTCCTTGTTCCAATGGACAAGTGGAGAGATATAATAGTGTCATAATGAGTGCAGTACGGTGTTACTTAAAGGGACGACAGAAGGACTGGGATGAGTACATACAAGTGTTGGCTGGAGCGATCAGGGCAACTTATAACAAGACAACTGGTTTCTCCCCCAATATGATGATGATGGGACGAGAAGTGGTACAGCCTGTTGACCTGGTGTTTGGAACAGTTGGAGGAAGTAATCAACAGTTGGACCCAATTGATTATGTGCAGAAACTGTGTAAGATCATGGAGGAAGTACATCATATTGCAAGGGACAACATTAAAGCTGCACAGATGAGGCAAAAGAAAGATTATGATGTATCCACTTATCAAAAGAAATATAGTATCGGAGATGTGGTGTATAGGCTGAATCCAGCTACCAAAGTAGGCCAGAGTAGAAAACTGAAAGTCCAATGGCAGGGACCTTTCGTAGTGGTTGAGGTAAAAACACCAGTCCTTTACAAAATAGTTAATCGCAAAAGGGCAGTTGTCATCCACCACGACCAGCTCAAACTGTGTGAGGATAGGGATTTACCACTGTGGGTTAGACATGTACGCCATGATTTGTTTAATTCACAAATAGTACAAAATACAGAACAAGCAGAGCCAGTTAGTGAGTTTGAATTGACAAGCTTGTTTGGTGATGCTGAGGTTGAAGTGGATGAAACCGTCAATTTGGGAAAAGCACGTCCAGGGCAAGGAGTCGGTGATCCTGACTCTGCCTTGGATGTGCGTCAGCAGTCAGGGGCATTTGGTAATGTTACAGGGGTAGAGACTGACAGGTCTGAAAATAGAGACAATGATGATGTGAATGTTGTCAGGGATTTTTCAGACATTGCAAATATGGCAGATTTGGACACCACTTTTGCCTATGCGGTTGACGATGAAACATCGTCTGTTGACAATGAGACATTGTCGACTAGGGGACCTGGTAAAAGAGCCAGGAAAATGCCTGCATATCTCAAAGACTATGAAGTCTTTGAGGACCTGTAAATAAAGAATAATAAAAATAAAAATAATAAAAATAAAAATAATAAAAATAATAAAAATTAAAAAAAAAATAAATAAATAAAATAGATAAAATAAATAATATTAATTTATTAATATATAGTTTGATATAAACAGATAAATTTGAATTATTTAAATACATATGTAGTGAATATTAATATATATTAACATAGAGAGATAACATATATAATTAAATAATAGAATATATAGGTAATATATAATGTTAATATAAATGTGTAACCTGTATTAATAAATATATATATAATGTATCCGTCCTCAATAACAATATGCTTTCATTTATTAAAAGCGCTTCAAAATATAATATATCCTTTGTTATAACTAAAGTATTTTTTTAGATATAGCTATGTCTAAGTCGCTAGAAGAAGAGGTTGGATTTGAGGACAGTTGCCCATGGATGAATGAGGAGGAGTCAACATCAATTCCTCAGGAGGAAAACCCCATAGAGGAGGAGGAGGAATTCAATCCTGAAGAGTGGGTAGTGGTAGACGAGGTGGTAGAAGAGGAGATTGTGGCAGATGAAGTTGAAGAGCAGGTGCTTGTGGTAGAGTCAGGAGGGGATAGAAGAGTGGTTGTACTCAATGAGGCCAATACAACGCCAGAGGAGGGACAGCCGAAGACATCCAAATCCAGGGTCCGAAGACAGTTATGTCCGGTATGTGGAGAGCGCTACCGTCATCTTTACCGACATGCTGCAAACCATTTACCTTGGTTTTGGTTTCCTGAGACCTGCTGTGGAGGGTGCCAGAGTCAACACCTATTTCCAGATTTTTTGGCCAACCATCTAAAAGAACAACATCAACCGGATTTCCAACCTAATATCCCTACATCAATTTTGGCAGACCTTATTAAAAATTATCTTTTGGCTTTGGCAGAACATTTTGGACAACATACTTTGGAAGATTTCATTTGGTATATCCAACATTCAAAATTCGAACTCAAAAACCAGGAATTCAAGGAATCTGATATTTGTCTTTGTCGTGCTCTGGACACTGTCTTACAGAAAGCCCCTGACCGTTTCATCTTTACCAATGAGCAAGGAGAACTAACTATCTTTACCCTCGTTCATTGGAGGCTTGTGTTAGGTCTTCTCTCTCAGCTACCTACAGACGTCAGAAATTCTCTTCCACTGAGCTTGCCACCAGCTATTGAGGAAGACAAGGAACCGGGAGAAGATCAAGTTGTTAAAGCCAAAGGGGAGCCCCAAGAAGATCCATTGGAGGAAGAGAATAGCCATGCAGTGTTGGATCCCACAGACTTTACTGATGCTCATCTCCATCTTGATCATTTCTTGGCTCGTGTCGGTGACCCCGACCGTCAAGATTTTGATCTCTTCAGATCCAGTCCTGGAGCATCAGTGAAGTATTTGGTATCTAACTACTGTTTTCCACGCTCTTGGCCCCGTCAGAATGAAGTGAGAGATTAACTGGCTCAGGTTCCGGGACTATATCTCACTTTTGGCATCCACCCTAAAGTTGTGCAGACTACTAATGCAGAACTTCTGGAGGAATATATCTACATTTTGGAGGATCTTCTAAAATTAGACAACACAGTTGCCATTGGAGAGTGTGGACTGGATACTTCTAACACCGCTGTTAACCTCAACCTTCAGCGACAAATCCATTTCCTGGAGAGACAGCTGGAGCTGGCAGTACAAAGGGGTCTAGCAGTAGTTATCCACTGTAGAGGAAACGCTGCCCTTCATTTCCAGCTGCTGGATTCCTTATACAAGATCTGTCCATCCAGTCATCCAATCCATTGGCACTGCTTTTCAGGAATTCCACAAATCTATTCTCAACTTGTTTCGAAATTTACCAATATAGTTTTTGGCGTTACTCCGTTTGTATTTTCTAAACCCTCCATAGCCAGTTTTATTCAACAACAACAACTTACCAACCTAGTCTTGGAATCAGATGCTCCATTCATTCCGTCAGCAAACCATCAAAGTGAGCCAGCCATAGTCATTGCCATAGCAGCTAAAATTTCAGAAATCCTGGGTATTCCGTTGGAAGAGATAGCAACAACCACCAACGAGAATGTCCGCAGGATATATCGTCTGTAAAAAGTCAACATTATTTTGATATCCTGTACATATGTTTTTTTTTGTTACCGTTTAAATATGTCATCATATTCATGTTGGTACAGGAGAGGTATTTCCCCGTTTTCATATCATCATCGTCATCATCATCACCATAATCATGTTTGTGTGGAGGACACTGTCATTTTCTCCAAAGATATTATAATCATTCCATTATTCATGTTTGTCATGTTTGTACAGGGGAACTCCTGCAGATGTCATTTCATTAATTCCTTTGTCTAGGTGTTACTTTGCTTGTGCATTTCATCATACTTATGAATAATCTCTTATCTGAAAGCTTACAATTTTGAAACAACTGTAAATTGGACAGATATGAAATTCAACTACCTTTAGACGCAACACAAATTTAACCACATTTAGATGTCTACACCAATTCAACTACAGTTTCCACCATATTAAATACCCTAAAAAGGATGAATTTGACCATAGATTCTGAGCTTCTACTCATTACATACCAGGACTTAAAGCTAAAAGAACATAATGGGAAGGAGTGTCGGAGTTTCCATATAACATCACCTCCATATAAGACTGCTCACATGGTTTCCCATGTAAGGAGAAATATTTATATAAGAGAAGCATCATTTTTGGAACACCTCGGATCTCACCTATGCTTTACAAATCACTTGTATGCTTGACTTCTACCAGAAAGGTTGTGTTTGACCCATCAAGTCCAACAGCTGCAAGTCACCAATTATTCCCTGTATTAGGACAGGTAATATATAATAATTAGTATTATTATTGTGTGAATATTATCACCGGCCGAGTTTCTGACAGTATATTCAAAATATAAAGCTTTGTTTGAGTTGGAGAGAGAAATTCGATTTGCTCCATTACGAGTAAAGGGACCGCATTGTAGCTCCGCCTAATCAAAGATGTCGAATGAGCTACATTATTGTAGCTAAGTCCGAGATTGCTCTGACGTCCTCGGCATTTTTCCATCGGACGTCAGAGCTCCTTCCTCAGAGCTCCTTCCTTATCAAAAACACGAGATCTTAACGAATGCTTTCTTAATGTTAAAATAACTCTTACATCAGTCATTTGTGAAATAAGACTAAATTAATAGTTTAAAGTATATCGATACCAAAAACTACCTGATATAATCCAGTAAAATAAGAAATATTAAAGAGCTGATCTTGATACAAACAGTTACATAGCAGCATAACAGCATTTATTTAACTTTGTCAATTTCACCAAGTTCAAGATCAGCAAAATAATGTTCAAATTTTAAATTACTATACTTACTCAAGATATTTTTCTTTAAAATATGTTATATTGTTTTTCCTAATAACCAAATGTTTCATTTGAGACCAAAATAAATATGCAACAATGATGATACAATTGCTTAATTTATCTCGGAAGTGCACAACAGAATGTTGTGCTAATTCTCGTGATTTTGATATGGAAGGAGCTTTGACGTCACACGGCATCAGCTTGCTGGAAAATTGCCGAAGTCCAGACGTCAGCGCAATCTCGGACTATGACTAACAATGGCATTTAATCGATTATTTTTAGATTTATAAACTTATTTTGTTTTTCCTTTTGCATTTCTTAAAAACGTCGCAAATAGGTGCATTGTTACTTGTTTTTAAAAGAATCTTGGGTTAAATCCTTGTAGCTGATATAAAGATCCTGAAAGTCCAACTGAAAACATACAACTATTAAGTGAGTTCACTTGTTGGTGTGTAACGCCCGTGCAACGCTATATAGGTTATTTACAGGCGATGAACATGAAAAGGATGATCAAATGAACATGAAATGATGATGATAAATGAAATATGGGGGTGGGGTGGGACACAACTATTAAGAGAACAGTTAATAAGGGTGGTGCCTAAAATGTGTAACCCGTACCATTTTTTACTCATTTACCCATACCCGTACTCGCACCTGTTTTATACGACCGCAAAAAAATTGCGGACGCATAATGGTATGATGCTGACGTCGTTGTCGTCGTCGTCGTCCGCGGCGTCTGTTTACTTTAGTGTTACTACAATAACTTAAGTTCAAGTTATCCGATTGATATGAAATTTTACAATGATGTTCCTTACCATAAAAGGATGAATGGGATTGATTTTGCCCCCCCCATTTTTAGTTTCAAAATTAGGGGCCAAAAATGCTACTTTTATGTTGGTTGGCATGATAACTTTAGTTCTACAAAACTTTTGTAAGCTTAAATGTTCAGCTCATTAAGCTTTATAAAAGTGTCAAAGTTATGGCCCTTTAAAAGTAAAAAAATGTTGTTTTTTGTCCATAGAAAAAAGTATTGCAGTTAGAGAAAAACTTCAGCTCATTGAACTCTACAAAAGTGTCAAATAGGTCAAAGTTGTCAGATGATCCCTTATAGGAGTTATGGCCCTTTAAAAGCGAAAAAGAGTGGGGTTTTTTTGCCCTTAGAATTTATCTCTTCAAATGTTTTTATTGGTACAAAAATTCTAAAACTTAAAGTTGTTTTTGATGAACAACTTTTAACCAGGTGAGCGATTCATGCTCCTCGGGTGCCTCTTGTTACTAATTCTTTCCAATATTGTTGAATTGTTTTTCTTTTTATAAATGGCATGATATTACATTTTATATACTAATATCTTACCCTCTGTCCATTGTTTTATTTTGACTTCTTAGGTCCATAATTTCTAGAGTTCCCCCTTTCTCTGTGTTGCTGTAGTGCTGTTAATCAGGTGAACCTCTATAAAATTGGATAGTTGGGTCCTTTCATACACAAAAAATCAATCAAAAAATATTCATTTTTGACATTATTATATGATATTTAAAACGTAAACCTTATATTAACTATTAGTTATAGGGTAAGGATAAAATAAGATGTTATATGAAAAGAAACTACATCAATACCCTCTAGTTAATTTGTGGTTAATATAAATAATAACTACTCCCTATGGTGAATATGATTGTTATAACTTTTTTTTTTGTACAATTGCGATCGACAATAAAGCCTTTTTAATTATATATTTTATAGTATAAGCCAAGAAAAAGTCAAATTTCCCTGTTTGTAGAAATCACAGCATGAACTTATCTGTTAAACTAAACCACAACTCCGCATGTAGACATAGATTAAGATAAGAGAGATCAATTATAACTGGAACATAATTATAGTTGCAATGTACAGCACATTGTAAAAAAAAGGGAAAAGACTGAAAAAGGTAGGTTTCTTTTCATACATTTTAGAATATGTTATACAAATTTATATTCATAAACATCATGCAGTTAAAAACATGTTATTAAACAGATAAGTATTGGATGAAACAACTAAGGATTAAAAAGAAAAAAGTCTTTATATGTTCAAACATAAAACCCTAATGGGTATAGCGAATACTTAAAAACAAATATATATACAACTATCACCAATGATAATAGAGTACATCACATTTCGGCATCAAATAAATAATTATTATTTTGCATATTGTTTATAGAAAACTAAGATATGATGTAATATGTAGTTCCAACTCTGAATCAAAATCAGAACGACTGGGAGGACCAGGGGGCTATTGCTTATTGTTATCTTGCATCAAGTCGTCGCTGCCATTTTCTTTCCTGAATGGAGCCACATCGTACGCGTCATTTTGTGTTGGTTAGCTATATATTTACTACAAATGCAGCAGATTTGACAAGTCAATGAAAGAATGTCTGTTTTCAACACCACACAAAGAGAGCCAATTGAACTTTGCCTTAGATAGTCAACGTGAAATAGACCATCAAGATGCGATAAAAGGATTTCGACCAAGATCTACAGCAGACTCTGTTCTGTCGAGGATGTCAATCGTTGATCGCTTTGTAGATGTTCATAAAAGCAGACAAAATTTGAAGTCGTCTGATATGGACTCCTCAAATCTTGACAACTACAATCAGAATGAAAGTTACCAACTAAAAGGACATTACCATTCTGATAAAGATCTCATATTCATTTTACCCGTTGTATCATTGATTCTTAGGGTTAATGCCCTTGACACCTGTGAGGACATGGAACTGCGAAATGTTTACAATCCCGAAAAGCCAATACTATCAACTGCTATACTGGATAGAGAATCTTACAATGTTGGAAACTTTATCGTAAAAAGGTATGCCTGTCAACAGAACCTCTTTGAATTGACGGCTGAAGATTTGCCAGACCTTGAAAAAGTACAAGGATCAAGAGAATAAAAGCAGCGTGTAAAATCATCTAAGGGTGTAACACTGAAGCGTTCGAACATCAAAAGTAAAACACCAAGCTCTAAGGCGGAAAAGAAGGAGACGAAAAGGAAAGCATTTGTAATAAAAGCAATCAAAAATAGTAAATTCTCTGAGTTTTGAGAAGAATGCATGTCAGGCATGTTGGGACCAAAACATCGGTTAAAAAATCTCAAGGGATAAAAAGTGCACAGAATAAAATATTGTCATACTGCTTGCCTGACACTGATTATGGAAAATTTGATGCCGTCATGGAATATTATATTGTCAAAGACCCAAAAAACATTTCTTTGGAGGTAAAAATGTCAATTAAGTATGCTACTGTTGAATTTGCTGGTGGTAAATTTCGAACCAAAGCCACAATATGACATGAATACATCCAATGCATCAACGACACTGTTTTGGGAAACTTGTATAGCATCTCCTGTTCCTGACTAAGATTGTAATTTGCGAGGAAAAGTACTCATTTACCCCAGACGATTTCAAATCAGCCACACGAAAAAAAACTTAAAAAGACCAAGTCGTTCTGCATTTCCCATTTGAAAATTTGACAAGATGTAGTTTCTACAGAGAAACTTTCAAAATCATCAATCATAGAAACATACCTTGGAAAACGAATGATCAGCAACTATTTAGCAAGGAACGTCAATCAACTTGATGTGGAAAGAAATGTAACCATCGACATAGACAGCGAACTTCTACTCACAACGTGTTGCGCTGGGGAGAACCGTAGAAGTCCAGAAAATCATATACAACACCAATAGAGCGCAATGTTCAAAGGAAGGCTATCAAGGACATGCTTTATTGGAATTTATTCGACAGCAAAAGGGGGAGGCGGAACTGGCACATGTAGATTGGTTGAATGACATCAAACATGAATAAAAGACATAAAAGACAGATGAAGCTACAGTAAGTGTGTCACATCTGGTGACATTGACAGTGTTGTGATGCACTTGTTTTTGTTTGTCAACGCATTGGCCAAGATTACCGGACGGGAAATTCAGGAATTGGGCATACATAATGCTTCAAAAGCAAAAACCACAGAGGTAATAGATATAACAGGCATTATAGAAACACTTGAATGCAGATTTGGTCAAGGGATTTGCAGAAAGATTGCTGTTATACTTTGCTTTGGAGAAAACGACTTTCTCCCGAGATTCAGTGGAATCACCCAGGAAAAATGTGATACCTATTGTTTGCTGAAAAACACGTCCACCAAACTGTACAAATATGTTGTCGATTAGAAAGTTGAGTATTTCTATAATTTGATCTTCTGTAAATTTGTTTTTTCTTGCTAGACTCTTGGATGACAAAGTAAGTCTTTTTATATCCGACTACCAAATACTTGTACCTGCGTTTTCCGTTCTTTTTGATAAAGCTACGTTTAATCAGCTGTGCCAAACGAGATTTTAATTTGAATGAGTGAGTTGGAGTTTTACGCCTGCGCAACGCTATATAGGTTATTTACAGACGATGAACATGAAAAGGATGGTAAAATGAACATGAAATGATGATGATAAATGAAATATGGGGATGGGGTGGGACACAAAGGACCGGTAAATTTTGAAGAACCACAGGAAAAGGGGAGAGGTGGGTAGGGGCGGAAAATTTAGCCTATGTGGTGCACTACTTGGCGGTTCACAAAGGGGTCTTTTACGTGCATGAAGCGTCAATATTTATATTAACAAAACAGACAGACGGACGGACGGAGACCATTACTAAGTCCCTTCGACGCGTTGCGGCGGGGGACAAAAAAGGGCTTTTCAAAAAGTTAGGGTTGTGGCCTTAGGAAATAGCGGGGAAGGATATATATGAGTGATTAGTCTTATTTTTGCGTATGAATATAGAGTTAGGGTTAGCCGGAACTTCTTTAAGAAAATTTTAATTTCAAACTTTAAATGCTAATATCTCAGTCATTTTCTAACCGATTTATACGATCAAAAGCGCATTGGAAAGGATTTTTAATAAGCTTTTCAACAAAGAAACAAAAGAAAAAAATCTACTTACCCCAATCTTTTACAGAGATTGCTTTCGTCTCTCTTGTTTGTCATAATCGTTTTGTCTTGTAAATGTTCTGTCAACGTATGAGTTCTTTGCACATCCAATTCATGGTTTCGCTAGCTACAATAATGTAGCTCCTTTGACATCTTTGATTAGGCGGAGCTACAATGCGGTCCTAATCAAAGATGTCAAAGGAGCTACATTATTGTAGCTAGTGCTGCTGAAGAGGAGTACATTTCCAAGATGGTCTTACATGTATACTGATACAGCATATTAAAAGAAATTGCGGTTTTACTTAATAAGTGATCACATGTTTTGGTCTCATGTGCATTATCCCATCGTTTAAATATTGTACAGGACTGTGTGAGGTATCAGTCAGAATATCTCAGTCAAGATCATGTTGTACTTGGCCAATAGACAATATTGATTAGGAATAACACATTAACAATAAATGGTTATGGCAAACATACATGTTTGGACAATAAGGGGCAGAATGAAAATTTAAAACATTTTATATACATGTATGACCTACAATGTATAAAGTGGTCAGTGATTGATGTTGGTCATAAGATAGCTACAATAATGTAGCTCCTTTGACATCTTTGATTAGGCGGAGCTACAATGCGGACCCATTGCTCGTAATGGAGCAAATATAATTTCTTTCTCCAACTCAAACAAAGCTTCAAGATGGTTCGAAAATACCATTAAAACTCGGAATTACATTGAGTTTATAAAAAAATTGGCCAAGAGTCAAAGATAAATGTTTATTTGTTAGAAATCCAACATTTTCAAAATTCTGATCATGAACTTCAAACATGATAAAGTTCAAGATCAAGATTCTTCAAAGTAAAATCTAGCAAACTGCTCTTAAAGTCGGAAAATTTAAACTGAATTCCTCATTAAAATACTATAAGCGATATTTTAATACCAAATTTGACGTCTAAAGGATTGAATTGCGCCCGGTGTGATTTCGCTTTCGGCGTTGCTCCGTTATTGGGAATGGGACAGAATTGTAGCTCCGCCCAATCAAAGATGTCAAAGGAGCTACATTATTGTAGCTAGTCATAAGATTGATTGACAAGAAGTTAATAACATGTCAAGTTCATATACACTTAATTATACACTTAATTATTTAAACGTAAGTCCCGTGCGGGGCCCGGGAGGCGAATAGGCCCGCAGCAGCGCTAAGCTTGTCGGTAAAAGTCCACTAAAGAGCGCTCAGAAACCTGACATCGGGGTCAGGCCGCTTTGCCCACAAAGCGACTGGGATGTGTGCCCCAGGTGGTTGAATGGGGCAGCCCTGACATCGAGAGATGCGGGGTCGTCAGGCAATAATGCGGAAAACCTGATCGAAAACCATAGTGGTGCACCGTGTTGGGGAAAAATGTCACGTTCCTCGCACGTTAAAGAACCCTGCTGCAGGTCTCGGTAAGAGTAGGACCCGTAGGATCCCCATGCAGGAGGCAATATTTCCCGTCCCTACCCATCACTCCTTTTTCCAGTGCCAGTCAAAACTCTCCTACCCGATTGGCCTTGTGTCCCCATTTCCTCCACTTCATCATCATTTCATGTTCATTGTATCACCACTTTCATGTTCATCTCCCGGATATAGCCGTAATCGCGCTGCTTGGGAGTAAAGCAATAACTAACTAACTAACTAATTTAAACATAATGTTTGCTAATATTATTGGTTTTCAATATATACCAATAGGTCACATATGAAAAGTTTGAAACTTTATCAACTACTTCAAACAGTGACTTTGATCTGCCAGATTTAAATGAACCAACAAGTTCCCAGCAAGTTTCATCATTTAGCACTGCTTGTACAAGTAGTATTTGACCCCCACCATTCCAGCATATGGAATCAACTGGTGTTCAGCAATCTCCATTCCGCCAGGCATCAACTAATTTTCAGCAATCACAACATCAGCAGACGGCATCAACTACCGACAGTATTCAGCTATCACCACATCAGCAGACGACATTAACTAGTATTCAGCAATCACAACATCAGCAGACGGCATCAACTACCGATAGTATTCAGCTATCACTAGTATTCAGCAATTTCCACATCAGCAGATGGCATCAACTGGTATTCAGCAATCACCACATCATCAGATGGCATCAACTTGTATTCAGCAATCACCATTCGCAAATGGCATCAAGTAGTTTCCAGCAATTTTTAAATGAGCTGACAGCAGCTACATCTCAGTGGACAACTTTAGGAACACCGTCAATTACAATGAAACCATCTTTTGATGGGTTCCAATGTAAGTACATGTATTTAAACTCGAATAGGCAATAATTCTTTACAATGGAGTTGTTCATATTCCCATTTTTACTCGCATGGCTATAATAAACATCGATATAATATAGAATGGATATGGTGAGCTCAACATTCTATATCCATTCTATATTATATCAATAACTTTACAGAGCTGTATGCAACACCAATTATCATATAATAAACATCATTTTGTGTCATTGTTCTTTCCATTTAAAGAATAACACTGGGTCAATTACATGGTTCCCAAACGATCAGGAAACTGGCAAAAAATGTCTTTTAAAAGCATTAATTTTTTACAAAGGTTTGAATTGGGATGCAGCTTTGGTATCATTTGGGTCCTTTATTGTGTCTTGCCAGTTCTTGAAAATACTGTTTATTGATATGATATAGCTGGAATACAACACTATTTTAATCCATTGATGATTATGGATCAAAATTAGAGTTGTTTGTTTAAGGTGCACCTTAAAATGGCTTAAATGACCTTGAAAAATGCTTGAAATGACCTTGAATTTGGTATGAGATTGTTTGTGAGAACCCTGCAATTAGAACAAGATTTGTCACTGTGGTCCTTTGATGGTCCACTTGAAGAAGTTTCTGTCTGTACCTTGATATTATTACTTTACATGTAATTGATTTTATACCCCCCAAACAAAGTTAAGGATAAATAGATTTTAAAAGGAATAATTCGTCTGATTTAGTGTATATATGTTGCGTTCACGATATATGTACAAATAATTTGTTGAGTGTGTTAAATGTGCTTTGTGTTATTTGAAAATGTGTTAATAGTTCATACCCTGTATGTGCGGGACCTACGTTTAACCTAATGATGTTCATGGATTTACATATTCGTTAATGTGTTTATTCGAAATACTAGACCAACGATTTTGAAAAGGGGGAGGGTGTTGTAAGTTATGGTTGACATAGTTAGGGACGAGTGACCGACAGGACGAGACGTCATCAATGGACTTCCTCTGTAGCGGTAAATCGGCGCGGAGTAATGCGGATAACGTTGAATCAACAAGACAGACGACACGAGTTGGAATCTAATAGAACTTGGACATCGAGCCCTGGAACCTGTTGCCCAATCCCATCACAGTCAACGATTGGTGAGTTAACCATATTATACTTAATATTCCTCATAATGAATTTCAGGATCAGAATTTTGAAAATATAAGGTTTTCTAACACATTATTATTATTATCTAAAACACTAATTACACAACAGGGAATATAAGAGGGGCGTGAAAATTCATGAAGTTCATTCTATGTAAGAGACATTCTGATAAATTTCACAGCAATAGGTCAACTAGGCACAAAGTTATGAAGGAAACAAATAAAATATTTGAATTTTTTACCCCTTTTGGTCCCTTAATTTTGAAACAAAAAAGGGTGGACCCCCAAAATCAATCCCATTCATCCTTTTATAGTAAGGAACATAATTGCCAAATTACAAAGCGATCGGATAACTAGAACTAAAGTTATCATGGCAACAAACATACTAGTTGCAATTTTGACCCCTAATTTTTAAACCAAAAAAAATCAATCCCATCCATCTTTTTATGTTAATGAACATCATTGTCATATTTCATTGCATTCTGATGACTAGAGCAAAAGTTATTGTGTATACACTAAAGTTAACAGACGACCACAGCATCATACAATTATACGACCGCAAATTTTTTGCGGTCGTATAAAAATAAGGAGTTCAACTTCACCATGCAAGTGGCTTAGTCCACAATTGTCATAACAATTTGGCACAGGTTCACCAACAAGGGACTGGGAGATTATCCACATGTGAGGGACATACCTTTAATGTGGGAAAGTGATTTAATTAAAACAAGTTGCAAGTTTGTTATTTTATTTTCAAAAACACCAAACAAAACAGTATGAAGTACAGTATGAAAGCTAGATGTTGAAAGAAGTAAAATAAACACAACCAAATATCATTGATATTTATTTACTTACTTTTGGAACTCTAATTGCATTAAATATCAAATATTTAATTTAAAACCACCCAATTCATTGTAGAATCAAAAGTTTATACAAATTGAAAACAACCAAAAAAGATATAATTTAGCGAAAAAGACCCCCAAAAACTATACAATGTAGATTTATTACTGTGTGAACACTGAAAATAAATAACATTTGGTGCATAAGTAAAATATACACGTCTAAATTTTAACAAACAAGAATATGTCCAAATGACATAATGCGTCTTTTCGCAAAATTTTGGAGTGACAGATGATGAACCAAAGCACTATTAGCTACAATATTGTAGCTCCTTTGACATCTTTGATTGGGCGCCCAATCAAAGATGTCAAAGGAGCTACATTATTGTGGCTAAAGCACTATATGCCCTACTTTTGAAGATGGGGCATAAAAATGTAAGGAAACTTCCATCCATGAATACACACAATTTGGAAATCTTTAGGAAGTTTTCAAGGTGTCTTTCTCAAATTCAGTGCAAAAACTAAAATAAATACTTTTCAACAACTGTACCTTCCATCCTTTTATAACAGTGAACATAGTTTGTGAAAGTTTGATGAAGCACTTTTTTTATAAAACAAATAAAAATAGAAAACTTTCAACTTCACAATGTTTTTTTCCCTATCATTTGTTATTGAAAAATGCTCTTTTTGTAAGTATATTTAACAGATTATAATTTTCAAAATATTAAATATTTGAAAATACAAATGCAAAAACTTTAAATCCAGATAACACATTGCTAACTGTCACTATCATAGTCACTACAACTCTCACTATCTACATTAACACATAAATCTTCTACAGATGCTAAGTAAGTCAAAATTTCATTCATTTTCATTTCATTATCTGACAGTACATTTTCTGTTAAATTTAAAAACAGAGGAGCGCAATCAACAATGTACTCCTGAAAAAGATTGCACAAGTGCAATATAATCATTTCAAGGTACATGGCTTCTCTAAAAAATATTGACATATTTTCCTGTTGATTTAATTCTTTTCTTAATATCAACAGTTGGTCTTTGTACCATCCCATTGTTGATATCATCTGCTGCTTTAAAATTTCTATTTCCTCCCGGCATCTTGTAACCAAGCATTTCAGTTGAGCCATCTCTTGTCTCATTGAGGATGGTATTTCTGAGGCATTTCCTTGAAAATGCCCAAGACAACTAAAAGCTACACTTTCAACGGTGGAAATATCCTCTACGTTGATGTTTTTAGGTATATTTTCCACACATGGTTCCTCCACTTTGTTGTACCTTTCTACGTTTTTAGCTCACCTGACCCGAAGGGTCATGTGAGCTATTGTCATCGTTAAGCGTCCGTCGTCCGTCCGTCGTCCGTCCGTCGTCCGTCCGTCTTTACCAGAAGGCATATATTGGGTACTATGTATGCCCACTTGGCCCTTATTGGGTACTTTTTCGCTTGTTGGGTATACCCAATAAGAAAGTACCCAAGAAAACCCATTTTTTGATGGACTAGCGTTATTGGGTATTTTTTTATCAAAGTACCCAAAAAGAAATTTTTCCAACGGACATGTCCATAATTTGTCCATGAAAGTGTCCATAAATGATTTTTCCATTATTTTATCAGCTCTCTCGGGTCTTTCTAAACTGTGTAAAGGTGTTCCGAATGACAACCAATCAAAAATCATATGCCAGATTTATAAATAAAATTGACCAATGAAAATTTCAGACTTTGACATTTGGTACCTCTGATGATATCAGCATTTAATTGAAAGAATTATATTTAAGGAAATGCATCTTTAATCCAGAACCATTCTGAAGAACGATCCATTTGTATCCGACAGGAATCATCTTCAGCGTCCGATCATTTAGATCTATGACAGCATCTCCTGGTTGAAACCCGGTGTTAATGATTTCAGAGTAAATTACAGATTTTAATTTACACCGTTCTTTTTTTATCAAAAGTCTATGTTTGTCAATAATTCTTTTGACATGCTTAGTTGCAACCATTTACTAAGTAAATGAATATCTATTTCCACTGTTGCTGTTGAACAATCCGGAACTCCTGTCAAATATCATGCTGCCTTGCAAGAATCTATCAATTCCTTCTGAACCATCTTTCCAAGTTGCAGAAGTAACCAACCTTTATTCCGCGTAGCCAGCTATTTTTAAAAATGAAAACCTGTACGAACAAAACCGCTGCAAACAATACTCGAATGGACAAATAAGACAAATTTGTCGAAATGCATTTATGGTAAATATTTGCCCAAAACAAAGACACGAAAATGACCAATGCTTATGAGTGCTTAATTTGAAAACATTTTAATGTAAAGATTTATTTCCTTTAATTATTAACAACTATTTTAGTTGTCTTTTAAAGATAATTCATAGCATAACTTCATTTAGCAGCAGCACTAAGCTTGTCAGTAAAAGTCCACTAAAGATAGCTACAATAATGTAGCTCCTTTGACATCCTTTTGTAACAGATGGGGAAAGAAGCAAAGGTGTACCAAAGGGGTAATCAGTATCATAAAACCGTTAAGACAAAGAAAAAACCGGCAGACAAAAAAACATCACAACAAAACAAACCACATAACAACATAAAACACACACACATAACAACAAAACCACATTCAGCAACGCGAACTCAAGTCGAAACGAGAGTGAACTCAGGTGCTCCGGAAGAGTAAGCAGTTCCTGCTTGCTATAGCACACCCGTCACGTTGCCAAAGAACGATTAAGTGTTGGTCAAATCCGGAAAGGATGACATTACAAAACTCTATGTCAAACCAACATCTGTGCTCATCTGAGAGATAGAAATCCCGTATTTGCATACAAGCACATGATGTCGTCCGTAAAATTTCTTGAGTGATGACAACAACCTGGGAGCAACGTATCCCTGTGTTAACAATTTGCTTGTCAGCCGTGTAGCTCTATCAAGGAAGTCGTTATACTCCCCACATGCTCTGGAATAACGAATCAATTGTGATACGTAAACTCCATATGCTGGAGCGGACGGAATGTTGCTACACAGAAAGGGAAAGTTAACTATTGGAAAGTTGAAGTCATCACGTTTGTCGTAGAGTTTTGTACAAAGCCTTCCTTGTGTGTCAATTTCGAGAAATAGATCCAAATATGAAGCAGACCTCCTAGAATATGTAGTGGAAAGTTATCTGTCATGTACGTAACTTATTCCACATTGTTCTTGAAACTCAAGTTCGACCTTCAGATACACTTGATGCACATGGTTGAATCTCATTGAAGTCAGAACTACTTTCTAACAAAAATATACTTTATTGTTCAATATTTATAACAATGGCAAAGAAGCTATAAGCTTTATGTAACAAAAATAACAAAAATATTTATCTACAAAATTAAACCATTTAAAGGTTCTCAAAATAAATCTAGTCTCAGTCAAAAAATGTATCAAAAATAAACCTATTTATATAAAATATAAAGTGGAAAAAATACTTTACATCGCGTTGTGTTCAAAATTAAGAAAAAATGAATAACCGAAAAAAGGGGGTAATAGTGACACCCTATATGTCTTGAGAAAGACCCTATGTTAAATAAGCTAAATATCGAACATACCTTAGTTTACGAAATGGGACGTTGCGCCTCGTGTGTGTCCTGATGGAATTATTATAATTCCGTAGGAATAGGTGAGAGGCGACCTGACTGCAGGTCAGCTCAGACTGCAACTAACTTAAAGACTCAATTTCGCTTTATTTATACTCTTAAAACAATAGGGACAGTGTCCTTGACTGACCGGTTCGAGTTAGTAACAGATAAAGTCCGAGAACTATGACTATTTTTAGAAACTTTATACTTGTTTTGGTAAAAATTGACCATTAACTTGCAAGGTATCAAAAATGGCTAAATAACGGGCACTTCCGGTAAGCAACGTGTACTTCGAAAGGTAAATTGACATGAACTATTGAGTTATAAGTTAATGACAACTCCTATATTTAACTGGAAAACATCCATTTATGACTAAGGTTTGTGTTTATATATAGATATTGATAGAAACTTTAATTATTTAATAGTTAAATTTAATATTTAGCTGTTAAAACCTATGACAGAATAAATAGGATTTGATAAAACTTTGTCTATAACCTCTTTATGACATATTAAAGACATTAATAACAAGACAAGAGTGTCCCAGGAGCCTGAATCGCTCACCTGGTCTTGATGTCAACCCTATGAAGAATTTTGTAGAGCTGAATAAGCTGAACATATAAGCAAGCAACAGCTTTTCTTTTTCAGCAATAGTTTCATTCTATAGACCAAAAACTCTATGTTTCGCCTTTAAGGGGCCATAACCCCTATAAGGGGTCATGTGACAACTTTGACCCTATGGAGACTTTTGTAGAGCTAAATGAGCTGAACATTTAGGCAAGCAACAGCTTTTCTCTATTTGCAATAGTTTCCATTCTAAAAGCCAAAAACATGAAAAAATGCTGTTTTTCACCTTTAAGGGCTGTAACCCCTATAAGGGATCATCAGACAACTTTGACCAAATGAAGACTTTTGTAGAACTTTTGATACTGAAGCAGTAGGGTGGCATTAGATTTCAACTATCTGTTATACTTTTTGATTTACAAGCCAAAAACCATAGTCTGACCCCCTGGTCTATTTTCAGAAACAGTGGCCATGTTTTTTGACGAATCAAAAATCTAAACACAAGTTTGGTGCAGGACACCCTTAGGATCATTCATACCAAGTTTCATTAAATTCTGTTCAGTAGTTTCAGAGGAGACGATTTTTGAAAAATTGTTAAAGGACGACAGACGACGACGGACGCCAAGTGATGGCAATAGCTCACATGGACCGAAGGTGAGCTAAAAATAGGGGGGTCGTGGGCAAAAATTTAAACCCTACTTTGATGGTAAGAACCAGAGGATTCCGAAAAAATGACAAAAATACCAAAACAAGACCAGCGATTCCTTAGGTCAACAAAATAGTACAAACTTGTAGAAACTGATATGTTTTTTAATCTTTAGTAAAGGTTTGGCTGTTAATTAGAAGTTCTGTATAATATTGAACTGCTTTTTCCGGAGTAAGGTCTGGCTGAGTTTGCAATGTGAGACTCAAAGCACACGTATTTAGAAATGTCCTGTCAGCAAATTCCACGTCTATCATCTTGTGGAATCCCACTGCTGGGACAATGACCGAACCAGTTAACCACATGAGCACATGTTTTGGTTCAACTTTAATTCCGTTTACAGTACTGTCTGCTCCTAAATCCAAAGAAAAGAAAATGAAAATGTACTTATTGGTTGTATATTATTCAAAAATTTTCCATCATCAATATATTGTTCGTTTGTTGGTGCTATATCCCAAACAGCATTATTTCAGCTTTATCCTGGAATAAATAAAGGTAATAACAAAACTACCGAACTTGAATGATCAATCTCATAGTCCAGAGAAAATGACAAAAACGAATCAGTCATACCGGAGAACTGGTGGATCGCAATGGTCCTGACTTGGTACAGGCATTTCAAACGAAATGGTGGGTTAAACCAGGTTTTATGGCGCCAAACCTCCCTCTTCCATTGCGATCTTAGGATCCAGTAATGACCATAGAACACAACATAGTTGTGAGACACAATATGGATATTGAGGTGATCATCTCAGTACAGCAGACCAGTCAAACACTAATTAAAACAATTAACTATCTTATCTTTAAACTCAATTTTGAACTTTTCTACTAGTGGCTGATAACGAAAAAAGAATTTTTTTAGTGATCGTATGAGACGTATTTTCTTATAGCCCTGTTTCAAAAGTCGGTCACGAAGAAACCGGTGTCTGATCAAAAAATCTGTGAAATGTGTGCAAGCTCTGGCATATCGAATAAGTTGAGAAATATAAACACCGTATGCAGGAGAAGTAGGTATATTGCTCTGTAGATTAGGAAAATTAATAATTTGAAAATTAAAATCGTCTCGTTTATCGTAAATTTTTGTACTGAGATGACCACCTGGGTCAAATTCGAGGTGCAAATCCAAGAAAGACGTGAAGCAATTAGATTCGGTGGTCTCTTTAATTTCCAATTCCGGAGGATATATTGAAGGAATCCAACTACCAAATGAAGTGTTATTGACAGAAAGGACATCATCAATATATCTGAATGTAAGATTAAATGACCGTGCCTCTTTCATCTTCTTGTTCTTTACGAGTCCCTGAAGAAATTCAGTCTCGTAAGAGTATAAAAACAAATCGGCGAGGAGAGGAGCACAGTTTGTGCCCATTGGAATGCCGATTTGTTGTTGAAAAATCTCTCCTCCGAAGGTGACAAATATGTTGTCAATGAGGAAATCAAGCATACTGCAAACTTGTTCCAGTGTGTAACAAATTTTATCTTTGAAAGATGTTTTGGAAAAGAATGTAGAATTGTAACCCAAAACAACAAAATTCCTTGAGTTTGAAAAGGCTTTTTCGAGAAGTTTTTTCAGGCGACATTTTAGTTTTTCGTGTGGCAAGGTAGTGTATAAAGTTGAAAAATCGAACGTTTTCAAAGAGTGAACCTCAGAAAATGATCTAGATTTAAAATGATCTAACAAATCTTTTGAGTTTTTCAAAATCCACATATGGTTAATTCCACTACGATTATAAATAGTGTCGCAGTATGCTTGTTGACCTTCTTTGACAGCAGACAAGATTTTAGTTAAATGAACGGACAGCTCTGTAGTTGAACATGATGAAGATCCAGCTATATACCTTTCTTTGTACGGATTTTTGTGAAGTTTAGGTATCCAGTACAAATATGGTAACTCTTTATGTTCCTCTTTCATTGGAATATTGAAAGAGGACATAAAAGAGCTATGGTTGGCTATGATTTCATCTTTGTTAAATGTAGTCCGTGTGTATGTAGCACTAGCGGAAGTATTACCATCAATGCCTAGTTCTTTTATTAGACAATTGTAATAATGTGCTTTACATACAAAAACTATATTATTGGGAGCCTTGTCTGCTGGCGTGACAACATACCTGTCATGTAAGGAAGAGAGACAATTGAGAGCTTCACGATCTCTAAATACAGAAGAAGGCCGGGGGTTCACACATTTGCGAAGTTTGTCTATTCGGCTTCGTACAAGAGATCGGATAGTCCTTACCCAGTCCGACAGTGATTCAAGCTCTGGTTCTTGGTCCTTTTCCCTCTTTATCCAGGCTCTAGCATAGTCCTCCACAGCGTCCATGATGATCTTAAAGTTATGATTCCAATTTATACGTTGTGGTTCCCTGAATTTAGGTCCATGGGAAACCACATTACGTAATAAATCATTTTCAATTATCTTAAGATCACCCGTGATGACATGACCAGATGGACCATAGACAAAGGGAGAAGCATAGCAATCACATGTCAGAGGGGACTTTAGATATTCTTCAATGTTTAGGTCCTGCAATGCCTTTTTGTGGTTGAAAATTTTACTACTTATGGTTTTAGTGTAGCGATAGGAAACAATAGGTGTTGACTGATTTTTGAAATATTGAGGAATTTGAGATGTAACTTCCTTACGATTTAAAATATTGCTAATGTTTATAGCATCTATTCCTTTGTTCTTAAATGGAATATGGAGAAATTTCCTATCCTCAGTAGTAAGAGGCTCACTTCTTACAGGCTTAAAAAGACGGAAAAGAGCAACGTCGCAAATAATGCTAGTAAGCCTGTAAGAAGGAGTAAATGGATCAGTACCTGCTTTTTCTAACCCAAGATCACGTAGGTCTTTAAGTTTCGTGACTCGTAGTGAATAGAGAATGGTACGAACATGATGGACTCCCAATGGTTGTTGTAGACTTGTAACCAGATCATCAAACGTGTCTGAAAGAGATTTGTTGTCAGTTTGACTGGCACCAGATCTTGGTTTGTATCGTTTGTGACCATGACTACGTTTGTGTCTACCATTGGGGTCAAACAGTTTCATAACATTCACCTCACTACATTGAGGGCTAGAAAGATTTCCTACTCCTTTGATGTTATCATTACATCCATAAGGCATTGCAGTACCTAAAGTTTTTTTTAAATGAACATGAAAGGGATGATGATACAATGAACATGAAATGATGATGAATTTGAGGAAATGGGGACACAAGGCCATTTTGACTGCCACTGGAAAAGGGGAATGATGTGTAGGACTGCCAATTTATCATCTTGCATGGGTCATACTTGACCTGCAGCAAGGCTGCTAGGAACATGGCATTTTTCCACACACAGTGCACCACATATCGTTTTTGTCAGCTTTTCCACATTATAGTCTGACAACCCCACATCTCTCAACCTCAGACCTGCCCTATTAACCATCTGGGGCACACATCCCAGTCACTTTGTGGGCAAAGCAGCCTTTTCTGAGCGCTTTTACAAGCAAGCCTAGCTTTGCAGCAGGCCAATGTGCACCACCCCCTCCCCTCCGGAACCTGCACAGGGCCCTCACCAATATAAATTCTGAATAACATTGTGGAAAACAGAATATATTTTGCAATTATCAAACTTTGAATTTCTGTTTGTGTGGATATTATATTTTTTATATTATATTTTTTCCCCATTAATTTGAGCTAGCCATAATTTTCAATATTTCAATTTGAAATATTGAAAATATTGAATACATGCAAAATTTTCTGGACTTACAATCACCTGAATGTGGTAACAATGTTCATTATCTATGTGTTTTGAAATTACATCAAGAAATTATGAAAGCTTGTCCACAAAGATACTGTATATATTACGAGATTATGTTTAAAGAAAACTAAGACTTGTTGATGTTGGGAAAGGGGTTAATATATTTCAAGAACTGAAGAAGTAAGCATACCCTTAGTGGCTTGTAAAAAAGTTAAAAATCCTTGTCCTGTAGCTTTTAGGCTGGCTTCAGCATTTCCTTCTGCATATTTAAAGCGCACACTGTTCCTTATAACTGTAACAGTCACAGGCTTGACTTTGCCACTGAACAAACATCTTGCATGCAAGTTGTTTTCTTCTCTGCGCAATAAACTTAAAACTCTCTTGAATACAAAGTTTGCCTTATTATAACATGTCACCAAATAACACCTATTCAACACATCTCACAGCTTCTTATTTTTATCTTAGCTGGAGACATAAATTTGTCAAAATAAAATTGATGCTTGTTCACCCCCCCCCCACTCCTCACTTCAGAATGGTATAATATGTTAAATACGTTTTACTTGAGCTGATCAATAAGAAAATTTGGCATTACTTTGAGTGGCAGACTTCAGAACCACAAATTAATGTTCTACTTTAGCACTACACAAAAATAATATCAAGTAAATCGGTGAGCAAATGCTCACTAGTGATACCCCTGCTCTCAAAATTATGCCTTCATACAAGTTCAAGTGTTCAACAAAGATTGCTATACACCATTATTGCACACTATTGGATATATCATATGTAAAATTTTAGACCCATGTCCACTCTGTATAAAAACTGAAGTATTCAACAAACAGGAAAAAGATGACCTCGGAGCATTAAATTACTATACACCATATGGGACTATAAAATAAAGCTATATTCAAAATATCAGACCTGTAAGAAAACTGTTAAAACATTTTTGAATGTATGTCTAATGTGTGTCAAAACCTAAGTATTGGGCAAACAGGAAATAGATGACCTACCCTTAAAAATGTCTAAGTTGGCTTGGAAAACACAAAGTAGATGAGCGAATAACATGGAAAGGGGAGGCACGTTACAAAACATCATGCTGAAGCTGTATAACAAATTTTAAATAAATCCCTCCTGTAGAAGCAGAGAAATTTGTTATGAAAGGTTATAACAAACGGCAGACAAGGTGATTGCAATATATTGCCCCCTCTCTTATTAAGAGTGGGAGTATAAAAATATTTACCTTCAATAAACTGATCAGGTTCTTGTCTACAAGAGGTTACTTGGTTTTCAATAAAAGCTGCCTTCAATGGGTTGATATGTGATTTTGCCCGGGTGGCGAATAGGCCCGCAGCAGAGCCTAGCTTGTCGTAAGAGGCGACTAAGGGTCTTGGGATTCCGACGTCGGGTCGGTGCTCAGCCCACAGAGCGACCAAGTGTGTACCCTAGGTGGCTGAATAGGGTAGCCCTCGTCCGCGGGGGTTGTCAGGTCTATAATACGGAAACCCTGACCGCCGACCATAGTGGGCCAACGTGTGTGGAGAGTGCCACGCTTCATGCACGTAAAAGACCCCTTTGTGGACCGCCCAGTAGTGCACCACATAGGCTAAATTTTTCGCCCCTACCCACCTCTCCCCTTTTTCCTGTGGTTCTTCAAAATTTACCGGTCCTTTGTGTCCCATCCCATCCTCATATTTCATTTATCATCATCATTTCATGTTCATTTTATCACCCTTTTCATGTTCATCGCCTGTAAATAACCTACATAGTGTTGCTCGGGCGTTAAACACCAACTCACACACTCACTCCGTGTAGCAAAATTTATTGTCGGGAACATTTGTATTTCATGTGAAATTTGCCACATTTTATGAGACTGACATCGGTGGGTAAGAACTTAAATTGACTTTTAGCAAATAATGCATTGGAAAAGCATCTGTGAGGATACACTTAAAACTTTCATGACTTTGGTTTTGTTGTTTTCCATTATAATTGGGTTTGAGCAAATGACAGTTCATATATCACCATCTTCTCTGATAGTGCTTTCTTGGCTTGTTGTATTCGTATAGGAATATAGATCACATTAGCAAATTTCTTAAGGAAAATAAATGAAATTAGGTGAAATCTTAAATTTGAGATAAAAATGATAGGACGGTTAAAAACATTGACAAGAAATAGTTTGCGAGACAACTTCTTCATAAGATTTGAGTCCTTAAGTCTATGATAAGTTGAAACTTTGCATTTCTACATATTGATGACTCGATATATAAATTTCATATAGTTAGGCGATTATGTAGAAATTTTGTTCGCAATGGTATATAGATAACATTTACAAGTTTTTATGTAAAATTAATGAAACTTTAGTAAAATATAATATTTTAGCTAAAAATTATATGACTGTATAATGTTTAATGTTTGTGAAACATTTTTTTTTCATCAGATTTGACATAAATGCTATCCTATGCTGCATAACTTCACATCTTTGACATCAAAATAAGGTTCATAATTAATTTATTTCCATTATAGAAATGTAAAGACCAAAACTTCCATATGTATACTATAAGAAATTAAAAATCTGATGTTAATGCTTAGTAGTATAAAACGAGAACCCATTGTCTGTCTGCTGGTTGCTCCTAGTCAATCTGCTGGTTGACCTTTTAATCGGTCGGCTGGTTCAGGTTTCCATCAGTCAGCTGATGCAAGTTATCATCAGTCTCTTTCGTGTTCCTGGGTGTATCGATACAATGACCATAAGATGACGATGTGGAAGTGAGTAAGTCAGTTGGTGTTTTACGCCTGTGCAACGCTTTATAGATTATTTACAGGCGATGAACATAAAAAAAGATAAAATGATGATAATTGAAATATGGGGTGGGGGATACAAAGGACCAGTAAAGAACCACAGAAAAGGGGAGAGGTGGGAAGGAGTCGATAATTTAGCCTATGTGTAGCCCTATAACATAAGACATCTTCTGTGCGGTTTAAAATTTTGTTATTGATAGTTGCAATGTCCGAATATAAAACAGCACCGGAGACGTCTTATGTTAGTTAGTTAGTTATTGCTTTACTCCTAAGCAGCACGATTTCGGCTAGACGTCTTATGTATAGGACGTCTTATGCTATAGGACTAGGTTTAATATTGAGACCATTTAGTTGTTGTTTTTTATTTTATATAATCTTGAATGCATGTTTATTTTTCAATGAATACAAAGCAAATTTTTCACAACTTAGTGGTTGGACAGATTTTCAAGGGGCACATCTAGACTGCTTCTTGTACATCATGATCTGGATGTAAGTAATGGTAAGCACATCTCTATCCAGAACTAACAGTTCTAACTGTTCATGGTCTGTGATGCATTCCCCTATATTTGTCAGAACATAATATGTAGACCGGCAACAAGCTCATTCCTCCTCCAACGGCATATCCAAACATTCTTGGAAAAAAACTCCAGTCTTCTAGTTCCCCGACGAAGCTTGGTGTATCAGTTCCTCCTCTGTAAACTCTAGCTTTTAGATGTAGGCCACTTAACCGAAATTTACGTTTTCCTCTGACATTTTACTGTTTTCTTTGATACACGTGTAGATCGCAATGTACACAAACCGACTTTGTGATGTAATTGATCACGTGGTCATAGCTGCCTCCACCGCGGCGGGAAATTAAAAATCGCTAATTAAACATGTCAAAATTAAAATAAATATTAAACTTTTAAAAACAAGTATCAATTGAACTATTTATATCATGGAAGACTAGATTAAATAAAAAAATGGAAATATAAAAAAATTCAAAATTTTCCAACTATTTTTTAATAATAAGGCACAGGTATTGTTTTGTGTTGGAACTACATGTAAAAAAAAATTACAAAGCAGTTACCTCTTCTTCTTGATCATGTTGATATCTTATATTTTTCTTACTTTTTGTTTGACTTCTTGTTCTTCTTGCGACTGGTTCATACTCCTCTTCCTCTTCATCAAATACAAGAGCCCTAGGTAGTCGAGGGGGAGTGGGTGTGTGTGCAGCGGCTGCAACATGTGCTGGTGGTGATGGTGAGGGTGTCATTGTGTTTAAAGGAAATGCAGGTGAGGGTGAACATGGTGAAGATGGAATCGCAGTATAATGTGGATGATTTCTTTTACACTTCATGTAGCTATAGACAGCAGCACCAATAATGCCAAGGGATATTATAGTAGTGCTTATTATCCCCCATACCATGTACACTGTAAAGTTAAAGAGGACATGCTACTAAAATCTAGAACATGTGATTGACTTCAACTTGTTAATTGCTGTTTACACTACTCAAGAGCTTGTGCTGAATATCATGATATTCTTGATAGAGCTTAATGTCTCACACACAAAAAAAAACACGAGAGGGATCACATGTTGCTATCCAGTTGATTTGATTAAAAAAAAGATTTTGAACTACATGTACATTAACAATAATAATTAGTTAATATGTTTTAATGTATACATACCAAGATTCAGATTGATCATGTCAGATACAGTTGGTACTGTGGTATTAGGTCTTTCAGCAGTTGTTGACAATGGTGTATCTGTGGTAACAATGACATCTGTCATAGTTGTCACCCCAGGACTTACTGTTGTGGTCTCTGGTTTTTCAGGAACTGAAATGTAAAATATTCACAATTTAGACAAGCACACATCTTGTTTTTTTCTGTGTGACTGAATTAATCCTCATTAAACCATTATTTTGATAAATATTCATTTTCTTGGAAATCAGGATATCAGAGGCTTTCCAGCTTGCACTTTTTTAATGATTCTGAGTAAATCCATAGACTGACAAGTAGTGTACAAAATTTCATGAAGATCCAACTTGTAGTTCCGAGAAATTTGAGAAAATGTTAAGTGTGATGGACGAACGGACGAACAGACAAAGTTGGTGGGGTATAAAAATCATACTACAAATAATTGAGCATAATACTAACCACATGCTGTGTTTGAACAATCCCATTTACAGGTTGGATTGTCGATCTGGTAAACATCTGGGATGTTTTCTGTTTCTTTGCGTCCGAATATGAATTGGCAATTGCACGATTCGCCATAGCATTTAATTAGTAACGTATTTTTATCATATATGGTGATTGTTTTTCCTGGCTCGCAAAAATACAGTCCGTGAAATCCATTAACACGAGTAAAACATAGAGATCCTATCAAATTTAGTAGTAACGTCCACATGGCGCTATCCATTTTGCAGAATTGTAAAAGAATTATGCTAATGATGCTCGTCTTGGGCACAAACTGTGCTCCTCTCCTCGCTGATTTGTTTTTATACCCCGCCACACGAAGTGGCAGGGTATTATGTTATACCCTCAGTTTTTTTCGGTGTCTGTCCGTCCGTCTGTCCGTCCCCCGAAGGTTTCCGACCAATAACTTGAAAACGCGTTAAAGGATTTGAATGATATTTTGCACAGCTGTTTAGTACAATAAAATACAGGTCAAGTTCGATTTCCAGCATGATCCAAAAAATAGTTTTCGAGATAGGCCACTTTGAAAAATCAAATTTCATGAAATTTTGAGTTTCCGACCTATCACTTGAAAACGTGTCAAAGGATTTGAATGATATTTTGCACAGCTGTTTAGTACAATAAAATACAGGTCAAGTTCGATTTCCAGCATGGTCCAAAAAATAGTTTTCGAGAAAGGCCACTTTGAACAATTAAATTTCATGAAATTTTGAATTTCTGACCAATAACTTGAAAACAGGTCAAAGGATTTGAATGATATTTTGCACAGCTGTTTAGTACAATAAAATACAGGTCAAGTTCGATTTCCAGCATGATCCAAAAAATAGTTTTCGAGATAGGCCACTTTGAAAAATCAAATTTCATGAAATTTTGAGTTTCCGACCAATAACTTGAAAAGGCTTCATGGGATTCAAATGATATTTTGTACAGCTATTGAGTACAATAAAATACCGGTCAAGTTCAATTTCCAGCATGATCTGAAAAACAGTTTTCAAGATAGGCCACTTGGAAATCAAATTTCATGAACTTTTGATATTATAACGTGGCGGGGTATCATTTAATGTCCCATTACATGCCCTATTTCTATACTCTTACGAGACTGAATTTCTTCAGGGACTCGTAAAGAACAAGAAGATGAAAGAGGCAATGTCATTTAATCTTACATTCAGATATATTGACGATGTCCTTTCTATCAATAACACTTCATTTGGTAGTTGGATTCCTTCAATATATCCTCCGGAATTGGAGATTAAAGATACCACCGAATCTAATTGCTTCACGTCTTTCTTGGATTTGCACCTCGAATTTGACCCAGGTGGTCATCTCAGTACAAAAATTTACGATAAACGAGATTTTAATTTTCAAATTATTAATTTTCCTGATCTACAGAGCAATATAACTACTTCTCCTGCATACGGTGTTTATATTTCTCAACTTATTCGATATGCCAGAGCTTGCACACATTTCACAGATTTTTTGATCAGACACCGGTTTCTTCGTGACCGACTTATGAAGCAGGGCTATAAGAAAATACGTCTCAAACGATCACTAAAAAAATTCTTTCTTCGTTATCAGCCACTAGTAGAAAAGTTCAAAATTGAGTTAAAAGATATGATAGTTAATTGTTTTAATTAGTGTTTGACTGGTGTGCTGTACTGAGATGATCACCTCAATATCCCTATTGTGTCTCACAACTATGTTGTGTTCTATGGTCATTACCGGATCCTAAGATCGCAATGGAAGAGGGAGGTTTGGCGCCATAAAACCTGGTTTAACCCACCATTTCGTTTGAAATGCCTGTACCAAGTCAGGACCATTGCGATCCACCAGTTCTCCGGTATGACTGGTTCGTTTTTGTCATTTTCTCTGGACTATGAGATTGATCATTCAAGTTCGGTAGTTTTGTTATTACCTTTACTTGTATATGTTGCGGGAAAACGTTGCAGGGAAGAGGTAAGGGGATCCAAAAATAAAAAAAATAAAATATACAGTATTTAATTATATATAATATGTTGTACATAAATATAAACAATAGATAAGAATGCTTCTGGTAGTAACTCAGGTCTATAAAAAGGGAATCAATTATTTCACATTTTCTGCTTTTTGTTATTGATATAAAGGATATAGAAGAGCGTGGAGGTAAAAATGTTATTGAACTTTTTTCTTCGTGATAATCTATTTGTGAGTGTTACGTTTATTTTATTTGTTTGTGTTTGCTCTGATTGACTATTTGAGTCATAACAAGTGTGGCCACTAAAAGTATGTCTCGCCTGCCGGCACCATCACTAAAATCAACTACCTAAGCTTTCATTTCTTGATATAAACACAAAAAGTGTATGTATGCCTAATAACAGATGCCTAGTTATTATACTATTCAAGCAATCCATTGTCCACACAAGAATTACAAAAAGTTTTCTGTCTGAAAAAAAGACCTAAGTTCACAGAGTCACTGGAGCGTAAAAATGGGGTCATGGTCACATGGCATGGTGACAGTTGCATTGTCCACAACCGCAACTGTCTGTTTACCCAATATCAGATGCCTAGCTATTATAACTTTCCAGCAATTCATCATCCACAAAAGTCTTACAAAAAAGTTTTTCAGCCTGAAAAAGACCTAAGTTGACAGAGTCACTAGAGCGTGAAAATGGGGTCAGGGTCGTGCAACATGGATACAGTTGCGTAGACCATAACCTAAACTGTCTGTATACCTAATATCAGATGCCTAGCTAATATACTTTTCCAGCAATTCATCGTCCACAAAAGTCTTACAAAAAAGTTTACGACCTGAAAAAAGATCTAAGTTCACAGAGTCACTGGAGCGTGAAAATGGGGTCAGGGTCACATGGCATGGTGACAGTTGCGTAGACCATAACCTGAACTGTCTGTATACCAAATATCAGATGCCTAGCTTTTATACTTTTCCAGCAATTCATCGTCCACAAAAGTCTTACAAAAAAGTTTATGGCCTGAAAAAAGACCTAAGTTCTAAGAGTCACTGGAGCGTGAAAATGGGATCAGGGTTACACGACATGGTGACAGTTGCGTAGACCATAACCTGAACTGTCTGTATACCAAATATCAGATGCCTAGCTAATATACTTTTCCAGCAATTCATCGTCCACAAAAGTCTTACAAAAAAGTTTACGACCTGAAAAAAGATCTAAGTTCACAGAGTCACTGGAGCGTGAAAATGGGGTCAGGGTCACACGGCATGGTGACAGTTGCGTAGACCATAACCTGAACTGTCTGTATACCAAATATCAGATGCCTAGCTATTATACTTTTCAAGCAATTCATTGTCCACAAAAGTCTTACAAAAAAGTTTACGACGCCGCCGCCGCCGCCGTCGCCGCCGCCGCCGGAAAGTAATACCTATGTCTCGCCTTCCGCGACTATTCGTCGCAGGCGAGACAAAAATGTGTATACGACATCCAACACAATAATAAAATACTTTCGGAGAGGCTCCATGTACAGGGAAAAGTCACGTCCTGCACGTATAAAAGAACCCAAATGTAAGTCGTAGGTGCTTCTTGTCGAGGCTATTTTTTTTTTCAAAACCGATTCAATCCCTTCAAAGTTTTACAATGACAACGTAGCCTGATCACCAACTGGTGAAAAGGGGGAGGGTAGTAATAGCTAGTTCCCTGATCCAGTATAAGTAAATATATTTTAACTAATAAAATATTTTAATCCTTTAAATAAACAATATACAAATTAAACATTAATAAAACCGTTTATTACGTACTTAATCTTTTAAACTTGTCCCTTTTTAAACTTATAATATATGGAACTGAACCCGGCCACCGTAACATGGCAAAGCACATGTAATTACTCTCTTGCCTTAACATGTGCTTACATTTTATCTCAGCAGTAAGTTCTTTCTTTGTCTTTGTCTTCCTTTGATTTTCTTCTCTCGCGGTACTCTTTGAAGCATGTTCTTCTCGACTGTGTTGATCTTGCTCCAATTCGCATGAAGTATTTTAACTGTGCATCCATGCACGATTTGTTTAGCGGCATCCCAGCCGATGCCATTTTATCCTTTTTAAAAGAAATCGGTCAGTATTCAAAATTATAGTTTTTGTAATCACCATTTGAAAGTTAATTTGTTGTCATAATATTTAGCTTATTTTTGTTAAGTTCTTTGTTTTCCTATTGCTTTAAATGGTTTTATTGTTTTAATGTGTTATTTTTAATGATTATTTTATCTATTTATTTTCTTGGCATACTTTTTGTTTTATCTACGGTCTTTTGACTTTGTTTTATATTAACATGTTATTAACATAATTATATCAACTTGTTTATGTCCCGATGATGGCTGCAATATCGCCGACGGGACATAAAGCAACCAACAATCAATCAATCAATTTGATTTTCTTCTAATTCTTGTATGTTTTCTTCTATTTTATTGTACTGTTTTACGGACGATGAAAAAAAAACACACACGTTATGCTCTTTTCCTTATCTCTTTATCCGATGAAAAAGATACAATGTCGGTGTTGGTCATGTAAAGACAAATACACTTAATATTTAACATTTATTTATTTGTAGAAGCGTGACGTCTTTTTAAAACAGGTATTAGAACTGAGGACAGAAATATGTTATTAATTTTGCCTTTATTACGTATACAATATATAGCATATTATACATGTATCATCTTCTTATATTGATCTTATATAATTATTTGCTTTATTATTTGTATCTGTATGTCTTTGTCACAAACTAATGGTAAATAAAAGATATCCACTTCAACAATCAAAAGTAGGGTTTCCTCTTGATAGAGTTGGTATTGACATCGTAGGTCCATGCCCTGTAACAAATGATGGAAATGAATATATTATAGTTTTATGTGACTATTTCACCAAGTGATGTGAAGCTTATGCTGTCCCTAATCATAATGCTTTAACAGTCGCTGATAAACTCGTAACAGAATTTTTCTGTAGATTTGGTATGCCTAAACAATTGCATTCTGATCAAGAAAGAGAATTTGAATCAGATTTGTTTCAAAATGTTTGCTTAAAGTTAGTTGTAGAAAAGACTAGGACAAATCCATATAGACCACAAAGCCATGGTTTAGTTGAAAGGTTTAATAAAACTCTACAAACTATGTTAAAATCTTTTGTAAATAAACAAAGGAATGTTTGGGATGATCATTTGCCTTATCTTCTTATGGCATATAGGTCTAGTGAAAATGACAGTACAGGAGTTTCACCTTTCAAAATGATGTTCGGCAGGGAGATGTCTTTTCCCCTTGAATTAATAGCAGGACATCCAAATTCAAATGAAATTGATTGCCCAATTGAATATGTTCAGTGGCTAAATCATACTCTTGAAGTAACATTTAATTTTGCTAGAGATAATCTTCAAAAAGCTGCTTAACGTCAGAAATTCAATTATGATAGGGGTATAAAACAGAGAGCTTTTGAAATAAATGATTTCGTTTGGAGATGGTATCCTCCTACAGCAAATTTAAAGTTAGGTTTAGGTTGGATAGGGCCATATAAAATTATTAATAAACTTACAGATGTTACATATTCAATTCAGGAAAAACTAGCTAGCAAGTCAATAAATGTACATGTTGATCATCTAAAACCGTATCTAGGGGTAGTTCCTCAAATCTGGTCTGGACAACAAACTTCTGCTGAAACAGAAATGGAAGTCCATGAGGCATCAGATTTGGAGGTAGATCCAATGGATATTGGTTACGATGAAACCAACATTGATGACAATAATGATAGTGATGTGCCAGATGTTACTGTGTCGCCCCCTAAAACTCCCTCTCCCAGGAAGACCAGACGTGGTAGAGTAGTTAAAAAACCGATGAAATATTCCCCTTATTTTTTGTAAATATTGTAAATATTTGATGCGTTTTATAATATGTTGAAACTGTTTTTCTAAATTGGGGAATTAAATTTCAAAACTTTCACCGTTAAGAATGTTAAGCATGGTAAGGTAGTTCATGGTGTATTTTCCTAGATTGAAGGTACGTTTCCTGTATATTTAGTATAACTTTAAGGTGATTAGAACTAGAATTTGTTAATTTCAAGCAAGTCAATGAATGCTACAGGACAGTATAAATGTATCCTACTGAGCCATATACATAAGATAGAATCTTGTTTTACATTTTTAAGTATTGTTTCACATATACATGTAATTCAAGCTTAAGTTATTTATTAGCATATATTCGTGATGAGACCACTGTGATAGTATAGTACTATATGAGGTTTTTTTTAAGTCTACGCATGATCTTCTTTAGTCTGTGTAAAAGACAATCATTTGTTGATGATGGAAGTATTATGTGAATGCATTATCCTATTGACCCGTTGAAAGGGCTGTTATTTGAAAACATAAACATACAATTTGTGTAAAAATAACAGGATATGTAAAAAAAGTTGACATAAAGCTATAACTGAATAAACAGTTATAATGTATTTGTATTATTACAAGTCTTTAACATGTATAAATATGTACATGTATACAAACGCATCACACAAGCATAGGCTATAATGTTGCTTTGGCTTCTGAAATAGAGTATAACAATATTTTATGATTTTGAAACTTGATTTTATTTTCATATGGCTCACACCTAAGTTTTATTTTTCAGTATGGAAAGAGCAGAATTTCAGACTGGGTACGAGTGTCCTGTGGTCGGCTGTGACAGAGAACCCTTCCATACCTACTTGCAATACATGCGGCACTGGAGGAGTCACCATAAGCCCCAGATTAAGGTTTACCCTTGCCCTGCCTGTCAGGAAGTTGGAAAGAGCAAGAGCATCTTGAGGAAGCACTTAACTACTAAGCATGCTTTTGATGAGCTTCGTGCTATAAGAACAGCAGCATCTACTGGTAGAAGGTGGATTTCTAACACCAACTATCACAATCCCAAGGATGTTGTTCCACCTGTGAAGGAGAGAACAACAGTTACTACACAGGAATTCGAAGAGATTGTGGAGGTGGAAACATCAAACAACAATGGAGAATACATTATCGAACTAGGTGAGGAGATACCGAGAGACGTTGATGTGGAGATGCGGGAGCATGAAAATGGAGAGTTTTTCTTTGTTGCAGTCCCTAACAAGAACTTTGCGTTGTGACTGTAATTATTGATTTTGATTGTATTTTTATACCCCCACTCGTAAGAGAGGGGGCTATATTGCAATCACCTTGTCCGTCCGTCCGTCTGTCCGTCCGTCTGTCCGTCTGTCCGTCCGGTTCAATTTCTCTGCTTCTACTGGATGGATTGGTTTCAAATTTGGTACACAGCTTCAGCATGATGAGTTATACTATGCCTACCCTTTCCAGGTCAGTCCATCATCTACTTCCTGTTTTCCAAGCCGACTTAGACTTTTTTAGGGGAAAAAAATTTGAAATGCGAAATTTTTCGTAACAGATTTCTCGGCTTCTACCGGATGGATTGGTTTCAAATTTGGTACACAGCTTCAGCATGATGAGTTATACCGTGCCTCCCCTTTCCAGGTCAGTCCATCATCTACTTTCTGTTTTTCGAGCCGACTTAGACTTTTAAGGGTAAAAAATTTGAAAAGTGAAATTTTTCGTAACAGATTTTTCGGCTTCTACTGGATGAATTGGTTTCAAATTTGGTACACAGCTTCAGCATGATTAGTTATACCGTGCCTCCCCTTTCCAGGTCAGTCCATCATCTACTTCCTGTTTTCCGAGCTGACTTAGACTTTTTATGGGTCAAAAATAGACAATTTTTCGTAACAGATTTTTCGGCTTCTAGAGAAGGGATTGATTTCAAATTTGATATACAGCTTTAGCATGATGAGTTGTAACGTGCCTCCCCTTTCCAGGTCAGTCGATCATCTACTTCCTGTTTTCTGAATGGCCGAGTGGGGGTATGCTTAGCACGACTTAGTGCAACCCCTTGTTTTTTATAGTTTTTATACGACCGCAAAATTTTTGCGATCGTATAATGTTATGGCGATGTCGTCGTCGTCGTTGTCGTTGTCGTCGTCGTCTGTGGACACTTTGGTTTCCGTGCGATAACTTGAGTAAATATTGACCGAATGTTATGAAATTTTGATATGATGTTTGTTACCACTTAAGGAAGGTTGGTATTGTATTTGGGTGTTGTGGCCCCTATCATTTTAGAAAAAAAGGGCCAAAAAGGGCTAAAACGGGTGTATTGATAAAACTGTTGTAAAATGTTTATTATTCATTCAATTTTGAAAATTCTTTTTTTATTGAATTCATCATTAAATTCTGTCAACAAAATGTGTCAATGGTTTTGATATATTTTGCACTGTTACATTGATACTGGGGGTCAAAAAGGGGCCACGCCCAAAAAAATGACTTTTTTATTTGTGGTCCGATTTTCAAAATCTTTTTTTCATTGGAATCCTTGTGAAAATCCCTGCCTGCGTTTTTCAATCAGATTTGCAATATCTCTTACCGTTTTTGAGAAATTAGGGGTCAAAGGGGCCAAAAACGCCATTTTTAAAAGTTTGTCAATGCAAATAGTTTTATACCAAAAATTAAGTTGTAGTGGGCCTGCCAATTGATATGAAGTTTATATATGATGATTATATCCACTAAAGGAATCTTGGTTTTGAATTTGGGGTTTGTGGCCCCTACTGTTTTAGAAAAAAGGGCCAAAAAGGGCTAAAACGGGTGTATTGACAAAACTGTTGTAGAATGTTTATTATTCATTAGATTTTAAAAATTCTTTCTTTGTTGAATTCATCATTAAATTCTGTCAACATAATGTGTCAATGATTTTGATATGTATTTCACCATTACATTGTTACAGGGGGCTAAAGACAGGCCATGCCCATAAAATCTACTTTTTTATTTGTGGTTCGATTTTCAAAATCTTTTTTTCATCGGATTCCATGTACACAATTTCCTATTATTTTATATCGGATTAGCAATTTATCTTTTACCATTTTTGTGGAATTAGGGGTCAAAGGGCCAAAATTATCAATTAATACATGTATAGAAATAAGGCTTTTTGTATAAGAAGTTGATGTAAATATATTTGTCAAAAATGCATTTCTTAGTCCACCACAGGATGCATGTGTCAAAAAGATTTGTAAGTCCACCATGGGCTTCATGTGACCAAAGCAATGGACTATCCATATTGGGCCTCCAACGTACAGGGTTCAACTTGTTGCGGTCGTATCATGCTGCGCTCGGCGTAGCTTTTTATTAAAACATGCTTTAAAACCAATTATATATATACTTGGTTTTAAGGTGGGGGGAATGTGGCAGAGTTCAGTTTAATCTCAACTTATAATTTCATATTTTTGGCCTGTAATGCTCATTTACCTGCTATTTTTACGTATTTTTATTACATTTTGTCTTCTCCAAAACTCGCCCGTGTTTTTCGTAATTTCTACTGGTTCCGCAAGTAAATTAGCTACGTAAACCAGTTGGGTTTTATTAAATTTAGTATTGTAAACCGAGTTTATCGGATCACTCGGGTCCCGTGCGGGGCCCGGGTGGCGAATAGGCCCGCAGCAGAGCCTAGCTTGTCGTAAGAGGCGACTAAGGGTCTTGGGATTCTGACGTCGGGTCAGTGCTCAGCCCACAGAGCGACCAAGTGTGTACCCTAGGTGGCTGAATAGGGTGGCCCTCGTCCGCGGGGGTTGTCAGGTCTATAATACGGAAACCCTGACCGCTGACCATAGTGGGCCAACGTGTGTGGAGAGTGCCACGCTTCATGCACATAAATGACCCCTTTATGGACCGCCAAGTAGTGCACCACATAGGCTAAATTTTTCGCCCCTACCCACCTCTCCCCTTTTCCTGTGGATTTTCAAAATTTACCGGCCCTTTGTGTCCCAGCCCACCCCCATATTTCATTTATCATCATCATTTCATGTTCATTGTATCATCCTTTTCATGTTCATCACCTGTAAATAACCTATATAGCGTTGCACGGGCGTAAAACACCAACTCACTCACTCACTCACTCACTCGGATCACTCGGACTTTTTCCTTGAATTATATGAGAGCAACTTACGTTACTTTGTAAAGCCTCTTTTTCATAGATGCTTTATTACTTTATTTTAATTGGCTTAAGTTTTGTTAAAGTATTTTTGATCAAGCTTACTATTTTTAGTAAATCAACAACTTTTTCCGTATATAAGCCCGTGATTTTTACCTGCGTCGCCGAAAGCAGGTCTAGTAGTCGGGTCACTCCGTCCGTCTGTCCGTCCGTCCCGCTAGGGGGTGTCTGTCTTGTGTAATCTGAATCTCAAAAACCAAATGCTGGATCTTTCTGAAATTTTACACAGTGATTACATATATATTGAAGATGTGCACCTCCCTTTTTGGGGTCATTTGATAATTTCGTTTAGAAATTAGGGGCCCAAAAGGGGCCAAAAAAGCGACTTTTTTATTAGTTTCCACAATAACTTTTTTTTGGTTGGCCAAATGCTTTGAAACCTTACAATAATGTTACTCACTATAAAAAATAAGAGTGGGGCTGATTTTGGGTGTCACCGCTTTTTTCGTTTAGAAATTAGGGGCCCTAAAGGGACCAAAAAAGCGACTTTTTTTATTTGTTTCCACAATAACTTTAGTTCTGTTTGACCAAATGCTATGAAACTTTACAGTAATGTTACTTACCAGAAAAAGGAAGGGCATGGTTGATTTTGGGTGTCACCGCTTTAATCGTTTAGAAATTAGGGGCCCAAAAGGGGCCAAAAAAGCGACTTTGTTATTTTTTTCCACAATAACTTTTGTTCTGGTTGACCAAATGCTATGAAACTTAACAGTAATGTTACTTACCATACAAGGAGGGGTGGGGCTGATTTTTGGTGTCTCCTATTTTTGGGGTTTAGAAATAAAGGGGCCAAAAAAGCAACTTTTTATTTTTTTTCCACAAATGAATGCTATGAAACTTTACATGAATGTTATTTACCATAAAAGGAAGGGTGGGGCTGATTTTTGGTGTCCCTTTTTTTAAGGGGCCCAAAAGGGGCCAAAATGTGATTTTTTCTAATTTTGATGCAATTTAGAAATTGTTTTGTACAAGTTAAGGGATAAAATAGAAACTTTATTTTTTATATATACGTATAATTTATCTATTGGGTTGCATGTGACAAATATGCTTTGTAAGTCCACCATTGGATGCAAGTGTCAAAAATTATTGACTGTCCATATTGGGCTTAGAACGTACATGATTCAACGTTTTGCCGTGCGACGCAGGACCAGACATCGTTGGTCTTGTTTCATTAAAGCGCTTTTTCCATTACAAAGAGCCATCTGCAGTCTTTACAGACTAGTCAAGGTAGGGTGCTTATTTACACACCTTTTTGCTTGTATTTTCATACAGCAACTGCTACTTCAAATGGGGGCTCTTTCCTTACCATGTAAGGGGAGTTAATTATTTATATTTTCTCGGAAACTGCTCTACCTGTCTGGTACTTTAACTTTGGCAATTTTTGATAAACTAATTTAAAAGCTCTAAAATGTAGGAATCAAGTTGATTAGGTTCTTAAATACAATCTAAGACTTAAATTTGCAAGCTTAAAGTAATTTGGAAACTTCTTTAAATCTGAAATAAAGCTAGTACAAATAGGTTTTACTCTAATCGTTTAGAAGCTGGAAAATGCCACATTAACTTTTTCGTTTGGGACTTTAAAAATAATTGTTTTGCTTTAATAAATAAATATTGTTTCTTAAAGCGGTGTAAATATACTGAAATAAATATGTAAACTTTTAGTCTACTTTACTTACGTTAGCAGAGACTCAGGTCCTGTGAACGAACTTAATCTCAAAGGAGGTATTACTTGAAACATGTATACTTTGTGTCTAAAAATATGAGTCACACGGCAACATTTTCACTTAGCATCCGTCGATAAAAATCCTATTTGGTATTGGTATATTCAAGGTCGTTTGAAATGGTTGTCTGGATAATTTTTCTCAATTGGTTGTAAGGTTCTTGGTAAACTTTCACAAAGTTATACAGCAACAGTTAAAATCAAGATCACTCTACATCATGTTAAACACTTCAGTAACCCCCTCCTGTTACATCTTTATCTACACTTTAAAACATTTTTTCTATATATTTTTATCTGTTCTAATTACTCTTTACACATGTTACAGATATATGATTTTGGAAGTCTGAATTTACCAACATATTTTGTTGGTATAACTGAAAGTTCCTATTGTCGTAATTCAAAATTGTTTAAGAAAAAAGATCCAAAACCTTTACTTTGGTTGATTTTTACTATTTACATAATATATGCATATCTAAAGGAGTAACCTACCGAAGCATAATAATCAAAGAGTTAAAAAAAAACTCGCAAAAACAAAAGTATTGAAGGAAAATACATAATCAAAGAAATATATACAGTGCGAACCATATTTGAAAAAAAATGGTGACGTCAATATACCTTCGGATATAATTTCGAGGTTAAAATATAGTCACACCTTAATAAAACATTGATTTGAAGAAGCTTGGACAGATTATACATGATTAAGTCTGCCAGTTTGGTGATTTTTTTTTTCATTTTTGTCTAGTATTTCTCATTACCCGTATAGATATTTCCATTTCTATTTCGAATTTATCTTTAAAACACATTAAGTAAGGACAATATTTGACGAATAATGTGACGTCAGTATAAATTATGATAATTTCAAACAAGAAGGCGACATGTTGAATTTTCTGGACAGGTTGAATAATCTATCTAAGAATGAACGACCTCGATGAAAAAAAAGATGTTTTTGTTGAAAGGTGCACATCTTATTTTGAACGAATTTGTCATGCATGGGCATTTTTGGAAGATTTTTATGATTTTGAGTAGATCTGAAGATCTGAATTACAGTGTAATAGTAATTAATAGTTTCAATGGATAAAACGAGGATTAGTAGAAAAAATTATAACTCTATATAGCACACTGCATATAGCATAACAAATTGATAACTTGAATTAGAAATTCTCTAAATAAAAATGACAACTAAGTTCCAGACAATTTTGCTGCGCCTGACGCGCGTTTCGTCTATTTGAGACTCATCAGAGGCGCTCTACCAAAAATATTGAAAATGCCAAAAACTTTATTATCATGAAGAGCAGAGAACAGTAAACCAAAAATACCAAACTGGGGAACCAAATTATTACTAAGATGATCAACCTATGTCTGGGGTAGGACGAACCTTAGGGTTTAGACAATTTTGAAATTTAAACAGATAATTTAAAGCTTTGATGTGTTCTCCAACACAAAAGTGTTGGTGCCGGAGCGGGCATACCTCGGGGAATTGAAACTCCACCAGCAGTGCTAACCTTCACGGGTGTTCGAAATAAAAATTCAATTTGGTTAAAGTAATAATAAATAAAAAAAATCATAAAATTTTTAACAGTCTTTTTAAGCTTTAAAAATATAAATTGTTTATATAAACTTTTATTAAAGCTACAAAAAGTTCATTAAACAGTGGGATTTTTGCAGAATTTAACAAAAAAATTGTCTTTAACAATCATTTGCTTCCCGAGTTGTATTATGCAAACTAGATGCATACGACCCAAGTTTGAACTCACTCGGAAGTGCCCGCGCAAGCCCATATAAAATACTTTAGGAAATGGATGTAAACAAACGTGGTCTGAAGAGGTATGTTCTGGCTTTTGTAACTGTTTTGATTTTTCCTAACTCCGTTCCCCTTTAAAATGATATCAATAACAAGAGAAAGTGGTTTAGAAATCCCCCCAATGAGAATCTTGTGTCATTAAATTAATCGAGTTTTCAATATTAAATAGACCCGGTTAATATATAGCACGATGAATGTAAAACAGGTGCGTGTGTGTTGTTATTATTTACATGTTTAACACTTTTTAATCAGTATTTCTTAATAGCGGAAAGGATTTACTTGTCAAACAAAGAAGAAATATGGAATTATATCAAACCCAGAGCTTTACCATGTTTACATGCTCTTACTTGTTTTGAAATGTTCGTTAAAAATCGGAATGTTGTTCACGAAAGTTAATAAGTGGCCATTGGTATCAAACTTCTTCAAAAATCAGCTAAATTTCTAGCCGGTACAGGCACATTAATAAAATTTTCGTCTTCATAAAAGCGCGAAAGCTTTAATTTTATGATTATGCAACAGTTAAGTGATTTCTTTTACATTGCAATTTTTTTCCAAAAACTGCTTTATTATTACTTTAACTTTAACAGATAAACATTACTTGAAAATAAAGTTATAGTGCACATAATGATCGTTATGCAGGTCATACAATACATTTGCCTCAAGATAATTGTGCGCAAGAAAATCGCTGCTTATTCACCACAGATAACCCATATTTATAACAATGTTCGCCGAAACATTCGTCACAATCAATATCATTGTTCACCACAAGTTTGCGACAAACCCACTTTGCGGCAAATATGTAAACTTTGTCGTAATTTTACAGCACCTGTTCGCCGAAGGTCTGTTTTTTTCGGTCAGGGAATGTTTCTACTTGACTTGCAACTGTATGCAAATTATATACCCTATTTTCCGGCCTGGGCGCCACAAAACATGAAAAATTACTTAAGCCTGAGAATGTTCTCTACTCATTGTGACGTCATTAAATTAGAAAGATATAATTGGAGTTGCCATGTAAAATAAGATTATTCTCAGACTTAAGTATTTTTCAAGTTTTGTGGCGCACAGGCTCGGTGTGTAAGCCGCTATTTTTTCTGAAAAGTTCTGGGTGCGGTTTGTACACCGGTGCGCTTAGTCTGTGTATTTAAAAAAAAAAATTCAGGTGGACCAGTTTGAAAACATCGATGTTTTCAAGCAAAGACTTCATCTAAGTCATTACCACACTATGCCATGTTGGTACTCTATGAAATGTTATTTCCCGTGCCGGGTACTGTTATTTCCCCAATTGTGCATCACGTGGTTTTCGTATATTGATTACCAACACCTAAATTTAAAGATTCTGAAGCAAAACGGTATTGCTAAGCTGTAAAATGGAAAGTATATTACTTTTATGAACAGTTCAAATCAACCTTTAAAAAATTGAAAAGTAAAAATGTCTGTGTAAACTTTTCTTTGATATTTGGAAAATAAACACATTAACTGAAATATTTGATTGGTTGTCTCTTAAAAACAAATAAAACAATGACCATGCTTTAAATCATGAATTAAACCCATCATAAAAATCATTTTTCTTCCTTTTTCATGCGTTTTGATATTGACATCAGTATTATTTGTTGTGCTTTCCAACGATTAGTTGCAATGGGTAATTCTAAAATTGTACTGTTATTTCGCGTGGTAAATGTGGTATGGTACTGTTATTTCTGGTTAGAAAATTTACTATGGTACTGTTATTTCCTGTAAAAGGGAAACTGTATTTTATGCCCTCGCTTAATTATGACGATAATATAGTGATAGAAATGTACGTCTGTGACACCTTTGAGTTACATTTTTATAACAACCACTTTATTGGGGTATATATAAAACATTTAAACAATCTGTGTGTGACCTTCTGTAGATGCACATCTCCTTTATCATTTCTATAATTAAGTCTGATAAATATCTTACTCTGTTATTCACAACGCCTAATTACAGCTATTGAATCGTGTAACTTTCCCATTTTATCGTGTATGGTGTAATGGTGTATCGTGTATCGGTCAATCGTGTATGGTGTATGGTGTAATGGTGTATCGTGTATCGGTCAATCGTGTATCGTGTGATGAAAAGCCAATGGTGTATCGTGTATCGTGTATACACGATAGCCTAGCAATCCGATTGGTCTAACTCAATTTCGTTTCGTTTGTTTTTTTCAGAATCATTTTACGATCGAATTAAATCTATCGAAGAAAGATTGAACAAAATAAATATTCTTAACAGCAAAAACAATATTTAAATCTTAATGCAGGATTAAGAAAACAAATTGTGTCTTTTGAAATCCCGTACCCCAAAAACGGACTAGATCTGACTGAATCACGATTATTGAGGTAAAAAGAGTGAATGTCATGCTATATTATGGCCTGGAAAAAGTTGGAAAAAATTAATCTGACCTCTGCATTAAAGACTTAAAATGAATAATCCGTCCCTAGATTCCTTAGTATCGGACTAAGTAAAGTGTGTAGATAATAAATATTCTTGATCAATTTTCTTTATTTTGAACATAAATATTCTGACTCGATCTTAACTTCTATTCCCGCCCTCCTCAGAATAAAATGGTTGTCTACTCAAGCATTTCTTGTTTATTTCACTTTAAAACGAACGAGAATGTATACCTCTCTTAACTCCCTTATCTAATGGTTTATGGTTCTATCCGTTCGTGGATATGATTAGGTAGTTTAGCATACAGTAATCCTTCGGGACCGACCATTTGATTTTTAGGGGGGGGGGGGGGGGGGCGCTATGGTGAAATTTGAAATAAAAAGGCAGGACAGTGCTTTAAATAAGAAAAAAAGGCAGGATGGTAGTTTTGCCTGAAAGTTAGCTTTAAAAATAAAAAAAAATACACGCACAAGCTCGCAAAAAAAAATCCAGGCTCAGTTTTTTCTGAAAATAAAAAGGCAGGACGAAAATGATAGCCATTTACCCCTTTAGAACGGGCGATTTTAATAACTTTCGTAACTTAATTCCAATGAGCAAATTTCGTGACGAAAATAGTTTCTAAAATTCAAAAGATCGGCATCATAATAACGGACATCAAGCACAGACCGTAGAATCAAAAATGTTTAATTATTATCAGAGGTCTTTTTATTTGAAGTAATGAACCTTAGGGAAATTGGAACAAAAAAAACTTTAATTACAAAAAAACTACTTTTTTTTAGAAATTTCCGACTTCCAGGTTTCTTAACCTTCTCCGAAACTGTATAGCGACCGGGATATGAAAAGTTTATTACGGACGAAATGGATGACAGACGGAAGGATTGACTTTAAGAGAAACCAGCACTATACACGCCACATCTAAATCGAATTAAACATAATATGCTCGATTAACTCTTAACCTTATAGAGTAAAGTTTTATAAACTAAAGTGGTTACAGAGAACAGATAATTTGTAATGCCCCCCCTAATTTTAGAGGGTGTTAAGATTCGTCGCAGTCGTTCACAAAAATCACACAAAAAAATGAATTATCATTATTTATAAATATTTATATTAATAGCTACATCTTAGATTTATATATTATCCAAGTCTATTGCTACATGTACATGTATTGATTAAACTTTGTGACTTTTGTCTTACCTTTTCTCACGCATCATTGAGAATAAATAAAAGTGTATTTTAAAATGATTTGACCACGATGTCAGAAGGAACACCAAAAATGATACAGTTGTGAATAATATTTAAACATGTATACGCGTGGATTATTTAATATTCATATAGAAATGTAAGTTACTATTTTAAATAGATGAGGAAAATTATTAATTTGGAGACATATGGAAAGCCAAAAAGGTGTGGATTCCCCTTTCTTACTTTCCAATTTTACATTTAAGATTTCAATATTCTTATTTCTCATGAAATGTGTATCGGCCGAGCGGTCCTAAAACTTTAATGAACTGCTAAGTTAACAAAGAATTTTAATTTTCTACTCCACCGAAGGCTTGGATTTTTAACGGGATAAATAATTCAAATTAAAGATCATAACCCGGGAATTTTTTTTGTCTCAGTCTTAACATAACAATTTCAAGATCATGTCTTATATGAAGTGTTGCTTTAGTATTAATTTCAGAACTATAAATTACTGCATTTTATGCTCCGTATCTTTTTTCTTAGCTAAAAATACTTATTAACAAAACTTTTCTTATTGCATCAATTCAGTTCGTCTACGTTTATGACTTTTATAATCCCTTTCATTTTTAACAGAGAAAAAACCCAAAATTAAAAGATTATTATTATGATATTAAGGTGAAAAATAAAAAGTATGGAATAAGAATATTGAAATCTAAAAAGTAGAATTAGACGGTAAGATAGAGGATTTTTTTATCCCTTTGGCTTCTATCATTGTAGCAAACACTAGGCGGACAAACAAAACGATTTTGATTTGATTTTATTCTATTTTGCTATTTGAAGAAAGTTTAGCGTTGTTTTGTTTTAAAGTCTACTTGTGTATTTAAAATTTCATGTTGTAAAATTAATTCGCTAATATTTTGTGTTAATCCCCGCTGTGAGACGCACGAGGCAGGATGTTATTTAAATGACATGTATATTACATGTGTAAATGTGTCTAAAAATAGCACAAAACATTCAAACTAATTAAGTGTGGATCTGTTTCCAAAAAAAAAAACAGATACAATTACAAAGTGAATAATAATCAATGTCTAGAAATGTAATTAAACACACTAATGTGTTATAAATTGAATAATATATATAAATAATTGTGGCAATATTTCGAAATCACAAGATTTCTTCATCAGGCCATAGATTGGAATTTTTTTAGTCAGAATACGTCTTTTAAAACAAACTTTGAGCACGTGTGTGTATTAGTGCTACATTCCAATAGGAGCATAAAAATATTATTTACTTAATCATTTTTCTAACTCTTAAATATTTTTATGCTCCTATTGGAATGTAGCACTAATACACACACGTGCTCAAAGTTTGTTTTAAAAGACGTATTCTGACTAAAAAAATTCCAATCTATGGCCTGATGAAGAAATCTTGTGATTTCGAAATATTGCCACAATTATTTATATATATTATTCAATATATTACATGTGTACATGTACTAAATACCTGACCCGGTAGCAGACGAACTAATTAGCAATTACCTGTATGATCTGCACTGATCGATGTATACGGGATATACATGTAAGATGCACAAATTACAGGATGAACAAGAAACAAAATTTTAAGTTGTAATAGAATTTACAACATTTTGATAAGAGCGCCTCTGAAAAGTCTTTAATTTACAAAACCAGAATTTCAATTTCTTGTAATTTTATTTTTGAAACACTGGTGCTGCTGGTGGAGATTTTTTATGTTTTATGTTTCGGACTACGTTGTAATTATTTTCCGTGTATTTTTCAAAATTGAAAAAGTCAATTTTTCCGATCTACAGTCTTTTCCGACTTACGACAGTCATTGCCACATCGGTACACATTTGTTTCATTCAAATTTTGCTAGGCTTTTTGCATGATGGATAGAGGGCCACTGGTGAGGCTAACTGAATAGACAAAGCACTTCTACATTTTCTAAGAGAAAAAAAGTGTAACAGTTGAGATGCTATTAGCTAGTCTTAATAAAGCAAGAAATTTTAAAATGAAGAAGATTTCTTCTCAAAATAAAAAAAAAAATGTAAGAAAAACATGAAATAGGTCAAGTAAAAAAATAATGAAATAAAGTCACAGGAAAAAAGTCCCCTCTCTCGAAAAATCATAATTGTGGCTTTCACACAAACTTATAACAACTATTTGTAAAACATAAAATTATATACAAGAATTATTATAACAATAAAGGATGAAATTTTTCTCCACATTATCAAACTATTAGAAAAAAAAAATAGATCGCTTGCAAAAGTGAAAAGTGGAGGGTGGATAGAAGCGGATAATTTAGCCTCTATAGACAACAAAGGGTTCTTTCACGTGCACAATAACATGGAACACTACATGCACGTTGAACAAATATAGTAAGCAGTATAGCTCAGTTTCAGATTATATTGCCAGACAAGCCCGACGCACGAAAACCATCCCATTAAGCCACCTAGGGAAAATGCTCTATTTAGCACAGACCCGACGTCAGAATTCGCCACCCGCCGTAAACTAACACCCCCCCCCCCCCCCCCACACACACACACACATGTTCTTTGGTATTTGCTGCCCAGAAAACTGTTACGGAAACTTTGATTTGTTAACATAACGTGACGTACTTTCCTATTATCGAAAGTAAAAACAGAAAAGTTTTTCTTCTCTTATTAAAATATGAGATAAATTAAATGAATATTTAAATAATGCAGATTTCTGTCCTGGTATTAATACCTCCACACCCGAGTGAAGTCACATAATAAAGGCAAAGAAAGAAAAGTCACATAATAAAGGCAAAGAAACAAATTAATAAAATAGTTTAACTATTTGTTGACCGATTAAAAGAAAAAAAAAATACGATTGATTAGGTTAAATTTCTTACCCGTGTTTTGCATGCACATCTTTTTTTTAAGATAGATCATACGAATGTTTGATAAAGCTTTCTTGAAAAAGAATTGAAAATTATTTATTTGTCTCATATAATGCCGGACTATGCCTGAATCCATTTATACGTTTATTGTCTGTTTATTCGAATGCTACATGTATGCACGACATGGCAGGTCTCAGTGGGATGTTCCGTTGGCATATAAAAGAAGCAGATGAATAATACTGTCGATATAATTTACTTCCTATAGTCGCTACATTCCGACGAAGTATACGAAGACGAAAAGAGCTTGAATTATTTGAGTTCACATCTCAGACAAGGACAAGAACTGACAGACATGACAAATTGAAAAAAAAACTTTTAATTTTTCTTTCACTATAATAAACTAATACTTTATTTAGGAAACTAAAACGGGCTATAATTGGTTTAATATACTATATAGCAAAAGTATTTTTAATGAACACGATTAAAATTGAAAGCAATGTTAAACTAGTTCAAACGACCAGAGCAAGCATTCTTTTGGAATATATAGCTTTCCGAAAGATAAAGCGACATGGGCGTGGCATTTAGTTTTATATTTAATTTAAAAAATATCTGACGTCCGTTTTGAATTAAAAAATATCTAGATAACAGAGAAGTTCATTTATATAAATGTCGCAATCCCCAAGTAAATTTTATATATAAGATGATCGTATTTTCGTTTCAGCAAACATTCTTGAATTTGTTATAAAGTTTCTATCGTGTATCGTGTATCGTTCATCGTGTATCGTGCATCGCTCAATCGTGTATCGTGTATGTGTCAATGGTGTATGGTGTATCACTCAATCGTGTATCGTGTATGGTGTAATCGTGTATGGTGTAAATGGGAAAGTTACACGGTTCAATCGCTGTAACCTCTTAATAAATCTCCATTGGACTTTCAATAATACATGTGGATATGTCATGTATGTACCTTAACTTTCTATTTGAATATTCTATCTTGTTAGCTATTTTTTGTTTTTGTTTGTTGTTTTAGGTTGTTGTTTTTATCTTCTTTTTTTGTGGGAGGGGGGGGGGGGGGTAGTATTTATTTGTGATTGGCGGGTCACAGTCTGCTCAAAAGTTCATTCTTAAATTGGTACTTTTTTTAATCTGGTTTGCTTCGAGACTGGTCTACTCAAGGTCCGCTCTAAATATGGTTTGGTCTGAATACAGGCGGGTCAGGTCTACATAGAACAATCTAGACCTAGAGAACCTCTGGTCTACTTTTTAAAGGTAAACTGTTTTGTTTTGGCTACGAGTCGCAAAACAATGGTCATGTGCATATGAATTGGTCTTCCACCTCACAAAATTAGGTGCACTGTCTAGAATATCTAGTGTTTCTAGTTCCCTATCGGCGACAGTCGAATTTGCACGTCTAGCTGTCCGTCACGCCTCAGTTTTCCGCACTTTTTGTACTAAACCCTTGCAGATAATGAACTGATTTTTTTTATGTGAGTCAACCATAGCGAGTTACAGATCAAGTTCGCGTTTTGATCCGGTTTGCGCATTTCTACGGGTCCTTTGAACTTTAAGAAATTACTGAAGTTTGTTAACTGCACATTTTTTATTAACACTTTTGTAAATAATAAACTGATCAAGTTTAACACTAACTTTTACCAGAGACTGAAATACGACGCCGGTAGGGGGACTATGTATTGTTTTGCAATACTCTCAGAATGCTTGTTCAATTGTTAACCATCAATTCTTACAAAAATTTGAACATAGTTTTAAGTAATCACATGAAATATCAGTACCAAACCACAGGAAATAACAGTACCTCATGCATTTTTGCCACGCGAAATAACAGTACAATTTTAAAATTACCCACCGCAACTAATCGTTAAAAATCACAACAAATAATATCGATGTTGATATCAAAACGCATGAGAAAGAAAGAAAAATGATTTTTATTAAAGGTTTTATTCATGATTTAATGCATGGTCATTGTTCTATTTGTTTTTAAGAGACAATCAATCAAATATTTCAGTTAATGTGCTAATTTTCCAGCAAGAAATATCAAAGAAAAGTTTACACAGACATTTTTACTTTTCAATTTTTTAAAGGTTTGATTTAAAATGTTCATAAAAGTAATATACTTTCCATTTTACAGCTTAGCAATACCGTTTTGCTTCAGAATCTTTAAATTTAGGTGTCGTTAATCAATATAAGAAAACCACGTGATGCACAATTGGGGAAATAACAGTACCCGGCACGGGAAATAACATTTCATAGAGTACCAACATGGCATAGTGTGATTACCAAACTACTGCAATTTCTAATTCAGTTTTATTCATGTGATGTTTTGATTGTTATTTTATTAAGAAAAAAAGTAAATACCCTCAAATGTGTTTGTTTATTATGTATTTCAGTTGTTTCGATCTTTTCTCTCTATAGCCTAATCATCCATTTTTATTTTGATTACATAATCAGACAGAGGTTTGTATATCAACATCCTTTATCTTTATCAATACTTCAATTAGAATTTTGTTTGCAGTGTATGTATCTATATGTTTCACTGCATGATGAGTCCTTTAAAAGACACTGGTGGAAAATAAAAATCACAATTCATTAGTCTGTCTGTTTCTTCCGTTATTGTCGCAGAGCACACATAAACCCACAAGTGTTTGCGTGCTTCTTGTAACCGTTTAACAACGTCTTTCCCATTTTGTGGATAAAAAACAAATTTGTTCTCGAAATTGCCCTTATGGTACCGAAATTTTTGCGAGGTGCTATATAACAACTTGGTCATCTATCATGAAATCTCGAAATTTGCAGCCGCTATACGGTAGTTTGCTTTCGTTTCTTAACCAGTTTTTTTCTTTAAATAAGTCCTGCACCTTTCTTTTCGGAAATTTTAGAAGTTTAAGTGGTCCCAAACTTTTAGCACGTTCGATTGTCTTAAGTGAATAGTAGTGGTAGAGCGTTTTGAACCCCTTCGGACCCGTCTCCTGAGTCATAATTATGTCCACCTTAATGAGAGCTCTATAGTTATCAGGGGTCTTTAAGTTTCAGGAATAGGGATTTATAATATTGGCTTTCCCATCTTAGTCCATCTCTTTGGGAATGTGACGTAGAAAGGCCTTATACGTAGTACACTCTGTAACCTCCTCGATCTACCAGTGGTCTGGTTCACCCTTGACATTAAAAACGAAAGAAGCAAAGGGGAAATCAGTATCATAAAACCGTAAAGACAAAGACAAAACCGGCAGACAAAAAATCACAACATATTATGAAGCGTCAGTAGTGGTACAGCGTGCTTAACCCCTTTTGAACCCTTTTCTGAGTCATAATTATGTCCTCCCTGATGAGGAGGGGTCTATAATTATCGGGTGTCTATAATTAATATCATAATATAATATTGGCTTTCCCCATCTTAGTCTATCTATTTGGAAATGTGACATATGTAGGCCTTATACGTAGTACACACTGTAACCTCATGGGTTTATACTCCTCGACCTTACAAGTGGTCTGATTCACCCCTAGTACACTTTGTAACCTCAGGTGATTGTACTCCTCAACAATACCAGAGGTTTGATTCACCCATGAAAGAAAAAAGAGTGTACATTATTTTGAAGTGTCATCTTATTAAGATTGGCTGTACTCTTTGTTCCTATCGCCCACGTTAGCACCTGTGACCCATCACAAGAAATACCTCCTACACATATGAGGATGTGGCGTATGTGGACCTTATACGTAGTGCACTCTGTAACTGCATGTGATTATACTCCTCGACCTTACCAGAGGTCTGATTCACCCGTGACAGAAAAAGGAGTGTACATATTGTAAAGCGTCACCTTATCGCCCACGTTAGCACCTGTGGCCTGTCCCAAGAAATACTTCCTACACATATCCCTAAAAATAGAAGGGTATATAAAGAGAGTGAAATTATTACAAGGCAACAATTGGGAAGATACAGAAAGTAGAAAGAACATGTTTTTTTTTTAAGAATTCATTATTTTTTTCAGTTTACAAGTACTGGGTGTTATGCATTGAAATTAAAAATCACAAAAAACAAATCATTTCCTTCATTTGATGTTGATATGGTTTAATATGAAAGTTTCATGAACAGATACACTTAAATTTAGTAACTTTCAAACATAACCATACCTTTCATCAAATTTCAGAAACTCACTGTTTTTTAACCTGAAACTTGAAGAGAACTAGTATAGGTTGAGGTTTCATATATCCAATCCTATTAAATGTTTCAAAACTTGTGCCATTAACACTGCATTAAAACAAGTTTCTTTTTTGTGTTTTATAATTTTATTATAACAATTATTAACAAGATAACAAGCTGAGAATGAATGAATGAATTTAAGATATAATAGCTATTTTTCTCGAGAAGAACCCTCCTTGGTTTTAGTTTTTGAAGGTTTTCGATGGATTTGGTAGTTTTTTTTATACTATTTCTTTAAACCCATCTCTTATCTCCTCCAGATTTTGAATCTGGATGGCTGTGTCCCCCCAGCCGACCACACATCTCCTCTCCGCGGCCTCGTTTAGCTGCTTCCTGAAAAAATATTGAGCAATGGGGTGAAAGCTGTGTGAAAGGAGAGATAACTCTAAACACGTTGAGTCATTGTTAGTTTTTAAATGTATCGTACAGTTATTCCACATTTGTTTGTATTTTAGAAAGAGTGTTTATGAGGAGGGTTGGTCTATCATGAAAAATAAAAAGCTACGCCGAGCGCAGCATGATACGACCACAACAAGTTGAACCCTGTACATTGGAGGCCCAATGTGGATAGTCTATTGCTTTGGTCACATGCAGCCCATGGTGGACTTACAAAGCTTTTTTATACATGCAACCTATGGTGGACTTTAAAATGCATATTTGACACATATATATTTACAATAACATTTAATAGAAAAAAAAATTAGTTCTATATTCATTGACATTTTTGACACGATTAAGCCCCATTTGGCCCTTTTTTTAAAAAAGGTTAGGACCACAAAATGCAATCAAATGCTTCCTTCAGTGTATATAATCATCATATTTAAACTTCATAACAATTGGCTGGCCTACTACAGCTAAATTTCTTGTGTAAAACCATTTGCCCTGACCAACTTTTAAAAATGGCGATTTTTGCCCCTTCGACCCCTTATATCTCAAAAACAGTAAGAGATATTTCAAATCTGATTGAAAAATGCAGGCAGGGATTTTCACAAGGATTCCAATGAAAAAAAGATATTGAAAATCGGACCACAAATAAAAAAGTTGATTTTTTGGGCGTGGCCCGTCTTTGGCCCCCTGTAGCAATGTAATGGTTCAATATACATCAAAACCATTGACACATTTTGTTGACAGAATTTAATGAGGAATTCAATTAAAAAAGAATTTTCAAAAGCTAATGAATAATAAACATTCTACAACAGTTTGGTCAATACACCCGTATTAGCCCCTTTTGGCCCTTTTTTCCAAAACGGTAAGGGCCACCAACCCCAAATACAATAGGAACCTTCCTCTAGTGGTTACAAACATCATATAAAAATTTCATAACAAATGGTCAATATTTACTCAAGTTATCGCACGGAAACCAAATGTCCCCAGCCGACGACGACAACGACAATGACGACGACGACGACGACAGCATCATACCATTATACGTCCACAAATTTTTTGCGGTCGTATAAAAATTCTTTATACAACATTAGGTATCAAGTAAACAGTTATGAATGCACCTGTTATAGCAAATAAAAATTATTCTTAAATACAAAAAAATGATCACAAATAAAATTTCACCAGTTATGTTTCATAATCAGATACAAGAAAATAAAAAAAAAAACAAAATATTAGTGTTCAAAATCATTAAAGGAGATAAAGTTCTAAAACTTACATTTTTGCTTCACACAATAGGTCGACGTTTGCTGCTGTTTTTTTTTCAACCTTTTCGAACTGACATATATAAAAAAAAAGAAAAATGTGAATAATATAAATAATGATTTAAACACTAAGAATATGCCCTTTTTTTAGGAGCAGATGATATATTTAATGATAAGGTAATATTTTGAATCTGTTAAAACTTCAAATCTGCTGATAAAGAAAGTTTAATTGAAAATGAAGCTTTACACACCTTTTTTGTCAGCCTCATCACATTGCGTGATGGAAACGGAGTCCTGGCTCCAGTCCTCCTCCTCGTACACTCTTTTCATACCCCTAAAAATAATGATAATTTCAAAAAATGACATTGATTTTGATGTTTGATCAAATAAGTGTATCATTTTAAAGGTAGCTTACATGTTTTACTTTAAGAAATTTAATCAGTTTATCGATTGATAAAACACACACAAAAAAGAGAGTCGTTTACATCTTTTGATTTGGCGGATTTACAATGCGGTCTTATTACTCGTAATGGAGCAAATCGAATTTCTTTCTCAAACTTAAACAAAGCTTCAAGATGGTTCGTATAGAAATTAATCACAGTTTGAGTTAACATACATTGACATACATGTATGTGTTATAGTCTCATGTTCATTCACTCCATTTTCTTTCAAAAATTATCTAATGTCACTTTTCTCGAATGATCCTTTAGAAGAGATTGAACACGTACATGCAAATAATAAGTTATGTGTATAAGATGAATCCAATCGTTACTTATCACTTGTGACATGAAAATTGATACTCATCAACCAATTTTAGTTATAATATAAATAGTATTATTTTACTTACAGGGTAACTGGTAACCAGCTCCCTTCCCAGCTGTCCTTCTTTCAAAATTACAATCATACACCGAGTTGGCCTCTTTGCCAACCCGGTGTATCCAATAACGTGACTAGCCATATAAACAATGGCTATGGCCCCTCTAGATTTTGACTGGATTCCATTGCATATGGCCTTACTGAAATAAAAATTAAAGTTAATCTATAAAATGTGTCTCTGAGCCACATATAACATGCAAAGTAGTATAATTATTAAAAAAAATACCTTGTCCTTATAGGCACGGACCATTTGATTTTCTGGAGGGTGCCTGGGATTTTACCTTGAGCCGGGAAATTTTTTTCGCCCGTTTTGCGGGCCAGATTATTTTTTTTCACACACATACTAAGCAAGGAAATTTTGTTGGCAAGATTTTTTTTTTCAATTGGCAAGATTGAAACCAGATTATATTTTTCAAATTAGGTGCTGGCCAGATTATTTTTTTTTACAAAAATCATGGCCGGGAATTTTTTTCAAAAAAATACCAGCCCCCCCCCCCCCCCCCCCCAGAAAATCAAATGGCACTCTTAATCATCACTACCAGGACTCGACGTGACTCATGCTTTGAAACCAAGGTCCAAGGTCAAAAGTCATAGGTCAAGATCAGTCCTTAGCAACAAGGTAACCTTAAGGAAAAGTCAATAGCAACCATATATTTTATGAATCCAGACTACTTGCTAAGTTTAAATTTTATCTTTTTGTGACCGGAAGTGACCTTTCGTCCATAGCAACTGACCCAAAAGTCCATAGCAACCAGGGAAAGACCTCGTGATCGTTCTTTGAATGATTGTAATTTAATTAATTATTGTCTTTTGACTTTAGTTATTATTTTATTTTAACATCATATTTGATGTTGTTGTGCACCATTTTAGAAGTTTATTTATCATTTTTGTTTGCACAGTATCGTTAACTTTTTTGTTTTCGATCCGACATCCCGTAGGTTGATACGTTGGCTACTTCTTTCAGACGTTTATTTAAATAAATAATATATTTATAAAAAAAATTAATGGAAAAACTAAGGAATTTTTGTTTCTGATGGTGCTGGCAGGCGAGACATACTTTAGTGCGAACTCTTTCTAAAAAAATGCATAGTTTTCAAGGTTCAGTGACTCCGTGAACTTAGATGTTTTTTCGGGCCAAAATTGAACAAAAAACTACTTTGTAAGACTTATATGGACAATGATTGGAGAGAAAAGTATAATACCATGGCATGTGATATTTAGTATTAGGACATTTGGGGTTATGGTCTACGCAACACACCCCATGCTGTTTGACCTTGACCCCATTTTCATGTGGGCAGTGACTCCGTGAACTTAGATGTTTTATCGGGTCAAAAAACAACTTTGTAAGACTTGTGGACAATGATTTGAGTGACAAGTATAATATCTAGGCTTCTGATATTTGGTTTATGGACAGTTGGGGTTATGGTCTACGCAACGCACCCCATGCCGATTGACCCTGGCCCCAATTTCATTGTTCAGTGATTCTGTGGACTTAAATTTTTATTCGGGACAAAATCTCCTTTGTAAGACTTTTGAGGAAAATAAATTAAGTGAAAAGTATAATATCTAGGCATCTGATATAAGGTATGCAGACATTTTGGGTTATTGTCTACACAACAACATGCATTTGACACTGATCCCATTTTCATGGTTCAGTCACTCTGGACTTAGATTTTTTTTTTCAGGCCAAAAACGTCTGTATGGCTAGGCATCTAATATTTGGTTCAGACACTAGGCGGTTGGTATACGCAACTTACTCCATGCCGATTAACCCTGATCCCATTTCCATGGTTCAGCGACTCGGTGTACTTAGACTTTTTTCAAACCTGTTTATCTTTTAATTATTTTCAGTATAACTATGGTATCTAGAACAACTTCAGACTTTACATAGTCTTTGTGGTGGTAAAATGTCATTCTGTCACCTGTCAGTTGACCTTGACCTTAATATGGTATAAAATGCTCAATGGTTACTGACACGGCCTCTTAAGTCAGGTGCTTTAATACACGAACATGTGTTACTTGCAATAATAATAACTTAATGTTCTTATAAACCGCTTTTCACAATAGTTCAGTCGTTTCAAAGCGGTTCACAAAACATTATCCGTGGTTATTGGGTCGTGCGAACTATAATCATTCTCAGCTCCTAGGAGTATACGTCCCGTGCGGGGCCCGGGTGGCGAATAGGCCCGCAGCAGAGCCAAGCTTGTCGTAAGAGGCGACTAAGGGTCTTGGGATTCTGACGTCGGGTCAGTGCTCAGCCCACGAAGCGACCAAGTGTGTACCCTAGGTGGCTGAAAAGGGTAGCCCTCATCCGCGGGGGTTGTCAGGTCTATAATACGGAAACCCTGACCGCTGACCATAGTGGATCAACGTGTGTGGAGAGTGCCACGCTTCATGCACGTAAAAGACCCCTTTTTGGACCGCCAAGTAGTGTTTTTGGACCGCCAAGTAGTGCACCACATAGGCTAAATTTTTCGCCCCTACCCATATCTCCCCTTTTCCTGTGGTTCTTCAAAATTTACCGTTCCTTTGTGTCCCACCCACCCCATATTTCATTTATCATCATCATTTCATGCTCATTTTTTTTCATCCTTTTCATGTTCATTGCCTTTAAATAACCTATATAGCGTTGCACGGGCGTAAAACACCAACTCACACACTCACCTTAGGAGTATATTTGTGCTGTGTTTTGTCGCATTGTTTTATCTACAGTGTCGACTTTAATATGCTGTCTTTGTAAGGTTTTGGTAGACTCAAAAAGTTCCACTGGAACCTCTTTACTTCTTTATTGCTTGGTTTTTATTTTTAACGTTTGTTGTCGCCATTTACAACAATGAAAATAACTAATCGATTCAAAAAGAATCCGGTGCGCTGATCATTAAGTGTCCGTTTCTTGAGAATCTTATAATTTTTCCAATTACCTCTTTTATTTTTGGTCCCGTGCGGGGCCCGGGTGGCGAATAGGCCCGCAGCAGAGCCTAGCTTGTCGTAAGAGGCGACTAAGGGTCTTGGGATTCTGACATCTAGTCAGTGCTCAGCCCACAGAGCGACCAAGCGTGTACCCTAGGTGGCTGAATAGGGTGGCCCTCGTCCGCGGGGGTTGTCAGGTCTATAATACGGAAACCCTGACCGCTGACCATAGTGGGCCAACGTGTGTGGAGAGTGCCACGCTTCATGCACGTAAAAGACCCCTATGTGGACCGCCAAGTAGTGCACCACATATGCTAAATTTTTCGCCCCTACCCACCTCTCCCCTTTTCCTGTGGTTCTTCAAAATTTCCCGGTCCTTTGTGTCCCATCCCATCCCCATGTTTCATTTATCATCATCATTTCATGTTCATTTTACCACCCTTTTCATGTTCATCGCCTGTAAATAACCTATATAGCGTTGCACGGGCGTAAAACACCAACTCACTCACTAAAATGCCTAAACATAGATGCACATAAAAATATTACATATATTGGCAATTCAATAATAAGGTAAATGGTGAGTCACTCACTCTTTTATTTTTGAAACTAAGATGCCAAAAAGGGTGTTGTTTATCTATCTGTATTTAAATGTATTATTTGAACTCTACAATTGATTCAACAAGTCCGAATCTGATAGCGAAAAGTTGAAAACGTAACTTCGTTGGGAGAAGGTGAACGCATTGTGCGGTCTAAATTGTTTGATACCGACCTGAAATGTAAGCGTGTGAGCTATTTGGGAAGAATAATGATTCAAATGTTCCGTCGAACCGTTGAATTGAAGAAAATTTGAATAGTTTTTAACAAATAAAGGGAATTGGCAAAGCACATACGCATATTTAGAAAATGATCCGAAATGATCCTGTGCACGATTCCGAAAGAATTCGTTTCATCCGAAAGAATCCGTTATGGCTATGCGCCGTGTCATATTTATCCTGATTTGTCGAGATAAATATCCTGACCAGTCGACGTAACATTTTTTTCCCAAAAGATAATATATAATCGTGACACGACGACACCGGAATAGTAGATGTGCATGAAGAATTTTTATCGTTCTCGGATATCATTCTGGGGAGATAATTTGAGTTTTTGGGTGCAGTACAGAGTTAAATATGAAGCCTGGGGTATCCTTTTGTGAGCTTGCTCACAGTATTACTTGTAGTATATTGCTTCATCCTATAGTACTTAATGATGTATAGCAATTTCATACTCCTAGATTAAATTCTTCCTGTTCAAGTAATACTAATTTAATGCAAGGCATATTTGTTTTGGGAGCATAAGCTCATACATTTACATATTTTCAATCCATTCAGGTTAATCCATATTACTTACCAGATCTAGAAGACTATGATTTTTCAGACAATGAAGAGTTACCAGTTGTTATTTCAAGCAGATCATCTTCAGCTTCGAACCTTGCTGAAGAAAGGCCAATTGTAATATAAAACAATTTGCGTGAAGAGTTGCCAGATTTAGATGACGACATCACAGAGCCCTGCCCCGGGACCCTTACATCCGTCAAAAATCATGGCCGCTGTTGCTATATTGACCAGGGGGTTAGACTACTGTTTTTGGCTTGAAAACCAAAAAGTACATGTATAAGAGATAGATGAAATCTGATGCCACCCTACTGCTTCAGCATCAGAGTCTCCATTTGGTCCAAGTTGTCAGATGACTCCTTTTAAGGGTTACAGCCCCTAAAAGGTAAAAATAGCGTTTTTTTCATGTTTTTCATCTGATTTACATGATAACAAAACACTTTACAAATAACTGCTTTCATTAAAAAATGTCAAGCAACTGATTTTTCTATGTATTTTTTTTTTGTAATTTATCCCCTTTCTATAATTCCGTTTCTACAGTTTTCAATTAGGTAATACGGAGGATGTGACGATGCGTGGAGACATAACGTAGACCGCACGGACATCGGTTCAAGCCTTGCAATTAAAGAAATTAAAAATGATTAACCTTGCAATTAAAAGCTTAAAAGTACATAAATGTTTTATTGAGTTTGTTCTATATGAATTTCACTTACCTTCACACATGCGAGTGGTCCCGTTACATCTCATTATACATCCTCTTATGACCGTCGGAGCTACAGATAAATATTCTATTGTACATTCACATCTCCCTGAGAGCGCTACTTCCAGATAATTCTCAATCAAATGAATTGTATTTTTAGGTTCACACAAACACTGTAGACTCATATGCTTGGATAGTCCTTAACACAAAAACATTTTGTCATAGGTCTGCTTATAGTTAGTGTCCATTAACACGAGACAAAAATGTAAACCCGCATGCTCTCCATGGTAGCTGTCGGCCAACTGACCAAATTCATAGTATATCAGGTGACATTTTTGCGGGGAAATATGAATGGGTGATTATAAAGGAAAATAAAGGAAAATGTTAGTCAATAAAAGTATATTTAAGAGTAAAAAATGTGGGAAAGAAAAAAGAATCTTATATTTTTATAATACAGGTTACGAGATAAAGTATGCGTTAATCAAATTTGAATTTGAATTTGAATGGCTGAATCCTTTTCAATTCTGTACTCCCTATATGAATGGCCTCATCACATGATGAGATATGATTATGCAAACGTCAGAGGAAAGTGTGATCAGGTGCTCAAATGACAAAATAGGTCAATAACCTTACTTGAGGGTCATGATAGTAATATAAAATAAATCGGCATCTTTTATTTGATCAAAAGCGCTGTATTCTGAATTAATTTAAAAAAACTGATCCAAAACTTGCATTAAAGAAATTGACCCTTAAAAGTTTGTTGCTCTTGTAATGTTTGAAAATTTGGGTTTTTTTATTTGTCACAAATGTTTATGCGGGTTCCATTTCGCTGAATATGTTATACAATTTAGGGGATCGGCTGAAGCTGGTTTCTGGGTGGGTTTCCCGCCGCTCTTTGAAGATCCACAGATTTCTTTATGCTTTTGATCGTTCATTCCGGGTCGGGACAAAGGAACAAAGAAGAGAAAAATAAGAAAAATGAGTGGTCAATTTCACTTTGAATGGTCGAGCAATGAAATTTCAGGAAAAAATATATCAAATTTGATTAGTTGATTGATGTTCAATTTTTTTTATATTAAATATTTTGATTTTTTTTTAAAAAAACTATCAAACTCATCTGTGATTTCAATCTGTGTAATTTCTTATCTCTAAACTAAAAAAAAAAATAATGGATAGTTTCCAGTTGAGATTGTTGATTGTTCAACTGATTGAACTTCTTCAGGGGCTGATGAATCAACTCCCTGTCAATGTAAGTACTAATTACTTATAACTGTTTTGTAAAATCATTAATGTGCAACAGCAAAGATCACACATGCAAAAACAAAATCTAATTATACATTAATCTATTCGGAGTTGTTCTTTTTCTGGCACTTTTTCTCAATTCAATTTTATTTTCATGTACATTTTTCTTCTTAACAATCAATCCGCAACAAAATATAAAAAACCTTGAAATCAGCCCAATAATCATTTTGACATTTGGTGTAATTACAATGTTTTGGCCAGTGCAAAGGAAATAAAAGTATCGAAAAATTCTTGAAAGTTGATCTCTGTTGTTCACGGGAAGGATATAAATTATGGCCAGGATCAAAATTCCAAACAAATCTGCAACAAAAAAGATCATTTATAGTAATGTATTATTAGATTTTATTTTTACTTGTGCTTTCTTTCCATTTCCATACAAAATTCTACTTCTGACGCGTCAGAAGAAGCATAAGAAATAGATGAAAAACCGGAAAATCTTCTGGCTTGAATATTGTTTTCTACAGTAGGTTGTTCTTGATGATGGGTGCATCTCTTCTTCAGGCAAATGCCACAAACAATTAAAAAAAAGCAAATAAAAAGTCTTCCGGCACATACTAGGGCTAATGGGACAGATGTCATTGACTTGTCCACTGAAAAAGGAAAGAAATTGACATTAAATTTTATCAATCATTATTAAAAAAAGGAAAATTTCATATTTCCACTCTATGCAATATAGTGAATTTTACAAGTTTGAGTTTACATCATTGATGATTGATATCTAGTCTGATTGTTTTTTAGCTCGTTTGTTTGTGGTTGTCCCAGTTGTGCGATAGTTTTTTGTTTTGTTATTCTTTCTTGATTGGTACATTTTCTTTATATTGGTATGCCCCTTTGATACATGTACCTCATTACTTCCTTCTGAGTTATTTCCCTTATAAAGATGTATCTCCTCTTATTATCGTGAAATTATGCAGTAGAAAATAAGTGTCAGAAGATAACATTTAACAAAAAAAAGATAATTTATCACAACTTTTCTAAAAAAAAAATGTTCTACTCACATGAAAAAGAGATAGTGACATTACTGATGTAAGAGGCAGTGGTGGTCGTCAAGGAGGCTAAAATGCAATAAATAAATATATAAATAAATAAGTGGTTGTACAAAAAATGATAGTTTTCTCCAATCAAAGTAAATAAAGAAAGTTGCTCTTTTTTTCCTTTTAGTGCTTGCTTTGAAATTTATAAGCATTTTTTTTCCAACTTCGTTCATTTAGATTTACAACAATCAAGAAAAAAATATCTATGATAAAAATTACCTGATGCTTGTTCATGTTCAGTTGTGGTCATGATCTGTTTGTCTTGTGTGTTGATGTGTTCCTGTAAATAATATTAATTTTTATATAATTTTTATTACAGCTATCTAATGCATCAAATGACCCTATCGTCATGAGTGATGATGATGAGTCAGACAATGATGATGATGATGATGACAGACACCATGATGGTAGCAGTGCCACCAATGGCATTGTGTTGCATGCTGGTACCAGTGTCACCAACACAATTGTTATTAACAATTCACCTGCTGGATGTAGTACCACATGCTGTAGTAGTAACACACAAGCAGGGAGAAAAATATTAAAAGCCAAGAGAAGATTACAAAAAGTAAGTGAAAAAAATACAATAATATTTTATTATTTTTATATAATGTTGTTTAAAATTGTAGAAAACAGGACATATATAGATGAATCAATGTGATCATTCACTACAGTGCATGTATTCTAATTATTTATATGGAGAGTACTGGTGAAATCATTTTTTTATAAATAAATCAAAAACAAAAAAATCTACACATCTAACTGTATAAGGAAATCAATATTTAAATTGTAGAAAACATAACAATCATGACAATGTCATTATGTCTTTTCAATAATTATTTTTGTCTTTCAAGGTTTCGGATATAGTGGAAGATAATGATGTGTGCAACGTTAACCTTACAAGTAGCATGGAAGAGGAAATTACGGTAAGATATTAACTTACATTTCATTACACTCTTGCCCGTTGACAACAACAATCACATCATCTTCCTCCAGTTGGCACAATCCTGGGGCAGAATTGGTCAAATGAGTGAGTGAGTGAGTTGGTGTTTTACGCCCGTGCAACGCAATTAAGGTTATTTACAGGCGATGAACATGAAAAGGATAATACAATGAACATGAAATGATGATGATAAATGAAATATGGGATGGGGTGGGAAACACAGGAACGGTAAATTTTGAGGAACCACAGGAAAAGAGGAGAAGTGGGTAGGGGCGGAAAAATTTAGCCTATGTGGTTCACTACTTGGCGGTCCACAAAGGGGTCTTTTACGTGCATGAAGCGTGGCATTCTCCACACACGTTGGCCCACTATGGTCGGCGGTCAGGGTTTCCGTATTATAGACCTGACAACACCCGCGGACGAGGGCTACCCTATTCAGCCACCTAGGGTACACACTTCGTCGCTCTGTGGGCTGAGCACTAACCCGACGTCAGAATCCCAAGACCCTTAGTCGCCTCTTACGACAAGCTAGGCTCTGCTGCGGGCCTATTCGCCACCCGGGCCCCGCATGGGATGAAATCCAAACAACTCCTGGGTAAAAGATGTTCACCCCTTTAACCTGCTCGATGCTGTTATTTTTTGGAAAAGATGACTTTCTCCACTGGACACAATACGTCCCCAGTGAACACAGTGTCTCCTAAAAAAAACAACATAATAATTCAACTTTCCACATTCATCGAGTTTATTTTTTATAAATGTAAACAATAAGAAGAACCCAGGCTTTCATGTTTTCATTGGTTTTGGTTTTTTTCCGTATTATTTTTTAGGCGAATGCTGCTGATGAGATGTCTACTTGAAATATATACAAGTAAATATAAACGTCTCAAATTTCGTACAGAATTTTTTATCTTGTATAAATACACGCACATGGCTATTGTCAAATTGACACATTGTTACGAATCACAGTTTATGGCCAAGCTACAAAAAGACCCAAACAAAAACCACCTTATCGAAACTTTTAACAATACATATAGGTACTTAGATGACATACTTGCTCTAAACAACCCCACATTCTCAAATTTTATAAATGATATATATCCTAAAGAATTAACCCTAAATAAAGCAAACTCAACCGACAGTAGATGTCCATTTCTAGATTTGGACTTAAGCATTATCAATGGTAGATTACACACTAAAGTATATGATAAACGGGATGACTTTTCATTCTCAATAGTTAATTTTCCGTTTCTTGAAGGAGGCGTACCATTAGCTCCAGCTTACGGGGTATACATTTCAGAATTAGTCAGGTATGCTCGCATTTGCAGTGATGTGTCTGATTTTAATGATAAAAACCGTTTTATTACAGAAAAATTGCTAAAACAAGGTTACCGTTACCACAAATTAGTCAAATCTTTTACAAAATTTGCACATAAATATGGACATCTCATCGAAAAATTTGATTGTACACGTAGATTTCTGATTGTTAAAGGAATATCTCATCCTGACTTTTATAGCAATGTAGTTTATAAAGCACAAAAATTCAAAAACAACATTATGGAAATTAAAAACTGGCTTAAAAACCTTTTGAAAAAAGGATACGAATTCAATGTTTTAGTAAAATCTTTGCATTTGGTATGTTTTGGCAGAAATATTGATAGCTTGATAGTAACTTTAAAACGTTAAATTTTCACTTTGTATCCACTGTATTATTTATAAGCACCACAGCGATCAAGTATGTCGGTTCTGTATGGTGATACAACTCTTAATCATTCATTGTTTTGACGTGGGGTGTCGGATTTAGAACTGATGTATTTGATTCTTTTACATTAATCGATAAATGTTTCTTAGCTAGTTGTCAGTAACTTCGAGTGTTCTCAAGTGAGTGAGTGAGTTGGTGTTTTACGCCCGTGCAACGCTATATAGGTTATTTACAGGTGATGAACATGAAAAGGGTGATAAAATGAACATGAAATGATGATGATAAATGAAATATGGGGTTGGGATGGGAAACAAAGGACCGGTAAATTTTGAAGAACCACAGGAAAAGGGAAGAGGTGGGTAGGGGCGGGAAATTTAGCCTATGTGGTGCACTACTTGGCGGTCCATAAAGGGGTCTTTTACGTGCATGAAGCGTGACACTCTTCACACACGTTGGCCAACTATGGTCGGCGGTCAGGGTTTCCGTATTATAGACCTGACAACCCCCGCAGACGAGGGCCACCCTATTAAAGGTGGAAAATAGAATTTTTTTTCATGTTTTTGGCTTAAAGAATGAAAACTATTGCAGATAGAAAAAAGCTGTCGCTTGCTTAAATGTTTAGCTCATTTAGCTCTACAAAAGTCTCAATAGGGTCGAAGTTGTCAGATGACCCTATATAGAGGTTACAACCCCTTAAAGGCGAAAAATAGTGTTTTTGGCCTATAGAATGAAAACTATTGCAGATAGAGATAAGCTGTTGCTTGCTTAAATGTTTAGATCATTTAGCTCTACAAAAGTCTTCATATTGCTAACTGAGTATAGTAATGCAAGGAAAAGAGGACCAGGAATAGATAGATTTTTTTTTCTCGTTTTTATCGTTCTACAGATTGTCAATACTGCATCATCAGTGATCATTGGAATGGCCTGTGTTTTCCATCTCATCTTCAGAGTCAAAACTCAGCTCCATTTCACTCATTATTTCCATCAATACATCGTGCTAAAAATAGTAGAAAATAAACTTTTACAATCATTCTTTTATTCATATTACACAACTGAATACACACAAAAACGCGCGCTCTGTCAGAAGAAAACAATGGAAAATGATCTTGGTTATTGTTCTATGCTCTTGGTTCGCTGTCTGTTCTCCAGTAGACATTTCTGAATGTACATACAATGATAACATTCTGGACTGTACAGAGCAAGTAAAGTGTGAGCGCTATATAGGTTATTTACAGGCGATGAACATGAAAAGGATGATAAAATGAACATGAGGTGATGATGATAAATGAAATATGGGGATGGGGTGGGACACAAAGGACCGGTAAATTTTGAAGAACCACAGGAAAAGGGGGAGAGGTGGGTAGGGGCGGAAAATTTAGCCTATGTGGTGCACTACTTGGCGGTCCACAAAGGGGTCTTTTACGTGCATGAAGCGTGGCACTCTCCAAACACGTTGGCCCACTATGGTCGGCGGTCAGGGTTTCCGTATTATAGACCTGACAACCCCCGCGGACGAGGGCTACCCTATTCAGCCACCTAGGGTACACACTTGGTCGCTCTGTGGGCTGAGCACTGATCCGACATCAGAATCCCAAGACCCTTAGTCGCCTCTTACGACAAGCTAGGCTCTGCTGCGGGCCTATTCGCCACCCGGGCCCCGCACGGGACGTGTTCTCAAGAGAGTTCCTCCTTGTCTTGTTGTTTTCGTACAGTATTTTGTCTTAGGTTCTCTCTTGTTGAATTGAACTTTTGTCGATTGAGTTTTACAGTGTGTTTTATATGAAGCTTTGTGCAAGCTTATCTATAGGGGGAAGGTTGGATCCAAAAAACTAGTTTAACCCCACCACATTTTATATGTGCCTGTCCTAAGCCAGGAAACTTTGCCAAAGCCTTTGTTTGTCCTTGTCATTCTATGTTAACTGTTTTATGTCAAGAATTGAGTCTTTCGTTGATGATTTAGGGATTGGTTTTGATACTTTTGTATTGTATTATTAGTCTTGGGCCAATGCAAGACGGTAAGCAGTGACCTATGGTCATGTTGAAGACTGCTTGCTGTTTTCCGTTGTGATTTTTTGAATTGCTGTTTGTTTATGTTTGTTGTGTCGCGTACACTTATTCCACATCTCAATATCGTACATATTATTTGTTCGTTTTTTTATACATCACTCACACTTTACTTGCTCTGTACAGTCCAGAATGTTATCATTGTATGTACATTCAGAAATGTCTACTGGAGAACAGACAGCGAACCAAGAGCATAGAACAATAACCAAGATCATTTTCCATTGTTTTCTTCTGACAGAGCGCGCGTTTTTGTGTGTATTCAGTTGTGTAATATGAATAAAAGAATGATTGTAAAAGTTTATTTTCTACTATTTTTAGCACGATGTATTGATGGAAATAATGAGTGAAATGGAGCTGAGTTTTGACTCTGAAGATGAGATGGAAAACACAGGCCATTCCAATGATCACTGATGATGCAGTATTGACAATCTGTAGAACGATAAAAACGAGAAAAAAAAATCTATCTATTCCTGGTCCTCTTTTCCTTGCATTACTATACTCAGTTAGCAATATGAAGACTTTTGTAGAGCTAAATGATCTAAACATTTAAGCAAGCAACAGCTTATCTCTATCTGCAATAGTTTTCATTCTATAGGCCAAAAACACTATTTTTCGCCTTTAAGGGGTTGTAACCTCTATATAGGGTCATCTGACAACTTCGACCCTATTCAGAGGCGCTCTACCAAAAATATTGAAAATGCCAAACACTATGAATATGAAGAGCATAGAACAGTATAACCAAAAAATACCAAACTGGGGAAAGTGAAACAGGTTGACACGAAATTCGGACCTTTCGACATCAAGTCATTATACAGGTCACAATTGCGGTGTGTACAACATCTTGCGAACATCTTCTGGAATAAATGGAGAAAAGAATACTTGCAACTTCAACAACAACGTCGCAAATGGAAGAATGAGACACCGAACCTTTCTGAAGGGGATATTGTTGTAGTCAGTGATCCAAGTGTTTCTAGGATGGAATGGCCCACCGGGGTTGTAGTTAACGCTATTAAGAGCAACAATGATAAATTGCGTAAAGTAGAGGTCGGGATGTTCAGAGATGGCAAGCTTATCACTTACACTCGACCTATTTCCGAGTTGGTTTTGCTATTACGCAAAGAGTAACCTTGCGTAAAAGACATTTGTAACGACATTCAAATTTGCTCTAGTCATCAGTTACTGATTCATTGTATTTTGGTAGATTTAATGACTTAGATTAGGTAGATTAGGGTTCAAATAACACTTATCATAATGAAATAGAATTGAAACTACATTTTAAATCATTCATTTTATTTGGTATAGTGGTATGCAATAGATACCAGGTGAAGTTGTATTTGATCAAGCATCGTAATTGCTATCAGAAAAGTTCTTTGTTTTAGTTTTAGACATACGTGTCCCTACATGCCATTCTTGTGTATCGTTCTAATTGACTTTTATTTTGGTTCCTTTGGATAACTACAGTGTAAGTTTGATTTATCTACTTATTTTAGATAAGATAAATTGTCTGTAATTTTTCTGTAGCTTCAACAGTTGTAATTTTATCAGATAAATTGACGAAGGCCATTGTTTACATTGCGATTGGCATACATATGAATACACACACGTACATTGATTGATTTTGAGATAATTGTTATTTTTATTTTAAAATAAGCCCGTTTTATGATTAAAGTAATGTTTCCCTTGGTCTTTATGACGCATTTAAGAACTATTTGTTTAATTTTCGTGGATTTGTCAAGGGGTCACGCTCGCGGTCACGGCAAATATGAAAAGCCGTAGGTGTCATTATGTAAAAATGTGTACTTATTTTTTTTAAACTCGACAAATTATGTCAACACAAGTATTTGAACGATGTTTTCTTTGTATTTTGTAGCATTTTACCAATATCCAATAAAACAAATACGATCTTCAAGACTTTTAATGTGTTGGACCTAATCTCGTTGAAACTTTCTGTTGCCACGTCGGTGACAGAACACTCGTAGTGGAGCAAATCGAATTTCTTTCTCCAACCCAAACCAAGTTTAAAGATGGTTCCAAAATACCATTCTAATATGGGTCCCCCGGAAAGAACAATAGAAACCATGACGACAAGCCAGGTTTAAATTCCAATAAAACACAGGTCGACGTCACAGTTCATTTAGCGACGTCATTATATGATTTTACGCTGAAATTGCCGACGTCATAAAGGATCATTTGCACATAAACGTAGCAAGAAACAACAAAATGGCTTCTGTAGCATTGTACACTATGGGTCTTTGAAAACACGAAATTGTCATATTAGAATAGAAATAATTCATGTCCGGCCGTGGTTTATTTTCGATTTAACCATGGGTGCCCATTATTTTCGTGTATTTAACCCCTCGCTCCGCTGTGCTACGCTCTGGGTAAAATATCCACGAAAATTATGGGCACCCAGGGTTAAATCTACAATAAACCACGGGCGGCCATGAATTATTTCTTAAATAACACTCTGAATAACATTGAGATAATACAAATTTTGGTCGACATTTTCAAAATTCTGATCCTTACAAAGTTCAGGATCTCCATTACAAAGTTCGGGATCAAGATCCTTCAAAAATTGATATTTTCGCGAAAATCTTTTAAATTGTGCTATATGTCGGAAAATTTAAACTGAATTCGTCATTTAAATACTACAAACAATATTTTAATACCAAATTTGACGTTTATTGGATTGAATGGCGTTGCTCTGTTACGAGCAATGGGACCGCATTGTAGCTCCGCCTAATCAAAGATGTCAAAGGAGCTACATTATTGTAGCTAAAATCTATGGGGTTACTTTATCGTAACTTATATTTATTTTAGAAACACAAATTATATCCAGGGGCCTAGGTGGCCGAGTAGTCTAAGGCGCTGGGTTATATACCACAGTATTCTCAGCTGCTGTTCGAGTCCCGCCTGTATTTAACAAAAAGGGACTTCCACCAACTGTATGTGATTAGGGTTGTCAGTTACCTGCCCAAGGTTGGTGGTTTCCTCCGGGTAATCCGATTTCCGCCACCATTAAAAGTGACCGCCCTAAATGGCTCAGGTGCGCCGTGAAAGGGCGTTTAACACACACACTAAAGTTATATCCAATTTTAAAAATCTACAAATATGTGCCTGAACAATTGCCGTATTACTTGAAAGCAACAGTACCAAGAGGTGTGTCATCAACATATTGCAATTAACAGTGTGTCAATGAATACCATGAATGCAAGGACTTGCTTATGCTTTGGTAATAGCAAAAATAGCAATTCAACACCACTAAAAAATGGTGTCACTTTGTCTACAACCTTTCTCTTAATTGAAGAAATTAGATATAAGTCTCAATTGTAAATGACATTTTCCCTTTGATTGATAGGTTTGAGGTATCAAAACAACAGCCCGTGCGGCAAAAAGGCCAACATCAGTGCCTAGCATGTCGTGAGAGGCGACTAAGGGTCTTGGGATTCTGACGTCGGGTCAGTGCTCAGCCCTCAGAGCGACCAAGTGTGTATCCTATGTGGCTGAATAGGGAAGCCCTCGTCCGAGGGGGTCGTCACGTCTATAATATGGAAACCCTGACCGCTGATCATGGTGGGCCTTCGTATGTGGAGAGTGCCATGCTTCATGCACTTAAAAGACCCCTTTGTGACCACCAAGTAGCGCACCACATAGGCTTTACTTGACGCCCCTACCAACCTCTTCCCTTTTCATGTGGTTCTTTAAATTTTACTGTTCCTTTGTTTCCCATCCCATCCCCATATTTCATTTTTACATTTTACATTATTTTGATAATGTAATTATTAGCATAATGTCATTGTTTATTCTATTCATGCAGAAATAGAGAGGAAGCTGTCACACAGTTAGTGTTTTTTTTATCAATAAAATCTTGAATCTTGAATCACACTGGATCTTGGACTTGGAGGACGCTAGGAACAAAGATCTCTGGACCACAATATAGAACTATGTTGTTGTAGCCAACATCAACTATTACTATTCCAAGTGTTGTTGCTGCAAAAACCTATTTCAGAATCATCTTGCCACAAAGAACTGATATTTTCTTTATGTTGCTCTAGAATTTCGGAATGAAACATTTCAATATAACTCTTACAATCTGGCAATGTTGCTTCTTCAACCTGTTGAAAGCAGTGTGAATATGTCCATGTTATTCATGTGAAAATAGTCTATACATAGCTCTAACATGATGAGCAGCTATAACGTTTCCTAAATTCCCTAATATGAATGTCCATCTGAACAGCTTAACTAGTGGAATGTCATTTACAAAGGCAAATCTGACAAAAAAGCATCTCTTCATCGAGATTCTCCTACCAAAATCATCAGTGTTCTCCATTCGCCATTTAAGCCGGGTGTGCCGACCACCTTTTTTTCAGAGCCGACCACCTTTCCTTTTGGTAAGGTGGTCGGCAATTTTCAAAAAAATCCATGTTTAATTAGGTCTTTTGTTACTAATTAAATGAAGACATTGAGTGACACTTATATAACCCAAGCCAATTAAAACCACAGATCGATAGGTGACCAGCAAACATAAAAGAAATTTGCCGACAAGGTAAAACAGGAGGTGCTAAGAATAATTTATTGTATGTAAATTTCTTATCATCCAATCAAAATTGGGGAAAATGTAAATACAAAATGGCTGGCACGTGTCCAGAACGACATGCATCCATGTGGCCTATTCAAAGGTTTTATTAAAAGAAAAAGAATATTGATATTTACCCTTCAACTTAGAAATAGTTTAATCCACAAAAAAGAACATATTAAAACATTCAATAAAGTTTGAATATTTGCTGACAAAACTTCTGCAATGCTAATGAAGGATCAAGTGTGTTTGTTTGCATTTGAGCTGTGATCATGTGACTTTTTGGCGGGAAAATTAACAATATTGGCTAACTAAAAGGAAAAGAAAGATAACTCTAGCCCAAAGCCTAGATTTAATTCAGGCTATTTGTACTGTATCTTTGTTTGTATACTGAGCATTTTATGGTTTTATTAAAACAATCACTCTCTCTGATAAAGGGTTTCAGGGGCAGACCCAGAATTTTTTTTAAACAGGGTGTCCTCAGATCAAAGGGGGGTCTAATTTGACAAACTTTGCCAACAGTTTGCATCATAAATTTTGCAACACCAAAGGAACCCAGACCCCCTGAACTTCCCTCTAGATTGGCCTCTGAAAAATACCTGGTTGATAAGGGTTAAGCAGTAGAATAAACCCGGTTGGTAAGTGGTTTTTCAAAACACCCACCTTACCTTTTTGAAAAAAGGAGAACACTGATCATTTTCCAATTTTTGGAAAAATGGGCTGGTCCAACAAACTCATTGCCGATAAATCCTTTTTTGTCTAGATACTTCCATTTTAATTTTGAACTTGAGAAACAGAGTGAGTTGATCTCATATTATATAAGTAAGGTAAAGTTAAATGAAGGTAATTGTTACTTACCACTCACTAAGTGGGACTTAAGTTGGTCCATAACAACGGTTATTTAAACCTACCATTCAGGTCGAAGATTCTACCTTTTAAGGAAAGTGTTTACATCAAACTTTTGACCAATGGTTTTTGAGAGAATATAAATAACTACAATCAACAACACGTGCTTTTTGAGAAATAGTTCAACAAAAACTGACTCGCAGAGCAAATTTTAAAAATGAGCGGTGAAAAAAAATAGTTGGTCTATTCGCATCAGTATCAGATAAAAAAATAAGAGATAAAGGACACCAATTTTTACCCCAGGGAGCACTGACTAGTAGGGAGATTTTAGTGTTATGTTTACCTTTGTTATTGCCCGTCGACCATTACGAAGAATGAAATAGATGTCAAAATGTGGAACATTACATTACTTTATAAGGAGAATTTATCCATGCCTAATGAAATAAGGTTTAAAATCAACAATTTTTGTTATTGACAAAATATGAGCGAGGACGTTATAGAAAATATGTTAATGTTCAGAACTTTCCTATAAAAGCGTCGAAAAAGTTTTGCTATTTTTCCCCATCTGAAAGGTCAATTAAAAGAAAAATGATGGATTGATAGGTCAAATAAAATCTAGATGACTCGACCTGTTCAATACGTGGAACTGAAAAACTTTTAAGCTAAGACTTAAGACATTAATCTAACCTTCTGTACATTATCCTGAACTTATTACAGTACTCATAAATGTAAATTAAACTCAACATTTTTCTTTGTTCATATTTAGAAACAAAATATTCAATTCCAAAATGTAAGGATTTTGACAGATTACATAAGAAGGCACCCCTATTGTAGCGTATCAGACGGACAAATGGAGTGACCCAACTACTTGACCTGCTTTCTGAAACGCAGGTAAAAAAATAAAATATATTTCTTCACATACATGTATATGTTAATGCCTTATGGCTTGATGTTTTCATCTTCACATAGTTTAGAATATTGTCTGGTAATGGGTGCAGGAGTAATGCATCTTATTACATGGCTTCTTATGAGTTAATTAAGATTAATTGCAAATTTCAAACAATATTATCCTCGAGGTTGGAATTTGATCTTCCAATGTTTTGGTTTAAATGCTACTGATGAGAGGTTACTCCTTGAAATATCGATATATAGCATATCCAAATTAACCGTTTATACCCGCGTTTTGGTATTTGTAATTTTGAAACCACTGGGCGATAACCGCTGCTGGTGGACCAGAGGTCCCCGAGGGTAATCACAAGCCTGGTAGTCAGACTTGTCTGACACGAATTACCATAAAATTTCTAATATATTGTCGCTGAAATTACCGATTGTTAAATTCAAAATTGATGAAAACACCAGGTTTCTTTCCTTGTAATGCACATGGTCGATATCCTCGGTGCTGGATTTGGCTTCCTTGTTCGAACGTTTTGGTTTTGAGTACTTTTCGTTTTCAACTGTTTTGGAATTTGATCTTCAAAAGTTTTGGTTTAAATGCTACTGATGAGAGGTTACTCCTTGAAATATCGATATATAGCATATCCAAATTAACCGTTTATACCTGCGTTTTGGTATTTGTAATTTTGAAACCACTGGGCGATAACCGCTGCTGGTGGACCAGAGGTCCCCGAGGGTAATCACAAGCCTGGTAGTCAGACTTGTCTGACACGAATTACCATAAAATTTCTAATATATTGTCGCTGAAATTTCCGATTGTTAAATTCAAAATTGATGAAAACACCAGGTGTCTTTCCTTGTAATGCACATGGTCGATATCCTCGGTCCTGGATTTGGCTTCCTTGTTCGAACGTTTTGGTTTTGAGTACTTTTCGTTTTCAACTGTTTTGGAATTTGATCTTCCAATGTTTTGGTTTAAATGCTACTGATGAGAGGTTACTTCTTGAAATATCGATATATAGCATATCCAAATTAACCGTTTATACCCGCGTTTTGGTATTTGTAATTTTGAAACCACTGGGCGAAAACCGCTGCTGGTGGACCAGAGGTCCACGAGGGTAATCACAAGCCTGGTAGTCAGACTTGTCTGACACGAATTACCATAAAATTTCTAATATATTGTCGCTGAAATTTCCGATTGTTAAATTCAAAATTGATGAAAACACCAGGTTTCTTTCCTTGTAATGCACACGGTCGATATCCTCGGTCCTGGATTTGGCTTCCTTGTTCGAACGTTTTGGTTTTGAGTACTTTTCGTTTTCAACTGTTTTGGAATTTGATCTTCCAATGTTTTGGTTTAAATGCTACTGATGAGAGGTTACTCCTTGAAATATCGATATATAGCATATCCAAATTAACTTTTTATACCCGCGTTTTGGTATTTTTTATTTTCAAACAATATTATCCTCGAGGTACTAGTAATGCCGCACTAAGACATTTTTTTTTGAAATAACAAGAAGCTTAACCAAATTTTTCGTTTTACACCCGTTTTGGTATTTTGTTCTTCATCATCAGATGACCTCTTACAGAAGAATGGTTAAAGTCCATTCCCATTCACTGACAAGTGCAATAGCAACCATATTAGAATGGTAGGTGCACCTACTGATGCTATAGTGATTGCGGTTAAAGAATAAATGTTGCAAGATTGAGCATTATGTCTTATGGACATATTCTTGTTTTTTTAATACTTCTTTTATTTGAAATATTACTTATGGAACTCTACTAGGCTTTTTCATAGCCTCCTCTACCTCGTTGGTCGTAAAGTGCTTTCCTGACTACATCTTCGTCCTGTATAACGAACCGACTAAGATTTTTCCCGACTCAACGGGCGGAGGACATAGAATCTGTTCGTGTTGATACACGTATTTGTTCTTTATATCAATTTATTAATATATATGTAATACAAATGACAACAAAGTTCCAGACAATAAATTTTGCTACGCCTGACGCGCGTTTCGTCTATTCAAGACTCATCAATGGCGCTCTTCCAAAAATATTGAAAATGCCAAACACTGTATGAATATGAAGAGCATAGAACAGTATAACCAAAAATACAAAACTGGGGAACCAAATTCTTACTAAGATATTCAACCTATGTCTGGGGTAGGAAAAACCTTAGGGTTTAGACAATTTTGAAATTTAGACGGATAATTTAAAGCTTTGATGTATTCTCCAACTCAAAAGTATTGGTGCCGGAGCGGGCCAACCTCGGGGAATTAAAAGTCATTGTTGTGTACTGTATGCCATGACTGTAATAGTCTTTAGTTCCATTATGAAACTCAATAAATGATAATTACATTTTTTTGTCAAAGAATAATTGTCGATGTGAAGTCGGCTGCATTCATAAGTACTGTGGTAAGTACGTGTACTTTAAATAACCTAGCCCTAAATAAACATAAAAATGAATTACTTTATTTTACGAGAATTCACATTTTTGTTATTTGGTTTTAAAATGCAATTACTTTTTAGCTCACCTGGCCAAAGGCCATGTGAGCTATTGCCATCACTTGGCGTCTGTCGTCGTCGTCGTCCGTCGTCGTCGTTAACTTTTCTTCAAACTTCTTCTCCTCTGAAACGGCTGCACAGATCCAAACCAAATTTGGTCTGGTGGTACTTTAGGGTATCCCCCACAGAACTGATGTTGGGATTTTTGATTCGTCGAAAAACATGGCCGCCGTTGCTAAAAATAGACCAGGGGGGGTCAGACTACTGTTTTTGGCTTGTAAATCAAAAAGTATAAGAGATAGATGAAATCTGATGCCACGCTACTGCTTCAGCATCAAAAGCTCTACAAAAGTCTCCATTGAGTCGAAGTTGTCAGATGACCCCTTATGGGAGTTACGGCCCTTTAAAGGTGAAAATAGCATTTTTTCATGTTTTTGGCCTATAGAATGAAAACTATTACAGATAGAGAGAAGCTGTTGCTTGCTTAAATGTTCAGCTCATTTAGCTCTACAAAAGTCTCCATTAGGTCAAAGTTGTCAGGTGACCCCTTATAGGGGTTATGGCCCCTTAAAGGCAAAAAATAGAGTTTTTGGCCTATAGAATGAAAATTATTGCAGATAGAGAAAAGCTGTTGCTTGCTAAAATGTTCAGCTCATTTAGCTCTACAAAAGTTTCCATAGGGTCAAAGTTGCCAGATGACCCCTTATAGTGGTTACGGCCCCTTAAAGGCAAAAAATAGTGTTTTTGGCCTATAGAAAGAAAACTTTTGCAGATAGAGAAAAGATGTTGCTTGCTTAAATGTTCAGCTTAATTAGCTCTACAAAAGTCTTTTTAGGGTCGAAGTTGTCAGATGACCCCTTTAAGGGGTTATGGCCCTTTAAAGGTGAAAAATAGTGTTTTTTGCTTTGGAATGAAAACTATTGCAGATAGAGAAAAGCTTTTTATTGCTTAAACATTCAGCTCATTTAGCTATACAAAAGTCTTCAAAGGGTTGACATTAAGACCAGGTGAGCGATTCAGGCTCCTGGGAGCCTCTTGTTTATTTCCACTACAGGACAGCGTTCTTTTTATCCCAAAACCTGCTTCTTCCATTGATGAAAATAAGTTGCAAATATCTCACGGCCAAGGCAATGATTATCATTTACAACGGTCAGATGTATCTCTCTACCTCCCATGAGAAGAAGCATGCCAATGTTTGTTTTCTGGGGCTTTGTTACGGATGATTCTCCACCTATAGGTACATTAATTTATAATATGAATTTCATCCATGCATTAAAATACAAATAACAAATAATCAACATGTATGCTAATTTACCAATTTCTATTAAGTAAACATGTATGTAACACACACACCCAGTACGTGAAACACGTTATCGCAACCAGCAGATATAATGGAAAATGCGGCAATTGACGACGTTAAGGTCTGATTATTCCGGCTTTTTATAAAACGTTTTTGCCTAATTTCTAGTCAACTGATAGAATTAATATTTCATATTTCAAAAACAAAAAAATGTGCACATTACCAATTTTTAGTCAACTGATTAGGTCAATACACATCACCAATTTTTAGTCAACTGCTTTGGTCAATAAATATTTCAAATTTCATAAAAAATACAAGAACCTGTCTTCTGGTTTGTTATGTGTTTAAGCAGAATCATACCTTGATCTTTTTGGGAATTAAACAAGCTGGCGGTTGTCCGCTGTGGTTATTCTGAATTTCCGATTGAATGTGGGCTATGTCGCATAAACTTTTTCCAAAATCTCATTATCTTCTATTATCGTCAAACTTCATTCTCTCATGTTTGAATCTTTCGTCTAAATATCTACATGTCGACGATTCTTTCATTTCAGAGATAGATATCACATAGCATCTTACTTCTTTTGGGTTCCGGGTGGCGAATAGGCCCGCAGCAGCGCTAAGCTTGTCGGTAAAATAAAATAAAGAGCGCTCAGAAACCTGATATCGGGTCAGGCCGCTTTGCCCACAAAGCGACTGGGATGTGTGCCCCAGGTGGTTGAATGGGGCAGCCCTGACATCGAGAGATGCGGGGTCGTCAGGCGATCATGCGGAAAACCTGACCGCTAACCATAGTGGTGCACCGTGTTGAGAAAAATCTCACGTTCCTCGCACGTTAAAGAACCCTGCTGCAGGTTTCGGTAAGAGAAGGACCTCTTGGTTTGCTTTAAGTACTTTGTTGCTTGTCTTTGTTCATTATCACAGAAGAGGTTGGTAATTTGTCATTAAATATAAAATCAACAAGTAGATGACGAAATGTTCTTATTGCTGGATAACCAATCATAAAAGCATAGCCAACTGCACGTCCAACTGATGTGTAAACCTTGTTTTGCAGAAAATCAGTGGACAAAACAATGTTTTCATAAAAGATGTGTTGGTTCTAAATAAACAGAGAAAATATTTCACGTCTCTACCCACGAACATCTGGGGTTCTTCCCTGATAAATTCAACTTTCATTGTTTCTTTTCAGTCTTCCAGATCTTTGATTTCCATTTTCTGATCTAATATTCCCTGAAATTAAAGAAATATACATGTCAGTGACAAGTGCAAAAGGTTCATCTTTAGCCTCTAAAGCTTTATTCACATCATTATGTCGCCTGCAAAGTGTTGCAGAAGCGACATATAGGGATTACTTTGGCACTATCCCTCGTTTTGCATCGTCCTGTATCCTGTGGCGTCACAAAAATTTCCGTCATAGTTTTCCAAGCAACTACATGTCACAGACTCTTGATATTTGGTATAAAGCTTCATCGCATAGTACTATAAGGTGTAAGTCGATTTTATGCCCAAAAATTCATTACTCCCTGTTTGGTAAACAAACATAGATACGCAGGCGACATATGCCTTCCAGGGAAGGCCCCATCTAGTTGCATATAATGTGTAGAAATTAAAAAATCTTTACTTTGACAATTCTTTATTTATCTAATTCACAACTAATTATTAGGTCGATATCCTCGGTGTTGGATTTGGCTTCCTTGTTCGAACGATTTGGTTTTGAGTACTTTTCGTTTTCAACTGTTTTGGATTCTTCAAGTTCAGGATCAAAATACCACATGATGTTCTTCGAGTCAATTTTATGTCATTCTGTCCTCGTCAGTCGATGTGTGAACATCTTTTTTCTTTTTAGCCCCTGAAGAAGGACTTTATGTCCGAAAATTTGGGCATTCTTGTTTTATTTGTTTTAAAGGTTTTATTTCGTTATATTTCTTATTTAGTTTTTACCTTTTAAATGTGGCTTCACCATCCATTTATTTATCTGTTTTGGATTTTGACCTTCCAATGTTTTGGTTTAAATGCTACTGATTAGAGGTTACAACTTGAAATATTGATATATAGCATATCCAAATTAACCGTTTTTGTATTTGTAATTCAGCCTTAGAAACTGGCCACACACGGACCACTCAAAAGAGCTGTTACTAAGGGGTGTTTAACGTGCTAAGAGCGCGGTATTCTTAGAACACGGGGCATAAATTCTACGTCGTATCAGAAAGACCAAAAACCCTTCCACATATAAACAAATATAGTCTATACAAGCAAGATATCAATGTTTACATGAATTTATCTACAGTAAACTTGAAGCTAGAATATTACAACAACTAACAGACATGAAACTACAAACAGTATAAAGGTCCCATCAAAATGTAAAAGTGGAAAATATCAAAATAAAAACAGTCGTATCAAAATAACATATAAAAGATGTAACTACTATGGGGGAGGGGAGGAGGGGGTCCCGTCCCAAATTCCCGTCAAAATAATTTTATAATCCCATTTTCCCGGATAATAAAAACTACCGATCCCGCATCCCGAAAAATAAAAAGCAGATTCCCGTGTCCCGCTAGTCGCTTTTCCCGAATTCCCGTTAAATAATATGGCCAATCCCGGCGTCCCGGAAAAGGTCTTCCCGACCCTCTACTATTAAGTAAATGTTCTAAACCTAAAGAAAACAATACTACTGCTACAAGGAGCCTGAATCGCTCATCTGACATATGTGCCTTATAAGGTTAGAAGGCAAAATCTATTTGACATTGAAAAGGTCACAATTTAATAAGGGGGTCATATTATAATATGGTTTAATTTAATGTGGTAATGATTGTACAGAGTAATATTTTAGCAATTGAAACCTTTTAATATTTTTTTCCTTCAACATTCTAAGAGGATTACCCCTAAAATGAACAGTTTTACAATCTTGTCCATATTTTTTTTTGTAGATCATGATTGGCTTAACAATAAACAATTTATATATCTTAAATAATTCATATAGATTTTAAGATATTGAGCTTAAAACATTTTTGTAAGTGCAAAATTCATAAAAAAAAAAAGAAAATAAAAGTGCAATTACTATTCCATTGGTTGTTGAATCATCAAAATTTCAGGTATGTTTGATCACTTTTGTTCTCAATCAGAATTTTAACATCTGTCACCCTTTTTTAGTTCTAAGCACACAAAAAAACTGCAGTTTACATCAATGTTCTATTTTTAGCCACAGTAGCCATGGTTCAATCAAAAATCCCCACATCAGTTCTATACAAATATTGGTTTCAATTGGACTTATGGTGTCAGAGTAGTTAACGTTTTCCTTTTAGGAGTTATTGCCCTGAGAACGTCAAAATTGAGCGTTTTAACAGCATTTCCTTATTACATTGAAAACGTGAACTCCTCTGACACTTAAGTCCAATAAGAACCAAACTTGGTATAGATGTTTTTAGCATTAGGTGTATAAAACGGATGAGGGAATTTTTGATTGATTGTAAAACATGGCCGCTGTGGCTTAAATAAAACATAGGGTTAAATGGCAGATTTTTTGCAAATAACTCAAAAGCGGTGACAAATTTTTATACCCCGCAACACGAAGTGGCAGGGTATTATGTTATAACCTCAGTTTTTTTCGGTGTCTGTCTGTCCGTCCGTCCCCCGAAGGTTTCCGACCAATAACTTGAAAACGCGTCAAAAGATTTGAATGATATTTTGCACAGCAGTTTAGTACATTAAAATACAGGTCAAGTTCGATTTCCATCATGACTAAAAAACAGTTTTCGAGATACACCTTCTTTGAAAAATCAAATTTCATGAAATTTTGAGTTTCCGACCAATAACTTGAAAACGCGTCAAAGGATTTGAATGATATTTTGCAGAGCTGTTTAGTACATGTACAATAAAATACAGGTCAAGTTTGATTTCCAGCATGATCCAAAAAATAGTTTTGGAGATAGGCCACTTTGAAAAATAAAATTTCATGAAATTTTGAGTTTCCGTCCATTAACTTGAAAACGCGTCATGGGATTCAAATGATATTTTGTACAGCGATTATGTACAATAAAATACAGGTCAAGTTTAATTCCCAAATTAATCTGAAAAACAGTTTTCGAGAAAGGCCACTTTGAAATCAAAATTTATGAACTTTTGATATTACAACGTGGCGGGGTATCATTTAATGTCCCATTACATGCCCTATTTTTAGCTCACCTGGCCAAAGGCCATGTGAGCTATTGCCGTCACTTGGCGTCCGTCGTCGTCGTCCGTCGTCGTCGTCGTCCGTCGTCGTCGTCGTCGTCGTCGTCCGTCGTCGTTAACTTTTCTTCAAACTTCTTCTCCTCTGAAACGGCTGCACAGATTCAAACCAAATTTGGGCTGGTGGTACTTTAGGGTATCCCCCACAGAACTGATGTGGGGATTTTTGATTCGTCGAAAAACATGGCCGCCGTTGCTAAAAATAGACCAGGGGGGTCAGGCTACTGTTTTTGGCTTGTAAATCAAAAAGTATAAGAGATAGATGAAATCTGATGCCACGCTACTGTTTCAGCATCAAAAGCTCTACAAAAGTCTCCATTGAGTCGAAGTTGTCAGATGACCCCTTATGGGAGTTACGGCCCCTTAAAGGTGAAAAATAGCATTTTTTCATGTTTTTGGCCTATGGAATGAAAACTATTGCAGATAGAGAAAAGATGTTGCTTGCTTAAATGTTCATCTCATTTAGCTCTACACAAGTCTCCATATGGTCGAAGTTGTCAGATGACCCCCTATAGGGGTTACAGCCCCTTAAAGGCAAAAAATAGTGTTTAAAAACTATTGCAGATAGAGAAAAGTTGTTGCTTGCTTAAATGTTCAGCTCATTTAGCTCTACAAAAGTTTTCATAGGGTCAAAGTTGCCAGATGACCCCTTATAGTGGTTACAGCCCCTTAAAGGCAAAAAATAGTGTTTTTGGCCTAAAGAAAGAAAACTTTTGCAGATGGAGAAAAGATGTTGCTTGCTTAAATGTTAAGCTTAATTAGCTCTACAAAAGTCTTTTTAGGGTCGAAGTTGTCAGATGACCCCTTTAAAGGTGAAAAATAGTGTTTTTTGCTTTGGAATGGAAACTATTGCAGATAGAGAAAAGCTTTTTATTGCTTAAACATTCAGCTCATTTAGCTATACAAAAGTCTTCAAAGGGTTGACATTAAGTCCAGATGAGCGATTCAGGCTCCTGGGAGCCTCTTGTTTAAATTTAAATTTTGATGAAAACCCATGTAGGAGATATTGCCATTTTTGTGAATTTTTTTTTGCAAATTTTACATCTGTTGAGCTCAATATCTTGAAAAGTATACAAGATACAAGTGTACCAACCCTTACCCTAATTATATAATTTTGTACTAACCCTTACCCTAAATGTATCTGTATATGCTAACCCCCAACTCTACTTGTGTGTTTTATACTAACCCTAACCCTAATTATAAGTTTTACACTAACCCTAACCCTAATTAATTACGTTTTTGTACTAACCTTTATCATAAATGTATCTTTGTACTAACCCCTACCAATTATTTTTTGTTTTCATCAACGATAATCCGAATTGTTTAATTTTGTACTAACCCTAACCCTAAATGTATCTTTATATGTTAACTCGTAACCCTAATTGTGCTTTTTATACTAACCCTATCCCTAATAATATGTTTTACACTAACCCTTACCCTAATTACACGTTTTTGTACTAACCCTAACCATAAATGTATCTTTATATGCTAACTCGTAACTCTAATTGTGTGTTTAATACTAACCCTATCCCTAATAATATGTTTTACACTAACCCTAACCCTAATTATACATTTTTGTAATAAGCCTTACCCTAAATGTTTAATTTTGTACTAACCCTAACCCGAAATGTATCTTTATTTGCTAGTCTCTAACCCTTATTGTGTGTTTTATTCTAACCCTAACCCTAAATATATGTTTTGCACTAACCCTTACACTAATGATATGTTTTACACTAACCTTAACCCTAATTATACGTTTTTGTACTCATCCTTATCATAAATGTATATTAGTACTAACCCCTACCACTTATTTTTTGTTTTGATCGACTATAACCCTAATTGTATAATTTTGTACTAGCCCTAACCCTAAATGTATCTTTATATGCTAACTCCTTACCCTAACTGTGTGTTTTATACTAACCCTAACCATAATAATATGTTTTACACTAACCCTTACCCTAATTACACTTTTTTGTACTAACCCTAATCATAAATGTTTTTATTTTGTACTAGCCCCTACCACTTATTTTGTGTTTTATCGACTATAACCCTAATTGTATAATTTTGTAATAACCTTGCCCTATTTGTATTTTATATGCTCACTCCTAACCCTAATTGTGTGCTTAACACTAACGCTAACTCTAATTATACGTTTTTGTACAAACCCTTATCATAAATGTATCTTTAAACTAACCCCTACCACCTATTTTGTGTATTCATCGACCCTAATCCTAATTTTATAATTTTGTATAAACCCTAACCCTAAATGTGTCGTTATATGCTAACCCCTAACCCTAATTGTGTGTTTTATACTAACCCTAACCCTAATAGTTTGTTTTAAACTTACCCTAACCCTTATTATACGTTTTTGTACCAACCCTTACCCTAATTTTATAATTTTCAATACTAACCCTAACCTTAAATGTATCTTTTTATGCTAAACCTTAACCCTAATTGTGTGTTTAACACTAAGGCTATCTCTAATTAAACGTTTTTGTACTTAACCTTATCATAAATGTATTTCTGAACTAACCCCTACCACCTATTTTGTGTATTCATCAACCCTTATCCTAATTTTATAATTTTGTATTAATCCTAACCCTAAATGTGTCGTTATATGCTAACCCCTAACCCTACTTGTGGGTTTTATACTAACCCTAACCCTAATAGTATGTTTTAAACTTACCCTAACCCTAATTATACGTTTCTGTACCAACCCTTACCCTAATTTTATAATTTTAATACTAACCCTAACCTTAAATGTGTCTTTTTACGCTAAACCTTAACCCTAATTGTGTGTTTAATACTAACCCTAATAGTATGTTTTAAACTTACCCTGATCCTAATTATACGTTATTGTACCAACTCTTACCCTAATTATATAATTTTGTACTAACCCTTACCCTAAATGTATCTTTATATGCTAACCCCAACCCTAATTGTGTGTTTTATACTAACCCTAACCCTAATTATATGTTTTACCCTTACCCTAACCCTAATTAAATGTTTTACACTAACCCTAACCTTTATTATATAATTACACTAACCTTAACCCTAATTATACGTTTTTGTACTAACCTTTATCATAAATGTATCTTTGAACTAACCCCTACCACCTATTTTGTGTTTTCATCAACCCTAATCCTAATTGTATAATTTTGTACTAACCCTAACCCTAAATGTGTCGTTTTATGCTAACCCCTAACCCTAATTGTGGGTTTTATACTAACCCTAACCCTAATAGTATGTTTTAAACTTACCCTAACCCTAATTATACGTTTCTGTACCAACCCTTACCCTAATTTTATAATTTAATACTAACCCTAACCTTAAATGTATCTTTTTATGCTAAACCTTAACCCTAATTATGTGTTTTATACTAACCCTAATAGTATGTTTTAAACTTACCCTAACTTTAATTATAGTTTTTGTACCAACTCTTACCCTAATTATATAATTTTGTACTTACCCTTACCCTAAATGTATCTTTATATGCTAACCCCCAACCCTAATTGTGTGTTTCATACTAACCCTAACCCTAATTATATGCTTTACACTTACTCTAACCCTAATTTAAATGTTTTACACTAACCCTAACCTTTATTATATAATTACACTAACCCTAACTTTAATTATACGTTTTTGTACTAACCCTTATCATAAATGTATCTTTGAACTAACCCCTACCACCTATTTTGTGTTTTCATCAACCCTAATCCTAATTGTATAATTTTGTATTACCCCTTACCCTGAATGTGTCGTTATATGCTAACCCCTAACCCTAATTGTGGGTTTTATACTAACCCTAACCCTAATAGTATGTTTTAAACTTACCCTAACCCTAATTATACGTTTTTGTACCAACCCTTACCCCAATTTTATAATTTTAATACTAACCCTAACCTTAAATGTGTCTTTTATGCTAAACCTTAACCCTAATTGTGTGTTTTATACTAACCCTAATAGTATGTTTTAAACTTACCCTAACCCTAATTATACGTTTTTGTACCAACTCTTACCCTAATTATATAATTTTGTACTAACCCTTACCCTAAATGTATCTTTATATGCTAACCCCCAACCCTAATTGTGTGTTTTATACTAACAATAACCCTAATTATATGTTTTACACTTACCCTAACCCTAATTAAATGTTTTACACTAACCCTAACCTTTATTATATAATTACACTAATCTTAACCCTAATTATACGTATTTGTACTAACCCTAATCATAAATGTATCTTTATACTAACCCCTACCAATTATTTTTTGTTTTCATCAACTATAACCCGAATTGTATAATTTTGTACTAACCCTAACCCTTAATGTATCTTTATATGCTAATTCGTAACCCTAATTGTGTGTTTAATACTAACCCTATCCCTAATAATATGTTTTACACTAACCCTAACCCTAATTATACGTTTTTGTACTAAGCCTTACCCTAAATGTATAATTTTGTACTAACCCTTACCCGAAATGTATCTTTATTTGCTAGCCTCTAACCCTTATTGTGTGTTTTATACTAACCCTAACCCTAAATATATGTTTTACACTACCCCTTACACTAATGATATGTTTTACACTAACCTTAACCCTAATTATACGTTTTTGTACTCATCCTTATCATAAATGTATATTAGTACTAACCCCTACCACTTATTTTTTGTTTTGATCGACTATAACCCTAATTGTATAATTTTGTACTAGCCCTAACCCTAAATGTATCTTTATATGCTAACTCCTTACCCTAACTGTGTGTTTTATACTAACCCTAACCCTAAAAATATGTTTTACACTAACCCTTACCCTAATTACACGTTTTTGTACTAACCCTAATCATAAATGTTTTTATTTTGTACTAGCCCCTACCACTTATTTTGTGTTTTATCGACTATAACCCTAATTGTATAATTTTGTAATAACCTAACCCTATTTGTATCTTATATGCTAACTCCTAACCCTAATTGTGTGTTTAACACTAACGCTAACTCTAATTATACGTTTTTGTACTAACCTTTATCATAAATGTATCTTTGAACTAACCCCTACCACCTATTTTGTGTATTCATCGACCCTAATCCTAATTATATAATTTTGTATTAACCCTAACCCTAAATGTGTCTTTTATGCTAAACCTTAACCCTAATTAAGTATTTCATACTAACCCTAATAGTATGTTTTAAACTTACCCTAACCCTTATTATACGTTTTTGTACCAATTCTTACCCTAATTATATAATTTTGTACTAACCCTTACCCTAAATGTATCTTTATATGCTAACCCCCAACCCTAATTGTGTGTTTTATACTAACCCTAACCCTAATTATATGTTTTACACTTACCCTAACCCTAATTAAATGTTTTACACTAACCCTAACCTTTATTATATAATTACACTAACCTTAACCCTAATTATACGTTTTTGTACTAGCCCTAACCCTAAATGTATCTTTATATGCTAACTCCTTACCCTAACTGTGTGTTTTATACTAACCCTAACCCTAAAAATATGTTTTACACTAACCCTTACCCTAATTACACGTTTTTGTACTAACCCTAATCATAAATGTTTTTATTTTGTACTAGCCCCTACCACTTATTTTGTGTTTTATCGACTATAACCTTAATTGTATAATTTTGTAATAACCTAACCCTATTTGTATCTTATATGCTAACTCCTTGTTTAACACTAACGCTAACTCTAATTATACGTTTTTGTACTAACCCTTATCATAAATGTATCTTTGAACTAACCCCTACCACCTATTTTGTGTATTCATCGACCCTAATCCTAATTTTATAATTTTGTATTAACCCTAACCCTAAATGTGTCGTTATATGCTAACCCCTAACCCTAATTGTGTGTTTTATACTAACCCTAACCCTAATAGTTTGTTTTAAACTTACCCTAACCCTAATTATACGTTTTTGTACCAATCTTTACCCTAATTTTATAATTTTAATACTAACCCTCACCTTAAATGTGTCTTTTTATGCTAAACCTTAACCCTAATTGTGTGTTTAATACTAACCCTAATAGTATGTTTTAAACTTACCCTGATCCTAATTATACGTTATTGTACCAACTCTTACCCTAATTATATAATTTTGTACTAACCCTTACCCTAAATGTATCTTTAAATGCTAACCCAACCCTAATTGTGTGTTTTATACTAACCCTAACCCTAATTATATGTTTTACCCTTACCCTAACCCTAATTAAATGTTTTACACTAACCCTAACCTTTATTATATAATTACACTAACCTTAACCCTAATTATACGTTTTTGTACTAACCTTTATCATAAATGTATCTTTGAACTAACCCCTACCACCTATTTTGTGTTTTCATCAACCCTAATCCTAATTGTATAATTTTGTACTAACCCTAACCCTAAATGTGTCGTTTTATGCTAACCCCTAACCCTAATTGTGGGTTTTATACTAACCCTAACCCTAATAGTATGTTTTAAACTTACCCTAACCCTAATTATACGTTTCTGTACCAACCCTTACCCTAATTTTATAATTTAATACTAACCCTAACCTTAAATGTATCTTTTTATGCTAAACCTTAACCCTAATTATGTGTTTTATACTAACCCTAATAGTATGTTTTAAACTTACCCTAACTTTAATTATAGTTTTTGTACCAACTCTTACCCTAATTATATAATTTTGTACTAACCCTTACCCTAAATGTATCTTTATATGCTAACCCCCAACCCTAATTGTGTGTTTCATACTAACCCTAACCCTAATTATATGTTTTACACTTACCCTAACCCTAATTAAATGTTTTACACTAACCCTAACCTTCATTATATAATTACACTAACCCTAACTTTAATTATACGTTTTTGTACTAACCCTTATCATAAATGTATCTTTGAACTAACCCCTACCACCTATTTTGTGTATTCATCAACCCTAATCCTAATTTTATAATTTTGTATTAACCCTAACCCTGAATGTGTCGTTATATGCTAACCCCTAACCCTAATTGTGGGTTTTATACTAACCCTAACCCTAATAGTAGGTTTTAAACTTACCCTAACCCTAATTATACGTTTTTGTACCAACCCTTACCCCAATTTTATAATTTTAATACTAACCCTAACCTTAAATGTGTCTTTTATGCTAAACCTTAACCCTAATTGTGTGTTTTATACTAACCCTAATAGTATGTTTTAAACTTACCCTAACCCTAATTATACGTTTTTGTACCAACTCTTACCCTAATTATATAATTTTGTACTAACCCTTACCCTAAATGTATCTTTATATGCTAACCCCCAACCCTAATTGTGTGTTTTATACTAACAATAACCCTAATTATATGTTTTACACTTACCCTAACCCTAATTAAATGTTTTACACTAACCCTAACATTAATTATATAATTACACTAACCTTAACCCTAATTATACGTATTTGTACTAACCCTAATCATAAATGTATCTTTATACTAACCCCTACCAATTATTTTTTGTTTTCATCAACTATAACCCGAATTGTATAATTTTGTACTAACCCTAACCCTTAATGTATCTTTATATGCTAATTCGTAACCCTAATTGTGTGTTTAATACTAACCCTATCCCTAATAATATGTTTTACACTAACCCTAACCCTAATTATACGTTTTTGTACTAAGCCTTACCCTAAATGTATAATTTTGTACTAACCCTTACCCTAAATGTATCTTTATATGCTAACCCCCAACCCTAATTGTGTGTTTTATACTAACCCTAACCCTAATTATATGTTTTACACTTACCCTAACCCTAATTAAATGTTTTACACTAACCCTAACCTTTATTATATAATTACACTAACCTTAACCCTAATTATACGTTTTTGTACTAGCCCTAACCCTAAATGTATCTTTATATGCTAACTCCTTACCCTAACTGTGTGTTTTATACTAACCCTAACCCTAAAAATATGTTTTACACTAACCCTTACCCTAATTACACGTTTTTGTACTAACCCTAATCATAAATGTTTTTATTTTGTACTAGCCCCTACCACTTATTTTGTGTTTTATCGACTATAACCTTAATTGTATAATTTTGTAATAACCTAACCCTATTTGTATCTTATATGCTAACTCCTTGTTTAACACTAACGCTAACTCTAATTATACGTTTTTGTACTAACCCTTATCATAAATGTATCTTTGAACTAACCCCTACCACCTATTTTGTGTATTCATCGACCCTAATCCTAATTTTATAATTTTGTATTAACCCTAACCCTAAATGTGTCGTTATATGCTAACCCCTAACCCTAATTGTGTGTTTTATACTAACCCTAACCCTAATAGTTTGTTTTAAACTTACCCTAACCCTAATTATACGTTTTTGTACCAATCTTTACCCTAATTTTATAATTTTAATACTAACCCTCACCTTAAATGTGTCTTTTTATGCTAAACCTTAACCCTAATTGTGTGTTTAATACTAACCCTAATAGTATGTTTTAAACTTACCCTGATCCTAATTATACGTTATTGTACCAACTCTTACCCTAATTATATAATTTTGTACTAACCCTTACCCTAAATGTATCTTTAAATGCTAACCCAACCCTAATTGTGTGTTTTATACTAACCCTAACCCTAATTATATGTTTTACCCTTACCCTAACCCTAATTAAATGTTTTACACTAACCCTAACCTTTATTATATAATTACACTAACCTTAACCCTAATTATACGTTTTTGTACTAACCTTTATCATAAATGTATCTTTGAACTAACCCCTACCACCTATTTTGTGTTTTCATCAACCCTAATCCTAATTGTATAATTTTGTACTAACCCTAACCCTAAATGTGTCGTTTTATGCTAACCCCTAACCCTAATTGTGGGTTTTATACTAACCCTAACCCTAATAGTATGTTTTAAACTTACCCTAACCCTAATTATACGTTTCTGTACCAACCCTTACCCTAATTTTATAATTTAATACTAACCCTAACCTTAAATGTATCTTTTTATGCTAAACCTTAACCCTAATTATGTGTTTTATACTAACCCTAATAGTATGTTTTAAACTTACCCTAACTTTAATTATAGTTTTTGTACCAACTCTTACCCTAATTATATAATTTTGTACTAACCCTTACCCTAAATGTATCTTTATATGCTAACCCCCAACCCTAATTGTGTGTTTCATACTAACCCTAACCCTAATTATATGTTTTACACTTACCCTAACCCTAATTAAATGTTTTACACTAACCCTAACCTTCATTATATAATTACACTAACCCTAACTTTAATTATACGTTTTTGTACTAACCCTTATCATAAATGTATCTTTGAACTAACCCCTACCACCTATTTTGTGTATTCATCAACCCTAATCCTAATTTTATAATTTTGTATTAACCCTAACCCTGAATGTGTCGTTATATGCTAACCCCTAACCCTAATTGTGGGTTTTATACTAACCCTAACCCTAATAGTATGTTTTAAACTTACCCTAACCCTAATTATACGTTTTTGTACCAACCCTTACCCCAATTTTATAATTTTAATACTAACCCTAACCTTAAATGTGTCTTTTATGCTAAACCTTAACCCTAATTGTGTGTTTTATACTAACCCTAATAGTATGTTTTAAACTTACCCTAACCCTAATTATACGTTTTTGTACCAACTCTTACCCTAATTATATAATTTTGTACTAACCCTTACCCTAAATGTATCTTTATATGCTAACCCCCAACCCTAATTGTGTGTTTTATACTAACAATAACCCTAATTATATGTTTTACACTTACCCTAACCCTAATTAAATGTTTTACACTAACCCTAACCTTAATTATATAATTACACTAACCTTAACCCTAATTATACGTATTTGTACTAACCCTAATCATAAATGTATCTTTATACTAACCCCTACCAATTATTTTTTGTTTTCATCAACTATAACCCGAATTGTATAATTTTGTACTAACCCTAACCCTTAATGTATCTTTATATGCTAATTCGTAACCCTAATTGTGTGTTTAATACTAACCCTATCCCTAATAATATGTTTTACACTAACCCTAGCCCTAATTATACGTTTTTGTACTAAGCCTTACCCTAAATGTATAATTTTGTACTAACCCTTACCCGAAATGTATCTTTATTTGCTACCCTCTAACCCTTATTGTGTGTTTTATACTAACCCTAACCCTAAATATATGTTTTACACTAACCCTTACACTAATGATATGTTTTACACTAACCTTAACCCTAATTATACGTTTTTGTACTCATCCTTATCATAAATGTATATTAGTACTAACCCCTACCACTTATTTTTTGTTTCGATCGACTATAACCCTAATTATATAATTTTGTACTAGCCCTAACCCTAAATGTATCTTTATATGCTAACTCCTTACCCTAACTGTGTGTTTTATACTAACCCTAACCCTAAAAATATGTTTTACACTAACCCTTACCCTAATTACACGTTTTTGTACTAACCCTAATCATAAATGTTTTTATTTTGTACTAGCCCCTACCACTTATTTTGTGTTTTATCGACTATAACCCTAATTGTATAATTTTGTAATAACCTAACCCTATTTGTATCTTATATGCTAACTCCTAACCCTAATTGTGTGTTTAACACTAACGCTAACTCTAATTATACGTTTTTGTACTAACCCTTATCATAAATGTATCTTTGAACTAACCCCTACCACCTATTTTGTGTATTCATCGACCCTAATCCTAATTTTATAATTTTGTATTAACCCTAACCCTAAATGTGTCGTTATATGCTAACCCCTAACCCTAATTGTGTGTTTTATACTAACCCTAACAGTTTGTTTTAAACTTACCCTAACCCTAATTATACGTTTTTGTACCAATCTTTACCCTAATTTTATAATTTTAATACTAACCCTCACCTTAAATGTGTCTTTTTATGCTAAACCTTAACCCTAATTGTGTGTTTAATACTAACCCTAATAGTATGTTTTAAACTTACCCTAACCTTAGTTATACGTTTTTGTTCCAACTCTTACCCTAATTATATAATTTTGTACTAACCCTTACCCTAAATGTATCTTTATATGCTAATTCGTAACCCTAATTGTGTGTTTAATACTAAACCTATCCCTCATAATCTCATAATATGTTTTACACTAACCCTCACCATAATTATACGTTTTTGTACTAAGCCTTACCCTAAATGTATAAATTTTTACTAATCTTAACCCGATATGTATCTTTATATGCTAGACTCTAACCCTTATTGTGTGTTTTATACTAACCCTAACCCTAAATATATCTTTTACACTAACCCTTACACTAATGATATGTTTTACACTAACCTTAACCCTAATTATAAGTTTTTGTAATCATCCTTATCATAAATGTATCTTTGAACTAACCCCTACAACCTATTTTGTGTATTCATCAACCCTAATCCTAATTTTATATTTTTGTATTAACCCTAACCCTAAATGTGTCGTTATATGGTAACCCCTAAACCTAATTGTGGGTTTTATACTAACCCTAACCCTAATAGTATGTTTTAAACTTACCCTAACCCTAATTATACGTTTCTGTACCAACCCTTACCCTAGTTTTATAATTTTAATACTAACCCTAACCTTAAATATGTCTTTTTATGCTAAACCTTAACCCTAATTGTGTGTTTTATACTAACCCTTATAGTATGTTTTAAACTTACCCTAATCCTAATTATACGTTTTTGTACCAACTCTTACCCTAATTATATAATTTTGTACTAACCCTTACCCTAAATGTATCTTTATATGCTAACCCCAACCCTAATTGTGTGTTTTATACTAACCCTAACCCTAATTATATGTTTTACACTTACCCTAACCCTAATTAAATGTTTTACACTAACCCTAACCTTTATTATATAATTACACTAACCTTAACCCTAATTATACGTTTTTGTACTAACCCTTATCATAAATGTATCTTTATACTAACCCCTACCAATTTTTTTTTGTTGTCATCAACTATAACCCGAATTGTATAATTTTGTACTAACCCTAACCCTTAATGTATCTTTATATGCTAATTCGTAACCCTAATTGTGTGTTTAATACTAACCCTATCCCTAATAATATGTTTTACACTAACCCTAACCCTAATTATACGTTTTTGTACTAAGCCTTACCCTAAATGTATAATTTTGTACTAACCCTTACCCTAAATGTATCTTTATATGCTAACCCCCAACCCTAATTGTGTGTTTTATACTAACCCTAACCCTAATTATATGTTTTACACTTACCCTAACCCTAATTAAATGTTTTACACTAACCCTAACCTTTATTATATAATTACACTAACCTTAACCCTAATTATACGTTTTTGTACTAGCCCTAACCCTAAATGTATCTTTATATGCTAACTCCTTACCCTAACTGTGTGTTTTATACTAACCCTAACCCTAAAAATATGTTTTACACTAACCCTTACCCTAATTACACGTTTTTGTACTAACCCTAATCATAAATGTTTTTATTTTGTACTAGCCCCTACCACTTATTTTGTGTTTTATCGACTATAACCTTAATTGTATAATTTTGTAATAACCTAACCCTATTTGTATCTTATATGCTAACTCCTTGTTTAACACTAACGCTAACTCTAATTATACGTTTTTGTACTAACCCTTATCATAAATGTATCTTTGAACTAACCCCTACCACCTATTTTGTATATTCATCGACCCTAATCCTAATTTTATAATTTTGTATTAACCCTAACCCTAAATGTGTCGTTATATGCTAACCCCTAACCCTAATTGTGTGTTTTATACTAACCCTAACCCTAATAGTTTGTTTTAAACTTACCCTAACCCTAATTATACGTTTTTGTACCAATCTTTACCCTAATTTTATAATTTTAATACTAACCCTCACCTTAAATGTGTCTTTTTATGCTAAACCTTAACCCTAATTGTGTGTTTAATACTAACCCTAATAGTATGTTTTAAACTTACCCTGATCCTAATTATACGTTATTGTACCAACTCTTACCCTAATTATATAATTTTGTACTAACCCTTACCCTAAATGTATCTTTAAATGCTAACCCAACCCTAATTGTGTGTTTTATACTAACCCTAACCCTAATTATATGTTTTACCCTTACCCTAACCCTAATTAAATGTTTTACACTAACCCTAACCTTTATTATATAATTACACTAACCTTAACCCTAATTATACGTTTTTGTACTAACCTTTATCATAAATGTATCTTTGAACTAACCCCTACCACCTATTTTGTGTTTTCATCAACCCTAATCCTAATTGTAAAATTTTGTACTAACCCTAACCCTAAATGTGTCGTTTTATGCTAACCCCTAACCCTAATTGTGGGTTTTATACTAACCCTAACCCTAATAGTATGTTTTAAACTTACCCTAACCCTAATTATACGTTTCTGTACCAACCCTTACCCTAATTTTATAATTTAATACTAACCCTAACCTTAAATGTATCTTTTTATGCTAAACCTTAACCCTAATTATGTGTTTTATACTAACCCTAATAGTATGTTTTAAACTTACCCTAACTTTAATTATAGTTTTTGTACCAACTCTTACCCTAATTATATAATTTTGTACTAACCCTTACCCTAAATGTATCTTTATATGCTAACCCCCAACCCTAATTGTGTGTTTCATACTAACCCTAACCCTAATTATATGTTTTACACTTACCCTAACCCTAATTAAATGTTTTACACTAACCCTAACCTTCATTATATAATTACACTAACCCTAACTTTAATTATACGTTTTTGTACTAACCCTTATCATAAATGTATCTTTGAACTAACCCCTACCACCTATTTTGTGTATTCATCAACCCTAATCCTAATTTTATAATTTTGTATTAACCCTAACCCTGAATGTGTCGTTATATGCTAACCCCTAACCCTAATTGTGGGTTTTATACTAACCCTAACCCTAATAGTATGTTTTAAACTTACCCTAACCCTAATTATACGTTTTTGTACCAACCCTTACCCCAATTTTATAATTTTAATACTAACCCTAACCTTAAATGTGTCTTTTATGCTAAACCTTAACCCTAATTGTGTGTTTTATACTAACCCTAATAGTATGTTTTAAACTTACCCTAACCCTAATTATACGTTTTTGTACCAACTCTTACCCTAATTATATAATTTTGTACTAACCCTTACCCTAAATGTATCTTTATATGCTAACCCCCAACCCTAATTGTGTGTTTTATACTAACAATAACCCTAATTATATGTTTTACACTTACCCTAACCCTAATTAAATGTTTTACACTAACCCTAACCTTAATTATATAATTACACTAACCTTAACCCTAATTATACGTATTTGTACTAACCCTAATCATAAATGTATCTTTATACTAACCCCTACCAATTATTTTTTGTTTTCATCAACTATAACCCGAATTGTATAATTTTGTACTAACCCTAACCCTTAATGTATCTTTATATGCTAATTCGTAACCCTAATTGTGTGTTTAATACTAACCCTATCCCTAATAATATGTTTTACACTAACCCTAACCCTAATTATACGTTTTTGTACTAAGCCTTACCCTAAATGTATAATTTTGTACTAACCCTTACCCTAAATGTATCTTTATATGCTAACCCCCAACCCTAATTGTGTGTTTTATACTAACCCTAACCCTAATTATATGTTTTACACTTACCCTAACCCTAATTAAATGTTTTACACTAACCCTAACCTTTATTATATAATTACACTAACCTTAACCCTAATTATACGTTTTTGTACTAGCCCTAACCCTAAATGTATCTTTATATGCTAACTCCTTACCCTAACTGTGTGTTTTATACTAACCCTAACCCTAAAAATATGTTTTACACTAACCCTTACCCTAATTACACGTTTTTGTACTAACCCTAATCATAAATGTTTTTATTTTGTACTAGCCCCTACCACTTATTTTGTGTTTTATCGACTATAACCTTAATTGTATAATTTTGTAATAACCTAACCCTATTTGTATCTTATATGCTAACTCCTTGTTTAACACTAACGCTAACTCTAATTATACGTTTTTGTACTAACCCTTATCATAAATGTATCTTTGAACTAACCCCTACCACCTATTTTGTGTATTCATCGACCCTAATCCTAATTTTATAATTTTGTATTAACCCTAACCCTAAATGTGTCGTTATATGCTAACCCCTTACCCTAATTGTGTGTTTTATACTAACCCTAACCCTAATAGTTTGTTTTAAACTTACCCTAACCCTAATTATACGTTTTTGTACCAATCTTTACCCTAATTTTATAATTTTAATACTAACCCTCACCTTAAATGTGTCTTTTTATGCTAAACCTTAACCCTAATTGTGTGTTTAATACTAACCCTAATAGTATGTTTTAAACTTACCCTGATCCTAATTATACGTTATTGTACCAACTCTTACCCTAATTATATAATTTTGTACTAACCCTTACCCTAAATGTATCTTTAAATGCTAACCCAACCCTAATTGTGTGTTTTATACTAACCCTAACCCTAATTATATGTTTTACCCTTACCCTAACCCTAATTAAATGTTTTACACTAACCCTAACCTTTATTATATAATTACACTAACCTTAACCCTAATTATACGTTTTTGTACTAACCTTTATCATAAATGTATCTTTGAAATAACCCCTACCACCTATTTTGTGTTTTCATCAACCCTAATCCTAATTGTATAATTTTGTACTAACCCTAACCCTAAATGTGTCGTTTTATGCTAACCCCTAACCCTAATTGTGGGTTTTATACTAACCCTAACCCTAATAGTATGTTTTAAACTTACCCTAACCCTAATTATACGTTTCTGTACCAACCCTTACCCTAATTTTATAATTTAATACTAACCCTAACCTTAAATGTATCTTTTTATGCTAAACCTTAACCCTAATTATGTGTTTTATACTAACCCTAATAGTATGTTTTAAACTTACCCTAACTTTAATTATAGTTTTTGTACCAACTCTTACCCTAATTATATAATTTTGTACTAACCCTTACCCTAAATGTATCTTTATATGCTAACCCCCAACCCTAATTGTGTGTTTCATACTAACCCTAACCCTAATTATATGTTTTACACTTACCCTAACCCTAATTAAATGTTTTACACTAACCCTAACCTTCATTATATAATTACACTAACCCTAACTTTAATTATACGTTTTTGTACTAACCCTTATCATAAATGTATCTTTGAACTAACCCCTACCACCTATTTTGTGTATTCATCAACCCTAATCCTAATTTTATAATTTTGTATTAACCCTAACCCTGAATGTGTCGTTATATGCTAACCCCTAACCCTAATTGTGGGTTTTATACTAACCCTAACCCTAATAGTATGTTTTAAACTTACCCTAACCCTAATTATACGTTTTTGTACCAACCCTTACCCCAATTTTATAATTTTAATACTAACCCTAACCTTAAATGTGTCTTTTATGCTAAACCTTAACCCTAATTGTGTGTTTTATACTAACCCTAATAGTATGTTTTAAACTTACCCTAACCCTAATTATACGTTTTTGTACCAACTCTTACCCTAATTATATAATTTTGTACTAACCCTTACCCTAAATGTATCTTTATATGCTAACCCCCAACCCTAATTGTGTGTTTTATACTAACAATAACCCTAATTATATGTTTTACACTTACCCTAACCCTAATTAAATGTTTTACACTAACCCTAACCTTAATTATATAATTACACTAACCTTAACCCTAATTATACGTATTTGTACTAACCCTAATCATAAATGTATCTTTATACTAACCCCTACCAATTATTTTTTGTTTTCATCAACTATAACCCGAATTGTATAATTTTGTACTAACCCTAACCCTTAATGTATCTTTATATGCTAATTCGTAACCCTAATTGTGTGTTTAATACTAACCCTATCCCTAATAATATGTTTTACACTAACCCTAACCCTAATTATACGTTTTTGTACTAAGCCTTACCCTAAATGTATAATTTTGTACTAACCCTTACCCGAAATGTATCTTTATTTGCTACCCTCTAACCCTTATTGTGTGTTTTATACTAACCCTAACCCTAAATATATGTTTTACACTAACCCTTACACTAATGATATGTTTTACACTAACCTTAACCCTAATTATACGTTTTTGTACTCATCCTTATCATAAATGTATATTAGTACTAACCCCTACCACTTATTTTTTGTTTCGATCGACTATAACCCTAATTGTATAATTTTGTACTAGCCCTAACCCTAAATGTATCTTTATATGCTAACTCCTTACCCTAACTGTGTGTTTTATACTAACCCTAACCCTAAAAATATGTTTTACACTAACCCTTACCCTAATTACACGTTTTTGTACTAACCCTAATCATAAATGTTTTTATTTTGTACTAGCCCCTACCACTTATTTTGTGTTTTATCGACTATAACCCTAATTGTATAATTTTGTAATAACCTAACCCTATTTGTATCTTATATGCTAACTCCTAACCCTAATTGTGTGTTTAACACTAACGCTAACTCTAATTATACGTTTTTGTACTAACCCTTATCATAAATGTATCTTTGAACTAACCCCTACCACCTATTTTGTGTATTCATCGACCCTAATCCTAATTTTATAATTTTGTATTAACCCTAACCCTAAATGTGTCGTTATATGCTAACCCCTAACCCTAATTGTGTGTTTTATACTAACCCTAACAGTTTGTTTTAAACTTACCCTAACCCTAATTATACGTTTTTGTACCAATCTTTACCCTAATTTTATAATTTTAATACTAACCCTCACCTTAAATGTGTCTTTTTATGCTAAACCTTAACCCTAATTGTGTGTTTAATACTAACCCTAATAGTATGTTTTAAACTTACCCTAACCTTAGTTATACGTTTTTGTTCCAACTCTTACCCTAATTATATAATTTTGTACTAACCCTTACCCTAAATGTATCTTTATATGCTAATTCGTAACCCTAATTGTGTGTTTAATACTAAACCTATCCCTCATAATCTCATAATATGTTTTACACTAACCCTCACCATAATTATACGTTTTTGTACTAAGCCTTACCCTAAATGTATAAATTTTTACTAATCTTAACCCGATATGTATCTTTATATGCTAGACTCTAACCCTTATTGTGTGTTTTATACTAACCCTAACCCTAAATATATCTTTTACACTAACCCTTACACTAATGATATGTTTTACACTAACCTTAACCCTAATTATAAGTTTTTGTAATCATCCTTATCATAAATGTATCTTTGAACTAACCCCTACAACCTATTTTGTGTATTCATCAACCCTAATCCTAATTTTATATTTTTGTATTAACCCTAACCCTAAATGTGTCGTTATATGGTAACCCCTAAACCTAATTGTGGGTTTTATACTAACCCTAACCCTAATAGTATGTTTTAAACTTACCCTAACCCTAATTATACGTTTCTGTACCATCCCTTACCCTAGTTTTATAATTTTAATACTAACCCTAACCTTAAATATGTCTTTTTATGCTAAACCTTAACCCTAATTGTGTGTTTTATACTAACCCTTATAGTATGTTTTAAACTTACCCTAATCCTAATTATACGTTTTTGTACCAACTCTTACCCTAATTATATAATTTTGTACTAACCCTTACCCTAAATGTATCTTTATATGCTAACCCCAACCCTAATTGTGTGTTTTATACTAACCCTAACCCTAATTATATGTTTTACACTTACCCTAACCCTAATTAAATGTTTTACACTAACCCTAACCTTTATTATATAATTACACTAACCTTAACCCTAATTATACGTTTTTGTACTAACCCTTATCATAAATGTATCTTTATACTAACCCCTACCAATTTTTTTTTGTTGTCATCAACTATAACCCGAATTGTATAATTTTGTACTAACCCTAACCCTAAATGTATCTTTATATGCTAATTCGTAACCCTAATTGTGTGTTTAATACTAACCCTATTCCTAATAATATGTTTTACACTAACCCTAACCCTAATTATACGTTTTTGTACTAAGCCTTACCCTAAATGTAGAATTTTTTATTAACCCTAACCCGAAATGTATCTTTATATGCTAGCCTCTAACCCTTAATGTGTGTTTTATACTAACCCTAACCCTAAATATATGTTTTACACTAACCCTTACACTAATGATATGTTTTACACTAACCTTAACCCTAATTATACGTTTTTGTACTCATCCTTATCATAAATGTATATTAGTACTAACCCCTACCACTTATTTTTTTGTTTTAATCGACTATAACCCTAATTGTATAATTTTGTACTAACCCTAACCCTAAATGTATCTGTATATGCTAACTCCTTACCCTAATTGTGTGTTTTATACTAACCCTAACCTTAATAATATGTTTTACACTAACCCTTAATCTAATAAAACGTTTTTGTACTAACCCTAATCATAAATGTTTTTATTTTGTACTAGCCCCTACCATTTATTTTGTGTTTTATCGACTATAAGCCTAATTGTATAATTTTGTAATAACCTAACCCTATTTGTATCTTATGCTAACTCCTAACCCTAATTGTGTGTTTAACACTTACGCTAACTCTAATTATACGTTTTTGTACTAACCCTTATCATAAATGTATCTTTGAACTAACCCCTACCACCTATTTTGTGTATTCATCAACCCTAATCCTAATTTTATAATTTTGTATTAACCCTAACCCTAAATGTGTCGTTATATGCTAACCCCTAAACCTAATTGTGGGTTTTATACTAACCCTAACCCTAATAGTATGTTTTAAACTTACCCTAACCCTTATTATACGTTTCTGTACCAACCCTTACCCTAATTTTATAATGTTAATACTAACCCTAACCTTAAATGTGTCTTTTTATGCTAAACCTTAACCCTAATTGTGTGTTTTATACTAACCCTAATAGTATGTTTTAAACTTACCCCAATACTAATTATACGTTTTTGTACCAACCCTTACCCTAATTATATAATTTTGTACTAACCCTTACCCTAAATGTATCTTTATATGCTAACCCCAACCCTAATTGTGTGTTTTATACTAACCCTAACCCTAATTATATGTTTTACACTTACCCTAACCCTAATTAAATGTTTTACACTAACCCTAACCTTTATTATATAATTACACTAACCTAAACCCTAATTATACGTTTTTGTACTAACCCTTATCATAAATGTATCTTTATACTAACCCCTACCAATTTTTTTTGTTGTCATCAACTATAACCCGAATTGTAAAATTTTGTACTAACACTAACCCTAAATGTATCTTTATATGCTAATTCGTAACCCTAATTGTGTGTTTAATACTAACCCTATTCCTAATAATATGTTTTACACTAACCCTAACCCTAATTATACGTTTTTGTACTAAGCCTTACCCTAAATGTATAATTTTTTACTAACCCTAACCCGAAATGTATCTTTATATGCTAGCCTCTAACCCTTAATGTGTGTTTTATACTAACCCTAACCCTAAATATATGTTTTACACTAACCCTTACACTAATGATATGTTTTACACTAACCCTTACACTAATGATATGTTTTACACTAACCTTAACCCTAATTATACGTTTTTGTACTCATCCTTATCATAAATGTATATTAGTACTAACCCTTACCACTTATTTTTTTGTTTTTATTCGACTATAACCCTAATTGTATAATTTTGTACTAACCCTAACCCTAAATGTATCTTTATATGCTAACTCCTTACCCTAATTGTGGGTTTTATACTAACCCTAACCCTAATAGTATGTTTTAAACTTACCCTAACCCTAATTATACGTTTCTGTACCAACCCTTACCCTAATTTTATAATTTTAATACTTACCCTAACCTTAAATATGTCTTTTTATGCTAAACCTTAACCCTAATTGTGTGTTTTATACTAACCCTAATAGTATGTTTTAAACTTACCCTAATCCTAATTATACGTTTTTGTACCAACTCTTACCCTAATTATATAATTTTGTACTAACCCTTACCCTAAATGTATCTTTATATGCTAACCCCAACCCTAATTGTGTGTTTTATACTAACCCTAACCCTAATTATATGTTTTACACTTACCCTAACCCTAATTAAATGTTTTACACTAACCCTAACCTTTATTATATAATTACACTAACCTTAACCCTAATTATACGTTTTTGTACTAACCCTTATCATAAATGTATCTTTATACTAACCCCTACCAATTTTTTTTGTTGTCATCAACTATAACCCGAATTGTATAATTTTGTACTAACCCTAACCCTAAATGTATCTATAAATGCTAATTCGTAACCCTAATTGTGTGTTTAATACTAACCCTATTCCTAATAATATGTTTTACACTAACCCTAACCCTAATTATACGTTTTTGTACTAAGCCTTACCCTAAATGTAGAATTTTTTATTAACCCTAACCCGAAATGTATCTTTATATGCTAGCCTCTAACCCTTAATGTGTGTTTTATACTAACCCTAACCCTAAATAAATGTTTTACACTAACCCTTACACTAATGATATGTTTTACACTAACCTTAACCCTAATTATACGTTTTTGTACTCATCCTTATCATAAATGTATATTAGTACTAACCCCTACCACTTATTTTTTTGTTTTAATCGACTATAACCCTAATTGTATAATTTTGTACTAACCCTAACCCTAAATGTATCTTTATATGCTAGCTCCTTACCCTAATTGTGTGTTTTATACTAACCCTAACCTTAATAATATGTTTTACACTAACCCTTAACCTAATAAAACGTTTTTGTACTAACCCTAATCATAAATGTTTTTATTTTGTACTAGCCCCTACCACTTATTTTGTGTTTTATCGACTATAAGCCTAATTGTATAATTTTGTAATAACCTAACCCTATTTGTATCTTATATGCTAACTCCTAACCCTAATTGTGTGTTTAACACTTACGCTAACTCTAATTATACGTTTTTGTACTAACCCTTATCATAAATGTATCTTTGAACTAACCCCTACCACCTATTTTGTGTATTCATCAACCCTAATCCTAATTTTATAATTTTGTATTAACCCTTACCCTAAATGTGTCGTTATATGCTAACCCCTAAACCTAATTGTGGGTTTTATACTAACCCTAACCCTAATAGTATGTTTTAAACTTACCCTAACCCTAATTATACGTTTCTGTACCAACCCTTACCCTAATTTTATAATTTTAATACTAACCCTAACCTTAAATGTGTCTTTTTATGCTAAACCTTAACCCTAATTGTGTGTTTTATACTAACCCTAATAGTATGTTTTAAACTTACCCTAACCTTAGTTATACGTTTTTGTTCCAACTCTTACCCTAATTATATAATTTTGTACTAACCCTTACCCTAAATGTATCTTTATATGCTAATTCGTAACCCTAATTGTGTGTTTAATACTAAACCTATCCCTCATAATCTCATAATATGTTTTACACTAACCCTCACCATAATTATACGTTTTTGTACTAAGCCTTACCCTAAATGTATAAATTTTTACTAATCTTAACCCGATATGTATCTTTATATGCTAGACTCTAACCCTTATTGTGTGTTTTATACTAACCCTAACCCTAAATATATCTTTTACACTAACCCTTACACTAATGATATGTTTTACACTAACCTTAACCCTAATTATAAGTTTTTGTAATCATCCTTATCATAAATGTATCTTTGAACTAACCCCTACAACCTATTTTGTGTATTCATCAACCCTAATCCTAATTTTATATTTTTGTATTAACCCTAACCCTAAATGTGTCGTTATATGGTAACCCCTAAACCTAATTGTGGGTTTTATACTAACCCTAACCCTAATAGTATGTTTTAAACTTACCCTAACCCTAATTATACGTTTCTGTACCAACCCTTACCCTAGTTTTATAATTTTAATACTAACCCTAACCTTAAATATGTCTTTTTATGCTAAACCTTAACCCTAATTGTGTGTTTTATACTAACCCTTATAGTATGTTTTAAACTTACCCTAATCCTAATTATACGTTTTTGTACCAACTCTTACCCTAATTATATAATTTTGTACTAACCCTTACCCTAAATGTATCTTTATATGCTAACCCCAACCCTAATTGTGTGTTTTATACTAACCCTAACCCTAATTATATGTTTTACACTTACCCTAACCCTAATTAAATGTTTTACACTAACCCTAACCTTTATTATATAATTACACTAACCTTAACCCTAATTATACGTTTTTGTACTAACCCTTATCATAAATGTATCTTTATACTAACCCCTACCAATTTTTTTTTTTTGTCATCAACTATAACCCGAATTGTATAATTTTGTACTAACCCTAACCCTAAATGTATCTTTATATGCTAATTCGTAACCCTAATTGTGTGTTTAATACTAACCCTATTCCTAATAATATGTTTTACACTAACCCTAACCCTAATTATACGTTTTTGTACTAAGCCTTACCCTAAATGTAGAATTTTTTATTAACCCTAACCCGAAATGTATCTTTATATGCTAGCCTCTAACCCTTAATGTGTGTTTTATACTAACCCTAACCCTAAATATATGTTTTACACTAACCCTTACACTAATGATATGTTTTACACTAACCTTAACCCTAATTATACGTTTTTGTACTCATCCTTATCATAAATGTATATTAGTACTAACCCCTACCACTTATTTTTTTGTTTTAATCGACTATAACCCTAATTGTATAATTTTGTACTAACCCTAACCCTAAATGTATCTGTATATGCTAACTCCTTACCCTAATTGTGTGTTTTATACTAACCCTAACCTTAATAATATGTTTTACACTAACCCTTAATCTAATAAAACGTTTTTGTACTAACCCTAATCATAAATGTTTTTATTTTGTACTAGCCCCTACCATTTATTTTGTGTTTTATCGACTATAAGCCTAATTGTATAATTTTGTAATAACCTAACCCTATTTGTATCTTATGCTAACTCCTAACCCTAATTGTGTGTTTAACACTTACGCTAACTCTAATTATACGTTTTTGTACTAACCCTTATCATAAATGTATCTTTGAACTAACCCCTACCACCTATTTTGTGTATTCATCAACCCTAATCCTAATTTTATAATTTTGTATTAACCCTAACCCTAAATGTGTCGTTATATGCTAACCCCTAAACCTAATTGTGGGTTTTATACTAACCCTAACCCTAATAGTATGTTTTAAACTTACCCTAACCCTTATTATACGTTTCTGTACCAACCCTTACCCTAATTTTATAATGTTAATACTAACCCCAACCTTAAATGTGTCTTTTTATGCTAAACCTTAACCCTAATTGTGTGTTTTATACTAACCCTAATAGTATGTTTTAAACTTACCCCAATACTAATTATACGTTTTTGTACCAACCCTTACCCTAATTATATAATTTTGTACTAACCCTTACCCTAAATGTATCTTTATATGCTAACCCCAACCCTAATTGTGTGTTTTATACTAACCCTAACCCTAATTATATGTTTTACACTTACCCTAACCCTAATTAAATGTTTTACACTAACCCTAACCTTTATTATATAATTACACTAACCTAAACCCTAATTATACGTTTTTGTACTAACCCTTATCATAAATGTATCTTTATACTAACCCCTACCAATTTTTTTTGTTGTCATCAACTATAACCCGAATTGTATAATTTTGTACTAACCCTAACCCTAAATGTATCTTTATATGCTAATTCGTAACCCTAATTGTGTGTTTAATACTAACCCTATTCCTAATAATATGTTTTACACTAACCCTAACCCTAATTATACGTTTTTGTACTAAGCCTTACCCTAAATGTATAATTTTTTACTAACCCTAACCCGAAATGTATCTTTATATGCTAGCCTCTAACCCTTAATGTGTGTTTTATACTAACCCTAACCCTAAATATATGTTTTACACTAACCCTTACACTAATGATATGTTTTACACTAACCCTTACACTAATGATATGTTTTACACTAACCTTAACCCTAATTATACGTTTTTGTACTCATCCTTATCATAAATGTATATTAGTACTAACCCTTACCACTTATTTTTTTGTTTTTATTCGACTATAACCCTAATTGTATAATTTTGTACTAACCCTAACCCTAAATGTATCTTTATATGCTAACTCCTTACCCTAATTGTGGGTTTTATACTAACCCTAACCCTAATAGTATGTTTTAAACTTACCCTAACCCTAATTATACGTTTCTGTACCAACCCTTACCCTAATTTAATAATTTTAATACTTACCCTAACCTTAAATATGTCTTTTTATGCTAAACCTTAACCCTAATTGTGTGTTTTATACTAACCCTAATAGTATGTTTTAAACTTACCCTAATCCTAATTATACGTTTTTGTACCAACTCTTACCCTAATTATATAATTTTGTACTAACCCTTACCCTAAATGTATCTTTATATGCTAACCCCAACCCTAATTGTGTGTTTTATACTAACCCTAACCCTAATTATATGTTTTACACTTACCCTAACCCTAATTAAATGTTTTACACTAACCCTAACCTTTATTATATAATTACACTAACCTTAACCCTAATTATACGTTTTGTACTAACCCTTATCATAAATATATCTTTATACTAACCCCTACCAATTTTTTTTGTTGTCATCAACTATAACCCGAATTGTATAATTTTGTACTAACCCTAACCCTAAATGTATCTATAAATGCTAATTCGTAACCCTAATTGTGTGTTTAATACTAACCCTATTCCTAATAATATGTTTTACACTAACCCTAACCCTAATTATACGTTTTTGTACTAAGCCTTACCCTAAATGTAGAATTTTTTATTAACCCTAACCCGAAATGTATCTTTATATGCTAGCCTCTAACCCTTAATGTGTGTTTTATACTAACCCTAACCCTAAATAAATGTTTTACACTAACCCTTACACTAATGATATGTTTTACACTAACCTTAACCCTAATTATACGTTTTTGTACTCATCCTTATCATAAATGTATATTAGTACTAACCCCTACCACTTATTTTTTTGTTTTAATCGACTATAACCCTAATTGTATAATTTTGTACTAACCCTAACCCGAAATGTATCTTTATATGCTAGCTCCTTACCCTAATTGTGTGTTTTATACTAACCCTAACCTTAATAATATGTTTTACACTAACCCTTAACCTAATAAAACGTTTTTGTACTAACCCTAATCATAAATGTTTTTATTTTGTACTAGCCCCTACCACTTATTTTGTGTTTTATCGACTATAAGCCTAATTGTATAATTTTGTAATAACCTAACCCTATTTGTATCTTATATGTTAACTCCTAACCCTAATTGTGTGTTTAACACTTACGCTAACTCTAATTATACGTTTTTGTACTAACCCTTATCATAAATGTATCTTTGAACTAACCCCTACCACCTATTTTGTGTATTCATCAACCCTAATCCTAATTTTATAATTTTGTATTAACCCTTACCCTAAATGTGTCGTTATATGCTAACCCCTAAACCTAATTGTGGGTTTTATACTAACCCTAACCCTAATAGTATGTTTTAAACTTACCCTAACCCTAATTATACGTTTCTGTACCAACCCTTACCCTAATTTTATAATTTTAATACTAACCCTAACCTTAAATGTGTCTTTTTATGCTAAACCTTAACCCTAATTGTGTGTTTTATACTAACCCTAATAGTATGTTTTAAACTTACCCCAATCCTAATTATACGTTTTTGTACCAACTCTTACCCTAATTATATAATTTTGTACTAACCCTTACCCTAAATGTATCTTTATATGCTAACCCCAACCCTAATTGTGTGTTTTATACTAACCCTAACCCTAATTATATGTTTTACACTTACCCTAACCCTAATTAAATGTTTTACACTAACCCTAACCTTTATTATATAATTACACTAACCTAAACCCTAATTATACGTTTTTGTACTAACCCTTATCATAAATGTATCTTTATACTAACCCCTACCAATTTTTTTTGTTGTCATCAACTATAACCCGAATTGTATAATTTTGTACTAACCCTAACCCTAAATGTATCTTTATATGCTAATTCGTAACCCTAATTGTGTGTTTAATACTAACCCTATTCCTAATAATATGTTTTACACTAACCCTAACCCTAATTATACGTTTTTGTACTAAGCCTTACCCTAAATGTATAATTTTTTACTAACCCTAACCCGAAATGTATCTTTATATGCTAGCCTCTAACCCTTAATGTGTGTTTTATACTAACCCTAACCCTAAATATATGTTTTACACTAACCCTTACACTAATGATATGTTTTACACTAACCTTAACCCTAATTATACGTTTTTGTACTCATCCTTATCATAAATGTATATTAGTACTAACCCCTACCACTTATTTTTTTGTTTTAATCGACTATAACCCTAATTGTATAATTTTGTACTAACCCTAACCCTAAATGTATCTTTATATGCTAACTCCTTACCCTAATTGTGTGTTTTATACTAACCCTAACCTTAATAATATGTTTTACACTAACCCTTAACCTAATAAAACGTTTTTCTACTAACCCTAATCATAAATGTTTTTATTTTGTACTAGCCCCTACCACTTATTTTGTGTTTTATCGACTATAAGCCTAATTGTATAATTTTGTAATAACCTAACCCTATTTGTATCTTATATGCTAACTCCTAACCCTAATTGTGTGTTTAACACTTACGCTAACTCTAATTATACGTTTTTGTACTAACCCTTATCATAAATGTATCTTTGAACTAACCCCTACCACCTATTTTGTGTATTCATCAACCCTAATGCTAATTTTATAATTTTGTATTAACCCTAACCCTAAATGTGTCGTTATATGCTAACCCCTAAACCTAATTGTGGGTTTTATACTAACCCTAACCCTAATAGTATGTTTTAAACTTACCCTAACCCTAATTATACGTTTCTGTACCAACCCTTACCCTAATTTTATAATTTTAATACTAACCCTAACCTTAAATGTGTCTTTTTATGCTAAACCTTAACCCTAATTGTGTGTTTTATACTAACCCTAATAGTATGTTTTAAACTTACCCCAATACTAATTATACGTTTTTGTACCAACTCTTACCCTAATTATATAATTTTGTACTAACCCTTACCCTAAATGTATCTTTATATGCTAACCCCAACCCTAATTGTGTGTTTTATACTAACCCTAACCCTAATTATATGTTTTACACTTACCCTAACCCTAATTAAATGTTTTACACTAACCCTAACCTTTATTATATAATTACACTAACCTAAACCCTAATTATACGTTTTTGTACTAACCCTTATCATAAATGTATCTTTATACTAACCCCTACCATTTTTTTTGTTGTCATCAACTATAACCCGGATTGTATAATTTTGTACTAACCCTAACCCTAAATGTATCTTTATATGCTAATTCGTAACCCTAATTGTGTGTTTAATACTAACCCTATTCCTAATAATATGTTTTACACTAACCCTAACCCTAATTATACGTTTTTGTACTAAGCCTTACCCTAAATGTATAATTTTTTACTAACCCTAACCCGAAATGTATCTTTATATGCTAGCCTCTAACCCTTAATGTGTGTTTTATACTAACCCTAACCCTAAATATATAATTGTATAATTTTGTACTAACCTTAACCCTAAATGTATCTTTATATGCTAACTCCTTACCCTAATTGTGTGTTTTATACTAACCCTAACCTTAATAATATGTTTTACACTAACCCTTACCCTAATTACACGTTTTTGTACTAACCCTAACATAAATGTTTTTATTTTGTACTAGCCCCTACCACTTATTTTGTGTTTTATCGACTATAACCTTAATTGTATAATTTTGTAATAACCTAACCCTATTTGTATCTTATATGCTAACTCCTTACCCTAATTGTGTGTTTAACACTAACGCTAACTCTAATTATACGTTTTTGTACTAACCCTTATCATAAATGTATCTTTGAACTAACCCCTACCACCTATTTTGTGTATTCATCAACCCTAATCCTAATTTTATAATTTTGTATTAACCCTAACCCTAAATGTGTCGTTATATGCTAACCCCTAACCCTAATTGTTGGTTTTATACTAACACTAACCCTAATAGTATGTTTTAAACTTACCCTAACCCTAATTATACGTTTCTGTACCAACCCTTACCCTAATTTTATAATTTTAATACTAACCCTAACCTTAAATGTGTCTTTTTATGCTAAACCTTAACCCTAATCGTGTGTTTATACTAACCCTAAAAGTATGTTTTAAACTTACCCTAATCCTAATTGTACGTTTTTGTACCAACTCTTACCCTAATTATATAATTTTGTACTAACCCTTACCCTAAATGTATCTTTATATGCTAACCCCCAACCCTAATTGTGTGTTTTATACTAACCCTAACCCTAATTATATGTTTTACCCTTACCCTAACCCTAATTAAATGTTTAACACTAACCCTAACCTTTATTATATAATTACACTAACCTTAACCCTAATTATACGTTTTTGTACTAACCCTTTTCATAAATGTATCTTTATACTAACCCCTACCAATTATTTTTTGTTTTCATCAACTATAACCCGAATTGTATAATTTTGTACTAACCCTAACCCTAAATGTATCTTTATATGCTAATTCGTAACCCTAATTGTGTGTTTAATACTAACCCTATCCCTAATAATATGTTTTACACTAACCGTAACCCTAATTATACGTTTTTGTACTCAGCCTTACCCTAAATGTATAAATTTTTACTAACCCTAACCCGAAATGTATCTTTATATGCTAGCCTCTAACACTTATTGTGTGTTTTATACTAACCCTAACCCTAAATATATGTTTTACACTAACCCTTACACTAATGATATGTTTTACACTAACCTTAATCCTAATTATACGTTTTTGTACTCATTCTTATCATAAATGTATATTAGTACTAACCCCTACCACTTATTTTTTTGTTTTGATCGACTATAACCCTAATTGTATAATTTTGTACTAACCTTAACCCTAAATGTATCTTTATATGCTAACTCCTTACCCTAATTGTGTGTTTTATACTAACCCTAACCTTAATAATATGTTTTACACTAACCCTTACCCTAATTACACGTTTTTGTACTAACCCTAACATAAATGTTTTTATTTTGTACTAGCCCCTACCACTTATTTTGTGTTTTATCGACTATAACCTTAATTGTATAATTTTGTAATAATAACCTAACCCTATTTGTATCTTATATGCTAACTCCTTACCCTAATTGTGTGTTTAACACTAACGCTAACTCTAATTATACGTTTTTGTACTAACCCTTATCATAAATGTATCTTTGAACTAACCCCTACCACCTATTTTGTGTATTCATCAACCCTAATCCTAATTTTATAATTTTGTATTAACCCTAACCCTAAATGTGTCGTTATATGCTAACCCCTAACCCTAATTGTGGGTTTTATACTAACCCTAACCCTAATAGTATGTTTTAAACTTACCCTAACCCTAGTTATACGTTTCTGTACCAACCCTTACCCTAATTTTATAATTTTAATACTAACCCTAACCTTAAATGTGTCTTTTTATGCTAAACCTTAACCCTAATCGTGTGTTTATACTAACCCTAAAAGTATGTTTTAAACTTACCCTAATCCTAATTGTACGTTTTTGTACCAACTCTTACCCTAATTATATAATTTTGTACTAACCCTTACCCTAAATGTATCTTTATATGCTAACCCCCAACCCTAATTGTGTGTTTTATACTAACCCTAACCCTAACCCTAATTATATGTTTTACACTTACCTTAGCCCTAATTAAATGTTTTACACTAACCCTAACCTTTATTATATAATTACAATAACCTTAACCCTAATTATACGTTTTTGTACTAACCCTTATCATAAATGTATCTTTATACTAACCCCTACCAATTATTTTTTGTTTTCATCAACTATAACCCGAATTGTATAATTTTGTACTAACCCTTACCCTAAATGTATCTTTATATGCTAATTCGTAACCCTAATTGTGTGTTTAATACTAACCCTATCCCTAATAATATGTTTTACACTAACCCTAACCCTAATTATACGTTTTTGTACTAAGCCTTACCCTAAATGTATAAATTTTTACTAACCCTAACCCGAAATGTATCTTTATATGCTAGCCTCTAACCCTTATTGTGTGTTTTATACTAACCCTAACCCTAAATATATGTTTTACACTAACCCTTACACTAATGATATGTTTTACACTTACCTTAACCCTAATTATACGTTTTTGTACTCATCCTTATCATAAATGTATATTAGTACCAACCCCTACCACTTATTTTTTTTTGTTTTGATCGACTATAACCCTAATTGTATAATTTTGTACTAACCTTAACCCTAAATGTATCTTTATATGCTAACTCCTTACCCTAATTGTGTGTTTTATACTAACCCTAACCTTAATAATATGTTTTACACTAACCCTTACCCTAATTACATGTTTTTGTACTAACCCTAATCATAAATGTTTTTATTTTGTACTAGCCCCTACCACTTATTTTGAGTTTTATCGACTAAAACCCTAATTGTATAATTTTGTAATAACCTAACCCTATTTGTATCTTATATGCTAACTCCTAACCCTAATTGTGTGTTTAACACTAACGCTAACTCTAATTATACGTTTTTGTACTAACCCTTATCATAAATGTATCTTTGAACTAACCCCTACCACCTATTTTGTGTATTCATCAACCCTAATCCTAATTTTATAATTTTGTATTAACCCTAACCCTTAATGTGTCGTTATATGCTAACCCCTAACCCTAATTGTGGGTTTTATACTAACCCTAACCCTAATAGTATGTTTTAAACTTACCCTAACCCTAACTATACGTTTCTGTACCAACCCTTACCCTAATTTTATAATTTTAATACTAACCCTAACCTTAAATGTGTCTTTTTATGCTAAACCTTAACCCTAATTGTGTGTTTTATACTAACCCTAATAATATGTTTTAAACTTACCCTAATCCTAACTATACGTTTTTGTACCAACTCTTACCCTAATTATATAATTTTATACTAACCCTTACCCTAAATGTATCTTTATATGCTAACCCCCAACCCTAATTGTGTGTTTTATACTAACCCTAACCCTTATTATATGTTTTACACTAACCCTAGCCCTAATTAAATGTTTTACACTAACCCTAACCTTTATTATATAATTACACTAACCTTAACCCTAATTATACGTTTTTGTACTAACCCTTATCATAAATGTATCTTTATACTAACCCCTACCAATTATTTTTTGTTTTCATCAACTATAACCCGAATTGTATAATTTTGTACTAACCCTAACCCTAAATGTATCTTTATATGCTAATTCGTAACCCTAATTGTGTGTTTAATACTAACCCTATCCCTAATAATATGTTTTACACAAACCCTAACCCTAATTATACGTTTTTGTACTAAGCCTTACCCTAAATGTATAATTTTTTACTAACCCTAACCCGAAATGTATCTTTATATGCTAGCCTCTAACCCTTATTGTGTGTTTTATACTAACCCTAACCCTAAATATATGTTTTACACTAACCCTTACACTAATGATATGTTTTACTCTAACCTTAACCCTAATTATACGTTTTTGTACTCATCCTTATCATAAATGTATATTAGTACTATTCCCTACCACTTTTTTTTGTTTTGATCGACTATAACCCTAATTGTATAATTTTGTACTAACCTTAACCCTAAATGTATCTTTATATGCTAACTCCTTACCCTAATTGTGTGTTTTATACTAACCCTAACCTTAATAATATGTTTTACACTAACCCTTACCCTAATTACACGTTTTTGTACTAACCCTAATCATAAATGTTTTTATTTTGTACTAGCCCCTACCACTTATTTTGTGTTTTATCGACTATAACCCTAATTGTATAATTTTGTAATAACCTAACCGTATTTGTATCTTATATGCTAACTCCTAACCCTAATTGTGTGTTTAACACTAACGCTAACTCTAATTATACGTTTTTGTACTAACCCTTATCATAAATGTATCTTTGAACTAACCCCTACCACCTATTTTGTGTATTCATCAGGAAAATAAATAGAAAGTCGTTTAAAATGGCTTACGTTCCATTAAGGACCTTTTGTGTTCATCCATGCCATCGACGCCATTTCTTTTTTGAGTTTTTGTGCCCCATTAGAGACTTGGTACCAAGAATAACCGTAGCAGCACAAGTTTGATAGCATCCTAAATGATGCTACATTTATTGACTAATTCTTCTATTTCCCTCTACAAAATAAAACAATTAAGTATTAGGTTGTGATACTGTCATGACTTATTATACCGATATTTAATTTGGATTGATTGGTGAATAAAATTGTGATTTTAAATGATTTTTGTCTTAAAATACGTTAACTCTTCTATGATTTTAGTTTTAGATTTTTTTCCTTGTAATGCACATGGTCAGATATTCAACCTTCCTTTTTTAAACGTTTTGGTTTTCAGTACTTTTCATTTTCAAAATGTTTCGTTGGGTTTGACCTTCCAATGTTAAACTCAAATGCCACAAATGAGAGGTTGCTCTTTGACAATTTGGACAATTCGATGTATGGCACATCCAAATTGATCGTTTAAACCTGTTGTGGTAGAAGTAAAGGTGTACCAAAGGGGTAATCAGTATCATAAAACCGTAAAGACAAAGACAAACCCAGCAGACAAAAAATAATCTCAACAAAACAAACCACATAACAACATAAAACACACACACACACATAACAACAAAACCGTTTTTTGTCACATTTGTCCTTTAAGTAGTACTTTTTCTAAGAATCAGGCAGATACCATTAATAGGGTGGCACATCGATAATAAATACACAAAAAAATGTCAACAGAATTAGGTAAAGCAACCCCATTAAACTTTGTTTTGACCACTAAATTTTTCAGTTAACTTGGGTTTGGAAGATATTACCAGTCAAAATTTAGTTACATTGTATAGTGAAAAGTACGGGAAAATTTCCCGCCATATCTTTTTCCTATATAACCAGTCAAAAAATATCTAGGCACCAAATACATATTAAGAGGTAAAATTGCATTGGGTTTGTTTTTATGGCAAAATGAATGCATCTATACCCCAAAATCTGAAATTGGAAATTATCGATGTGCCACCCCCTGCCTGATCCTTAGATGGAATAGTACTTAAATCAATTTTTTCTTGCCTCACCGGCACTTTTTGTTTTGGCTCTGATGTCTTCCTTTGCCTTCTTTCTGATGGCCGACGCTTTTCCATTTTCCTTTATTATTTTATCCATAGCTTCTATTGTCTTTGCATATAACATATTTTTTACTCTTCACTTATCTCTTGAACACTCTTAGTGAAAGCTTCCTCTACATCTTTTTGCCTGAAATTCGGCGTACATATTAGCTTTTTGTAGCAGAATGGAGGAATCAGATGTGAGCGTTTTGTGTATGCTTGCCATTCTCTTGCTTTTGCGATTTCAAGTGGTTCTTCGTACTTATCCTTAATTTCATTAACTGCATCAAAAGCAAAGTCTAGATCATTTTGTTGGTCACTTTCTCCATTATCCTCTGTAAGGTCTAGCTAGACCATCAAAGTCTGAATCAAATTCAACGTCTTCATTAATGTGAGTGAGTTGGTGTTTTACGCCCGTGCACGCTATATAGGTTATTTATAGGCGATGAACATGAAAAGTGTGATAAAATGAACATGAAATGATGATGATAAATGAAATATGGGGATGTGATTGGACACAAAGGACCGGTAAATTTTGAAGAACCACAGGAAAAGGGGAGAGGTGGGTAGGGGCGGAAAATTTAGCCTATGTGGTGCACTACTTGGCGGTCCACAAAGGGGTCTTTTACGTGCATGAAGCGTGGCCTTCTCCACACACGTTGGCACACTATGGTCGGCGGTCAGGGTTTCCGTATTATAGACCTGACAACCCCCGCGGACGAGGGCCACCCTATTCAGCCACCTAGGGTACACACTTGGTCGCAAAAGCTCTTAGAACTTATGTTTATTGTTTGACAGTGTACAGATAACTAACATGTACATATAAATTTTCAGACATTGAATAAATATTTTATTTTTTAACCTCTACCTTCATGTGACTGAATTTTACATGTATCTTAATTTGTGAACTTACTTCAAGCACAGTTCCTTCTGTGGAGGCCCTAATTTTCTGGTCTGGCAGAAGCATCATGGACAGATTAGCTAGTTAGTTATTCTCCCAAGCAGCACGATTTTGGCTATATCCGGGAGATGAACATGAAAGTGGTGACATAATGATCATGAAATGATGACGAAGTGGAGGAAATGGGGACACAAGGCAAATCGGGTAGGGGAGCTTTGACGAGGTGATGGGTAGGGACAGGAAATTTTGCCTCCTGCATGGGAATCCTACGGGTCCTACTCTAACCGAGACCTGCAGCAGGATTCTTTAACGTGCGAGGAACGTGACATTTTTCCTAACACGGTGCACCACTATGGTTTGCGGTCAGATTTTCCGCATTATCGCCTGACGACCCCGCATCTCTCGATCTCAGGGCTGCCCCATTCAACCACCTGGGGCACACATCCCAGTCGCTTTGTGAGCAAAGCGGCCTGACCCGATGTTAGGTTTCTGAGCGCTCCTGACGACAAGCTTAGCGCTGCTGTGGGCCTCTTCGCCACCCGGAACCCGCACGGGTTGATGTCAGCTTTGAAGAATGGAGAAGAGTACCCATAGAAGAAAATAACTTTTGTTTTGGTTGACCAAATGCTATGAAACTTTACAGTTATGTTACTTACGATCAAAGGAAGGATTTGGGTGTCCCCATCCTCAGAATCCCAGGGGTTCTTCTCTCGCCTACTCGTTGATGAATGAGTAAGCGAGAGAAGAAACCCTGGGTTTCCGAGGATGGGGTGTCCCTTCTTTTTTGGTTTAGGAATGAGGGCCAAAAAGTGGCAAAAATGTGATTTTTTTTTATTTACGATGTAATTTATATATATTTTTTAACAAGGTAAGGGATAAAATAAAAACTTTATTTTTTTATATATTATTTGAATATTGGGTTGCATGTGACAAATATGCTTCGTAAGTCCCCCAAAGGATGCAAGTGTAAAAAATAATTGACTGTCCATATTGGGTCTAGAACGTACATGATTGGTCTTGTTTCTTCAGGTACATGTTCAATCTCTGTGATGTTTGATGTATCAGGTGTTGATTTTTTCTTGAAAAGCCGTCTGGATTTTCGTGGCGGCCCAGACATCCTTTAAATAAAATATACATATTTAACTACTGTATGTATTTTACATGTGTAGTGTACATGTATGTTAATTTTTCAATTTTATTTAAAATGCTTGTGTTGACAATCACAATGTACATGTGTAGATACCAGTGTATAAATAAACTATACATATTTAACTACTGTATGTATTTTACATGTGTAGTGTACATGCATGTTAATTTTTAAATTTTCTTTTAAATGCTTGTGTTGACAATCACAATGTACATGTGTAGATACCAGTCTTTGCTTTAAAATGATCAACACCAGTGTGTTGACAAACGCAATGAAGATACCAGTGTATCTTAACTGTTCAATAAATGTTGCAATGTTCACCACCAGTGTGCTTACAAATAGATACCAGTGTATCTTACATTTAAAATTGTTGTTAGTATGCAACACCAGTGTGCTGACAATAAAAATATCAGTGTATGTCATAATAATTGTAAATTCTTCAAATTTGTAATGAACTTGTGTGTTATATTTATTTGTTGTGTTTTCATATATCAAAATAGTAGCTAACACACATGTGTTAACATTGTATGAGCTTTGTCAGTATGCATGTTTGAAATTAACTTAAAGGCTTACTTGGACTTAGTCTTCTTCAAGAGGTCTCAGGAATATGTATCTCAAGCTTGCCACATCCCTGCCATGTTCCCCACAACACCATGTTCTTTCGGGAAAATCGCTCCTTAGGTGAAAGTTCGTTCACCAGGAGATAAACTGGCCACAGTGAAACTTTGGAACTCTGGAAAAGTGGAATGCCATCTCTAATAAAGGAGAGTATGGTGTTGTTCTTGCCTGCTGAAAATTCACCAGTCTTCTTAAGTTTTCTATATTCTGTACCATCGAGAAGATCAGAGATGGCACTATTTGTTGTGGACTGTTGGTGTAGTCTTGAAGCAGGTCCCACATACCATCTCTGTAAAATTTCTTTCAGTTGGGTTCTCATAGATCCTGTGACAAAATAGTTCGCTTTCTTTTTTCTTTCAACCCGGAGTCAGTTTTCTACATGACCAGTAAAAAGCTTCTTACAGGTGCCACAGTAGAGATGATGGGAAAGAAAGTCAGCGTTGAGGCCACATATCTTCTTTAGAAGATCTGGGTTGGTTTCATGCAGATTGTCGGCTGGGATGTGCAAACCAATCAATTATCAATTCAAGATGATGTCGAAACCCTCTCTCTGACAAATTGTGATAGGATGAAAAGGCACAAATTATCATGTGGTGATGATATTGTTGAATTAGAGATTTATACACCTGAGTAGTTGGAGGAATAGCATACAGTGGTGGTCCATAGTTCTCTACAAAGTTTTCGATGATGTCTTCTTCAATATCTATATCTTCTTGCTAGGAGTCAAGTGGCAAAAGAAATAAAAATTCTGGTAACTCTGGTTCTCTAGAAAAGTCTGGCATCATATCATCAAAAGGGTCCATGCATGGAGAATTTAACGCAAGCAACTGAAGAATTGGATAAGTACAACTGAAGTCAGGTGGCTGAAAACTAGTATAAGCTGGCGGAAGATGAAGACTGTTGTCAGGATGCCGAAAAAATGTCACCAACCTTTGTTTTATCAATTTTTAAACAATTGAACATAAAAAAGAGTTTTAGATCTAACTGGACCGATTCATTATTCTCATGTAAATCGTCCAATGAGGTACTTGGTGAGGAGGTCAGCTTAACTGGTGGAGGATGTGGTGGCGTATGTCTTTGATGCTTTGGTGCTGTTTTCTCATACTGCACACTTAGCGACCTATATACTGAAGCTTTCTAAGTCCATTTAGATCTGCAAGTTTCCTGATAAAAAAATGGTATGTGGTTTAAAAAAGTTTGTTTTTTATTTAATATCTTATTAGTGTAGAATTCAATGACTACCGGGGGTATTTGCTTATTAAATACCATAATTTATTAAGAATGGGACACATTTTTGTGCTTTTATCTTTTGAGTCAACTATATAACTATTGTCGTAGTTTTGCCATTAGCTATATATATATGGATGAATGATCCCTAGGGTGTTGCACCAAAACTGTTTTCCAATTTCCAATTTGTCCAAAACATAGCCGCCGTTTCTAAAAAAAGACCAGGGGGTCAGACTACTGTTTTTGCATGTAAATCAAAAAGAATTAGAGATAGACGAAAGCTAATGCCACCATACCGCTTCAACATCAAAAGTTCTACATAAGTCTTCATTTGGTTGAAGAAGTTGTCAGATGAACCCTAATAGGGGTTACAGCCCCTTAAAGGTGAAAAATATAAAATAATGGACTCAATAGATGAAGAGACGGAAGAAGAAAAGTATGGCACCCCACCTAGAATAGTAATTGTACAGGATGTTGTGGACGATCGGACAGAAAGCGAGAGCCGAGAGTAAACTAGGACCCACTTAAAACCCGCCTTTGGTACCAGATGGTTTGTCTTATCATGAGGAGCAATAATATATATGGTTATAGGGTGGGGATCTCAATAGTTTTCAGAATATTTAGTATTTTATCATTTGAGGGGGTGGGGCATGACCCCCTCAGACCCCCCTACGATACCATATGGTTGGTCTTATCATAAGGAGTAATAATATATATATTTATAGGGTGGGGATCTCAATGGTTTTCAGAATATTTAGTGTTTTATCATTTGAGGGGGTGGGGCATGACCCCCCTCAGACCCCCCCCCCCCCCCTTTGTGAACCCAAATGGTTTGTTTTATCATAAGGAGTAACAATATATATATGGTTTTAGGGTTTTCAAAATATTTAGTGTTTTGTTATTTGAAGGGGTGGGGCATTACCCCCCCCACTTAAGACAATGAAATGGAGGGTTTACCATAATACCTTGCCACTACGTTTACTTAGATATCCAAGTTAAGAGAGTATTTCAAAGTTAAGATCACATATTATAAAGTTATATCACTTTTCCCATAGACTTCTAAAGTAAAATATTGCAAAACCCCACCCGCTTTTGAGACCCCCCAAATCCATGTTCCCTCCAACATATTGAATTTTTCTTTTCGGGAGGCACATTTAGGAATATTGGCCTTTCAAGTCATATGATATCAAACAATTCCGTCTAACGGTTTTTGAGAAACGGTGCACACAAGTGTTCGAAAAATCGCACACGGAAAGAAGAAAAATTATAATACATGTAATTAAAAAGTCATTTGTTCAGAGAACAAATATGAGGTATTTCCCTGTCTCTAGTTAGCAATATGGTGTCCTACACAAGTACTTAAGACAATTAAGTCATTTTGTTTTCAATAAGATGTTGCTAATAGTTATCATATAGGTTCCAGAATAAAGATCAAGGAGCCTAGTGTCAGAAAAAGTATGGTTGCCAAGGACTTTTTGTCGGTTGATATGGACAGAAGGTCACTTCCGGTTATAAAAACTTGCTTTCTAAACTCAGAATGTAGTGTTGGTTAAGAATACATATGGTTGCTATGGACTTTTCATTAACGTTACCTTGTTGCTAGGGAATGACCTTGACCTATGACCTTTGTCACATTTATTTGTGCCTGTCCTAAGCCAGGACCCTTCTGACAAAGATTTTGTTTGTAGTTGTTTTTTTATGTTTTTTTGTTCTTTGTTAAACAAGACCAATCGATGTCTGGCCCTGCGTCGCACGGCAAAACGTTGAACCCTGTACGTTCTAGGCCCAATATGGACAGTCAAAATATTTTGACACTTGCATCCTATGCCACCCAATATTGTAAAAAACAAAAAATAGTTTCTATTTTTTTTCCCTTTTGGTCCCCTTATTGCTAAACAGAAAAGGTGGGTCAAGAAAAAATTGTATCCTTGATTTTGAATCCAATATATGACCAAAATTAAAAAAATTCTAAATCGGACCATAAATAAAAATTGTCACATTTTTGCCCCTTTTGGGCCCCTCGTTGCTTAACAAAAAGAGAGGGGACACCCAAAATCATCCCCACCCTTTTATTTATGGTGAGTAACAATATTGTAAAGTTTCATAGCATTTGGTCAACCAAAACAAGTTATTGTGGAAACAAATAAAAAAGTTGCTTTTTTGGACCCTTAAGGGCCATTAGTTTCTACACGAAAAAAGAGGGGACACCCAAAATCAGCCAAACCCTTCCTTTTATGATAAGTAACATAACTGTAGAGTTTCTTAGCATTTGGTCAACCAGAACAAAAGTTATTGTGGAAACAAATAAAAAAGTCACTTTTTTATCCCTTTAGGGTCCCTAATTTCTAAACCAAAAAAGAGGGGACACCCAAAATCGGCCCAACCCTTCCTTTTATGGTAAGTAACATTACTGTAAAGTTTCATAGCATTTGGTCAACCAGAACAAAAGTTATTGTGGAAAAAAAATTAAAAAGTCGCTTTTTTGGCCCCTTTTGGGCCCCTAATTTCTAAACGAAAAAAGAGGGGACACCCAAAATCAGCCCAACCCTTCCTTTTATGGTAAGTAACATTACTGTAAAGTTTCATAGCATTTGGTCAACCAGAAGAAAAGTTATTGTGGAATAAAATTAATAAGTCGCTTTTTGGGCCCCTTATTTCTAAATAAATTATAACATGACCCCAAAGGGGGAGGTGCACATCTCCAATATATCTGTAATCACTGTGTAAAATTTCAGAAAGATCTAGTATTTGGTTTTTGAGATTCAGATTACACAAGAAAGGTACCCTATAGCGGGACGGACGGACAGACGGACGGACGGAGTGACCCGATTACTAGACCTGCTTTCAACCTCATTAAAGGGAACAGCTAGAAGGAGAAACTGTGTTTTATCTTGTATGAGAAAAATATTTGGACCATGCATGCAACCACACTGTTGTAGACAACAAAAACAAAATATTGAACAACTATATATGGGTGATTTAAGAAATGACCAAAAAAATGATTCAAGTATTCAAAATGATGATGAAGAATTTTTATTTTTTTATTTTTAAGCATATTATTTGAACCGGCTTTTTGGTATTATAAGAAATGAAATGCATCATGTTGTACTTCCGAACATTCAACAACACGATATGCAGAACAGAATCCAACCCCCTCATGTTATAGAGAAAAACCAACTGCAGCAGAATAATCAACATCAACATAATTTGAGGCAACAACCTCAACCAGACCACCCCGAAGAACAAAACAACCAACAGCAGCAACCCCATCGGTTTAATTTAAGACCAAGACGGTATAATTTAAGACCAAGACAACCAAGACAAAATTAAAAAACGTGTTTTAAAACTTTATTCTTATAATATTCTTAATGAATCCACATATACATGTATGTACAGCTTCAATGAAACTGACCCACATGTACAATGTCATATTTAAAGACAATGATAGCTTAAAAAAAATTATAAAGAAGAAACTTTTTTTCTTAACTACCTATCTTATAGTAATTTTATATAGATATTTTTTATTAACTGTTTGGTAATGCTTCTTTTTGTATATTTTTAGGGATTGACACACATTTAAAAAAAAAATTCTCAACTTCCTTTTAACCTTTCTATTATAATGCTCATGATTATTATAGAAAACAATATGTGTGCATGTGTTAATTGCATGAGATTGATTTTTGTTTTGTTATTTTTTTAAATTTTGTCAGAGGAATGGACACAGGATTATTTTCCCTTTTTTTCATTATTTTTACTTTAAACAATTGTCAGAAATAATACTCATTGAAAATGAGTTGTGATTATTTTTGATCAATTCGGTCATTTTGACTGGATTTTGCTATTGTTATTTTTTAAAATTTATAGTAGGTTTTTCATTTAGTCTTTCAATGAGTTATTGTAATCACAGAACAACGTTATTAATACTTGTTGGAAATTCGTAGTTACATGTAATAAAGTTATAGAACTAATAAATTCCAAATGTTTTTTTTTAAATTTGTAATTTTACCATCTAGTCTTTCAATGAAATACATATAATTTGTTAATTCAAAATTTGTAGTATTTTTTTAATATTTCAATGAACTTTTATCATGATTTTTTTTTTTTTTTTTTTTTTTGTTCAAAGTCCCGTGCGGGGCCCGGGTGGCGAATAGGCCCGCAGCAGTGCCTAGCTTGTCGTAAGAGGCGACTAAGGGTCTTGGGATTTTGACATCGGGTCAGTGCTCAGCCCACAGAGCGACCAAGTGTGTACCCTAGGTGGCTGAATAGGGTGGCCCTCGTCCGCGGGGGTTGTCAGGTCTATAATACGGAAACCCTGACCGCCGACCATAGTGGGCCAACGTGTGTGGAGAATGCCACGCTTCATGCACGTAAAAGACCCCTTTGTGGACCGCCAAGTAGTGCACCACATAGGATAAATTTTCTGCCCCTACCCACCTCTCCCCTTTTCCTGTGGTTCTTCAAATTTTATGCCGGTCCTTTGTTTCCCACCCCATCCCCATGTTTCATTTGTCATCATCATTTCATGTTCATTTTATCATCCTTTTCATGTTCATCGCCTGTAAATAACCTATATAGCGTTGCACGGGCGTAAAACACCAACTCACTCACTCACTCACTTTTTTGTTCAAATATTAAATATTTTCACACTGTTTTTTAATGCATGTATTTAATTGTTTTAGGTTCTCAGGGAGAGAGAATATATATATTTTTTGATATTGTTTATATGTGCTTGATTGTGTTATTGAATATCACTATAAGTGTTGTTCTGTTTTGTCAAAAACATTAAATTGTCAAACACTCACATTCATGAACATGTAATCAGACAAAACTCATTTTAATAAAATGATATTCAATGAATTCGATTTACATGATTTTTTTTAGTGATTTTTACATGAATAGTCTTTCAATGAATTATGTTTACATGATTGTTTTAGTGATTTTTTACATTAGTTTTTTAGCTCACCTGACCTGTCATCGCCATCCGTCCGTCCGATACTTTTTCAAAAATCTTCTTCTCTGAAATCACTGAATTGAATTTTTCAAAACTTGGTCCAAGTATTAATTAGGGCATGATGTTTAAAAATTGTGTTCGGCTTTATGATTTGATAACAAACATGGCCGCTGTTACTAAAAATAGAACATAGGGTAAAATCACATTCAAAGATTTATAACTTGAAAACTAGAACAGATAGAAAAAATCTGAAGGATTTTAGGCTCTTCAGAATCAAAAGCTCTACAAAAGTCTCCATTGGGTCGAAGTTGTCAAATGACTCCTAATAGGGGTTATGGCCCTTTTAAGGTAAAAAATAGCGTTTTTTCATGTTTTTGCCCTGTAGAATGAAAACTATTGCAGATAGAGAAAAGCTGTTGCCTGCTAAAATGTTCAGGTCATCAAGCTCTACCAAAAGTCTCCATTGGGTCGAAGTTGTCAGATGACCCCTTATTGGGGTTATGGCCCTTTTAAGGTCAAAAATAGCGTTTTTTCATGTTTTTGCCCTATAGAATGAAAATTATTGTAGATAGAGAAAAGCTGTTGCCTGCTAAAATGTTCAGCTCATCAAGCTCTACAAAAGTCTCCATTTAGTCGAAGTTGTCAGATGACCCCTTATTGGGGTTATGGCCCTTTTAAGGTCAAAAATAGCGTTTTTTCATGTTTTTGCCCTATAGAATGAAAATTATTGCAGATAGAGAAAAGCTGTTGCCTGCTAAAATGTTCAGCTCATCAAGCTCTACAAAAGTCTCCATTGGGTCGAAGTTGTCAAATGACCCCCTATTTGGGGTTATGGCCCTTTTAAGGTAAAAAATAGCGTTTTTTCATGTTTTTGCCCTATAAAATGAAATTTATTGCAGATAGAGAAAAGCTGTTGCCTGCTAAAATGTTCAGCTCATCAAGCTCTACAAAAGTCTCCATTGGGTCGAAGTTGTCAGATGACCCCCTATTTGGGGTTATGGCCCTTTTAAGGTCAAAATTAGCGTTTTTTCATGTTTTTGCCCTATAGAATGAAATTTATTGCAGATAGAGAAAAGCTGTTGCCTGCTAAAATGTTCAGCTCATTCAGCTCTACAAAAGTCTACATTGGGTCGAAGTTGTAAGATGACCCCTAATTGGGGTTATGGCCCTTTTAAGGTCAAAAATAGCGTTTTTTCATGTTTTTGCCCTATAGAATGAAAACTATTGCAGATAGAGAAAAGCTGTTGCCTGCTAAAATGTTCAGCTCATTAAGCTCTACAAAAGTCTCCATTCGGTCCAAGTTGTCTGATGACCCCTAATAGGGGTTATCGCCCTATTGAGGTAAAAAAAAAAGAGAAAAGGTGTTGCTTGCTTAAATGTTTAGCTCATTAAGTTTTACAAAAGTCTCAATAGGGATGAAGTTGTCAGATAAGCTGTTCTAGGAGTAATGGCCCTTTAAAGGTCAAAAATAGAGTTTTTTCATGTTTTTTGCCCTATTGAATAAAAACTATTGCAGATAGAGAATAGGTGGGGTTTGCTTTAATGTTCAGCTCATTAAGCCTCAGGAAAGTCTCCGTTGTGTCTAAGTTGGGACTTGACCCATTAAAGAAGAGACCATTATGCCTTAATGACCAGGTGAGCGATTCAGGCTCCTGGGGGCCTCTAGTCATTGAATTGTTATAGTGATATTTTTTTAGATGATTAGTCTTTCAAGGAATTATTTGGAAATTTGTAGCTTGAAATTAAAACAGTTCTTATTAAGTTACTGTCTTCAATTTATCACACACTGGTCACAATACAGAGAAATTTAAAATTAGTTAGTTAGTTAGTTATTGCTTAACTCCCAATCAGCGCGATTTCGGCTATATCCGGGAGATGAACATGAAAGTGGTGATACAATGAACATGAAATGATGATGAAGTGGAGGAAATGGGACACAGGAGAGTTTTGACTGCCACTGGAAAAAGGAGTGATGGGTAGGGACGGGAAATTTATCCTCCTGCATTGGGATCCCACGGGTCCTACTCTTACCGAGACCTGCAGCAGGGTTCTTTAACGTGCGAGGAACGTGACATTTTCCCCAACACGGTGCACCACTATGGTTTGCGGTCAGGTTTTCCGCATTATCGCCTGACGTCCCCGCATCTCTCGATGTCAGGGCTGCCCCATTCAACCACCTGGGGCACACATCCCAGTCGCTTTGTGGGCAAAGCGGCCTGAACCCGATGTTAGGTTTCTGAGCGCTCTAGAGTGGACTTTTACCGACAAGCTTAGCGCTGCTGCGGGCCTATTAGCCTCACGGGACTGAGAAATTTAAAATACTATAACTATTAATACATGAAATATTATGCAGTCCTTCTTCGGGTATACACAATTTTATGTTTGTAGTAAGATAAGCTGTACTGAGATGATCACCTCAATATCCCTATTGTGTCTCACAACTATGTTGTGTTCTATGGTCATTACCGGATCCTAAGGTCGCAATGGAAGAGGGAGGTTTGGCGCCATAAAACCTGGTTTAACCCACCATTTCGTTTGAAATGCCTGTACCAAGTCAGGACCATTGCGATCCACCAGTTCTCCGGTATGACTGATTCGTTTTTGTCATTTTCTCTGGACTATGAGATTGATCATTCAAGTTCGGTAGTTTTGTTATTACCTTTATTTGGAATCTCAAATGAGGTGGAGGTTGTCTCTCAAATTGTACAAAGGTTTTTTTTAATTCATCTGATGGTTCCTCATCATTTGTATTTGTTGATGAATCTAAAAAAAAAAATATATATAGATGAATCTATAAAAAAGATACAGACACACAAAATATTTGCATATACAAAAAAATAATCAATAGTTTTACACAAAGTAGAACAAACCAAGAGAGGTGGCATTCAACAGTAGATTTCATTATGCTATATGCATATATGCACAATTTGAGGAGTAATTTCTGACAGTGGAATTTGAATTAAAACAATGGAAAGTTTAGCAAATATACATGAAGCTTTTAATGGGTTTCATTTGAAATATGTCAGTGCAAGAGTATGATTGATTGGTTGATTGGTTGATTGATGAATGTTCCTCATTATTCCAAAAAGATTTATAAAAAAAACAACATAAGGCTGGCGCTTGTTGAAATATTAAAACCTGGTTTAACCCACCATTTCTTATGAAATGCCTGTACCAAGTCAGAACCATTGCGATCTCCCAGTTATTCGGTATGATTGGATTTGTGTTACGTCCTTTGTACTTCGAGACTGATCTACGTTCGGTAATTCTGTTGTTACCTTTATATGATTAAGCCTTACAAAAGTCTTCATAGTGTCAAGATTGTGAGACAACCCCTGGATGCGAGGTGGCATTTCTCAGATTTCAAATAGACTGACCACTATAAAGGTTGTGACCCATAAAATAGAGTTTTCATGTTTTTGACCTGCTGTAGAATGAAATCTATTGCTTAAATATAAAATCTTCATAATGTTGTCAGAAGACCCTATAATGAACCACTTATATAGTGTTTTTTGTTAACAGCTATGAGAATAAAAAAATTATTGGAGATAGAAAAAAGCTGTTGTTACATGAATGTAAGTAGTATAGATGTGGTAATCATTTATTATTTCTCAGGACGGTCGACGTTTGCGCAGGCGTATGACGTCACAACCGGTTCCGGTCCGCCATCTTGGATCCCGGCAGCCATATTGGATCACGTGACTTCCGGTTCCGCCGTCTGGGATGACGTATTTCCGGTTTAAGTAGGGGAGATAATTTCCCGCCAAAAAGTTTAAATTCCGCCAATTTTTAAAATTTCATATCTTTCTTATTCCTTGTCCGTTTTCCTTCCGGTTTGTTGCATTGTCTTGGGTAAGACAATGTCTTTCCGATGATGTCCATTGTGTTGGTCAGTGGTCATTAGGGGCTTGACCATCAGGTGACCATTTCTTATTTCTATTCAAAGGTGGGGTTGTTGTATATCATTAGACAGCTTTTAAGGTCTAGAGGTTGATTCTGAGCTTTTTGTGCTGGTAAGGGTCAGGGGTCTCTCAGGATTTGACCCCAAAGTAACCTTTTTTTCTTGTTGCTTACTATACATGTAATATGTCTTTGTTTCACCTGTGGGACTAGTCTAAGGGAAGTAACTCGTGGCTTTTTAAGGGTGTTTTAGTAAATAGGTAATGTTTTGTCTGGATTTGGGTGAATAAGGCTTATGGTAATCGTTTTCTATTGTTTCATTTGGCGTTATGGATAACAAGTCGAATATCAGCTCCGATGCTTTATTATAGTAAAAGGTGTCAATCTTTATCCTCATCACTCTCCTCGTCCAATTTGAACTGTTTTATCTTCGCATCTAACAGGTACTTTCTCTTCTCGGTAGCGTATTTCCAGGACTCTTCATATTCATAATCCTCGTCATCTCTCAGTCGTTTTGCGGTCTCTTTGATCTTCTTGTGAACTGGATCTCGTGCCATTTCCATTTGCCACATAATGTTAGAGACGTAACGATTCTTTAGACCTTCTCTATTAAGCGGTAACATATCCCTTTCTGTTTTCGCTACTGCATCTTTGTCCAAGTAGCCACGGTCCGTGTATTCATTCACTTTCTTTTCGTAGTCGTCCTTGTATTAGACCAGCACGTCTCCTATAAAGTGGTCCCACGGATCCATTTTTTCTCCTGCGTAAGTTTCTTCGTCTTCAGACAAGTCGTCACTCGTTTTGGATTCCGTATCCGTGTCGTCGTCCTCCTCTTCCCTATCCCATTCATCCAATAACGGCCACTGTGACTCTTCCATTTTCGTTGGGTGCTTCAACTCTTGATGTCTCTTTAGGTTGTAATGTTTGTTTGTTCTGAAGCCGCATTCGTCGCAGTGGTACATCCTTCTTCTTTGACGTCTGATCGTCTTTTGACAAAAAGTCTTTCATCTTTTTCATTTTATATACACTTCTTGAAAAGAGTAATATCTTTTTGACGTCCTTATCCTCACTGATGTCTGTTGATTCTCTATGTTCTTTGAAGAAAGCTTTTCTTAATTCCGATAGACTCGGTCTACTATACTTGAGGAACCATGCTTTATACACTCGCCATTGTTGATATATTTTCTGACAATCTTTGCAAGGTACATCAACTTTTGATTTGTAAAACTTGCTGATGGGTTTTGGTTTTTTACATTTACGACATTTTCGTTTGGCGGGGTCTGGTTCTATATCCATCTTACATGTACTACATAACCGTCCTTCCTTGTCATGTACTACATCCATTTTACGTGTGCACAGTTTGATTTTTTTCAAACAACTGACTAAATGGTTTACTTCTTTTTATTTTAAAACATCATTAACCAATGATCGTTCGTGACCAGGTCACGTGATCCCCTCCATTCCACCTTTAATTTGGCTCTTTTGCAGCTCATTTTGCTCTTTCGCTGCTCATCTTGCTCTTTTGCTGCTCATCTTGCTCTTTTGCTCCTCATCTTGCTCTTTTGCAGCTCATCTTGCTCTTTTCCTTGCTCTTTCGCTGCTTTTGCTGCTCATCTTGCTCTTTTGCTGCTCATCTTGCTCTTTTGCAGCTCATCTTGCTCTTTTCTCTGCTCATTTGGCTCTTTACCTTGCTCATTTGGCTCTTTTGCTGCTCATCTTGCTCCTTTGCTGCTTTTCACCCCTTATTTTTACTTAAGCAGCAGCAGCAATTGTCATACCCCCATATACTGGAGCAGCAGCAGCAGCAGCAATTGTCATGCCCTCAGATACTGGAGCAGCAGCAGCAGCAGCCATTTCACCCCTTTATATTTACTTAAGCAGCAGCAGCCATTTCACCCCTATCTTTCCTTAATCAGCATCAGCAGCAGCTTCAATATCCACCCCTTTTCCACACCAAGAACAGACGCTTCCTTGTGTGTATTAAGAGTTACTGTTTAACCCCCTCCTGTAACTTAGGACACAGCACTTTTCTGTGTTACTCTTCCTTTAGCTCGGGACTTCAGGTCAGAATGTACTTTTAATTTCCCATAGACTCCTATGTTTAATTTTCTTGGCGATCTGCGCGACACCTGTCACCGCTAGAACTCTAAAAGTAAAGTCATGTGCAGTCATGCGTAACGGTTCCCGATTCTTCTTAATTTTACTCCCAACCAGTTCATTTTGCACTTGATGACCCCATGTCTTCTAACCGGTTCAAACCGGTTTCTTCGTTTCTATTTTTAGCCCTTACCCCTTTCTAACCCTAACCCTATGTCTCCTTCTTTGTTTTATTTTTAACCCTGACCCCATTCTAACCCTTACTTCTAATTCTTATCTTCACTCTTAGCCCTAATGCTTTGTCTTTCTTCTAACTCTAACTCTAATCTTTAACCCTAACCCTGTAAATTGTTTGTAGTCTCTCTGATTTGGATGCAATGAATTAACTGATAACATAGAGGACCTTGCAAATGAAAAAAAAAACATCTTGGTCACAACCAATCAAAACGTATTATTCCTGAGGGTGTAAACAAAATTAACCAATCTTTATAGGTAAAATAGGAATTTGTCCATCGTTTGTAAAATTGGAAACCGTTTTTTTACGAAAAGTTTCGGGCGTAGCCAATGAAATGAATTGTCAACGCCCTTTATTACCACGCGTATAGAAACTTACCAATGAAAGGTAAAAATCATTGACCAGTAAGAGGAGTGTATGGGCTTGATGCTTTGAAATTTCAACTTTAATCGACAACCGACCAAGATGAACACTCTAAAAAAAATAATGGATGGAGAAGATATTTTAAGAGCGAGTGGGACGTTTGGGCAGAACAAAACGGTGGCCATCAATAATTTTGGGGGCATCACATAATCTACACTTAAAATGTCCCAAATCTAATGGGAACGGTTGGAAAACATTTACACTAACTCTTTCAGAATACAAGGAGCTAGTCCGGATTGCTGGACCTATCCAGTTGACCACGATAGCACAGAACTTCGACGTACAGTTATGTGCTCACTTAGATTTAATCATCATAGGTTAATCCAGTTACGGTATGAGTGAATTTGTCTAACGTTGTTGGACTTTTCGGTTTTTTTAACATGTGTGCACCTTTATATTTTGCTATATTTTAACGTTGTGTGTCCGGTAAAGTCGATTGGAAACAATAATCTGTTTGAAATATTAGATTTGTTTTTGCCTGTTAATTTTATGTATTACTTTTCATTGTCTGAATTTGAATGTACAACCCCTTGAAATGGTCATATAACAACATTTTTTTTTTAAATGACATCTACTTTGCTGCTTTGTATTGTTAACTATTGTGACGTCTTTTATTATCTGTAAAATATTTGTAACTAAGACTGTAAATCTACATCTATGTCATACTGTTCTATGCTCTTTATATTCATACAGTGTTTGGCATTTTCAATATTTTGGTAGAGCGCCTCTGATGAGTCTTGAATAGACGAAACGCGCGTCAGGCGTAACAAAATTTATTGTCTGGAACTTTGTTGTCATTTGTATTTCTTATTGTTTTAGAACAGGAGGAAAGCAAAGAAAGAAAAAGAAGCCCTAAAAGCTGCCATGGAGGGAACGATAGACGACGACGATACGATGGAAGGAAGCAGTGTCATGTTAGAACCCCCAAAGAAAAAACAAAGTCGGTAGTGGTAATAGGCGACGAGGAGGACGAATAGGGGATGACCTCAGAATATTCTGTTTGAAAAAACAATCTTCATCTTATATTAGGGAATTGCTATGCATAGAACCTGTATCGTTACATACTAGGGATGTTCTTGTAAAACTTCCATCATCACTGCTAATGGAAATTTATCAATCTTTGAAAACTGACATTGCGAATAACAGTTCAGCAGTCGGTTACATCGAACTCAACCCCTATTTTTCTAAAATTTGTAAGAACGAGTGACAAACAGTTACCACATAAGAACTGACCTACCAAACCACCGTAAGGCCAAGAGGATCGCATACAAGATGAGAAAGATGGGAAGAGACGGGAAATTTAGCCTCCTGCATGGGGATCCTACGGGTCCTACTCTTACCGAGACCTGCAGCAGGGTTCTTTACCGTGGAACGTGACAATTCTCCCAACACGGAGCACCACTATGGTTTGCGGTCAGGTTTTCCGCATTTCTCGATATCAGGGCTGCCCCATCCAACCACCTAGGGCACACATCCCTGTCGCTATGTGGGCAACGCGGCCTGACTCGATGTCAGGTTTCTGAGCGCTCTTAATTTAAATTAACTTTGTTTTAATCGAAAAAATTCATGTAGTATATTTTGTACTTTTCCCATATAAATTCTTCATTTTAACTATTTTCGCGATTTCAAGTTGATTTTCTACACAGGTCACGATGGAATATTTTTCAAAATTTGGAAGCCCATAGGGGTCACAACTTTTATTTAATACATATTTTCAATCTCGATATAACTGTTATTTGAGCGTATATTTTGTTTAACAAGTGCTTGAATGCGTTTTCCTTTGTATTTTGTAGCTTTTACCTGCATTTCGCACAATAAAGTGACTTTCCAGTTAGTTTTGCTTGTCTGTTGTTGGGCCTTTTTTAGTGACAGAACAATAAAAGCATCGTTACAAGTCACAAAGATCAATTTTGAACTTCCAAACCTTCGAGTACGAACACACCCGGAAGCAACCGCTCAGTATGAAGTGAGTGAGTGAGTTGGTGTTTTACGCCCGTGCAACGCTATATAGGTTATTTACAGGCGATGAACATGAAAAGGGTGATAAAATGAACATGAAATGATGATGATAAATGAAATATGGGGATGGGGTGGGAAACAAAGGACCGGTAAATTTTGAAGAACCACAGGAAAAGGGGAGAGGTGAGTAGGGGCGGAAAATTTAGCCTATGTGGTGCACTACTTGGCGGTCCACAAAGGGGTCTTTTACGTGCATGAAGCGTGGCACTCTCCACACACGTTGGCCCACTATGGTCGGCGGTCAGGGTTTCCGTATTATAGACCTGACAACCCCCGCGGACGAGGGCCACCCTATTCAGCCACCTAGGGTACACACTTGGTCGCTCTGTGGGCAGAGCACTGACCCGACGTCAAAATCCCAAGACCCTTAGTCGCCTCTTACGACAAGCTAGGCTATGCTGCGGGCCTATTCGCCACCCGGGCCCCGCACGGGACGCTCAGTATGAAGAAGCCGAGGAGAAAATTGTGGTTGATCTTCACACTCAATGGGTTATTGTCGCACAACTGATTAAGAGCTCCTTCCATGTCACCAATTGACTACTAACTGGACATTTTAAAGGCGTACAGTGACGTATGTGCTTCATTGTCTTCCTACATGTCATTCCTCTCAACATTATTAGGAGATCACTAAATGTAAAGATATACATTTTGTATTAGACAGTTTCATAGATAAGATTTCCACAGATTGAAAACATGTAAAGACATTCTAAGAGCTCAAGGTCTTTCAAAATAACCAAACAAATTCATTAATAGGCTCACGAATGACTTTAGACTTATGACAGTGTACATCGATAACGGGTCAGAGAAAACCTGCCAGGTGGTAGACAAAATGAAATTTCAAATGACAATTTAAACTAAAAAAATTCAACAATTCATAGGCATAAAAACGAATTTGATCAAATTCAATACGCTACAAATTAGAGATGGAAAGGGTACGAGAGTCCGGTCACAGGGTTGACCCTGCTGGTTGCGCTTTACGATCACTTGAAAGACAAAATGTGCCACACAGAACATACAAGGTAACCAGGCCAAATTCACTACGGCATATTGATGGAAATCATAAACTTGTAAGGTAATTTTAAACACATTCCATTTTTAGCTATTGCCATGACTTGGAATCCGTCGTCTTTAAAATTGAAAACCCGTGCGGGTTCCGGGTGGCGAAAAATCTCTCTGAATGTTCACATGAAATGTGATTGTAATGTAGCAATATCTGAGCTAACAAGCTTTTGATGAAAATATCAATGATTCTGGTTAAGTGCACCTAACCTATACATTAAAATTTTGAGAATTCTACATCTATATAAAAAATGACAATAAATAAGAGCCATAAAGTCAATATTTCAGTAGAAAAGAGCATATACCATTTGATTTAGAGATTAAAAGCTGATAATAATTGTTAAAAATTATCAATATTGATTGAGACAACCTTGATTAACTAGTCTACATTTTTTAATTCCCGTAATTAATATAAACATTTTCTTAAGATTAATAATTCAAAGACTGAGTAAGTGCAATTAAGTATACACAAGGGATTACAAGCTGATAAGATAAATACTCGAAAAAAAACCTCCAAAAAACAATCAATTAGTTCAAGATAAGTCAAACAGGATAACAGTATATTTTTATTACATTTGTACCATGGAAAATGAAGATTTTTTGCAGATATTTGCAATAGTTTAGACACATATGGTATCAAACAAGAAGACCTTCCCTGCTTTAGGTGCTACACATCACCAAGAATTCAACAAGAGATGGTGTTGTGGAAGAGTCGCCAGCCTATACATAGGTTTAATGATGTTACAAGCCTAGCTATGATCATGTATGCAATGCCGCTTGGCTTTTCACAATAGCGCTTATCGTCAAAGCTGCACAAACCCCTTTTTTAACATTGTCTTAATAAAGTTCGTGGTTTTCACTCCTGATACACGTCATAGAATTGATTGTTGTTGTAACATTGTCCAAACATTGTTTTTAACATACTATGGCGTAGAGTTCGTTTTATTTCCTATTATGATATTCCTTTAGTTTCACCCGACGTGAATGTGGAGATTATTTTGTGGACACCTTTGATAATGCGAACGGAAGGTCAATGTCATTAAAATTGGAGGACTTTGACAATGTTTGCAGCGTACAGCAAAGCTTTCACAGTTTAAATGCAAACTTTTTTAGGAATGTCTTTTTTGCATGATTGGAATTATTTTTTTTTCTTCCATTAAATATGTTAAAAACCATAGTCCTTAAAGGTTCATATTTTAAACTTTTTCACTGTTAGCACTAAAAATCAACCACACAAATTCAAATGCCAGCTTCAAAAGGAAACATGAAGAAGAGACCACCAAAAATGCTAAGTATTTTAAATTTGAAGCGAGTAGAATAGCACCTGACGCTACAAGTTCTAACCAACAGTGTGTATCTGAGCCAATTTCTCCAGGACCATCGGATAGTCTTCAACAAGAAGACTTTGACTTTTTGCTAGATAACTTAAGGATAAGTGCAAGAGACTTTTTCTCCAAAAATCTTGATAGTAAATGTTATATAGTTATATTAAGCTTAGTACTTAGTACACAATGTCACACACCTTTGACCCCCCCCCCCAAAAAAAAAAAATTAAAATTCCCGAATTCCAAAATGAAAACATTTTGAAGAGGTCAGATGTTCACCGAAAAAAATCCCCTGGAGTACAGTAAAAAAATATCACGCCTTGGGGCATCCTAAATTGCAAAATGGTTCTTATGAACTAGAAGGTAGTGCGAAGTGCAACGTTATATTATGAATTACTCAGCAATACCAGATCATGGAAGAATTCAAATAAATAGGTAAATCGATCTCTTTAAATGTAAATTGTGATTTTTAATTAATAAATTCTGTCAATATATTCGTGTTAAATTCCCGCATTGATTTTGTAAGTATATTTATTATTTAAAGCTCTTTTTAATGCAACATAACTTTTGAATACACTAAATAGATCATTGGAAAATATTTACATGGTTATCAAGAGTGTGTTTGCATGTCGCTTCGATAACGTTGTCATCGCACGTAGGTAAATTGTCTGTAGGTATTTATTCATTCTAAAATTTGGATTGTGAACGGATATCGTTGTAACATTTTATTTGGATTTCGTGAATTTGATCCAGTCTTATTTTATGCATATGATTAGTTTTTTAAACAATGTTATTGTGGGTGGACCAACAGAAGAAATTCCCTATAAAAAACCAAAGAACGATTTAAAGGGAGTGATCTCGAAAAGAAAAAAAAAAGCAAATGGAACGAAAAAGCGGAGTCCCGAAGAACTTCACGCGTATCTGTTGGAGCACATAGTTGATACAAGGATGTTAGTTAACAGAGACGTGTTCATATTTGACATTAAGAATATCTCAAATGAAGACGAAGCAATTACAAAGAGTAGTGGTGAAACCATGGTATGAGGACAGGGGCACCACATAAAATATGGTACCAAAAACAAAGACCATGCTATGAGGACAAGGGTACGGTGTTTTTTCACATGGGAAGGGTATAATAAGTGGATTTTTTTTTCAAAAAGTGATGACGTTGAAATTAAAGTATGAAGGCATCAGTTTTAAGTCTTCATTATCACGTGTTGTTTGCTTCTAAACCATCCCAGATATATACCCCATTGTTTCTGGGTTATGCTCACATTCAATGTCTTAAAGTTAATTTAATACATTTTGTTTCTGGGTTATGCTGACCTGTACTTTGATTTGTTAGTCACGTGATTTATTGACACTTTCAAACTTTTAATTTCAATTTTATTTTAAAAAATTGTCATTAAAATAAAAATAAAAAGGTTATCAGATAATATAATATTCATTCCTGGTATTAATCAAACTTTTTTGTAAAAATCAGAGATTACGTGCGTTCTATGTTTAGCTATGGTCGGGGTAGTTTTAGTCTCTTGTCGGGTTACTCATGATCAGAAATTCAAGTTAGAATGTTAGCTTCCCAAATGTTGAAATTTTTTTAAGAAACAAAACCACTCTATGTGAAAAAATTATCAACATTCAGGATTTTTGTGAAATATGGAGGGAAAAAATCACTGTATCTAAAGCATTAAGCGTTTTTCCGAACGCACTCAATGATACGTCAGGTCAGTGTTTACCCATAATCCTAGTTTCTGCAAAAGTTAGAGAATGAAGATGGTCAGAATGTTACTACCGATTTTAAGTTTAATTTTCGTGCTGGAGTTAGTTAATTGTAAAGAATTGTCGCCCAGGACGTGTGATGTAGTAGAGAACCGCGTCACATTTGAGTTGGAGGAGTTACATTGTCAATTCAAAGGGAAGGCAGTGTACATTTACGATGGAGCAATTGCAATCAAACGGATAGAAATGGACCGACTTACCCTGTCCTCAAGGGTTTTAATTACAACCGAAATTGGCGAATTTCACGTACAAAGTGGGACTTTAGACCTGTGTTCAATCATCGATGTGCCGGAAAGAACTGTTGTGAAAATTGGAAGTGAATTCTGCGTAAGTACATGCATGTGTGAACCGTGTAGATGGTATGACCAAAACATATTACATAATGTTATAAGCACTGACAATGAAAAAAAATAATATAACAAGGGCATTCACTATTAACTGTTCTAGATTCACTATTAACTGTTCTAGACCCAGATTATATCATGTAAAATCAAAACAAAGCTTCACCTTTTAAGTGAATACTGCATGTGTGAACCACGTAGATGGTATGATCAAAACATATTACATAAGCACTGACATTGAACAAATTCAATATACAGGCCTGTAACAAGGACAACCACTATTAACTGTTCTAGACCCAGATTATACCATGTAAAATCAAAACAAAGCTTCACCTTTTAAGTGAATACACTTACCCCCCCCTTTTTTTTCAAGTGATCAATAACTTTGACATATAAAATGAGCTGCACATTTAAATGGCTGGTCAATAATATACCATAAAAAACGATAACGGTTTAATGTTATGTACACTTATTTCTCATCTCAAGAGTGATACAAATTGAAATCACCTTTTTTTCATATTAAAAGATTTCACTTTCAATAAAATATTAATATCGCATGAAATTATTTATTTAAATAGAGTAGACCTTGCATTATACAATAAAATATAAAATGCTACATTCACACTGTGTGAAGTATATAAAATACATGAATTTTGTGAAAGTAAATATTAATTAATTTGTGACACAGTGACAGCAGGTGTATCTTTTAACAGGGTTTATAATTTTCACGTTTTAGTATCCCCCCTCAAGTTCATCAAGTCCATCAAGTTTGACAGCTTCAGCATCGTCTTCTTTCAACCCAACTCAGACCTCTCCACCCAGCATCCAGCCTACTGATGATGGGCACCAGACCTCAGAGAGAGTGACATCACGGTCATCTCCTCCGAACCACCAGACCTCTGAGATGTCATCTTCTCCTGACCACCAGACCTCTGAGATGTCATCTCCTCCGAACCACCAGACCTCTGAGATGTCATCTTCTCCTGACCACCAGACCTCTGAGATGTCATCTCCTCCGAACCACCAGACCTCTGAGATGTCATCTTCTCCTGACCACCAGACCTCTGAGATGTCATCTTCTCCTGACCACCAGACCTCTGAGATGTCATCTCCTCCTAACCACCAGACCTCTGAGATGTCATCTCCTCCTCCTCATCCTCCTCAAACAGCCTCGGTAGTAGAAAATTTTCACTCATTTTACTAATCTTTGTATTAGTATTCAGCCTGAAAAATATAATATCAATGATTTTAATGAATAATATAATAGAAACAGTTTTGTTTAGAATATACATTTATTCATTATACATTTACATGTACATGTATGATTATTTTGCAGAGTCTTGATTTGCAAGGAGTGAGCAGTAGTCTACTTTCAATATAGAAATATTTTTTCAAAACTTTCTTCTTTTAAGTTGATATTTTTAAAGAATTTAAAATCTTTTTTTTTCCAGACCACCCTAAGCAATACAACAACACCCTGGATTGTATCGACCGCTGTCACGATAGCAGGTATGAACTCTCACTCCATAATGATACCAACTTTAGCTTATATATTTTTTTTTATTGTGATAATTAGTGTATTAACATTAATAATTTTATTCAGATATTTATTTTTGCATAAAAATAATAATCGGGAAAACATTTTATATTTAAATCTAAAATCAGTAATAATATGATATAAATTAAAATACAAGTTGTTCTTTAATATTGTTTACAGATGTATTAAAGATAATACGATAGCAATAATTGTTTAATCATTCTAATTTCAGTAATTATTTTTTGCATAGCATTTTTATGTTTGCAAAAATGTAGAAAACGTTCTCATGGGCGCCGTGACGAAATTAAGCTGTGGAATTTAAAACCTTGAAATCATTTTTAGGGGGTGTTGAAAGTGTAACCGTTTATTAAATATAAATTTAAATTATTTTCCAGTTCTTTCGATTATAACAATGAAATGTATCTCTGTATGGAAAAGGAAACGACAGCAACAACAACAGTCACAACAACAACATTCTTCCTCTAATTCGGACTCATCTGATAATGTTATCTTTGAACAAATTTCAAAAAATCAGTTCGCCAATAGAATGCAAGAAGAGAATCAGGAAGAAGAAGACGAATTTTAAAGCTTTTCTTTTCCTTCATTATTTCAGAATATTTACGTCAGATATCTGTGGCAATAACAGTTTTTATTTTAACATACCGAGAAATAAGAAGAAGATATAATGAAATTTTTGACCATCAACACCCCCTAAATCACCAACTCCAAATACCTCAACCAGATCCTCAACCACTTCAACATCTAGTTCAACATGCACCAAATCCTCCGTTACCTCAACCTGAAATTCAACAGCCAGAACAGCAGCCAGATCCTCAACCTCACCTTAGAAGAAGTACCAGAAAAATTAAAGCCCCACAGAGACTTGCTTATTAAAAATTATAAATATATATTACCTGTTAAGTAAGACATGATGTATTGTCCATTGCAGCTCTCTAATTTTCTCGTCTTCCATCCCATGTACTGCTGTATACACATTTCTGAGTATTTTTACACTATCAGTGAATAAATTCTGTTTTATAATGTCTATATGCTGGTGTAGTAAAAAATGCACTTTGGAGAAAATGTCAATCTTCTCCTGAGAAGTATTTTCGTCTATGGAATGTTTCTTTTTATAGTTTATAACAGTTTGAGATATTTCACTGTCTTTTTCACAAAAAAATACAAGGTAACATTCAATGTTTTACATCTTGACAAGCATGAAATAAAAGATGAGTTACCATGATGAATTCTGAGCAGTGTAAGATAAAGTAACTTCCATTATTTCAAATCTAAATCAGTTTTAGCCGATACAGAAATTACTTTTGATTTTATTAAGATATGGGAGGCGGCTTCCAAGAGTAATAGTAATTTTGTTAAACTTAATATTATTAGACTGGTATGAGATGAGAGTTCTTGCATTAATTCAAGTGTTTAATATTCTGATTCATTTAATTCTAACCATAAACTTCTCAAAGTCCATCTATTTATTTTTAACTGAACAGAAGAATACAATGATTTTAATATTTCCTGTTTTAAAATGTTTGCTATGAACTTGTCTTTCACATGGGATTAGAGATTTCCGGACCTCAAAGTCCATCTATTTACTTTTAACTGGACAGAAGAATAAGATGATTTTAATATTTCCTGTTTTAAAATGTTTGCTATGAACTTGTCTTTCACATGGGATTAAAGATTACTAATTTGAGAGCAACATGTATTTAAAGTGTTTATCATTCAGCTTCTTTAAATTCTAAAGATAAACTTCTCAAAGTTAGTCTATTTATTTTCAGCTTGAAAGAGGAATCCAATGATTTTAATATTTACTAAATATAATGTTAGCTATTATTCATGTCTTTTACATGAGATTAGAGATTTCGGACCTTAACGTTTTGTTTGTTTTTTTTTTTACTAATTTGAGAGCAGCATTTATTTAAGTGTTTATCATTTAGCTACATTTAATTATAAAGAAAAACTTAAAAGTAAAGTTTATTAAATTGGTTTACATATCAGCTTCAGTTTTGACAATTAGTTTATGTATTATGATATATGATTTTGTACGACACATATTCTTATTATAAAAACTTCAATTTTTTTTAATTCATCATTGACAGATTTCTAATCTAAGACTTATATTTCTTAAAAATATTATTAATAATCACACATCTTAAGTGTCAACAAATACGGTTTCTCATTTACCCACTGAGCACTATTGACTCATTAAAACACTCTTTTATCAATTGCAATAATATATATTAAGCTGAACTTCTACTTCTTCAAAACTTTTTTCAAGGCTGTATATATTTTGTCAGTGTAATAAAATGCAGGATGCATGTATAGGTTTATATGTAAATATTTTTTTTATAATCAGTTTTTTTATTCTTTTCATCATCATTCCTTTTTTAAGATTTTATAGTCATGATGTGATAAACTTTTTATATGTCAGTACATGTGTTGTTTTTGTTTTTTTAGAATACATATATCCATTTAAAAAAAAAAACGATGTGAAAATTTTACTGGTATAAGACTTAGTCCCATATTATTATAATCTCAGCCTTTTGTGATAAACTTTTTTAAATATTTATAAGAATGAAAATTGTTTCTAAGTTTTAGTATTGACAACATCAATCAAATATTGACAAAATCTCAGGTATTTGAAAAACCTCAGGTATTTTGATAATTGTTTATGTGTTTTTGTTTTGTTTTTGTTTTTAATATAATGATATTTATATTCCTATTAAGATTTTGATAAAGTTAATGGTTTTAAAAGTTTTTATATCTATTATAAAACTTAGATTTATTATACATTCCATGACAATCCATGAATGATGTGATAGTGTAGTGTTTTGATATAGTCATATTCTTGACAGTGATGATCTCAGTCATAAGGTTGTATATAGAAAACTATTAAGCTTTTGCTTAATATAACTATTCAATTCTAGGTATTTCAATATTGAAGTGAAATCAAATTTGAGTAAAATTAGAAGGAAAAAAACGTGTTGAAAAACTTGAATACTTACTTGAAATTGTATTTATATCTATAGTTTTTGAAATTGATGCTGATAATTTTATTACTCAAATTCTTTTTAAGTTGTATAAGATTGGTGTTGATAATTAAAATACTCAAACTGTTTAAGTTAATATAAGATTGGTGGTGATAATTTTAGTTATCAAACTGTATAAGTTGGTGCTGATAATTTAAACTGTATAAGTTGGTGCTGATAATTTTAATACTCCAATTGTTTACATTGTCTTTTAGTTGCGTTGATAGTTTCTTTGATTCAAAAAAATAAATTTGTAGACTTTATTTGTTTTATTTTATTCAGTATTTGTGATAAAACACATCAACACTAAGTGTTAAAAAAATCAGTTTAATTATACCCCACTCGTAAGAGAGAGGGCAATCACCTTATCTGTCTGTCTGTCTGTATATCACAATGTCTCAGCTTCTACAGAAGGGATTGATCTCAAATTTGGTATACAGCTTTAGCATAATGAGTTGTACTGTATCACACCTTCCCAGGTCATTATGTAATCTATTGTTTTCAGAAAGGTTGAGTGGAGCTAAGCTTAGCTGTTAGTGCTACCCCTTGTTAGCTTATGCTTCATATGCTTATGTCTAGGACTAACATTCCATCAAAGCATTTGAAGCAAAATAGCAGAGGTATCAATGAGGTATTCGAATGTCGAAATTCTGAAAGGGTTGAGACAAAACCAGTAAAAAACCAAAGAGAACAGGACGGAAAAACAGATATCATAAAACACAAAAATACATCCACTGGGATATTCCCTTTTATCACTTTCGTCTGTCTTCATTTTTATATGAGATAGAACATTAGAAAACAAATGAGCATGAAAACAATTTCAAAATGACACACTTTTCTATCCATAACAAAATAAATATTTATTGTTTTAGTGTCTTTTGGAGAGCATTCAAAGGTTTGTGGAAAGTATTTTATAATTAATACCAAAACGCTTTCAATTAGATTAGTTGTTCTTTGCCCATTGCATTGCTATGAAATAAAGATTAAAGGTTGAACATACTGGAGGTATTGACTTGACATATACAATTTAAAAGAAAAGAAGTTTAATCGGGGTTTAATGGTAGTAAACCTACTCCTCAGATTGTTACCAAAATGTGTATTTAAAGGAGTTTTAACAAATATACAGAACAATAAAAATGTTATCATAAAAATAAATTCACCATATCGGAGGTTAAAAGTATCAATCACAGGTCACCTTCAGGATGAAAAAGGTGGTATAAAATAATCAACACGTGCATATATGTATAGATTAAAAACAAATACGAGAAGACATCAGAAAGAAAAGTAGGTCTCCTACATATAGTCTAAGATAGCAAACAACCCCCTTAACACAGCTGTCAATATTGATTGTGGAGGACTTGACATTTTTATTGACCCTTTAAACGATTACCGGTTGAAGTTCTACAAAGTGTCTAAGATAGCAACAAACCCCTTTAAAACAGCCGTCCTCATGATTATTATTTATGAGAAATGGAGATGGATGCACTTGACGTCTTTGTTAATAGAACAGATCCTTTAGTTAATGACATCGCGACAATTTTCTTGAGATTAGATAGTCGTGATCTAAAATTGATCAATGATATAGAATTCAATGAGACGTCTTTTAATGAATTATTTAAAAAATGTAGATGTTCGATGGATCGAATGCATGTAGGATTATTATCAGTGTATGATAGTTTATTCAGCAAAACATATGTTACACGTTTTTTTGAAGTCTTGCATGATTTTTTTAGAGGAAGCGTGATACCTTGTCTTAACAAGATAAAAGAAATCAAAATTGAGATTGAGAGTGCTAGAGAATTTGGACAAGACAAACATGATAAAATATTCCTAAATGATTTATTTAAGTCCACAAAAGAAATTTATTATCTATTATTAGAATTTGAAAGTGTTATGAAGCTTTCGTCTTTATTCTTGTTTTTATCAGATGGGTTAACGTCTTATATAAATGAAGGGGACGTATGCAGAATTGAGGAGTGACATTTTGATAGGATTTCTTTATAATTTTTAGAGGGAGGATGTTATTGATGTGAAACTTTAGATTTTTTGACCAAATGAACGTACCAATCACTGGAGAGCTTGAACGGTAAATTTGTAGAACCAATCAAAATTCTGCGAAATTAGTCAAAACAGGTATTTTTTTCACATATAAAGAGAAGTTCATTAAAAAACCTTTATCTTCGCTCCAAAATGGCTAGCAATATTGTATTCCAACAAGTTTCCAATAATGACGGATCTACTGAATTTCGGCTCAACTTCGGACGAAAGAAAGCGTTAGTGTACAGGAGACATGACGGATTCTATTACTTGGATATTTACAACAATAAAGAGGGGAGGAAGAGATTTAATGGAATCTGCTTCGGGCTAGACGAGTTGGATTTCCTGATTTCTATCAGGAGTAACTTGGATTCATTACAAGCCTGCTTCCCTTCGATGGTAAGTGATTTACACATACTAGTACTAGTTTGAATGTAAACTCAAGTTAAAATGATAGGTTACATATGATAAATATCAACTTGATCATTGAAGAATTTGTGTTTATGTGAATGAATTATACTTTGAGAGAATGAAATTGTTCTATTTTAGTGTTTAACATTTTCATCCCTTTGGGTAGAGCGTCTCTGTTAAGTCTTGACGAAAAGCGCGTGTAGTGTAACAAATTTGATTGCTCAGAACTAATATAAGTCAGGACCACAATCAAATACAAATATTGTAGCGCTTTATAATCATTTGTTTTTTGTGTGTTTTTTTTTTTTTTTTTTATGGGTGTTTTTATTTGTTTTATAGTAGTAAGGTCGTAGTCTAATTTTTTTTTTTGTACTTCACAGGAGTCTGCTACAGAAAACCAGGCAAAATGGGAGCCTGCGAGGGCTTCATCTTCACATCAGAAGCCACAACAAGAAGCGACGAATGTAGTGTCATCATACCAAGCAGTGCCCTACCAATCATCATCAAATCATCAAGACCACCGAATCCAATTCAAACGACCAACACCAGTCGGGGAAAACAATGTCAGGCCAGTAAAATTTCAAAGAATAGAAAACATTTCACCTGAACCGAAGCCCATAGACGACAATTACAACCATCAGGAACTGTTCAATGACTTTTTTGAATGAATTCATTAAACACATTTTGATAAGAATAAGATTTAATGTTGACAAACCTTTGTTAATATTATACATAAAATAGCTAAAACATATTATTTTACTTTTATTTTAAAATGTCCATAAGCATAACTTTCAATCGCATTAAGCCAGTATCTCTTATCATCAAAACTGCAAAGAGACTTTTTCTGTGTCTCGTCAATAAAAAGTTGATGTTTATGTGAACGAATAGACCTCATCGAACTTAAGGTAACAGTTTCATCGAACAGACAGTCTCTGTACATGTTATGACGTAATGTCTTTTTGATCTCACACCTTGATACACCTTTAGCTACTTTCTTTTCATGTTGAATTGTCTCTGAAGTATTTTCATCATTAACCTCGTCGTAGATAAGACTATACATTTTTGGACGGAGACCTACAAATTCCTTAATTGGAATACCTGCAAAGCCAAAAAAAGCATGCTAAGAATAAAGTTCACCGAAAGCTTATTTTTAGAAAGAAAGAAACGGACTGACATATAAAACTGATCTCAATCATTTTTTCCAAACTATATCTTCAAAACCATTTGTAATTATTTTTAAGTAATTTTTTCCAATATAAATATATATAGTTTTAAAATTTCTTTACCAACGTTTCTTTAAGTATGCGCGAGAGAAATGAGAAAATTGAACCGAAAAATATATTTACCAAAACACTCATCCTTGAATTTACCAACTGTTTTTTTTTGTTCAAAGCACTATAAAGATACTGTGTAGCTTTATTTGGTCCGTAGTTTGAAGTGTCAAAAAGATGCTGCATTTCGTGTATATCTTTGTATACATCTTCTGTTTTAATCTCATAGCATAATGAATCTGAAATTACATCAAATATGGAATCAAATTACTTTTTTATTTCTCTTTATTAAGTGAAACTCGTTCTTTAGAACAATGAAAAAGTTTCGTTAGAACTTTGAAAAAGACTTAATTTAATTCAATATATTAAATTTAATAAATTTTAATTTAATTAAAACTATAATATTTATATACATTATTTTTATATGTCAAATTGATTATTAAATTGTATCCATCCTTAACGTTTAAGACCAACATTAAAACTTTCCGCAAAAATAAGGAACTTTACCCGTATCGGTGAATAATAGGTTGATTTGGTCACCATATCTTGGTTTCATCACTCTGTAATGGAAGTCATACATCAACCATTTTGACGGATCTAAAATGGTTTGACCAACATAAATTGGCTTATTGAGCAGCAAGTTCACTTGTTTGTTTTGCACACCAACCAAATCATCATTGAAGATTTCGGCTCTGGTGAAAGATGGTTTTGAAACCTTCTTTTTCAATGTTGTCTCATCATTCACTAAACTTATATTGCACCGGGAGCGAACATCTTCAAGGCACTTACCAAATACACTGTAAAACAAAAAATAGAACTGAGAAATGATACTTGGAAAATAAAGAAATGTGAAAAAAGTGTACGCGAGACTGCTCACAAAACAAATAGTAATTAAGAAAAAAAAAACTGCAATTTTCGTAAAATGAAACAAAAAATTACCACTTTTTACACATTAGTTAAAAAGATCCTCTCAATAATTTGTAACTGCTTCCGACTATTGACGTGTCGAATAGTGAAGACTCTTCAGGGAACTCTAGTCAGTCAGAGAAAAAAATGGAAGAACTTTAGTCAGTCAGAGTAAAAATGGAAGAACTTATTAAAACACTCACTTAGATTATTATTTAGGCTTTAACCATTAATAAAACACATACCTGTTACACATAAGTTTGAAGAAATCTTTTTCGAAATCGTTGTTCGCATTCTTTCTCATGTTGGAATTAAAATCTATATATGTTTTTAGCCATGGTATTTGTTGAAATCCAATAACCCGGTGAATTTTGAAGGCTGACATAAAGTTGTAGATTTCGATAATGAAGAACATATTTCTTCTTTTCGTTAAGAGTTGGTATCAGTTTTTTTGTCTTAATTCTAGGGTTTATAGATTTGTCTGCGTTTTTCTTATCTACATGAGATTGATTTCCATTCAGTTTTTCCCACAATCGAGCACTATAACTAGAGAGATCTTCATCTTTAACAAGTAAATGTTCTGGAGCTAGCGGATAACAGTTATGCTCATCATGAAGATAGTTTGGGTACTCTAAATCAACCTCTAAGATATACCCTTCTTTAGAATCCGGAGCTATTTTCTCTAAATTTAATTTTCTTATTTCTTCCTTCGATAAAAAAATACATATAACCAAAAGGTAGGGGTTGAGACATCGCCCATCCATACAAATTGTTAGCATCCAAATAAATGATGTGATTTTTCTCTTTTGTTTCGTCAAAAGAATTTAATTTATCGTGATTTGCTTTACTATACTTTTTTGTTATCATGCTAACCCCACCTCTAGTTCCCAGTTCAATAATGTTGTACATGAGAGGGTCTGTTATTAAGGATAAACAAACTTTACTCATTTTTAGAGCAGCTTGCCATGCAAGTCCAGGACTAGTATAAAAATGACTCGCATCTAATTTGTAGTACTTCATACTCATATCTTTAAATTTTTCAAAAACATCTGCTAAGAGTAGAGTTTCAGTTAAAACATATAAATCATGAAACTCTCCTAAAGTTTTCATGTCAAAAGTTTTCCAAATTGTTTTCGCATGTTCATATTTTTCATCAGTTATTGCTTCTTTAGATAAAGAATTATAAAAAGCATCTTTTGGTGGTAATTGTTTTTCCTCAAATTTTTCAGCACTATCCACATAATCATAACAATATTCGTTTTTTTGTAATAACAATTTCGCTGTTTCCTCATCTGGAAAAGCCTTTCTAAAGTGTTTGAAATGTTTTAAGCCATCAACTGCCAAAGTTTTAACTAATAATTCGAGGGAGCTGCTCATGCATTGATAAGAATCTACAAATCTCAATTTTCCTGAAGAAAATGAGATATACTTTTCCATGCTGTTTGGAATACATGTCAATTTTCGATCCTTAAACTTTCCTGCTTCACTCAGAAGAAGATGAGAATCAAAGTTACGTAAATTATGAAAATAAACAGGAATAAAAGGTGGATTCCGTAAGGTTAAATTACATTTCTGACAAGATGCCCCTCTATAATTACTATAACTGGACAAATTTGGATCTCCGTTTATTCCTAAATGATCGTGATCCTTCACTTTAATAAGTTTGTTGGTAAATAATTGTTGACATAGGTAGCAATTCGTAGCCTTCTGAAAAAGTTTTTCTGCTTCTTTATTCATTAACAGAGGTTCGGGATCGTTTAAAATGTCTTCAATGTATGTTTCTTCTTTCAAAATATTTTCGAAGAAATTATAAACAGCATCATCTCCCCGGTATACAACTGGTGGATTAGAATATTTGTCGTTAGAACTTACAACTACATATGAATATCCACAAGCCTCAAATTTAGTCGTGGGGGTGGTGGATGCATGAACTGGGTTTGGATGGCAAGTGTTCATTGGTTTGGCATAACATTCGAAATCCGCATACACTACAAAAGGAACACGCATCATCTTTTGGTAGTCAGTAAATTCTAAAATGTCATTTTTGCCTTCTTCGGGATATGTAACTCTTTGGAAATCAAATTTGTTACAATAAGCTCTGTGGTCATGTAATAAATCTTCTCGTATAAATCCATGTAGACATCTTCGACAATAATATCGTTTATTGCAAAATTTTGTTAAAGATCCAAAAAAATGATCTAGATTTTTTATCCAACAGTAATGTGTTTTATTTTTATCTTTTAGATACAATAAATCGATTTCCCTTTGCTTATTATCTAGCTTGCTCAAGTATAGCGGAAACACCTCATCGTCTTCAAAGCCAAAGACGTTGATAGAAATATTATTTTGCGTTTCAAACTTTCCAATTTTCGAAATAGGAACTGGAAATTCAATGCCCTGCATATTTAAGTCGTTTTCATACTGACTATTATATGTTTGCCTCTCTGAATGACGTGGAACTGGGTGCAAAGCAGCTAATACACTCCACAGAAAACACTTGTCATCAGTATTCTTGACGTTTACTATACCCTTTGTGTGTCTGATTTTTGGAGGTAGCTCTATGTGACTCGATCCTCGAATTGGTGAGTATGGAACAACATTAACTTCGAGAGATAAAACTTTATTTAAAACCCAGTTGCTTCCTTTTTTAATAAAATCTTCCATTACTTTATTTACAGTTTGAAAAGCTTCATTTAAATTGTGTTCATTTTCGTCATTTTGAAGTAATATGTATGTCCTACTACGGAAATGAGGATGAGCTTTTTCTTGACGACCATCTTCTTAATCACGAACCATTTCAACTTTTGCATTAATATACCATTTAATGCTTCTATGGCGTTTTCGTCGAAATGTCAGTTCTTTCTCTACATCCCCTTTCACATTTGCCAAAAATTGAATCAAGTCATATTTTTCATTCCCTAGTGGTATAATATTAACTTCATTTACTGCTCCATTGATTGCAGTTTTTCTAAACCGAAACCTTTTCTTTCTTTCTTCAGCATTTCGTTTACTAGCAATCGCCTCAGAAGGATTTTTTTTTGGAGAAACTAGCCCAGCTTCAAATCTTCCACCTGTCTGTCTATGAGAGGGATTATTGCTCCTAATAGATTCCTCATGCTGATTATGTCCATCTCCACCATCTACCTGATTTAATGGATGATTGATAACAATGTGTTGGAATAGACTTTCATAATCCTCAAATGGGATCCCGCAATGCTTGCAGGTAAATTGTTGTTTAACCATTGTAGAAGAAGCACTTGATGACGACGATGTTAAACTTTTATGCTTACAATGTTTTTCATGCTTTATCAGTATATACTTTCGACTGAGGATTTTCCTACAATATCTACATTTAAATGTTGCAAAATGTATATGAAGGTGTCGATGTAATAGTTTTTTCGTATCATATACTTTATCACATATGTCACACGTAAATCCATCATGTTTATTTCGTTTACATTGGATATTCTCCCAGACAGACAATTCCCGTTTTCTTTTATTCGTTGCTATGTATCCTTGTTCAATTTCATCAGCTGCTTGTATTAAAAGTTTTTCATCACAATCACTAAATTCGTCATTTGACATTCGCAAGTCTCTTATTTGTTGATGTTTATAACCTTTTTGCTCTTGTTTTAGCACATAGTCGATATATGACTGCGCCATACTGCTTCAACTGTTATACTAACTAAAATCTCCAAGTTTTATACTCTTAGATATTAGCTTATTGATGACGTCACATATCTTCTCAAAACTTTTAAGCGGTACCACTAAATTTTGAAAGGCAACCACTTTTTTCTTGAGAGAGTCTTTTTATTTTTTTTTCGTGATTTGAATATTTGTTGCGGAGGTATGAGTGTATAGGGCTTTCCACCATCATGATTAACACCATGTTTCTTACTTTGGTAAGTGTTTTGATTATGTTTCAACATCTCTTTATTTTCATTCTCATCTTTTACATCATCGTTATCTTTTTGTTTATCCTGTGTATTCAATTCAGTGGTTTGGTCATTTAGTATATTTCCTTGATTGTTTTCCTCTTGTTTATTTTTATCTTTCCTTGTATTTGTTTCAACTGACTCTTTTTCATGGTTTACTAATTGTTCATATCGAATCTTAGGAATTAATATCAGCTCACGAGACATACTGGAGATATGCTTTTAAAAACACTGGTAATAGCTTGACGATTTTCAGTAAATATTCCCTCCTTATTTTACGTGTGATTGGTTTGGAGATTATTTTACGAATGACTTGCCTTTTTTTACTCAATTTTCTTTTATCGGTTAATGAAATAGGACAAACGCCTTCAGAGACATTATATATTATTTCAATTATAAACTGAAGTTGATCTGTCATTAGTTTCTTTATAATAAAGGAAATTTGGTCGCTCGTTAAACGTAGCAGAAAATTGACAAATTGCTGCTTAGATTTCATTCCAACGGTTTATAGACGAATGGGAACTGTCCTACTCCACGATTTGACGTTAACTGATATTCTTTATCTGTTTGTGGATTTAAATCTATGATTAATGGTTGATATTTAATTGAGGTGGCTTTCAGATATGCATCCAGGAAATATTTAGATTGACCAGGATATATTTGTTTACCTAAAGTTTGAATTTGTAATTGGTCTCGATAATTGCGAAACAATACAAAGTAATGACAGTTGAGTGATGCTGTTCGCATAGCCTTGCCCTTAAAATACAAAGACTGGAAAATGAAAATCAGTGAAATGGTTGAGTGATGAATTCCAACAGTTAATAAATGAATTAATTCCATACTATCTGCAGCCTCCATCATTAAGTCATCTAAGACAACGATTTTATGTCCTGAAAAATTACTCCATTCAGACAACTTTTCAGAATTTGGGAAACCTTTATGAAAGACTATATTATTAATAGAAACCCTCATTTCATCATAACAAGGTTGCCAAATACTGTAGCAATAAAATATTTTTGAAGGTGGCACCTCAAACATACCATCTGCTTTTACTAAAATGTCTTTTGTATATACAGTTTTTCCTGAATTAGATGGTCCAACAATAAATATTGAAGTGGGGCTTTTGAACTTGAGCAAACTCTCTTTCTCCCACCATTCAACCATGATGAATGATAGATAAATCAGAACTGATAATGATTACACTTGCTGAGAAAATATATAATAAGAGAATGACAAATGTTGAAAGAAAAGTTTATTGAAGAAAAACTAGATAAATAACAGCTTGACATTACAAAACTATTATGAAATACAACAATGGAAGCGATCATCTATAAAACGATAAACAAACTGATCATTTAAGAAATAGTCATCTGAAAAGATATCAGTTATTTGTTGCATAGAAAAACCTCTGATGCGACACATTAAGAAAAAAAGACAATACTGTCCACATACATATGTATCATCACGTTGCAGTCTTTTACTGTTAGTCTTTACATATCGAAATTTCTTTATAAAAGAATAAAAATAATTATTTAGATAATTTAACGTTCGTCCATATGAATCAAATATTTCTAATGTTTTATTTTCATCATAAAAAAATGCAATCCAGTGTTCCCCAGGCAGCTGATGGACATCAGTATTTACAATCAATCCAGTCCCAGGAAGAAGGTATTTGTTGATAATTTCATCACAAGCAAATACACCGAGAACAGATTGCTCCAGCTCTAAGTCACAATTTATAATACACTGTAATTGATAAGTGTTCATTCTAAAATGACGTTTCTTTCTTGATTTATTTCAAAGTAAGCTGGAAACTCTGCATAAACAACACAAGTTGTCGCTTTTGGTAATGGAGCACTAAAGTTAGCTTCAAGTGTACATGTTCCTTGCTTTACAAGATTTAAATAATGTCCATCATTGCTGAAATTTGGTTCTATATCGAAACAATAAAGTGCAGTCCCTCCAGCTATATCATCCCTGTTGATCTGATTACCACTGTCTCTCATCCATTTGTTGGTTACTTCAAACAAACTATTAAATGCAGGTAATATATTACGACTTGTGATTCCATAGTTCAATTGTAAAACATTACCACCCACGGGGACCTGGTTTATCTTCAATGCTATCTGTTTAAGATTGAAATGTTGAAAGTTGAATGGATTCAATGCATAAGATCCACTAGAACTACTTGAATCTGTAAAGCCTATAACACATCGAGTTGCTCGTAGACCATTGAAGAGATTATTGTAGTTAAAACTAAGACTTCCAGCAGGAATTGATATAAGACGTACCTCTGTTCTTGTGAACGGATATTTAGCATTTGTTGTTTGTAGTTTTTGGGCTTGAGCAGTTACTACGGCCGGATTAAGACAAATTTTGCAAACTTTTAAAACAATATCCTCAATTTCGATTTTAAAATTTGGGTTTGTCTCTTTCGTCATTAGCATAAAGTCTGGATTTGAACGATATAGTTTTACACTAATCGCTACTTGATTCAACATATATCTATCTAGACTGCACAAATCGTGAAGTAACGGTCCTTCTAAATCACAAACTTGACTTTTAGAGAAATATAGTGAACGATCATATAAAGCGCTATTTGAACCGTTTTGCACATCATTATCATCAAAATGTCCTGCCTTGTCTTTTTTCCACAATTGACTTGTTAACTGAGACTCTTTAGCCTCAGAACCGAAAGATAAAAGTGTTTGTATCATTGCCTTATACGGATAATGCGTAGTACTAGAGGTGACTAGTTTGTTTTGTAAAGTTATATCCACCTGTGAAAACAGAGTGCAAGATATTGTTAATTGGTCCGACATATTCACTAGGCTTAAGACTATCGCCATTGGCATGTTTTATTCTTGCCTTCACACACAATTTAGTTTTTCGAAGATCTATATATTCTAGAGAGTTTTGGGCTGAAATATTAAATTCTATTGGAGCGGTTCCACTTAGTTGAGCTGTTGACCTATGCTCATCGTAGTAAATAGCTTCAACAGCTGTTTGTGTTGGAGGTAGTGAAAACAGGTCGAGTCCACTTGGTTGCGCCTCCTGAAATCCATTTGAAGATAAAGCTGCCATTATTTATCCGAATATGTCTCTGAACTTTGCTTGCTGTTGCTTTCTTTTACTTTTAGGTTTTTTGCTTTTTCCTGAAGAAGGTTTTGTCTTTTTCTTGGAGGTTTTCGTATTTGTTTTATGAGAACTGTGCCTCTTCTTTTTGTGTTTTAATACGATAGATTTTGTTGTGGTCTGCTTTGTCCGTCGTCTTTTGGATAAACCGAGACGAGAGACTGATCTTTTTCTTTTTGATTTCTTTTTCGTTTTATCTCTTTCCATCATATCACGAGCCATGTCTGCCGTTTGTCGTACAGGTGAAACAAGTTCAATTTTGAATTTCTCATTAGATGGGGATTTAGATGGTACTCCTATCGGCGATATAAATGATTTTGGCGTACCAGTGAGAGATCCACCACCAATTTGACTATGTTCTTTATGATTCTGGTTCGTGTAAGTGTTCCGATTTTTATTATCTAATTTTTCATAATAGTTAATCCACTGGTTAACATCTGGAATATATATTTTACCCATTCTAAAAGAATGGAAAAGATTTAAAATGCAGCGTAACTGTTGATGAGTTGTCTAAAAATGAAGCTAAATTGTTTTGACTATCACTTATGTAGATATCGATGTTATAAATTTCTTTCAATTTTACAGGTACATAATGTGGAACTTCGAAAATGTTTGACCAGTTTCCTATTGAACCAGCACTCAACCTTCTAAGTAGTGGTTTTTGTTCTCCGTCTAAGATAGACTCTCCACATACATTTGAAAAAAGGTAAATAGGTTCAGCTTTAGATATTTTACTTGAAATGTCCACCTCAACAACAGCAACTCTCCAGGTTCCATTCAAAATAAGTGGGATATTGAGCCGAGAATTAAATTTATATGCTTTGTTGTCAGGAAAATACTGTAACGATCTATCACTACTCATTGTGACGTAAATGCTCATCTTCACTCTGGATTTCTTGTGTCTTTAATATCACTTTCATCAATCCATTGATTATATTTGTCTGGCCACCCTTCAAATTTAACTAGCCATTGTATGTCACCATTTCGTTTTCGTTTTCGAATTTTTTTTTCAATATACCAAAGATTATTTTCATCTTTATCGACTTTTTGTAACTCAGATTCATAAAATGTACCTTTAATGGGTTCGTTTAAAAAATCCTTTATCTGATAGACTGGTATAGATTGCATTCTATATCTTTTTCTGATTTTAAATATTTCCCTTGTGAAGTGCTCGTCATATGAACGATCAAAAATCATATTAAGATGGGAAATTCTGACAAAGTCACCAATTTTAAAATGATATTTGTTCACTTTTTTTGGTTACTTTTTTTGGCTTTAAATACATTTGAACCCATATATCAGCCTCATTGTCTTTGTTAACATCTTTTGGTGAAATATTGTTCAAACTCCTATGAGGAGTTTCATTATAAACCTTTTTTGAATTATATCTTTAAATCTATGACTTCGACTTTCTGTAAAATATCGATACATCATGTTTTTCAATGTTTTGATGACTCGTTCTGCATAATTCGCTTTTGTCTCAGAATTTTGAGTTGTGAAATAGAAAATACTTTGTTCTTCTAAATATCTTTTTATAGTGTTATTATTAAATTCTTTTCCTTTGTCAGTTCGAAGCTTTTCAGGTTTTCTACCATTTTGTAAAATATCCTTAAAAGCACCTAATACATCTTTTGCTGTTTTATTTTTCAGTGGACGAACCCAAAGATACTTTGAAAATATGTCTACCACTATCAACAGAAACTTTATACCATCATTTTCGTTGGATATATTACTAACGTCAGCAAGATCAGCATCCCATTGGTTGTCAATTCCAGAAACAACAACTCTAGAACGTTTAAATGACTTTCTTAGTTCTTTTCGCAATGTGACTATCATGACTGTTTAAAAACTTTTTTATCTTGATTCTACTGATTGGAACATCTTTGGATTTTAAAATTCTATATAGTTTTTCTGGACCGAGGAAGGAGTTACTATATGTTTTCTGTATCAATTCTTGCATATTCCTGTGAGTATTCATTTTGGTACTGATTAAATAAATGAAACTTTTTACTGAGTTAGTTCTATATAAACTGAATCCTAAAACATTGTTAACACTTCATACTCTCCAGAGACATTCTATGTATAATAGAAATATATTATTATATTATAAGTGAGAAAGGAAAAACAAAACTACTGAACTTACAATATAAACAGAATGATTAAAAAACACCTGATATCTTATATATTTTATTTAACTATATAAACAAAAACAGTGGATAAATCTGGGTTATTGTTCGTCTAATAAGGAGAGCACTGGTTGAATCAAAAAAGGTACCACTTTATGGTGGAATAACAAAGTTTGCTTTTTTCTATTCACTGACGTCTGTGTATTAGCTAAACATCTTATGACTAGTTTATATTGTCTAAGTTTTTGACGATGGATGACACTAATTGGAATTCTTCTATGTAATATCATATAGGCTAAATCCGAAATTGTTTCTATTTCATTTCGAGAAATTCGTTGAATCATATTTTTTCGCTCTCTAGGTCTGGCATGATAAATTGAAATAAGAAAAGAAGAGTTCTGAAAAATACGTCTGTTCATAGCTGTTGTCCCTCAATGTATGAAACTAGTTTCATTTCTCACAAACCCTTTGATTTAGAGAAAGTAATCTCTCACACATTTTCTGAATATGATCAGATTTTGGCTTATTTAGAAGAAACCACTCATTTACATTTGACTTGAATTCACTTTTAATGTCTTCTGATATGTCCATAAGGTCAACTTGCTCCATCAGTTTGTTGTTCATGGATTTCTAGCACACTTTAGTCAGGCAAAGGTCAAAGTAACAATCAAGGTGCTCAAATTCGTTCCACATAAAACAAGTATGATGAGTTTGACTTGGGTGATCCACTTCACAACCGTAACAGTTATCCGTAGTGGCATTAGGTAGTAAACTTAGCACTGCTTTCGCATATAGAAAGTCTAAAGTGTGTTTGCACAGTCGATTGAATTTGCTAAGAGAATCCATGATGACTTTACTCCTGTCTATGAATTCTTAAAATGATCAACTGAAATACATTGTCGAAATAAATACACTTCGTAAGTAGTGACGTCATGCTATTCTAGTTTGTTTAGTTATTAAAAAAGATGGAACTCAATGATTTTGAAGAAACCATTTTTGCATACATACAATTTGGTTCCCATTTCAAATGTTCTCGCTCGATGTTATCTTCTTTAGTCCACTGTTTCAATGTTATATCACAATAAAAACAAGTAACTCTATCACCAATATCTGTATAGAAAAATCCATTTCGAGCTAGATCTTGAGGTTTTTGACATAGTTGATTTGGCCAGTTACCATACGATTGCTCTCTACTAATAAAATACATCATATTTGGATGACTTGGTTTAAATGAAAACATGTTTGATAAACGTGAGTCTGTTTCCAAATCCATGATATCCTCTCAGTTATTTTTAAAAAAGTGGTTTACAATGTCAGAAACAATTTGATACTGCCAGTCTTCAACGCCTTGTTCCTTTTTATCGTATTGGTCTTTCAATTCTTTGAACGTGTTAATGTGAGCATAACCCAGAAACAATGGGGTATATATCTGGGATGGTTTAGAAGCAAACAACACGTGATAATGAAGACTTAAAACTGATGCCTTCATACTTTAATTTCAACGTCATCACTTTTTGAAAAAAAAATCCACTTATTATACCCTTCCCATGTGAAAAAACACCGTACCCTTGTCCTCATAGCATGGTCTTTGTTTTTGGTACCATATTTTATGTGGTGCCCCTGTCCTCATACCATGGTTTCACCACTACTACAAAGTAAAAAGACGGATATAAGCATATCAAACGCCAAAACGCGCAGACTCTGTTCTTTTACATCCAATACGGACTCTTGCTCAATGATGTGTTCAACAAATTTTTCCAACTCCGCATTCAAGGACTTACCAAACATACATGGAGTAAGTGGCTCCTTGATAATGTTGGAATTCACCCTTCTTACTCTCGAAGGCTGCAGGATTGTGCAAAATCGTTGGGGGGATACTTTAAACTCTATAGTGTCGGACTGTCTTTCGCCGAAATCTACGACTGAAGAAAGAACTTGTGGCTTTGTTTGAGATCAGTCCAGAGATGGATTCATTTTGAAGAGAAGATCCAGTTTTGCCCCCCCACGCACGAAATGACACCGTCTCAGGAAATATTGTGCCTCGAACAAGGGCCTTCAGCAGCCGCGAATCTGCCGGTACAGTAAGAAGACGCACCGTTACTTGTCCTTTTTCTATACCTTCAATTAGTTTTACTGTTCCTTATGCAATCGTCTTACAACGATCGCAACTTCCGACCTTTAAATTGACTCAATGTTTATAAACCTGAAATTCATAACATGGCAACGGCGACACCGCAGTAGCGCCGTTACCAAGGATTATGTTTTGACTTTATACCTATAATGAATTGTGCGTTGCTTTGCTTTAAAGTATGTTAAATCAACTACCAATGATATGAGAGTGATAAAACAAATATGAAAAACACGGGTATTTTTGATTTTTAAAAAATCTCCCCCCTAAAAAAAAATACAAATATTTAAACAAAAAAACAGGGGAGAACAGATAGAGAAAAGAAATGCTATTTTTTTTCCCTTTAAAAATGAAACAAACTACAGCTCCCGGATATAGCCGAAACCGTGCTGCTTTGGGAGTAAAGCAGTAACTAACTAACTAACCAAATATTGCCAAGCACTTTACAAAACTGTCTCACATTGCTAACCTTATTCCAGAAGTCGACGAAACTGCTAAGATCGAACTAATTGATAGCTGCACATCACGTCTTAGATCAACGTGTTTCTGCCCAGACACTGAAATACTGTAATTAATAAGAAAATGAATCTGTTTTATGTTCATGAGTGTGAGTGAGTGAGTTGGTGTTTTACGCCCGTGCAACGCTATATAGGTTATCTACAGGCGATGAACATGAAAAGGATGATAAAATGAACATGAAATGATGATGATAAATGAAATATGGAGATGGAGTGGGAAACAAAGGACCGGTAAATTTTGAAGAACCACAGGAAAAAGGGGAGAGGTGGGTAGGGGCGGAAAATTTAGCCTATGTGGTGCACTACTGGGCGGTCCACAAAGGGGTCTTTTACGTGCATGAAGCGTGGCACTCTCCACACACGTTGGCCCACTATGGTCGGCGGTCAGGGTTTCCGTATTATAGACCTGACAACCCCCGCGGACGAGGGCTACCCTATTCAGCCACCTAGGGTACACACTTGGTCGCTCTGTGGGCTGAGCACTGACCCGACGTCAGAATCCCAAGACCCTTAGTCGCCTCTTACGACAAGCTAGGCTCTGCTGCGGGCCTATTCGCCACCCGGGCCCCGCACGGGACGTTTTATGTTCATTGTATTCAAATTCAAGTTAAAAAATAAATAAAAAAGCTAATTGTTAAAAATAAAATTAAGTAGTTTATCTTTCAGTTTAAATATAAAATACAAAACATATACAAGGGAAAAACAGATCTATGTGAACAGTTTGTTTAAATGTTTATTTTTTACTTCTGTCAGGTCATCATCATCAAAACTAATGCATTCAATTTGAAAATAATCATGGTCATTGATTGGCTGGGGAGATCCACCATCTCAATGTCATAAGCTTGTCCACCCCTCCCCTTTTTACAAAGACAGTTTTTGTACACAATATAAACAAACATAAGAGCTGAAAACGAAACTGCTAAGATCGAACTAATTGATAGCTGCACATAAGAGCTGAAAACGAAATTAATGGGAATAAAAATAATGGATATATTTAGACTGTCCCCTTTCTTTAGTCAGTCATTTTTCATTTAGCTCAATTTTGGTATACTTTGGTATCAATTTTTGGTTAAAAAATATTATAATAGATTAATGATAACGAAACAAGAGGCTCCCAGGAGCCTGAATCGCTCACCTGGTCTTGATGTCAACCCTCTGAAGAACTTTGTAGAGCAAAATGAGCTGAACAAATAAGCAAGCAACAGCTTTTCCCTATCTGCAATAGTTTTCATTCTATAGGCCAAAAACACTATTTCTCGCCTTTAAGGGGCCGTAACCCCTACAATGGGTCATCTGACAACTTTGACCCTATGATGAATTTTGTAAAGCTAAATGAGCTGAACATTTAAGCAAGCAACAACTTTTCTCTATCTGCAATAGTTTTCTTTCTATAGGCCAAAAACACCTTTTTTGGCTTTAAGGGGCTGTAACCCATATAAGGGTTTATCTGACAACTTTTACCCTAGACAACTTATGTAGAGCTAAATGAGCTGAACATTTAAGCAAGCAACAGCTTTTCTCTATCTGCAATAGTTTTCATTCTATAGGGCAAAAACATGAAAAAAGGCTATGTTTGACCTTTAAAGGGCCATAACCCCTATTAGGGTTCCTCTGATAACTTTGACCCAAATAAAGGTAATAAAAAAACTACCGAACTTGAATGATCAATCTCATAGTCCAGAGAAAATGACAAAAACGAATCAGTCATACCGGAGAACTGGTGGATCGCAATGGTTCTGACTTGGTACAGGCATTTCAAACGAAATGGTGGGTTAAACCAGGTTTTATGGCGCCAAACCTCCCTCTTCCATTGCGATCTTAGGATCCGGTAATGACCATAGAACACAACATAGTTGTGAGACACAATAGGGATATTGAGGTGATCATCTCAGTACAGCAGACCAGTCAAACACTAATTAAAACAATTAACTATCATATCATTTAACTAAATTTTGAACTTTTCTACTAGTGGCTGATAACGAAGAAAGAATTTTTTTAGTGATCGTAGGAGACGTATTTTCTTATAGCCCTGCTTCAAAAGTCGGTCACGAAGAAACCGGTGTCTGATCAAAAAATCTGTGAAATGTGTGCAAGCTCTGGCATATCGAATAAGTTGAGAAATATAAACACCGTATGCAGGAGAAGTAGGTATATTGCTCTGTAGATTAGGAAAATTAATAATTTGAAAATTAAAATCGTCTCGCTTATCGTAAATTTTTGTACTGAGATGACCACCTGGGTCAAATTCGAGGTGCAAATCCAAAAAAGACGTGAAGCAATTAGATTCGGTGGTCTCTTTAATCTCCAATTCCGGAGGATATATTGAAGGAATCCAACTACCAAATGAAGTGTTATTGACAGAAAGGACATCATCAATATATCTGAATGTAAGATTAAATGACCTTGCCTCTTTCATCTTCTTGTTCTTTACGAGTCCCTGAAGAAATTCAGTCTCGTAAGAGTATAAAAACAAATCGGCGAGGAGAGGAGCACAGTTTGTGCCCATTGGAATGCCGATTTGTTGTTGAAAAATCTCTCCTCCGAAGGTGACAAATATGTTGTCAATGAGGAAATCAAGCATACTGCAAACTTGTTCCAGTGTGTAACAAATTTTATCTTTGAAAGATGTTTTGGAAAAGAATGTAGAATTATAACCCAAAACAACAAAATTCCTTGAGTTTGAAAAGGCTTTTTCGAGAAGTTTTTTCAGGCGACATTTTAGTTTTTCGTGTGGCAGGGTAGTGTATAAAGTTGAAAAATCGAACGTTTTCAAAGAGTGAACCTCAGAAAATGATCTAGATTTAAAATGATCTAACAAATCTTTAGAGTTTTTCAAAATCCACATATGGTTAATTCCACAACGATTATAAATAGTGTCGCAGTATGCTTGTTGACCTTCTTTGACAGCAGACAAGATTTTAGTTAAATGAACGGACAGCTCTGTAGTTGAACATGATGAAGATCCAGCTATATACCTTTCTTTGTACGGATTTTTGTGAAGTTTAGGTATCCAGTACAAATATGGTAACTCTTTATGTTCCTCTTTCATTGGAATATTGAAAGAGGACATAAAAGAGCTATGGTTGTCTATGATTTCATCTTTGTTAAATGTAGTCCGTGTGTATGTAGCACTAGCGGAAGTATTACCATCAATGCCTAGTTCTTTTATTAGACAATTGTAATAATGTGCTTTACATACAAAAAATGGAGACTTTTCTAGAGCTGATTCTGAAGAGTCTAAGATCCTTCAGATTTTTTTCTATCTGTTATGGTTGCTGAGTTATAAGCCATTTTAAGTGGTTTTACCCTATGTTCTATTTTTAGTAACGACAGCCTTTTTTTTACGAATCATTTCAATATGATGATCGTTTGTTGCCAACATGTCATATACCATTCCTGCAAAGTTTCAGTTAAATTGGTTAAGTGGTTTCAGAGGAGAAGATTTTTGAAATTGTTAACGGACGACAGACGACGACGGACGCATAGTGATGGCACAAGCTCACATGGCCTTTGGCCAGGTGAGCTAACAATACTAAGAAGTACTATAATTAAAAATATAAAGTTAGCAAAATAATTAATATTATTTCTACCTGTTACTGCTGATAAAGTGTTACTGATCCACGTGATGGTTGATATCTCTGTCTGTACAGTCCGTTTGAGTTTTATAAAGCAACGAAAAATGGCTTGTAAATTTATGTCTTGCAAAATATTTTAACTATTTTAGTATGTCATGACTTTTTAATGGCATACGAACTCAGGCATAAAATTTCAAAATTTTTGCATGATTAATAAAAATGTTTTCCATAGACCTTAATAGTAAAAATGGACCAAAAATTCATAGAAATCCACAGGAGTACAACCCAGTGACCAGGAACAGCTTTTGCTCCGTATACCTTTAAAAATCCTTTGTTGAGCTAATTGGTCAACTAGTCTCCTATTGTAAGTCCTTTCAATTATGTTCAGGTGGGCCCAAAACCTGGCTGTTCCGTCAGATAAACACACCATTTTCGGTATTATTAAAATTGGTGAAATATTTAGCATTAGACCATATGGAAAACTTTTTAGTTTTAGAAGATACCATCTTGGTTTTTGTTATCAGAGTTCGTATACTAATAAAAAGTTTATTTGTGTTTAAAAAATAAATCTTATTTGAGAGACAAAAAAAAATAAAAGAATTTTCGTTGATTTATAGAACTCAAATGGACTATAAAAGATGGTTGATATCTCTGTCTGTAAAAGACAATTATTGTGTAAATAATATTTTTTCATTCTTTTAAACAAATTCTCACAAATACATTAATTAAGACACAATTCTTCACATTTCTTTTTGATTAATATTTGATTAATATTTTGTAGACTAGAAAATGATGCTCCGGGCATAGGAAACTGGTGACTCAGATCTAGATCGGAGAATTAAAATGACAAATTAAAATATTTACTTCTAGTTTTATTCTAATTTAATAATTACCTGGTCTAATTGTGGATTTCTTGAAATTTGGTTGCCATTATCTACCGTTGAGGTGGGTAATTCCTATTAAAAGAATGGATAAATAAAGATTATGATGATTGAAAAAGGAGTTTTAGTGACGGGTTCATGGTCAAATAAAAATGCATCCTTTTTTCAAAAGGGGGAGGCACCGTGTAATCTAGATCTTCCTTCTCAGTTGTTGTTGGTGTCTGGAGTGAGTGAGTTGGTGTTTTACGCCCGTGCAATGCTATATAGGTTATTTACAGGCGATGAGCATGAAAAGGATGATAAAATGAACATGAAATGATGATGATGATAAATGAAATATGGGGGTGGGATGGGACACAAAGGAACTGTAAATTTTGAAGAACCACAGGAAAAGGGGAGAGATGGATAGGGGCAGAATATTTAGCCTATGCGGTGCACTACTTGGCGGTCCACAAAGGGGTCTTTTACGTGCATGAAGCGTGGCACTCTCCACACACGTTGGCCCATTATGGTCGGCGGTCAGGGTTTCCGTATTATAGACCTGACAACCCCCGCGGACGAGGGCTACCCTATTCAGCCACCTAGGGTACACACTTGGTCGCTCTGTGGGCTGAGCACTGACCCGACGTCAGAATCCCAAGGCCCTTAGTCGCCTTTTACGACAAGCTAGGCTCTACTGCGGGCCTATTCGCCACCCGGGTCCCGCACGGGACTCGGTTTCAGGTAATTTTGTGTATATATTATCACTTATTTTTAATTATGATTATGAAGTACATTTTAAAGTGTTTATCAACCTTATCAATTTCTCGTTCAAAATTTTTGTCATCTTCTGGACAATAGTCATCTGGTTCTAAATTATCATGACCAGTTGAGCTTGAAGATCATGACTTCTTATATTTATCTTTTCGCACATTTTCCGCCTAAAACTATACAAACAGTATAATTCTAGGTTGGTAAACATTTTATTTGTCTATTTAATTTATTGTTTTATTACTTAATTACATGTTTATTTGTGTTTCTTTTATTTACTTCAATTTGCTCAAGTTTAATTTCAAATTCTAAATTATATTTCTGTTGATTCTCATTGTTATTTATATTATATATTTAAATTTTAACAATATAACTTAAGTTTGCTTTCTCGTTCCAGATTCATTCGGAACACACATTCGGCTTAATTTAATTGTATTTAATAAAAGTTTTGGTCTACTTCTAATTCTAGTTGGTTGTGCTTGGCCTGATTAGACGATCCTACGTGACTAGTTCCGTCCCAAAACTCAAACCAATTAGTAAGTTATTGCTTTACTCCCAAGCAGCACGATTTCGGCTATATCCGGGAGATGAACATGAAAGTGGTGAAAAAATGAACATGAAATGATGATGAAGTGGAAGAAATGGGGACACATGGCCTATCGGGTAGGAGTTTTGACTGCCACTGGAAACAAGAGGCTCCCAAGAGCCTGAATCGCTCACCTGAACTACACAGATACATATTTGTAGATAACCATATGCGATTTAAATTTATGAAATATCTTGGTTAGTTTTCAAGATATTGGGCTTAATAGGTGCAAATTTGGCAAAAATTAGGAAAAGAACAATAACTCCCACATCAGTTGTCAGATCTTTTCCGTAATTTAAGGACAGTGAGATCTTAATATGCTGATCACTTTTGATTCTAGCACAATTTTGATATCTGAAACAAGTTTTGAGTTATTAGCAAAAAAATGAAATTTGCCCCTATGTTCTATTTTTAGCCATGGTGGCCATGTTTTTTTACGGATCAAAAATCTGAACGATAGAGTTGTAGCATATAAGCTATCAAACAGTGTGCCATGTTAAGATGCAGTTGGTCTTACCATTTCAGACAAGTCAGGGGAAAAGTAACGAACAATGGTTAATAATGACGCTTTTAGGGCCATTACGCCTAAAAGAAATGGTTTTACAGCTTTGACCTAATTACTTGAATTGTAGATATTGATGTGCTTAATCATATGCAATTTGAATTTTTGAAATATCTTGTATAGTTTTCAAGATGTAGGGCTAAATAAGTGAAAAATTTTGAAAAAATCCAGAAAAAGGGCAATAACTCCTATGTCAGTTGTTGGATCTTCTTAAAAATTTCAGAGAAGGTAAATCTTGAGATGCTAATCACTTTTGTCACCCATCAGAATTTTGATATCTGTTACCGTTTTTGAGTTATTTGCAAAAAACTGCAATTTGACTCCTAAGTTCTATTTAAAGCCATGGGGGCCATATTTTTTGACCAATCAAAAATCCGAACAATAGAATTGTAGCATTAATGCTATTAAACAACTGTGCCAAGTTTGGTTGAAGTTGGCTGTATGATGTCAGACAAGTTAATCTTTGAAATTCAGGGTAAAAGTAATGAAAAATGGTAAATTTTGACGCTTTAAGGGCCATAACTCCTAAAAGAAATGGTCCTACAGCTTTGACCTAATTACATGAAATGTAGATCTTGATGTCCTTAATCATATGCAATTTAAATTTTTTAAATATCTTGTATAGTTTTCAAGATATAGGGCTAAATAAAAGCAAAGTTTTGAAAAAAAAATCCAGAAAAAGGGCAATAACTCCTACATCGGTAGTTGGATCTTCTTGTAAATTTCAGGGCAGGTAAATCTTGAGGTGCTGATCACTATTACCACGTGCCAGAATTTGGATATCTGTTACCGTTTTCGAGTTATTTGCAAAAAAATGCAATTTACCCCTATGTTCTATTTTTAGCCATGGCGGCCATGTTTTTCAACGAATCAAAAATCCCCACACTAGTTTTATACTACCTATGCTAATTAACAACTGTGCCAAATTGAAAAGCCATTGGACTTATGGTGTTAGAGGGGTTAACGTTTGAAAAATGTTAATGACAACGGACGACGACGGACGCCAAGTGATGGTAGTAGCTCACATGGACCTTCGGTCCAGGTGAGCTAAAAAGGGAGATGGGAGAAGAGAGGTGGGAGATAGGACAGAACGGGTTGGTGAACGGTACCCCATGTTGTTTGTCTACAGATGTCAGGAGTAAAGCAATATCTAACTACATGTAAATAAAATTACTGGTATTTACAAACTAATAAAAAACAAGACCAATCGATGTCTGGCCCTGCGTCGCACGGCAAAACGTTGAACCCTGTACATTCTAGGCCCAATATGGACAGTCAAAATATTTTGACACTTGCATCCTATGGTGGACTTACAAAGCATATTTGTCACATGCCACTTAATATTGTAAAAATAGACCCAAAAAAATAGTTTCTATTTTTTTTTCCTTTTGGACCCCTTACATCTAACCAGAAAAGGTGGGTCAAGAAAAAAATTGTATCCTCCATTTTGTATCCAAAATCAGACCATAAAAAAATGTCACATTTTTGCCCCCTTTGAGCCCCTCGTTCCTAAACAAAAAGAGAGGGAACACCCAAAATCATCCCCACCCTTTAGTTTATGGTGAGTAACACTACTGTAAAGTTTCATAGCATTTGGTCTACCAAAACAAGTTATTGTGGAAACAAATTAAAAATTTGCTTTTTTGGCCCCTTTAGGGCCCTTAGTTTCAAAACGAAAAAAGAGGGGACACCCAAAATCAGCCCAACCCTTCCTTTTATGGTAAGTAACATTACTGTAAAGTTTCATAGCATTCGGTCAACCAGAACAAAATTTATTGTGGAAAAAAATTAAAAAGTCACTTTTTTTGCCCCCTTTGCCACCTAATATATAGGTGATAATTATATACTTCCTATGTAACTTATATTAATTGTTATTACATTATGTTAATTGCTCTGTATCATGCCCCTTGTCACTTGTGGGCCCATGCTTTTTTTTCTAAACGAAAAGAGAGGGGACACCCAAAATCAGCCCAACCCTTACTTTTATGGTAAGTAACATTACTGTTAAGTTTCATAGCATTTGGTCAACCAGAACAAAAGTTATTGTGGAAAAAAAATAAAAAGTCGCTTTTTTGGCCCTTTTTGGGCCCCTTATTTCTAAACGACATTATAAAATGCCCCATAAAGGGGAGGTGCACATCTTCAATATATCTGTAATCACTGCGTAAAATTTCAAAAAGATCTAGTGTTTGGTTTTTGAGATTCAGATTACACAAGACAGGCACCCCATAGTGGGACGGACGGACGGACGGAGTGACCCGACTACTAGACCTGCTTTCGCCTTTGGCGACGCAGGTAAAAACCCATTTATTTGTACTGAAAAGAGCACTGTAATTTGTAAATGGTTACACGGGTACAAAGAACACCTCAACAAACATAAATGGACAAAAAACAAACTTAATAAGAATCTTAATGACTCCAAATATATTGAAAATAAATATACTAATATATAGGTGATAATTATATACTTTCTATGTAACTTATATTAATTGTTATTACATTATGTTAATTGCTCTGTATCATGACCCTTGCCACTTGTAGGCCCATGCTTTTGGTTAATAAAACATTCTTTCTTCTTCTTCAAACACACAAATTTTTTTTAATTCCTTGTTTAAATATACTTTTTAATGCATGTCTAACAAACAGTGTATATCCAAGAATATGGGCTGATGGTTATATTTCTCCTATTTATAAAGCTGATGATCCCAATGATCCCTCAAATTAAAGAGGAATCACCATCTCCAGTTGTGTGTGTAAATTGTTTAATAATATTCTGAATAATAGATTAGATGATTTTTTAAATAAACATGACCTTATTCATAAATCTCAAATAGGATTCACTAAAAATGCTCGAACTACTGACCATGTATTTATATTGAAAACTCTCATCGATAAGTATTGTAGTACAAATAATGGTAGATTGTATACAAACCATGGGCATATTAAAATGATACACAAGAATGAAATGTAAACACATGGCAGGATTTGTTTCTCTTTATTTTAAATAAAAGTAAGCAAACAATTTTATCAATACATATTTAATAATCACGATATCTGAAAAAGAGGGATCTATTTATCATGAATAGATCAAAACATCAGTGAACAAAATGTATAGTCCATTTCAAATAAGTATCGGCGAATGCCGACTGCAATTTTCTCCTTGTTTCTCAATGATTCTGGTCCACATACAACAGTTGATTCTGACTCCGACTTATATGCGGGTCAATGCCAAATACCTCAATTTTTCTGCTGAGAAAGGGGTCCGACTTATAAGCGAATCGACTTATACTCGAGAACATACGGTAGCAAAAAAATGCAGTTTAACCTATTGTTCTATTTATAGCAACAGCGGCCATGTTTTACAACCAATCAAAAATCCCCACATTAGTTCTATACACCTAGAATGCTTATAAACAACTATATCAAGTTTGGTTTCAATTGGACTTAAAGTGTCAGATGAGTTAACTCCTCAAAGGAAAGGTCCTACAATGTTGACCCTATTACATATTTTGGAGATCTTGATGTGCTTAATAATATGCAATTTAAATTTCTCAAATATCTTGTATAGTTTTCAAGATATTGAGCTAAACAGGTGCAAAAATTGCAAAAAATCCACAAAAAGGGCAATAACTCCTACATGGGTTGTTGGATTTTCTTCAAAATTTCAAAGCTAGTAGATCTTGAGGTGTTGATCATTTTTGTTCCCAATCACAATTTAAAAATCTGTCACCGTTTTTGAGTTATTTGCAAAAAACTGCCATTTACACCTATGTTCTGTTTTAGCCACAGCGGCCATTGTTTACGACCAATCAAAAATCCCCACATCAGTTCTATACACCAAATGCTAATAAACAACTATACCCAACGAAAAGATGGCAAATAACAAAAACAAAGCAACGACAGAAACTAAAAGACGTAAACGCCTCCTGATTCACCTAGGATAGATAACCCCAACGTTGAACAAATAGATCCTCAAATAATACCACAACCGTCTCGCCAAAAGGTACAAAGTGGTCGGAAACGAAACAGAAAACAGGCAAAGTGTTACCGAGATAAGAAGTTAGATAATGCAAACAAGAAGATTGATATGCTTCGCAAAAGAATAACTAGACTCCACACGCTAAAAGACATTGACAGGTGTGTCTCTTTATCAGTGTTTACATAGATCGTAGGATTACCTGTGACACATTATCTCGTTGTCGTCTATTCTAAACGAACTTCACAAAATAATGAGGAATATGCATTTGACGTATAACAAATCATTATTAAGTTAATCAATTACGATTTTTTGTAAATTAAAAAATAATAATAAGTTTATTTGCATAAACGCAATAGTATGCAAGAAAACACATATAATTATACATAACATGAACATATACATGGTAAGCTACAATAATGTAGCTCCTTTGACAACTTTGATTAGGCGGAGCTACAATGCGGTCCCATTACTCGTAATGGAGCAAATCGAATCTCTTTCTCCAATTCAAACAAAACCTCAAGATGGTTCGAAAATACCATTAACACTCTGAATAACATTGAGTTAATAAAAATTTTGGTCGAAAGTCAGTTAAATATTAATTTGTTAGAAAATCAACATTTTCAAATTTCTGATCCTGAACTTCATTATATTGTAGGATTAGGCGTAAATATACAATAATCCTATGTGTAAATAAGTTAATATATACTCACAAATCAGAATATATAGCACAATATCCAACGAATACGCACTGCTTTGGTTTTGCTCTTCTGCTCTCCAATCCCGCCAAACTCAACTACACTGGTTCTTAACCAGACACTTAACCATAACGGTCGTTACTGTGATTCCGGGATACAGTCCAGCAGTTCACCCTAGAACCGTAATCCATACACTATACAACAACGTACCATATTCCCAACACTATAGATAAGTCTAATCTTCTGATGCATTTTCTCATTGTTGCCTTTTCTTAACGAACTTTACGAAACAAAGGGAAGAGTTCAGATCAAGGAGTCTAATGATCAATGACGATTTTTTTAATTAAAAAAAGATGTATTAACTTATCATGAGATTAGATAGTATTTTGAAGTTTGGGATCCAATCAAGAATACTGTTTAGACTTTCTCTTTCGTGGTTAATTAGGGAACATGGAATTTGATTTAAATTAAAGGCTATGACGGAAAGCAATGTTACAAGGGCAATTCTTAGTATTTTTAGTATTACAGGAACATTTTAGAAATTGTCTACCCCTGCCCAATCGATTTAAGAAATTGGATGATTGCCTACTACTAAAGACATTCTTGAATTTAACACATTATCACCTATTGGAGAATTTTGCCTAGCAACCTTATTTCTTATTACATAACTGAACGAAAGTTCATTTTATTTATTTAATTGAAAGAGTCAAAGTACCAGGTATTTAGCACCTAATTCCTGAAAATGATCATGAGCATGTTTGCATGTTTCTTCGCCGCTACTTGTGTTACAGATTGGTATATTCCATGTGTAATCCTAGAAAAAGAGATGAATTAGCGAGTAACAAATCAGATCTTTCTAATGATATGTGGCCAGTTGTATTATTTGAGCTAAACGTTAAAACAATTCGAAACCTTTACACAAGCTGAGAGAGAGAGAGAGTTCCTGGGCAATATAACAGGAATATTTTACCAGTAATTAGCAAAAATAATTCAGTTCAGGTAAAAATGTTTACATTTATAAGTTTAGTCCCGGTACAAGTTATTTCATAATAAAAACAATTTTATTTTTAAAGGTGTTTTAAATTATGATGGTTAATATGTTGTGTTTGTTGCTAATCCTCGTGGGGATGGTAACAGCTAAGATCAGTTTGAATCCTACAACTTGTCAGGTCATAGCCTATAGTCAACTGACATATGCAGTATTATAGATGAGGTGTTATTACCAGGGTCCGGGAATTTATGAATTTTCGGGGCCACCGAGTGTGAACACTATCTACATTGATAGGCTCACGGACGAGTCACACCTGAATTTTAACCAAATCTTTGAAGACAGTATACATTGATGACGGCTCAGTGATGACCTGCTAGTTGGTGTCGACTCAAGCCACTGGTACCGCCATTAATGTGAAGGGAACACTCTGTAAAGATGTATGTACTATTTTAAAATTATTCATTTAGTTGTCCTTAGTCATTATTTGGTTTCAAGTTCTACATGTTTTATATTTCTGTGCTTTTGAAGATGGGTGTCATTTCAGCAAATTAAAATTTGGATGGTTATGAACCTGAATCTTGAAAGAGACAACCGTCAAATTGATATACAGTATTTGTTTCATGGCACCAACCATCGTCTGGGTATTTTCCGAAATTGGAAGCCTTATCCCATTTAAAACAAATGAATTTCGTCGCTTAATAAAAAAATGAAAAATATATACAAATTATGCCAAGTCAGATTTGATACAGGTGCTGGTATTGGAGCAGCAACTGGTCCAGATGTAGGACCAATACCGGCAGCAACTGGTCCAGATATAGGATTAGTTACAGGTGCCGGTATTGGTGCAGCAACTGGTCCAGGTATAAAAACAGGAGCAGGTGCTTGAACTAAATTCAACTGTTGTGCTGCCGCTGGCAGTGGTTGATGTGGCTTAGAATGACTTTGTTGTTGCTGTGGCTGATGAGGCGCTAGAAGTGTTGGCTGTAGTGGAGCTGGTGCTGGTGGCACAGGTCATGAAAGCAAGGATGAATCCATTTCTGTTTTGTTAAAAAGTAAATCAGGCGATAATTGTATTTGAAGGTGTAGATAATTTTTGGGGTATAATGGCTCTGTCAATGGTCGGTTGTGAGTAGTCAGTACCGGCTCTGCTGGAACATTCTCTTTCAAAAAAAAACATACACGTAGGCTTCAAAAGTACTAAAATACATAAAATCAGAAAACTGCATTACACCATTATCTTGAACTTGTCATAATATTAAGATCAGAATAATAAGCTATTACACATACAAAGCTCCGCCGTGCGCAGCATGATACGACCGCAACATGTTGAACCCTGTACGTTTTAGGCCTTTAAACTTTCAGAGCAGGTAGATCTTGAAATGATGATCACTTTTGTCTCCTATCAGAATTTTGATATCTGTAACCCTTTTTGAGTTATTGGCAAAAAACTGCAATTTACCCCTATGTTCTATTTTAAGCCATGGCGGCCATATTTTTTGATGAATCAAAAATCTGAACGATATACTTGTAGCATATATGCTATCAAACAACTGTGCTAAGTTTGTTTGAAGTGGGATGTATGTTGTCAGACAAGTTAATCTTTGAAATTCAGGGAAAAAGTAACGAAAAATGGTAAATTTTGACACTTTAAGGGCCATAACTCCTAAAAGGAATGGTTACACAGCTTTGACCGTATTACATGAAATGTAGATCTTAATGTGCTTAATCATATGCAATTTGAATTTAAAAAATATCTTGTATAATAGTTTTTAAGGTATAGGGCTAAATTAGTGCAAAATTTTGAAAAAAATCCAGAAAAAGGGCATTAACTGATACATCGGTTGTTGGATCTTCTTGAAAATTTCAGGGCAGGTAGATCTTGAGGTGCTGATCACTTTCACCCTATGCCAGAATTTTGATATCTTTCACCGTTTTTGAGTTATTTGCAAAAAAACTGAGGTGAGCTAAAAACGTTTTTTTTTTTTACTTTTAAAAAATAAAACGCAAGTTTTATTCATTTTTGTCAATTAAAAACGTAATTTGTTTCTACTCTATAAGATAAAACGCGAGTTTTTTTTTCACTTTTGTCAATTAAAAACTTATTTTTTTTCTACTTTTTTAAAAATGAAACGCAAGCTTTTTCACTTTTGTCAATTTAAAAACGTAGATTTTTCAACTTTTTTAAGATAAAACGCAAGTTTTTTTTTCTCTTTTGTCAATTAAAAACGTATTTTTTTCTACTTTATAAAATGAAACGCAAGTTTTTCACTTTTGTCAATTAAAAACGTATCTTTTCTCCTTTTTAAAAATATATTTGCAAGTTTTTCACTTTTGTAAATTAAAAAACCTAAATTTTCATATTTTTTTTATAACTGTTTGAACGAATGAGTAGAAGTAGAAGTTCAAGTGTGGCTATCCCACAAACGATGAGCACTATGCCCTATAGCATGCATGCTAGTTCCTACGTTGCTGATTCAGGCATTCACGATGTGTACATGTCGATGCTAGAACCGATTACCCCTCCAAGAGCACCTATGAAAAGGGGACATAGTGTTGACATTGGTGAGTGTAAGCAAGCTCCAACAAGGAGATGTTTAATTCCTTTGACAGACAATCACATAAAAGAAAGTGATCACTTCGTGAGATGGAAACATTCGAGATATTTTAATGTTGTTGATGTGAAACTTGTATAAGGGTGTGTGTGAGTCAATTATAAAAGTTGGAAAGGGGGAGGGGGTGGCATAATAATGAAAAAAGTCCGTAAGTTATTTTTTTTATTTTATAATGTCCATAGGAAAAACTATTTACAGGTGATATCCAGAAGCGTTTGTTGTCAATCCTTTTTTAAAGTTCATATATGAAAACACATTATGATTTTCAGATCTTATGATCACCATTGAATTAATCGTGTTATTATTGTCAAATAAACAGGACTTAAACTGTTCATGTCGTAATTATTTTTAATAAAACTTTTCACTATTCCCTTTTTTTTGTCAATTTCACAGCAATCCTTTTTAAATATATAGGAATACATTTTCGGTCGAAGTCCGACGAATTCTATCATTTGTACTCCTGAAATTAAAAAGAAAACCCTTTTTATACACTGTTTTGATGTTGTAGTTGTAGAAAAAATATATTTGCGGTAGTCTTTAAAAAGGTACCTGTTTTCATTTTTTGTTAATTTTTTTTTCTCATTGTGTGTTTCAATGTTTTGTAAATGTGATTCAAAATTGTTTCATATATGTACTTAATTCTGATTTTTTAAACTTTGCGCTACTTATTTCATTATACATCTCATAAAAGACTATATTTAATATCTATTTTTTCAGTTAAGGACTGTATTTTATTCTTCTACAATCATGTTTGCCGAAAAGATGGTGACCATTGAATTTGACTTTGACCATTGCAATAGACAACAATATGTGAAGAAAATAATAATTCAAGGGGATATTACTGAAGAGAAAATGGACTTAAGTTTTAAAATTTATAGAAGCAAAGTAAGTTTTTCATTATTACTATAAAACTGACCATTTAAAAATTGCTCATACATTGATACAATGAAAAAAGTTATCAGGGGAATGAGATTTACAAATTTAAACGAACAGGTTTTATTCTGCGACCGTATCTTGTTCTAAGTGCAAGTGGACGATCTGGTTGTTGTTGAATTGGCAGTGGCGGAAGTGCATGTGGAGGATCTGGTTGTTGTTGAATTGGCGGTGGAGGATCTGGTTGTTGTTGAATTGGCGGTGGCGGAAGTGCAAGTGGACGATCTGGTTGTTGTTGAATTGGCGGTGGCGGAAGTGCATGTGGACGATCTGGTTGTTGTTGAATTGGCGGTGGCGGAAGTGCAAGTGGACGATCTGGTTGTTGTTGAATTGGCGGTGGCGGAAGTGCAAGTGGACGATCTGGTTGTTGTTGAATTGGCAGTGGCGGAATTGCAAGTGGACGATCTGGTTGTTGTCGTATTGGTGGTGGCGGAAGTGGAGGAACTGGTTGTTGTTGAATTGGCGGTGGCGGAAGTGCAAGTGGAGAATCTGGTTGTTGTTGAATTGGCGGTGGCGGAAGTGCAAGTGGACGATCTGGTTGTTGTTGAATTGGCAGTGGCGGAAGTGCAAGTGGACGATCTGGTTGTTGTTGTATTGGTGGTGGCGGAAGTGGAGGAACTGGTTGTTGTTGTTGTTGAGGAATTTGATGATTATTTATCATGAAGATTGCACGATCTAGTATTCGTTGAAGGGACAAGAACAAAAGTCCAATTGTTATCTCTAGTTAAAAGAAAAAATATATCTTTCATAAACTAGTATTGATTTCAGAATCGTCATCACCAACACTAAATAACGCATCACCTTGAGGTTGTAACCCACTTATTAATTGAGAATTTGTCTTCCTTTTCATCCTTTTTGTAACAACTGATATAATTAATCCAACAATCAATTTCAGTTCCTCCTAAAAAAAACGATGTCTATTTCTTTTCATTCTTCTAAATACAATGATCAGAAATGCTACATGAGCCACTGAAACATCAATTAGATAAAAAGAATTTGAGAATCATTAAGAAATTATACTAATTTACTTCACTGTGTTTGATATAAGTTGTCAATTTCAGTATACGTCCTGTCACTATCAAATTCATCACTGAAGCTCTGGTCAATACTATTGTTTATTTTCTTTAATTCAATATCTTTTGATTTCTCCTTAATACTGTTTATTTTTTGTTTTAAAAACCCAAACATTACAGAGTGACTCAAAATAAATAGAATAATCATAACAAAGGACAATAAACTAAATGTCATTGCTACAATTGAAAGATGATCCTTACCACTCAGTACTGCTACAGTCGGGGCGACCCATGAATCAAGTTCTTCCTACAACATAACATTTTTTTTTAGAAAAAAAATTAATCAGCAACAGAAGAACAAAAGGAAGAAAAAGGGTGAGTAAATTGATGATTATTTGCTAATTTATGGATACATGTATCTATTCTTCACAGCAGGAAAGTAGTAACTGAGGCTGGTGCCTAAACAGAATATCTAAATGACAGATAAGAATAATCATAATGTAAAATAAAAGCTTGATTGTGGGCTGTGTCGCATACACTTATTCCACATCTCATTATTCTTTATTAGAGTGAGTGAGTGAGTTGGTGTTTAACGCCCATGCAACGCTATATAGGTTATTTACAGGCGATGAACATGAAAAGGATGATAAAATGAACATGAAATGATGATGATAAATGAAAAATGGGGATGGGGTGGGAAACAAAGGACCGGTAAATTTTGAAGAACCACAGGAAAAGGGGAGAGGTGGGTAGGGGCGGAAAATTTAGCCTATGTGGTGCACTACTTGGCGGTCCACAAAGGGGTCTTTTACGTGCATGAAGCGTGGCACTCTTCACACACGTTGGCCCACTATGGTCGGCGGTCAGGGTTTCCGTATTATAGACCTGACAACCCCCGCGGACGAGGGCCACCCTATTCAGCCACCTAGGGTACACACTTGGTCGCTCTGTGGGCTGAGCACTGACCCGACGTCAGAATCCCAAGATCCTTAGTCGCCTCTTACGACAAGCTAGGCTCTGCTGCGGGCCTATTCGCCACCCGGGCCCCGCACGGGACTTCTTTATTAGAACTTATTCAAATTACACTAGTATGTGTATACAGTATTGTATTAGACAAAATCATAATGGTTTACCAGTGCCATTGATGAAAAATAATTATTTGTAGAAAAAGATCTTTTGGTAGCCATGAAGACCTTCCAGCAAAGTTTGCCCGAATAAACTATTAAATTCAAATGTAAGTTTATTATAAGCGCTAAAAAATAATTATTGTGCATTACTGTAACTTTCAAAAAATATTATAAAATATGTTTAAAAAAATAAAATCAAGTTCATCTCTGCCATGCCTGCGGAGTCTGAAAATTCCACCCATGCAACATGTAAGGGGACACTAACAATAATTTTTTAAAGGTTTAAGCAGCATTGTCATAATCATTGTAAAGAGCATCAAAAAGCCATTCATAGATGATAAATCTAGAGCTACAAATATTAATGAACCTGATCTCTAATATGATGACCATGACTAGCCCTCTTCTGGTGTGGTTGTGGTAATGGGCTCCTGATTTTTGGTAATGGGGTCCTGTTGTGTGGTTGTGGGCTCCTGGTGAATGGCTGTGGGCTCCTGATGTGTGGTAATGGACTCCTGTTGTGTGGTTGTGGTTTTGAGCTGATTTGTGGTGGTGGACTCCTGTTGTGTGGTTGTGGTGAGCCCCTGATGTGTGGTTGTTGGCTCCTGGTGTGTGGTTGTTGGCTCTTGGTGAATGGTTTTGGGCTCCTGATAAAAAAGGAAGGTTAATGTTTAGCAGTTGAAAAAACAAAAATTCAAAAATTTTCATGCCCCTCTCTGCTCGTCGATTTGGTTCTACTAACAAAATGTACATTATGTAAATTTCAGTGTGGGGTTTACAAAGTTTTAAATGAGGGGACCCATGTGCAGGACATGAATCATTCTACAATGACTTTATATATTGTATATTCAATCAAAATATTTCTCAAAGAGACAAAATCATCCTTAATAGGGAACATAGATAATTACCAGAGACGGAAGCCATCAAAAACAACACCAGAAAATGTGAAATAATTGTTACCCTTTTTAGAGATACCAGAACCATTCTTATCTATTAAATATTTCTGCATTGTATGTACAAAACATGAATTTACATACTGTGTATTTTATTTTTAGATTTTGGAATCCCCTTAACTCCCCACAACGTTTTTCCTGCAAGTCTAACATGTTCCAGATTAGCATCATTAGCATGATGACTGACGTTTTACACACTGACATGCCATAATACATGTATATACTTCAACATTATAAAGGGAATTGTTAATTCATCATTCAAGAAATGTATTTTTGACATATTTTAAAGGGTTGAAAATTACTTCTGCTTATTTTAATCCATATATATCGCGTAAGAACATTCAAACCTACTGTAGAGCCGAGCGAAGCTCAAGTGATTATGTAGGGGGTTACTCACCACACAGGGCACACCACCAACTAAGGTTTTTCTTCTGTCGTTTTGCCCAAAAACAACATTACACACTTCTTGGCTTGCGTCGACAATTATAACATCCACATTATTGTGTAACTGTAAATACAGCGACCCTTCAACTGTAAACCTATCAAATCTCAACAACTCAATATCCTCTTCAAGAGAGTATTGAATGGTCCTTGCCATAAGCAGTCCAGGCGGTAGAGGGTCTGTCCTTCATAAAAAGATACACAGGAATGTCTGTCGATGATTTTAAATGCAACTGGTTTGCAGTTGACATTACAGCAAAGAAAAAGCAGAATTACCACAATAAACCACGTTTTCTCCATTTTTTCTTTCTTTTCCGATGACCAACAACCGCAAAATAGCTATCGAAGAAGAAATCTTAAATGAAAATGATTAAAACATGGTTTTTCTTTTTATTGTCACATAAATTCACAAATGTTAAATGCCACTAAGATCCGTCGTCCAAATCTTTTGGTGTTGCTATCTTAAGAGTCATAAAGGTTTCTCATAAATAATGTTCACTGGTCGCAAAACAGTCTCTCCTCTAATTTTCGCATCTTTTCAGCTGTGTTTATGATGGTTTCTTTTGATGGTAAACGGTCTTCCTTTAAAGAAAGAAAGTAATCCTTTGTTTCCTCAGATAGATTGAACCATTTGGCTTCAGTTTCCCATTTGCCCAATATCTTTTTCTTGTCCACAGACTCAAAAGCTTCTTCAGAATATGCAGTAAAATGTTCCTCATCCGTCCACATAAGACATGTATGATGGGTCTTACTTGGGTGATCAACTTCACAACCATAGCAATTTTCTTTAGCTCTTTAAGACCTTCAGCATATTTAAACACGTATAAGGAACACGCCAACCAACATTCACGTCGAACAATATCTGCGCTCTCCATTTCAAAACTGATTTAAAGAATGACAAGAAATATCACTTATATACAGAAAGGTTGACATTCCTAAAATTCTGTCAGGAGTGAAACAAGGATTTATTTTAAAAAGTCATCAAGTAAATTATATTTCCATTCTTCTATAGTTCTAACTTTAACGTCATAGTTCCTTTTAAGTTCTCTTAGCAAGCTAGCTATAGGTTTTGCTTTCAACAACAAAAAGACATACATATCGGATCGCTTATAGATGAAACTTAAGTAGGCATGAGCTTGAGATACATTCATGATGACAGAACTCTGCAGCACTGAAAATACCAGACACTAAAGGTAGGTTAAAACAAAAAACGAATTAACATTAAAGCTTGTGGACTAGAAACAGGTGGGTCAAATACCAGAGCTGTTAAGAACACTAAGGTCAAATACCAACTACGTAATCCCTCTGGGTCAAATACCAGAACTCTACGTCATCCTCTATAGCCTTCAGTGACGTACTCCTTATGACGTAATCCTTCATTGTAATCCAATGAAATCCATGTAATCCATCAAATATGTGGAGTAGGAATTGTAGTATACCACTACTCCTGACCGCCGACCATAGTGGGCCAACGTGTGTGGAGAGTGCCACGCTTCATGCACTTAAAAGACCACTTTGTGGACCGCCAAGTAATGCACCACATAGTCCAAATTTTCCGACCTTACCCACCTCTCCCCTTTTCCTGTGGTTCTTCAAAATTAGTCCTTTGTGTCCCATCCCATCCCCATACTTCATTTATCATCATCATTTCATGTTCATTGTATCATCCTTTTCATGTTCATCGCCTGTAAATAACCAATAAATCGTTGCACGGGCGTAAAACACCAACTCACTCACTCACTCACTCATCTTCTATGTTTATATCATAGATCAACATGGAAGGAGGACTGCGGTGGATGGAGATTCCAAATCAACTGACTTCGAACATTTATTTAACTGAGAACAACAGGTAAATTATAATTAAATTCAATATTTAAACAAATTTATTTTTAAGGCCCCGCGACGACATGTCGGGGGGCATTAAGTTTTACTCATGTCCGTCCGTCCGTACGAATTTCCGTCAAGCTTTTCTCAGCAACCATACATGAGAATGATTTGAAATTCGGTCGGATGGTTTAGCATGACAAACTGTACGTCCTAAGCGATTTAGAGACCTGTCGGACATCTACTTCCTGTTTGAGACTTAGGCCAATGTGAAAATATGTGGACACGACTATGAGATTTCCGTCAGGCTTTTCTCAGGAACCTTATGTGAGAAGGACTTGAAACTTGGTAGGATGGTCGAGTATGACAAACTGTACGTCCTAATCGATTTTGAGACCTGTCGGACATCTACTTCCTGTTTTGGACTTAAGCCAATGTGAAAATATGTGGACACGACTATGAAATTTCCGTCAAGCTTTTCTCAGGAACCTTTTATGAGAATGACTTGAAACTTGGTAGGATGGTTCAGTATGACAAACTATATAAGCGATTTTGAGACCTGTCGGACATCTACTTCCTGTTAAGGATTTAAGTCGGTGTGAAAATAAGTGAATATGACATTGAAAATTTCCGTCAAGCTTTTCTCAGGAACCGTACATGAGAATGATTTGAAACTTTGTAGGATTGTTTAGTATGACAAACTATACGTCCTTGGCGATTTTGAGACTTAGGCCAATGTTAGGATATGTGAACATGACTATGAAAATTTCCGTCAAGCTTTTCTCAGGAACTGTATACCAGAATGTTTTGAAACTTGGTAGGATGGATCAGTATGACAAACTGTATGTCCTAGGCGATTTTCAGACCTGTCAGAAATCAACTTCCTGTTTTGGGCCACATTCTTTCTTTATTTAAGGTTAACATCAATGATGTAAACAATCATAGGTCACATAACAAGTCTATGCATGGAAACAATGCACTCTATATTCAACTTTAACAAACGTCACACTAAGTTCAGTCAGTCTACACCATGTCGCTGAAACTAATATCCATGATATCACTCATATCAAATAGAAAGTCGTCGTTTAGCATCTAAAAAGAGAAATATAAATATAATTAATTAATTAATTTGAAATTTAAAATGATCTATCTTTTATCTATGACATTGAAAAAAATATGTCTTTTATCAAAACCCGCAATACAAGTCACGTGATTATTTTTTAGCGTGGGTAGCCGATATCGCCATTTTTTATATTTGTTTTTGGTTATTCTACACTTACATCTTCCGTTCTACATATCAACATATGAAACACGTTTATTTGTAAATAATATCATTCATTTGTGAACATTTTTTCTCCAAACTTTTCACAGATTTGATAATTTGTGAGTTCTATCACAAGTGAGCTGAACAACAACAAAAATGGGTGTTTAGTTTGTATGTTTAGTAGTCGCGGTGTGTGTTATGATTCCTCCTACGTCCGCAGAGACAGACCCTGTTGATGTTGCTTCATGCCTGTTGACAGAGCACACCATAGACTGTAGTGAGGATGAACAGAGAACATTCTACGGAGATGTAATTTTCCCGATAGAAGACATTATATTCAACAATATACGGCATCAGGAACAGATAACAGATGTAAACATTATGTTTCAGTGACATGGTTTTTCACAGATTCTACCCCTGCTATTTGCCGATGGATGTCTGGAAAGGTCGTTGTCAACGGGAACGAATGTTTAATGGTACGCACATAATTTATCATATTATTTAAGAAACAAAGAGGTACCAATAGGGGTAAACGAGTGTAAAAAGTCAAAGAAAAAAACAGTAATAACATGAACGAGCACAGCATGAAAAAACAAAAAGTAATCTTACATTCTGATCGGCTGGAGCATTACTGGTACTGCACGTCGCCTGTGCTGTCGGAGGAGGTGATGACATGACTGTCACTGGGACAGCGTAGTACATAGGCACAGACAGGGTCAGGGGGTCATTCATACATGGTGACAATGAGTTCTACAAGAAAAAGCATGAATAAAAAAATCTGTTGATTCTTATTTTCATTCAGTCATACAGTATGTAGATTTGTTTAAAAATGAAAGACATGTTAAACTACATGTACATGTACCTAAGTTTCTTTATAAAATACATAACAAATTTAAAAAATAATAAAAATCATTATATTACATCACACAAAAAGGAATTTTAAAAAGAAAAAAAAATGTAAAAAAAAAGAAATCTTATACGCAGGTATGTTAATGCACTTTTCAGGAATTTCCGACAGGACCAGCCCCCTTTTTTCGTACATACCCTATTTTACTGGAACGGAATGTCGTATAGGACATTTTAATAAACCTACAGAAAAAGGATAAGAAATGAATATCTTTGGTGAATTTTTAATTTTATTTTATCATTCGTATACCGTAAAAGTTGCGGAAAAGTCTTTATTTAAGGATCGGTATTAAAATAGACTAGAACAAGTTACCACACACCGTATTTTGTCTCGAAATTTTTTTCATGGGAAGATATGATACTTTGTTGTGTAAAAACTGCTGAACCCTTAAAAATAAATCATTTTTTCTATTTTAAAAAAAAATGGGAGATAGCAACAACCACCCCGCCACCAGAGGACGATGGCTGGATGTCCAACTAGGGACCCTATCAAAAACGGCCCTTTTAAGGGCCAAAGTCTTTGGCTCCACTTTCGGCTTTAAATTCAAAATTTGCAGATCGACGTTTGCAACCTTCTCGTGGTGATCTGTGAATTGTCATGTCGATGACCCTTACGGGGAAACCGAGATGATAAACTAATAGCAAACATTAAAATAAAGCATGTCAATCTGTCCCTCTCCATAATTTAAAGTTTGTTCTTTTCACTTTTCCTCATAATTTCTCGATCAATGTAGAAATGCACATCAACAAACATCATATTTTGAAGCGACACTTTTTTAATACCCTCGATTTATCTGGGGGGAAATTTTATGCCAATATTTTCGGGTTTAACTGGATATGGTCTACAATTAGGCATGTGATTCATCTTTATAAAAGAGAGACAAATGAAGTCATCATAAAAGGAACCAAAGACAACCGTGTTAGAATATTCAAAGAATTCAGCACACTAACTGGGGTTTCCGGTGGAAGAAAAAGAAGGGAACTGTTTGGTATGACGGTGGTCTACGACTATCAAAACGATCGTGTTTTCACAGACTTTCCAGATCGCAACAAACTATAAGCCTGGCCAGTGAGTAGCTAAAAAGAAATAACGGACCTTTTCACCCAATTCATACGTTCTTATCTTTTTTCCATTCCTCAATTTCGGTCGCAAAATATCTAAAGAGTAAAACGATTTTCTTCAAAAGTATTAAAATTAAAACTCAATTCAATAGAATTACCCCCTTTTGTTTAAATGTAGTTTTTATTCACTAGAAATATGACTTCAATTATAACTAATTAAAACTTTAGAGTTGGAATTTAAATTGTCGGATGATAATTGACTTTGAATCACGCCTCTTTTACTTCTTTACCTTAAGGTGAACCCAGTTGTGAAATATCCATTCGTAATTATTTGGCCAAGTGTGTAACATATATTCAAAAGAAAACGCTTTTTATTAGCCAATCAGAACGTCCCGTTTTAAACCAATCAAAACGGATGTATTTTATATGAAAACGCTTTTTATTGACCAATCAAAACGTCCCGTTTTTTAACCAATCAAAACACAGAGAGCAGAAACCACTCTATAAGAGGAGTTCACACGCTCAACGATGTCAGTCTTAATTTAGACACCATGGAAGACAGCCGAAGACGAGATGATCACGAAGGAGTTGGAGAGATTGAATGCGCCTGCGCAGATTCGAAAATGGGCTCTGGATCACGGACTGATGACGCATCCGCTAGTCGTGCAAAGATCCACACGGAGCCGTTAGATATAACGCTATGTCCAGTAGGGACAAAAAGATAAAATAGTCCTTTTAAGGACTAATGTAAAGATTGAAAAAAAAAGAGCGGGAGGCGGGGTCCAATACAATGGATCAATCCTTCCAATCTAAAAAAAAATAATATAATATACAAATAAAAGAGCGGGAGGTGGGGTCCAATACAATGGATCAACCCTTCCAATAAAAAAAAAAATAAAAGAGCGGGAGGTGGGGTCCAATACAATGGATCAACCCTTCCAATTTAAAAAAATAAAATAAAAGAGCGGGAGGTGGGGTCCAATACAATGGATCAACCCTTCCAATTTAAAAAAAATAAAATAAAAGAGCGGGAGGTGGGGTCCAATACAATGGATCAACCATTCCAATCTAAAACAAAAGAGCGGGAGGTGGGGTCCAATACAATGGATCAACCCTTCCAATCTTAAATAAAAAGCTACGCCAAGCGCAGCATGATACGACCGCAACATGCTGAACCCTGTACGTTGGAGGCCCAATATGGATTGTCAAATGTTTTAGACACATGCAGCCCATGGTGGACTCACAAAGCACTTTGACGGACTTTCTATGCATATTTGAATTTTGTATTCATACCAACTTTTAAGAAACTCTTAAAACTGGCATTTTTGGTCCCTTTGACAAGTAATTTCTCAACAACAGAAAGAAATATTGCAAATTTAATTGCAAAAACTCAGGTAGGGATTTTTACAAGGTTTTTGAAAATCGGACCACAAATAAAAAAGTTGAATTTTGGGGTGTGGCCAAATTTTTACCCCCACCCCCCCTTTATTGCAATGTTACAATGCAGGATATTTTAAAACAGTTGTCACATTTAGTTGGCAGAATTCATAGAGTAATTCATTAAAAAAATGAATGATCAAAATCAGATGAAAAATAACATTCTACAGAAGTTTTGTCAATAAACCCATTTGAGACCCTTTTGGCCCTTTTTCCGAAATAGCAGGGGCTACAGACCCCAAATTCAATACCAACCTTCCTTATGTGGTGAAAAATATCATATCAAAATTTCATATCAATTGAGAAACTACAACTTAAAAGTTTAATCGCACGTTCAAAGGAACACTTTTAATTGGCGTTTTTGGACCCTTTGACCCCTAATTTCTAAAAAACGGTAAGAGATATTGCAAATCTGATTGAAAAACGCAGCCAGGGATTTTTACAAGGATTCCAATGAAAAAAAGATTTTGACAATCGGACCACAAATAAAAAAGTTGATTTTTTGGGGCGTGGCCAAACTTGGAACCTCCATTAGCAATGTCATGGTGCAAGATACATAAAAACAGTTGTTACATTTAGTTGACAGAATTTATTGAGGAATACAATAAAACAAGAATGATCAAAATCCGATAAAAAATTAACATTCTACAGAAGTTTTGTCACAACAACCATTTTAGCCCCTTTTGGCCCTTTTTAGCTCACCTGGACCGAAGGTCCATGTGAGCTATTACCATCACTTGGCGTCCGTCGTCGTCGTCTGTCGTCGTCGTCTGTCGTCGTCTGTTAACAATTTTTCAAAAATCTTCTCCTCTGAAACTACCAAACAGAATTTAATGAAACTTGGTATGAATGATCCTTAGGGTGTCCTGCACCAAACTTGTGTTTTGATTTTTAATCCGTTAAAAACATGGCCGCCATTACTAAAAATAGACTAGGGGGGTCAGACTACTGTTTTTGGCTTATAAATCAAAAAGTATAAGAGATAGAGGAAATCTGAGGCCACGCTACTGATTCAGCATCAAAAGCTCTACAAAAGTCTCCATTTGGTCAAAGTTGTCAGATGACCCCTTATAGGGGTTACGGCCCCTTAAAGGTGAAAAATAGCATTTTTTCATGTTTTTGGCCTACAGAATGAAAACTATTGCAGATAGAGATTAGCTGTTGCCTGCTTAAATGTTCAGCTCATTTAACTCTAAAAAGTCTCCATAGGGTCCAAGTTGTCAGATGACCCCTTATAGGGGTTACAGCCCCTTAAAGATGAAAAATAGCCATTTTTCATGTTTTTGGCCTACAGAATGAAAACTATTGCAGATAGAGATTAGCTTTTGCTTGCTTAAATGTTTAGCTCATTTAGCTCTACGAAAGTCTCCATAGGATCGAAGTTGTCAGATAACCCCTTATAGGGGTTACGGCCCTTGAAAAATGGCATTTTTTCATGTTTTTGGCCTACAGAATGAAAACTATTGCACATAGAGATTAGCTGTTGCTTGCTTAAATGTTCAGCTCATTGAGTGAGTGAGTGAGTTGGTGTTTTACGCCCGTGCAACGCTATATAGGTTATTTACGGGCGATGAACATGAAAAGCATGATAAAATGAACATGAAATGATGATGATAAATGAAATATGGAGATGGGGTGGGAAACAAAGGACCGGTAAATTTTGAAGAACCACAGGAAAAAGGGGAGAGGTGGGTAGGGGCGGAAAATTTAGCCTATGTGGTGCACTACTGGGCGGTCCACAAAGGGGTCTTTTACGTGCATGAAGCGTGGCACTCTCCTCACACGTTGGCCCACTATGGTCGGCGGTCAGGGTTTCCGTATTATAGACCTGACAACCCCCGCGGACGAGGGCTACCCTATTCAGCCACCTAGGGTACACACTTGGTCGCTCTGTGGGCTGAGCACTGACCCGACGTCAGAATCCCAAGACCCTTAGTCGCCTCTTACGACAAGCTAGGCTCTGCTGTGGGCCTATTCGCCACCCGGGCCCCGCACGGGACTTCAGCTCATTGAGCTCTACAAAATTTTCCATAGGGTCGAAGTTGTCAGATGACCCCTTATAGGGGTTACGGCCCCTGAAAAATAGCGATTTTTCATGTTTTTGTTCTACAGAATGAAAACTATTGCAGATAGAGATTAGCTGTTGCTTGCTTAAATGTTCAGCTCATTTAGCTCTACAAAATTTTCCACAGAGTCGAAGTTGTCAGATGACTCCTTATAGGGGTTATGGCCTCTGAAAAATAGCAATTTTTCATGTTTTCGGCCTACAGAATGAAAACTATTGCACATAGAGATTAGCTGTTGCTTGCTTAAATGTTTAGCTCATTTAGCTCTACGAAAGTCTCCATAGGATTGAAGTTGTCAGATAACCCCTTATAGGGGTTACGGCCCCTGAAAAATGGCATTTTTTCATGTTTTTGGCCTACAGAATGAAAACTATTGCACATAGAGATTAGCTGTTGCTTGCTTAAATGTTCAGCTCATTGAGCTCTACAAAATTCTCCATAGGGTCGAAGTTGTCAGATGACCCCTTATAGGGGTTACGACCCCTGAAAAATAGTGATTTTTCATGTTTTTGTCCTACAGAATGAAAACTATTGCAGATAGAGATAAGCTGTTGCTTGCTGAAATGTTCAGCTCATTTAGCGCTACAAAATTCTCCATAGAGTCGAAGTTGTCAGATGACTCCTTATAGGGGTTACGGCCCTTGAAAAATAGCGATTTTTCATGTTTTTGTCCTAAAGAATGAAAACTATTGCAGATAGAGATTAGCTGTTGCTTGCTTAAATGTTCAGCTCATTTAGCTTTACAAAATTCTCCATAGGGTTGAAGTTGTCAGATGACCCCTTATAGGGGTTACGGCCCCTGAAAAATAGCCATTTTTCATGTTTTTGGCCTACAGAATGAAAACTATTGCAGATAGAGATTAGCTGTTGCTTGCTTAAATATTCAGCTCATTTAGCTCTACAAAAGTCTTCATAGGGTTGAAGTTGTCAGATGACTCCTTATAGGGGTTATAGGTGAAAAATGGTGTTTTTGGCCTATAGAATGAAAACTATTGCAGGTAGAGAAAAGCTGTTGCTTGCTTAAATGTTCAGCTCATTTAGCTCTACTAAAGTATAGGGTCAACATCAAGACCAGGTGAGCGATTCAGGCTCCTGGGAGCCTCTTGTTTCTGAAACGGTAGGGGCCAGAAACCCCAAATGCAATACCAACCTTCCTTTAGTGATTAGAAACATCATATCAAAATTTTATAACAATCGGTCAATATCTACTCAAGTTATCACACGGAAACCAGATGTCCCCAGACGACGCGGACGACGACGCAGACGACGACGACGACGACATCGCCATAACATTATACGACCATAAAAAGGCTTTAACCCACCAGAGTCAGGTCTCAAGTCCTGAAACGGACGCTTGTCCGGAAGTGTGAGAGGAGCCAGGCTAGGCCATGGCCAGGTTTTTTGGGTTAGCGCCAGGTTTTTAGGGATAGGGCCAGGATTTTAGGGTGAGGGTCAGGTTTTAAGGTTCATGTCCAGGTTTTTAGGGATAGGGCCAGGTTTTTAGGGTAAGGGCCAAGTTTTAGGGTTGTGTCCCGGGTCATGACCTCTGTCTGTAAGGGCCCGGGCCAGGATTTTACCCCGGCAAATGCTCCGACTATACTACTATAATGGCAATCCAAAAATGATTTAAAATAAATTATATTGATTGCATTCGCCGGAATGGCAGCTTCATGTTCAACTTGTCCAACATCACAAGTGCATTGTCTGTCGTTTTCTTGTTCAAAATTAACATAATATATTCTGACGTCACATTTTTCGTCAAATAAGGTTCGCAATGTATAAATTATAAATGTGTGAACGTTTTCAGTAAGATTAATTATATTTCATCACTTTTGCTTTTAGCGTAGTTTTTCGGCCTCAATGATCATAATACTTGGGTGGATAACTGCTTGACGTATGCTTTTAAAGTAATAGTATCAAAAGTAACGGTATTTGTACCGCCATGCAGATCTATTGAAAATGACAAATTTTTTTTATAAAATTGGCCATGCATGACAAAGTCCTTCTTAACTAGTTAGACCTTTCCACTTTAAGTTATATCTTGTAAAATTGGCCGTGCATGACAAAGTCCATCTAAACAAGATGAATACCTTTTACTGTAAGGTTTTAAATCCATGGTTACATCAAACATAAGCTTTAATATATTCCATCAAGGTCGATTCTTAGATAAAAAACTCAACTAGTCCAACAAATACAACATCTCGCCTTCTTGTTTGAAATTATCATAATTTATACTGACGTCACATTTTTTGTCAAATATGGTCAGTGTTTAATATATTCTAAGTGAGTTAACTGTACGAGTAATGATCAACACCACACTAGGTAAACGCTGTCCGCGGGAGCACAGATATTTCGCGTTTTTACTGTACGGATATTTTGGGTTATTGTTGACATCGGACCGGTGTATATGTTCACTATATGAAGAATGGAATTGTATATGCTGCTTCTATGTCTTTGTTTAAGATGTAATACCATCTCCTTTCAGTTTTAATGAAATAGTTCTGTACTTTATCGACAATATTTTTAAATTTTAAACAGATTTATGCATTTTAAATAATTTTCGAGAATTTACCCTTTTTCGCAATATTTTTAATGAACGAAGATTCAAAACACTAAAAAATAGGATTACTATTTACACAAGATGCATTTACACCCCTTCTTCCTTATTATACATCGTGAAAAATGTTCGAAACAGAGAACATACTGTACTGACATTTCCTGTCCCGATTAGCCTGTCAAAATCTTACTGTACTGTTATTGTCAGGCCCTCGGGCATATACGGTTGTAGCCATGCTTTCAATCTGGGCACCTCTCAAAAATCTACGAATTACTATCTGACTGTTATAAATATTGAAATGAGAAAGGAAGTAAAATTTTGAGATCTTCCCTACCAAATCAATATTTTGCATGTTTCAAAACTGCAAAGTTTTTTTTACGTTTAACTTTCTTAAAATATTTTAAAAGCTAAAACAAATTTTGAAAAACAGAATTGAATAATATTTTATATAAACATGTCACATTAATCTCAAAAACTTCTTTTAGTAATGAAAAGTTTATTCAGAATATTTATTAATATTTTGAGATGGCCGCGCTTGAATATACAGGAATATATAGGAAGTAGAATTAATATGAACAAGATGTCTTTGAAAATGGACGTGCCGGAATAACCTAGTTATAGAAATTGTAGAAAGCAAAAAGTAACATTTCTACCATGTCTACAGTTGCAGTTGAAAATTCGTAAACTTGGCTTTTGAAATACATTTGAAATATATAAACAAAGTTAATTTCAGTTTATAACTGTGGATTAAAAACAAACATACATGAACTATATTATCGAGGCATCTCATTACAGAAAATCCATAGTTATTTATAAAATATATGTTACGACATATTTATAACTTTTGATTGCTAAACTATGTATATTTACCCCGGGCCTAGCCACTCCCTATTATAAAAAAATATGAAAACGTGAATTGTGCAACCTACTTTAAAAGTTCATAGACGTAAGTACAGTTTAAATAGTAGTAGTGTAATAGGTATAAGCGCACACTGGCGCCCTGGTGCTATTGTATATAAAGTCTATGTAAACCAACAGGCTGGCGCAGGGTAGCGAAAGGCTATATAGAGGGTCTTAGGGTCTGTCTTACGGTCTGTAACCTTTTTTTTTACGCAAGCTAATAATAATGGGTGGCGAAAGGTTATATAGAGGGTGGTGCTCGAGTCTTACGGTAGAGTTTTAATTTTGAGGTGTTTTGAGTGTTGAAAATCGTGTGGTTCATATGTTTGGTTTTATACAATTTTTTTTTTTTGTGCAAGCACGAGTATTTTTTTAACCAAGTTTCAAGAGTCTGAAGGATGTCTTGAATCTAACCTGTTTACCCTCATTTTATGGTAAGTTTTTGCGGTTAAAGCGTTTGATAAAATGAGACCACAGGTCACTCCTTTATGTCTTCTTTTTAACGAGAAAAGACATAAAGCTAAAGCGTTTCTCTCTGAGATGTCATAACTTGAAACCTTGTACCACATTGAAATGAAGAGGGTTTTTTTGGCTAGAACGTGTCTGTGAGTCTTGAGGACGTCAAAACTCAAACTTTTTAACCCTCTTCTAAACTACTTCCTGAGACCTTTTATCTATGTGTGCAAAATGTGGATGGTGGCGTAAGTATTTTTTTGTAATAAATGAACATTTAGATATCATATTTCTGTTGACACTTCACAACCATTGTGAGAAACTTTGGAAAGAGGCTTATGATGTCAGTGATAACAGACTAGTCTTGGCAAAAAGAGGATTAAGTTGCATCATTAGAGTTAAAACAAATGACTTATGATTTCATACTTATCAAAACAAAGCTTAGGGTATAATTAAAATTGAGAGCTTATTGGGAGGTATAATCAAACACCAAGTGACTAAACAAAACAAAGGTTTTCATATTTTATTCTATCAACATTGGTATAATACCCACACATACAGTCACAGAGTTAACAATATATATCTTTAATATTTCAAAACAACCTTTACATTTTAACAATGGAAATTTGACTTAAAATAGCACCCAATATAACAATAAAAAATAATTGGAAGGCTTCAACTGTAAAAATTGCATATCAAAAAGCACCAATATATAAAAATAACAGTAAAAAAGTTATAACAAAGGAATGCTTTAACTTAAATGAATGAAAACTATGACACATACACACACACCATCACACACACACACACACACCTGATACGTTGAATACTCATTAAACGGAGTACAGAAATGAATTTAATGGAAACTGATTTACACTGAGTATTTAAATGATAGAAAGACAAAGAAAAGCATATTGCACTAATATTTTTCATATTTTGGGACTTTATTTAAAAGGGTGAGACAATTGAGCATAATAAAGTATAAAAAAAACTCCTGAGTATCATCATTATAAAAACATGTAACAGCTTAATAAAACTTGTAAAAAATCTAATATTATATACATAGCAAGATTGCCAACACAAAGATATCTTATCATGTGTCCACTAGTAAAATATTGTGATTTCTAGATAAATATAATTTTAATACTAATCATGATCAAAGTTCAAACAATTATAATCATGAATGTTATTACAATTAGACATTGAACTTGAGTAAAATGGACATAAACATAAAAGAAGGTTTGAATAAAATTAATTGGTCTTTACATGAGAATATATCAACTTAACTAATGAACTCAAAAATCTCATCATAGTTTACTCAGTGGAAACACAATTATAAAACTAATCTATACTATATACATGAAAAATAATAGCAGCACTATACAGAACAAAACCATTTCAAATTTTATATTTGAAATTCAACACAAAGTTGTTAAATAATCACTAAACTAGCAGCACAGTACAAAACTGTATAAGTCTAAGATTGAAATTATTTCAAATTTTATATGTGAAGACCAATTCAAATTTTATATTTTCAACACAAAGTTGATAAAATAATCACTAAACTAGCAGCACAGTACAAAACTGTATAAGGCCGCGTTCACACTGAAGTTGTTTTCAGTAAACATGTGTAGAAGTAGTTTAATGTTCTTAAAACTAGTTTCACACTAAATTTGTTCTCATTGATAAACCTAAATTAAATGACTTGACATATGAGATGTTCACATTATTAAATGCAAGTGTACATGTAATTTAAATGTAGAGAAAACATGACCGGATGAATAACCATGTTTGTTATTTTGGCGAATAGACATTTAAACATAGAATACGTATAGATTTTGATTTACTGCAGTCTTCTTTTAATGATTTTTATTTTTATAGAATAACAATACAGGTGTACAAATTCTGGCGGTATAGTCCGTTCGTCCGTTTGTATTTTTAAATTTATTGCTATAAAAAGTTATTGCTATACATACATGTAAATACCGGCGCGGGCCCGCGGCAGCGCCATATTGTCAGTAAAAATCCACTAAAGAGCGCTCAGCAACGTGATATCGGGTCTGCTGCTTTGTCCACAAAACGAATGGAATGTGTACTCGGTGGTTGAATGGGCAGTCCGTCATAATGCCGCATCGTCAGGCTACAAATGTAAAATGCTGAAAACTTGACCGCAAACTATAGTGGCGCAACGTGTTAGGAAAAAAATCATGTTCTTCACGCGTAAAAGAACCCTGCTGCATGCCTTGTTAAGAGAACCCATAGGATTCCTGTGTAAAAATCTGCCCGTTCCTCATTTTCCAATTGACAGTCAAAACTCTTATCCCCGATTGGACTTTGCCCCCTATTTCCTCCACTTCATCATCATTTCATGCTCATTTTATCACCTGTTCATGTTCATACTCCTGATATAGGCCGCTTTGCCCACAAAAATTAGATCCGTTTTGGAAACACCTTCTATGAAATTATATTCCGATTTGCCGTATACATATACATTAAATATTTAGAAGTTGCATGTACCCCTGTTTTTTCACTCACCCGAGAAAATGTTGAAATATACGAAAATATATACTAAAAATAAAGCTTTCCAATGAAAGTATTGCATATGCATGCCGTTCATTCAAAGCAAATATGCAAAATTCATTGTACATTAAACCCACACAAGGACTACATTAAGTATCGAATGCATGTAATGAACACAACATTTAAACTACATGTAAACATCGAAATTTCACGTCCCGTGCGGGGCCCGGGTGGCGAATAGGCCCGCAGCAGAGCCTAGCTTGTCGTAAGAGGCGACTAAGGGTCTTGGGATTCCGACGTCGGGTCGGTGCTCAGCCCACAGAGCGACCAAGTGTGTACCCTAGGTGGCTGAATAGGGTAGCCCTCGTCCGCGGGGGTTGTCAGGTCTATAATACGGAAACCCTGACCGCCGACCATAGTGGGCCAACGTGTGTGGAGAGTGCCACGCTTCATGCACGTAAAAGACCCCTTTGTGGACCGCCCAGTAGTGCACCACATAGGCTAAATTTTCCGACCCTACCCACCTCTCCCCTTTTTCCTGTGGTTCTTCAAAATTTACCGGTCCTTTGTTTCCCACCCCTTCCCCATATTTCATTTATCATCATCATTTCATGTTCATTTTATCATCCTTTTCATGTTCATCGCCTGTAAATAACCTATATAGCGTTGCACGGGCGTAAAACACCAACTCACTCACTCACTCACTCGAAATTTCACAGTGTGAACGCTTTGATGTTTAATGTTAGTGCGGACGACATTTAAACTACTATGAGTTTTGCTCAGTGTGAACGCGGCCTAAGTCATAGATTGAAATTATTAAGGTCTTTCCCTTTCCAAAGGGAAGACCTTACTGTATTTCTTATTTACACTTTCAAATTTTTTTTTCCGCGCCCAATATAAAAAAAGTGTCGCGACATATAATTTTGATACTTAGTACCTTTAGTCGGTCATACTTGGAGATGCCCTGACTGACCCTGTGAAACCGATCTATTTTAAGTAACGGAGTTATCTGCCCCGGACCGGAAAACCTTGTTTGCAGATTAACTCAAAAACTGTAACCGTTATAAAAATTCTGAAGAGTGGATATTGTTACCTCACTCCTGGTTATGATTTGTCACCCCAAAAAAAGTTTTTCGAAAAGGGTCACTGTTACGCAATTTTGAGTCGCGAATTGACAAAAACGTAAAAATTTCTATTTTTAAAACCGTTAGTCGTAGAACCTCAAAACTTTCATCATTCATTTTAGGTGACCTATGGTACATCCAAAAATATAAAGGTCAAGGTCATATCAACAAAAACAAAAAAGGTCATTTTCTAGGACATTGGGTTTTATCTTCAAGTCTATTTTTCAGCCCTTATTTGAAACATTTTTGTGCGGTTTTTTTTTTATATGATGTCCGCCAGGAGTTCTTCTAGTAGATTATACAAAAAAATTCCATGAAATTTTTTTAATTTTCAACGCGTCTTGATTTTTGTGAAAATTGTACCGATTCTTTGTAAGCCCTATACGTATGACCTTGAATGACCTTTTATGATTAAATCATCTCAATATGACCACCAAGACCATTTTAAGTCATTTAAATATCATAATTATCAATATTAAGCAAATTTGAATTTCCCCCCCTCCCCCTTTTTACCCAAAAAATTCAAATTTAGCATTATTGGTTTTAAATGGTAAAAAATGCTCTAACATACCTATTTTAGTCCAAATAAGTCTGAATCAACCATAAAAAGTACTGCTTTCCCTATTTATTAAGGTCTTTCCCTTTCCAAAGGGAAGACCTTACTGTATTTCTTATTTACACTTTCAAAATTTTTTTTTCCGCGCCCAATATAAAAAAAGTGTCGCGACATATAATTTTGATACTTAGTACCTTTAGTCGGTCATACTTGGAGATGCCCTGACTGACCCTGTGAAACCGATCTATTTTAAGTAACGGAGTTATCTGCCCCGGACCAGAAAACCTTGTTTGCAGATTAACTCAAAAACTGTAACCGTTATAAAAATTCTGAAGAGTGGATATTGTTACCTCACTCCTGGTTATGATTTGTCACCCCAAAAAAAGTTTTTCGAAAAGGGTCACGGTTACGCAATTTTGAGTCGCGAATTGACAAAAACATAAAAATTTCTATTTTTAAAACCGTTAGTCGTAGAACCTCAAAACTTTCATCATTCATTTTAGGTGACCTATGGTACATCCAAAAATATAAAGGTCAAGGTCATATCAACAAAAACAAAAAAGGTCATTTTCTAGGACAATGGGTTTTATCTTCAAGTCAATTTTTCAGCCCTTATTTGAAACATTTTTGTGCGGTTTTTTTTTGATATGATGTCCGCCAGGAGTTCTTCTAGTAGATTATACAAAAAAATTCCATGAAATTTTTTTAATTTTCAACGCGTCTTGATTTTTGTGAAAATTGTACCGATTCTTTGTAAGCCCTATACGTATGACCTTGAATGACCTTTTATGATTAAATCATCTCAATATGACCACCAAGACCATTTTAAGTCATTTAAATATCATAATTATCAATATTAAGCAAATTTGAATTTCCCCCCCTCCCCCTTTTTACCCAAAAAATTCAAATTTAGCATTATTGGTTTTAAATGGTAAAAAATGCTCTAACATACCTATTTTGGTCCAAATAAGTCTGAATCAACCATAAAAAGTACTGCTTTCCCTATTTATTAAGGTCTTTCCCTTTCCAAAGGGAAGACCTTACTGTATTTCTTATTTACACTTTCAAAATTTTTTTTCCGCGCTTAATATAAAAAAAGTGTCGCGACATATAATTTTGATACTTAGTACCTTTAGTCGGTCATACTTGGAGATGCCCTGACTGACCCTGTGAAACCGATCTATTTTAAGTAACGGAGTTATCTGCCCCGGACCGGAAAACCTTGTTTGCAGATTAACTCAAAAACTGTAACCGTTATAAAAATTCTGAAGAGTGGATATTGTTACCTCACTCCTGGTTATGATTTGTCACCCCAAAAAAAGTTTTTCGAAAAGTGTCACGGTTACGCAATTTTGAGTCGCGAATTGACAAAAACGTAAAAATTTCTATTTTTAAAACCGTTAGTCGTAGAACCTCAAAACTTTCATCATTCATTTTAGGTGACCTATGGTACATCCAAAAATATAAAGGTCAAGGTCATATCAACAAAAACAAAAAAGGTCATTTTCTAGGACAATGGGTTTTATCTTCAAGTCAATTTTTCAGCCCTTATTTGAAACATTTTTGTGCGGTTTTTTTTTATATGATGTCCGCCAGGAGTTCTAGTAGATTATACAAAAAAATTCCATGAAATTTTTTTAATTTTCAACGCGTCTTGATTTTTGTGAAAATTGTACCGATTCTTTGTAAGCCCTAAACGTATGACCTTGAATGACCTTTTATGATTAAATCATCTCAATATGACCACCAAGACCATTTAAAGTCATTTAAATATCATAATTATCAATATTAAGCAAATTTGAATTTCCCCCCCTCCCCCTTTTTACCCAAAAAATTCAAATTTAGCATTATTGGTTTTAAATGGTAAAAAATGCTCTAACATACCTATTTTGGTCAAAATAAGTCTGAATCAACCATAAAAAGTACTGCTTTCCCTATTTATTAAGGTCTTTCCCTTTCCAAAGGGAAGACCTTACTGTATTTCTTATTTACACTTTCAAATTTTTTTTTCCGCGCCCAATATAAAAAAAGTGTCGCGACATATAATTTTGATACTTAGTACCTTTAGTCGGTCATACTTGGAGATGCCCTGACTGACCCTGTGAAACCGATCTATTTTAAGTAACGGAGTTATCTGCCCCGGACCGGAAAACCTTGTTTGCAGATTAACTCAAAAACTGTAACCGTTATAAAAATTCTGAAGAGTGGATATTGTTACCTCACTCCTGGTTATGATTTGTCACCCCAAAAAAAGTTTTTCGAAAAGTGTCGCGGTTACGCAATTTTGAGTCGCGAATTGACAAAAACGTAAAAATTTCTATTTTTAAAACCGTTAGTCGTAGAACCTCAAAACTTTCATCATTCATTTTAGGTGACCTATGGTACATCCAAAAATATAAAGGTCAAGGTCATATCAACAAAAACAAAAAAGGTCATTTTCTAGGACAATGGGTTTTATCTTCAAGTCAATTTTTCAGCCCTTATTTGAAACATTTTTGTGCGGTTTTTTTTTGATATGATGTCCGCCAGGAGTTCTTCTAGTAGATTATACAAAAAAATTCCATGAAATTTTTTTAATTTTCAACGCGTCTTGATTTTTGTGAAAATTGTACCGATTCTTTGTAAGCCCTATACGTATGACCTTGAATGACCTTTTATGATTAAATCATCTCAATATGACCACCAAGACCATTTTAAGTCATTTAAATATCATAATTATCAATATTAAGCAAATTTGAATTTCCCCCCCTCCCCCTTTTTACCCAAAAAATTCAAATTTAGCATTATTGGTTTTAAATGGTAAAAAATGCTCTAACATACCTATTTTGGTCCAAATAAGTCTGAATCAACCATAAAAAGTACTGCTTTCCCTATTTATTAAGGTCTTTCCCTTTCCAAAGGGAAGACCTTACTGTATTTCTTATTTACACTTTCAAAATTTTTTTTCCGCGCCCAATATAAAAAAAGTGTCGCGACATATAATTTTGATACTTAGTACCTTTAGTCGGTCATACTTGGAGATGCCCTGACTGACCCTGTGAAACCGATCTATTTTAAGTAACGGAGTTATCTGCCCCGGACCGGAAAACCTTGTTTGCAGATTAACTCAAAAACTGTAACCGTTATAAAAATTCTGAAGAGTGGATATTGTTACCTCTATCACCAGTATATTTTGAATAAAATATTTCTATGTAATAAAATAGTTAAATTAGAACTTAATACCAAACTTTATAAATTATACAAGAATTAATGTCAGCTTGATAAATTATCAAAGAAATACTTAATAAGATAAACTTTGAATAATATTGGCTAATACTTCTTCAGGACATAACACTTTAATATTTAACAAGATAAATACCAGATAAAAAAGAACATGGATAATTTTAAGCTGTCATTGATGATGTCACAAAGAAATTACTTACTTGTATTTATTGATTATTTGATATTTGGATTACAGTTGTATTAAACTAAATTGATTTCTAACACCCTATAATATTATGTAAGATTTGGTATATAGAGTTTTTGGAAAAATGTGTTACAGGAGATAGATAGAATTAGTGAGAATTATAGAGCATGACACTCGACTATGTTTTATAATTTAGATTTAGTTTTCTATATAATGTTTGATTGATCAAGGACTTTGTGTTTCGTTATGTGTAATTGTTATAATTGTTATTGCTGACTGAACTCAAGTTAATAAATGTAAATGGATATAGTGTTTGAATAACCAGCCTCATACAGACAAAAATTAACAAACAACAATAACTTGAATTCAGAAGGCCTGCAGCCCCAGCCTTGCCATGTGAGCTTCCCCAGCCCCTGTGCTATAGCCAGACCATGAGGAGTCGCCCGATTGGTCTTGGTTATAACTTGGTGGACGAACCGGCTTTTTCGGTACCAAGGATGGAATGTGAGATCTGACATTAAAGAAGGAGCCAGCACAACTTGTAAAGGACCGCAGATGTCTCTGGAGTGTGCAGAGGTGAGTCATCCAAGTTTTCATAATCTCATATGACACCAAAACTTAAGTTTTTTGTTTAAAGTCTTGATTATTGAAAAACATTGGTTTTCCCTCAGATTAAGGCCCAAAATGTCAGTATCTAAAGAAACACAACCTTCCTTAGCTGCCATAGCTAAAGGCCCCATGGATTCAAACCTTGTTGAAATTAAGGTTAATTCTAAATCTGTATGGGCACTTGCAGATTCAGGAGCAGATGTTTCATGCATTTCTTTAGACTTCTTAAAGAGATTTTTCCAAAATCCTAAAATTGATATTAGTCATGCAAACTCATTTGTATCAGCCTGTAAACAAAGTTTTTCAACTAAAGGGAAATTTGCCCTTAAATTTAGTTTTGAGCAATTAAAGTTTGTTCATGACATGAATGTTGTTGAAAACCTTACATATGATGTAATTTTAGGGTTAGATTTTTTCAAAGAGTATAGAGCAGATTTAGATTTCAAAAATAATTGTTTTACAATAGAAGACAATTTTTATGCAGTTCCTTTAGGATCTTTTAATGACAAAGAATCAGCTAATAATTTTAGCCAAGTGAGGAACATTTTTAATGTTGATATTCCTCCTCATTGTGAAATGAACATTCCTGTAAGAATTAAACAAAGTAGAAATACTATAAATTCAGTTTTGATTGAGCCAAATGATGAAATTTCATTAAGAAATTTAGTAGGTTCTAAAGTGTTAGTAAATCTTACTAAGAGTTCAAAATGCATGTATAGGATACTTAACCCTACAAACATGGTAGTTCGATTGAAAAAGGGTCAAGTAATTGCAAAGGCTTATGAAATTGAAGAACATTGTATATTTTCATTAAAAGAAAACTCATGTAACAGTAAATTAGTTGAAAATTTGGAAGAAAAAATAGAAGATTTAGGTATAAAAATAAATGAAAATCTGACAGCTGATCAGCAAAACAAACTCAAGCATTTGATAATGAAAAATAGAAGCATTTTTGCTAAAGATATGTCAGAGTTAGGAAAAACAAATTTACAATACCATACAATAGATACTGGTAATGCAGAACCTGTAAGGTCTGCACCCTACAGACAATCTCCACAAGCAAGGAAGGAGACAGAAAAACAAATTGCAGAAATGTTAGAAAATAATATAATTCAACCATCTAATTCAGCATGGGCAAGCCCTGTTGTTTTAGTGGCCAAAAAATCAAAAGACAGACATGGCAATAAACAATATCGTTTTGCAGTAGATTATAGGAAACTAAATAAGGTGACTGAACCAACACCATTTCCTATACCTAGGGTTGATGATGTATTTGATACAGTAGCTGACTCCAAAGCATCAATTTTTACAGTTTTAGATGCCATGAGTGGATTTTTTCAAATTCCTTTAGATCCAAAAACAGCTCACAAATCAGCATTTGTTACATATCAAGGCGTTTTTGAATTCAAACGATTAAGTTTTGGACTAACAAATGCACCAATGGCATTCCAAATGTTAATGACAAAAGTTTTACAAGAACTCAATTGGAAAATTGCCCTTGTTTACATAGATGACATTTTGATATTTAGCAAAACCTTTGAAGAACACCTTAATCACATACAATTAGTTTTTGATAAGCTAAAGGAAGCAAATTTAACTTTAAACCCATCAAAATGCCATTTTGCAAAGTCAGAAGTTAACTATTTAGGCCACATATTATCAAAAGAAGGAATCAAAGTTGATCCCACAAAAACGTCAGCAGTTGAGACATATCCAGTACCAAAAACAGTTAAACAAATCAGAAGCTTTTTAGGTCTCTGTAATTATTACAGAAAATTTGTAAAAGACTATTCTAAAATAACACAACCATTAACAATGCTCACTCACAAGGACCAAAAGTTTATATGGACGCCAGAATGTCAAGATGCTTTTGAAACACTAAAACAAAAACTCATTTCAGCACCAATTTTAGTTTATCCAGATTTTAACAAACCTTTTGTTTTATCAGTTGATGCCTCAGATTATGCTCTAGGTTGGATTTTGGCTCAGCACAATGAAAATACAAAACTTGAACATGTTGTTGCTTATGGTGGTAGAAGTTTGCATGCAAATGAAAAGAAATGGCACATCAATGAAAAAGAGGGTCTTGCCCTGAAAGAAGCAATTAACCAATTTAAACCATACCTTGCAACTAACTCATTTATAGTTTACACTGACAATATAACAGTACATTGGTTAGATTCAATCAAAAATGCACATGGCAGACTAGGTCGTTGGGCCATTGAGTTACAGGAGTACAGGTTCACCATTCATCATCGACCAGGCAAGGCAAACAACGCTGATGCTCTTTCCAGAAGAGAATACAATGCTGAGTCTACGCCCACTGAAGATGTCATGGTGTCACCATCTTCTAGAGTCATTGCTACAGCAACATGTAACCAGAACTTGGACGCTGTTTATTTGGAATACGAACTAGATGACCTAAAACCAACACCTTTAGTCTGCAGCATCAATAACAGATTACCAGATGAGTTGTCCCCTGAGCAAATAAAGCAGAGGAAAACTTTTAAACAACTCCAAAGGCAATGCACAGACTATATAGGCATTTTCAACTACAAGCTGAAAGGAGAAGTCCCAGATGATAGACAAGAAGCAAGAAGACTTGATGCAAAAGCCAACAACTATGAAATAGATGACGGAATCTTATATCACTTCTTTAATGTAAGGTCACGGACATTGCCAAAAGGGGAAAACTCAATCAAGCAACTTGCCATTCCGAAAGTTTTAAGACGAGAAATAATAGAAGCCTACCATGATAACACTGGTTGTCATCAGGGACATGATAGGACTTATAATGCGATAAAGATGAAGTACTTCTGGCCGGAAATGTACAAAGACATCAGTAGCTACATCAAGACGTGTGAAACCTGTCAGCAATGTAAAAGAAATACCCACAGTCATCCAGTTCCACTTCACCCTATGCCTATACAGGAAATATTTGAACGTTGGCATATGGACATACTTGAACTGCCCCTAACAAAGGAAAAATACAGATATTTACTTTTGGTTGTTGACAGTGGATCCAAATGGTGTGAAGCTTTTCCAATGAAAACTCAAGAGGCAACTGAGATTGCATCCATCTTATTTAAAGAGATCATTGCCAGATATGGAGCCCCGAGAGTTATTGTATCAGACCGTGGACAAAATTTCATGTCAAAGTTGGTTTCAGCTCTTTGTGAACTGCTCCAGATAAAGCGACATTATACAAGTGCTTACCATCCACAAACCAATGCTGCTTGTGAGAGAATGAATTCATCCATACTGCAATGCTTAAGAACAAGATGTGAAAAGCAAACAGACTGGCCAGAGCATATTGCACCAATCATGATGGCATATCGACTCGCACCCGCCACAGAATCTACAAAATTTTCTCCGTTCCAATTGTTGTTTGGCCAGGAAATGAGAGCACCAATTGATGTTGCCTTAATACCGAAACCAACAATGAACAAAAATCATCGGGAACACCTTAGAAAATTTACAGATGGAGTTAACATCACCAGGGAAATAGCTGCAGAAAACAGACAGGTGGCCCAGGAAAAGAACAAAAATCAACATGACAAACATGCAAAAGCCCCATCATTTCTTCCTTGACAGAAAGTTATTGTTAAACATATAATTAGTGTTACGGTTAGTATGACACACAATTAGGGTTAGGGCTAAGCATATCAAAATGCAATTAGGGTAAGGGTTAGTGGAAAATCATACAGTTATGGTTAGGGTAAATACAAAATCATACAATTAGGGTTAGGGTTAGTGTAAAACATATTATTAGAGTTATAAAAATACACTATTAAGGTAAAGGATTAGCATATTAAGATACAATTCGGGTTTGGGTTAGTCTTTGACATATAATAAGGGTTAGGGTTAGTATAAAACAGACAATTAGTATTAGCAGTTAGCTAATAAAGATACAATTAGGGTTAGGTTTAGTACAAAATCATACACATAAAGTTAGGGTCGATGACAACACAAAATTACGGGTAGGGGTCAGTACAAAAAGACACATTTATGGTAAGGGTAAGTTAAAAATATACAATAAGGGTTAGGCTTAGTGTTAAACATAATTAGTGTTACGGTTAGTAAGAGACACACATTTTGGGTTAGGGGTTAGCATATTCAGATACAATTAGGGTTAGGGTTAGTGTAAAACATATAATTATGGTTAAAGTTAGTGGAAAACACACAATCACGGTTAGGATTAGTAAAAAATCATACGGTTAGGGTTCAAGTTAGTACAAAAGCATACAATTAGGGTTGGAGTTAGTGTAAGACATATGATTAGGGTTAGGGGTAGTATAAAACAAACAATTAGGGTTAGGGGATAGCATATTAAGATACAATAAGGGTAAAGGTTAGTGTAAAACCTATCATTAGGGTTAGTATAAAACTCACATTTAGGGTCAACGGTTAGCATATAAAGATCCAATGAGGGTAAGGGTTAGTATAATTAGGGTTAGGGATGGAACAAAATCATACAATTAGCGTCAGGGTTAGTGTAAAACATATAATAAGGGTTATAAAAATACACAATTAAGGTAAGGGTTTAGCATATTAAGATACAATTAGGGTTAGGTTTACTACAAAATCATACATTTCAGGTTAGGGTCGATGACAACCCAAAATTAGGGGTAGGGGTCAGTACAAAAAGACACATTTATGGTAAGGGTAAGTTAAAAAATATACAATTAGGGTTATGCTTAGTGTTAAACATATAATTAGTGTAAGGGTTAGTAAAAGACACACAATTTGGGTTAGGGGTTAGCATATTCAGATACAATTAGGGTTAGAGTTAGTGTAAGACATATGATTAGGGTTAGGGGTAGTATAAAACAAACAATTAGGGTTAGTTGATAGCATATTAAGATACAATTAGGGTAAAGTTTAGTGTAAAACATATCATTAGGGTTAGTATAAAACTCACAATTCGGGTCAACGGTTAGCATATAAAGATCCAATTAGGGTAAGGGTTAGTATAATTAGGGTAAGGGATGGAACAAAATCTTACAATTAGCGACGGGTTAGTGTAAAACATATAATTATGGTTAAAGTTAGTGGAAAACACACAATCACGGTTAGGATTAGTAAAAAATCATACGGTTAGGGTTCAAGTTAGTACAAAAGCATACAATTAGGGTTGGAGTTAGTGTAAGACATATGATTAGGGTTAGGGGTAGTATAAAACAAACAATTAGGGTTAGGGGATAGCATATTAAGATACAATAAGGGTAAAGGTTAGTGTAAAACCTATCATTAGGGTTAGTATAAAACTCACGGTTAGCATATAAAGATCCAATGAGGGAAAGGGTTAGTATTATTAGGGTTAGGGATGGAACAAAATCATACAATTAGCGTCAGGGTTAGTGTAAAACATATAATAAGGGTTATAAAAATACACAATTAAGGTAAGGGGTTAGCATATTAAGATACAATTAGGGTTAGGTTAGTGTATAACATATAATTAGGGTTAGGGTTAGTATAAAAGAGACAATTAGGATTAGCAATTAGCAAATAAAGATACAATTAGGGTTAGGTTTAGTACAAAATCATACACTTAAGGTTAGGGTCGATGACAACACAAAATTAGGGGAAGGGGTCAGTACAAAAAGACACATTTATGGTAAGGGTAAGTTAAAGAATATAAAATTAGGGTTAGGCTTAGTGTTAAACATATAATTAGTGTAAGGGTTAGTAAAAGACACACAATTTGGGTTAGGGGTTAGCATATTCAATTACAATTAGGGTAAGGGTTATTGTTAAACATATAATTAGTGTTACGGTTAGTATGACACACAATTAGGGTTAGGGCTTAGCATATTAAAATGCAATTAGGGTAAGGGTTAGTTCAAAATCATACAGTTATGGTTAGGGTAAATACAAAATCATACAATTAGGGTTAGGGTTAGTGTAAAACAAATTCTTAGGGTTATAAAAATACACTATTAAGGTAAAGGATTAGCATATTAAGATACAATTCGGGTTTGGGTTAGTGTATGACATATAATTAGGGTTAGGGTTAGTATAAAACAGACAATTAGTATTAGCAGTTAGCTAATAAAGATACAATTAGGGTTAGGTTTAGTACAAAATCATACACTTAAAGTTAGGGTCGATGACAACACAAAATTACGGGTAGGGGTCAGTACAAAAATATACATTTATGTTAAGGGTAAGTTAAAAAATATACAATTATGGTTAGGCTTAGTGTTAAACATATAATTAGTGTTAGGGTTAGTAGAAGACACACAATTTGGGTTTGGGGTTAGCATATTTAGATACAATTAGGGTTAGTGTAAAACATATAATTATGGTTAAGATAGTGGAAAACACACAATCAGCGTTAGGATTAGTTAAAAATCAAAAGGTTAGGGTTAAAGTTAGTACATAATCATACAATTAGGGCTAGAATTAGTGTAAGACATGTGATAAGGGTTAGGGGTAGTATAAAACAAACAATAAGGGTTAGGGGATAGCATATTAAGATACAATTAGAGTAAAGGTAAGTGTAAAACATATGATTAGGGTTAAGGGTAGTATAAAACACACAATGAGGGTAAGGCAATAGCATATTAAGATCCGATTAGGGTAAAGGTTAGTGTAAAACATATCATTAGGGTTAGTATAAAACTCACAATTAGGGTCAACGGTTAGCATATAAAGATCCAATGAGGGTAAGGGTTAGTATAATTAGGATTAGGGATGGAACAAAATCATACAATTAGCGTCAGGGTTAGTGTAAAACATATGATTAGGGTTATAAAAATACACAATTAAGGTAAGGGGTTAGCATATTAACATACAATTAGGGTTAGGTTTACTACAAAATCATACATTTCAGGTTAGGGTCGATGACAACACAAAATTAGGGGTAGGGGTCAGTACAAAAAGACACATTTATGGTTAGGGTAAGTTAAAAAATATACAATTAGGGTTATGCTTAGTGTTAAACATATAATTAGTGTAAGGGTTAGTAAAAGACACACAATTTGGGTTAGGGGTTAGCATATTCAGATACAATTAGGGTTAGAGTTAGTGTAAGACATATGATTAGGGTTAGGGGTAGTATAAAACAAACAATTAGGGTTAGTTGATAGCATATTAAGATACAATTAGGGTAAAGTTTAGTGTAAAACATATCATTAGGGTTAGTATAAAACTCACAATTCGGGTCAACGGTTAGCATATAAAGATCCAATTAGGGTAAGGGTTAGTATAATTAGGGTAAGGGATGGAACAAAATCTTACAATTAGCGACGGGTTAGTGTAAAACATATAATTATGGTTAAAGTTAGTGGAAAACACACAATCACGGTTAGGATTAGTAAAAAATCATACGGTTAGGGTTCAAGTTAGTACAAAAGCATACAATTAGGGTTGGAGTTAGTGTAAGACATATGATTAGGGTTAGGGGTAGTATAAAACAAACAATTAGGGTTAGGGGATAGCATATTAAGACACAATAAGGGTAAAGGTTAGTGTAAAACCTATCATAAGGGTTAGTATAAAACTCACGGTTAGCATATAAAGATCCAATGAGGGAAAGGGTTAGTATAATTAGGGTTAGGGATGGAACAAAATCATACAATTAGCGTCAGGGTTAGTGTAAAACATATAATAAGGGTTATAAAAATACACAATTAAGGTAAGGGGTTAGCATATTTAGATACAATTAGGGTTAGGTTAGTGTATAACATATAATTAGGGTTAGGGTTAGTATAAAAGAGACAATTAGGATTAGCAATTAGCAAATAAAGATACAATTAGGGTTAGGTTTAGTACAAAATCATACACTTAAGGTTAGGGTCGATGACAACACAAAATTAGGGGAAGGGGTCAGTACAAAAAGACACATTTATGGTAAGGGTAAGTTAAAGAATATAAAATTAGGGTTAGGCTTAGTGTTAAACATATAATTAGTGTAAGGGTTAGTAAAAGACACACAATTTGGGTTAGGGGTTAGCATATTCAATTACAATTAGGGTAAGGGTTATTGTTAAACATATAATTAGTGTTACGGTTAGTATGACACACAATTAGGGTTAGGGCTTAGCATATTAAAATGCAATTAGGGTAAGGGTTAGTTCAAAATCATACAGTTATGGTTAGGGTAAATACAAAATCATACAATTAGGGTTAGGGTAAGTGTAAAACATATTATTAGGGTTATAAAAATACACTATTAAGGTAAAGGATTAGCATATTAAGATACAATTCGGGTTTGGGTTAGTGTATGACATATAATTAGGGTTAGGGTTAGTATAAAACAGACAATTAGTATTAGCAGTTAGCTAATAAAGATACAATTAGGGTTAGGTTTAGTACAAAATCATACACTTAAAGTTAGGGTCGATGACAACACAAAATTACGGGTAGGGGTCAGTACAAAAAGATACATTTATGTTAAGGGTAAGTTAAAAAATATACAATTATGGTTAGGCTTAGTGTTAAACATATAATTAGTGTTAGGGTTAGTAGAAGACACACAATTTGGGTTTGGGGTTAGCATATTTAGATACAATTAGGGTTAGTGTAAAACATATAATTATGGTTAAGATAGTGGAAAACACACAATCAGCGTTAGGATTAGTTAAAAATCAAAAGGTTAGGGTTAAAGTTAGTACATAATCATACAATTAGGGCTAGAATTAGTGTAAGACATGTGATAAGGGTTAGGGGTAGTATAAAACAAACAATAAGGGTTAGGGGATAGCATATTAAGATACAATTAGAGTAAAGGTAAGTGTAAAACATATGATTAGGGTTAAGGGTAGTATAAAACACACAATGAGGGTAAGGCAATAGCATATTAAGATCCGATTAGGGTAAAGGTTAGTGTAAAACATATCATTAGGGTTAGTATAAAACTCACAATTAGGGTCAACGGTTAGCATATAAAGATCCAATGAGGGTAAGGGTTAGTATAATTAGGATTAGGGATGGAACAAAATCATACAATTAGCGTCAGGGTTAGTGTAAAACATATGATTAGGGTTATAAAAATACACAATTAAGGTAAGGGGTTAGCATATTAACATACAATTAGGGTTAGGTTTACTACAAAATCATACATTTCAGGTTAGGGTCGATGACAACACAAAATTAGGGGTAGGGGTCAGTACAAAAAGACACATTTATGGTTAGGGTAAGTTAAAAAATATACAATTAGGGTTATGCTTAGTGTTAAACATATAATTAGTGTAAGGGTTAGTAAAAGACACACAATTTGGGTTAGGGGTTAGCATATTCAGATACAATTAGGGTTAGAGTTAGTGTAAGACATATGATTAGGGTTAGGGGTAGTATAAAACAAACAATTAGGGTTAGTTGATAGCGTATTAAGATACAATTAGGGTAAAGTTTAGTGTAAAACATATCATTAGGGTTAGTATAAAACTCACAATTCGGGTCAACGGTTAGCATATAAAGATCCAATTAGGGTAAGGGTTAGTATAATTAGGGTAAGGGATGGAACAAAATCTTACAATTAGCGACGGGTTAGTGTAAAACATATAATTATGGTTAAAGTTAGTGGAAAACACACAATCACGGTTAGGATTAGTAAAAAATCATACGGTTAGGGTTCAAGTTAGTACAAAAGCATACAATTAGGGTTGGAGTTAGTGTAAGACATATGATTAGGGTTAGGGGTAGTATAAAACAAACAATTAGGGTTAGGGGATAGCATATTAAGATACAATAAGGGTAAAGGTTAGTGTAAAACCTATCATTAGGGTTAGTATAAAACTCACGGTTAGCATATAAAGATCCAATGAGGGTAAGGGTTAGTATAATTAGGGTTAGGGATGGAACAAAATCATACAATTAGCGTCAGGGTTAGTGTAAAACATATAATAAGGGTTATAAAAATACACAATTAAGGTAAGGGGTTAGCATATTAAGATACAATTAGGGTTAGGTTAGTGTATAACATATAATTAGGGTTAGGGTTAGTATAAAAGAGACAATTAGGATAAGCAATTAGCAAATAAAGATACAATTAGGGTTAGGTTTAGTACAAAATCATACACTTAAGGTTAGGGTCGATGACAACACAAAATTAGGGGAAGGGGTCAGTACAAAAAGACACATTTATGGTAAGGGTAAGTTAAAGAATATAAAATTAGGGTTAGGCTTAGTGTTAAACATATAATTAGTGTAAGGGTTAGTAAAAGACACACAATTTGGGTTAGGGGTTAGCATATTCAATTACAATTAGGGTAAGGGTTATTGTTAAACATATAATTAGTGTTACGGTTAGTATGACACACAATTAGGGTTAGGGCTTAGCATATTAAAATGCAATTAGGGTAAGGGTTAGTTCAAAATCATACAGTTATGGTTAGGGTAAATACAAAATCATACAATTAGGGTTAGGGTTAGTGTAAAACATATTATTAGAGTTATAAAAATACACTATTAAGGTAAAGGATTAGCATATTAAGATACAATTCGGGTTTGGGTTAGTGTATGACATATAATTACGGTTAGTATTTTTAATTTTTTCCCCAAACATTATTCTTTTAAAGAGTAGAATACAACATTCAAAATTATATTTTTTCCCCCTGGGTCGAAAGTCCATCAGAGAAGCATGTGTCAAAAACCTTTGTCAGTCCACCATGGGCTGCATGTGTCCAGAACAATAGACTATCCATATTAGGCCTTAAACGTACAGAGTTCAACATGTTGCGGTCGTATCATGCTGCGCTCGGTGAAGCTTTTTATTTGAGTATTTTGGAGCTGTTGATTACATTGTGTATTTTAACCTGCCATAAAAGACAGGAAATAAGTGTTACTTCAATGGATTTTAGATAAAGAACACCAAGCTCAGAGTAATGACTAATGTGTGTCCCTTTGAAGGGCGAACTCCTAAATCCGGTATACCCTGGATTTATTTTTAAATTTCTTCCAATATTGGAGTTTGAAAATCAAATTTTTTCTGGGTGTACTAGTTGTTAAATATGTGTATGTAAAGCCAAAAAACGTTTGCTATTGTTACAGTCCTGTAACTAGAGGTATCTAGAAGCGTAAATCTATATTCCTATCTTTACGCTTTATTTAGAAGAAAGGATCAAACAAACAACAGTTAATTACACTCCAGGAAAGTCTGACTTGTATATAGAAAGAAGAGGAAACAAAGCTTTTATATTCAAGTTTACCTGTTTACAAACAAAAAAATGCATGTACAACTCCTTAAAACAGTTTAAGAAGATACAGAACTGTATATTTTATCTTAAAGTGTTCAGTAAACATTTTACAAGAACTTCCAAATATTACATGGAATCATATACTCTACCAACATTGGTACATTGGCATCTGTGGTGTGACACATTAGCTACAACACAACTATTAATAAAGATAACAACAAAACTACCGAACTGGGATGATGTTCAACATGTATACACAATTCCTTTTTTTAACCCTAATAAAGTAATGAACCTTTACTTTGAGACTGCCCATCTTCAGAGTTGCTGTCTGACTCAAATACCACCTTTCTTAAATCAGTGCTTCCTTAAAGTTATTAACAACATGTACATGTAAAACATGCATGTGTATGTCTTCCAAACCAACAAATAATTGTTTTTTATTAAACTTCTGTAACTAGAGGTATCTATAAATCTAAATGAACAAACAAATGGTTTCTATTAAGTCTACTGTTTACATTTAAACTAATATACTAACAAGGGGCCTGGGCGGCCGAGTGGTCCAAGGCGCTGATTTAAATAACACATGTTTGATCACTAGCCGATCACCTCTCAGCTGGTGTTCGAGTCCCGTTTGTAATTTACAACAAGAGGCTCCCAGGAGCCTGAATCGCTCACCTGGTCTTGATGTTGACCCTATACTTTTGTAGAGCTAAATGAGCTGAACATTTAAGCAAGCAACAGCTTTTCTCTACCTGCAATAGTTTTCATTCTATAGGCCAAAAACACCATTTTTCACCTATAAGGGGCCATAACCCCTATAAGGAGTCATCTGACAACTTCGACCCTATGGAGACTTTTGTAGAGCTAAATGAGCTGAACATTTAAGCAAGCAACAGCTAATCTCTATCTACAATAGTTTTCATTCTGTAGGCCAAAAACATGAAAAATCGCTTTTCAGAGGCCGTAACCCCTAAAAGGGGTCACCTGACAACTTCGACCCTATGGAGAATTTTGTAGAGCTAAATGAGCTGAACATTTAAGCAAGCAACAGCTAATCTCTATCTGCAATAGTTTTCATTCTGTAGGCCAAAAACATGAAAAATCGCTATTTTTCAAGGGCCGTAACCCCTATAAGGGGTCATCTGACAACTTCGACCCTATGGAGAATTCTGTAGAGCTAAATGAGCTGAACATTTAAGCAAGCAACAGCTAATCTCTATGTGAAACAGTTTTCATTCTGTAGGCCAAAAACATGAAAAACCGCTATTTTTCAGGGGCCGTAACCCCTAAAAGGGGTAATCTGACAACTTCGACCCTATGGAGAATTTTGTAGAGCTAAATGAGCTGAACATTTAAGCAAGCAACAGATAATCTCTATTTGCAATAGTTTTCATTCTGTAGGCCAAAAACATAAAAAAACGCTATCTTTCAAGGGCCGAAACCCCTATAAGGGGTCATCTGACAACTTCGACCCTATGGAAAATTTTGTAGAGCTAAATGAGCTGAACATTTAAGCAAGCAACAGCTAATCTCTATCTGCAATAGTTTTCATTCTGTAGGACAAAAACATGAAAAAACGCTATTTTTCAGGGGCCGTAACCCCTATAAGGGGTTATCTGACAACTTCGTCCCTATGGAGACTTTTGTAGAGCTTAATGAGCTAAACATTTAAGCAAGCAACAGCTAATCTCTATCTGCAATAGTTTTCATTCTGTAGGCCAAAAACATGAAAAATGGCTATTTTTCACCTTTAAGGGGCCGTAACCCCTATAAGAGGTCATCTGACAACTTCGACCATATAGAGACTTTTGTAGAGTTAAATGAGCTGAACATTTAAGCAAGCAACAGCTAATCTCTATCTGCAATAGTTTTCATTCTGTAGGCCAAAAACATGAAAAAATGCTATTTTTCACCTTCAAGGGGCCGTAACCCCTATAAGGGGTCATTTGACAACTTTGACCAAATGGAGACTTTTGTAGAGCTTTTGATGCTGAATCAGTAGCGTGGCCTCAGATTTCCTCTATCTCTTATACTTTTTGATTTATAAGCCAAAAACAGTAGTTTGACCCCCCTAGTCTATTTTTAGTAACGGCGGCCATGTTTTTTAACGGATCAAAAATCAAAACACAAGTTTGGTGCAGGACACCCTAAGGATCATTCATACCAAGTTTCATTAAATTCTGTTCGGTAGTTTCAGAGGAGAAGATTTTTGAATAATTGTTAACAGACGACGACGACGACGGACGACAGACGACGACGACGACGACGACGACAACGGACGCCAAGTGATGGTAATAGCTCACATGGACCTTCGGTCCAGGTGAGCTAAAAAGGGACTTTCCCAACGGTATGTGATTAGGTTGATGGTTTTCTCCACCATTAACACTGACTGCCCTACATGGCCCAGGTGCGTCGATAAAAGGCGTTAAACACCAACACACACACACACACGATATACTAACAAAGTCAGAAAGGGCCCTGTTAGCAAATAATTAAAGTGTTTTTTTTTTAAATATTGGGCAGATTTTCATATAATTTTATAATTCCATTCCTCAAGTCAATACCAATTATTGTTTTTGAGTTTCATTCTTTACAAAAGAAGGTTGATGGCCAGACTGACCAACTATATGGTTCAACATCCTTGATGCAAGGCCATAATAAGAATGATAAGTAAATACAATTCTCCACAGTAGTCTAGTAAACAAGAGTTAACACTAAAGTATGTCTCGCCTGCCGGCACTATCAGAAACAATTATTCTTTCTTACTTCCACTATATTTTGAATTTTCAGTTTCTGAGATCAAAAGATGTTTATAGAACTTAAACATTGTTAATATATGCAATAAAAATAATCAAAGTCACTCAACCGGAAACTCAAGTTCAAGGTCGAAAGATGGGGATGCAACTGTGCTAAGCTACTACTGGGGGATATGCATACCAAGTTTTATCAACCTAGGACTTGTAGTTCTTGAGATATGGAGGTGCTCGCAAAACCTTTCCATTGCTATTATATGTATTGAAAATTGTCAAAGTCACTCAACCGAAAAATCAAGGTCAAAAGATGTGGATGCAACTGTGCTAAGCTACTACTGGGGCATATGCATACCAAGTTTCATCAACCTAGGACTTACAGTTCTTGAGATATGGAGGTGCTCATAAAACCTAAACATAAAAGTTAACGCCGCCGCCGTCGCCGCTGCAGGCGAGACAATAAAAACTTTGTACATAATTTTGTAGTGCTCAGTTAACATTTTAAAAGAATTTCCCAATCAGGGCCAGAACTACATATTCTACTGGCATTGGCTTGCTACATGTACATGTACATTGGTCTCTGTAATTTGATACATTGACCAGTATACCAACTGCTCTCATTAAAATTATTAGGGTATAAAGAACTATTAACGTTGAACCTGCTATATTTACCATTCCTTTTTGCAACGTTAACTAAGTAATGTACCTTTATTTTGAGTCTGGCCATCTTCCGAGTTGCTGTCCGACTCAAAAACAACCCATCTTTCGTCTGTGGTTTCTGAAACATAAAAATAACATAAAATGTGTGTAGGTAGAAACAAACATCTGACATTCAGTAAATCTTTCTTTAGGCTTTAATTGCTAGAACAATTCTATTTATTTACAAATCCCTCAAACAGTTTAAGAAGATACAGAACGGTATATTTAGTTTTTACAGAACTGGATATTTTGTTTTATTATACATTGTGTACTTCATACTTTTTTGTTCCCTAACAAACTTTATTTAAAACAATTAAATGTATCATATAGAATATTGTATTTAGAAAAATCATGAGTGATAAAAAAAATAAACACATGGCCCTCCCTACCTTATACCAGTTTATATATTTGTAACTCACTGGGAAGCAATAATCTTCCTGAGAGGCCTCTGAAATCTTTTAACATACACATGTCTTCTGGTAAAAAAATGATAAATGTTTTTCAAATGGTTAAAAAATTGAGATTATTATATAAATGAAATAACTGCTTAGAGAGCCGGTGGTGTAGTGGTTAACGCGTCGGGCTACTAACACCGAGGTTCATGGTTCGATCCTCGTCTGGGGTGAAAATTTCATGGACCTATTTTCTGACTCTCTCTTGACACCATTTGCGAGGATGGTCTCAAGAAACGATGCTAGTCCTTCGGAAGGGACGAAAAAAGGTTGTCCCGTGTATTGGGAGAGCAATACCCTGTGCACGTTAAATACCCCTTTGTGGAGTTCGATAAGAGTAGGCTCAATAGAGGCCGCTACAAAGGCCGTACTTGCAAACTGCAAACTGGAGAGGGATTTATAGAAGCATTAAGCTTGTTTCCCAATCCAGTATAAATAAATATTTTTAAACTAACTGCTTAGAACATGTATCCTAATCATAAGTCTGGTGGTAATCATTAGATGACTATCAGAATGAAAAACAACCTTTAATGATAATAAAAAAAAGGATTCCTCTTTCCTCTAAACATGGCGTTTTAAGACGTTAAATAATAACTCATAACAGATTTAAAACTTACATATTTTGTAGACCACTTGGTCCTGCCACGGGACCTTTTGATGGGGCTTCCTGGTCAGTGCTATAGAAAACAAATTTTAATTGTAAAAAAAAAAAAAAAAAAACAAAACAAAAATACAAAAAAACCAAAAAAAATGAATAAAAAAGTTTTCCCACTCATTTACTTAAAACAATTATAAAGTTGTTTATTTGTCGACTGATTTTTCTTTTTTTCCTCTTGATCCAATACAAGCTTAAATAAAAAAAAGTTTTCTTATCATTTACGTAAAAAAAAACTTACTTTTTATTTTCTTTTTCCTCCTGATTCCAGGGAAAATCATCATCATCAAACAAATTAAACCCCTCAAGCAGAGAACTGAAATCAATACAAGAAAATAAATAAAAATAAAAGATTCAACAAACTCCTATAAAAAAGAGAACTTTAAAAAGACTTGTTTAAAAAAGATAGGCGATATTCATTAAAAAACTAATCTAAGTTTTTTTTTACAAATAGCTGATGAAATACACTCATAATATGAAATATACTTACTTTGAAAAATCGAAATTAAAATGATTTCCCGACATAATCGATCTAAAAAAAAAACATATTTAAGTATCTGAGTTAAGTATAATATATATGTGACTCAGAAATGGGCGCCCTGATTAGTTAAATAAAATATCTTGTTTCTTGTATGAAATAGGATAGAATAATTTTATTTCCAAATTAAAGGAGCCTTTAAAGACATAACATAGAAAATTACATATGACAAAAGATCACAAAACATTACGGAATAATTAGGTTCGAAACTACAGTATTATAATTTGTAATTATACGCTAGGAGAAGGTCGGTGGGAAATAATACACATGACTATTGCTACAGTAAAGATAAAAAATAGCAGTTTATTCATAATCCATACAAATATAGATCTTCTTAACCAATATTTAATAAATTTGAATAAGTTTTAGTATATTGATAATATCTTTTCTAATGGCATTACAGTAGGAGGTGTTTTTTCCCTCATAGCTTTATTATTATTAAAGGGCTCTTTTTACTTATTTTCTTGTATATAATGAAAAAAAAACCAACCAATATGCATTTCACAGTCCACCACAGAATGCATGTGTAAAAAAGGCTTTGTAAGTCCACCATGGGCTGCATGTGACCAAAGCAATAGACTATCCATATTGGGCCTCCAATGTACAGGATTCATCTTGTAGCGGTCGTATCATGCTGCGCTCGGCGTAGCTTTTTTTTTTATTATGATTGTTAAATGAGTTTTATTGTTGATTTTTTAGATGAATTTATATTGTTGATTTTTTAAGATGAATTTTTATTGTTGATTTTTACATTGATTGTGGTGCTAATTGAGGGTTGGATTTTGATATTCATTTTATAATCAGGGGTTCAATAATATGATCTAGGTTGTGATTTTGGGTAAAGGGGTAATTTATATATTGATTATGGTTGATTTAAAAAAATGGGGGGAGGGGATGGTCTTTTGGCTTGACTTAATATTTCTACAATCAGGGGTAATCATTCTTTTTACAGAGCAATGTGCTATGTTTTTTTTTAATTACAATCAGGGGGAGGGGCTGATTTGTGTAATTTTTTTATAATAGATTTATTAAATTCGAAACTTGTTTTATTTTTGTCATGATATTGCCCCTTCTGACATCACTTGACTGCCCTATAGAAATGGCGTTTCATGAAACTTTACAACATACTTTTTGGGTTTATTCCCTAATAGTGAGCTAGTGTTTTATTGAAACTATACATAAATTTCAGAATTCTTGATGTATCTTGATTAATTTGACATCACTTGGCTGATCCATAGAAATGGTGTTTTGCGAAACTTAACAATGGATTTATTTGATAATAGTGAACTTGGATTTTATTGAAACTATATATTATTTTCAGAATATTCGATTTATCCGGATTCATATACTGTAAATCTCCATTGGATTTTAATGAATTTTACATATATTGATATCTTATTGCTGGTTATAGTTCAAACATTTGGTCTGTTCAATTGGTAATTGATGTGGTCTGTAGTTTTTCAAACGTTAGTAATGAATTTGGAATAAATGTTCAAATTGACTATAGTATGATTAAAAATATGTTACAAGAGAGTATACTTAAAACCTGGTTTAACCCACAATTTCTTATAAAATGTCTGTACCAAGTCAGGATCATTATGGTCTCTCAGTTATTCGGTATGATTGGATTTGTCTAACGTCTATGGGCTTCGAGACTGATCGGTGTTCGATAATTCTGTTGTTACTTTTATTTAGTAAAATAGAAAGAATGCAAAGTCTATTATTTATACAGGAAAAAAGTATAATAGTCAACTATTGATTAAAGCAACCACATGCTATAAAAGCATTAAAATCTTTCCATTACATAGCTCACTGTTTCAACAGTTCCCTTTAAAGATTATTAAAAGGCTCACATGCTATAAAGCATTGAAAATTTAAATCTTTCCATTACATAGTTGACTGGCTTAACATGACAAAACAAAACTAACGGAGTGGAAATGTGTAAACACTAGAATTTAAAGGTTGTTATGGTCTTTATAAACACCTTGGCGGGAAATACAAATTTTTCAAAGAATTGGTATTATAGCTCCTTTTAAGTTCTCTTGACAAGCTAGGTTTTGCCTTCAACAACAAAAAGACATACATATCGGATGAAACTTAAGTAAGCATGAGCTTGAGATTCATTCATGATGACAGAACTCTGCAGCTCTGAAAATACCAGACAGTGAAGATAGGTTAAAAAACTAAACAAACAAAAATAACAAAAAAATCTATAAACGGGTAGGGTCAAATACCAGAGCTGTTAAGGACACTAAGGTCAAATACCAGATGGTTTACGTCATCATTGTCATCCGTGTGGGTCAAATACCAGAACTCTTCGTCATCCCCTATAGGCTTCAGTGATCTTGATGACAATCCGTCAAAACCCGTGTAATCCGTCAAATAAGTGCAGTAGTAACTGTAGTATACCACTACTTATATTCCCTATAAAGGATGGTTTTTGTCTCTTTGAGAAATATTTTGGTTGAATATACAATATATAAAATCATTGTAGAATGATTCATGTCATGCTTGTGGGTCCCCTCATTTAAAACTTTGTAAACCCCACGCTGAAATTTACATAATGTAGAATCAAATCGACGAGCAGAGAGAGGCATGCAAATTTTTGAATGTTTGTTTTTCAACTGCTAAACATTAACATACAATTTTTTTATCAGGGACCCACAACCACACATCAGGAGCCAATCAGCACAACCACACATCAGGAGCCGACCACCACAACCACATCATATCAACAGCCCACCACCACACAACAAGAGCCAACCACCACAACCACATCATATCAGAAGCCCACCACCACAACCACACACCAGGGGAACACCACCACAACCACACATCAGGAGCCCTCCACCACAACCACACAACAGGAGCCCACCACTACAACCACATATCAGGAGCCCACCACCACAACCACGCACCAGGAGAGAGCTAGTTATGATCATCCTATTAGATATCAGGTACATTAGCTCTAGATTTATCAGCTATGAATGGCTTTTTGAAGCTCTTTGAAATGATTATGACAATATTGCTTAAACCTTAAAAAAATATTGTTAATTTCCCCTTACATGTTACATAGGTTTTTCAAACAGAATTGAAATTAGAAAATACTTTCATTTGATTTATATAATTCAAAATTAGCTTATCTATCTTAGACTCAGCATGACAAGGAAGAATGTATAAAATTTATCAACCAGACACCAACAAAAACAGGGTAAGGGGAAACCAACAATTATTTGTTAGCCTTTATAAGAAACTTACATTTGAATTTAATAGTCTATTCGGGCAAACTTTGCTGTAAGGCCTTCTTGGCCACTAAACGATATTTTTGTACAAATGATAAAAAAACAGCGCTGAGTGGTATTGATTGATTGATTGTTGATTGCTTATTGTCCCGTCGGCGATATTTCAGCCATACTCGGGACATCAACATGATATAATGATTAAATCAAAATTAGAAATAAAACGGAGTCAAAAGACCGTAGATAAAACAAAAGGTATGAAAAGATAAATTGATAAAAAACAAACATTAAAAATGGACAAACTAAAATATAAAAATAATCATAAAGAATCAATAACAAAAACAAAGCAAATAATAATAAAATAGTAATTTTACAAGTACTATGTCTTAGAAAAACAGATCTATATTATTGAATAAAGTCCAATTTCCTTTAAAAATGATATAATGACATCGGTTTGGGTGCCGCTGAACAAATCGTGCATTGTGACACAATTGAAATACCTCATACGTGCTGGAACAACATCAACACAGCCGAGAAGAACATGCTTCAAAGAGTACCGCGAGTTACAGGTACATGTAATGCACATCGGGGTCTCCTTCTCCTGTGTCATCAGGTGGCCATGAGTGACTCTAGAATGTCCTATACGATATCTAGTGATGACCACCTGGTCTCGACGGCATCGAAATGAAATATGACTCTCCCTGAGCTGTGGTTTTAGCTCATGGCGTTTGTTGTGCTCAGCGGCAGCCCAAACCTCATCCCATAAAGTCTGAACATATATTCGGATTGTATTTCTACAATCCGAATAAGGAATTAGCGCTGAGTGGTAAGGATAATCTTTCAATCGCAGCATTAACATTAAGTTTAGTGATGCATTTGATAGTGACAGGACGTATACTGAAATTGACAACTAGTCCCGTGCGGGGCCCGGGTGGCGAATAGGCCCGCAGCAGAGCCTAGCTTGTCGTAAGAGGCGACTAAGGGTCTTGGGATTCTGATGTCGGGTCAGTGCTCAGCCCACAGAGCGACCAAGTGTGTACCCTAGGTGGCTGAATAGGGTGGCCCTCGTCCTCGGGGGTTGTCAGGTCTATAATACGGAAACCCTGACCGCCGACCATAGTGGGCCAACGTGTGTGGAGAGTGCCACGCTTCATGCACGTAAAAGACCCCTTTGTGGACCGCCCAGTAGTGCACCACATAGGCTAAATTTTCCGCCCCTACCCACCTCTCCACTTTTTCCTGTGGTTCTTCAAAATTTATCGATCCTTTGTCTCCCACCCCATCCCCATATTTCATTTATCATCATCATTTCATGTTCATTTTATCATCCTTTTCATGTTCATCGCCTGTAAATAACCTATATAGCGTTGCACGGGCGTAAAACACCAACTCACTCACTCACTCACTCACAGAAATTGACAACTTAAATCAAAACACAAGTGAAGTAATTTAGTATAATTTCTAAATGATTCTCAAATATTTTTTTGATCTAATTGATGTTTCAGTTGCTCATGTAGCATTTCTATTCATTGTATTGAAGAGACTGAAAAGAAATAGACATCGTTTTTTTTAGGAGGAACTGAAATGTAATGTTGTAGTTCAGACCTAGGAAAGCTTGATTTTTATTTTTAAATACATGTAACTTGATTCAAGTTATTAACATTTTTTCTACTTTACTTGTCTATGCATTTTTTTTCTTTTGACTCCATGATTGCTGGATTAATTATATCAGTTGTTATGAAAAGGAAGACGAGTTCTCAATTAATAATTGGGTTACAACCACAAGGTGATCAGTTATTTAGCATCGGTGATGACAATTCTGAAATAGATACAAGTTTCTAAAATATTTTTTTTCTTTTAACTAGATGTTTTAATTGGACTTTTGTTCTTGTCCCTTCAACAAATTCTACATCGTGTAATCTTCATGATAAATAATCATCAAATTCCTGAACTACAACAACCAATTCCTCCACCGATTCGACAACAACCAGATCCTCCAATTGCACTTCCGCCATCGCCAATTCAACAACAACCAGATCCTCCACTTGCACTTCCGCCACCGCCAATTCAACAACAACAAGATTCTCCAATTGCACTTCCGCCACCGCCACTTGCACTTAGAACAAGATACGGTCGAAGAGTAAAACCTGTTGTTTAAATTTGTAAATCTCTGTCCCCTGATAACTTTTTTTCATTGTATCATTGCATAAGCAATTTTTAAATCGTCAGTTCTATAGTAATAATTAAAAACTTACTTTGCTTCTATAAATTTCAGAACTAAATCCATTTTTTCTTTAGTTAATTCCCCTTGGAACGTCACTTTCTTCAGATACTGTCTATTGAATGGATCAAAGTCGAATTCAATAGTTACCGTCTTCTCACCAAACATGCTTGTAGAATACAGTCAGAGAAAGTAAAATTTAAGTTTTAAAATTGTGCTGAACATCAAATTGTTAATATATGCAATCAGTATCATGGTATCATGAGATTTATTTTATCAGTATGCTTGATTTCCTCATTGACAACATATTTGTCACCTTCGGAGGAGAGATTTTTCAACAACAAATCGGCATTCCAATGGGCACAAACTGTGCTCCTCTCCTCGCCGATTTGTTTTTATACTCTTACGAGACTGAATTTCTTCAGGGACTCGTAAAGAACAAGAAGATGAAAGAGGCAAGGTCATTTAATCTTACATTCAGATATATTGACGATGTCCTTTCTATCAATAACACTTCATTTGGTAGTTGGATTCCTTCAATATATCCTCCGGAATTGGAGATTAAAGAGACCACCGAATCTAATTGCTTCACGTCTTTCTTGGATTTGCACCTCGAATTTGACCCAGGTGGTCATCTCAGTACAAAAAATTACGAGAAACGAGACGATTTTAATTTTCAAATTATTAATTTTCCTAATCTACAGAGCAATATACCTACTTCTCCTGCATACGGTGTTTATATTTCTCAACTTATTCGATATGCCAGAGCTTGCACACATTTCACAGATTTTTTGATCAGACACCGGTTTCTTCGTGACCGACTTTTGAAGCAGGGCTATAAGAAAATACGTCTCATACGATCACTAAAAAAATTCTTTCTTCGTTATCAGCCAGTAGTAGAAAAGTTCAAAATTGAGTTAAAAGATATGATAGTTAATTGTTTTAATTAGTGTTTGACTGGTGTGCTGTACTGAGATGATCACCTCAATATCCCTATTGTGTCTCACAACTATGTTGTGTTCTATGGTCATTACCGGATCCTAAGATCGCAATGGAAGAGGGAGGTTTGGCGCCATAAAACCTGGTTTAACCCACCATTTCGTTTGAAATGCCTGTGCCAAGTCAGGACCATTGCGATCCACCAGTTCTCCGGTATGACTGATTCGTTTTTGTCATTTTCTCTGGACTATGAGATTGATCATTCAAGTTTGGTATTACCTTTATTTAATTGGTCAGTTCTACAGAAAAGTGGGTAAAATTTTCCCAAACCATTTTTAAAAGTATAGAAATCTGGTTTTCAAAGGTTGATTATCAGTTTTCATTTTATTAGTATTATTTTGAGACTTGCGTACTTGTATCATTGTAAAAAAGTTGCTTGGAGACGGTTTGTCGCACTGGTCAATAAAGGTTATATCACATATCCATATATCATTTTAATGGTCTTCAAGGATTATTAACTTTTTGAAGCCTGAGAAAATATCAAATTTTTCATTTATAACTCAAATTTTCCCACGGTTTTCTATTACTAAGTTGTTTACCTATTAAGTTAAAAAAACAGTTTGGTGTGAAAGTCTTATTTGTTCATGGTTTTTTTAATAATAAGTTTTCAAAAACCAGTTGCTATTGATGATTTTCATTTTTTACTAAGTTTCGCCTTAATATTTGAACTAGTCTGGCTACCTTTTATATTAAACAGTTTTCCCTATTACTCTACCTCAAGTGAAACAATTTATATTTTATACTAATGTTTATGCTTTCATTTAATTTGTGTTATTCAGTTTTTCCAATTTCTCTACTTCAAGTGTAATATTGTATTGTTTATATTTTAGATAATTTGTATTTACCTTAACCTCAAGTGTATCTAAGATTTGTAAACTTCAGATTCCACGAGTTTTCTAGTTATATCAGTTTTTAGCTCACCTGACCCGAAGGGTCATGTGAGCTATTGTCATCGTTAAGCGTCCGTCGTCCGTCGTCCGTCCGTCCGTTAACTTTTCTTCAAAGATCTTCTTCTCTGAAACCACTGAAGGGATTGCATTGATACTTGGTATACATGATCTTTAGGATGTCCTCTACCAAGTTTGTGAATTATATACATGTCGACCAACCAACATGACCGCCGTTGCTAAAAATAGAACAGGGGGGTCAGACCATTGTTTTTGGCTTATAACTCAAAAAGTATAAGAGATAGAGAAAATCCGAAGCAACCTACCTTGTTCAGCATCAAAAGCTCTACGAATCTCTCCATTGAGTCGAAGTTGTGAAACGACTCCTTATAGGAGGTATTGCCCTTTAATCGTCAAAATTGACCATTTTTGCAGTTTTTGGACTATATCTTGAAAACCATTAGAGCTAGAGGAAAAGTTAGCATTGCAGAATTGTTTAGCTCATTGAGATCTACAAAAATGATTTCAGGGTCAAAATTGTCAGATCAGCCGTTTAAGAGTTATTCCCCTTTAACTGTTTTTTCCATTAATTTTAACTGATTTTTAAAAATCTTCTTCTCTGAAACCACTGAAGGGATTGCATTGATACTTGTTATACATGATCTTTAGGATGTCCTCTACCAAGTTTGTGAATTATATACATGTCGACCAACCAACATGGCCGCCGTTGCAAAAAATAGAACAGGGGGGTCAGACCATTGTTTTTGGCTTATAAAAGTATAAGAGATAGAGAAAATCCGAAGCAACTCTTTTTGTTCAGCATCAAAAGGTTCTTAAAGGAGTTATTGCCCTTTAACTGTTTTTTTCTATTAATTTCAAACTGATTTCCAAAAATCTTCTCTGAAACCACTGAAAGGATTGTTTTGCAACTTTGTATACTTGAAAGTTTGTAAAATTTATTCAAACTTTGGCATAAGAGATCAGGTGAGCGATTCAGGCTCCTGGGAGCCTCTAGTTTATAAGTACTTTTAAGTGAGCAATTTGGGTTCCATGGGTTCTATAGTTATAGAAATTTCCTGTTAAAAGGGGGGTTGGATTTTACTGGACTTATTTTCATAAGTACTTTTAGGTGAGCAATTTGGGTTCCATGGGTTCTGTAGTTATATAAAGAATTTCCTGTTTAAAGGAGGGTGGATTTTACCAGGTCAAATTATATTTACCCTGTCCTTAGGTATAGATAACTTAGCTTTATTATGCCAGTTTGGTATATATGGTATACAGCTTTAAGTAAATTTGTGTATGGAAATCTTTAAAGATATTTGATATGTTAACTATTGATATTTGGTATGTAGTTTTTATTTACCTAGGAGTTGGGGTTGTATATACCAATCATTAGTGATTTAAATACTCAGTATTAGAGAAATACTCAAGGGTAGAGACCCAAGGTTAGTTGTACATTCCACTGTTATAAGATGGAACTGTTTATTATAAAATACATGTACTTTTTTGGTTGTTGAAAGTGTCTCCTCGTATCTACCTTTTGATGTAATTGTATTAGGGAAATATTCTGATTATGAGGAGACATTTTCTCTTGTTGCACATTCCATAACTCATTTTTACTCGTTTTATCTTTTTAACTTTACTTGTCTTGGACTTTACTTCCGGTTGTTGAAAGTGTCCTTGGGTGTTACCTTCACTGATGTGCCATTTTTTTATTATGATTGTTAGATGAATTTTATTGTTGATTTTTTAGATGAATTTATATTGTTGATTTTTTTAAGATGATTTTTTTTGTTGATTTTTACATTGATTGTGGTGCTAATTGAAGGTGGGATTTTGATAATCATTTTATAATCAAGGGTTCAATAATATGATCTAGGTTGTGATTTGGGGTAAAGGGGTAATTTATATATTGATTATGGTTGATTCAAAAGAAAATTTTGGGGGGAGGGAGTGGTCTTTTGGCTTGGCTCAATATTTTTTTACAATCAGGGGTGATTATTCTTTTTACAGAGCAAGGTGCTATTTTTTATTACAATCAGGGGAAGGGGGTGATTTGTTGTAAATTTGATATTGCCTCTTCTGACAACACTTGACTACCCTATAGAAATGGTGTTTTATGAAACTTTACAACATACTTTTTGGGTTTATTCCCTAATAGTGAGCTTGTGTTTTATTGAAACTATACATAATTTTCAGAATTCTTGATGTATCTTTATTAAATTGACATCACTTGGCTGATCCATAGAAATGGTGTTTTGCGAAACTTAACAATGGATTTATTTGATAATAGTGGACTTGAATTTTATTGAAACTAGACTATCTTCAATTTCTTGATTATTTTCACCATTCTTGGTGAATCCTTTTCTGTTTTATTTTACCCATTACTAGTCTCCATTGGATTTTAATGAATTTTACGTATACTGATATCTAATTGTTGATTTTGGTTCAAAAATTTGGTCTGTTCAATTGCAAATTGATGTGGTCTGTAATTTTTCAAATCTTAGTAATGGATGTGAATAAATGTTAGTATCAACTATATGTTACAAGAGCTTTGTAAAATAGAAAGAATGTAAAGTCCTATGCAGGAAAAGTTTTGGTATATCTATTAAAGGAACCACATGCTATAAAAGCATTAAAATGTTTCCATTACATAGTTAATGGTTCAATAATTCCCTTCAAACATTACAAAACAAAACTAACGGAGTGGATATGTGTAAACACTAGAATTTAAAGGTCACAACTGTGATGATAATACACCTTGGCGGGAAAAACAATTTTTGAAAGAATTGGTGTTGTAAGCTAGGTTTTGCCGTCAACAACAAAAACATACATATCAGATCGCCAATAGATGAAACTTATGTAAGCATGGGCTTGAAAAACATTCATGATTGCTGAACTGTACAACAGAGTACCAGTATAGGTAGGTTTAAAAATAAATTATAAAAAAACTTATGATCTAGAAACGGATCGGGTCAAATACCAGAGCTGTTAAGGACACTAAGGTCAAATACCAGCTACGTCATCATTGTAATCCGTCTAGGTCAAATACCAGGACTCCAGAAATGCCTTAAAATCCGTTGAAATCCGTGTAATCCGTCGAATATGTGAAGTAGTAACTGTAATATATCACTACTTTGAACATTAATTCAGCTCATTTAGCTACATTAAAGTCTTCATAGGGTTGGCATCAAGACCAGGTGAGCGATTCAGGCTCCTGGGAGCCTCTTGTTTTTTTATATCAGAGCCAGTGATCACCATATGGTATTGTTTGATTTTTATGTACTTAGCATTTCAAAACACATATCAAATTAGCTCAAGGGCAAGCAACCCTGATGTTTTTTTCTACATATACATGTTTCAGTCACAGCGTACATGCATTTTTTATTTGGTTAACAGTGTAAATATTATATTTTAATCATATTTATAGACAACAACAGTGCAGACGACAGAAACTTCATTCCCAGTGGTGACGACTGAAACTTCACCCTCAGTGGAGAGGACTGAAACTGTACCCCCAGTTGAGACGACTGAAACTGTACCCCCAGTGGAGAGGACTGAAACTGTACCTCCAGTGCAGATAACTGTACCTGTTGACACAACTCAAGTCAAGACTTTCAATTATGTACATTTGGTTCTCATGCTGTGGAAAAAAGTTAAGTTTCCTATAACTATGAGGGTTTTCTAGATATTTTTATAACAATTTTAGTTTATCATATAAAAGAAAATTTCTTGCAAATGAACAGTGTGTGAAATAGCCAAATTATTTGAAAAATCCTGTAGGTCTATGAGGATTTTTGAAATTTTATAATGGCGTCCATATGAAATATTTCCGTTCGAGCAATATGTAACTAAAAATACTAGTTAATACACTGAATGAAATTGTAGGCTACTAAGTAAATAAAAAAACTTTACATCATTCACTGCTTAATTCCGACCAGTACTGAGACGTTAAACCAAGATAGAAAAAAATATAATTATGAATTTACCTTCATTTCAAAAATTACATTTAAAATACATAAAAACATCAATTGAAAAAAGTTGCTGTTGGTTTCATTCACCTTCTCTTAATCTTTTGTTGGAGTATGTCTGTACACTGATATCTTCCTCCCTTTTCCTCTGTGGTGTTGTCACGTACTGTTTGACGAAGAACCTCCCATTGTGTTTTTTTCCAGTATTTCTTTTTAAATTTTTTCTCTAGAGTAAAAGAGAAATGTATTCCCTAATTTTCAGATTGTACCATACTTGGAAGACTGGGTTGTGCCCACTGTCACAGTTTTATGTGGTAAGCAGAAATTTCTCCAATAAACAATAGCCTCATTTACATTAAGTTTATAGACTCTGTTAATTTTCATAATCATATCAATATATTTTATAATTAAATACAAACACGTTAAATTCCATTTTAAAAAGAAGAAAAATAATCACAGAGAGCGTTAATTAATGAAGACTAATGTATGTAGTCATGAAAGTATGTTACAAGATGAGTTTTCAAGCGATTCCGATGACACACATTTATACAGTGAATTTACTTATATTAATGTTTAAAGATAAGTAAAATTTTATGTAAAAAATATAATTAAATTCAAAAAATTTAGAATCTATACTTGTCTGGAAATATGTCACAAGATGAGTTTTCAAGCAATTCCGATGGCACACATTTATACAGTGAAGGTAATTATGTTAATGTTTAAAGATAAGTAGGATAATTCTTATGTAAAAATTATAATTAAATTAAAATTTTTGAATTTATACTTGTCGTTTCAGTATTTGTTTTATTAACGCTATTAGTCAATATCACAAGGCTTTTAGTAAGAAAGAGATGTTCACGCCATCGGCATACAGCTTAATTTTAAGCAATCTGATATGACGTTGTTACCTCTAGTGTTTTTTTTAACAGCTTTACTTTGAATTTCTACAATATACATATATCTGCTGACAAAAGGAATGAACTACTGGACTCGCAAGAACATTTTTAAGTTAAAATATGAGAGTAAGATGTGTAGTATATCTTCTTACTCAAATTCTGAAGAAGAAATTAATACGATCACTTCTTAAGGTTATTATAAAAACAATTTTCAATACTATTGTAGAATCCCTTATGGTGATTTGTACTACTATTGATACCTGTTGCACTTTTATAAATCGTCAGCGTCATGTTAGATTGCATTTTGAGCAAGTGTTAAACCCAGCTTTGCCAGCCCCACCGTAACATCCTCAACCAGCTATTCCATTACCAGTTTTTTCAGGACCACCACAACAACCTGAACCAGCTATTCCATTACCAGCTTTCCCACCCCACAAGAACCCCAACCAGCTATTGCATCAGCACCACAGTTGAGAAGAAGTCAAATAGACAAATCAAAGCAGTACAAATGTTGAATTTGTAAAAGAAATTAGTTTTCACCTTACACTACCTAAATAGACCCATTCAAATGTAGCTGTAGTTTATCTGAGATACATGTAGGTAATTGTTTTTAAGAAATTCTGTTCTTACATCAGTTACATGTACTCCATTCAGATGAATTTTAAAAAATAATAAAATATTTTATGCTGCTTCACTTGTTGAAGTGATTCTATATATTTAAATATGTCTGTTTAGGTGATGCAAGGTGTATACTAATTTTGTGATTTGTAGGTTAAAGCTATGTATTAAGTAATTTTATAATAAGTAACTTGCTTATCTTATGTTTAAAATCTGTGTCCCGTGCGGGGCCCGGGTGGCGAATAGCAGAGCTTAGCTTGTCGTAAGAGGCGACTAATGGTCTTGGGATTCTGATGTCGGGTCATGAAATTTTCAATGATCGGTCAGTTCTACAGAAAAGAAGGTTTATTGAAATCCTGTTTTCAAAGGTTAAATATTAGTTTTCATTTTAATTAGTATCATTATGAGACTTTTGTACTTAATTTATTGAGAAAAAAGTTGCTTGGAGACTGTTTGTCGCACCGATCAATAGAGGTTATATCACATCACTCCACTAAATCATTTATAATGACCTTATAATAATCAGACTCCTTGATCTGAGCGTTTCTCTCTGTTTCTCTTTTGTTCTCCAGTATGATTGATTCGTTTTTGTCATTTTCTCTGAGAGATTGAGATTGATCATTCAAGTTCAGTAGTTTTGTTATTACCTTTATTTCGTACAGTGAGTGAGTGAGTGAGTTGGCGTTTTACGACCGTTCTACGCTCTATAGGTTATTTACAGGCGATGAACATGAAATGATGTTGATTTTAGAAAAGACAACAATGAGAAAATGTATTAGGTAATCCTACGATAAGATAAGACTTATCTATGTAAACACTGATAAACAGACACACCTGTAAATGTTGGATTTAGAAATAAGTCAGTGTTGGCTTTTTATTCGTTTGACCAGACTATACAAAATCCTATCTTTATTCTAGGTATACCAAGTTTTAAGCTTAGTATAGTTAGCTAGCTGCATTATTGTAGCTCCTTTGATATACTTGATATGGCGAAGGATGAGATAATGACGTTTATCAAGTCCAAATCAACATTTGATAATTCTTCATAGAAACATTAATTGAGTCTTTCTACAACAGCGCACAATAATTGGCATAGTAGCATATATAAGAATTGTCGCACTTTTAGTGCCGTGCATTCCTTCAAGAAAAGTATACTCTCTCAAAAAAGAAACGCAACATGCATAAAATTTGAAATATCATCGCATCGAGTTTTATATCAATAGTTGTTGCTATATCATTATGAAATTTTACTTGGCAATTATAGAAGGACCATTTTTCTTTAATTGCTAATTTTTTTTACAAAATGTCGACAGATCGAGTGCTCATGCCAATCAGAATTATGTCATGCAGTTTGTTTGCAAGACAGTACTCAAACTGCCAGCCCCATATCCAAAAAGAACGTTCCGCACAAGATTTCAATATCATGTTCTTAAAACCCACAAGTTTGTGCTTTCTTCCCATGGTTTTTGATTGCACAATGAGGCGTAGGCACATGCGCAGATCCAACTTAATCAGTAGATGCACGACTTTTCATTAGATCAACATTTTCAGAAGGTCTTTAAAAAGCAAAAATGTCTTGTGTTTTACGTTTGTTATGTTATTGGTAAGGATTCTCATGTACCCATTTCACTATTGATGCACTACACTCCGCCCAATTTTTCAAAATCTCTGAACGATCCTTCTCATACTGTTTGCCATTTGTTAGAATGTTTTGCAGATGCTTACTTTGTAAAAATTTGTATTTTAGTTCACGACAATGTTTTGGTGCTGATATCACTCTGGATGAATAATCAAAGGAGAATTCCCTTGTCCAAAGAAGCAGAGGTACCAATGGGGTATCCGAATATCAAAAGTCCGAAAGGGCAGAGACAAAACCAGCAAACACCAACAAGAACGGGACAAAAACAGACAACATGTAAAACATGGAAACACAAAACAACTGAATATCAATCAACAACGCGAACTCTAGTCGAAACCAGAGTGAACTCAGGTGCTCCGGAAGAGTAAGCAGAACTCCTTCAACAGATATGCCGTGTGCGGGGGGGGAATTCACGCCTCATGTTGAGCCTGATGTTAACCACTTAAGACTGGATTATTGTTATGTCAATGATGGTATCCAAGAAAGGAAGATTTTTGCATGGTTATGGAACCAAAAAAGTAACCGTTTAAAATATCGGTTAACAGAATTACTCGATGTTGGCTAAGACTATCAATTTCTATGATGTTTCAAAGTTGGATAAGTGCAAGCGTTAGCGCCACCCGATGTTTTTAAAAAACATTGGGTATGGGAGCAAATGCTTCAATATGTGTGAAAAAGGGAGACAGAAGATCGTATGCAGCGTTTTTTTAGAAACCGAGAGAACACAAGTGAAGTCGTAATTTTATCATTTAGTCGGTATTACTACAGTTGGCGCTGCGCCTTTGTTGGCTGGCAAATTTGAGATTTGTTAATACCACACGTAAGATTAATCATTCCTAAATGATTCTGCAAAATTTCACATTCGTACGACAATTTTTAATTGAAATTCAATAGTTTTTATTTCAATTGTATTTTAAATATCTTTATATGTTGAGTTACTTTTTTGAGAGAGTATACAACAAATTAAATTTATTGCTTGCGGACCATAGTTTAAGGTAAATGAGGACACCTGACCTAAAAAATATTGCCGAATTGAAAATGTCCATTTTTTAAAAATATTAGTATAAGGTATATACCTTATCTTGTATAAAATTTTTGGACCCCCTTTCCAAGCTTGTTTTCTCAAAATTTAGGCTCAAAGTTTTCCCAAATTACTCTAGATTATAAAGGAAAGGCAAAAAAAAAAAATAGCATAAAATCTTGTCGCAGAAAAATTCCACGAATTTAAATCTTATTTTATTTGATAAAAATCAATTAAATACAATATATTTTGACAAAACAATAATAAAAAGCTACGCCGAGCGCAGCATGATACGACCGCAACAAGTTGAACACTGTACGTTGGAGGCCCAATATGGATAGTCCATTGCTTTGGTCACATGAAGCCCATGGTGGACTTACAAAGCTTTTTGACACATGCATCCTGTGGTGGACTTAGAAATGCATTTTTGACAAATATATTTACATCAACATCTTATACAAAAAGCCTTATTTCTATACATGTATTACCCTTTGACCCCTAATTCCTCAAAAATGGTAAAAGATATCGCTAATCCCATAAAAAATAATAGGAAATTGTGTACATGGAATCCGATGAAAAAAAGATTTTGAAAATCGGACCACAAATAAAAAAGTTGATTTTATGGGTGTGGCCTGTCTTTAGCCCCCTGTAACAATGTAATGGTGAAATACATATCAAATTCATCGACACATTTTGTTGACAGAATTTAATGATGAATTCAACAAAGAAAGAATTTTCAAAATCTAATGAATAATAAACATTCTACAACAGTTTTGTCAATACACCCGTTTTAGCCCTTTTTGGCCCTTTTTTCTAAAACAAACCCCAAATACAAAACAAAGATTCCTTCAGTGGATATAATCATCATATATAAACTTCATAACAATTGGCAGGCCCACTACAACTTAATTTTTGGTATAAAACTATTTGCATTGACAAACTTTTAAAAATGGCGTTTTTTGCCCTTTCGACCCCTAATTTCTCAAAAACGGTAAGAGATATTGCAAATCTGATTGAAAAACGCAGGCAGGGATTTTCACAAGGATCCCAATGAAAAAAAGATTTTGAAAATCGGACCACAAATAAATAAAAAGCTTCGCCGAGCGCAGCATGATACGACCGCAACATGCTGAACCCTGTACGTTTTAGGCCTAATATGGATATTCTATTGTTCTGGACACATGCAGCCCATGGTGGACTGACAAAGGTTTTTGACACATGCTTCTCTGATGGACTTTCGACCCAGGGGGTAAAAATATAAATTTTGAATGTTGTATTCTACTCTTTAAAAGAATAATGTTTTGGGAAGAAATTAAAAATCGAACCAGAATTTTTTTTAAATTATGATTACAGCCCCAAAAATTTATTCTTAAATTTAGAAATCGCTACCTGACAAGAATAAATTTGAAAAAAAAATAATTTCAAAAAACCACAGTTTTTGTTCAATTTTTGCGCTTTTTACCCCAAAATGGAAAAAATTGCATTTACTTAATAAAAAAATATATTTTTTGTTTTAGTATTGTGCATTACACCAGAAAAAAACAAAAATGACTATTTCTGGAGTGGGGCCAAAAATGGCCCTTACTGTCCCTACTCCTTTAAATGTAAAACAGAAGAACAAGAAATTAGTTATTGTGCAGGTGACCCCTGCCTAACCAAATAATAATAACATTCAAGAGGGAAAGGAAGAAATAATAAAAAAAAGTAAAGTTAAAAGGTAAAAATTAAAACATTAAATAGAAGAATGAAAAAGATAGGTAGATAGGTAATTGAAAATATATGTGAATAAGTAACTAAGTAAATAAATTTAAAAAAATATTAAAGGGAGAAGAAGAAGAAATTTTATGATACGCTACCAAGTCATAGTTCTTGTGCAGGTGTCCCCTGCCGAACTTTTGACCTTCATGTAAAAAAAAGGAGAGAAAAAAAAAGAAAAAAAAATCAAGTAAATAAGTATCATATAAAAAAGTAGAAGAAGAAGCCCTTCCGTCATAGTTCTTGTGCAGGTGTCCCCTGCCGAACTTTGACAATTACATAGTGTTGCATAGGCCTTGTTAGAAAATCTTTGTTCTGTGCAGGTGCCCCCTGCCAAACTTATATAATTAGTTTGACAATTTAGAGCCATATTCCAAGATGTCAGTGGTTAACGTTAATACAGCAACCAAAGAAGAGTTGATGTCAATTCGAGAAATAGGGGAGAAGAGAGCTCAGTCCATAATTAATGCCAGACAAGCAGGTCCATTAACAGCAGTGACCGTTAAAGAAATTGCTGGTATTCCCTCAACCCTATGGGATCCCCTAATAGCTTCAGGAAGAATTATATTTGAGCCACCTGTAGCTACAAATCAAGTAGACGAGATGAAGAAACTGCTCGAAAAGCTGAAGACAGAAACAGGCAGAAGTGGCGAAAAGTCAGGAGTTGAAAAAGTTGCAGAATGACTTCGATGCACAATTGAAACAACTAGATGCTGAGATGACTGCATTAACCAAACAAAACGAACTCCTCAGCACTGAAATCCAAAACAGAGATGAGTATATACAAGGAACTACTAAACAACTAGAAAGTATGGAAGCAAATAAAGACAAGACGTTGAAGGATGAATTGCAAAAACAACAACAGCTCAATGACAAAGAAATGGCTAAACTCAATGTAGATTATCTCCAACTGAAAACTGAAAGACAGGAACTGATGCAGAAAGTAGATGAACAGGCAGCAACTATTAACAGTTATAACCAGCAAAATAAGTCTAACATCAAGAAGATACAAGACTTGGAGACAAATCGTAAAAATCTAATGGACAAGGTGCAAGAATTAGCAGAGACCATTGATAAAGCTAGTGAAAAAGAACGAATATACCAGAATGAAAAGAAAGAGCAGGAAGGAAGGATTAAGACCCTAGAAGCTGAAATACATCACCTAAGAACATCAAAAACTATTGACTCCTTGGCTCCAGGAAGCGTTTACACCAGTTCTATGCCCCAAAATGAAAATGAGTATAGAAGAGCAGACAACACTTATTCCAGAAGGACTCAACCAGAAGAACAAAGAAGGAATGGGAACTTGTCCCCTTCTCAGTTTCCAAAATTGTCAACCTATGATGGAACTGATGATTGGAAGTCCTACCAGCTACAGTTTGTCCATACAGCGAGACGCTTTGAGTGGAATGAACAGCAAAAGCTAGACAATCTCCTGCTATGTCTGAGAGGGAAAGCTCTGAAGTTTTTTAATACTCGACCCGTTTCAGTTCAGGGAAATTTTGAAGAACTGATGGTTAAGATGACTCAGCGTTTTGGCAACAAAGATCTTCCCAACTTAATCAGAAGACAGTTGCAAGACGCTAGACAAACCATGGATGAGGGCATCGAAGAGTTTGCTGAAAGAGTTCAGGAAATGGCAACAGACGGATATGTTGATGCCACTAAGGACATAGTGGAAATGATGGCCACTGATGCTTTTCTGAAAGGTTGTCAAGATAAACAAGCAGCACTTCTAGCCATGGACAAAGATCCAAAGCGTATAGACCAGGCACTGCAGCTTGTAAGAAGCGCCATACACAACAGAAGAGTATTGCTGGGGCACAAAAGACCAGAAGTCCGAAAGGTACAGTTTCAGGAACCTGATTCAGACAGTGACTCGGAACAATCAGTGAGAGTTCTGAATAAGGGGTCCTTGAAAACAGACAAGATGGGTTCATGGAGACAAAACCTGGAGAACCGACTTGAAAAGACTGAGAAGGATATTAGTTCAATCCGAGGTGACATCAGTAAAATCCTAAGTGCTGTTTCAGAGAGGCAGTCTAGTAGAAACAGGTCGTATTCCCCAAATCGGTCACGCTCTCCGTCACCCAACAAAAGTCCAACCAGAGGTCAAGTTATCTGCTATTCCTGTAATGAACCAGGACATTACAGTACCAACTGTCCAAAGAAGAAAAGCCTGTCTCCACCTACAAAGCCTTTAAATGGCCAGGGGTCCGGGATATAGGCCGCTCCTTGACCCACCCAAACCACACAGGCCGACCTCCTCCACATGAATCTCTTGTTGCTAGTGTCGGTGACCCCGACCTAGCAAAGAAAAATGAAGAATCTCCCTCTAAACATGAATCTCTTGCTGCCAGTGTCGGTGACCCCGACCTGGCAGGGAGAGATGATCATGATGATAAGGTCGATTTTTTTAATTCTAGTGTCGGTGACCCTGACCTAGTTTTGGGAAGTTTTACTGCTGTACAGCAAGGAGACAAGTTAGAGGTCAGACCTGCATCTAATCCTAAAGTTAGTGTCCATGAGCCTAATGCAATCAAGGGAAAAGAAGAAAGTCCTTTAGAAATCAAAGAAATACTTTTTTCAAATACAGAGGCATCATTAAGTTTAGAAATCCCAATTATCATCAATGGGCAGAAGATTGATGCCGTTGCTGATACTGGTGCACAGGTAACAGTAATAAGTGAGAAATTGGCTCAACGACTCAAGTTACCAGTATCAAAAGAACTGGTGCATTTAAAAGGTGCATGTGACAACACCAAAATTAAAGCCAGGAAAGGGGGTGTGGTCTCCATACTAATAGGGAAGACAGAAACAAAGTGGAGAACTATGGTGGCGGAAATAACTGACAACGTCATCATGGGACTAGATCTTCTTTACCACCTACGTGCTATTATTGACCTTGGACAATTCTCCGTTCAAATTGGGAAAGAAAGAATCATAGGTAAAGTTTTCAAATCTGGGAACAAGTCATCTTTGATCCGTCAGGTATTTTTACGCAAAAGACTGGTAGTCCCTCCTAATACCAAAATACAACTTTCAGCCATGTTAGACAGAAGTATAGAAGGAGACTTGTGTATACAACCAACACAACATGTGAAAGAGTTACTGATGCCATATACTGTTGTGAGGGGTCATGATCAAAACATTCCTATTGTCCTACAAAATCTAACATACAAGTTCATCACCATTAGAAAAGGAACAGTAATTGGTCTAGGGATGGAAGTAGAGGAAATCTTAGATGATAATAAGCAAGATGAAATAGAGATTTTAGATCGTAAAGAACAAGATGAGAAAGAAACCCCTGTTTTAAGAAAGATTGAGAAACCTAATGAGATCAGCAATGAAGTACCGTTACATCTACAAGATTTGTTAGATAGGTCAAAGAAACATCTTGATGCCAGCCAGACAGAACAGCTCAAGAAACTACTGGTAAAATTTGAAAACTCTTTTTCTAAGGACGATATGGACATAGGACATTTTACCAAGATCGAGCACAGAATAGATACGGGAGATGCTACACCAACGAAAGAGGCATTAAGAAGAACACCAATTGGTTTTGAAAAAGAGGAAGAAGACCACTTAAAAGACCTTCTTAATAAAGGGGTAATTCAACCATCCTCGTCCGAGTGGGCTGCTGCACCTGTAATTTGTCGCAAAAAAGATGGCAAAATTAGATATTGTATAGACTACCGGAAGTTGAACAGCGTGACTAAGAAAGATGCATTTCCGCTCCCAAGAATAGAGTCCTGTATTGACCAACTTAGGGGAACAAAATTTATGTCCTGCCTTGATATGTCTGCAGGGTACTATCAGTTTCAAATCCACAAAGATGATCGCCATAAGACTGCGTTTACCACCAAGTATGGATTATTTGAACATGTTAGATTAAGCTTTGGATTATGTAACTGTCCTGCAGTTTTCCAGAGGGTTATTCAATTAATACTGTCCGGTCTAACCTGGTCCTTATGTTTAGCCTATTTAGACGACATTATAGTACTAGGGAAAGATTTTGACGATCATTTGCAGAATCTTGAGGCAGTTCTTCAACGATTTCAAGACAATAATTTGAAGTTAAAACCCAAAAAGTGTGCTCTGTTCCAGAAAGAAGTAGTCTATCTTGGCAAATTAATATCTGAAAAGGGAATTTCCATCAACCCTGAGAACATTCAGTCAATTCAAAAATGGCCACCACCACAGAATAAAAAAGAAGTTCAGAGTTTCCTGGGATTTGCAAACTACCATCGGGACCACATTCAAAATTTGGCATATCTTTTATCTCCTCTTCATGAGTTAACCAGGAAAAATTCAAAATTTGAGTGGACACATCGGCACCAGGCTGCATTTGAAACCATAAAGGATTCCATCATTCAGTCTGCTACCTTGGAATATCCAGATCCAAATGAGGTATTCATATTAGATACAGACGCCTCCGATAAAGCCGTAGCAGCTGAATTGATCCAAGTGCATGATGGGAAGGAATGTGTAGTTGCCTATGCCAGCAAGGTTCTAACACCAATTCAGAAAAGGTACTGTACAACACGAAAAGAACTACTTGCAGTTGTGACCTTCACACGACAGTTTCGGAACTACCTATTGGGGCGTCAATTCATTGTAAGAACTGATCATCATAATTTGGTATGGTTACTTCGCTTCAAGAACATCGAAGGTCAATTAGCCCGATGGATGGAGGAACTCTCCCAGTATGACATGGTAATTCAACATCGTTCCGGAAAGAAACATGGCAATGCAGATAGCTTGAGTAGGATACCAGATACCTTAGAACCATGTAATTGTTATTATGCTGGATCAACTTTAGAGTCACTACCATGCGGAGGCTGTAAATACTGCACACGAGCACATTCCCAGTGGCAACGTTTTGAGGAGGATGTTGATGACGTGATTCCATTGGCTCTCCGAAGCATTGATGCCACTGATGTAGATGACAACCATAGCAACTGGATGAGTGGTTTTTCTGCTGAAGAAATATGCCGACAGCAGGAGGAAGATCCAGATCTGAAGACTATTCTCTCATGGCTGGAAAAGGAACCAAGTCCATTGGAGCTGCAACTTTCGAGCAAAGCTGTTAAACATTGGTGGAGCTGCAAAGAACAGTTAGCTTTAGTGAACCACTGTCTAACATATAGGTGGCTTGAACCAGAGGGTTGTAAAAATCTGTTGATTGTTCCAAAAACCATGCAAGATCAAATGATTAAGTTGTGTCATGATAGCAAATCAGCAGGCCACTTTGGAAGGGACAAAACCTACCATAACCTAAAACAGCGATGCATTTGGCACCTAATGCGACATGACGTCATCTTGTATGTTAAAGGCTGCAAGGAATGCAATGTTAGTAAGTCCTCAAACAGAAAGGCCAGAGGAGAGTTGGGACAATATCATGCAGGAAATCCTATGGAAAGAATTCATATGGACATTCTGGGACCTTTGCCAATAAGTAAAGCTGGTAATAAGTATATTCTGTCCATTATTGATCAGTACACCAAGTGGATCGAGTTATTTCCTATCCCTAATCAGAATGCCGAGACCATTGCTAGGATATCTGTTAACAACTTCTTTTCTAAATTTGGCTGTCCGCTAACCCTACACACAGACCAAGGAAGAAATTTCGAGAGTCAACTATTTCAGCAGCTATGTAGATTGCTTGAAATCACAAAAACTCGAACAACTCCTTACAGGCCGTGCTCAAACGGACAAGTTGAGCGATACAATAGAGTTATAATGAGTGCAGTGAGATGTTTTTTAAAGGGACGCCAGAAAGATTGGGATGAACATATACAGCTGTTAGCAGGTGCAATTAGATCCACATATAATAAAACAACAGGGTTCTCCCCAAACATGAGGATGCTAGGACGGGAGGTAACTCAACCGGTTGATTCAATGTTAGGAGTTGTTACGGACAGTATGCCACATTTGGAACCAGCTGAATATGTACAGAGGCTTGAGAAGGTCATGAAAGAGGTTCATCAGATTGCTAGAGACCATATAAAAGGAATGCAGTTAAGGCAGAAGAAAGACTATGACATGTCAACCTACCAGCAGAGGTACTGTGTGGGAGATGTGGTTTATCGATTAAACCCAGCTACTAAAGTTGGACAAAGTAGAAAACTCAAACCACAGTGGCAGGGACCTTGGGTAGTTACGGAGGTGAAGTCATCAGTCTTATATAAGATCATAAATCGGAAAAGAGGCCAGCTGAAACGTTGTGAGCATAGAGATCTACCATTGTGGGTGAAACATATTCGTCACCAGCTGTTTGATTCTGAAACTCAGGAAGATATAGAACAGGTGGAAGGATCTAATGATTTGAATCTCTCAAATTTCTTTGGAGATTCAGATGATGATGACCAGGAATTAGGGGAGGACATATCTGAGACAGGTGTCGGTGACCCCGACCTTGTTTCAGATATGTCCAAGTTGGTCGATAAAGTAGAAAGTGAAGTATGTATGTCTGAACCTGAGGACAATGATAGATTCATTGTACAGGATTTTTCAGACGTTGGGAACACAGTAGATTTAGACACCACTTTCGCCTATGCTATTGATGATGAGGAAACATCATCAATGACCAGGGGAACTGGTAAAAGGGCTAGAAAAAAGCCTGCATAATTGGAGGACTATGAAGTCTTCAGTGATTTGTAAATAGAGAACAAAAATGTAGGTTCTGAAGATTTTGAAATCTTTGGCACTTAGTTCTCTTTTAATAAAAAAAAAATAAATAAATAAAAAAAAAAACTAATAAAAACAAAATAAAAATGATAAATAAAATAATTAAAATAATTAATGTAACAAATAATGATGTAAATAAAATAAAATTATGAAATATATACTTAAAATTGTATTGGTAAATATATCAATATATATATATATTGATATTGAGTAATAATATAACCTTATGTTTATTTACTTATAAATAAATAAAACTACCAAGGTTTTAGATAAAATATAAATTTGTAATACTCAATTATATAACCCATATATCTTACAGTTACATTAAGAGATGGGAGACAAATCGCTGGAAGAGGAGTTGGGGTATGAAGACTTCTGCCCATGGATGGAAGAGGGTCATGAAGAGAGAGAAGTTGTGGAAGAGATTGGAGATGACCAGTTCGATGAAGAGAATCCGGAGGATTGGGTGGTAGTGGATGAAGTAGAAGAGGAAGTGGTAGAGGAAGAGGTAATTGAGGAATGGGTGGTGACCGACGAAGTGGCAGTGGAGGAAGATGAGACCAAGGATGTTAGAGTGATGCAGTGGAAGGAGCCGTTAGAGGAAGAGGTAGTGTCGAAGGCCAGTAAGAAGAGAGTAAGGCGGCAGAGATGTCCTGTTTGCTTAGAAATGTTTCGCCATCTATACAGGCATGCAGCAGAACATCTACCTTGGTTTTGGTATCCAGAAAAAGCATGTCAAGGATGCTCTAGCCAACACCTTTTCACAGACTTTTTGCATCAGCATGTTGCTTCAAACCATCCAGCTAGTTTCTCACCAACTTTAGACACAACCGTTTTGGCCCAACTGATACAAAATTATCTACTTTCTTTGTCATAACATTTTGGGAAAACAACTGTAAAGGAACTTTTGGCTTTTATAAATTGCAGTCCGGAATTTCAGGTTATCAGTAAGGAATTCAAAGAATCCGACTTGTGTCTTTGCCGTTCTTGGGACACCCTCCTTGAGGTTTCCTCAGAGACCTTCCAGATGATAGATTAAAGTGGAAACCTCACCATATTTGTCTTGGTAAACTGGAGAGTGGTTTTGATGTTCTTATCGAAACTCCAGAAGTCAGACTTAACTGCTTTGCCCACTTCTTTAGTTTTTGATGAGCCTGCACCTGAGGAAGCGGAGGAAATAGCTGCCGTGGAATTGAAGGAGGCTACAGACTCTCATCTTCATCTGGATCATCTTCTTGCTCGAGTCGGTGACCCCGACCGGCAGGAGTTTGATCAATTCCGTTGTAGCCCTGATGTCATGGTAAAGTCCCTAGTCTCCAACTACTGTTTTCCTCATTCCTGGCCTCGTTCTAGTGAACTACATCAACTTATCAACAAAATTCCCTGTTTATTTTTTCTTTCGGCATTCACCCTAAAGCTGTACAAACCACACATCCTGAAATTTTGGAAGACTATTTGGACCATTTAGAAGATCTCATCAAAATTGACAGAACCGTAGCCATAGGCGAGTGTGGATTGGACACCTCGTACACCGCCAAGGACATTCAACTCCAAAAACAGATCCGTTTCCTAGAACGACAATTGGAACTGGCAGTTGAGAAAGGTTTGCCAGTGGTTATCCACTGTAGAGGGAATGCGGCGCTCCACTTTCAACTTTTAGATTCACTCTCCAAAATTTGTCCTGCTAACCATCCAATTCATTGGCACAAGTTATAGCAAAATTCAGCAACATAGTTTTCGGCGTTACACCATTCATATTTTCCAGACCAACTATCAACACCTTCCTCCTTCAGCATCACATTACCAATATAGTTTTGGAGTCTGACGCCCCCTTCATACCATATGAAAACATCAGTGATCCTTCAGTGGTTATTTTGATTGCCAGGAAGATTTCGGAGACGCTGGTTATACCCCTGGAACAGGTGTTGGATACTACCAACAGCAACGCAAGAAGGGTGTACCAACTGTAGATCTATGTGGAGTGACTGTTATTTGTAAATATGTTTTGAATTTAATTGTTTTGTACCACAGAAGGACCTGTTGTGCCGTTAGTTATATTTTTTATTCGTTGTCATTGTGATATGTTAGCTCATCAATAACCCTCATGTTGTAGCAGAAGATTTTCCTTTTGGGACCAAAGTCATCATTTTCATGTTTGTATTAAAGAATCCAAGTATCTTCAAATATCATCCATCACCATAGTTTATTTCATGTTTGCCAAGAGGACTTCTGCCGTATATCATCATTCTTCATGTTTATGTGAATGCCATACATTTTTGAACATCACCCATCAGCATATTCCATTTATGTAACCAGAAGACTACCACCTGAAATCAAGTTACCTATTTTGATCACCTTCACAATATATAAGCTAAACTTAACAAAGATAATGAGGAGGAATGTAAGAGTGTTCCTAGTTTCGGAGGAACATACACAGTACAACATGTGACCCATACCATTCGGAACAACTCTAGATCATGTAGAGTAAAGTGATAAATAATTTTAATAAAGCTGATAATTTAAGAATTCAAATGTTCATAAACAGCACTTGTCATCAAAGAAAGATCTTCAGTTGTCTTGGTGGGTAAGTGACCTTCTTTCTTCAGTAGTTCAGCTGTTTCTTTATTTTCACTTATTTTTTGTTGTAGTTCATTTTTTTGTGAGTGACATGATGTATTTAAGTGATGACTTGACAGATAGTGCAACAGCAATGTTTGGGTCATCAGAAATTTCTGGTTCTTGTTCAGGTTGGGTGTTGATTCTTTTTCTGTACTGGTATTCTGATTCATCATCTCTACGTTTTCTCTTAGTGGCATGCCCATTTGGTTCAGATGATGGAACCTGTACAGCTCTCCTACTGTCGTATGCAGTAGAATGTTGACGCCATAGTGTAGATGCTTGGTCTTTTGCTTCTGTTATGCTTTTGATGACCCCTGATTCTAAATTATCTAGGAACTGTGTTGCCCATGCTGGTGAGTCATCTGATGCTGCCATGGTCATGCATGAATTGAAGCTTTTTGTTTCTTGTGACCTCGTTTTTCTTTACGTTAGTAGAATAGAGTTCTGATGTAATAGGTTGTAGTGGCCTGGTGATGTTGTCCATGCCTGCTTCATCAAGTTGTTGATCTGTCCAGTCTTTGAAGTAGTTGTGTTTGTGTCTTGTTAGTACAATGTTGACTCTCTCTATTACAGACTTCTGTTTGGGGAAATTTGGGAACAAAGAAGCAATACCAGTCATGATGATTTCTTAAACTATAATCTATCTGGATTGTTGTGGTCAATATATACCATCTTATGTTTACAAAGTCACATTTCTTTCAATGAGATTTTATTTCTCAAGTGTTTTGGGTAACTTATGCAATATAAACAAATAAGATTGAGTGAAATAATCATGATAATTGAGAAATTTATATGAAAACTATCATTTGATCTTGATTGCTAAGTTTTTTTTGCATATTGGCTTGGACAATTTCAAAAGGACAGGACCAACCAATCAAGTGCAAGCAATTGGAGATAGGTACATGTATTGTTTTGAAAACTCAATGAATTTAAGACACAAGAATTAATTATTTATTTATATTTTTAAATACTTATGAAAAAAATAAACAATTAATAAAAACTTAAAAATCTTTGATTATAACAGTATATTTGAAAAATAAAAGTTCATAATGTTATTACATATATAACTGTAAATTATCATAGTTTGACATAATTATTTTTAAATTTTAATTTTATTTAATGGTTATTTATTCATTAGTTTTAGTAAAAAGAACTTGGAAAATGCAAATTCAAAAAATTTCAAGCAAAATTTATCTTATAACTCTTAAACACATAATAATATTTGACAATTAGGGATTGATTGGTAATTTAATTTTAAATAATTTTAACCATTAATTGTGATTATTAGATCATAATTATTGTTGATGACATAATTAAAAAAAAAACAATTAACTTTTTGAAGTTATCACATCAGAAGGATTACAATTATTAATTATCAAAGGATTCTTTGAAGTATAATAAAAACTTCATAATCATGAGTAGACTTTGATGTTTATATTTCTTTGACTCTAAGAATAATTATAGTGTACACAAGCCCAATTTCACCATAAATATGGTTGCTCAAATAATATTCAACATAAAGTTGAAATCATGGATGACTTCTACACATACCTTGCACCAAATGTTATCTTCAGTCCACAGCCAGATGCAGTGATGAAATACATGAAAGATAAAATAGAAAATAAAGAGATGTGGAATAAGTGTACGCGACACAGCCCACAATTAAACGGCAATTTAGAAAAACCACAATGGACAACCGCCAGCAGCCTTCAACGAGGCCATTTGGCACTGCTCGCGGTTATGCAATTGGCCCATGGTCTAAATAAGATGCATATAATTCAAATCCAGCCCTGAAATAGTCACAGATAGACCCCCTTCTTAAACAAGGAACAGAAAACATCAAAAAGACAAGTACAAACGAAAGATTTGTCAAGGATTCCTGGCTTAGGACAGGCACATGTAATATGTGGCGGGGTTAAACTAGTTTTGTGGGCCCAAACCTTCCCCCTATTGACAATCTCCACCAAAGCTAACACATACTAAAACATAGAACAAACAACATAAAGATGACAGATACAAACAACGGCCTTGTCAAAGATTCCTGGCTTAGGACAGGCACATATTAGATATGTGGCGGGGTTAAACTAGTTTTTTGGGCCCAACCTTCCCCCTATCAATATTCCTAGACAAAGCACAAAAACTAAACACACAATAAAAATCAAATCGATCAAAGTCCAATTCTACTAGAGAGAACCTAAGACAAAAACCAAGAACAAACAAAAGGACGGTAAAGGAACTCTCTATAGAACACTCGCTGTTACTGACAGCTAGCTGAGAATCATCAATCGACTGATGTAAAAAAAATCAAACGTATCGATTTTAAATCCGACACAACACTTCAAGCAATAATGATTTAGTGAAGTGTCATCACACAAAACCGACACGCTTGATCGCTATAATGCTTAAAAATGACAATAGTAAAAACGTTTATGGAAGTTTTAAAGCGAGTATTAAGTTTTCAATATTTCTGCCAAAAAACACTAAATTCAAAGATTTAACCAATATATTCATTTCATATCCTTTCCGTAATAAATTTTGAAGCCAATTTTTCATTTCTATTGGATTGCTTTTAAATTTGTGAGCTTTATAAAAAACATTACCATAAAATACAGGATGAATGATTATCCTAAGAGCCATCACACTCCAAGTAACTAGATTGTATTAGTATTGGAGGTGAAAATTTGAGGAGCATCCAGTTCCTGGAGTGTGAAACACTGGTCAAATAAAACAGGGTGGGGCGGTGGGAAAAATTACAGATTCATAAGCCTAAACCCCTTCATAACCACAACCATAGTTATAGCCACAGCTTAATCGAGAGAAAAGAATCACTTTCAATCCATAACCTGACTGCGTTTCGAAGAATGATTTAATTTGATAGATCTCGTGACTTCTCGTGTGATGTCGCTTAGGATAAATGATTATCCTAAGAGCCATCACACTCCAAGTAACTAGATTGTATTAGTATTGGAGGTGAAAATTTGATACGCAATAATCATCCTTTGTTATGTGAAATCAGTAACTATTTCACACTCACCACAAAACCCCCAAAACTCAAAACTCACCCAAACTTGTGTCTCAAATATGTCTAGCCAATATACAAAAAGTAAATTTTGAATACAATCCTGAAAATTACCCATAAATTGACCTACAATGTATGTTCATTTGATTAACATGCAACTGTATACCAAATATCAACATTGTAGACGATAAAGAGATGTGAGATAGGCATACTCAACGCAACCAACCCAAAACAAAATTATAAAAGGAAAACAGCTAGCAGTCACCAAGATTACCAGATCACCGGTCACCGATCGCCGTCTTGCGTTGGCCCGACTAAGACTAAAAATTTTATACACAAGGTTGAACACCACTGCCAAAAATTATCACCGAGACAGACGACATATGAAATGTACCATTATCTATTAGCATAAATAGACTAGAAAAAACATAAACATATAGCCAAAGGAGCAAGAACCCTTATAGTCAGTTGACCATATAGGGGCGTATATGTAGATGATATCTTCCTGGAATAGACCAGACTGAGTACTGATGCTTATGAAACAGCATACCAAATATCAATGATATGTCATAAACGCCAACGCTATTTGTTAAATGGACAGAAGAGTATGCCAAATCAGTATACAAAAATTCCTAAGTCAGCAGTTGACCGTGCAATATATATATCACCTGCCTGTATACCCAATATCTATACTTTTCAAGCCATTCAATGTACACAAAATTATTTCAAAATGTTTTCCGCCTGAAAAAAGACCTAAGGTTATCGAGTCACTAGAGCGTGAAAAAGGGGTCAAGGTCACACGGCATGGTAGACCATAACCTCAACTGTCTGTTTACTCAATATCAGATTCCTAGCTTTTATATCATCAAGTAATTCATTTTCCACAAAAACCTTTTAAAAAGTTCACGGCCTGAAAAAACGACCTAAGTTCAGAGTCACTGGAGCGTGAAAATGGGGACAATATCACACGGCATTGTAACAGTTGCGTAGACCATAACCTTAACTGTCTGTATACCCAATATCAGATGCCTAGCAATTATACTTTTCAAGCAATTCAAGCAGTTTTCATTGCCCAAAAAAGTCTTACAAAAAGTTTACGACACCACCGCCGGAAAGTAATACCTAGGTCTTGCTATTCATCGCAGGTGAAACAAAAACTAAATTTGCACTGAAGCTAACGCAATTGCATAAAATCAATGGTGTACCATGTCTGCTTCAAGTTTAACAGACTTGAGAACAAACTATAGCATTAAGCCAAATCAGAAAGAAATCACAAAATCAGTAGACCGTGGTTGCAGGGGCATACCGATGAAATGCTTTAAAAACTGATCTGTACCAACTCTAAAGCAACCACATACCAAATATCAATGTTGCGCCATAACTTGTTCACAATTAGATTGAAATAAAGTAAACATGTGTAAATTGTGCCCGATAGTGGCACCTTTATTCTCATTTTCAGCCACAGCTTTACTAATGAGTCTTTCAATGAAACGTAGACCATCATTTTGACCTAATTAAAAATTTGCTTACACTAATTTAAACCTCATCTCACCCTTTAAATGTCCATAACGCATAAATCCAAATTTAAAATAAAACAAATAATAATGCAACAACTTTATTCACAAATATACAGTACAAAACTGACAAAGGAAACGGCAAAACTATCAGTCAATATTTTTTGTCCCCGGGTTATCATTCGCAATATTGAAAATAAGCCCAGTTTTATATCACCAAAACGTTGATAGCAATTAACCGAATATCCCAGGCTAAATCCAAAACCCTACTTATAAATATATGGCCACCACAAAATGAAGTTGAGAAAAGGCTTGTCCCTATCTATGAAACTAAATTTGCAAACTTTCGGCATTCAGATTCGAAATTTCACCGAGAATTTCCCGCACACTATAACATAACAAAAGATTTAGCCTGTATAATAACATTTTAATCGGTCTAAGTAAAAGGCTTCTTCCTTAGCGTTTCCAAATTTCAACATTTCAACAATGATTTAATTGATTAATGTGAACGTTTGTCCCCCAACACTATAACTTTTCACAGGGAATTATTCTTCATAAAAATTATAGCTTTCAAAAATATTCTCTGCTTTGTAAAACCGATTAGGAGGTTGAAGAACTTCTCCTCTGTAGTTTCAACAAAAAAATCATGGTCAAAAAAAGGTAGGATCAAAAGAAAATCTCAACTTCAATTGATTGACTAATTTTAGCATGATCAGTTTACAATAAAAATGTTATAAATATATCATTGTATAAAGAGATAGATGTAAAATTTTCAAAAGGAAATTACAGAGAAAAAGCTCTCCAACCCCCATTCCGCGTGACATAAGCCACTAAGGATTAGATTCCCTGGAATGGAAATTAGAAAACTATCTCAAGTCAATTATTCTTCGAGTAAACGTAGCACTTGAAATTTGAGTATACAACAAGGTCCTTAAAGTTAAAATAAGTTACAAGTATCATCATGCGCTTCAAATTGTTTATATGCCTGCAAAGCTACTATAGAACTCAATTTCCGGATGGTTCGTTTTATGATCGAGCACTAAGCTATAGAACCTTCAAGGCGGCATCAAGGACACAACAGGCATCAATTTAGGTCTTCCAGTCATAGCTCTGACGTTTTTACGTCCCTGCCTATCATCCAAATCATTTTCCAATTACTGATGTCTCCCTTCGAGATCCCAATACTATAATTACTTGCAGACGTTATGTTGTTAACCGAAACTGGCTCCGATCTTTCAATGCCTACAAAACGACATAATATGCTACTAGATATATATAACTCAATATACCTATAAGAAACGCAGACCCTATGTCACATACAAGTATCTGTTACTAAATCATTTAAACATACTAGACATTCCACTTTAACTTCCAATTTGTACAGCACACATGACATACATGACAATTCGGGACGAGATAATGCCCCGACGCAAAAACATGAACTATCTATAGCTAGAACATAAAAGCTCTTAAAGTCCCTCACAGAGCCAGTTTTTTTTTCTTTATCTTTTCCCGCGATGAGAAAACGTACATGAAACTAGATTGTGTTAAACAATATCTTAAACTAAAGTATTTATTACAAACTTTAAAAAAGCCTTCTCTCTAAACACAATATGCATTGCTCTACAGCATCTAAATATCTTACCCTTTCGATCCTTCAACTAAATTAAGGAGCCAACTGCTAAGAACTTCCAAGGTTATGTTCAACCATCTACAAGTAAATTAAAATACACTACATAAACATAATTGATCAAAAGCATGCCGTGAGTCGATATATTACTGGACGAGAACATTTTTTTTTTTTACATTTAAGCCGCTTCAGAATATACATATAGAATATAACCAATAAAATCAGCATCCATTCTGACCACAAGAATACAACAAAATTGTACCAGGTTAAACCCTAATCATATCAAACAGCGGTGGCACAATCCACTCTTATTTCGAGGTCCATACTCCGAAACGTTATTCAACAACCGAGGCGACACTATCCGCTAAATGATTTTAAATTCTATAAACAAACGGACGACAGCATCCGCACTTCAAAATATAAATTGCAAAGCTACGTATTATACCATCCGTACTAAAAAATCAAAATATGAACCAAACGAGCAACACCATCCGTACATCAAAATAAAAAATTAATCCTACAGACACCATACTTGTACTTCAAAATAAAAAAAAAAAAAAAAAAAAAAAAAAAAAAAAAAATAAAATAATCCTACAGACACCATGCTCGTACATCAAAATTAATCATACAGACACCATATTAATCATACAGACACAATTGCTCGTACTTCAAAATCAAAAAATTAATCATACAGGCACCATGCTCATACTTCAAAATCAAAAATTAATCCGACACCATGCTCGTACTTCAAAATCAAAAATTCATCATACAGACACCATGCTCGTACTTCAAAATAAAAAATCAATCCTACAGACACCATGCTCGTACTTCAAAATCAAAAATTAATCATACAGACACCATGCTCGCAATTCAAAATCAAAAATTAATCCGACACCATGCTCGCACTTCAAAATCAAAAATTCATCTTACAGACACCATGCTCGTACTTCAAAATAAAAAATTAATCTTACAGACACCATGCTCGTACTTCAAAATAAAAAGTTAATCCTACAGACACCATGCTCGTATCACACCATGCTCGTACTTCAAAGCAAAAAATAATCCGACACCATGCTCGTACTACAAAATCAAAAATTAATCATACAGACACCATGCTCGTACTTCAAAATAAAAAGTTAATCCTACAGACACCATGCTCGTACATCAAAATTAATCATACAGACACCATTGCTCGTACTTAAAAATCAAAAATTAATCATACAGACACCATGCTCATACTTCAAAATCAAAAATTACTCATACAGACACCATGCTCGTATCACACCATGCTCGTACTTCAAAGCAAAAAATAATCCGACACCATGCTCGTACTACAAAATCAAAAATTAATCATACAGACACCATGCTCGTACTTTAAAATCAAAAATGAATCATACAGACACCATGCTCGTACTTCAAAATCAAAAATTAATCCGACACCATGCTCGTACTTCAAAATCAAAAAATTTACCAACTGAACACCAAGTCCTTGGCCTTGCTTCAAAATTAAAAATCAACAAAACGGACACCAGGTCATTTATATTGCTATAAAATTAAAAATTAACCAAACGGACACCATGCTTCAAAATGAAAAATTAATCATACAGACACTTTGCCCGTGCTTCAATTTAAATAATTAACCAAACGGACCATGCCCGTGCTTCACAATTAAAAAATTAATCAAACGGATCCATGTCCGGGCTTCAGAATCAAAAATTTACCAAATGGACCCATGTCCAGGCTCCAAAATCAAATATTTACCAAATGGACCCATGTTCGGTCTTCAAAATCAAATATTTACCAAATGGACCCATGTCCGTGCTCCAAAATTAAAAATTAACATAACGGACCCATGTCCGTGCCTTAAAATTGAAAAATTAATCAAACAGACCCATGTCTTTGCTTCAAAATTGAAAATGAACCGAACGGACCAATGTCTTTGTTTCAAAATTAAAAAATTAACCAAACTGACCCATGTCCGTGCTTCAAGATTGAAAATTAACCAAACGGACCAATGTCCGCTTCATCATTAAAAAATTAACCAAACGGACCCATGTCCGCTTCATCATTAAAAAATTAACCAAACGGACCCATGTCCGCTTCATCATTAAAAAATTTACCAAACGGACCCATGTCCGTTTCATCATTAAAAAGTTAACCAAACGGACCCATGTCCGCCTCATCATTAAAAAATTAACCAAAAGAACCCATGTCCGCTTCATCATTAAAAAATTAACCAAACGGACCCATGTCCGTTTCATCATTAAAAAAGTTAACCAAACGGACCCATGTCCGATTCATCATTAAAAAATTAACCAAACGGACCCATGTCCGTTTCATCATTAAAAAGTTAACCAAACGGACCCATGTCCGTGCTTCAAAATTAAAAATTAACAAAACGGACCCATGTCCGTACTATAAAATCTCTCAAAAGGACCATAATGTCCTCACAAGCATGCAAATAAAAAGAAAAATATACTTACATAAAAGCAATGGATAATTTCCGAGACCGTTTAATACAAGGCAACGACTTGCACGTGCTCAAAAGTACCGCGAAAAGGAGAGGACAGGAGAGCGTCTGTCCTCGCCGACTGCGTTTCGAAGAATGATTTAAATTGATAGATCTCGTGACTTCTCGTGTGATGTCGCTTAGGATATGATATTCCTTTCACTATAAGAAAGTGACGTGTACAATTAAATTTTTCAATAAGAGATCGATACTTGTGGAAGAATTTAGAAAAAGATTTTACTAATTTGTGGTATCGATAACCTTGTTTTAATAATTTTTCAGTAATAAAACGGTTTTTATTATTAAAATCAGAAACACAACTGCAGATCCGAGCATATCTTACTAACTGTGAAATGTAAACCCCGTATGACGGCGCTAGTGGAACATCTCCTTCAAGAAAAGGAAAATTTGTAATAGGGAAGGTAAAGTCGTCACGTTTATCATATACTTTGGTATGTAATTTTCCGTCAATAATACTTAAATCTAAATCTAAAAAAGGACATCTATCACCGGTGACGTTAGATTTGTACAAGGTTAATTCAGAAGGATAGATATCTGTAATAAAATTAGAAAATGAAGGATTGTTGAGTGCAAGAATGTCATCTAAATATCTAAAAGTATAATTGAAAGTTTCGATTAGGTTCTGTTTGTTCGGGTCTTTTTGTAATTTAGCCATAAATTGTGATTCATAACAGTATAGGAAAAGGTCGGCTATAAGTGGCGCACAATTAGTACCCATAGGAATACCAATAATTTGGCGATAAATTTGTTTACCAAAACGTATGTAAATATTATCTAACAAATAATTTAGAGCAGTAATAGTTTCTGCATGAGTCCAGTTGATGTAACCCTTTTGAGTCTCGTTACTAAAAAATGATTTACTAAATGATTTTGAAACTCTAGAAAAGATATAATCACTTTTAGATTTGTCAAAACACCATTTAACCAAATATTCAAATTTCTTTTTAATCAGATTATGTGGAAGGTTAGTATATAAAGTAGAAAAATCGTAACTATCAACGGTATGAAAAGTATTTTCAAAAGCACGAAGCTTGTCCAAAACATCAAGAGAATTTTTTACACTCCAAAAATAATTAATTCCACTGTTTTCGAATACCCTTTCACAGTATTGAATAATAAATTCCTTCATAGTAGTTAAAGTAAGTGATAGAACTTTGGAAATATGGGTTAAAGAACACTTACTTGAAGCAGAGATAAAACGAGATTTATATGGATTTTTGTGCAATTTAGGTATCCAGTACATAGTAGGTAATTTAAAGTATGTCGGGGCAACTCGAAGTGCTGTGGTCGCTATGATATGATCGTCAATGATACCTGATTCTGTCAAATGCACGGGAACGAAAGTGTTCGAATTTTTTATTTCGTGCATTAAAACCTCAAGGTAATACTTTCTTCATACCACAACGACATTGTTAGCTGCTTTGTCGGCGGGAATAAACACGTATCGCAAACCAAGTAAACGGATTTTTGAATTTATTCTATTAAGGTAAGTATTAGACCTAAAATCTACAAATGAATTTTGAAATTGGCCAATTCTGAGTTGAACAATTGCCATAAATTTATTAATAAAACGGTCTAGAGATTTTGAGTCGGCCCCTTTTTTCCTGATCCAAGATTTGCAATAAGAGAGAAGGGAAGTTTTGATACAATTTAGGCAGGAATTCCAATTAATTTTAGTAGGTGGTCTAAACTTTGGTCCTTTTTTCAAGAAATTGATAACCTCTGGGTCATTGACGATTGAAAGGTCTCCGGTAACAACATGATCACAAGGAGCATATCTGAAATCAGATTTAGTACAGTCGCATGTTAAAGGAATATTCGTGTCTAGTTCTTCATCAGTTGTAGTTGTTGTATAGTTAAAAATAATGTTACGTGTAGGTTTCTTATATTTATAAGATACAATAGGTGGTTCGGTATTAGAAAAATAAGGTGGAATGAGATCTTGAATATTAGGATCCATAAATATACTAGATATATTTATGAAGTCAAGTCCTCTTTTAATGTAGGTTAATTTTATAAAATGTCGAATGTGGTCTTCTGGGTTTTCAATTTTGGGAAACAGTTTATAATAACAAAAAGAAGAGATGATGAGTGCACCTTCATATAATGGACTTGCATGAGATATAGTACTACATTCCAAACGGATACTGTTTAATTTAGAAATGGGTATTGAACATAATTTACAAAACAGATGATGACGTCCATTATTTTTAAAGATTTTAATAAGATCAGTAATACTTGAGTCAGAGCGGTGTTGTTTTCTGACATTACGATTTATTCGTTTACCATGCGACCGTTTGTTCCGTTTACGAGGAATCACTAAATTCATGACATTTATGTTTGATGATCTTGATATGCTACCCTGTCCCATGATGTTATCGTTAAGACCCAGAGGGTATGCGGTTTGTAATTTTTTGATCCAATCAAGTTCAGCAAGTCGTCTTTCTCTACGAAACTGTCTTTTACTTAAATTTAAATCTCTATTAATAATTTCAAGTGGCTGAACTTTAGTATACTTAATGTTGTGGTTGTGTTTATGTAAGTGTTGATAAAGATAGCATTTATACTTTTTAAAGCGGCGAAAGCGATACAGATGTTCAGAAGTTCTTTTCGACAAATACCTACCAGTCTCCCCGACATACTGAATATTACAATTAGGTTCGGATCAAGATATTAAATAAATTAAATTTGTTGTGCGTCAGTTAACAAAACTACTTGCAGTCTTGCACCTGTCCAACATGTCAAAGTCAGATGGAACTTGTCAGCAGACCAACAGCAGATGGTTTTGGGTGGCGTTGTAATAACCAGAGGTGTACTAAGCGCAGAACCTTTATCACCATTCGCACAGGATCATTCTTCGAGAAGTCACGCATCACTCTGGATAAATGGTTACTAACTATATACTTGTGGAGCCAAGGCAGTAAGGTCAAGACTGTTCAGCAACAAACACAGATTGGTGAAAAGACTGTTATCCAGATGTTCCAGTACCTGAGAGATATATGTTCAACCAAACTTTTGAACACACCAGTTCAACTAGGAGGACCAGGCGTTGTAGTACAAATTGATGAGAGCCTTTTCAACCACAAATCCAAATACAACCGGGGAAGAAGAGCCAGCAAGGAACAGTGGGTATTTGGTCTTGAAGACACATCAACAAAGCCTGCAATCACCTATTTAGAGACTGTAGACAAAAGAGATTCAAAGACCCTTCTTCCAATCATCGACAGAGTAGTTCGTCCTGGTACAGTTATTTATTCTGACCAATGGAAGGCATACCACAACATCAGCAGCCAACTACAACTAGAGCATGGAACAGTCAACCATTCTGTTAATTTTGTAGATCCCGAGACTGGTGTTCATACTCAAGCTATAGAGTCGTATTGGGCCAAAGCAAAACAGAAGTTTGATGTGGTTTAATTTGCATAGGGTTGCTCATTACTCGTTCAGCTATTTCCAATTTTAATCCTCGCATAGAATATATTTAGCATTTGTTTCCTTGTTCGAATGTTTTGGTTTTGAGCACTTTTAGTTTTCAACAGTTTAGGAAATTGACCTTCCAATGTTTTTATATCAATGCTACTGATGAGAGGTTACTCCTTGAAATATCGATATATAGCATATCCAAATTAACCGTTTATACCCACATTTTGGTATATGTTATTATGGACCATAATTGACGAAAAATGTGACGTCAGTATAAATTATGATAATTTCAAACAAGAAGGCGACGCGTCGTATTTGTTGGACGAGTTGAGTTTTCTATCTAAGAATCGACCTTGATGGAATAAATTGGTGTTAATGTTTGATATTACCATAGATATAAAACCTTACGTTAAAAGGTCTACATCTTGTTAAGAAGGACTTTGTCATGCATGGCAAATTTTACTAGATTGTGTGATTTTCAATAGATCTGCATGTCGGTACAAATACCGTTAATTTTGGTTCTATTATTTTAAAAGCATATTTCTAAGAGTTATCCACCCTATTATTTTGATCACTGAGGTTGAAAAAACGACCTTTAAAAGTAATCTTCCTGAAAACGTTCATACATTTATAATTAATATATTGCGAACCTTATTTGACGAAAATGTGACGTCAGAATAAATTATGTAAATTTCAAACAAGAAAGGCTAGATAATGCTCTGGTGTTGGACAAGTTAAAGATGAATTTGCCATTACGGCGAATGCAAAACATATAATTTGTATCGCAATTATCTTTTCTATGTTTTGATTTACATTTTTAAGATTTTAATTTATTTCCAATGATTAAATTATCTAAATTCTTTGCTATTGCTGAGCTAGTGCATTGCAGCTCACATAAATGATGATTTTATTTATTTATTTTACATTTGATGCACATTTCATTATCTTCCCTTTTATTAGCTCAGCTGGAAGGTCAATGTGAGCTGTTGTCATCACTTACCGTCCGTCGTCGTCTGTCGTCCGTTAACAATTTTTTTTCAAAAATCTCCTCTGAAACTACCTAACAGAATGAAATGAACTTGGTATGAATGATTCCAAGGGTGTCCTGCATCAAACTTGTGTTTCGATTTTTGATCCGTCAATAACATGGCCGCCGTTTCTAAACATAGACCAGGGATTCGGACTACTATTTTTGGCGTGTAAAAAAAGTATAAGAGATAAATGAAATTAGTCCCACGGCACCAGCTTGCTTGAAAAATGCCGAGGACGTCAGAGCAATCTCGGACTAAAATGAAATCTGATGCCACCATACTGCTTTTCTGTAGCTGTTTGGTTTGCTTGTATGAATGTTGCCGTTCCACATGTCTATCAAATCTGAAAAAGGGGAATCCCTTGATAGCTCACCTGGCCAACGGCCACAGTAAGCTTATGCCACCACTATGCGTCCGTCATTGTCGTCCGTGAACAATTTAAAAAAAAATATTCTCCTCTAAAATTGAATGATATACGTAATGTCAGCTAAAAACGATCCCCCTTAAAGAAATTCTTCTTTGCAGAATTTCGGCCAAGTACGTATCTAAAAAGAATTAAGTCAAAAATGCTTTCACTTGGTCTCAATACGTTTTCGTTCCCGCAGACAAAGCTGCAAATAATGTCGTTATTGTATGACGAAAATATTTAATGGTGTGTACCGGTCTTAGATTAATTAAATTATAGCCTAATGATGGTTTAATTTTGAAATGCTAAAATTCTTATTATTAAGATATTTAAATTTGAATCTGATCCTTTAGACCAAAGGTTAAATACATCTGTACCATAAGATATTGCACAACATCTAATACTGTGACTCTTTAATTATTTTAATAAACTATTCAGGTTTCATGTAAGGTCAGATTAGGATAAACATGTTTAAAAATCATATTAATAATATATTTAAATTTGAATCTGCCCCTTCGACATTTCAGACCAAGGGTTAAATACCTGTACCATAAAATGTTGCACAACCGTTGACGAAAGAGTTGGCTTTACAAAAAGAACCAATAAAAAAAGAAAACTATCTTCGTAAATTCCAAAACAGATCATTTTTTAAAAAGTAACTAGAGAAACAAGAACACATATTCAGCTGTAAGTATATATATTTAAATTAAAATTAATCAATATCACCCTCCCTCAACCCACTGCCATACACTTTTATCTATATAAATCCCAACAATATCCTCCAAATTGTTCTTTTGGATTGTAGAAGTCTCAATCCGTTTCTCCAAAACGGCAATTTCTTGTCGCACATTACTTAAATGTCTTGATTGTCTTTCAATCAAAAGGTTTATTCTTCCTATCTCAGCAACCTGTGCCTGTACTTCATCAGAGAATCTTTAAAAATATAAAACGTGGCAATCTTTCAATACGATAAAAGATATGTGTAGCCCTGAAAAGGGCCGTTTTTAGACGGTAAATGAATTACCGTCTTGGACACTGCTGACCGGATAGGTCGTTTTCACGGCACCAGTATAGCTATCCGAGACCACTTGAAGTGTATAACACTCGAATCTCAACAGGCCGCCTCCTCAACGACAAACTGGAGGAATTTCCGGTAGACTGTCGACTTTTCTTGACTCCTAACGGTATCAAAGTCCCCATCCTTCAACAGAGTCCTTGTGTAGTTGAAAAATCAAATCTCATTGATTTTAAACTGTTCGGTTACCTCCATTTTGTGGTATGAGGGGTATTTCGACAGATATAAGTTTTTTATAATAGAATTGCCTAAAAAAAGTGCACCAATCGGAAACGGTCATGTCTTTTCCATAAATGTTTATCGATTTAAATAATAAACATTTTAATTTGTAAAAAGCGCCAAGAATCATCATATTCTTTTTTTTTTCACGCACTGATTCCTCTTCACACTGCACGCAATTAAAAGGAGAAATGTCTATAGTTTCTGATATCCGTCTAAATCTCTTATGGAAGGCCTCTGTTAACTGAAAACTAATTTTTGTTTCTATTGGTATAGCATCATACCAAGTCTTAGCATCTTTAAGACTATAAGAAGCAGAGGTACCAATGGGGTATCCGAATGTCAAAAGTCCGAAAGGGCAGAGACTAAACCAGTAAACACAAACAAGAACGGGACAAAAACAGACAACACGTAAAACATGGAAACACAAAACAACTGAATATCAATCAACAACGCGAACTAGAATATAGAATATAAAATAGGAATATAGTTTTCCCCAAAATTATACAATTTAGCCCATTTTTCAAACTCCGAGAACCATGCAAGAGCCTCATGACCTACCACACTCTTGTTAAACTTATCAAGATGAACGTTAATAGAACTGACCATTGTAAAAAAGCCCTCAGAGTGGGAATTTTTTCAAATAAAAAGATAATTGATTATAATAAGCCTGAGACACTGAGTCAGCTAAGTAGTAGGAAGGTGATGTTGAAGACCTATTTTTTAGGCTGATTAAGGCTGATTAGGTCTTTGCGCATACCTATGACGTCAAATCCGCTTCCGGTCCGCCATCTGGGATCTCGTCGGCCATTTGCTTCCGGTTCCGTGACGTAGTTTCCGGCTTTAACTGTGTTATTAGGGGGGAGGTTATGTCAGAAAAGTTTCCCGCCAAAAAGTTTCGCGCGTATTTTTCCGCGGGAAGTCTGTTCGGAACAACACCCCTTAAGAGATCGGACTTTATCATAGAGTGTGGGTTGGAGTGGACTCGTCCATGCAAGGGTTGGACCCGTCCGAATAGCAAGTTAATGTGTTCCTTGGTGACGCCAATAAAAAGCCTTCCCCGTAGTTCAAACCAGCCAATGGGTGTCGGGTGTAGTCAGGTGCAAAATGGTTTGAATTTTGAATAGGTCAGTCACTTTCCTACTAGATTTCATAGAGGAAGGACGTAGGTGCTATCTTGCAAGGTAAGCCCACTATTGTCTTGGAAATGTATGATTTGTAGGAATGATTATTGATTTTGTCATTGTGTTACACTGCTGTTTTATCGCCTCGATTTGTATTTTCTGTTGTCTAATTTATATACTGGCTCACTCGCTTGGCATGATGGTTACCAGGATCTCAATGGGCAGTAGTGGTAAAGACTCAACTATAAAACAAACAAGATGTAGTGCCAAAGACAGAATTTATTTATTATTCATATTTTCATTATTAACAAATTTAAAGTTAATTTTAACAATATATATTTGATTCAAGTTGCAATTCAAAATTATCAGTCCACATAATATAGAATGTTAATAAACCTAAATTTCATTAATATAAAATTTTCATAAATTCACGTTAATTATAACATTCAAATAACCAACATTCGAATTCAAGATCAAAATTCAAAATAAGCAAAACATAAAACCCAAGTAACATTCTTGCTAAAAAACTCACCTATAAAACAAGCAAGATGTAGTGCCAAAGACGGAATGACGAACACTGCCGTGCTCAGATATTTATAGCAGGGCAACTAATCATTCCGGTCTTTGCCACGTACTACATCCATGCCAACTTTAAGGTGAAACCCGAGTGACTCCGATTGTTTGTATAAAGGCTAAAAAAAGGATTCCATAAATTATGTCCCAAACAAACTCTTTAAAAATTTTAAAGAAATCCCTTAATTTATCCTTCGAGGGGAGGGAATGTTCCGAAAATGATGCCACGTCAACCACACGCTGACTGGACAAACAATCGCCAAATGCTACAACTTAAAATCCCATATAACAATTCGGTTTCTCATCAAGAATTAGACCGAATGTCACAATCTTTAAACTTCAATAAGACCAAGCATTTTCTTAGTTATAATGCTAACGCTTCATTAGCAACCGGATTACAGAAATATAAAATATAAAAAAAATTCCTATTTTACTTGGCAATGCTTGGCCTCTGTATCAAATCACCTCTAATAACTACAAAACTCTATGACAGTGTAAGTGACCTGAAAGGGTACAAATAAATTAACCTCTATTTTAATATACCCCTCGAACTTCTATTGTTTGGCGTCCCGTGCGGGGCCCGGGTGGCGAATAGGCCCGCAGCAGAGCCTAGCTTGTCGTAAGAGGCGACTAAGGGTCTTGGGATTCTGACGTCGGGTCAGTGCTCAGCCCACAGAGCGACCAAGTGTGTACCCTAGGTGGCTGAATAGGGTAGCCCTCGTCCGCGGGGGTTGTCAGGTCTATAATACGGAAACCCTGACCGCCGACCATAGTGGGCCAACGTGTGTGGAGAGTGCCACGCTTCATGCACGTAAAAGACCCCTTTGTGGACCGCCCAGTAGTGCACCACATAGGCTAAATTTTCCGCCCCTACCCACCTCTCCCCTTTTTCCTGTGGTTCTTCAAAATTTACCGGTCCTTTGTTTCCCACCCCATCTCCAAATTTCATTTATCATCATCATTTCATGTTCATTTTATCATCCTTTTCATGTTCATCGCCTGTAAATAACCTATATAGCGTTGCACGGGCGTAAAACACCAACTCACTCACTCACTCTATTGTTTGGCAACAAACCTTACCAAGCCGTCCAAATAATAGACAAGTGGGGCAAATAATATTACGCAACAGTAGTCGTACAGCGTTTTAAACCCCTTTTATCCCTTTTCTGAGACATAATTATGTCCTTCCTGGTGAGGAGGGTCCTATAATCGGGGGAAAAGCCACAAGTTCTTTCTTCAGCCTGTAGATTTCGGCGAAAGACAGTCCGACACTATAGAGTTTATAGTATCCCCCCCAACGATTTTGCGCAATCCCCCAGCCTTCGAGAGTAAGAAGGGTGAATTCCAACATTATCAATGAGCCACTTACTCCATGTAATTTTGGTAAGTCCTTGAATACGGAGTTGGAAAATTTTTTTGAACACATCATTGAGCAAGAGTCCGTATTGGATGTAAAAGAACAGAGTCTACGCGTTTTGGCGTTTGGTATGCTTATATCCGTCTTTTAACTTTGTAATTGCTTCGTCTTCATTTGAGATATTCTTAATGTCAAATATGAACACGTCTCTGTTAACTAACATCCTTGTATCAACTAAGTGCTCCAACAGATACGCGTGAAGTTCTTGGGGACTCCGTTTTTTCGTTCCATTTGCTTTTTTTCTTTTCGAGATCACTCTGTTTAAATCGCTCTTTGGTTTTTTAGGGGGAATTTCTTCTGTTGGTCCACCCACAATAACATTGTTTAAAAAACTAATCATATGCATAAAATAAGACTGGTGCTCTAAAATAATCGCATGCTGTTCATTTGTCCATGAGTACATTTGTGTAGCATCCATCCTATGAAAAATATATGATCAAATTCACGAAATCCAAATAAAATGTTACAACGATATCCGTTCACAATCCAAAGTTTAAAATGAGTAAACACCTACAGACAATTTACCTACATGCGATGACAACGTTATCCAAGCGACATGCAAACACATTCTTGACAACCATGTAAATATTTTCCAATAATCTATTTAGTGTATTCAAAAGCTATGTTGCATTAAAAAGAGCTTTAAATAATAAATATACTTACAAAATCAATGCGGGAATTTAACACGAATATTGACAGAATTTATAAATTAAAAATCACAATTTACATTTAAAGAGATCGATTTACCTATTTAATTTAAATTCTTCTATGTATCTGTCATTGCGGAGTAATTCATAATATAACGTTGCACTTTGCACTACCTTGTAATTCATAAGAACCATTTTGCAATTTTGGATGCCCCAAGGCGTGATATTTTTTTACTGTACTCCAGGGGATTTTTTTTTCGGTGAACATCTGACCTCTTCAAAATGTTTTCATTTTGGAATTCGGGATTTTTTTTGGGGGGGAGGGGGGCGGTCAAAGGTGTGTGACATTGTGTGACTAGCCAATCTGAACCTGCGGTTGAAATTTCATTAACTTTTTTCAAAAACAACATTATCCCTAATTAAAGTGTGGGAAATAGGCAACCCGAGGAGAGAAATGAGGAACACGACTTCGTACATTATCGCTACACCTGAAACGAAAAAGGTAGGGATAATCCTACTTGTCTCCTATTTTTAGCTCACCTGGACCGAAGGTCCATGTGAGCTATTGCCATCACTTGGCGTCCGTCGTCGTCGTCGTCTGTCGTCCGTCGTCGTCGTTAACTTTTCTTTGAAAATCTTCTCCTCTGAAACTACTGAAGGGATTGCTTTGAAACTTTGCACACTTCATCTATGGGATGTCCTCTACCAAGATTGCACAAATGGTGACCGCCGTCCAAACAACATGGCCGCCGTTACTAAAACTAGGGGGGTCAGACTACTGTTTTTGGCTTGTAAATCAAAAAGTGTAAGAGATAGATGAAATCTGATGCCACGCTACTGCTTCAGCATCAAAATTTCTATAAAAGTTTTTTTTCATGTTTTTGGCCTATAGAATGAAAACTATTACAGATAGAGAAAAGCTGTTGCTTGCTTAAATGTTCAGCTCATTTAGCTCTACAAAAGTCTTCATAGGGTCGAAGTTGTCAGATGACCCCTAATAGGGGTTTCGCCCTGTTAAATGACGTTTTTCCATGTTTTGGGTCTTTTGAATGAAAACTATAGCAGATAGAGAAGAGCTGTTGCTTGCTTAAATGTTTAGTTCATTTGGCTATACAAAAGTCTCCATAAGGTCAAAGTTGTCAGATGACCCCTTATAGGGGTTACGGCCCCTAAAACAATGTTTTTATTTCCTTTTTTTTTTTGCTTAGTGAATGAAAATTATAGCAGATAGAGAGAAGCTGTTGCTTGCTTAAATGTTCAGCTCATAAAGCTCTACAAAAGTCTCCATAGGATCAAAGTTGTCATATGACCCCTTATAGGGGTTACGTCCCCTAAAATAATGTTTTTTCATGTTTTTGGCTTAGTGAATGAAAACTATAGCAGATAGAGAGAAGCTGTTGCTTGCTTAAATGTTCAGTTCATTTAGCTCTACAAAAGCTTTCATTGGGTCAAAGTTGTCAGATGACCCTGTATAGGGGATATGGCCCCTACAATAACATTTTTTTATGTATTTGGCTTAGTGAATGAAAACTATAGCAGACAGAGAAAAGCTGTTGCTTGCTTAAGTGTTCAGCTCATTTAGCTCTAGATTAGTGTTTTAGGGTTGACTCAGACCAGGTGAGCGATTCAGGCTCCTGGGAGCCTCTTGTTATTTATCTCTTTCCAAACTATTCTTAAAGTAGGTTCCATACTCAATTCTAAGAAGGAATGTTGAGGTAATTTAAATAAGTGAGGGTTCAGTGTCCTAATCGAACTAGATTTAAAAGGTAATCTTTTATTTTTAAGTTTCTCTTTTATTTGTTTTATAGTTCTCACAATTTCTGGTTTAGCACTCAGTAGTCTTAAGTATTGTTTAGTGTCAGGTCAGGCATTGTTGTTATACGCCATTGCGTATAGGTTAAGGGTATCTCGGTATCTTGGGTAAGGTTTACGGGGAATCGTTTTGCAAATCTTCTTCCTATAACAAGTATCTACAATTTTCTTTTTTCTATGAAAGAATCATATAGAGCCTGGGCTTCAAAGCGTCTTGTTAAGTCGTATTCACAATGTAAAGTATGTAGAACTTTTATTAAAAAATAAAATCTTCGTTTCCTTCAAGTCCCGTGCGGGGCCCGGGTGGCGAATAGGCCCGCAGCAGAGCCTAGCTTGTCGTAAGAGGCGACTAAGGGTCTTGGGATTCTGATGTCGGGTCAGTGCTCAGCCCACAGAGCGACCAAGTGTGTACCCTAGGTGGCTGAATAGGGTGGCCCTCGTCCGCGGGGGTTGTCAGGTCTATAATACGGAAACCCTGACCACCGACCATAGTGGGCCAACGTGTGTGGAGAGTGCCACGCTTCATGCACGTAAAAGACCCCTTTGTGGACCGCCAAGTAGTGCACCACATAGGTTAAATTTTCCGCCCCTACCCACCTCTCCCCTTTTCCTGTGGTTCTTCAAAATTTACTGTTTCCATGTGTCCCACCCCACCCCCATATTTCATTTATCATCATCATTTCATGTTCATTTTATCATCCTTTTCATGTTCATCGCCTGTAAATAACCTATATAGCGTTGCACGGGCGTAAAACACCAACTCACTCACTCACTCACTCGTTACCTTCAAAAGGTTTATTTTTTGTCCATACTATGTGACCAGGGACCCCCAAAAATGATCCGGGTACGGGGTAACGAGGAGAATAAGGTCGTTGTGGCTTCTTTACAATGATTCCATTTAAGATGGTGGTCATTCTGAAAATGTAAAAGTTTAAGACACATGTAGCAACTATAAGTTATTATTGTTGTCATCATATCTTTACTTTGGTTACCTCCATTGATACATCACCATACATGTCTAGAGGGCCCATGACTATGGTTTAATTTGAATTTAATCTTGTTACCCAGTCAGCATTGACCTTTCCTATCTTTTTTCTTTGACAGGGAATCTAAAAAATTTAACAGTAATATCCCTGGCCCAAGGGTCGTCTTCGGGAACTTCTGGTAGTATTTTCCACTCCATTAACAGGCTAGCCTGGTTTTCAAGGGGTTCATATTCACTCAATTTCATCTTACAGTAGAAATAACTCCCCTTAGAAGTCGTTGAATAGAGTACGTGGAGAGCCAACTGTGCATGCAAGAAAAATACATATTCTCCAGTTCCCCTTGAAATATTTTAACGGTAATTGGGTTGACGACAACCACATCTCGGGGTATAGCAAGAGCCAGAGCCTCAAAGTCGCAAACATAATTAAAACATTCGCTTATGTTTCTTATTTGTTGATGACAACGTTCTTTATGGTCTCCTTCTGCCCCCGCTATCCGGATTCACTTAATCAGGACCTCCCAGATCGTAAAGTAATTCTTTAACCTGTGAAAACGGTATGCTTACTTTGTTTCTTCCTCCCTTAATACCCCGGGCAGGAAGGGACCCTTTACGGGTAGGGAGGAGGCCTCTAGGTATTCTTGACTGGTCATGATGTCTTCCTTTAAAGTCTGTATCTTTCCTCCTAGTTGTCGTAACAAGGTTCGTTGTAGAGTTCGAAGGAAACTGTACGGATCCTGGTCACGGCACCAAATCTGACCATGTAACCCTGTGCTCGTCGTGACCGCTGTTCTGCAAATAGTGGCTAGTACTTCGCTGGTCTAAAGTCAATGTAAATACACTTTTATTTATGATAAATGTTTATATATAACAACAGTTAGTAGCACAATATAAAGTTAACAATAGAAGTTCAAAAACGTTAGCTGATTCAATCTAAGTCTAAACCGAAAACCTGAGTAATAATGTAAAGGAATTCCAAAGAGTTCATATAAAATGGGAACATATTGTTCCTGCGATATTTGCGTAGAACTTTTTAGAATAAGGTAGAATAAAATTTCTTCAGGAATATAAATACAAGAAGCAAGGCAAATAATTTCAATGAGAGTATCGTTTTCCCCAGAGAAGGGTTTATTAATACTAGTAGTTAAGTGACTCTTAATTAAAGTAAATGCGTCAAAGTGGGTAGGTTAATAATGTGTTTCTTGAAACGAAGGGAAGTACATGTAGGTATTCGACAGACCTAATTTTATTACTATCGTTAGAGGAGTTCATTCTAAAATAAATAAAATTTTTAAACATGGTTTTAATCCCGCCATCGTATAAGATAATTTCTCTGAACAAGTTACAGATTTTCTCACATGGTGTATAATAAACCTTGTGTGTTCTGTTAAAACTTGTTAATTTATAGATCCTTACCTTTGTTGCTTTCCTGTGTCTTTCATCTTTATTCTGCATAAGCAAACTTTTTTTCTTCAACCTTGGCATTCTTTCTCTATAAAACAAACAAAATATTTGAATATCAACAGAATATATATTATGTATAAATTCTGAAAATTTTATATTGTATCCAATTCATAATGTGAGCACCATAATCAACTTTAAAAAAAATTATATTTATAAGAATAATTATTTACTTTTTCATTTTCAAATTAAGAACAAAACCACCAAAGAAATCCTAAACATACTCACAGGATTAGCAGTTATGAGGTAGTATGTGGGGGATTTTCTTTCCCCATATATCCAACTACCTCCTTTTTTTGTTTACATACACGTCTTAAGTATTATATGTGTTAACATTCACTCCATTTAATATGGCGTCACTGAAAAAGAAATATATATATTTTAGAATGCAATAACATTTCTAAAAACCTTTCATTTCAGCCAAAACATTTTACAAGGACTAAAAAAGAAATAAAATGTAACACTAAGTTATGCTAAGCATACCCCCACTCTACCAATTACAACACAGGTAGTAAATGACCGTCTGACAAAACAAAAAGGAGGCAATGTACGATACATGTTTAACAATTTTGAAATCAGTATCTTTAGTAAAAGTTGAGAAATTTGTTACGAAAAATAAACCATTGTTAACCGTTCAAATGTATTATCGGACCAAAAAAAAACAACCAGCAAGTTGTCGTCCCATTGACCTGCTATGGAGGAACGGTACAACCCATGATGAAGAAGCTGTTTAGCAAATTTGAAATACAAATTACAACAAAGTTCCAGACAATAAATTTTGCTACGCCTGACGCGCGTTTCGTCTATTCAAGACTCATCAGAGGCGCTCAACCAAAAATATTGAAAATGCCAAACACTAATGAAAATGAAGAGCATAGAAAAGTAAAACCAAAAATACCAAACTGGGGAACCAAATTATTACTAAGATAATCAACCTATGTCTGGGGTAGGAAGAACCTTAGGGTTTAGACAATTTTGAAATTTAGACAGATAATTTAAAGATTTGATGTATTCTCCAACTCAAAAGTGTTGGTGCCGGAGCGGGCTAACCTCGGGGAATTTAAACTCCTAGAAAGTCATGTAGTTGTTGCGGCGTTGCAATGGTTTCCTTCCTTTTCTTTCCTAGTTTTTGGTTAAACAATTCCTGAACCTTTCTTTTCGGGGCTTTAGGAAGTTTCATCGGCCCTCAAGTCTTAGCATTCCCAATAGCCTCGATCTTTTTCTTATGGTATAAAATGTTTTCGTCTAAAACTGTTATTTCTCCTGATGTGACGTACCGACAAAAAATTTCCCTGTATAGGATGCGCGCAATAGTCGGGGCTTGTTGATCATGTAATGGGAAGCGCTCAGGCCATTTGGTGAATGAGTCCGTAACAAGCAGTATAGCATCATATCCCTCTTTTGTCTTTGGAAAACCACAAAGAATATCCATGTGGAGCCTTTCAAAGGGACCCTCTATTGGCATAGGATGTAAGGGTGCTTTTTGTGACGTCGGTCTAGATTTCATAAGTTGGCATTTGTCACAACTAGTTACATACTAGTTAACTGAACTATACAAACCAGGCCAATAATATTTATCTCTTATTGTAGCATATACTTTATACATGCCCAGATGACCCAGGTTATCATGAAGGTGAAAAAGAATTAGGTTTTGTAATTCTACAGGAATCGCTAATTGTAATATTAAGTTATTGTAATATTAAGTTATCTAAATTTCTGTGTTTACCTCTTGTTTCACGTACATGGTATAAAACACCATTTAATATTTCATATTGTTGAGATTCATAAATTGTTTGCTTTGTCTTTTTGGCATCATTTGGTAGCACACCGTCGACCATGTACTTATAAATATGACGTAATATTGGACATGAAGATTGTTTCTGTTTAATATTTATAGGAGAAAGTAAAGAATCTACAGTTATGGTATTGATTGATGGACCATCATCCCTTTTAACAAAGGTAAATTCAATCAATTCATTGGAAGAACACTCAGTAATGGTTTCTGGTGATGGATTAGTTTGTTCATTAAATAGGATTGAGAGATCTGAGTCATTTTGCAAATCTAAAATAACGTTTACATTTACTGTAGGAGATACACCTAATAGCTTGATGTTTTCCGGAACACCTTTAGAGTGGACAATTTCTGAACCTTTGAAACTCGGTTTGGGAGCAGTAGAATAATCTCTACGTGACAGACAGTCAACATGTTTGATCTGTACCCCTGGACGATTAATTACCTCAAAGTTATAGCCCTGTAATCTTAATGCCCAGCGAATTAACCTGCTGGATTTATGAGAAAAGTTCAAAAGCCATTTCAGTGCTACATTATCCGTAAATACTGTAAATTTTTGATGGGATAGATATACATGAAAGTGATCTATGGCGGAAATAAGTGCTAGCAATTCTAATTCTGTGACAGTGTAATTCTTTTCAGCACTTGTTAAATTTCTACCACCATAGGCAATTGGATGTTCCGCGCCTGTTTCTGGATTTATTTGAGATAGGATATAACCTATGGCACTCGTTGAACCATCACAACTGAGGAAAAACTCTCTTTTAAAAGCAGGAAAGGCTAGGATGGGGGCAGTGCATAAAGCATTCTTAATTGTCTCAAATGATTCATGACACTGTGATGTCCATTTAAAAGGTATGTCTTTCTTCAATAAAGAAGTTAAAGGACTGATTATGTTACTATAGCCTTTTATAAAACGACGATAGTAATTTGACAAACCTCAAAATGACTTAACGTCGTGGTGATTCTTAGGCACAGGAAAAGTTTTAACTGCGTCAGCTTTTGTGTTGTCGACTTTAATACCCTCCTTGGAAAAAATGTGACCTAAATAAAGGACTTCCGTCTTAGCGAAATTGCATTTGTCGGGCTTTAATGTGGCGTTAGCCTTTATCAATCTATCAAAAACTTGTTGTAAGTGTAACAAATGTTGATCGAAGGTACTAGACCAAATAATAATATCATCTATGTAAACCAGGCAATGCTTCCAAGCTAATCCTCTTAGAATTTCATTCATTGCCATTTGAAAAGAAAAACTTGCATTTGAAATACCAAATGGCATTCTCTTGAATTGATAAAGATTGTCATGAGTAACAAACGCTGTAAGAGGCTTGCTTTCATCGTTTAATTTTATCTGTCAAAAGCCAGATTCAAGGTCGAGAGTAGAAAAATATCAAGGTGTATCTGAGGCTATTGTGTCAATGACATCCTCAAGCCTAGGGAGTGGAAAGGGTCTCAAAACGGTTTTGGCATTAAGTGCCCTAAAGTCAATACAAAACCTATAACCTTTTGGTTTCTTAACAAGAACCACAGGACTAGCAAATTCACTATTCGAATACTCTATAATGTTATTGTCTAACATTTCTGAAACCTGACTATCGATTTCTTATTTAGCCAAAGGTGAGGTTCTATAAGGCCTTGAACGAACAGGGGTGGGATCTTTTAATTCTATTTTATACTCATAGGCTGTAATGAGACCCAGTTCATTCATATTTGTAGAAAAGACTTTCCTATTATTATTCAAGAATTCTTCAAGCCTGTCTTTTTGATGTTCTGTTAAATCAGATTTGGAAAGATCAAATTCAATTGCATGATCGTCTATTGGAGAAACCAATTTAGTATCTGCTTTGTCGATTGGTTTTCTTTCATGGCTTATGTTATATATTGTCAATTCATCAATGGGCACTGCTCTAGCTAACTCAAACCCTTTATCGATATTAATAGGTCGAGATTCTACATTAATAACTTGTAGAAACGTTTTGTTAGGTTCATTGATCATTACACACCTAGCTATTTGTAATTGGCTCTTGAGCGTATCAACAGGGTCTACAAAGATGGTTTTCCCCAAGGGTATGCCTTCAACTCTACATGGAATAGTGATTAATGAGTTCGGAGGAATTAAAGCAGATTCCGTTAGAGTGACAATCCCTTCATAGCCATCCTGAATTGTCAGAGATAGCCGTCTGTCATTTAGAAATAATTCTTTATTTTTTAGATCCAAACACGCATTCTTGTCAGTCAGAAAATCAAGTCCTAATATGACTTCAAATTGCAAGTCCGGAATAATAAGAAATGTTTGAGTAAGCCTCAAATTTGAAATGTAAAATTCAGCATTTATTTGACCCTTGATTTTATGTTTTGAACCCCCTGCAGTTTGAATGGAACTGGTGAAAGGCTTAGCAATACAAAAATCAGTTAAAGTGGAATTTTTAAAGAACATTTCATTTATCGCTGATATTGAACTGCCACTGTCCAAGAGCGCACTTTGATCTAGAGAACCAATTCGGATGGGCAAGAAACAACCCTGAATGGACGTTGAAACTGTAATATCATCAAAAGTAGTGTATTGCCTGTCCGAAGTGATCCCCCGAACAGGCGCAAATTGCTATTTATTTTGCGTCCTGCAGGCGGCGAAACAAGCGGTAGTGAAATGACCATACCTACCACAATTATGGCATTGAAAATTCTTGGCACGGCACGGGCCATTATCATGCTGCTCGTTGCAACGAATGCAAAATCCAGGTCCTTGGCGTCCGCGATCCGATTGCGGTGGTCCAAATCGAACCTGTCTCGTGTTATTTCCGAAATTCACCGTCAAACCTGATCGCCTAGCCTCAGCAAAACGGTCTCGTTGCTGTGGCACTTGATACCGGTCACGCTGGAACGTCTGATTTTGTCCTCTAGGCGCATCAAATGATCGAGATGGTTGTGGATCTCTGTATTGAACGCGTCGAATGTCGTTTGCAAATCGCGGACCTTTGAACGATCCATCATAATAATTATTACGCCTAGCTTCATACCAATCATTTCGGGGCGGCTCTGCGAATTGAGCAAAACGACGAGGTTGAGGATCGTTCGTCTCTGAGCGCTGCAAATTAAAGTTGCAGTTAACGATTTGACTGGGCCAACGGTTTGTGACCGTTGTGGAATAAACGCGTTGTGGTTGACCAACGTTCGGACCAGCATCGATGCAACAATCGACATCTTCATCGTTCATTCTATCGTATAGCCTTATTGCGCTTGGTTGAGATGTTAAAGAATTTACCATACATTCAATTGTTTGGCCAGAGGTGGACTTGAGGTCTTTCCTTAACGATTGGACTTCGGAAATTATGGTATTGTACTTTTCATCAGAGGAGTTTACCGAAGAACATTTTTTAGCTAATTCAGCCGCATGACGAAATTGGTCCATATTTTTGGGTTCCTTTCCCATCACAATTTTTTTGAGTTGCCCCTTCAATCCATGCATGGCAATACCTAACGCTATGGGTTCAGGAATACTGCTATTTATTGTAAAAATACTTAACCTACCAAGATAATCACTAATTGATCCCTCTTCACCCTGCACACAATTGAAAATAGAAATATCTACAGTTTCCGATATCCTTCTGAACCTCTTTTGAAATGCCTCTCTTAACTGTGAAAAGTTGTTTTTTGTCTCTATTGTTAGAGCGTCATACCAAGTTTTAGCATTTTAAGGAGATAAAATGGGAATATATTTACTTTTTGGTCATCCCTCAAATTATAAAATTTTGCCCATTTTTCAAATTCAGAGAACCATGAGAGAGCCTCATGACCTACCATATTCCCGTTAAACTTATCTAGATGGACGTGAACAGCACTGGCCATTGTAATAGAGCCTTCACAAGGGGATTTTTCCAAATCAAAAGGGAATTTATTAAAATTAGTCTGACACCCTGAGTCAGCTATATTTGGGGCTGTGGGGCTTAATAACGGTCTGACGGGGGGTAAGTCAAACGCTACTCCCTTTGACTTGGAAGAATGGACATTAAATGCATTATTATTAACAGAATTATCAACATTAGAATTTACAACATCAGTGTTTGTTTTGTCAATAGTGTAAATTTTTTCTGGCGTCTGGTCCTCCGGGGCTGATGTTCCTTCTATGTGAATGTTCGTATAAAGTCTCTTAGAATGTTCGAGAATAGAGTGTGTCGGAGGGAATGATCGATCTTCTGGCGTGTAAAGTGGTAGGTCCGTTTTCCCCTCGTCTAATTGTTGATTCGCAATAGGTGTCGACGTAATTTGTTCTGTGTTATTTTCAATGTCTAGATCAAAATCTGGTTGTTGAAAGTTGCGAAGTTTGAGTTCGGTGTTGTGTTCGATGAGTCCTTCTATGCAGGTTTTAATAAACGTTTTAAAGTGTCAGTTTTTGGACGACGTAAAGGTGTAGGTAGCAGGTCGTCGATATCGCCCGAGGATTCTGGCGTTAGCGGACTGAAAGTGAGATTTGGCCTCCTCGAACTCTTATTGTAGTTAGTGTCATTGAGAAATGCCTTTTTGGATCTTCTTGTGTTATAGTTGTGTCGAAAAAATGTCTTTATAACTTTCTTAGGACCCATCGAACATGTTTGTCAGTATCAGATTAACATACTGACCTTCTAGGGTGTCTGCTCTTCTATTTGTTGCTTCTTCCTGTCCGGATTGATTCCACCATATGTTGGAGCGCTCCTTTGTGGGGGAAAACACTGGAGTCCGCAACGAATACTTTTGTCTTTTACTCGTGTGGTTTTTTTTCGTGTGCGTCTTAGGTGCCGTTGGATCTCAGGAAGGGAAGCTTTTAAAAGAAAAGACAACTGGTTCGATTCAGCCAAATCTAGTAGTTTATTATAAGAATATTATAAAACAAAATATAAATCAAAGATCAAATTAACAAAGTTAACATTACAATAAATTAAAGACCATTATCGAAAATTAATTTAAATAGATAACATGTAACTTTAAAGCTATTTTCAGTAAATGAATGATACGAGTTAAATTATTTCTTATATAACAAAAAGAAATGAAAAAAAAACATTTAAGTTGTGTCAAGTTGAACACAAGAAAATATAAGTTAAAAATATAAATACCTTATAAAAGAAAACAGACAACTGGTTCGAGTCAGCCAAATCGAGTCCTGGGCGTTTGGAAACTTTCCTTATAAAGGACCCCGATGCCCACGTAGGACTAGGCTGACGTCGAACCAAGATGTCCAACAATCGATGAAATTTGGAGATGAAACCATTAGCGAAAAGAAGTTAACCTCAAGGTCAACAACCAAAATAATAAAATGCACTATGTTCCTCATATTGAAATCCCAAAATTTGGTAAGCCAAAAATCAATTACCCTAAATAAAATATACTCCAAGCAATAGTCCAGTCTTTTTATGAAAGAGTCCCGTGCGGGGCCCGGGTGGCGAATAGGCCCGCAGCAGAGCCTAGCTTGTCGTAAGAGGCGACTAAGGGCCTTGGGATTCTGACGTCGGGTCAGTGCTCAGCCCACAGAGCGACCAAGTGTGTACCCTAGGTGGCTGAATAGGGTAGCCCTCGTCCGCGGGGGTTGTCAGGTCTATAATACGGAAACCCTGACCGCCGACCATAGTGGGCCAACGTGTGTGGAGAGTGCCACGCTTCATGCACGTAAAAGACCCCTTTGTGGACCGCCCAGTAGTGCACCACATAGGCTAAATTTTCCGCCCCTACCCACCTCTCCCCTTTTCCTGTGGTTCTTCAAAATTTACCAGTCCTTTGTGTCCCACCCCATTCCCATATTTCATTTATCATCATCATTTCATGTTCATTGTATCATCCTTTTCATGTTCATCGCCTGTAAATAACCTATATAGCGTTGCACGGGCGTAAAACACCAACTCACTCACTCACTCACTTTTTATGAAAGAAAGAAAAGACCTGCACACTTTTTAAGACGCTTAATGAAACGGTTTTGAGACTCATGCCGCGGAAGGAAAGTTTTAATCCATTGACTTTTAGTAAAAGGGGTAGTTGGAAAATGGTGAAATTAAGTATGATAATGAGGACTAAGTTATTTTATTATTTTTTATTTTTTATTTTTTTTTTTTTAAGACGCCTTTCTAAAGCTTGCATCGTCAAAAACCATTTTTATGAAAGAAAGAAAAGACCTGCACACTTTTTAAGACGCTTAATGAAACGGTTTTGAGACTCATGCCGCGGAAGGAAAGTTTTAATCCATTGACTTTTAGTAAAAGGGGTAGTTGGAAAATGATGAAAGTAATGACAAATGACGCATAGTTTATTGTTTTTAGACGAATTCATCTAAAAAGGTTGCATTGTAAAAAAAACATTTTAATGCCGCTAGAGATGATAAGAAGAACAGAATCATCCCAATATTAATGTTCCAAAGAAAAAAAGACGGATTTTATTCGTTATCTTTCTCGTCGACTTTTTATTAGTCTCGCCCTACATAATTAATGAGCTGACTGACCAATCGATCATTGACACGCTGGCAAAAACGAAGAGAAATTAAGAACCGAAAAATTATAATATTAATAACGTACTTTTTAATATAAAAATATTTTTGTTTTCAAAGGGGTAGTTGGAAAATGGTGAAAGTAATGACAAATGACGCATAGTTTATTGTTTTTAGACGAATTCATCTAAAAAGGTTGCATTGTAAAAAAAACATTTTCATGTCGCTAGAGGTGATAAGAAGAACAGAATCACCCCATTATTAATCTTCAAAAAGAACAAAAACAAAAGACGGATTTTATTCGTTATCTTTCTCGTCGACTTTTTATTAGTCTCGCCCTACCTCGCTCCTACATAATTTTGAGCTGACTGACCAATCGATCGATTGACACGCTGGCAAACAGAAAAAATTAAGTACCAAAATTTTGTAATGTAAATAACGTACGTTTTATCAAAAAGCCTACCACTTATTTTGTTTACAATATTAATCGCCAGATTTTAAATGAAGCGTATGGATAATTAACAACTAGTCTTTTAATTTATACTAAAGTTGAAGCAGAAATCAATGAAAGAGACTAAACTATTGGTACGTTATTGTGTTCTTTTACAAAATTGTCTATGTATCCTAAAACCATCACGACCCGGCCATTTTACGGCTCCCACATGCTACAAGTGAGAAGAATGGGTTGGCTAATCATGCTATTTGTGTTTCAAATTTCTATCGATATCTCTTCTGGTAAACCAATTGTTAGAATTCTAGATAAGGATTCCGATTTTTGTACTGCAAGCTATGAAGGCCATACTATTAAAAGTATTTCGTGTGAGTGGCAAGGTCCAGGGCAGTACATCCTCACCGTAGATGTTCACCAACTATTTTTTGACAGGTTTACCAGCAGTGGGAACTTAATGATTCTGTATCCTTTTGTATCAGTAATAGTGGACGATGGAGACCTTGAGGTGTGCCGTCATGTGCAGGGAGCCGCAAGTTGCCAAGTTGGCAAGGAAGTATACAGGGTAAGTGTTTGTCTATTGGTATTTTTCCTTGATACATGTAGATGGTGTAACTGGATTCACACATTTATTACAGATTCAGTGATTTTAATGAACATGATGAATGGAAGATCCCGCTGACAACAACTGCACTTGTAGAATACATATTTGTGAAATTTGAGTATGTGTTGAATATAAGGATTATTTTTTGTATGGTATTTTATAGGATCATGACGCAAGATCGACTGCACCCATGACGCAGGACCTTGAGCTGGACAAGTTAACAACAAGAGATCATGACGCAAGATCGACTGCACCCATGACGCAGGACCTTGAGCTGGACAAGTTAACAACAAGAGAGGATTTTACTGTAGGACAATCAACACGGTCAAAGGAGATCCATTCAGACCATCAGTCAACAGATGCGAACAGAAATTTGCAAAAGGTACTTGAAAAAAATCGTTTGTAAAAAAAGTTCACAATAATGCACTGTCATATTTTCTTTTGTAGTCCCAGCTATCATCTTTCTGTGGCTCTGGCATCGGGAGTTTATATTCCAAAATTTGACTTGGTTCCCCCTCTCTTTCATGTCTTTATAAAAAGAAAAAAATGTCATAAGGTGAATATAAATGGAAATTTAGTTGTAAAATAAATTTGTTTATGCTGAGAGCAGACATTTAATTTTCTTGTATTTCATTATCCTGTGTTGAGCCTCTTTTAATTTTAATCACATGATAATCTTTTTGTATTTTTATCTCTTCTAATCACATGACAATCCCTGTATTATCTATTTAGAACCCCAATTTGTATTATTGATCGCTGGATAATTTATGATGTCAAAGTTCAATTTAATAGCTTATAATTTTGTGAAATCTTCAATATTTTAAAACAATTATCAGTTAATTTTGTTGACAATTAAAGTTAAATATGTAGGGGATTTTGGATATAAACCGATTGATCAACGGGATGTACCGTACAATTAGTGATTGAAGTCGATTGTACTGCGATGCTTGTAAACAACGGACTTAATTTCGCCATTATCGTCATTTATTAAGTGTTTTGACACATATTTTTATATGGATATTTGGATCCGAATGATGACGGAAATATTAGCCAGGGACAATTTTATTTAATCCCTGTATTAACTTAGTGTACATTATTTACACGCGTGCACACGAGTGATGTTCAACAAGTGAAACCACACGTGTTGTGTAGTGACCTCAATATACATTTGTATCATGTGACATTTATTTATTTATTTATCGGATCTGATCATGTGACTTTATTGGATCATGTGACAAAGTTGAAATCCAGGTAATCTGTTGTCTAATTTATTATTAGAAACAATGAAAATTTATGTTATTGGAAGCTCGCATATTGCAAGATTAGAACAATATTTACAAACAAAATATGACATTCAATTATCTAAACACCAAATTAAATTTCGGGGCATTAGAGGAGGACATGTTCAATCTTTATATATAAACATTTAATTGAGCTATACGATTTAAAGCCACACATCGTCGCAATACAAATAGGTAGTAATGACATAAGTGAAGAAAAACAATCAGTTGAAAATGTTGCCTTTGCTATTAAAAACCTTCTGTGATATTGTCAAATCATAAGTCAATGCCGAAATCGTAGTTGGACTTTTGTTTTTTCGAGGAAAGGTTGACACTAAAAAAGGATTGTCTTTAGATGAATATAATCAAAGGGTGACACAACTAAATAATCTCTTGGACACAATGGAGGGGTTTACACTCTGGAAACACAGAGGATTACAGTTTCCAAACATTACAATTTTACAAAAGGACAAAATACATTAGAATAATGCAGGAAACTGTAGGCTTGCGACAAGTTTGAGAGGACTGATTATTTATACTGAAAAACAAATATTTGGTAAGATCGATGATCCTAGTTTCAACTTAAACCACACATAGCTATGCCGATATACATTTGTACATGTATGATATTTATAATTATTATTATACGATAAATTTATAACATAAATTATTACATATTATGATTTATATACATGTACATGATTTGCTGTACATATATTATGAACTATATATACACACTAATTATTAATATTATTTATTATTAATTTACATATGAATGTATTATACTTACATATTATTATTATTATTAAATTCTGATTTCAACCTACCATTTACTATATTGATATGATATATGCACATTAGACAAATATAAATATACACATTATGAGAATATTTATACATGAACTTTTAAATTTATGTACATGTACTGTACATATGTATATCATATATATAATAATGCAATACAAACATCGATATACATGTATGTACATGTATGAGTACATGTAGTATATAAATACATTTAAAATCATAAACATTACAAAGAATATGGATTGAAATGCATGTTTTATATGAGACGGTCCAAAATAGAAATAAATTTATATAATTAGCTATGTATTGCCAGTAATCATGTCCATGTAGCTATAATGTTTCTAAATAAATTGGATACCACTGAATTATTTGTTTTTTTTTCAGGATGCCACCAAATCGTACAAAGAGTAAACGGGTGTCAAACCAAACCCATGAAGGAAATAGGACTAAACGCGCAAAGAAAACGTCAGAACAATCAACAGCGCCAACCGTTCAGGTCTCGGCTTCATCAGACTCAAATGCAGCGAGTGAGACAACCACGATATCCGTACCAAAAAATGTCTTAGACACTACTATCGAATCGGTTCAAGAGTTAAAAGAAGAAGTGAAAACACTTAAAACAAAATTAGATTCATCTACTGGAAATATTAATTCAAATGAGGTGAACCGTCACCAACATGACAACAGTTTAGAGCCTTTGCCGTCAACGTCAAATACAGATGGTTCAGATTCCATGCCATCATCTGTTCCTACACAATTTCAAGGTGACAAACTTTTCATGCATCACACAGTACCGTTAGGTTCATCAGTATCGGAAAACATCAAAAAGCAAATCTGGGCTGATGAGTTTATTGAACTTCATGTTTTGCTGCCAGAAACACTAGAAAAGGCTTTAAAGCCAAAAAATATTGTTATTGATAGCATGGCTAATCCTGTATTAAAGGTTAAAGATGATAATAATACCACAATTTCATCCTTAGATGTTTGGCTAACAGCTTTCTTTACATATATGACCATTTATTTGCAAAAGCATGAAAATGACGACAAAAATTTGGCATGATCAAATACATGGAGCTTATAAGGCTCATAAATAGAAAGAAAGGAAATTGGTGGTATTATGATCATCAATTTAGGTCCTCTAAATGCCAACTTCAAATAGGTTGGGGGGTAACTCATCAGGAGTTATATGTCGAGTCTTTATTAGATAGGTCTGAAAAGATATACATACAGGGAAATCCTCGGCGATGGCATCGTCTACAAACTATACGGGTGGAAAATTTGGCCAAAATAAACAACCAATAATTCCCTTAGGGTATTGTGTTAAAGGGTAAGTTCACGATTTTCGACAAATGGTCTTAAATGTTTTATAACAGTGTGCAAATTTTTTCTCTCATATCTTAACTAATAACAAAGATATTTGAGATTATTTATTTGAAATAGTCCCCTACTCTTCATTAGGGGACTACTTCAGTTAATCAGAATTTCTACTGAGTAGCAAAAAATCATATAAGTTCAAACGTTTAAGTGATCATGTGGTATGTCCAATAACCAACAAAATAATTTAAATAATCAAAAGTCATCAAGATATTTTCAAATTACTTTCTATATAAAAAACTTTTCAAAAACGTTTTATTGATCTATTATCTTTTTCGTTTACATTGAACTTTATAATCAATTAATTAAAATTTAAATTCTATAATTCAAAAAAATATTATTTTTATTTATTATTAAGAAAGAAGTTGTGTATTTAAATGTAAGCCATCATATTTCATTGAAAATAATTGTGATTTAATTATGTAAATTACATGTCATTCTTTTTCTAATCCCCCACTGGGTTTGCTAAAAGTGTTAATTAATGTGAATTCATTGTCATTGTCTCTCAGCAGGTACCTGTGTAATGGTTAGGTAAACATAAATGTAATTAGTCACAGCTGACTTGAGGTGAAATAAACAGGAAATTCTAATTATCAATACCTACAGGTGTCAAAACCTAATATACAAACATTCAGACAAAGTTTATGTACTAGATCATTTTATTTTCATTCTAGCATTTAAAACAATAATGTGATTTATATGCAAGATTATCACAACACAACATGACTTAGATAATTAAAAATGACCTATTTAAATTGATTTTTATACCAAAAAATCATTATTACTAATTAAAGAATAACTCAATTTTGTTAATTTTGATAAGGATTTATCTATCACTTATTTAAAACTGCCATAACATAGATGCACACAAAAATATTATATATTGGCAATTCAATACATGTAATTAGGTAAATGGTGGGTCACTGTCAAAAAGAGACTTTGTGGTATTCAGATGTTTTCTGTAATTTAAAATGACAGAAACCAAAAGATAAAAAATAAAATTCCATTTTTGTCACCTTATTGAATTGAATATAAAAGTTTAAATGTTATAGCATAATTAAATAATACATTAGAAATCATATGACAAATTTTCATTTTTTTTGTGAACTTTCCCTTCAAGTTTCACTTGGGAAATTATTGCCCTTTACCTTGCAGGTACAATCATGTGTGTTACAGGTGCAATAGTAATAGAATGCACCCCAGTACTAGATGTACAATGGCCAACTCACCTTTATTATCACCTCGCATTATTGGCAATTCATCAAGAGACAATATAACATCTAGTCAAGCAGACAATCGACCAGTTAGTAATTTTCGTGGTCCAAGAGGACAAATGCCAAACATTGTTCGACCACAACTTAGGGCCAACTTGTCAAAACCTTCCTACTCCTATTAATATTCATAATTTTAATAATTATCTTGAAGGTTATGATAGCTTTGAGAAAGCATATTTGATTCAGGGTTTTTCTGAAGGATTTTCAGTACAATGTTTTTCATGTTTCACCAATTGGGATATGTCCAAAAAAAGAACCCAATAAGTTTCGTATGATCCATCATTTGTCATACCCTAAAGGGGATTCAGTTAATGATGCAATTCCAGATGAAATGAAATATGTCCAATATACTAAAGTTCAAAATGCTATTGACATAATTAAACAATATGATTCGCCAGTATTTTTGGCGAAATGTGATATTGAGATGGCGTATAGAAACTTGCCGATTTCCCCTAATGATTACTATAAATTTGGTATGCAATGGGATAATAAGTATTATTACGACAAGTGCCTTGCTATGGGTGTTGCATCAGCATGTCAAATTTTTGAACGTTTTAGTTCATCTTTAGAATGGATAGGTCAAAACTTTATGCCTCAAGGAAGGATTATTCATATACTTGATGATTTTTTTATCATTGCGCCAGGCGAAAAGAAATGTCAATCATATTTGGATATTTTTTTAAAAATATGCCATGACATTGGCATTCCTATGGCTCAAAATAAAACAGTAGGTCCTGTCCAGGTTTTAACATTTTTGGGTATTCAACTTGATACCATACACCACGAGGCCTCTTTACCACTGGATAAGTTAGAAAAATGTCAAAAGACAATTAATGATTTTTTGCAAAAACGAAAGGTGACATTATCAGAAATCCAAAGTTTATGCGGCCTTTTGAGTTTTGCAACTAGTGTTGTGGTACCGGGTCGCCTCTTTTTAAGACGGTTATATGATCTTACCTATGGGTTAAGAAAACCTCATCATAGAGTGAAACTAAAAAGGGGTTGTAGGGAGGACCTTAAAGTTTGGAAATCATTTTTGGAACAGTTTAATAGCAAATGTTTTTTTATAGATGATAATTGGATATCTTCTGATAAACTGTGTCTTTATACAGATGCTTCTGGTTTTGCATATGGGGCTATGTTTGAAAATTACTATGTATATGGATCTTGGAACTCTGAATGGAGTTCTTACAATATCACTATAAAGGAATTTTATCCTATTGTATTGGCAGTCGAAATTTGGGGTGAAATAATGGCCAACCGATCGGTATGTTTTTATTGTGACAATGAGGCATTAGTTTATGTATTGAACACATTAACTAGTAGAGAGAAACAAATTATGGCTTTGCTGCGAAAGTTAATTTTTCTTTCCTTAAAGTTTAACATCAGATTCAAAGCGTTACATATATCAACTACAAAAAATATTTATTGTGACTCTCTTTCACGATTGCAGATACAGAAGTTTCACAGTTTGACAGAAGGAATGAACTTAATTTGTATGATTGCCCCATCTCTTCCAAAGTTACACATTTAAAACAAACAGTGCAGGAACTGATTGACTCTTCATTAGCTCCTCGTACAAAGGAGATGTATAGCCGAGTATGGAATGATTTTTGTTTGTTTGGAAAACATTATATAAACTCCAATATCACAATACCTGTCACAATCTCATCACTATCACTATACTATGCGTATCTTCACAACAAGGGGTTTTCAGGGTCAACCATTAGTAGTTACAATTCAGCAATTAGCTTTTATCACAAAATGCAGAATGTGTTTGACCCAACAGCATCAATTCTTATATCTAAAGTCATTCAAGGTATAAAAACTAAGTCTCCTACATCAGATAGTCGGTTACCAATTACATTACCTATTTTGACTAGTTTACTTCATGCTCTAGATTCTATTTGCAAATTTGATTTTTATAAAAGACTTTATAAAGCCATGTTTTCCATTGCGTTTTATGCATTTTTACGAGTGGGAGAGATCACGACATCTGAAAGAGATAAAACAGGCAAAAACCATTGCTTGAATTTATCAGATGTGCAACCAAACAGAGAAGGGTTTTTAATTCAATTCAAATCATTTAAACATTCTAAACCAGGTTCTGTTGCAAATATTTTGCTACGCAAGGTACAACACATATATTGTCCTGTGGAACTATTAAACCAATATCTTCAAGTAAGGGGATCTGTCGGTGGCTCTTTATTTATTAATGTTGATAAGTCCCCGGTAATGAGATCTCAATTTGTCCAAATGCTTAACAAAGCAATTCAGTCCATTGGCTTATCTTCAAAGTGTTATAAATCCCATAGTTTTCGTATTGGAGCTTGTTGTCATGCATTGGAAACTGGAAAATCAGATTCACAAATAAGAAGTTTAGGTCGATGGCATTCTAATGCATTTTTACGATATATCCGTTCCAATCAGATAGTTTCTTAAGGTGCATAGTTGCACATATGTAAGTAGACATGTTATTATTGAAACTAAATGTACATGACGAGCAGGAGCAGTCATATATGTTTTATATATTAAGTATGTTTTTATTTCTATTAATGTCCACATATTATGAGACTTATTTAGCTAGGGTAAAAGAATCAGTGTTACCATGTATTTGTTTGATGACGAGCAGGAGCAGTCATCTTCTATAAAAGACATGTTTTTGACTTGTTGCTTTTTTGTTTTATATCAGTTTTATAAACATACATAATGTTTTGTTTAAGTCAATAATTTAATTAAATTTTATTGGTAGACGTACATGCATGTACGGTGCAGCTGCGATTGGGGGGATCTTCGATCGTGTGGCTAATTTAGAACCCCACCTTTGCCTTTAGATAGTTTTGTGTATATATTATGTAATAAGACTTACATGTAATAAAATTTCGGCCACAATAGGTGGCCCATTTTCTTCCAATATGAGTTATTAATTATTTGAAACGCCAATATAAACTTTAGTTACAAGGCAAACAAGCTTGCTGCACTTACATCATGTACATATTCGGTTTTGGTATTTGGTGGTGCGATCAAGGCATAAATAGAAATTATTTAGAGTAAACATATTGTTTTGAATTAAATAAACTTGTCTTCCTAACCCAACAAATAATGGAAACACAGTATTTTTTGAAAAAATACTAGCTGACTCTTAATCATTGTTTTTGACATTTAAACATTTTGGGTTAGTCTCACATAGACAAAGCGCTTGTCAGATACAGCATTTCATTGTCTGGAACTTTGGAGTAATTTTTATTCTTATACGTTCCTAAATATAAATCAAAAGAAGTCATAATGTGGTAATTTACCCATGTTATCAAACGCTTGTTTGAATTCAAGAATATGTACATGTGATGTCCAGTTCTGCTTTTTTCTGACAAATTACCAGTGAGCAAATACCTTTTTCAGGTTTAACCTGCTCATATTAATTAATCTAGATAATGAAAATGGGTTGTTTAAAAATCTATGAAACATGCACAGTCCAAGAAATTAGGATTTGAGATTAACTTGTCTAACTCTTTAGTTTTTGCTCTATTTATCCAATATGAATTTCCTCAAAAATTATTTCGCACACTGCATATATTTGATAACTTACTTGTCTTTACCATTTTCTTCATTTTCTCGTTTTTTTATCACTTCCATTTCATTTCTATATAAAAAAATTCTTTGTAAGAAGAAATTGTTGACTGTTATTGTTTTTATTCATGATTTCTATATATGCATATAATATGTTTTTATTTTAGAATACAGTGGTAGTGGAATATTCAGTGCTTCCAGAATGGGTAGTACCCACAGTTACAACGCTTTGTGGTATGCATACAAATAAAATATTTACAGTATCTTTAATATTATTCTCTTTATTTTCATTGATTCTTGTTATTTTACTTGTAATATTTTTCTTAAAAATAAAAAACATTCTAAAAAAATTATTGAAAGTTGTATCATCACTTCATTCCAATAATATTCAGTTGCATCAATTAGACAGGACATCATTCAATAGTGAAGATTTTTCAAATGATAGCAATATCTATAATGAATGTACACCCGTATATACAAATACTGTCTAGAGCTTCATTGTAGCTACATTTATATGAATTATTCATTTCTACAATTGCAAAATGAAAATAGATACAGGGTATTGGAGCATCTTAATAATACTAGTACACTTTTGTTTTGTAGTTATTCATTTCTTGTTGGCGATGTTACTTATTAGGAGATTGTTAAGAACAGTGGTTAGAGTTATAAGAAACAAATAATTTCTTGCATTTATATTGATTTTTGAGTTTCTAGCATTATTTTTCAGTTACTCTAATTGCACTTGGAGTAGGTTACTCCTTTTGGTTTAAAAAGCAGAAAATCGGGGTGACAAAAATAAATACTGGAAGCTTACCCAATGAAAGCGAAATGTTCACAATAGAATAGTCATGATGGTGAATGATTCTGAATGACATAAAAAATAACATGTAATTGATGATAAGAAATATTGTGTATACAGTACATTGAAATAATACTTTAAGCAATTCATTTTTAAAATTTTTAGAGATCTTGTTTGGTTTGCTGGCTGTTGTTTTATCTGTCGTAATTAGAGAACTTCGAAATAATGCTAGGAACTTTATTAATCAACTCCAACATGAGCATATTGACCATCCACAACCTCAACGTATGCACATAGAACCTGAACCTCAGCCTATACATGTAGAACCTGAACCTCAACCTATACATGTAGAACCTGAACCTCAACCTATACATGTAGAACCTGAACCTCAACCTATACATGTAGAACCTGAACCCCCTCCTCAGCTTCAGCAGCTTCGAAGATCGCCAAAAAAAAGAAGAATGTCTGTAGATTAAATTTGTAATGTGATAAATGTTAACAATATTTTTTATAATAGTTCTTCTGTAACTTACCTCATTTGAATGACTTTCAGATTAACCTGTTTAATTAGTTCCTGATAAGTACGGTTTAGCTCATGGAGACTATCTCCAAATGATTGAATGTTTCTTAATAAATTGGTAGTTTGATGATCTTTACAATAAAAACCATATATGCAATGAGTACATTCCTCTGTGTTCATTTTGACAATAAGCTTAGAAAATATGTCTGCTGACCAAGTATCACAATAATATGATTTGATAAAAATATCAAAATTGGCTGTGTTCCTTGGACACTTTTACTAAAACTAAGTAAAATTTAAATTTTAAATTGTGTGATCTACATCAAATTGAAATTTATTGGATGATCTAGTGTAATGGGTGTGTATTTTTCTGAAACCATTTTTAAAAGTATAGAAATCTGGTTTTCAAAGGTTGATTATCAGTTTTCATTTTATCAATATAATTTTGAGACTTGTGTACTTTTTTATTGTAAAAAAAGTTGCTTGGAGACGGTTTGTCGCATTGATCAATAGAGGTTATATCACATTACTCCACTAAATCATTTATAATGACCATTCTCTAAAATTAACTTTTTTGAAGTTTGAGAAAAATATCAAATTTTTCATTTATAACTCAATTTTCTCACGGTTTTCTTTTACTAAGTTGTTTACCTATTAAGTTATAAAAAAAAACAGTTGCTATTGATGATTTTCATTTTTTTACTAAGTTTCACCTTAATATTTGTACTAGTCTTGACTACTTTTTATATTAAACAGTTTTCCCTATTACTCTACCTCAAGTGAAACAATTTATATTTTATACTAATCTTTATGCTTTCATTTAATTTGTGTTATTCGGTTTTTCCAATTTCTCTACCTCAAGTGTAATATTGTATTGTTTATATTTTAGATAATTTGTATTTACCTTAACCTCAAGTGTATCTTAGATTTGTAAACTTCAGATTCCATAAGTTTTCTAGTTATATCAGTTTTTGTATTGTAAAAGGGGGGGGGGTTACTACACTATTTTTTAAAGTATTTTTGGTGAGTCAGTTTCCATGGGTTCTGTAGTTATATTAAGGATTTTACCTTTGAAGCGGGTGGATTTTACTAGACTAATTTTTATAAGTACTTCTAGGTGAGCGATTCAGTTTCCATGGGTTCTATAGTAATAGAATTTTCTTGTTAAAAAAGGGGGGGGGGGTGGATTTTACCAGATCAAATTATATTTACACTCTCCTTAGGTAAATATGGTATACAGCTTTAAGTAACTTTGTGTATGGAAGTCTTTTAAAGATATTTGGTATGTTGACTTATCTCAATATTGTCTATTTATTGATATTTGGTATGTAGTTTTTATTTACCTAGGAGTTGGGGGTTGTATATACCAATCATTAGTGCTTTAAATACTCAGTATTAGAGAAATACTCTCAAGGTTAACCCAAGGACATTTTCGTTAGTTGTACATTCCACTGTTTTAAGCCAGAACTGTTTATTATAAAATACATGTACTTTTTATTTGGTTGTTGAAAGTGTCTCCTTGTATCTAACTTTGAATGTATACTATTATATTTGTATTAGGGAAATACTCTGATTATAAGGAGACATTTTCTCTTGTTGCACATTCCATAACTCATTTTTAGTCGTTTTATATTTTTAACTTTACTTGTCTTGAACTTTACTTCCGGTTGTTGAAAGTGTCCTTGGGTGTTACCCTCACTGATGTGCCATTTTTTTATTTGTAGCTTTATGATTGTTAAATGAGTTTTATTCTTGATTTTTAGATGTATTTTTATTGTTGATTTTTAGATGAATTTTTATTGATTTTTACATTGATTGTGGTGCTAATTGAGGGTGGGATTTTATAAATCATTTTATAATCAGGGGTTCAATTGTATTATCAGGTTGTGATTTGGGCCTGACCCCCTGGTCTATTTTTAGCAACGGCTACATGTAATCCCTACTTCCCTAATTACACACATTCCCTGTAACATATATTCAATTGGAAGTTAATATAAGCCCCTGTATGAGTGGGCAATAATCAGTTTACTTGAGTATGAAAAGCCCTGTATGGTTGCCATTGCAATACGGAAGTGGATTTTGATGCTTTTGCAAGCACACGCAGAATCATCTAGACTTTCGAAGAATCCGCAAAGACTGTTAAAGCCGAACGCATTTTGATAGCTGTTTTTGATGATAGGGGGCACAAACTGGTGTTTGGTCGATGGTTGCTGTTGCTGAGGATTATGGGGCAACATCTGTTGTGGAGTTGTTGAAGTCTGTCGTTGCTGTTTGTGAGGATTAAGGGTCACCAGCTGTTGTTCAGTTGAAGTCTGTTGTTGCTGTTGGTGAGGATTTACCAATCAATCTGATATACTAACCAGTCAATCTGATATCCTTACCAGTCAATCTGATATCCTAACCAGTCAATCTGACATCCATACCAGACAATCTGACATCCTAACCAGTCAATCTGAGATCCTTACCAGTCAATCAGATATCCCATCCAGTCAATCTGAAATACTAGCCAGTCAATCTGATATACTAACCAGTCAATCTGACACACTACCAAGTTAATCTGACATCTTTACAAGTCAATTTGATACCTTAACCAGTCAATCTGACATCCTTTCCAGTCAATCTAACATCCTAACCAGTCAGTCTGAAATCTTATCCAGTCATCCTCACCAGTTCATCTGAAATCCTATCCAGTAAATCTGATATACTAACCAGTCAATCTGAAATCCTCACCAGTCAATCTGAAATCCTATCCAGTCAATCAGATATCCTATCCAATCAATCTGAGATAATAGCCAGTCAATCTGATATACTAACCAGTCAAATCTGACACACTACCAAGTTAATCTGACATCCTTACAAGTCAATTTGATACCCTAACCAGTCAATTTAATATCATTACCAGTCAATCTGATATCCTAATAAGTCAATCTGACATCCATACCAGGCAATCTGACATCCTAACCAGTCATTCTGAGATCCTTACCAGTCAATCAGATATCCTATCCAGTCAATCTGAGATACTAGCCAGTGTATCTGATATACTAACCAGTCAATCTGACACACTACCAAGTTAATCTGACATCCTTACAAGTCAAATTGATACCCTAACCAGTCAATCTGACATCCATACCAGGCAATCTGACATCCTAACCAGTCAGTCTGAAATCCTATCCAGCCAATCTGACATCCTTTCCTGTTAATCTGACATCCTTACCTGTTAATCTGACATCCTTACCTGTTAATCTGACATCCTTTCCTGTTAATCTGACATCCTTACCTGTTAATCTTACATCCTAACCAGTCAGTCTGAAATCCTATCCACTCAATCTGACATACTAACCAGTGAATCTGACATCCTCACCAGTCAATCAGATATCCTATCTAGTCAATCTGACATCCTAACCAGTGTATCTGATATACTAACCAGTCAGTCTGATATCCTAACCAGTCAATCTGATATCCTCACTAATCAATCTGACATCCATACAAGGCAATCTGACATCTTAACCAGTCAATCTGAGATCCTAACCAGTCAATCAGATATCCTATCCAGTCAATCTGAGCTACTAGCCAGTCAATCTGATATAATTACCAGTCAATCTGACACACTACAAAATTAATCTGACATCCTTACAAGTCAATTTGATACCCTAACCAGTCAATCTGACACCATTTCCAGTCAATCTAACATCCTAACCAGTCAATCTGATATCTTAACCAGTCAATCAGATATCCTATATCTTAACCAGTCAATCAGATATCCTATCCAGTCAATCTGACATCCTAACCTGTTAATCTGACACCCTTTTCTGTTAATCTGACATCCTTACCTGTTAATCTGACATCCTAACCAGTCAGTTTGAAATCCTTTCCAGTCAATCTGACATCCTAACCAGTCAATCTGAGATCCTAACCAGTCAATCTGAAATCCTATCTTGTCAATCTGACATCCTTACCAGTCAATCTGATATCTTTACCAGTCAATCTGATATCCTAACCAGTCAATCTGACATCCATACCAGGCAATCTGACATCCTAATCAGTCAATCTGAAATCCTATCCAGTCAATCATATATCCTCACCAGTCAATCTGATATCCCATCCAGTCAATCTGACATCCTAACCAATCATTCTGAAATCATATCCAGTCAATCAGATATCCTATCCAGTCAATATGACATCCGTTCCTGTTAATCTGACATCCTAACCAGTCACTCTGAATTCCTATCCAGTCAATCTGTCATCCTTGCCAGTAAATCTGAATTTCCTATCTAGTCAATCTGACATCCTTACTGGTTAATCTGATATATTAGTCAATCTGACATCCTTACAAGTCAATCAGACATCCTAACCAGTCAATCTGAGGTCCTCATCAGTCAATCAGATATCCTATCCAGTCAACCTGAGATACTAGCCAGTCAATGTGATATACTAACCAGTCAATCTGACACACTACCAAGTTAATTAAGTTAATTTGATACCCTAACCAGTCAATCTGACATCCTTTCCAGTCAATCTGACATCCTTTCCAGTCAATCTGACGTCCGAACATCATTTTTAGACGATTTTATATTTTCTAAAAAGAATTGCCATAAAGATATGGAATAAATGCACCTGAGACTTAAAAAACATGCGAACTATAATAATTTAAATGAGCTGTATGGCCATTTCGACAAATTCTAAAAATGTATATATGAACGTAAAAGACAGGCTGAAACAGTACAAAGACAAACAGAAGACGAGTCAAGAGAAGTAATAAAGTAAGTAATAAATAAGTCAAGAGAGAATACACGTCTTTGTCCCTGGACTATCTTTGTTTCACGGAATAAAAGAAGATTTGTATCGTATTTTGATTTTAAAATATGAAAACTTTCAATTTCTTTATTTAGACTCAAAATGACCTTTTTTTGACAAATACATTTGTTAATTATGTATATGTATAAAAGTAAAATAATTGCATGTTAAAAAAAGTTTGAATCAAGCAAAACTTTCAAGTCTGATTTCATCTATATACAGGATCGGAATTCTACATGTATAATTTTTGAGTTTTTAATACATCGAAGTCTCGACAAAAAAAGTTGAAATACCCCTGCACTAAATCAAAAACTTCAGATTTAAATCATTAACATATTCACTCAAGTCCGAAATATTTCAGAAAAAACAATCTAATGTAAATTGGTCGGTCCAGATTCGTTATATTGAATTAATTAAGAGAGAAATATCGCTACATATATATTGATATATTTTCATCTTTTTTAGGGTAATTACAAGCCGTATTTCATTAGATAAGGCTGAAGCAATCAATCTTGGAGCCACAATATCAATAATCAACAAAAAGATCATATTTTTTATGTAAATAAGTTAACTATAATTTATTTCTTTTATCAATTTGTGATTTTTTATTGAAATAATTTTAAGCAGAGACTTAAAATATAATGACACACTTTCTAGTAATATCAACTTTAAATTTTAAAAGGGACATAACTCAACTTCATTATTTCTTCCAAACTATTTCAACTCAACTATTTTGCTCAGCCTTGAGCTCTTGTAAATGAATATATCAAATTTGTTTTTAATTCAGAGTGAAGGTGTAGTCTTGTATGTGTTGTTCATGATGAAAGAGTTGGCAGTAAATGGAGTACCCTCACTGAAAAAACTTTAAGAAAAGAAGTTTGGAAGTTACAGCTGGGAGAATTGGATCTCAAAGGTATGAAGTACTAAAACAAGTAAATATAAAATGCCTTAAGCATGTTGATACATGTACATCTATAAAATAATTAACTGATAAAACTCTGATCTGCTTACATTCTGCCATTCTAGAGATGGATTCCATTGAATATTATATAAATATAATCGTACATGTACATGTATCTAGTAATTATTTATAGTATTATTTTTTCTTTCTTTCGATCTTATGCTTTTCTGCATCAGTCATGAGGAGGTCTATGAGATCTTGAATTTTACTCAATATAAAAACATTAGCTATAGAGAAAAATGACGATGAATACGATTTAGTATAAACACAAGCGTATTTTGGCAAGGCAAAAAAAAATGATACCATCATTTCAATTCTTGTCATCATGTCGTCCAAAAGTGATTTTCTCCCTTGGGATGATGGTGACATTAACTTAGATTTACTTCTTGGTGAATATACAATGTCAGAAAATGATTCCGATTTAGAAAACCCGCCTTCTAAAAAGATCAAGCAAGACAGAACTAAATGTGCATATTCATGTCCAGAATGTGACGCTACATATTCTTCAGTCAGTGGTTTTCGAGGACATTTAAGAAAGAAACACAGTTTGACCAACGTAAAGCGTAAGTTCTTATACTACCAATCTTCTCGGACATGTTTTTAGCCAAGCAATGATCAAATACAATTTGAAATTATACTTCGCAATACACATGATATACTAATTATCCTGTTTTTATCAAAATGATAAAAGCCGTAAGAATTGATTTCATTCAGCAAGACAGATAAGGCAACAAGTTGACGGCAAGATGGTTATTTTGTACGATAGAATACTGAGACATAGAAAAATAATCAAAAACAAATCCGATACATTGTGGAATATCAATTTAAATGTTCCGGCAAGAAGCATGAAAGGAATTCGAATGCTCTTTGAAGACCCTGATAGAACAAGCACCGAAACTTTTTATAATCCTAACATAACAAAAGTAGAAATGATAATTGAAGGGGTTCCAAATCAGCTATACAGTCAATGAATGAAAACATATCAACAGTGGGACGAGATAAATAAATTCTTTGGTTTGAATTCAAAAAGGGACACAGAAACAAACCTGATTGCAAAAATCTAAATTTATCATATACAACTTTGGAAAAATATTTAACGACTAATTACGCATTGTGGCTAGATTAACGTTCAACAGATGATAACGCATTACACGGTTCGGGTAGAAGAATCGAAAATGCTTCTGAAGGCGTTACCATCCAAATAACCAAGACGGCCGGCGCCAACGACACTATAAATGTTTATCTTTTTGTAATACAAGACGCACAAATCAATTTTGAAGATGGAAGATTTAAAGAAGTTAATTATTAGTTAAAAATGGAAATGCCAAAATATCCCCATTGCGCAATAATCTGCGGTCAAACAGGATGTGGAAAGACTGAATTTGTTCTTGATTTCTAGTGTGGAACTAGTTTTAAGAACATTAAACTTCTTCTACACATGTTTACTCAAAACAACTTCAGTGTGAACGCGGCCTCAGTCAGATACATTTTTGTGGAATGTTATAATTTTTAATGTAAAAAAAACCAATACAGTGCACTAATCATTGCTTTTTCAGGTCTCCGGTCTGTAATCTGTCACTTGCAGCATGATGGTGTCGAAGGTAGGCACTACCATTGCTCTATGTGTCAGAAGATTATCACAAGAAACCGGAAGACATTTGAGAGACATGTCAGAAGGGTAAGTTCAATGCTAGTATATCGTTGTATTACGTCTATTAAGTAGAAACTATTTATGTGAATACAATTTGCATTTACCGAGTGAGATAAATTTCAGATAGTATCATACGAATATCAGAAATGGATACTAATGTCATCCATTCGAAGCTTTGTGAAAAAAATATGAAATATGCCTGCAGTAAAAAAAGGACATATAAATATATATATATAGCTTCTACAACAGGATCGAGTTGATCATCGAGAGAAATAAATTTGATTATTTAAATGGCGAGGCTTGCCGAGCGGTTAAAATATCAAATTTATTTCTCGAGAAGTTCCATAATCATCGAGAATAAAGTTGTAGAAGGTTTTCTCTAATGTTTACAGGTAAGAAATTGCAAAAGGTCGCTCATCAATTGCACGTGCAATTACGCTGTGGCCAAATTTCTCTCTAGAGGTGAGAAATATTTTTTCATAACTGGTTGAGAAGGTTGATAAACCGGATGAAAATTAGAGAAATATATATACAACCACACAAATAACTAATAGCCTAAGGCTTTCATACCATAATAACGATTTTTCTGAGGAAATTTATCTATATCATCTTCAGCATATTATAGCAGAAGAAAATCCACTAGAGCAGTATGGAGTGGATGGGAGGAAGAGTCAGAGGGTAAAGGGGCAGAAGATAATGTAGAGAAGGTATATTTGGCTTACGGTATCTAGTCGTTGAAGGAAAAAAATATTACCGACAGAGCTCAAATTAAACCCCGAAACTGAAACTACCAGAAATTTATAATCCACCAGATATTAATGGAGAAATAAAGATGGATAGAGTTTTTTGTTGGCAAAACATACATCAATCTTTATTAAATCGCCCAAAGCAACGTTTTGGAGACTTATTGTTTTTTGCATCGTTTCTTATTATTATGTCTCCCAATCAAAGGTTTGGGAGACATATAACTCCCCGACCACGAAGTGTCATCGGGGACATATTGTTTTTACTCTGTTTCTTATTAAATCCCCGACCACAGAGTGTCGGGGATTTATTGTTTTTGCACCGTTTCTTCTTCTTCTTCTTCTTGACCTAACTTTGTGCGTAGGGTTTCTCGAAGACGAAAAGACATAGGTCAATGAAACTTACCAGAAAATAGGTCACCACTAGGAAATGATCTTTCCGATTTCGAAATTTTGAAAATGGCGGCCATCTTAGATTGGCGGCCATTTTGAATTTGAAAGAAATACAAAATAAATCATAAAAAATCACAAAAAATATGGATATGAACAAAAATAGGTTTATTGGTCAATATTAAGGTCCCCAACAATATGCGACCATTTTCCGAAAAATCCAAGATGGCCGCCAAAGTGCGAAAATTAAAAAGATGTCCGATTTCAACGAAAATTGGCATTTAGGTCAATATTGATATTACGAACAAAATGGCGTCATTTTCGAACAAATCCAAGATGGCCGTCATATTCAAAATGGCCGCCAAAGTGCGAAAATTGAAAAGTTGTCCGATTTCAACGAAAATTGGTATTTAGGTCAATATTTATATTACGAACAACATGACGTCATTTTCGAACAAATTCAAGATGGCCACCGAAGTCAGTAAGGCTGAAAAATTATGTTACAAAAGTGGGCACGGGAGGGTTTTTTTTTGTGACTTGCTTGCAATCACAATCAGCACTTGTTTTTCTTATTATACTTTTTTTCTTTTTCTTCCGTCAACCTGATGCACGAACTTGTCCGGCCTACTCCTCGAATGGCCGCCGAAAATCACGAAAAATGTAAACATTGTCCGATTTCAACGAAACTTGGTATACAGGGTATATGGGTGATGGCCACTCAGAGCGCATTGTCGTAAATTCCGTAATGGCCGCCATTTTCAAGATGGCCGCCGAAAATCACGAAAAATGTAAACATTGTCCTATTTTAACGAAACTTGGTATACAGGATATACGGGTGATGGCGACTCGTGGCGCATTGTCGGAATTTCTGTGATAGCCGCCATTTTCAAGATGGCCGCCAAAAATCTAGAAAATGTAATCATAGTCCTATTTCATTGAAACTTGGACAGGATATATGGATGATGGCGACACACGGCAAAATGTCGGAATTCTATTGAAGAGAACAGACATTAAATGTGAACGGGAGGGGACATCCCACGTTTTGGGAAACGTAAATTTTAATAATGTCCCCGACCATGAAGTGTCGTCGGTGACATATTGTTTTTACTCTGTTTCTTATCTCAAAGTTTTGGCGACTTATTGTTTTTACCCCGTTTCTTATTATTCTTTTTATTATTAAGTCACCGACCACGAAGTGTCGGAGACTAATTGTTTTTGCAGAAATCAGAAATTTCCTACTTATTAGCAGATTATTTTAATCTAATAATCCGGAAAAATAAAATCGACTTAATGGAAAATTACGGTCCCCCTATTTACCGACAATAACCATGTGAGCTATTGCCATCACGTGGTTCGTCCGTCCGTTAGCTTGTTTCAAGCGTTAACTTCTCTGACACCATAAGTCCACTTGCAACCACACTTGGTACAGTTATTTATTAGCATTATTGCTACAAAAGTATCGTTTGGATTTTTGATTCGTCTAAAAACATGGCTGCAGTAGCTAATAATATAACATAGGGGTAAACTGCAGTTTTTTGCAAATAACTCCAAAAACGGTAACATATATCAAAATTCTGGCATAGAGTTAAAGTGTTCAGCACCTCCAGATCTTCCTGCCCTGAAATTGTAAAGAAGATCCAACAACCGATGAAGAAGTTATTGCCCTTTTCTGGATTTTTTCAAATATTTTCACTTATTTGGCCCTATATCTTGAAAGCTATACAAGATATTTCAAAAATTCAAATGGAACACTCTTGACAAATTTCACAGCAATAGGCCAACTAGGACCAAAGTTATGGTGGAAACAAATAGAATATTTGAATTGTTTGCCCCTTTAGTGCCCCCCATTTCGAAACAAAAAAGGAGGGACCCCAAAAGTAATCCAATTCATTCTTGTATGGTAAGGAACATCACCGTCAAATTTCATAAGAATCGGATAACTATAACTAAAGTTATTGTGGAAACAAAAAAAAAGATAATTTTTGGCCCTTTTTTGGCCCCTAATTTCGAAACGAATAAAGAAAGAATGTGTCCATGGGACACGGATTCCCCCGCTGGCCTCAAATAAAAAGTTGAAGTCCGACAGGTCTGACAGTCGCTTAGGACGCATAGTTAATCATACTTAACCATCCTACCAAGTTTCAAATCATTCCCATGTACCGTTTCTGAGAAAAGCTTGACGGAAATTTTCATGTCTATTTTGGTATCGGTCCAGCCCAAAACAGGAAGTAGATGTCCGACAGGTATAAAATTCGCTTAGGACATATAGTTTGTCATACTGAACCATCCTACCAAGTTTCAAGTCATTCCCAGGTACAGTTTCTGAGAAAAGCTTGACGGAAATTTTCATGTCGATTTTGGTTACGATCCAGACCCAAACAGAAAGTAGATGTCCGACAACTCTAAAATTCGCTTAGGACGTATTGTTTGTAATACTAAACCATCCTACCAAGTTTCAAGTCATTCCCATTTACGGTTTCTGAGAAAAGCTTGACGTAAATTCGTACGGACGTACGGACGGACGGACATGAGTAAAACTTAATGCCCCCGACTGTTGTCGCGGGGGCATAAAAATGGGGGGACCCTCAAAATCAATCGCCTTTATCCCTTTATAGTTAGGAACATCATTGTCAAGTTTCATATCAATAGGATAACTGGAACTAAAGTTATTGTGGAAACACTAAAAAGTTAAAAGACAACGACGACGACAGCATCAAACCACAATACGACAGCAATTTTTTTGCGGTCATATAAAAAAATCTTTTGGTTCCAGAATATATGAAATAAATGGGAAATGATGATATAAACTTGAAGCAAATTTTCAAAAGATTGGGGGCATAGCGACAGGTTAAATTTTGAAAACTGATGTACTAATTTCAAAAAAAAATATTCTAAATTCATTTTTGAAGATAAAATTATATAAAATCAGGAGAATAAGTATGAGAAGATAAAATTTTGGTTTCCATTTTACAGAACCAAATTCAAATAAATAATAAAAAAGTTATTTAAGTTTAAAAATTGGTACTTTTATCCAGACTGTATATTACATTGTTAATTGTCAACCAAACATGTAGTTAATGAGCTGCAAATTAGTGAATATGACATCACTAATGAGCTTGGCAAAAGAGCTTATTAGTAATATAGTTTTTTTTTACATTTGTGAGTTCGCAAGTAAAACAAAACATAGGAAAGATAATGGCAATCCAAATATGGTTTATAATAAATTATATTGATTGCATTCGCCGGAATGGCACCTTCATGTTCAACTTGTCCAACATCACAAGTGCATTGTCTGTCGTTTTCTTGTTAAAAATTAACATAATATATTCTGACGACACATTTTTCGTCAAATAAGGTTCGCAATGTTTAAATTATAAATAGTAAGATTAATTTATTTCATCACTTTTGCTTTTAGCGTAGTTTTTCGGCCTCAATGATCATAATACTTGGGTGGATAACTGCTTGACGTATGCTTTAAAGTAAAAGTATCAAAAGTAACGGTATTTGTACCGCCATGCAGATCTATTGAAAATGACAAAAAATATTTTATAAAATTGGCCATGCATGACAAAGTCCTTCTTAACTAGTTAGACCTTTCCACTTTAAGTTATATCTTGTAAAATTGGCCGTGCATGACAAAGTCCTTCTAAACAAGATGAAGACCTTTTATTGTAAGGTTTTAAATCCATGGTTACATCAAACATAAGCTTTAATATATTCCATCAAGGTCGATTCTTAGATAAAAAACTCAACTAGTCCAACAAATACAACATCTCGCCTTCTTGTTTGAAATTATCATAATTTATACTGACGTCACATTTTTCGTCAAATATGGTCCATGTTTAATATATTCTAAGTGAGTTAACTGTACGAGTAATGAGCAACACCACACTAGGGAAACGCTGTCCGCGGGAGCAAAGATATTTCGCGTTTTCACTGTACGGCTATTTCGGGTTATTGTTGACATCGGACACCAAAGCTAAAATCGGTGTTTATGTTTACTATATGGAGAATGGAATTGTATATGCTGCTTCTATGTCTTTGTTTAAGATGTAATACCATCTCCTTTCAGTTTTAATGAAATATTTTGGTACTTTATCGACAATATTTTTAAATTTTAAACAGATGTATGCATTTTAAATAATTTTCGAGAATTTACCCTTTTTCGCAATATTTTTAATGAACGAAGATTCAAAACACTTAAAAATAGAATTACTATTTACACAAAATGCTTGTCAAAATCTTACTGTACTGTTATTGTCAGGCCCTCGGGCCTGACATATACAGTTGTAGCCATGCTTCAATCTGGGCACCTCTCAAAAATCTACGAATTACTATCTGACTGTTATAAATATTGAAATATGAAAGGAAGTAAAATTTTGAGATCTTCCCTACCAAATCAATATTTTGTTTGTTTCAAAACTGCAAAGTTGTTTTTACGTTTAACTTTCTTATAAATATTTTAAAAGCTAAAACAAATTTTGAAACAGAATTGAATAATATTTTATATTAACATGTAACATTAATCTCAAAAACTTCTTTTAGTAATAAAAAGTTTATTCAGAACATTTAATATTTTGAGATGGCCGCGCTTGAATCTACAGGAATATATAGGAAGTAGAATTAATATGAACAAGATTTCTTTGAAAATGGACGTGCCGGAATGACCTAGTTATAGAAATCGTAGAAAGCAAAAAGTAACATTTCTACCATGTCTACAGTTGCAGTTGAAAATTCGTACACTTGGCTTTTAAAATACATTTGAAATATATAAACAAAATTAATTTCAGTTTATAACTGTGGATTAAAAACAAACATACATGAACTATATTATCGAGGCATCTAATTACAGAAAATCCATAGCTATTTATAAAATATATGTTACGACCTATTTATAACTTTTGATTGCTAAACTATGTATATTTATCCCGGGCCTAGCCACTCCCTATTATAAAAAAAATATGAAAACGTGAATTGTGCAACCTACTTTTTAAAGTTCATAGACGTAAGTACAGTTTAAATGTTTGACAGAGAGAGCAATAAGCGATTTGACCTTGGCTGTTAGGTTTTATTTTGGTAAAAATAAAATACAAAATATCAACTGAAACAAAAACTAAAAGATCTTTTATCTTTTTTCGTTTATTAATGTCGTGTAAGTACATTGAAAAAAAAACATTCTGTCATTTGTAACTTATTTCCATGTTTTTTCGCTTAATAGAGTGATTGCTTGTTTCATTGTTGAAGGTTTCCATAACAAACTAAACACGCTTTTAAAATCACAACAATAAGAATTTCTTGCCGTGGACCTACATAAAAGAATTTTCTGGCCCACACTTTTAAAAATGGACATAAATTAAAATCAAAACAAAAAGTTATTTCAACTAAGACCTGCATGAAAATGTGATAAACTTGTATGTAAGAAAACTTGCAGTTACTTTTTTTTAATCTAGAAAAGAAAAATTCGAAAACTGTTTATTTTACAAAAAGTGAGTATGACCAGTGGACTCATTTCAAAGCTGGGTTGGATATCCTTTCTTCAAGTCTTGGAGAAAAAAAGAACGAAAGAAAGTAAAAGAATTTAAAGTAAAGAATTTTTCAAGGAGCATATTCTTCTTCAGATTCAGAAACGAGTGGTTTAGGCAGAAAGACGTGAGACTAACAATGTTTTTCTATAATAGTTGATTTTCGGATAAAACCCGACTACACATCATCTAGTATTGAGGATCTGGTTTCACATTATTTTCTTTCTACGTGTTTTAAGTGCCCGTTTGGATTTGTTTTGAACATGTACTGTTGGATTTTAATATATGGTAAAGTGTGTTGTTAATATCATTTTTTTAATTACATGAAGACAGTGGGTAGGTGAGAACTTTTGTACATATAAATATGCATGCAAGTTAAATGAATTGTACCCCCCTTCTACAAACAATGTTTGGGGATATATTGGAATCGCCCTGTCTGTCCGGTGTTTGCCTGTCTATCAACATACCTCGTAAGCACTTCTTTTAAACCACTCAAGGGATTTTGATGAAACCTTTCATGAATGATGAAGGAACTACACGTACACTATATTTAGATTTGCATGAATATCATTCAGAGGAGATAATTGGACTTAAGACAAAACTCGCTACACAAAATTTATTTGATGAAAGCGCTCTACTTTTTTCTTCTATAAAAACCGACTACACATCATCTAGTATTATTATTCAGATAGAAGAAGGAATGAAAGCTTGATTCTCATAGCCCAAATTCCTGCGGACTGTTATATTTGAATTTGGGAGAAAAGCTAAAGCAAAATGGGATTAACCTGAGAGAATTTATGGAGAGAGGTGACTTGTATGTTGCATACATAACTGTGCTGCGCTAAGTGACATTAGCAACGAATTAAAAACCCTGCTGTCAGAGAAAAGGAAAAATTAGCCAAACAAAAACGAACGAACAGACCCTGCTGTCAAAGAAAAGGAAAAACTTAAATAAATGGCAGAACGGAAAAATAAAAAAAAACACATGACCTAAAAGAATTAGTTTTAGGTTTCCATAAGAAAGTTGCAGAAGGCCCAATTTATGTATGTACCTACCTGCTATATGCAACTTATGTATTTTAATGCTGTTGTTAACACAGAAAATGCACTCATAAAGTCACACCAGGCTGAACAATTAGAAAAACTAATTGGTCTCACAGATACCAAAAGTGTGGATGATAAAGAATGGATATGTAGAACTTGTTTAAACCATTCAAAGAAGTCGAAAATTCCACCATCAGCTTTAGCAAACAAGATGGGATTTCCAGACCAAAGCCCAATAAGAGATTTAAATCCATTAAGGGACGGTGCAATATTTATCGAGCAGGGGGGTGCAAACTATGATGAGACACACACTTTTTTTTCATGTTCTGACGTGAACTTTTTTTATCAGTTGTAGGCATGGGATATGAACTTTTTTTACTAGAACAAAAATGTGTTGTTGAAGAGTGAGTTATTTTTATTATTTTAACTTGAAACTCTAAACATAACATCTAATAACAAACAAATGCACAAAAATGTAAATTCAGCAATACTATAAGAATTTAAATTGATTAATAATTAATTCAAAATGATATGTTTTAATATCACACATTACTGCAATGTATGCATAAACATGTGTGTCACCTTAGAATAAGTAAAAACAAAATTTCAAATTGTAGACAGATATTGGCACGATAATAAAAACACAAATCTTGAAAAAAATAAAACAACAATGATATAACGAACATATTTAAAAAAAGAACAGAAATATAATTATATAACAAAACAATACATTAAACTTTAACACCTTCATTCATGCAGAAAATATAGGTCACATCCAGCATCCGAAGAATGCAAGGTTCTTATCATCACTAGATGCACCTACCATACCAATATGATTGATGTGGCATTTGTCAGTAAGTGCAAATTTGGAAATATGGGATTTGGGACGGACATCCGAACGGAAGGACGGAAGAACGGACGGACGGACGAACAGACCCGAACACTATATGCCCCTCTACTTTCGTAGATAAAAAAATAAAACAACAATGATATAAAAATCATATTAAAAAATACAGAAATATATTATATAACAAAACAATATATTAAACTTTAGCACCTTATAATAATTAAAATTAAAATTATAGACAGATATTAGCACAATAACATAAAAAGAAAATGAAAAAAAAAACAATGATATAACAAAACATGGTAAAAAAACAAAAATGTAATTTCAAAACAAACAATATATTAAAACTTAAACAAACAAAACCTTCAAAACAAAGGTAAATATATTCTGTTGTAACCTTTATGCACATATGAAATAAATTTGGATTTTATCGCACTACAATGTTAAACTCCATTAAATGCTGCTCAACTGCTTCTAAAGCTTGTCCCTGGAAGCAACCCTCACCTACCATATCAGCTAAACAAAGACTATCACAGTCACTATTTTTCCCTCCAAAAATGTACGCAATATCACCCTTAAGCTCAGTAATCTGGATAGCTCCCATTCCGATTCATAATATTCCTCCCACATAATACCTCCTAAGTGCTGGAAAATTTCTTTAGAGCGTTCATATCTTCTTTTCCTAGATCTTTTTTCTAATAATACTAATTAAGACTACAAAAGGGATGAAATGGACCCCCTTCTCTCGGGATACCCTTCTATAAATAGTCCATAACCTTCTATAAATAGTCTATTCTTTCTGGATACCCATCTATAAATAGACTTCTCTTTGGATACCCTTCTATAAATAGACAAGATTCTATAAATACATAAGATACCCTACCAACCACTTCTCTAAGGATACCCTTCATACTATTATAAAGTATAAACAGAGGATACCTGATATATATATCCTATAACTATTAACGTCAATATATATTACATATATTTTATTGTTACAATTCAGAAGGTTCAGGATACCAAAAGTACTAGTTGTTTTAAATTATCTCAGGTTTGCAAACTTAATGTCTTGTTTTTATACATCCCAATTTTTGGGGGATATATAATGGTATGATGATGTGATAGTGTCTGTTAACTTTTCAGTGTTCTCTCAATAACTCTAGTTCAAATTAAAGTGTATTTATTTGTTACATGTACATGTGTAGTTGTAAACAAAGTATTAGCTTTAGTCTGTAGAATTGATTTGTATATGATTTAATAAAGAATGGAAAGTTAATACTTTTTTTTATATTACCTTGTTGTTAATTTAGAAGTTGTTATTCATTTTAAAAACATATAAACAGCAACACATTTAGAATTTTCAAGGGATTTGTCCATAGGTTAATAATGTTAATATAAAAATATTGAGATGTGCATTCCTATTTAAAAAAAAATGTTTAACTTTCCATTTATAATGATTTTTATATGATTTTAAATTTGTTATTTTTCTTACAAAATGTCCAGACATGCCAATATTTTCATTTTGTTATTGTGTTGGAAGATATTCCATATATGTGCAATGTAGATGATGTTAAATGGCTAATCCAGAGATGCCAATTTGTTTTTTTTTGTTATTGTTTTGAAAGGTATTCCATATATTTGTAATGTACATGATGTTATTTTTTTTAGTTTTACAATAAAGATGTTGGTAAGAGACCAAAAAAAAAAAAACAAAAAAAAAAAAAAAAACAAAAAAAAAACAGGGTGTATCTTTATGCTCAAGTTCTAATATTTATAGATTTGACATAAAGATATCCTCATGTGGATTTTGTTAAATGAGTGAGTGAGTGAGTTGGTGTTTTACGCCCGTGCAACGCTATATAGGTTATTTACAGGCGATGAACATGAAAAGGATGATAAAATGAACATGAAATGATGATGATAAATGAAATATGGAGATGGGATGGGAAACAAAGGACCGGTAAATTTTGAAGAACCACATGAAATAGGGGAGAGGTGGGTAGGGGCGGAAAATTTAGCCTATGTGGTGCACTACTGGGCGGTCCACAAAGGGGTCTTTTACGTGCATGAAGCGTGGCACTCTCCACACACGTTGGCCCACTATGGTCGGCGGTCAGGGTTTCCGTATTATAGACCTGACAACCCCCGCGGACGAGGGCTACCCTATTCAGCCACCTATGGTACACACTTGGTCGCTCTGTGGGCTGAGCACTGACCCGACGTCAGAATCGCAAGACCCTTAGTCGCCTCTTACGACAAGCTAGGCTCTGCTGCGGGCCTATTCGCCACCCGGGCCCCGCACGGGACGGATTTTGTTAAATGTCAACTTTTCATGTGTTAATAATAAATACTAATTTTAAAAGGTGCTTGTCAAGAATTGTTTACATATATTTGATACATTGTGTAAATTTTGATCTTTTTGTTGTATTGTAATTAAAGTTCAACAAACAATGTGTGGAATCTTTATGTTCAGGTTGTAAATTTAACAAATCTGACCTTTAGATTTTCTCATAATTAATTTGTTGATTGAAAATATATAGGCAGTATCCATATGTAAAAAGAAATGTATGTGTTCATGTTGGAGGTGTTATTAAGGTTATCTTATCCTATTGAGGTTATTGACCTGATTGTTGTAGTGATATTTATAAGGGGGAGGTACTGGTGTGATCAGGTTACAGTGTTTAGTTATGTTGAGTGTACTTAATGTTTGATGTGTGGTCTTTAAAGAAGGTTCTTATTCTAATTAAGTTTATTGATACATTCTTTTGAGTACAAAAGCAATCATTCAACAAATTGCTATTTGAATAATTGAACAAAGAGGTTTGAAACTCTTTATCAATGTCTTCGTGTCAGATATTTGTGTTGGACATTTGATATTTAGCGTTAGTAATATTCTTTCTTTTTTAGACATTTTAAAATGACATAAATGTGATATGTTTGTGTTTATAAACATACATAGATTTTATATTGTGATAAACTATTTAGTTGATAGTTGACAGTCGAATGGTATCCTGAACTTATAAAATATATGTAATATATATTGATGTTAATACTAGTTATATGATATATATATCTGGTATCCTCTGTTTATATTATAAGGTATCTTATGTATTGATAGAAGACCTTTTTCATGTCTTTAAAATAGAAACCAATCTATAGGATCCCTCTAGCTATAGATACCATTCTATTGATATCTTATCTATTTATAAAAGGGTATCCAAAGAGAAGTCTATTTATAGATGGGTATCCAGAAAGAAGGGACTATTTATAGAAGGGTATCCCGATAGAAGGGGGTCCATTTCAACCCCTTTTGTAGTCCCTTCGACATTTTGCCTTGTGAGTGATGAAATGTAGCGTATTTTCATGTGACATGATAAAATATGCAGGTTTCGTGAAACTACTACCCTGACAATAGGTGCCACATGGTTTGACTTGTTTATTTTACGGTTTAGACAATCGTGTGATCGCTAATCGTTTAAGGGAGTACAAGCCTGAGATTTTTTGTAATTAAAAGTTTTTGAAAAACTAATGAAAGATAACTTCTAACAGTATTCCTAAGCTCATGACAAGAATCAGAAAAGCATGCTTTCTTCTTTTTCTTAATGGGCGAGATTTTACTTTTAACAAATTTTGCTGACATTGTTGCAGTTTCTTGTAAAATTGAATTAAATGTTTCTACTGCTAATTCGCAGTTATCGTTTGATTTATTATAATGAGAGTAGGCATCATGCCGGGTTTGGGCATTGAAAACGATATATTAAGAAATATATTCGTAATTTTATTCCAATACACAAGACCATATGGGCGCGTCCATGCTATGAACAATGATGAATTATGCCAGACATAACTAATCGATCAGATCGGTAATCGATCACTAATCAATCAAAGTCGATCACTTATCGATTGATGACCACTACTCATCGATCACTAATCGATCTACGGAGTTAGATCGATTAGTGATTGATTAGATTACTGATCGATTTAAGAATGATTACTGATTGATTTTGTATCGATGAATGATTGATTATAAATTGCATGTAATTTTTTATTTTGTTAGAAACCCTGATAGTTTAAGCAATCTCTTCAATAAACAAAACAAAATATTGTGCCCATACAGTCTCAAGTCATAAGTATTCGAACAAGGGGTTGCACTAAGTTGTGCTAAGCATACCCCCACTCAGCCATTCAGAAAACAGGAAGTAGATGACCTACTGACCTGGAAAGGGGAGGTACGGTACTACTCATCATGCTGAAGCTGTATACCAAATTTGAAATCAATCCCTTCTGTAAAAACAAAGAAATCTGTTACGAAAAATTGTCTATTTTTGACCCATATAATGTTTAAGTTGGCTCAGAAAACAGGAAGTACATGATGGACTGAGCTGGAAAGGGGAGGCACGGTATAACTAATCAGGCTGAAGCTGTGTACCAAGTTTGAAACCAATCCATCCAGTAGAAGCCGAGAAATCTGTTACAAAAAATTTCACATTTTAAATTTTTTACCCTAAAAAGTCTAAGTCAGCTCGGAAAACAGGAAGTAGAGGACAGACTGAAATGGAAAGGGGAGGCACGGTATAACTCATCATGTTGAAGCTGTGTACCAAATTTGAAACCAATCCATCCAGTAGAAGCCGAGAAATCTGTTACGAAAAATTTCCCATTTCAAATTTTTTACCCTAAAAAAGTCTAAGTCGGCTTGGAAAACTGGAAATAGATGATGGACTGACCTGGAAAGGGGAGGAATAGTGTAACTCATCATGCTGAAGCTGTGTAGCAAATTTGAAACCAATCCATCTTGTAGAAGCAGAGATATTGAACCGGACGGACAGACAGACGGACGGACGGACAAGGTGATTGCAATAAAGCCCCCTCTTTTTTGAGTGGGGGTATAATTATAATATTTTTGAATTCCCTATATTTTTGGTGCATTATAAAACAACATTTTTTTTCGAAATGTTCAGACGGAAATTCATTATTTTTGGCTGTTGATAGCAGATTTATTTGTAGTTTCTTTAAGAATTTGTAAAATATTTTTTCTTGTAATTGTTTTCACAATTAAGGTAAACAGCGATAAAAATGTATGATGTATCTCTATAGTCCAGGTATAGTACATGTAATATGTGACGTCATAATTTTTCGGTCCAACTCTTGAACTTTTGGCCATGATTGTGGCTAAAATTATTTGAGAATTTGACATCTCTGCTTGTAATGGTCTGTAATGGTGTATTTTTCATGAAAATTCATCTATGAATATGGTGACCCAACATTTTTTATAAAGTGATTTTAAACTATTGTTTATAGAAATAAAGTCAAACTTTAGTGTGGAGCTCAAATTTAAGGGTGGGGGAACAAATTTAACAGTTGGGGCACTAGTTGATTTGAATTTTAAATAACTCTATATTTCAAATTGTTAAAGTTCTTTATTAAATTGGGGTGTTCAAATATCCCTTCTGCGATACCAAAATGCTGAATTCATCAATGACAATCTTGAATCTGTAAAAAACACACAAAATTAAATGAAATCATTATATCAAAGAGAAGTAATATTATATATTATAACATTGTTATTTGTAATGCATATACAATACATCCTATATCGTTATGACTGGAGTTCACATTGTCAGTTGATGTTCTATTGCTATTTGTTGTGTAATGTTTTATATTTGTGCTTGTTTCATTGTGTGTTTGTCTGTTTTGCCTTTGTTATAACGGTTGTCATATCGGACTTGTGGCTTTGGAATGCCCTATTGGTGCTACAGGGACAGATATAGTGTGAAATTTTTAAAGGGCACAACCATCCCCTATTTTTTATATATGAAGCTTAGTCGTAGCATTTGTTGTTTAGGCTGCAACCCGGCTAACAAAAAACGCTTCGTTATTTTAGTAGTATAGATGGCCTGTGTAATACATATTTAATGTTGCGAGTCTTATGACTACTTTACTATTGATTCATTTTGGGAAAAATCTTTTTTTTAATATAAGTATGTTTGTCATTATACCTACCTCAAATGGGATATCTAAATCTTTCAGTTCTTTGATGATGTGCTTCTTTAAAAGACTACCACAAAATAGATGATAATGACAATGCAGTTCCATCCCACCTCCTCTCCTCCATCTACTAGGCTGGCTTGGGACATCCTTCTCAATAGTGGGCAAGCTAATGTACAATGAACAGGACAATAGTTAGGCTTCATAGAACTACCAGGAAGTTTATTATTTAAATCGATTCAATTGTCTATTGTCCTATAAAGGCTATTCTCTTATAATTACTGTAATTTTTAACTGCGGCATTGCGATCTTTAAAAAAAATGAAGGGTTGTTTTCTTTTTGTTCCACAAGAAATCAAATTAGCAATATAGTTTTATGCCTGTCCGTTTGTATCTCAGTCTACACGGAGAATGGGTGTTGTATCATGTATCATTTTGGTTCTTGGCTTATATTATCTTGAGAACTATATGTAGTAGGGTTCTGATATTTCACTATTAGCAATGTCTTTGATAACACACTAGTGAATAGACTAGTATACCGGTTATCTATATATAAATATCTTGTTTGAGTGACTTTGGTTAAGGTCCATTATTTTGAATAGCAATCATCAAAAAATTATTTGAATAACGGGAGGGACATCCTGGTTTTCAGACAAAATTACCCTCTAGTAGTAGAAGAATTATTATCCTGAATATATTTTCATGTAGTATTTATATCAGCCCAAAGAGATCTCCCTTTTCCAATTGTTATATACAATGTGTACTTCCTAATCATAACAAACTTGTTTATCATTGTTAAAGCTCCTACCAGGTAGCTACTTACTGTTTTTGCAAATTTGTCAACTCATGCTGATGAAACACGTGATTTAGATATGTAATGCAAACTTAAATTACCATCTACTCAAGATTTGAAATTAAAACAATATTTTTTTTTTCATTTCTTAATTAAACTCACCACCATATTTCATAATGAACGTGGGTCTCATCTGCATATTTATCCATGCCATAAAATATGTCACAAAGTTCTTTTGGCACACGACCATATATGTCACCAATTCCTACTTGAAATGCCTTTTTGTTAAATTGGTTATTTGATTCTTTGAGAACTTCTAGATAATTTGCATTTATCTGCATTTGATGTCATAGATCACTCCATCTTGAAGAAACGACTTGAATATTCCTTTGGTATATCTGGTGCAGCGTTAAACTGGATTGAATCCTATCTTACTGACAAAACTCAACGTATTGCTGTCGGCTCTACTCTATCCGACGAGATTCAGTTACGCTTTGGCGTTCCACAGGGATCAGTATTAGGACCGAAACTTTACTGCATCTTTTCGAAGCCAATCGGTGAAATATGCCGCCGCCACAATATGTGCTTCCAATGTTATGCCGACGACACTCAGTTATACCTAGTTGTAAAGCCGCTTGACAATTGGAGTGACGTATCAGCGCGACTCGAAGCATGCTTAACGGACATAAGCTCTTGGATGTGTGCAAATATGTTAAAGTTGAACGAGGAGAAGACAGAGCTCATAATATTTGCACCAAAACACAGAGTAAAGGACGTTTCCGATTTCCATCTTACTTTTGGCGGAAACATTGTACACGATGTTGAACTTGTTAAAAATCTCGGTGTTTTCTTTGATAAGACATTATCAATGGACAAACAAGTGAGCGCTATTTCTAAGGCATGCCACTACCAGATCAGAAACATCAGTCGAATCCGTCCTTACATTACGGAATCTGCTTGCAAGACACTGGTGTGTTCATTAGTGACTTCACGCTTAGACTATGGCAATGCGCTACTTTATGGACTTCCATCTAACCTTGTCCAAAGACTTCAACGTGTCCAAAACACGGCAGCTAAAATGGTGACTTTGAAAAAGAAAAATGATCACATAACACCGGTTCTCGAGTCTTTACATTGGCTTCCTGTGGCATATAGATGTAGATACAAGCTTTTACTTTACGTTTTCAAATCCTTGAAACAGACAGCGCCCATCTACTTACAAGAACTTGTGCAAATATACAGACCAACAAGAAGTTTAAGATCGGAATATAGCATGCTTCTAGTCAACCCAACTGTAAGAACGAAAACCTATGGAGAAAGGAGGTTCGACAAATCAGCTGCCGTCTTGTGGAATGATCTGCCATACGAACTTAGAACTACAGACTCAGTTTATGTTTTTAAAAAGAAACTCAAAACGCTTCTTTTCAGGCAGGCATTTTTCTAAACATTATAGACTAGTGATCTTTTCTGTTTTTGGTAGTTTACGTTTTATTTAATATTTATTTAATTTTACTTATTCACCCATTTGCTTACTTGAATTTTTTAAAAGTTTTATACTGATTATATTTTTATTATTGCATGATACTGACGGTTATCTTTTGTTTCTTATATATTAAACGGTGTAACTGTTTCATCCGTCGTATTTTATTATATTTATTATCTTTATTTTTATTTGGTTATTGAATATTCTTTTCTGTAAAGTAAATTTTTATTTTCTATACTTCAATTCGGCATCTTATTCTTTAATTGTCTTTCAGCATACCTGTGATACATCTTACTTGAAGTTAAATTATTTTGATTTTTTTTTTTTTTTTTTTTTTTTTTAATTCCAACATTTTTTACTCCACTCACATTTCTAAGGGTATTCCATATATATATATATATAACATGAACTTCTAAAATGGTGCACAACAACATCAAATATGGTGTTAAAATAAAATAATAATTAAAGTCAAAAGACAATAATTAATAATCAAATTTGCGGATATTTCGCTGGACCGACCAGCTTCATCAGCGCTTGTAATCTGATATGATGATAATAAATTACGTAATCAAGATCTGTGACGTATGTCTAAAATCCTGAACTTTATGTTTGAACATCTCAATTAATCCTCAACATGAAAAATAATAAAATTGAACAAAATACAATAAAATATAATGTTTGGACAGTAAAATCTTGAAAAATTATGGTTAAAATAAATAATAAAGCTATAAATAATAGCTATTATATTGGAGCTCAAAACAACAATCTAAACACATAGTGAAAATAGTTTAAGAAACAAGGTCACCAAAACAGACGAAATAGCAAAATTGTAAATAATGAAAGAATGAAAATTAACAAGAAATGGCACTGAAATTTTAAGAACTTAGTTGCAGAAGGCCAATTGGCTACATTTTCTTATTTATTCCATTTGGATGAAGTGTTTTCAATTCATGGATCCAAAAGCTCTCTTTTTTCTGTCTTCGTTCATCGCTCCAGCTTTGACTATGGTCTATGATGGTTAATTTGGATCTGACAAAGTCATCCAGGGTGTGGCCCGGCGACACGAAATGTTGACTCACGGGCAAGAATGGTTTTTTTGTTAGGTCACTTCTGTGCCCATTCATCCTTTTGTTGAAGGGCTGGGAACTTTCACCTATGTATTGCAACCCACAAACGTGACATGTAATGAGATATATGACATTTGGTGTTTTGCAAAAAGTGTTACAGTATATCCTATATACCTTTCCTGTCACATTGCTCTGGAACTCGTTTGTGGATTGCAATTGGCAGCAACTCTTGCACCGTTTGTCTCCACAAGGTTTACATTGGCCGACTGCTGTTGAAGGTGCAGAGACCGCAGCTTTCACCAATGAATCCTTTATGGATCTCGGTCGCCGAAATGCCACAAATAATACATTTATAAAGTTTATATCAGTACTTGCTTCATTAAATAAATAATAAAATTTTGTAACCCGGTTATTAAATTATTTGTTAATTGGTGAAATCAAATGATAAAAAAAAATTGTTTTTAAGAGTTAACATTGACATTAAATTCTAGAAATAACTATGAAGTAAAGGATGGTTGCGATAGGATGGGAACTTAGCCCAAGGGAATTTCTCAACATTTAATTTTGAAAAAAAACGTGTTATTTTACTATTTGTGAAAGTATAATTTATTACCATTTTTTCGTAACTTTTACCAAATACTGATTGTTTCTTCATTTCCTTGAGAAAAAAACCCAACCCTTTTTTTACACCCCTGTTGAACCAATATTACGCCAATGGGAAAGTCATAACCCCTTACACCATTTCAATTTGTTTTTCAGTATGTCTTGCATTCAGAATCAGCTTCATAGCATCATAAACCAAGTGTCGGCCTGGTTTCGTGTGCAAGGTTCATAGAAATGTTAGAAATCTGCTTTTTTCCATCGTTATTTTAAACTAACAATAATTGAATATGTCAAAATTATTCTAAATGACAAGTAATACTATCTGCTTTGAAGCATGGAATAATCATACTAAAGAATACCAAGGGAAAGGTTGAATTTTTTACGATTTATTTTTTTTATCACAATTGGGCTGGTTTTAGGGCTTATCGCAACCCATCCTTTATCATACCAACTTTCATAACTTGATTTTAACAATTAAAAGCGATGTTTAAAATATCAACACCAGGACTATATATGCATGTAGCTGTTTGGGTAAAAACTAATCATAAGTAAATTTTAGGGCATATTATGTCAGCACCATATACGATATTGAGATGTTGATATGTTCACTCTATATAGGCCTCACATTTGGTTTTCTTAAGCAAAAATTATTTGAGTTTGTAGTATATTTTGTAGCATTTTTGCCACAATCCAATATTCTTTCCATTTCGGTAATTCCTTTTTACACAGTACACACAGTATTTGTAATAAGCACGAGAAATTAATAATGTTAAGATAAAAACATTGTATTCATTTATTTTAGAATATAATCACTATCATTAATACAAACTATAATTTCCAAGACAAAAGTATCATCTACCAGTATTTCAAGTTAACTAAAAGTTATTTACAAAGATATCCAGGTCGTCTGGAATGTTTTTACAGGAGGACTGTTCCCTACCAGCAGGGAAATTTCTGGCACGCTGGTTGTTGTACCAAGTTCTTATTTCTGACACTTTAAGACTTAGAGTCTCTGCAATAAGTTCTGTTTTTTTGGCTGGTGGTCTGCTGTCTTTCTGATACAGTTTAACAAGGACTGCCAATTGCACAGGAGAGAATTTGACTGCTTTCTTCGACTTAGATCTTGGCTTTGCAGGATTCCTCGCTCCGTAGGCTGAAAAAAAGCATAAAAAATAATACACATCTTTATACAATGTAAAATAAATATCTTGTAAGGGATAGACCATTTTGCTTTGTGTGTGGGACTATAGTCAAAATTAAAAAAAAAATAAAGCCAGGATGCCAAATTTTAGGAAAAAATTGTCAGGACAGAGTATGTCTTGAAAAAAAGGTAGGATGGAGCTACTATGTCAATATTTGGAGAAATATCTGGTAGGCACAAGTGCACAAAAAATGGCAGAGCACTGATTTTTTTCCGAAATGAAAAAGACATGACCAAGAAAGTATCCATAGCCCCTTAAAAAATCAAATCAAAAAAGTATTCCTACATATCCTCTGATATTAAAGCAAGATATGACTCATTCCCTTTACAAATGTAATCCATGAATTTAGAATTATAAATATTTCAGACATTTTTATCATTTAGCTGTCCATTGCTTTTTATAATGATTTTATAAGATTTTAAATAAAAAAATATGAATACCTCTCTGTTGCACAACAGCAGTTCTTGTCTCCTTTTGAAGTGTTTCTGATGCCAACCATTCCTCCATCTTTTCGTAAGGCTCTCTTCCTCGGACACTCAGATCTTAGATGTTCCATGTCTGTCAGCTTTTGCATACAACTCAGATACCGTAGACTGGCTACACTTTAGAATATATTTCGAAGCCATTCTTTGGGATATAGAATATGTTTTCAGCTTTTTCCTGAATATATGTGTAATAGTTTTTATGTCCATATGACACAGGTCCTCAGAATCTGATACTTGTTGACTGTTTTCGATTTCAGCATGGTCGGAATTTTCTCCTCCTTCCTTGTCAGTGGATGTAGAATTGGAATTTTCTGTGCTCCCGTCACTGTCATTTGCCTGCTTAAACCTTAAATTGATTTAAATTAATTATAATTCCAAATAGTAAATAATCTGAAATATTTATTGACACAGTAGCCCTAGTTTTCAATCCTTTTTCAAATATTTAAGACAATAAATTCAGTTCTTGGTGAATACACAGGTGTCAATTAAAATCATTAACCTTTACGATCATTAACCATGGACGATCTGCCACGCCCCTTTGGTTAAGATAGATATCATAGATCAATTAAGGTGCTCCTCCAATCAAAGATTTCTTTGTAGCACTCAACCCGCTTAAGACACACCCACCACAGCTCGATTTTAAGAATTTCGACAGGCACATCTTTTAATTATTTCTTAATCAGTATACGGTATAATTAATCAGCAGGTGTCAATATCAACTGTTCACTCCATTGACTACCTTTCTCTTACAATTATCAATCAGCCAAAGCGTGGTGCTACATCGTGCATGGTTTGTGTAATACTAGTACCCAAATTAAAAATGTGTTTAAAGAATTTCAGTTTCCACTTTTTTTTCGCTTTTGAAGTGTTGGGAAAACAATTAATTAACTACATAATTATTTGCAAGACAAAAAAAGATTCCTACAGTTTATTGTTTTTAAATGTTTTTAATTAGAAAGGGAATTTTATTAACATTTTCGCACTTCAATGTTCAAACGACACTGGCGGACCAAAGGGGTGGATTTTCGTAAAAGAACGTGTTCTAGAACCCAATTCAACCAGGTAAATGTCAACTTCTAATACACAGGAAACAATATAAAACCCCTGTGGTGCCGATAGTTTGCACGGGGTTACTAAGCATACACAGGAAACGGCAGGTGAACCCCTGTTGTGCCAGTGGTTTGTAGAAGGGGAGGTTATTTCATAGGTCAATAGATCATGAAATCATCAATAGTAGAATCCTCGACTGTTAAAAATAAATTACTTAAATTTGACATTTCAGTATTACTTGTAATTGCACTATAACATGCAATGTGTATGAAAGGCTGCCGCAGAACGAGGAATAGTCATCATCATCAGGCTTAATTGTTCAAAATTTAATCCTACATGACATAGATTGGAAAAAAAAGAATAATAAAGTGACCTACCTACCATCATTCATAGGGTTTTGGTAGGAAAATGTCCAACAAAACAATTAATAGTGGTCCTATATGAATACTTAATAATGTTTCCATAAATTTAAATATAGATTTAATTTTTTTTTTCAGCAGCTTTACTTGGAATTTGTATTGCATATTTGGTGGCGAAAAGATCTTGGTTTAAATGTTGTCATATGAAAGTACGTTGGTTAAGAGATGACTCAAATTTATTCAGTATATCTTCTAGTCAAAATTCAGAAGAAGAAATTGATAACACTGATAGTAAGGAGTCAACCTTCAATTAATCCATTACTATTTACAATGTAATTTAAATTGTAGAATCCCTTATAGTGATTATGACAACCATAATATCATGCTACACGTACATAATACATCTAGATCGTATAGCATTAAATTTTGAACATCCGCAACTGGCACATCAACCACAACTAGCTATACAGGCTATTCCACAACCAGCACCTCAACAACCTCTACCTCGACAGATTATTCCTCTACCAGCACCTCAACCGATTATTCCTCTACCAGCACCTCAACCGATTATTCCTCTACCAGCACCTCAACCGATTATTCCTCTACCAGCACCTCAACCGATTATTCCTCTACCAGCACCTCAACCGATTATTCGTCTACCAGCACCTCAACCGATTATTCCTCTACCGGCATCCCAACCGATTAGTCTGGCTCAACAACCTGAACCGCAACCACAGTTATTAAGAAGGTCAAACAGAACAACAAAGCCAGTTCAAAGATTAGACTTATGAAAATTTTATAATTTAAATGCATATATACATGTATATGCTATTGTACTTACCTTCCATTTAATAGTTGAGATGCAACTATAAACAAGTCCCCTCTATCGACATCAAGAATTCTCTCTAAAACTTCATCTTGTTGATTAAGGATTTTTTTAGCTGTGTACGAATCCACATGCTTTAGTCCATGATAAAGACATTTCAAAGTATAATTTAGGAAAATAGAATTCATAGCTGAAGTTACTTCATCTTTAATAACAGGATCATTATCACAAAGAATGCAAACTGAAGAAGCATCCATATTGATGGTTATTTTACAAATATAGCTTCTGGCTTCTTGTTAGTATAAAATAGGTGATGAAAATCAAATTTACTTTTCATTGGCCATTTGTACTGAAAAGTGGGTAAATTTTTCCCAAATCGTTTTTTAAAAGTATCGAAATCCTGTTTGTAAATTGCCCGAAATATGGAAGCTTGCCACTGTTGTTCCTATCCCTAAACCAGGGAAGGATCATACAGATGCTTCAAACTATCGTCCGATAGCATTGACAAGCTGCGTCTGCAAGACTCTTGAACGTATGATCAATGATCGGCTTGTTTGGTTCCTGGAGTCCAATGGACTCATTTCGAATATCCAGTGTGGTTTTCGCCAAGGCAGGAGCACACAAGATCATTTGGTCCGTTTCGAGTCATTTCTTCGGAACGCTTTCGCGAAGAACGAACATGTGGTGTCTATCTTTTTCGATCTCGAAAAAGCTTATGACACCACATGGAAGTATGGCATTTTAAAAGATATTTCTGATATGGGGTTGAAAGGAAGGATGCCGAATTTTTTGGCTGACTTCCTGTCTGATAGACATTTTAATGTTAAAGTAAATAGAACAATGTCTGAAGAGTTTAATCAGGAAATGGGCGTTCCTCAGGGAAGCATCCTTTCTGTCACTCTCTTTAGTATCAAAATAAATAGTATTGCCAAAGTGTTGAAAGATAATATTGAAGGTTCCTTATATGTTGATGATTTTTTAATATGCTACAGTGCCAAAAACATGAACACTATTGAAAGGCAATTGCAACTGTGCCTTAATCGAATTGAAAAATGGGCCTCTGTAAACGGTTTTAAGTTTTCAGAGAGTAAAACCGTGGCTATGCATTTTTGTAAAAAGAGAAAACTCCATCCTGACCCAGATCTTTATTTATATAACAAAAAAATTAAAATGGTTGAAGAAGCGAAATTCCTTGGCGTTCTTTTTGATAAAAAACTGTCCTTTCTACCCCATATCAAAATGCTAAAATCAAGATGCCTCAAGGCTCTTGATATTTTAAAAGTTGTCTCCAGTACTGACTGGGGAGCTGATAAATCTGTTCTTTTAAATTTATACAGGTCCCTTGTAAGATCGAAATTGGATTATGGTTCTATTGTATATGGATCAGCTAAAAAGTCTTATTTGCAAATTTTAGATGCTGTTCATCATCAGGGATTGCGACTTTGCCTCGGTGCATACAGGACATCTCCTATTGAGAGCCTGTATGCGGAGGCAAATGAACCATCCCTGAAACATCGTAGAATAAAACTCGGTCTCCAATATGCTACGAAGCTGAAAGCTTTCCCAGGTAACCCTGCCTACGACTGTGTTTTTAACCCACCTCTAAAAACTGTTTATGAAAAACACGAAAACAAAACTCCTCCATTTGGCATTCGTATTGCACCACATTTAGCTAATCTTAATATTGATTTGGAAACGATAAAACCTGTTACATCTTTAAAAGTTCCACCCTGGGAACTTCTAAAACCTGAATTTAATTTTGATCTTCGAAAACATAAAAAGACTGAAACAAATCATTTGCTCATTCAACAGGACTATTGTGAAATTAAATCTAAATACCCTGATTTTCTGACTGTTTATACAGATGGTTCTAAAGATGGTGATAGCGTTGCGTCTGCTGCTATCTTGGGTAATAGCACTTCCACCCAACGCCTCCCATCTTCTGCTTCCATTTTTACAGCTGAAGCAAGAGCCATCATTTTAGCCCTTCGTTTAATTGATGCTTCAGAGCACGCACAATTCTTTATCTGTTCTGATTCTCTCGCTTGTCTTTTGGCAATTGAGAACTGCAAACTAAAACATCCATTAATTAGTAAAATTGTTTACATGATTCACCAATTGATGAGAGGTGGTGCAGAATTGATTTTCCTATGGGTACCCAGTCATACTGGTATTCATGGGAATTCAGTCGTGGACAGGGTTGCGAAGGAAGCCCTTCGCAAACCAATTTCTAAATGTTTTATTCCCTATTCGGACTGCAGAAATGCAATCCGTATATATGTTCAAAGTTTATGGGATGAGGTTTGGGCTGCCGCTGAGCACAACAAACTTCATGAGTTAAAACCACAGCTTGGGGAGAATCATGCTTCATTCCGATGCCGTCGAGACCAAGTGGTCATCACTAGATGTCGTATTGGACATTCTAGAGTCACTCATGGCCACTTGATGACACAAGAGAAGGAGGCACCTGTGTGCATCCCTTGTGACTCTCCGTATTCGGTGAAGCATGTTCTCCTTGACTGTGTTGATGTAGCTCCAATACGTGTGAAGTATTTCACCTGTGCTTCTATGCACGATTTGTTCAGCGGCACTCCAAACGATGCCATCATCCACTTCCTTAAGGAAGTTGGATTGTATGCAAAATTATAGTTTTGTTGTTTTTTAAATATTTTACTATTTATAAACATTTAATTTGTTTCACCTGATAATTTTGTATGTTCTATTTACAATTGTCGTTTGATAATATTAGTTTTAGCTTTTACTTAAATTATTTTAAGTGTTTACTTTTATTTATTTATTAGCAATAAAAATTTGTTTTAGTCTCGGTCTTTTGACTTAGTTTTACTTTAAAGATTTATTAAGTTATAACATGTTTTTGTCCCGATGATGGCTGCAATATCGCCGACGGGACATAAAGCAGATACCAATCAATCAATCAATCAATCAATCGAAATCCTGTTTTAAAGGTTAAATTTTACTTCATCATTTAATTAGTCTTCATCATGAGACTTATGTATCAGGTTTTCAAATGTTAAATATTAATTTTTCATTTTAATAAGATTTATCATGAAATTTGCATACTTATTTTTATGAAAAAGTTGCTTGGAGACAGTTTGTCGCACTGATCAATAGAGGTTATATCACATTACTCCACTAAATCATTTTTAATGACCTTTTTCAAAAATTCACTTTTTTGAAGTTTGAGAAAAATATCAAATTTTTCATTTATAACTCAAATTTTCCCATGGTTTTCTATTACTAAGTTGTTTACCTATTAAGTTAAAAAAAAAACAGTTTGGTGTGAAAATCTTATTTGTTCATGGTCTTTTTAATAATCAGTTTTCAAAAACCAGTTGCTATTGAAGATTTTCATTTTTTACTAAGTTTCGTCTTAATATTTGTATTAGTCTGGCTACTTTTTATATTAAACAGTTTTCCCTATTACTCTACCTCAAGTAAAACAATTTATATATTGTACTAGTCTTTATGCTTTCATTTAATTTGTGTTATTCATTTTTTTTCCAATTTCTCTACCTCAAGTGTAATATTGTTTATATTTTAGATAATTTGTATTTACCTTTATCTCAAGTGTATCTTAGACTTGTAAACTTCAGATTCCATGAGTTTTCTAGTTATATCAGTTTTTGTATTGTAAAAGGGGGGATTTTACTACACTATTTTTTTAAGTATTGGTGGATTTTACTAGACTATTTTTCATAAGTACTTCTAGGTGAGCGATTCAGTTTCCATGGGTTCTATAGTTATAGAAATTTCTGTTAAAAGGGGGGGATGGATTTTATTATGTCAAATTATATTTACCCTCTCCTTAGGTATATATGGTATACAGCTTTAAGTAACTTTGTGTATGGAAGTCTTTTAAAGATATTTGGTATGTTGACTTGTCTCAATATTGTCTATTTATTGATATTTGGTATGTAGTTTTTATTTACCTAGGAGTTGGGGGGTTGTATATACCAATCATTAGTGCTTTAAATACTCAGTATTAGAGAAATACTCTCAAGGTTAACCCAAGGACATTTTCGTTAGTTGTACATTCCACTGTTTTAAGCCAGAACTGTTTATTATAAAATACATGTACTTTTTATTTGGTTGTTGAAAGTGTCTCCTTGTATCTAACTTTGAATGTATACTATTATATTTGTATTAGGGAAATACTCTGATTATAAGGAGACATTTTCTCTTGTTGCACATTCCATAACTCATTTTTAGTCGTTTTATATTTTTAACTTTACTTGTCTTGAACTTTACTTCCGGTTGTTGAAAGTGTCCTTGGGTGTTACCCTCACTGATGTGCCATTTTGTTATTTGTAGCTTTATGATTGTTAAATGAGTTTATTGTTGATTTTTAGATGAATTTTTATTGATTTTTATATTGATTGTGGTACTAATTGAGGGTGGGATTTTATAAATCATTTTATAATCAGGGGTTCAATTGTATTATCAGGTTGTGATTTGGGGTAAAGGGGTGATTTATACATTGATTATCATTGATTTAAAAATGGGGGGTCTTTTGGCTTGGTCCCGTGCGGGGCCCGGGTGGCGAATAGGCCCGCAGCAGAGCCTAGCTTGTCGTAAGAGGCGACTAAGGGTCTTTGGATTCCGACGTCGGGTCGGTGCTCAGCCCACAGAGCGACCAAGTGTGTACCCTAGGTGGCTGAATAGGGTAGCCCTCGTCCGCGGGGGTTGTCAGGTCTATAATACGGAAACCCTGACCGCCGACCATAGTGGGCCAACGTGTGTGGAGAGTGCCACGCTTCATGCACGTAAAAGACCCCTTTGTGGACCGCCCAGTAGTGCACCACATAGGCTAAATTTTCCGACCCTACCCACCTCTCCCCTTTTTCCTGTGGTTCTTCAAAATTTACCGGTCCTTTGTTTCCCACCCCATCCCCATATTTCATTTATCATCATCATTTCATGTTCATTTTATCATCCTTTTCATGTTCATCGCCTGTAAATAACCTATATAGCGTTGCACGGGCGTAAAACACCAACTCACTCACTCACTCACTCTTTTGGCTTGGCTTAATATTTTTACAATCAGGGGTAATCATTTTTACTTATAAAGCAAGGTGCTATGTTTTTTTTTATTATTACAATCAGGGAAGGGGGAGATTTTTCATAAATTTTTATAATAGATTTATTAAATTCGATACTTGTTTTATTTTTGTCATAATATTGACCCTTCTGACATCACTTGACTGCCCTATAGAAATGGTGTTTCATGAAACTTAACAACAGACTTTTGGGGTTTATTCCCTCATAGTGAGCTAGTGTTTTATTGAAACTATACATTATCTTCAGAAATCTGGATTTATATAAATCTCTAGTGGATTTTAATGAATTTTACTTGATTTTTTCAGGTTTTGGTTCAAAGTATGGTCTGTAGTTTTTTTAAATGCTCACTTGGTTACAGATGTGGAATAAATGTTAGTATCAACTATGTAAAGTCCTATACAGGAAAAGTTTTGACATATCTATTAAAGGGTCGACATGCTATAAAAGCATCTTTCCATTACATAGTTCACTGGTTCAATAATTTGATTGTTCCTTTAAATCTGACAAGTGGAGGTTACCCAGGTGGAAATGTGTAAACACTAGATTCAAATCTTTCCATTACCGTTCACTGGTTCAATCATTTGGTTGTCTCTTTAAACCTGGCAAGTTTAGGTTATTCAGGTGGAAATATGTAAACACTAGAATTTAATGGTTATAATGGTCTTTATAAAACACCTTGGCGGGAAATACAAATTTTTTGAGATAATTGGTGTTATAGCTTCTTTTAAGCTCTCTTATCAATTTAGGTTTGACCATCAACAACATAAAGATATACATATCGGATCGCTTATAGATGAAACTTAAGTAGGCATGAGCTTGAGATACATTCATGATGACAGAACTCTGCAGCACTGAAAATACCAGATAGTAAAGGTAGGTTAAAACAAAACAAAAAACGAATAAACATTAAAGCTTGTGGACTAGAAACAGGTCGGGTCAAATACCAGAGCTGTTAAGGACACTAAGGTCAAATACCAGAGCTTTTAAGGACACTAAGGTCAAATACCAACTATGTAATCCCTCTGGGTCAAATACCAGAACTCTACGTCATCCTCTATAGCCTTTAGTGACGTAATCCTTCATTGTAATTCAATGAAATCCGTGTAATCCGTCAAATAAGTGGAGTAGTAACTGTAGTATACCACTACTGCTTGCGTCCAAAAAATAGGTTACAGACCGTAAGACAGGCCCTTAAACCCTCTATATAGCCACCCTCTATATTGCCACCCTGTTGGTTTACATAGACTTTATATACAATAGCGCGAGGTGTGCGCTTATCCCTATTACACTACTACTGTCAGGGTTTCCGTATTATAGACCTGACAACCCCCGTGGACGAGGGCCACCCTATTCAGCCACCTAGGGTACACACTTGGTTGCTCTGTGGGCTGAGAACTGACCCGACGTCAGAATCCCAAGACCCTTAGTCGCCTCTTACGACAAGCTAGGCACTGCTGCGGGCCTATGCGCCACCCGGGCCCCACACGGGACTAATGATATAGATTCTTTATTGAAATATCGCACTTGAGATTCCATGCAACAACAATAAAAAACTCCTATCGTTTTTTGCCTCTTTCTCAAAAGTAAAGAAAACAATCAACTAGCACTCTTCTTGTTCATTACGTTTTACCTTTAAAGTGAACTCTCACACGATGTGACAGTAAGCTCAGGTGCTCCGGCAGAGGAAGCAGTTCCTGTTTGCTGCATGACACCCGTCAGCGACTGATTTCCCCCCGAATATTAATTTTCTTGTTAGTCGCGATGTTCCACCAAGGAAATCATTTTACAATTATCGTAATGTTGTGTCAATACATTGACCTTTTTCATTTACAGAGTTTTCATCAGCCCAGAATGAGTTTATTCTGACCTTTTGCAGTGCCAATGCTTGGAAGGGGGACGAGGCCACGGCAAACAGGTTGTTTTGCGAGGGCATTGAACGTTGCCTCTTCCCTAAAAACGTCTTCACTGTACAGACCTTACAGGAGAAGATGAAGAATCTGAAAAGTAAATACATTTCTTGATTTTAAGATTAGTTCATTGACAACACATATAAAGCCAAACCAACCTAAAACAGGAGAACAGCGCATTTCATCTAAAAAAAGACTCGTCGCTGACGTTCTGGCCAAAACCCTAAATGAACAAAACTTTGAAAACCATAGTGTATCAGCCTCAAAATAACAAACATTATGTAAAACTTAGACTATGATAAAGTATAAAAAGGGTGAAGTTGCATTTAATATTACGTCAAAATAAAAATGCATATGTTTAATGTCTACATTCTTGTATGTGTTTACAAAGTTTTGAGGTTCGATTTCACTTTTGCCAATCGCCACTAACTGACTAACTAAATTGCAGTTGGAGTTGGCATACGTGACATAGTCTCATGTTCATTCACTCCATATCCTTTCATAATTATTTTATTAATCATTTATAGTTTTTAATAAATTAAGTTGCAATGGAATTTCTCGATCTGATTTTCCCATTGGTTCTAAAAGCAAGGTGCACCAAAGGGTCAATCATATCTAATAAGTCCATTGAAACACAATAACAAATTCACATCCACACGTAAGCAGACAAAGCCATCTCTCAAGAAAGTAAATTTTTATGGATCTTGAAGACTAGTTCCTGCTGCCTGTAGCATTAAACATATTTTAAAATGTCTGATTTTTTGGTTTTGATCAATACTCGCATATACATTCATCTTGTCAACATCAAATATCTGTCTCTTTTCAGACAGCTAGCAAGATGCTCATCGTCGGACTGATTTTCCTCTGCACACCAACCAATCATTTTTAATCAAGCATAATGTATAATGTATATATTGTAATTTTTCTATGATAATTCTGTGATAAGCAATCAGTTTATGTGTTTATTTGTTTGTTAGTTTTTAAAATGGACACTTTAAGTCTCGTTAGTTATTGCTAACAAGAACACTTATATATTAAAGCTACAACGACCACTTTTCTGTTTCTGGGTATTACTATGTAAATAAAGTTAATGATACACCCCTATTAGAGAGCAAAATAGTTCCTAGATTCTTATCAAAATTTCTTGTAAATATATTGTACAATCATACATGTATTAAACTAAGATCTCGTTTTAATGAGATTGGTGTTAATATGGCATTTGGGCATTCTTTTTCTCTCTGTAACACACCTGGTTTTGACCTTTTGACCTGCTTAGCTTCTTTTTCTTTCTGTAACACACCTGGCTTTCCTCTATGGGACTGCTTAGCTTCTTTTTCTTTCTTTAACACACCTGGCTTTCCTCTATTGGCCTGCTTAGCTTATTTTTCTTTTTGTAACACACCTGGTTTTGATCTTTTGTCCCTCATAGCATCTCTTTCTTTGTCAAGTTCACCTGGTGAAGATCTTTTTAACTGCTTGTCTTCAACTTCTTGCTGTTTCACAATTGGATTCTTCCTTTTTAGTTTTCTTCGTAGAGTATCTTGTTGTTGTTCATTAGCTCGATACTCTGGCTCACTTCTCTGTATCTGTTTCCAAAGAAGTATTAGGTCTGCTCTGGTCGAAGGAGATGTTACTCTAGACCAAATACTAGAAGTTGGGGGTGATGGCTGATGACTTTGGTCCTGTGAGAAAGCAGCAGCTTGATGTGTCAATGAACTGAAACTGGAAAAAGTAGTGTCCTTTGAAGTGGATGGTTAATCACTGATTGAGGTAGATTTTTTTAAAGGAATTCTGTATGGATGTTTAAGCCCTGATTGATGGTAAATACTGTCAATGATTTCAAGTGACCTTCTGTCAGGTTCATTGGGAGGCACCTGCAAAACAATAAAACAAACATAGAGTGTCTTGCCTTATACTTAATTTTGGAAGATGAGTATTTGTTTATATCCTAATCACTGTATGGAAAGAGCGAAAGGGAAAAACGGTTGATTTCTGTGCCCCGATGTAGTTTATTGCTGTGCTCAAAATGAAGTCGTCTGTTTTTTCTGCCTTTTTACTTAATTATTGAATAATTACATATCCTGCATTGTCGGTGATTTCAACATTAGATAGTAACGATTTAGTTTTATCAAGTTTTACTTGCATTTTTATGTCATAAGCTATTTTGATCACAAAAAAGTCATCAATTTATAAATAAATAATGTTTTTTGGAAAAAATACATAAATAAAACACTTGCAGATGAAATTAAAGTGAACAAAAACAGTTCATCGTGTATTTAAGTATATATAGAACTTTATTGTTGATAAATAAAGTTAAATTATGCAAAGGTTCAAGACAGGTCGATGAAATAAGAGTAGGTGTTAAAATTTGCACCGCGAATGTATATTTCTGTGCTGATTTTCCACATGCGAATGTATATTTCAGAGCCCGCGGAAGTTTATTTGTGTGGTTGCGAATGTTTTGTTCTGAGTTATAAATACTTGGCCATAGAAAATCAGATCAAATAATGGAAATATAACTTAAGTTCTAACTCTAAACCAGGGGACAGGTTAATGAAGCTGTCCTAAGCTGTATCCTAAACTATGCCTTATGACTTAAAATGGGATGTAGAAAGAATCATCCTTAGACGCGTGCAAGGATGTAAAACGAAACCATCTTAGGATAACCTTAAATAGGACCATCCTCATACGAGTTTAGGATAATCCTGAATAGCCATATGTCATGCATTTACGCCGATGTGAAGGCGTTTGAAGAAAACTTGAAGTTTTTTGTTTTACATTTTCAAATGTAAAATATATTTAAGCATTTTTATTGCAATGCCTTTGTTTTTTTTAGAGAATAAAAATAATGTATTGCAATATCATTGCATTTTTTTCTGCGCGTTGCACTTATCACTAATACCAAAAGTAAATCCCTAGGTTTGGGAAGCAAAAATCCACATGAACTGTTAAATGTTAATTTCAAAAGTCTAGTACTACATATATTAGAATATCCTCAAAATGTAACTGGTAAAACGCCAATATATGGGTCACTATTGTGAAAATTTAATCAATGGCAAAAATATCTTAGTTTGCTAAACGTAGAAAGTAAAATATCAAAAATAAGAGTTTGGCCACATACAACTCTAATTCAAGGGGATAAAACCTATTTCAGACACTTTTTTAAATTTAAAGTCACAAGGATGGTCCTAGGACAACAATTTTTACAACCTTAATTAAGGACCAAATTTAGGACATGCCCTTTTTAAGGATGCACTAAAAGTTCGTCTTGTTTATTTGTTGTCATTATTTTCTTAGTTGTATTAAATTTTTTTAAGAATTGTATCCATGATGTTAAAAGGGATGCTGATACCAATCCCAGTTGACATCTCTTGTCTTATTAACTTTCTGCAAAGGCTTTATCAGGTCTGATGTAATAAAGATAACGTCTTCTGTTTTAATACTAACAGTCTTCGGCCTTGCTAGTGTTCCCTTACTCTTTGATGAATGGTATTCAGGTTCTGAGAAAAACAGTCAGTTCTGGAACAAACATAAGGATTTTAGAAATCGTTTAACTAACACCTAGTTTTAGAGCAAACAAGTATTTCTATTACTTGTACATTTATAGTTTATATTTAACTTTTTGAATCTACATTTTTTATACATTAAGTATACATAGTATATTTCATTTATACACCCCATCTCAACTAAAGGGTCATATAGTGTCCTCGTCTGTTCATTGCCATCTGATTGTTTATCAGTTTGTTTGTCTGTCCGTCCACGTTGCAAGACAGAGCATTTTGTATGTTAGGCATATTCATAGTTTTATCTAATTGTCAAAGTACTTTAAAAATCTTAACTGTTTTATTCATCACACAATTTTTGACTTTGATATATATTTTTTTCTAATTTATTTATTGAAGAATGTACATGAATGATTTAAAATTTTAAAAAAATAATTGATAGTTGACTTTCTTATTAAATCACTATTCCCTGAGATGAACAAACTTATCGTATATTTAATTTTCATTTGATTCAATTCAATGTTTTTACAATATTTTAGGTCCCGTGCGGCAACGTTAACAAATCAAAGGCATGATCAATGAAAACTATGAACCATAGTTGTCCCTGCATGAATATTGAATCAGCATCCAATAAAGATAATCATTGTTTAGTTACACAGACATTTTTGATGAAATAAAAGTGCAGTCTTAGTAAATGATTATTATAATAAAATAATGTATAAGAGTATTTTTTCCATCGTCACAACATTTCAGAAAGTAGTCTTTACACCATAGTTAGTCTTATTGTTGTAACTTTTCTGTAAATCCATGCTTATTTCTAAATTATTGTTAGTTAGTTAATTATTGCTTTACTCCAAAGCAGCACGATTTCGGCTTTATCCGGGAGATGAACATGAAAGTGGTGATACAATGAACATGAAATGATGATGAAGTGGAGGAAATGGGGACACAAGGCTAATCGGGTAGGTAGGTTTTGACTGCCACTGGAAAAAGGAGTGATGGGTAGGGACGGGAAATTTAGCCTCCTGCATGTGGATCCTACGGGTCCTACTCTTACCGAGACCTGCAGCAGGGTTCTTTAACGTGCGAGGAACGTGACATTTTTTCCCAACACGGTGCACCACTATGGTTTGCGGTCGGGTTTTCCGCATTATCGCCTGACGACCCCGCATCTCTCGATGTCAGGGCTGCCCCATTCAACCAACTGGGGCACACATCCCAGTCGCTTTGTGGGCGAAACAGCCAGACCCGATGTCAGGTTTCTGAGCGCTCTTTAGTGGACTTTTACCGACAAGCTTAGCGCTGCTGCGGGCCTATTCGCCACCCGGAACCCGCACGTATACAGTTTACAGGAGGTAGGTGACATAAGACCATAAAATGGCGACATTATGTCAAAACAGGTCAATGGCCTTGGTGGAAAAATGTATTAAATGAAATATACTATTCTATTTCAGGATTTCCATAATGTTGTTTTGGACCCTTTGATTCTTGAAGTGGCCATGAGGTACAGGAATGACATGCTGGCAAAGCCTATTGACCAGGACTATAATCGATGTCATCGACATGCAGCTTATCGCCAGTATATTCTCTGGATCCATGGATATCTGGGAACAGGCAATAGAAAGGTCATACCAAGCTGCTGGGTTTGGGGTATCAGAGATCGCTTCCCAGATCCATCGCGTCAATATATTGGTTTTATTGGAGGAAGTTTTCAATAAAACTTGCCATTATTTTTAATGTGTTTTTGTTCTGTTAATTAAGGGATTGATTTTAAATTTGTGCACAGCTATACTTCAATGAGTTGAAATCTACCACTTTGTACAGGTCAGTTAGGCATCAACATTTTGTTTTCCAAACACTTGGGTGGGGGTTTCCTTAGCATGACTTTGTGCAACCCCTTGTTTTACTAATTTGTTTGAATAAGTATCTTTAATAAGATAACATCATAAATTATGGGGACTCATTCTGATGCTGTATGCCAATTATCAAGAGGATGTGATAAGCAGTTGCTGAGAAAACTACAATGAAAACTATTTACCCATTAGCCATTCTGACAAAATTTTATAACTGGGGAAAATTTGGAGAAAAAATAAGTTGGAGACAAATTTATTCATAAGACTGCCAGTCATAGTCAATTGTTCTGTCTAGGTCTTCTCGGCTGAACCTAAACACTTCGTCTCTGAGCAGCTCACTTGAAGGTGGAGGAGGCACTGGAGCTATGGTTGCAGATAATCTTCTTGGATCATCCAACTCTAACAAGACTTTCTGATTCATACCAACATTATCTTCCAGTCTTGCCATTAAGATTGTTCTTAATAATGATGGTATGAATTCATATCAGATTGGGACGATCACCTTCCCTACGTGATGATGGCGTAACGAGCCGCTATACACGAGACCACTAAATATACACCTAACAAATTAATTTTCGGCCGAGATATATCTCTTCCGATAGCTGTCATAGCCGGTGGTCCCTAAAGAAATTACGTTGAATGTCAAGTTCAGTATGTGGAATGGGTAAACGGTGCAATGCAAAAAGCATTTGAGTTTGCTCACGAAAACAGTATAACAAGTTTTCAAACACAAAAACGGTACTACGACACAAATCTAAATCCAAGATCATTCGAGAACGGACAATTCGTGTGGTACTGGTATCCACCCACAGCCAAACAAAAACTTGGGCTTGGTTGGACAGGACCATATACAATTGCCAGGAGTGAGTGAGTGAGTGAGTTGGTGTTTTACGCCCGTGCAACACTATATAGATTATTTACAGGCGATGAACATGAAAAGGATGATATAATGAACATGAAAAGATTACGATAAATGAAATATGGGGGTGGGGTGGGAAACAAAGGACCGGTAAATTTTGAAGAACCACAGGAAAGGGGAGAGGGGGGTAGGGGCGGAAAATTTAGCCTATGTGGTGCACTACCTGGCGGTCCACAAAGGGGTCTTTTAAGTGCATGAAGCTTGGCACTCTCCACACACGTTGGCCCACTATGGTCGGCGGTCAGGGTTTCCGTATTATAGACCTGACAACCCCCGCGGACGACGGCCACCATATTCAGCCACCTAGGGTACACACTTGGTCGCTCCGTGGGCTGAGCACTGACCCGACGTCAGAATCCCAAGACCCTTAGTCGCCTCTTACGACAAGCTAGGCTCTGCTGCGGGCCTATTCGCCACCCGGGCTCCGCACGGGACCCGAGATCTCGGGGTTCTAAACCTAGATCTCGAATTACCAAACCGATATCTCGGATTGATAAACCGAGATAACGGATTTATAAACCGAGATCTCGGATTAGTTTATTTTTTTTTCCATGTCCCTTCATGGCTTTGGTGGTGTTTAGTGTTAAGTCTACTAAAGAGCGCTCAGAAACCTGTCACATGTCCACAAAGGTACAAAAATATTGCTCCTTTGCATCTTTGATTGGGTCCCGTGTGGCGAATAGGCCCGCAGCAGTGCCTAGCTTGTCGTAAGAGGCGACTAAGGGTCTTGAGATTCTAATGTCGGGTCAGTGCTCAGCCAAGAAAGCGACCAAGTGTGTACCCTACGTGGTTAAATAGGGTGGCCCTCGTCCGCGGGGGTTGTCAGGTCTATAATACGGAAACCCTGACCGCCGACCATAGTAGGCCAACGTGTGTGGAGAGTGCGACGCTTCATGCACGTAAAAGACCCCTTTGTGGACCGCCAAGTAGTGCACCACATAGGCTTCATATTTTATCTGAATATTGATAGCAAGATGCATTTTCCTTGAATTTATTGTATTTCGAGGATATCATAAAAATGAACTTTCTACTTTTTAGTACAAAGGCCAATGAAAAAACAGCTGTCAGGGATTGTGCATATGAAACATCAGGAAGTGAAAGTGAAACTGAAAGTAGTGAAACTGAAAGTAAACCAAATATTGATATAGATTTAAAAGTCCAGGAAGATGATGTTAGTTCATGTCACCTGCAACATATGGCTTGAGATATATAACTTTACTATAAGTAACTTAACATTATACTTATGTCTGTACACTTTATTCTCTTATTACCAGTAAAATACCAACCCCAAAAAATATGGACCCAAAAATATTTGCTTTTCACAAAATTTAAGCCGACCATCTCAAAGCAGTTTACAAATTATAACCTGTGGTTATTGGACTGTGTGAACTATAATCATTCTCAGCTTCTAATGGGATATCAACCAGGGCTAATCGTATGTTGCAAACACATCATATATGTTCGTATACATTATTCATGCAAAGTTTCATTCAAATTGGTTCAGTGGTTTTAGAGGAGAATATTTCTAAAACTGTTTAATCACGACGACGGAAGCATATATTGATGGCATAAGAGCTAAAGATGACGTTAGACGTTCATTTAACATCTCATTGTCTTTAATGTAACAATTCATTTATTTGTATGCTTTGAATCAGAAAATGAAAATTTTGACATTTTGCAGATATTATTTTAAAAAAGAATTATTCTTATAATAGCAAAGTTACCCACATCCCAAAAACACAACGTAGAAAAGGTACCCACATCCCAAAAACACAACGTAGAAAAGTTACACACATCTTTGGGGAATTTTTATAATGCATCTCTCTAAATTATTTATTGTAAATTTTATGGATCATGACTATTAAAAGCATGAAGTATTTTTGATTACATCATTTGAAACCCATAATCATTTCGAAAGACCCATGTATTGTTTTAAAGAGCTGTAAAATAAGCGAAACGATAATCCTTCCACCATCTTTAGATGGGGTAACTTAAGTTACACACAGCCGTTTAAGCACAGTGTATATGCAACAATGATTATTATATCATAATTCAAATAGCAGTAAAATTTTAATATTTGGGATTGGAATTATAATGTTATAAACTGTCAACCCTTTTCAATTCAAGTAATTACTTTTCACAATCTACCAAGAAAATAAATAGATGTTTATGAAATATACAAATAAAAAAATATGCATGATGTGCTTATTGACTAGAAAAATACCTAGGCCACCATGGATACTATGTTATTAAAGATAGAAGCGTCGTGTATAAAGCATACACAGTACATATATAAGAAAAAGTCAGTAATGTAGTTGAATGTTTCAGTGATTGAGTATCTCCTTCATTGTGTCCTTTTCTTTAGTGTTTCTATTGCTTTGTTCCATGTTTCCTCATCAATCTGGTAATGGTTTGTCCCCTCAATTGCCGTTGGCTGACTTATCCTTCCCAATATATCTTCCAAATTGTGCCAGTCTTTGTCAAGGATTTTCTTTGGCCACGAAAAGCAATTTGCATCCTTAGATCCAACACTGTACATACACTCAACATATATCATCTGTGACTCTGAACAAATGTTTTCAACATAACCTGGATATGCGTGTCCTTGATATTCTACATTAATATCAAGGCCATGTGAGATTGTGCCATCACTATGCGTCCGTCGTCTGTCGTCCGTTAACAATTTCAAAAATCTTCTCCTCTGAAACCACTGAACCAATTTAACTGAAACTTTGCAGGAATGGTTAATGACATGTTGGCAACAAACGATCCTCATTTTGAAATGATTTGATAAAAAACATGGCTGCCATTTCTAAAAATAGAACATAGGGTAAAACCACTTAAAATGGCTTATAACTCAGCAACTATAACAGATAGAAAAATCTGAAGGATCTTAGGCTCTTCAGAATCAAAAGCTCTACAAAAGTCTCCATTGAGTCGAAGTTGTCAGATGAACCCTTATAGGGGTTATGGCCCTTTAAAGGTCAAAAATAGCCTTTTATCATGTTTTTGGCCTATAGAATGAAAACTATTGCAGATAGAGAAAAGCTGTTGCTTGCTTAAATGTTCAGCTCATTAACCTCTACAAAAGTTTTCATAGGGTCGAAGTTGTCAGATGACCCCTTATAGGGGTTACAGCCCCTAATAGGCGAAAAATAGTGTTTTTGGCCTATAGAATGAAAACTATTGCTGATAGAGAAAAGCTGTTGCTTGCTTAAATGTTCAGCTCATTTAGCTCTACAACAGTTTTCATAGGGTCGAAGTTGTCAGATGACCACTTATAAGGGTTACGGCCCCTTAAATGTGAAAAATAGTTTGTTTTGCCTACAAAATGAAAACTATTGCAGATAAAGAAAAGTTATTGCTTGCTTAAATGTTCACCTCATTTAGCTCTACAAAAGTCTTCATAGGGTCAAAGTTGTCAGATGATCCCTTATAGGGATTACAGCCCCTTAAAAGCAAAAACTAGTGTTTTTGGGCTAAAGATCGAAAACTATTGCCGATAGAGAAAAGCTGTTGCTTGCTTAAATGTTCAGCTCATTTAGCTCTACAAGTCATCATAGGGTTAAAGTTGTCAGATGACCTCTAATAGCGATTACAGCCCCTAAATAGACATGTTTTCATCTTTTTGGCTTATATAATGAAAACTATAGCAGATAAAGAAAAGTGGTTGCTTGCTAAAGTGTTCAGTTCATTAAGCTCTTGATAAAAGTCTCTATAGAGTCAAAGTGTTCAGACGGCCCTTAAAATAAAATTTTGCACGTTTTTGGCTTACAGAATGAAAACTATTGCTGAAAAAGATAAGTTGTTGTTTGCTTAAATGTTCAGCTTATTCAGCTCTACATAGGGTTGACATCAAGACCAGGTGAGCGATTCAGGCTCCTGGGAGCCTCTTGTTTTCTTTCGTGATTTCTATTATTTCTCTCCTATATATATTTCTTGCATTACGTCATCTGAGAGTCTCCTGTCATGCTTATATTTATCAGAGTACATTGCATAGCTTTTATAGAGAGTCATTGGTTTTATATTGTTTTATATCCTTGTAACAGTTTTTATTAACTAGGTAGAAATACTCGTTCAAAACCTGTTCCACAATAATTCGTGCTCCGATTTCAGAGTGAGTGAGTGAGTTGGTGTTTTACGCCCGTGCAACGCTATGTAGGCTATTTACAGGCGATGAACATGAAAAGTATGATAAAATGAACATGAAACGATGATGAAAAATGGGGATGGAGTGGGACACAAAGGACCGGGAGAGGTGGGTAGGGGTGGAAAATTTAGCCTATGTGGTTCTTCAAAGGGGTCGTTAACGTGCATGAGGCGTGGCACTCCACACACGTTGGCCCACTATGGTCGGCGGTCAGGGTTTCCGTATTATAGACCTGACAACCCCCGGGGACGAGGGCCACCCTATTCAGCCACCTAGGGTACACACTTGGTCGCTCTGTGGACTGAGCACTGACCCAACGTCAGAATCCTAAGACCCTTAGTCGCCTCTTACGACAAGCTAGGCTCTGCTGCGGGCCTATTCGCCACCCGGGCCCCGCACGGGACTTCACAGAGTCAGCTTGAGGATTATGTTTCAGTTAAAAATATCAAAACAAAAGACGCAGAAATGCAGACAGAAATTTGTTTAGATAATTTATGTGAATTTACAACTGAAGATTTTCAGAAGCATACCAATATCACAAGAAAGTTTTGTTTATGAATTCTGTGCTTAAAGATAATGAATCTGGTAAAATTTTACACAGGTACAGTATTTTTATTACAAGTACTGATATTTTTATGTAAGTAATAAAGACCTTTATTAATTTAAGCCTTTTGTTTATGAAGTAAGGTTCATTTGTCTGAGAATCAGCAGTGTATATGTCTTATTATAATGCAATGTAAGACCATTTCAGCCTTTATGCATAAATATGAAGTTGTTTCTCAATAGCCAGACATAACAGCAGTAATAAAATGCCAACAATCAAAAATATTCATTGTAATATATGTAACAATAAATTTTCATTTAGCAAACATTTTTTTTGCAGGTACAGATATTATATTTAAGGTAGATAAATACACAAACTTTTATATATATATGACTAATGATTCAAGTTCATGAAATGTAACTTTATTTTTAAACATACATGTACATTTTATTTTAGGTCTGACCCTGACAATGCTCAAATTTTATTCACATGGCTGCAAAAAAGGGAGAAAAACTAAACTATAGGATGGGTAAAAGATGGGTAGGGACAAAAATTTAAGCCTATGGTCGGCGGTCGAGGATTCCGTATTATAGACCTGACAACCCCCCGCGGACGAGGACAACCCTATTCAGCCACCTAGGTTACACGTTTGGTCGCTCTGAGGGCTGAGCACTGACCGACGTCAAAACCCCGAAACCCTTAGTAGCGTCTTAAGACAAGCTTGGCTCTGCAGCGGGTCTATTTGCCACCTTTCAAATTTGAAGATATGAATTATAGTGAAAATATAAAGAATAGATTGACCATTACCTTCCACAACAAATTATATTATTAGATTGCAGGCGATAAGGTATAAGCATGGAATGGAGTCCCCCATTATTCACAGAGTTGTCAAGCCGACAAAAAGTCTTATTGACCACAAGTCTAAGAAATCGTGCAATTTAGGAGTCAGTCCAGTGAAATGCTACACGTCCTACTCACTGACGACCGCTGGGGGAACATGTAGAAAAGAGGTCCTGGACTACACAGAAGAACAGAGGGTACCAAATAATTTTAATATATTTTATATTTATCAGAATGTAAAAAATCAAATACATGTTTATGAATCTCAAATAACAAATAATATCAATTTCATTTAAAAATGGTGATCCTATGTACATGACTATTACACGTATTCATGGGTCTAAAAATTCATTTGGGTCAATGCCACAAATATTAATACCCCGCAAAAATAATGAAACCACAATAATTCCTTTTCTATAAACATGATAAAGTCTTACAATTTTTTTTACACAGCCATAATACCCACAATTATGCGAGACAAAAATTTTCTCATAAATTTTCAAATTGGCCCATTCCCAAACAGAAAGTAGAAGTCTGATAGCTGTACATGTCGATAAGGACACAAACTGAACAATTGTGCCACATTTCAAATCATGTTTATGTAATAATTTGTTTTAAATAATTCAATCACATATTATTACTTTCTACACATTATAACTTTTTGATTGTAACAAAATAAAACAAGTAATACTGTGAGCGAGCTCACAAAAGGATACCCCCCGCTTCATATTGGACTCAAATCTCAAGTCCAATTATCTCCCCTGAATGAAGTCAGAGTGCAATGAAAATTCTTCATGCACATCTACATATGATGTACTTCCTTCATGTAAAGTTTCATCAAAATCCATCAAGCGGTTTAGGAGGAGTTGCGCTTACAGGGTCTCCCATTGAATAATGTATTTAAAAAGTCTAAGTCCAATTATCTCCCCTGAATGATGTCAGAGTGCAATGAAAATTCTTCATGCACATCTACATATGATGTACTTCATTCATGTAAAGGTTCATCAAAATCCATGAAGCGGTTTAGGAGGAGTTGCGCTTACGGGGTCTCCCATTGAATAATGTATTTCAAAAGTCTAAGTCCAATTATCTCCCCTGAATGATGTCAGGGTGCAATGAAAATTCTTCATGCACATCTACATATGATGTACTTCATTCATGTAAAGTTTCATCAAAATCCTTCAAGCGGTTTAGGAGGAGAAGCGCTTACAAGTTATGTGGACAGACGGACGGACGGACAGACGGACAGACAGACAGACGGACAGACAGACAGGGTGTTTCCTATATACCCCCCCAAACTTTGTTTGCGGGGGGTATAATGAATGTCTAGTGCCATTTTTTACAGGACAATTTAAAAGAAGAGCTATTAAATAATTCAATCACATATTATTACTTTCTACACATTATAACTTTTTGAGTGAGTGAGTGAGTTGGTGTTTTACGCCCGTGCAACGCTATATAGGTTATTTACAGGCGATGAACATGAAAAGGATGATAAAATGAACATGAAATGATGATGATAAATGAGATATGGGGATGGGGTGGGACACAAAGGACCGGTAAATTTTGAAGAACCACAGGAAAATGGGAGAGGTGGGTAGGGGCGGAAAATTTAGCCTATGTGGTGCACTACTGGGCGGTCCACAAAGGGGTCTTTTACGTGCATGAAGCGTGGCACTCTTCACACACGTTGGCCCACTATGGTCGGCGGTCAGGGTTTCCGTATTATAGACCTGACAACCCCCGCGGACGAGGGCCACCCTATTCTGCCACCTAGGGTACACACTTGGTCGCTCTGTGGGCTGAGCACTGACCCGACGTCAGAATCCCAAGACCCTTAGTCGCCTCTTACGACAAGCTAGGCTCTGCTGCGGGCCTATTGTATAACTTTTTGATTGTAACAAAATAAAATGAATGTCTAGTGCTATTATTTACAGGACAATTTAAAAGAAGAGTTATTGGAGGTGAAGTTACCAGCAATGTCCCAAGAAAGTAATGATGATGTAAGTATCACAAATAAAGAGAATATTAAGGGTTATCTTCATGAATGAACACATACAGTATACTGTATGCCAATGAAAGTCAAATAAGTCTAGTGAGTGAGTGAGTGAGTTGGTGTTTTACGCCCGTGCAACACTATATAGGTTATTTACAGGCGATGAACATGAAAAGGATGATAAAATGAACATGAAATGGTGATGATAAATGAAATATGGAGATGGGATGGGAAACAAAGGACCGGTAAATTTTGAAGAACCACAGGAAAAAGGGGAGAGGTGGGTAGGGGCGGAAAATTTAGCCTATGTGGTGCACTACTGGGCGGTCCACAAAGGGGTCTTTTACGTGCATGAAGCGTGGCACTCTCCACACACGTTGGCCCACTATGGTCGGCGGTCAGGGTTTCCGTATTATAGACCTGACAACCCCCGCGGACGAGGGCTACCCTATTCAGCCACCTAGGGTACACACTTGGTCGCTCTGTGGGCTGAGCACTGACCCGACGTCAGAATCCCAAGACCCTTAGTCGCCTCTTACGACAAGCTAGGCTCTGCTGCGGGCCTATTCGCCACCCGGGCCCCGCACGGGATCAAATAAGTCTAAAATTCACTTAAAAATGTTTGTGGGGATGTGTGCCCCAGGTGGTTGAATGGGGCAGCCCTGACATCGAGAGATGCGGGGTCGTCAGACGTAAATGCGGAAAACCTGACCGCAAACCATAGTGGTGCACCGTGTTGGAAAAAATGTCACGTTCCTCGCACGTGAAAGAACCCTGCTGCAGGTCTCGGTAAGAGTAGGACCCGTAGGATCCCCATGCAGGAGGCTAAATTTCCCGTCCCTACCCATCACTCCCTTTTCCAGTGGCAGTCAAAACTCTCCTACCCGATTGGCGTTGTGTCCCCATTTCCTCCACTTCATCACCACTTTCATGTCCATCTCCCGGATATAGCCGATACCGTGCTGCTTGGGAGTAAAGTAATAACTAACTAACTGACCAACATAGATTTTTGTTTATTAATATATTACTTGAAAGTAAATATTTTAATCAAAAAATTATTTTGGTCAGAATATTCGGTCAATATTATATTCATCATTTTCAACAGAAAAGGAGGCTAAATATGTCAACAGTAGCGATATTAACTGTAAACGTATCTTTTTTCCACCATAGTAAACAATTCATGCACAATTCATGACATTTATTAAGAATAGGGTCTTAAGAACATTATAGCAGCATTATTTTGTAGCTGTCTAGAATTTGAAATTTGGGGCCGTTTTTGACTCTTGACTCTTTCCGAACATACTCCTTTGGCACAGTCAGTACATTAGGTCATCGGACCACAAGACTGTCATACTTGAAACCAATTTGGTAGTCTAATAGCATCTAATAACATGTTCAATAGTCAACATTATCAAGTATAGGTTGGATAAAAATAATCTATTAAATATTCATATTTAGATACAATGTATTTCAGTATCGGTTTTTCTTAGAATCATGCACGATTTATGATAATGGTGATTTATGTTAGAAAATAACACATGGCGTTCTTTACATTTTCTGAATCAAGATTTAATGTTATTGTTGAAAATCAAGTCTGTTTTCTACAACGGTCTTGGTCATGGGAGAAATCAGTGTTTTGAATTGTAATGAAATACATAGCAAGAAAAGAGTTATCTCCCTTGTTTACAGTATTTTTTAATACAATCTAGGTTAATTTTATCTCTTATGACTAACCTCATAGAATTAAATGGCTGTTGTTTTTGTTCTCTATTAGAAACCATGTTCAAACACTTGTGTTATTTATTGCCATGAATCACCCTCTGCATAATTTTTAGAAAAACTGTTACTTAATTTTCCATCAATGTGCACATGTGTGTTTTCCTGCAGGAATCAGAAATAGTACCAGACAACAAAATTAAAGATGTATGGCAATGAATATTGTCATTGACATGATAGTAACAAGCTATAAACAGACATTAGATAAATTAGGTAATGTATCATGTTACAGTACACCATCTTTCCATGACTGAACACTGACCAATATAGACACAAAACTTAATCATCTAGACCCACTTCCACAATACCATTTAGTCAGAGCTACAAAAATCAATAAATCGTCAGTGATTGTCAAAAGTAACAACATTTAACCCTCTACATCATGTTCACGTGTAGATGTTTTCCTGTCATAAAAATTACATTTTACAATTATATAGCTCGTATCCTGTACAGAAAAATATTTCATCAAGAGAAGTTGGTCCACTTTCGGTTTAATAACCCTCTAATAGCACAAGAACTGTGAAAGGTTAATAATTACCACCAAAAGGATGGGAATGTCTATGTAAGTGTTCATTCATGGAAAGTTTCTTGTTGAACTGCATGTGTCTCACTATCTGATAAATTGATATGGCAATCAATCCATTGAAACATTTATGCATCACTTATGATTGTGCCAACACTTAATTGAGAGAAATTATTATTCAACAATTATATGTACAATGTATATCTATCCCACCTTTGTACCCAAAACCTGTACAAAAAAAATTCCACTTCATGATCATTTCATCAAAGTCGTCATATTCATCATGTTCATTGTCCTTACTCAATTTTGAGCTACAATGATATACGCCTTCCCAAGTGCTTGGAATTCCCTTGTGGAAAGATTCTTCCAGTTTTAACGCCTTAATCCCTGACTGTTGTGTTATTCTTTTGGACTTTATTGTATGAATTTTTAATAACTTTGCATCTTTTTTTAAGATCCAGTCTGCTTCTCGACGATTTAGTATGAGTTTTCTTTAGATCCTATTCCACTCTTTAAGATATACAAGCATCCTTAATTGTCATCACCTGTAAATGTTACAGGTTCCTGAAAATAATATTCTTTATCTTAACAAACTCCACTGCATGTTCATTCTTCAAAATTTCAAGCATTAGTTACTTACATTTATTTCACCTGTAGAGTTGTCTACTTTAGGCAACTGTGACTTTCTAGCAGCTCTGAATTATGTCGATAACCTTTACTATGACAGTTAATCAAAACATGATTTCTGTATAAGATAATAAGTGGTCACAGAGGTTCTCCCATATTGGTTCATATTACACTCTATATGAGGCCCAATTTTTTTTTTAAACTACTGTAATTCTTTATCTTCTATATTACTTTTCAAAATACAAATGTATAATCAAATAGATTAGAATTCAATGCATGTTTTATATATCAACATTTTTAAACAACACACAACGAGATTTATCAGACCATCCTTAAAAAATTGTTGGTTTGCTGCTTTTCGACCGATTCACTGTGAAACCTACTGACTCAAAAATTTTATCACCCTCTCTGGGAGTAATTTTTTAGCTCACCTGGACCGAAGGTCTATGTGAGCTTTTACCATCATTTGGCGTCCGTCGTCGTCGTCGTCTGTAAACAATTTTTCAAACGTTAACTTGTCCGACACCATAAGTCCAATTGCAACCAAACTTGGTATAGTTGTTAAGTGGCATTATGTGTACAATAATATCGTTCGGATTTTTGATTCGTAAAAAAAACATGGCCGCCATGGCTAAAAATAGAACAGGGGGCTCAAATTACAGTTTTTTTGCAAATAACTCAAAAACGGTAAGATATCAAAATTCTGGCATAGGGTAAAAGTGATCAGCACCTCAAGATCTACCTGCCCAGAAATTTTCAAGAAGATCCAACAACCGATGTAGGAGTTATTGCCCTTTTTCTGGGTTTTTCAAAATATATCTTGAAAACTATATCTTAAAAATTCAAATAGCATATGATTGAGCACATCAATATCTACAGTTCATGTAATTAGGTCAAAGCTGTAGAACCATTTCTTTTAGGAGTTATGGCCCTTAAAGCGTCAAAATTTACCGTATTTCATTACTTTTCCCCCGAATTTCAAAGATTAACTTGTCTGACACCATATATCCAACTTTTACCAAACTTGGCACTGTTGTTCAATAGCATATATGCTACAATTCTATAGTTCAGATTTTTGATTCGTCAAAAATATGGTCGCCATGGCTAACAAGTAAATCTGTGAGCTAATGCTCACTAGTGATACCCCCGCTCCCCAAACTAAGCCATGCATACAAGCTTGAATACTCTGCAGACAGGAAGTAGTTGACCTAGGAACATAAAATCACTGAACACCATATGAAACCATAGAATAAAGCTATATACAAAATATCAGACCTCTATCTCATGTAGTTGCTTGGGAAACTGTGACGGAAATTTTGCATTTATGTACATTATGTGTAAAAACCTAAGTATTCCGTAAACAGGAAGTAGTCTACCTACGACCATAAAATCGGTATACACCATATGGTCCTATATGATAAAGCTGTATACAAAATATCAGACCTCTTTCTCATGTAGTAGCTTGGGAAAATGTGACGGAAATTTTGCATTTATGTCCATTATGTGTAAAAACCTAAGTATTCGGTAAACAGGAGGTAAACTACCTAGGAGCATAAAATCGGTATACACCATATGGTACTAAAGGATAAAGCTATATACAAAATATCAAAACTCTATCTCATGTAGTTGCTTAGAAAACTGCGACGGAAGTTTTGTTACGGACGGACGGACGAACGAACGGACAAGGGTAAAACAGTATACCCCCCTCTTCTTCGAAGCGGGGGTATAATAATAGAACATGGGTGTAAATTGCAGTTTTTTGCTAATAACTCAAAAATGGTTACAGATATCAAAATTCTGATGGGAGACAAAAGTGATCAGCATCTCAAGATCTACCGACTTAGAAAGTTTCAAGAAGATCCAACATTCGATGTTAGAGTTATTGCACTTTTTGCTGGATTTTATCAAAATTTTTCACTTGTTTAGCCATATATTTTGAAAACTATACAAGATATTTCAAAAGTTTAAATTGCATATGATCAAGCACATTTAGATCTACATTTCATATATATTTAAATCAAAGCTGTAGGACCATTCTTTTTAGGAGTTATTGTCGCTCCGGCACCAACACTTTTGAGTTGGAGAATACATCAAAGCTTTAAATTATCCGTCAAAATTTCAAAATTGTCTAAACCCTAAGGTTTTTCCTACCCCAGACATAGGTTGAATATCTTAGTAATAATTTGGTTCCCCAGTTTGGTATTTTTGGTTATACTGTTCTATGCTCTTCATATTCATACAGTGTTTGGCATTTTCAATATTTTTGGTAGAGCGCCTCTGATGAGTCTGAATAGACGAAACGCGCGTCAGGCGTAGCAAAATTTATTGTCTGGAACTTTGTTGTCATTTGTATTTCGAACACACGTGAAGGTTAGCACTGCTGGTGGAGTTTAAATTCCCCGAGGTTAGCCCGCTCCGGCACCAACACTTTTGAGTTGGAGAATACATCAAAGCTTTAAATTATCCGTCAAAATTTCAAAATTGTCTAAACCCTAAGGTTTTTCCTACCCCAGACATAGGTTGAATATCTTAGTAATAATTTGGTTCCCCAGTTTGGTATTTTTGGTTATACTGTTCTATGCTCTTCATATTCATACAGTGTTTGGCATTTTCAATATTTTTGGTAGAGCGCCTCTGATGATTCTGAATAGACGAAACGCGCGTCAGGCGTAGCAAATTTTTTTGTCTGGAACTTTGTTGTCATTTGTATTCCTTAAAACAACAAAATTTACCGTTTTTCATTACTTTTTCCCTGAATTTCAAAGATTAACTTGTCTTACACCGTGAGACCAACTGCATCTTAACTTGGCACACTTGTTGAATAGCTTATATGCTACAACTCTATTGTTCAGATTTTTGATTCGTCAAAAAACATGGCCCACATGGCTAAAAATAGAACATAGGGGTAAATTGCATTTTTTTTTGCTAATAACTCAAAAATGGTTTCAGATATCAAAATTGTGCAAGAATCAAAAAAGATCAGGATATTAAGATCTACCTGTGCTGAAATTTTGGAAAAGATCTGACTGCTGATGTGGGAGTTATTGCCCTTTTTCCTAATTTTGCATTTATTAAGCCCAATATCTTGAAAACTAACCAAGATATTTCAGAAATTTAAATCCCTTATGGTTTTGCACAATAATATCTACAAAATATATGTGTCTGTGTAGTTCAGTCGGGCGATTCAGGCTCCTGGGAGCCTCTTGTTTATTTTATTTTAGCATACTTTCTTTAAAAATAGGCCCTTTTTTGCTTTTTTCAGAAAAAAAAAATAATTCACCTACCTACCTACTCACATTGAAAAATGTGAGTAGGTAAACAGCAAACAAATATTTAAGGATGGCCTCAAATCCTTTGCAATTTACTTAACAAATTATTTAATGATGGGCTTCAGAACATACATAAATATTTATTTAGTTGACCTAGGAACATAAAATCACTAAACACCATATGAAACTATAGGATAAAGCTATATACAAAATATCAGACCTCTATCTCATGTAGTTGCTTGGGAAACTGTGACGGAAATTTTGCATTGAACAATGTGAGTAGGTAAACAGCAAACAAATATTTAAGGATGGCCTCAAATCCTTTGCAATTTATTAAACAAATTATTTAATGATGGGCTTCAGAACATACATAAATATTTATCTGTGACTTGATTGGTAATACACTCTACCTTTAAATAATTTTACAAAAATCAGAAAATTATAGTTTGAAACCCCCCTTTCCTTCCCAGAACCCCTTTTCGCAAAAATTCTGTATCCGCCCCTGGTTCTTCTGTCACATTTTTTTTTGGAATGCAATCACTCTAAAACCGCTGAACGCATGGGGATCCTACGGGTCCTACTATTACCGAGACCTGCAGCAGGGTTCTTTAACGTGCGAGGAACGTGACATTTTTCCCAACACGATGCACCACTATGGTTTGCGGTCATGTTTTCCGCATTATCGCCTGACGACCCCGCATCTCTCGATGTCAGGGCTGCCCCATTCAACCACCTGGGGCACACATCCCAGTCGCTTTGTGGTCAAAGCGGCCTGACCCCGATGTCAGGCTTCTGAGCGCTCTTTAGTGGACTTTTACCGACAAGCTTAGCGTTGCTGCGGGCCTATTCGCCTCCCGGGCCCCGCACGGTCTGATGTTTCAAAGCAAAATACAGAATCTTGTGCTATAAATCAAACTGTAAGTTCACCGAGTAGTAGTAATAATGCACACGAGGTTCAAACTACCCTTTCTCATGATCAGCAGTTCTCAAGTGATCAGAATAATAATGTTCAGAATGCTCCCTGTAATACTGACAAAAGCAAAAAGAGGTTCAATCGATTTGAGCCTTCTTCTCAATATGAAGACATTTCTGATCAGGAGTCTGAAAATAATAATTTCGCAGTAAGTTGACCTAATTCGCCCTTATCCTTAATGGCTCAGGATGAAGAAAGTACCTGTAAGTCGAAAAGTTCTGACTTACAGTCCGAAGTACAGTCGTCACCTTTCCTAAAAAAGATAGCTGCTAAATTAGGTATTGAGATGGCAGAAGTGAAAGCCGATAGTTCGCAAGGTAAATCTTATGTGTCAAGTAACGTGGCTAAAGCAAATAAAATGTTGTTAGTAACAGGTTACCTTTAGATGGTTCAGTTCTCAGTATTTACAAAGAGGTTGATCATAAGTTTAAAAAAAACAGTCATAAGAACTTATAAAGCTAATGATGATTTAAATTTCCGAGTTAATTCTGATCATTTTGATTTGTTCTGTTTGACCCCACAGCTAGATGAGAATGCATTAGAAGAGTTATCTTCTTCTAATTCTACGTTATAAAAAGCTCTAAAGGTTGGTAAAGCTCAATTTCGTTAAAAGAATAAGGATTTACATGATCAGGACATTGAGATAAGGAAGGTTGATACACAAGTTAGACTACTATTAAGACAGGTGTCATATGCAACTCTGTTCACTTCATATCTGGAAAAGGTTAATGACAATGAAGATAAGCTTGAAGCTCTTAGGGCTTTAATGGAAGTTTTTACTTCAATGTCAGATGTTATTTCCAGACTTATAATTAATTTTGTGAGATCTAGATTACAAGGATTTGACATATATGTGCAATTACTTGTACGTTATTTTTTCTTCTGATCGTTTGTTATCTGTGTTATCACACGTTGGCCAACTATGGTCAGGATTTCCGTATTATAGACCTGACAACCCCCGCGAACGAGGGTCACCCTATTCAGCCACCTAGGGTACACACTTGGTCGCTCTGTGGGCTGAGCACTGACCCGACGTCAGAATCCCAAGACCCTTAGTCGCCTCTTACGACAAGCTATGCTCTGCTGCGGGCCTATTCGCCACCCGGGCCCCGCACGGGAGATCGAAACATAAGTATTGTGCAGGACACCCTAAGGATCATTCATACCAAGTTTCAGTAAATTCTGTTCAGTAGTTTCAGAGGAGAAGATTTTTGTAAATTGTTAACAGACGACGACGGACGCCAAGTGATGGCGATAGTTCACATGGACCTTTGGGTCAGGTGACCTAAAAAAGGCATAGAACACGGACTACAATTTCCTATTGTTTAATATATGCACTTTTCCACATTTTAATTTTACATTTTATTATGTCTCCCAAACGAAGTTTGGAGACATGTTGTTTTTGCTCAGTTCTTATTATTCTTATTATTATTAAGGTCTTTCAATTCCACAGAAGGAAAGACCTTGCTGTATTTCTTATGATTATTATTATTCTTCTTTTCTACCCTCAATATACGAAAAGTGTCGCGACATATCTTTTCGATACTTGGCACGTGAACTTGGTCATACCAGGACTCGCCTTGACCGACCCTGTGAAACCAATCTATTATTAGTAATGGAGTTATCTGCCCCAGACCGAAAACCCTTGTGCACAGATCTCCTCCTAAACCGTAACCGGTATCACAAATCTAAAGTGTGGGAAATGTTGCTGGACTCCTGACAACATGTCATCACGCAAAAAAAATTTTTTCGATCAACTTCCTGGTTACGCGTTTTTGACCCAAAAAGTGTCGCGACACATCAAAATTTTTTTCTTCAAAACGGTTAGTCCTAGAGACTTGGGACCTTCACCAATCATCCCAAGTGACATATGTTACATCTAAAAATGTCAAGGTCAAAGGTCAAATCTCAAGGTCAGAGGTCATGATACACCTTGTTTGCAGTATAGCTCAAAAACCATACAAAATTGAAGCAGACATGTAATAAAGAAAATACTCGTCTCATTTAGACCTTTATTTGATATAAAGGGTCGAACACTGTATGACAAATCGTTTTCGAGTTATGGCCCTTAACGCGTTTCGGCTTATAACTTTTAAACCGTCAGAGATTATATAGTAAACATATGGGTTTTTTTGTGACCGTCATTATGGGCCCTTCAATTTAAGACCAAAGTCGAATGGTTTCGGGCAGCCATTTTCAAAATGGCTGACATCGTAAACAGTTTTTATGAAATAACACTTAAACCGTACAAAATTGAAGCGGACAATACATGGAAAAAATGTTCGCCATGTCGAAATCTACAAAAAGTGTTTCAGGTGCGAAAGCGTAAAACTTGTCGTTTTTGAGTTATCGCCCTTGATTTGTATTTTTAAAATGATTTTTTGTTTATAACTTTTTAACCATAAAAGATGGTGAATGAAACATAGGATTCATTTGAAAGAGGATTAAATTACCTACAATTTGAACCCAAACAGTTCATGATTCGGTTGAACGGTTCCAAAATGGCGGCCAAAACAAGTTTCGCGAGACACGTTTTTAGCCAATAACTTGAAAACCATAACAGATAGTATAGTAAACATGTATACTTAAATGAATCAGAATGCAAAGAGCTACAATTTGAGTCCAAGGTCAAAGGTCATAGGTCAAGGTCATTCCCTAGCAACAAGGTAACCTTAATGAAAAGTCCATAGCAACCATACATATTCTTAAACCAAACTACTTTCTGAGTTTAGATGTAAGTTTTTTTTTCAACCGGAAGTGACATTTAGTCCATAGCAACCGACATAAAAGTCCTTAGCAACCATACTTTTTCTGACTATAGGCCCCCTGATCTTCATTCTGGAGCCTATATCAAAATAATTGACAACATCTTGTCATAAACAAAGTGACTCAAATGTCTTTAGTATTTGTATAAAATACCATAACAAAAACATAAGACAGGGAAAGACCTCACATTTGTTCTCTGAACAAATGACTTTTTAATTAAGGTCTTTCCCTTCCACAGAAGGAAAGACCTTACTGTATTTCTTATGATTATTATTATTATTATTATTATTATTTTTTTTTTTCTGCCACAAAAAAAAAAAAGAAATACTTAACGTAACATTACGAAACTTCATACCATTAACCGACACTATAAGGGCATGACTTGAGTAACCCTGCGTAACCGATCTATTTTTAGTAACGGAGTTATCTGCCCGTAACCCAAAAACCTTGTTTGCAGATTAACTCAAAAACGGTAACCGTTATCAAAAATCTGAAGCAGGGAAAATGTTGCTAGACTCATGGTCATGATTCGTCACACAAACAAAAAATTTTGGATCAACTTCCTGGTTACGCGTTTTTGACTCGAAAAGTGTCGCGACTCGTCAAATTTTTTTTCTTCAAAACGGTTAGTCCTAGAGACTTGGGAACTTCACCAATCATCCTAGGTGACATATGTTACATCTAAAAATGTCAAGGTCAAAGGTCAAATCTCAAGGTCAGAGGTCATGGCACACCTTGTTTGCAGTATAGCTGATAAACCATACAAAATTGAAGCAGACATGTAATGGGAAAAATACTCGTCTCATTTAGACCTTTATTTGATATAAAGGGTCGAACCTTGTTTGCAGTATAGCTGATAAACCATACAAAATTGAAGCAGACATGTAATGGGAAAAATACTCGTCTCATTTAGACCTTTATTTGATATAAAGGGTCGAACACTGTGCGACAAACCGTTTTCAAGTTATGGCCCTTAATGCGTTTCGGCTATACCGTTTTTGGCTTATAACTTGAAAAAGGTTTGAGATAACATAGTAAACATATGGGTTATTTGAGACCGTAAACTTATGCCCTCCAATATAAAACCAAAGTTGCATGGCTACGGACAGCCATTTTCAAAATGGCCGCCATCAGAAATTGTTTTTTGAGTGTAACACAAAAACTGTAAAAAATTTAAGCGGACAATACATGGAAAAAATGTTCGCCACATCGAAAGCTACAAAAAATGTTTCAGGTGCGAAAGCGTAAAACTTGTCGTTTTTAAGTTACGGCCCTTGATTCGTAATTTGAAAATGGTTTTTCAATTATAACTTTTAAACGGTTACAGATGGTGAATGAAATGTAGGGTTCATTTGATAGAGAATTAAAAGACCTACAATTTGAGTCCAAACAGTGTATGATTCGGTTGACTGGTTCCAAAATGGCGGCCAAAACAAGTTTCGCGAAACATGTTTTTTGCCCATAACTTGAAAACCATAACAGATAGTATAGTAAACATGTATACTTAAATGAATCAGAATTCCAAGACCTACAATTTGAGTCCAAGGTCAAAGGTCATGGGTCAAGGTCATTCCCTAGCAACAAGGTAAAATTTATGAAAAGTCCATAGCAACCATATATATTCTTAACCAAGACTACTTTCTGAGTTTAGAGTTAAAATTTTTCAACCGGAAGTAACCCTTAGTCCATAGCAACCGTCATAAAAGTCCTTAGCAACCATACCTTTTCTGACTTCAGGCTCACTGCTCTTTAGTCTGGAACATTTTTCGCAACTAATAGTTAAATACTATTGTCAAAAACAGACTCAAATAGCCTAACCAAACATAACCGTTATCATAAAACTAACAAAAACATGGGAAAGACCTCACATTTGTTCTCTGAACAAATGACTTTTTAATTATTATTATTTTTCTTCTTTCCGGGCACGTTTTTTTGAACACTTGTCTGCGGCGTTTCTCAGAAACCGATAGACAGAATCGCTTGATATCGTATGACTTGATAGGCCCATACTCCTAGATGATCCTCCCGAAAAAAAAATTTCAATATGTTGGAGGGAACATATATTTTGGGGGTCTCAAAAGGGGGTGGGGTTTTGCAAAATTTTACTATAGAAGTCTATGGGAAAAGTGATATAACTTGATAATGTGTGATCTTAAACTTGGAAATACTGTGTTACCTCATATATTTTAATTTTCATACCTGGCCACATTTAGTGGTGAGGTATTATGTAATACCCTCCGCTTCATTGTTTTAAGGGGGGGTCATGCTCCACCCCCTCAAATGACAAAATACTAAATATTCTGAAAACCATTGAGATCCCCACCCTATAACCACATATATTATTACTCCTTATGATAAGACAAATCATTTGGTACCATGGGGGGGGGGGGTCTGAGGGAGGTCATGCCCCACCCCCCCTCAAATGACAAAATACTAAATATTCTGAAAACCATTGAGATCCCCCCCCCTATAATCATATATACTATTACTCCTTATGATAAGAAAAATCATTTGGTAACATAGAGGGTCTGAGGGGGGTCATGCCCCACCCCCCTCAAATGACAAAATACTAAATATTCTGAAAACCATTGAGATCCCCACCCTATAACCTTATATATTATTACTCCTTATGATAAGACAAATCATTAGGTTCCATAGGGGGGTCTGAGGGGGGGTGGTCATGCCCCACCCCTCAAATGATAGAATAATAAATAACTTGAGTTATTACGGGAACCCCTGCCCAAAGGACTGGGGCTGATAAGGGCCATTTTTGGCCCAAAAATATTTTTGTTGGAATTCAAGTAAAAATTGTGACAAGACTTAGTTAAATGTCATTACTTTAATGCTTCATAGACAATTTAATATTTTTGACCATACTGTGACGTCATAGTGACGTCAAAATGGAACAAATTGCACAAAATTGACCAAATCGGCTGTTTTGTAGCATATTTTTAATAATTTTCGCTCTCGGAAGTGACCGCAACACCCATGTACCACAAAATCCTTTTGGTAACAAATTAAGTTGGTCCTGAAAAATATTTTCCCAAAGTATCTATTTGGTACATGGCTGTACACACTACTGTTGAAACCAAAATAAGCATGAAAATAATGTAAAAACCGCTAATTTTGACCAAATGTTGAAAATCTCCCAATTTTTAATTCCCTTTTCTTTATATAGATTAAATGGATTGAAATAATTTTCATTGTTTATTATGTCCCTAACCCTTGCCTAAGAAAATAACACAGTGAATGTAGAATACTAGAACTTGTAATTTTCAGCCATATTTTGAGGCCAAAAACAGGCCTTATCAGCTATGGTCCTTTTTTCCATGAGGTTCTAAAAATGCATTTAAAGGCATTTCCAGGATTTTGCTTACTCGTGGGAGTTCTGTAAAACTTTGATTTACAGGGGAACCCCTGCCCAAATTTTTCCCATGAGGTTCTAAAAATGCATTTAAAGGCATTTTCCGGATTTTTCTAACCCTTTGGACTTCTGTAAAACTTAAATTTATAGGTAAGCACCCTCACAAATTTTTCCCATGTGATTAATGGGAGTTCGTTTGGGAGACATTCGAAACTGCATCCAGTTTCAATTATACCTTGTTTACCTTCAGGTTACTATTGATTAGAAAAGCAACAAAGATTATGACTCGGCTTAAAGTTGAAAACATGTTCTTAACAGACTTTTAGAAGTATGTCGGGGAATTGCGTCAACGTTATTTATATAGTGATACAGTGGAGGTTCACTGGTTTAAAGGAAGCAAGACGACTGTATGGACCTTATGTACAAAACCAATAAAAGGACAGAAAGGAAAAATCGCTCCGTGGATTGATGTTTTTTTTCCAAAGAAATTGTGTGTGGACCATTTACTTTGACAGAAAGTTCAAAATTAGCAAATCATTGCGCCCAATATTGAGCATATAAATCATCGTTAAATATAAATGCAGTTGTATTCTTATAACATTTTTTATGACAACGAAGATATTTGCTATTTTATTTTACACGGAATTTGCTTGTTTAACATCTTGCCTTTTTATTGTATATCGTGTTTTCTTATGTCTCTCCTTTGGTGAAACTCATTATCTTTTGTCTAAGTTTATGAAGTAAATAATTTTCATTGGTCAAGACCTTGCGGTCATCTAATTAATTATTCATTAGCGCTTTTACTAATTTGTTAACAAAGGACTCCGATATTTTAACTTCATTTTTGTTATTTCCTGCGTCGCCGAAGACGAAAGCAGGTCTAGTAGTTGGGTCACTCCGTCCGTCTGTCCGTCCTACCCGCTATAGGATGCCTGTCTTGTGTAATCTGAATCTCAAAAACCAAACACTAGATCTTTCTGAAATTTTACACAATGATTACAGATATATTGAAGATGTGCACCTGCCCTTTTGGGGTCATTTTATATGAAACTTTACAGTAATGTTATTATTCATAATAGAAAGGGCTGGGCTGATTTTGGCTGTCCCCCCTTTTTTCGTTCAGAAATTAGGGGCCCTAAAGGGACCAAAAAAGTGACTTTTTTATTTGTTTCCACAATAACTTTTGTTCTGGTTGACCAAATGCTAAGAAACTTCACAGTAATGTTACCTACCATAGAAGGAAGGGTTGGGCTGATTTTTGGTTTCCCCTCTTTTTTCGTTTACAAATTAAAGGCCCAAAGCGACTTTTTATTTTTTTTTCACAATAACTTTTGTTCTGGTTGACCAAATGCTATGAAACTTTACAGTAATGTTACTACCATAAAAGAAAGGGTAGGACTGATTTTGGGTGTCCCCTCTTTTTTTGTGTAGAAACTAAGGTCCCTAAAGGGGCCAAAAAAGCAACTTATTAATTTGTTTCCACAATAACTTGTTTTGGTTGACCAAATGCTATAAAACTTTACAGTAGTGTTACTCACCATAAATTAAAGGGTGGGGATGATGTTGGGTGTCCCCTCTATTTTTGTTAGAACGAGGGGCCCAAAAGGGGAAAAAATGTGACATTTTTTTATGGTCTGATTTAGAAAAAATTTAAAAGTTAATTTTGGTCATATATTGGATAAACAAGAGGCTCCCAGGAGCCTAAAGCGCTCACCTGGTCTTGATGTCAACCCTATAATTTGTAGAGCTAAATGAACTAAACATTTAAGCAAGCAACAGTTTTTCTTTATCTACTATAGTTTTCATTCTAGGCCAAAACAGGAAAAACCGCTATTTTATGGGCCGTAACTCCTATAAGGGGTCTTCTGACAACTTCGACCCTATTGAGACTTTTGTAGAGCTTAATAAACTGAACATTTAAGCAAGCAATAGCTTTCTCGATCTGCTATAGTTTTCTTTCTATTGGCAAAAAAAAATGAAAAAACATCATTTGAGTGGCCGTAACCCCTGTAAGGAGCCATCTAACAACTTCGCCCCATGACAACTTTTGTAGAGCTAAATGAGGTGAACATTGAAGCAAGAAACAGCTTCTCTCTATCTGCATTAGTTTTCATTCCATAGGCCAAAAACATGAAAAAACATCATTTTAGGGGCCGTAACCCCTATAAGGGGTCATCTGACAACTTCGATCCTATGACAACTTTTGTAGAGCTAAATGAACTGAACATTTAAGCAAGCAACAGCTTCTCTCTATTTATAATAGTTTTCATTCCATAGGCCAAAAACATGAAAAAAAAACATTATTTCAGGGGCCATTACCCCTATAAGGGGTCATCTGACAACTTCGACCCTATGGAGACTTTTGTAGATCTAAATGAGCTGAACATTTAAGAAAGCAACAGCTTTTCTCTATCTGCAATAGTTTTTATACTATAGGGCAAAAACATGAAAAAAAAACCGCTATCTTTCACCTTTAATGTGCTGTAACCCCTATGAGGGGTCATCTGACAAATTGGACCAAATGGAAACTTCAGTAGAACTTTTGATGCTGAAGCAGTAGGGTGGCATCAGATTTCATCTATCTCTTATACTTTTTGATTTACAAGCCAAAAACAGTAGTCTGACCCCCCTGGTCTAGTTTTAGCAACAGCGGCCATGTTTTTCGACAAATCAAAAATCCCCACATCAGTTCTGTGGGGGATACCCTAAAGTACCACCAGACCAAATTTGGTTTGAATCTGTGTAGCGGTTTCAGAGGAGAAGAAGTTTGAAGAAAGGTTAACGACGACGACGGATGACGACGACGACGGACGCCAAGTGATGGCAATAGCTCACATGGCCTCTGGCCAGGTGAGCTAAAAATGGAGGATACAATTTTTTCTTGAACCATCTTTTCTGTTAAGCAATAAGGGGACCAAAAGGGGAAAAAATAAAACTATTTTTTGTGTCTATTTTTTTCAATAATGGGTGGCATGTGACAAATATGCTTTGTAAGTCCACCATAGGATGCAAGTGTCAAAATATTTTGACTGTCCATATTGGGCCTAGAACTTACAGGGTTCAACCTTTCGCCGTGCGACGCAGGGCCAGACATCGATTGGTCTTGTTTTTGTTGAAATTGGAGAAAAGTTAGTCCCGAGATTGCTCTGACGTCCTCGGCACCAGCTTGCTGGAAAAATGCCGAGGACGTCCGAGATTGCTCACGGCACCAGCTTGCTGGAAAAATGCCGAGGACGTCAGAGCAATCTCGGACTAGAGAAAAGTTAACTGCATTTCGGTGTTAGGAAATACACACTTAATTTATTGTGACAAAGTTTTAATGTTTGCAGTGTTAAATACGAGGATGAAAATGATAATTTTCCACTCCAAAGCCCGGGCTCCAGAGACTGAATCGTCAGTAATGGCCGACGTGGGTAATTTGAACACAGCTTGTAAAACAACTTCATTGCTAGATTCACAACATGATTGCTCACTTATTTCAAATAACGTTCGTTTGGACTTGTATATTGTATGGTTTTTAGCTCACCTGACCCGAAGGGTCATGTGAGCTATTGTCATCACTTGGCGTCCGTCGTCCGTAAACTTTTTAAAACGTTAACTCCTCTGACACCTAAAGTCCAATTGCAACCAAACTTGGTATGGTTGTTCATTAGTATTCGGTGCTTAGAACTAATGTGGGGAATTTTGATTCGTCGTTAAACATGGCCGCCATGGCTAAAAATAGAACATAGGGGTAAAATGCAGTTTTTTGCAAATAACTCAAAAACGGCTACAGATATCAAAATTCTGGCACACAGTAAAAGTGATCAGCACCTCAAGATCTACCTACCCTGAAATTTCGAAGAAAATCCAACGACCCATGTAGGAGTTATTGCCCTTTTTGTGGATTTTTTGCAAATTTTGCAATTGTTTAGCTCAATATCTTGAAAACTATACTAGATATTTGAGAAATTTAAATTGCATATTGTTAAGCACATCAAGATCTACAAAATATGTAACAGGGTCAACGTTGTAGGACCCTTCCTTTTAGGAGTTATTGCCCTTAGAACGTCAAAATTTAGCATTTTAACAGCATTTCCTCATTACATAGAAAACGTTAACTCCTCTGACACTTTAAGTCCAAATGGAACCATTAGGTGTATATAACTGATGTGGGGATTTTTGGTTGGTTGTTAAACATGGCCGCTGTGGCTAAAAATAGAACATTAGGTTAAACTGCATTTTTTTGCAAATAACTCAAAAAGGGTGACAGATTTTTAGATTTTGATTGAGAACAAAAGTGATCATCACCTTAAGATCCACCATATTGTCAGATGATCCCCTTATTAATCTTATGACCCTTTCAACGTCAAATAGATTTTGTCTAATAACCTTTACTTCAGGCACATATGTCAGGTGAGCGATTCAGGCTCCTGGGAGCCTCTTGTTGTTTATTTTATGCGTAGATCAGTGACAGTCTTTGTGTACCACTCGAACTTTCTGTTTATGTAATTGTACTGATCACGTGATTTGTTGGTTTACATCGTTCGAAAATTGTAAACCCCCGAGTATTAATAGTCGGACATAGTTTCATATCAAGATTGAAAAGACTTTTGAGTTTTGATGCGAATTTTCCGAACAATTTTGATTTAAGCCAATGCGATATCGAGATGTATGGAGTAGGTGGAGGATGCGTTGCTTCATTGCTCAGATAACGATAATTTCTGGAGTTGATGAACCGGTACCAACCACATAATGTCATATTACAAGTTGGAGGTAATGACTTGTGTCAGCCTTATGTTCGACCAGAGACTGTATCTTGCACTCTTGTCGATTTCCTTATGAGGATCTTGGACTTTGCATCGGTTCAAGTCGGAGTAATTTGTGAACTTTTTAAACGCTCAAACCCAAGATATATCTCAGCTCCTGAGTATGCGACACGACGAGATATTGCCAGTACTCTGTTGCCAATTCTGATAAACGATATTAGACATATGAGTGCCACTCCGTTATATTGGAAACATTTGAGGCTGGTGAACTCGCCATGAGAAATATATGACAATGATGGTGTACATCTTACTTTTCTTGGCAACAAGAAGTTATACAGGAGTATACGACTTGCATGCTTTGAACTATGTAAATTAGTCTGCATTACATGATATTGCGATAGGTCAGTGTTATTACTTATTCACATGTGTACCAAAGAAATTTTGTAGATTTTATTACTTGTTAATGCTAGGTGTTTAGAATTTCATGATACAAATGTATATGTGTACAGGGGAAATTTTTTGTACAGTACACAATTCATTAAATCCTATTAATATACCTATATAGTTAGTTAGTTAGTTAGTTAATATATCTATATAGACAAGCAGTTAAAAGTGTTAACATTTGTATAGTTATATGCATGTAATTATTTTACATAACATGTATTCAGTTATAATTATCTTATTAGTTTTACAGGATTTTTAAGTCTGGGCTTGTTTGTTATGACATGTACAGTAGGCTTGTATTGACCTTGTGCAGTAGCAAGCTATTTTCTTTGAACTTTGAAACTGCATGATGTTGCTGTAGTGTATATATCACAGTAAATTTCCAGGTATGGTTTTAAATCGTAGATTATTAAAAAAAAATAACCAACATGTACATGTACAAATGTATATGACTTTACATTATTATATATGGTCACTTGTATAACGCTTCCAAGTCATAGAGTGATCTTGAACTTTTTGATTTTAAATCTTTGGCTGGTTATTGCCTTGATGGACCATGTCGTTGCCATTTACAATGTATGTGTTGGGCAGTGAACAAAATATGCTTGTTTGACCATGTATTTGGTCATATATATTATTTCTGATTATTATATTTTTGTCATGTACATGTTGTTGGCTAGCTACAATAATGTAGCTCCTTTGACATCTTTGAGTAGGCGCAAGATGTCAAAGGAGCTACATTATTGTAGCTAGTTGTTGGCATGCAAAAGGAATCAATTTTGATCATGTATTTGGTCATAGCAGTAAGCACTATATTATTTTGTCATGTATTTGGCATATAAAATGCAATAATGTTGACCATGCGTTTGGTCTAGCTACAAAAATGTAGCTCCTTTGACATCTTTGATTAGGCGCCTAATCAAAGATGTCAAAGGAGCTACATTATTGTAGCTAGCATTTGGTCGTAGTTATTATAATTGTCTCATGTATTTGGTACGTGAATTATGATTGATCCTGTATTTGGTCAGAAAATTATGAATTTATGCCATGTATTTGGCATGTGTTGTCATATATGTTGATCATGTATTTGATCACATATTGAATTTTACCATGTATTTGGTATGATGTAGTAAATTGCTATACATTTTATTTTGGAGCTAATAGATAGATATTATTATTCTTTATTCAAAGTGATGTCGAAAAAAACAGCTGCTTAACGAAGACGTTTAGAGGAAAATGACAAAAGTGTCGGTTAGCGGCTAATCAAAGATGTCAAAGGAGCTACATTATTGTAGCTAGCTGTCGGTCAACCAGACATTTCGGCATTGGCTGATGGAGACGGTTAGCAGTTCAGCTCAGGAAGATAATGTTCAGGGTAATGTTTCACCTATTGAGCAAATAACTCTAACACATATTAGTGTAGACAATGCACGATGCAATAATGGTAATGTATCTGCAAGTACCTCGTTCAATTCATCTACAGGTACTGGATCATCACGGATCATTCCTAGACATGTTGAACATTATGATACAGTCAATGTACCAGTGCAACAAACTGTTAACAATAGCAATACAAGTAACTCTTTAAATGCACAGCCTGTATCTAGCAGTGGTAACGATATTATAAGTATTCCTGCACCGATTAGTACAAATAATTCTATTGGGTACTATAAACCTTTAAGACGCCCTTTGTATACAAAAATTAAGACCAAATTGCAAGAAAAGATACGAAATAGGGAATATGTAGATCTTTCTGACATTTTGATTGATCACCAACCATCAAATAGGAATCTACTTTTGGCAGTGAAAACAATATAGTAGGCTTGACATCAGACAAAAAGAGAAATTTTTTAACAATTGAAAGTCGGACAGATGCGTTTTCTATATACGCATCGGTTCTAAGGAATGCCAACCCTTCACCTGTAAATTCAATGGAGAAACCATGTTCCAAGCCTTCAACAAGGTGAAAGGTCATTTTCTCATGCTGTTAACCTAAAGTCTACCCTTGACAATCCTACTTTGGTACAGCAAAAAATCAATAAAGAGTTAAAAGCGGGTAGGGTTATGGGCTCTTTCTCGGAATTACCTTTTGGAAGTTTACATATATTACCGTTAGGTTTACTTCCAAAAAAGTCGAAAAATTCATGGCGCCTTATACACAACTTTATATTCCACAGTCTATATTGGTAAAAGTGCTTTCTTGTGTAAAACCGACAAACGCTCTGCTTTTCGTATTCTTCCTGTACATCCTAATGATTATAAGCTCTTAGGTTTTATGTGGAATGGTACGTACTATTACGATAAATGCTTACCAATGGAGTGTCGCACTAGTTGTAATTTTTTTTGAGTAATTTAGTTCAGATATAGAGTGGATTGCACCATCACTTTCGAGTTGGCGAAAACATCAAAGCTTTAAATTATCCGTCTAATTTTCAAAATTGTCTAAACCCTAAGGTTCTTTCTACCCCAGACATTATCGAAATAAAAGTTGCTGAGAAAACAACATTAGAGATTTTTCTTAACCAGAAGAATGCAGGGTGCAAGACGGTGGATGGAACAAAAGTGATCCTTATATGAAATATTTTTCAGGGGTGCAGTGTTTCGAACGGACTACGGTAGAATATGGGAATTCAGGAGCATTTAGCCAAAATCTGTAATGCTAGCCCTAACAGCAACTGCCACCAAGGAAGTTCGGGTAAGATTTCCAAACTGTTCGTGTATTTTATACTACAGGCATATAAAAAAAAACATGTGCAGATGTACGTCTTCCATTCAAGACCGCCAGTTTGTCAACAATGTTCTTTCATGGGGTTAATAAAAGTGAGACTACTATGGATAATATGATGAGAAATTATTGTCTTCTCACTAGATGCAGGAGGATTTTATCTCTTACAGTACTTCTCACAGGAAAGTACAAACAAGATTCAAGTACTCAAACATAATTGACATATGTAGTCCACTGTGTGATTGTGGAGCATATCCAATAGAATTCCAAACACATTTGACGGATGAGCGGGGCCCGGGTGGCGAATAGGCCCGCAGCAGAGCCAAGCTTGTCGTAAGAGGCGACTAAGGGTCTTGGGATTCTGACGTCGGGTCAGTGCTCAGCCCACAGAGCGACCAAGTGTGTACCCTAGTTGGCTGAATCCTTCGTCCGCGGGGGTTGTCAGGTCTATAATACGGAAACCCTGACCGCCGTCCATAGTGGGCCAGCGTGTGTGGAGAGTGCCACGCTTCATGCACGTAAAAGACCCCTTTGTGGACCGCCAAGTAGTACACCACATAGGCTAAATTTCCGCCCCTACCCACCTCTCCCCTTTTCCTGTGGTTCTTCAAAATTTACCGTTCCTTTGTGTCCCATCACATCCCAATATTTCATTTATCATCATCATTTCATGTTCATTGTATCATCCTTTTCATGTTCATCGCCTGTAAATAACCTATATAGCGTTGCACGGGCGTACACCAACTCACTCACTCACTTTGCCAGAATTTTGATATCTGGCACCGTTTCTTGAGTTACTTTAATTTACCCTATGTTCTGTTTAAAGCCATGGCGGCCATGGTTTTTTTTACGAATCAAACATCCAAAAGATTGTTTTGAAGCACCCATGTCAATTAACACATGTACCAAGTTTGGTTGTTATTGGAATTATGGTGTCAGAGCAATAGCTCTGGGTAAGGTGAGCTTAAAAGTTTCGTGACACTTCTTTAGATGAGATATTGAAATCCTCTCACAGTGGTATATTAGTGCATGTTTTATAAATAAAATGCAAGTATAGTATAAGTATAATTCCTAAAAATTTTGATACAAGCAATTGTATTTTATATATTGACTTTTATTCAAAACCATATAACCCTTTTGGTGTTGCTTCTACGTGTAACATAAATCATATGTACATCACATTATTCTTACACTAGACGGTAATACGAAACTTAATCTAACCCACATCACAATCATGAAAAGGCCTAATGACAAAGGTTGGGGGTCTCACTGGCTCTCCCTTACTGCTCTGCATGGTTGTATTCTACCTTGGCCGTCATGCAGCACCTCCCATCTTTCCTGATTGTCTTTTCTTTAATGCCTTTTTGTCTAAATATTCGAACCATTGGATACATTGTCTGACCGCCATGAAAGAGTCTTCCTTACAAACTGGGCGGTCTTTTCATCATCAGAGTCAGAACCACTGACCTCCTCGCTCTGCTCTGAAGAAATAAAGTTGTTGTTTTCCAAGATGGAAAGCAACTTTATCTTGTCACCCTGGTAAATGTAATGGTTATGTAAAAAATGAATTGTGTTGAGGATAAAATACCATACCTAATTCAGGTTCCTGTGAACTGACAGTTGGCTGTCTCTGGATTTGTGAGACCTCAATCTGAGACGGTGACCGTCTGCAAATCTGCAATGGCTCGCACTGAGATGTGGAGTTTCTTGGTGACTGTCTGTCAATCTGAGATGCAGTCTTTCTCGGTATGGTGACTGTTTGTCAATCTGAGAATCAGTGCCTGCCTATCTGCAACGGCTCAAATTGAGATGTAGTGTTTCATGGTGATTGTTTGTCAATCTGAGATGCAGTCTTTCTCGGTTACTACCTGCGAATCTGCAATGGATCAAATTGAGATGTAGAGTTTCTTGGTGACTGTCTGTCAATAAGAGATGCAGTCTTTCTCGGTGACTGCCTGCTATTCTGCAATGGCTCAAATTGAGATGTGGAGTTTCTAGGTGACTGTCTAATAACTTGTGGCGACAATTGATCGTTTATCCTTACATTAAACCCTAGACTGGGGAACAGGATTGGACCAACCAAAGAAAAAATATAAATATGTAACTTATCTAGAATGCCCCTATATTTTTTTTGTGTAGGGACATTTTATAGAGGGTCGGTAGGCTGCAAGCAAACAACCAATATTTTGATTAAAGTCTTAGCAGGTGAAACCTAAAAAAAAAATATCACCTGTTGAAGATCGGATGATGGCTTGGGTTGTGTTCATTTCATATTTAGAGCTGTTGTCTCTCTTCGACGTATTCTTGTTTCCTATTGAGTAAAGTTTAGGTCCATATCTCGGGTATGTATAGTAGGGTTGCACATTTCACATGTACAAAAAATGTTACATTTACTAGTAGTTCTCTTGAATGAAGTTAAAGAAAAACTATTGGAGTCATCATCAGACATCTTTAACATGTGCATGTCCACTTCCATAAAAGTTGTCTCACTTCATAGGTGACTGTATCTGATACTGGAACTCCTTTTGTTACAATTTTAGTAAAAAATGAAAGTATCTAAAATAACAAAATAATATGCTTAACATACACCTAATTCTCTAAACTTTTTATACTTCACAGCACAGAGCTGGAATATTTTCAGTTTTCTATACGACCGCAAAATTTTTGCGATCGTATAATGTTATGGCGATGTTGTCGTTGTCGTCGACGTTGTCGTCGTCGTCGCCTGGGGACATTTCGTTTCCGTGCGATAACTTAAGTATATATTGACTAATTGTTATGAAATTTTGATATGATGTTTGTAACCACTAGAGGAAGGTTCCTATAGTATTTGGATTTGGTGGCCCTTACAGTTTTAGAAAAACAGGGGCTAAAACGGGTGTATTGACACAACTGTTGTAGAATGTTTATTTTTCATTTGATTTTGAAAATTCTTTTTTTATTGATTTCCTCATTAAATTCTGTCATCAAAATGTGTAAATGGTTTTGATGTTTGTTGTACCGTTAATTGCTACAGGGGTCCAAAGACTGGACACGCCCAAAAAAATCAACTTTTTAATTTGTGGTCCGATTTTCAAATTCTGTTTTTCATTGGAATCCTTGTGAAAGTCCCTGACTGTGTTTTTCTATCAGATTTGACATATCTCTTACTTTTTTTTTAGATATTAAAGGTCGAAGGGGCAAAAAACGCCATTTTTAAACGTTGGCCAAGGCAAATGAATTGTGCTGTAGTGGGCCAGCCAATTGTTATGTTAGTTAGTTATTGCTTTACTCCCAAGCAGCACGATTTCGGCTATATCCGGGAGATGAACATGAAAATGGTGATACAATGACATTTTTTCCCAACACGGTGCACACCTATTGTTTGCAGTCAGGTTTTCCGCTTTGTCGCCTGACGACCCCGCATCTCTCGATGTCAGGGCTGCCCCATTCAACCACCTGGGGCACACACCAGTCGCTTTGTGGGCAAAGCAGCCTGACCCGATGTCGGGTTTCTGCGCGCTCTTAAGTGGATTTTTACCGAAAAGCTTAGCGCTGCTGCGGGCCTATTCACCATCCGGACCAATTGTTATGAAGTTTAAATATGATGATTATGGCCACTTATGGATGCTCTTTATTGAATTTATGGTCCTTACTTTTTTTTAAAGAAGATCCAAAAGGGACCAAAATCGTGTCAAAAATGTTTATGAATATAGAAATCAGATTTTTTCTATTAAATTTAAAAGTAAATCTATATTTGTCAAATATGCATTTGAAAGTCCACCACATGGTGCATGTTTTAAAAAGCCTTGTAAGTCCACCATGGGCTGCATGTGACCAAAGCAATAGACTATCCATATTGGGCTTCCAATGTACAGGGTTCAACTTGTTGCGGTCGTATCATGCTGCGCCCCCCGTAGCTTTTTATTCAGCTATAGCTTTCTAAACATAAGGGATCCGAAATCTGATGTTCATAAGATGTTTCTTATACTGCTTAATACAAATGACAACAAAGTTCCAGACAATAAATTTTGCTACGCCTGAAGCTCGTTTCGTCTATTCAAGACTCATCAGAGGCGCTCTTCCAAAAATATTAAAAATGCCAAACACTGTATGAATATGAAGAGCATAGAACAGTATAACCAAAAATACCAATCTTGGGAACCAAATTATTACTAAGATATTCAACCTATTCAACCTTAATTTAACCAGTATATAGTCATTTGGATTCAATGAAATCCTGAAAGATGATTAGAATGATTAAATGAGGGAGTTGGTGTTTTACGTCCGTGCAACGCTATATAGGTTATTGACAGGCGATGAACATGAAAAGGATGATTAAATGAACATGAAATATGGGGATGGGGTGGGAAACAAAGGACCGGTAAATTTTGAAGAACCACATGTGGTGCACTACTTGGCGGTCCACAAAGGTGTCTTTTACGTGCATGAAGCGTTGCATTCTCCACACACGTTGGCCCACTATGGTCGGCGGTCAGGGTTCCCGTATTATAGACCCGACAACCCCCGCGGACGAGGGCTACCCTATTCAGCCACCTAGGGTACACACTTGGTCGCTCTGTGGGCTGAGCACTGACCCGACGTCAGAATCCCAAGACCCTTAGTCGCCTCTTACGACAAGCTAGGCTCTGCTGCACACACAGACTACCAAAACCAATGGATTTTTAAGGGAACACTTTGTAATTAAAACGAAATAGAACACCGTTATGAACATAAAATTCGCAACTGAAACATTGTTTTTTTTTCTTTTAAAAATAGATTATGAATCTGATATAATTAAAAGAGCAATGACTGGAATATGGAAGTTATGCCTTTGAAAATAAAGGTAATAACAAAACTACCGAACTTGAATGATCAATCTCATAGTCTTGAGAAAATGCCTAAAACGAATCGGTCATACCGGAAAAATGGTGGATCGCAATGGTCCTGACTTGGTACAGGCATTTCAAACGAAATGGTGGGTTAGACCAGTTTTTATGGCGCCAAACCTCCCTCTTCAATTGCGATTTTTGGATCCGGTAATGACCATAGAACACAACATAGTTTTGAGACACAATAGGGATATTGAGGTGATCATCTCAGTGCAGCAGACCAGTCAATCACTAATTCAAAATATATTTTTTTAGGGATCGTATGAGACGTAAATAAAGGTAATTTGCCAATATAACTATAAAAGGACACATTGGAAGTTCATAACACGGACACTATACCATACACTTGTTAAAAGGAAAATTTCATAATGAGCTACTTGTGAAAAAACAAACAGGTTTGCAACTAGCAATGACTTTTTAGTTATTGTATTGAATAATGTGTAAAGTTTCATTTAAATCTGACAATTATAATTATGGGAGATCTTGTGTATATGTTACAGAAAATGTGTGTAATTAGGAATTTCATGAAATTACTGAAAATTTAGGAACTACATGTAATTCCCAAAGGGCTTAGTAATTACGTGAACTTACTGATTTACTGATAATTTTAGGAAATTTTACACACATTTTCTGAAACAAAATCGTCAACTATAGTTGATTAATAAAGTACTAAAAAGAAATATTTGCTATAGTATATTATGTAAAAAGGTGTTTTATAAGTAAAAAAAAAAACACACAAAAAGCAAAGAAAATATATGCTTAAAACCATGCAGGTATGGGGCACAAATTCGTTCCAATAATCTATGAACTGTGTGTTTTGTGCTCATAATCAAACATTGTCATTTTAGGACATAGAGAAGTTCAAAGATTTATAAATTGAATTTCCCAAAGTTGTACAAGAGGTAAATATAGAGAAGTAACATTTAAGGTATAACAAGCATTCTGAGAGTATTGCAAAACAATACATAGTCCCCTACCGGCCTCATATTTCAGTCACTGGTAACAATTTGTCAAACAAATGAATACCTAAACTTGATCAGTTTATTATCTACAAGGAACAATAAAAAGGTGTAGAAAATAAAATTGCAATGGATTTTTTAACTTCAAAGTGCCATAACTCCCATAAAAATTTGTGGACCGGCAGTTTACTCAAACTTATTCTGTAACTCATCATGGTAAACTCACATACCAAAAATCAGTTCATTATCTATAAGCGTTTAGAAAAAAAGTGCGGAAAACTAATATTTTATCGAATTTTCAAAGTTCAAAGGGCCATTACTCCCATAAAAATTTGTGGACCGGCAGTTTACTCAAACTTGATCTGTAACTCATCAAGGTAAACTCACATACCAATAATCACTTCATTATCTATAGGCGTTTAGAAAAAAGTGCGGAAAACTGAAATTTTAGTGAATGTTTAAAGTTCAAAGGACCATAACTCCCATAAAAATGTGTGGACCGGCACGAAACTCAAACTTGATCTGTAACTCATCAAGGTAAACTCACATACCAAAAATCAGTTCACTATCTATAAGCGTTTAGAAAAAAGTGCGGAAAACTGAGGCGTGACAGACAGACGGACGGACAGAGCGCAAACCTATAGTCCCCTTCGGCTTTCGCCGGTAGGGGACTAAAACAAGGTGGACTGAACCAAGCGTTAAACTTAGTTCTAATTTATGAACTGGCATAGAATTTAAAACAAATAAAGTTTATCATGTATGAAATAGAAATTTAAACCAATTCATGCTATTTATTAATAGATAAAACATATTACTTTTGCTTATTTTATGCCCCTGCAACAACATGTCGGGGAAAATTAAGATTTAGTCATCTGTTCGTAAGATTTTCATTATGCTTGTTTTGGAAACTGTACATTAGAATGATTTGAAATTTGAAAGGGTGGTTTAGTATGATAAATGTATGCCCTAGTGTAAGCAAATTTCAGATTTAATTATCTTCTATTTTCTGTTTGGGACTAGGTTGATATGAAAATTTATCATATACATAAAAGATTTAATTTCAATTTCAAGATTTTCTTATACATTAGAAATATTTATATCTTGTTACAAGTTCATGGTCAGACGCACAAGGGTAATATTCTGAATCAACAACTATTGGAAATTGACTGAAAAAAAAACAGAAACGCTTTAATCTTTTAAGAAAAAAATAAAAATTAATCAAAGCGCTAAAGCGTTAAAAGGCAGAGCTAAATATAAGCACTAAAATAAAGAACGATCTGTGTTTCATAAACTTGAAAGTAACATAGCACACCAATTATTCACATCTGTAATTTGGCCCGCCCACTCGATCAAAGGTCAAAGGTAAAGAATGCTTAAGTAGGTGTATTGATTCACGATATGTACACATGATGAAGTGCACATTTATACCGCATTTATGTTGGAGTATAAAGATGTAACAATCTGTATAATTAACATTAAAAATACTTTGAATGTTCTGTAATCCTGTAGAAGAAATATTGGCTGACCGATTTACCCTGTCTGGACGGAAAAAAACCGCGAAAATCAGATAGCTATATGACTACATAGGGCTCTGCCCAAAAATAAATAGAAAAATCATTACCAAGCTGCAGACCAAATATTTAATTATTCACATTTATATACAAGCTAAAGTTTGACAGAAATCTGATATATACGGACAGACAGACATATAATGCATTCCTTCGGGAATATACAACGACTCTCGACTGGTGGTTGTAAACAATCTGAATCATGTTTAAGGAGTCACTAAAAGGGTTTATTATTTCTTACTTGGGTGTGTTTGGTGTGGCATTAGATAAATCTATTAAAATAAGATACCCACAGCAGGCTGTGCAGCAAAGTAAATCGAAATCAAAACATGAAAAAAAATATTTTAAATTCACTGGTGTTAAATTCTCTACAAAATGTAAATGTCAGGTTTAAAAGCAGAGAACATGTGTGTTGGGTATAGTAGTAAATGTATCTATTAAAATAACATACTATAGCAGAGTTAAACAAACTCAAAACATGAAAAATATCTCCAAAACAACAAAAACTTCATCGAAAAAATAACCGGCAGTTACAAATAAAGGTAATAACAAAACTACCGAACTTGAATGATCAATTTCATAGTCCAGAGAAAATGACAAAAACGAATCAGTCATACCGGAGAACTGGTGGATCGCAATGGTCCTGACTTGGTACAGGCATTTCAAACGAAATGGTGGGTTAAACCAGGTTTTATGGCGCCAAACCTCCCTCTTCCATTGCGATATTAGGATCCGGTAATGACCATAGAACACAACATAGTTGTGAGACACAATAGGGATATTGAGGTGATCATCTCGGTACAGCACACCAGTCAAACACTAATTAAAACAATTAACTATCATATCTTTTAACTCAATTTTGAACTTTTCTATTAGTGGCTGATAACGAAGAAAGAATTTTTTTAGTGATCGTATGAGACGTATTTTCTTATAGCCCTGCTTCAAAAGTCGGTCACGAAGAAACCGGTGTCTGATCAAAAAATCTGTGAAATGTGTGCAAGCTCTGGCATATCGAATAAGTTGAGAAATATAAACACCGTATGCAGGAGAAGTAGGTATATTGCTCTGTAGATTAGGAAAATTAATAATTTTAAAATTAAAATCGTCTCGTTTATCGTAAATTTTTGCCAAATAATTTCCCTTTTTTACCATATTCATTGATGTCCGAATTTGGGCTTCGAAGATATTTGGTCTTTTTTCGTACAAAGAACGGGAAGAACACAACAATAACTGTCATCTTTAGTTAAAGGACATTAAGATCTATCAGAAAAAAAACAAACAACAGGGTGTAAGCACCACATTTCGGAAAATAATACGATTTCCCCCCTTTCAGAATTGCTCATGTCTTTTACCTTTCACTCATGACTGCTAAATTGGGGTTTACACGTGCCTATACAAGGCATCTACAAGACTTGATCACTGAAATGTTTTAAGAAAGCCGAAATACTGCGTAAAAAGCCGTACTTTCAAGCACCTGGAATATGGTAAAAATGAATTACCTCCCTTACCATGTTCGTCGCTACATAATTTATATCGACGTCACATTTTTCGTCATATATGGCCCCTACTTAAAATGTATTTTAAAGATAAATCAATTGAAATAAAAATGAAAATATCTGTATGGGTAACGAGCAAACGCAAACAGTACCCACGCGAAAATGCATGGTCACTGACCATGGTCATCCATTGTTGACCATGTACAATCATGGTCCAGTGACCATGGTTGTACATGGTTGACTGCCTTACGTAAATTGGCACCACGATCGACCATGTCCACTAATGACCATGGTCAAACAGGAACATGATTGACTGCCTTCCGTTAATTGGCACCCCGGTCAGCAATAGATAGACCATGTCCACTAATGACCATTACCTTGGTGCCAATTAACGGAAGGCAGTCAACCATGGTCAATGGACCACGATTGAACACGTTCAACGTCAGTGACCATGGTTGACTACATTTCACAAATTAAACATGGCAAATGTACAATTCAGAAAATTTAGATTTTTTTACATGATTTATATTAACAATGAACATCTAAAAAAAAAATATTTAAGAACATTCAACAAGTGTTATTGTTTTTTTTTTAGTTTCAGTTGTCTCTTTCTTTGCGTTGTGCCCTATTTAGGCTCTTTTGGACAGCATGAACTTTTTCGGTGATGTCTTTGGAAGTGGTGTTGAAAAATTTTCCTTTAATTATTGTTGTCATACTGTTACATAATCGTTGATCAAATTGGCACTTTGGTGCCATTTTTGTGTTCCCAATCTTGCCAGAAACGGAATGTGTCAGGATGTATTCTACTGGAAACAATTTTAGTAATAAAATATTGACAGAATCATAAACTTTGTCACAGTGAGCAACTGCATCTTCAAAGGATGAGAAGTTGTGGCCATTGTACAGGGCTGTATTTTCTGAACTTGAAGTCGACAATGATATACATGTAGTTGACGGCAATGTGTCGGTGGTTGTTGGTGGTAACTTTGCATTTGGAGAGCTAACAGTATCAATGACTTCTAATTTCTCAATTTTCCTTTCACATTTTGTTACTCGTTCTTTCAGTCTTTTATAATAATCCAGCAACTCGCTTAACTCCTTCCTTGTAACGTAACTGCTGAAAAAAGCAAAACCAATATTCTTTTGAACAGTGATCAAAACTCTACAAAATCAAAAATGAATAGGAATTATAGTAACAATCAACTAAATATGGTAGCAAACAATCCTACAAAATGTCAGCAAATTCCATTCATTGGTATCCGAGAATCAAATTTTCATTTTATTGTTTGTTTCCTCTAAGGGCTATTCCAGAAAAAATGTCCCCTGGTGGCAGAACGCACTTAGAATTTAGGGGTACCACCAATAGATTTTAATTAAATTTACCCCCCCCCCGCCCAACTATAATTTTTTTATACGACCACACATTTTTTGCGATCATATAATGTTATGGCGATGTCGTCGTCGTCGTCTGGGGACATTTGGTTTCCGTGCAATAACTTGAGTAAATATTGACCGATTGTTATAAAATTTTGATATGATGTTTGTAACCACTAGAGGAAGGTTCCCATTGTATTTGGGGTTATGTGGTGCACTACTTTGCGGTCCATAAAGGGGTCTTAAACGTGGATGAAGCGTTGCACACTCCACACACGTTGGCCCACTATGGTCAGGGTTTCCGTATTATAGACCTGACAACCCCCGCGGACGAGGGTCACCCTATTCTGCCACCTAGGGTACACACTTGGTCGCTATGTGGGCTGAGCACTGACCCGACGTCAGAAACCTAAGACCCTTAGTCACCCTTTCGACAAGCTAGGCTCTGCTGCGGGCCTAGAAATCTAATTTTCAAAATTCTGTCCCACAGCTGTTTGATGTGTTTTAGTACCGGGCAATTGTGTAGAATTGAAAGTGGTCGTTTTGGTGCCGAACAAAAATGTATATCCCGATATTTCTGCTGTGATGAATGTGTTAGTTCAAAACCATTGCAAGACAAGTTTTACGGTAGATTATGTCCTATTTGTCAATCTGTTCAGGATTAATAAACTGAGACGTCGGTTTGGTATTTTAATTTGACACGCATTCCTAAGTAAATGTATTAATATGAACTTTAATAAGTTTTTATGCCCCTGCGACGACATGTCGGGGGGGCATTATGTTTTACTCATGTCCGTCCGTACAAATTTCGGTCAAGCTTTTCTCAGGAACCGTACATGAAAATGATTTGAAACTTAATAGGATGGTTCAGTATGACAAACTATACGTCCTAAGCCATTTTGAGACCTGTCAGACATCTACTTCCTGTTTAGGACTTAGGCCAATGTGAAAATATGTGAACATGACTATGAAAATTTCCGTCAAGCTTTTCTCAGAACCATACATGAGAATGATATGAAACTTGGTAGAATTGTTCAGTATGACAAACTGTACGTCCTAAACGACCTTTTTTGACCTGTCGGACATCTACTTCCAGTTTGGGACAGGTCAATGTGAAAATATGTGAACATGACTTTAACAATTTCGGTCAAGCCTTTCCCAGGAACCATACATGAGACTGGTTTGAAACTTGGTAGGATTGTTCAGTACAGCGATCTATACGTCCTAAGCAATTTTGAGATCTGTCAGACATATACTTCCTGTTAAGAACTTCGGCCAAGGTGAAAATATGTGAACATGACTTTGAAAATTTCCATCAAGCTTTGTAGGAATGTTCAGTATGACAAACTTTACGCCCTTAGCGATTTGAGACCTGTCGGCATCTACTTCATGCTTGGGACCAGGGGGTATAACAATCAACTTGAAAATTTTTGTCAAACTTTTCTCAGAAAGCGTACATTGGTATGATTTGAAACTTGGTAGGATGGTTCAGTATGACAAACTGTACGTCCTTAGCAAGTTTCAGGGACATGTATTTCCTGTTTTGGGCCTAGCGGGGGCATCTGTGTCCCGTAGACACATTCCTTCTTTATTTTATTGTTTTATTCTATATCTTTTCACGTGAGAACTTAAAGTTAGGTAAGCCCGTTGGAGTTTCTTCAAAATATTGATAATTCTGAAACTGACATTATAATTCTTTTAATATTCTTAGATACATTGCTTTTTTTAATTTCTTTTTAAACATTTATGTTTTTCAAATTTAGAAATTAGTTTGGATATAATATACTTGTTTGTCAAATCATTTTTAGACATGAAAAGTCTTGTTTGTAAAAGCCTAATCATAAACTTATTAGCTTGGGTTTGAAAACAAACGTATGATTACTAATGTTAAAGAGTAGAATTGTGAATATAAATTTAATTATTTTATGGTTCTATATATGGTTTAAAGTATTAACAAGAGGCTCCCAGGAGCCTGAATCGTTGAACTGACATATGTGCATGAAGTAAAGGTTCTTAGGCAAAATCTATTTGACGTTGAAAGGGTCATAAGATTAATAAGGGGGTCATCTGACAATATGGTGGATCACTGATCACTTTTATTCTTAATCAAAATCTAAAAATCTGTCACCCTTTTTGAGTTATTAGCAAAAAAATGCAGTTTCAACTAATGTTCTATTTTTAGCCACAGCGGCCATGTTTTACAATTACAATCAAAAATCCCCACATCAGTTCTGTACACCTAATGCTAATAAACAACAATACCAAGTTTGGTTCCAATTGGACTTAAAGTGTCAGTGGAGTTAACGTTTTCAATGTAATGAGGAAATGTTTTTTTAAATGCTCAATTTTGACGTTCTAAGGGCAATAACTCCTAAAAGGAAAGGTCCTACAACGTTGACATATTTTATAGATCTTGATGTGCTTAACATCATGCATTCTAAATTTCTCAAATATCTGGTATAGTTTTCAAGATATTGAGCTAAACAGGTGCAGAATTTGCAAATAAATGCACAAAAACGGCAATAACTCCTACATGGGTTGTTGGATTTTCTTCAAAATTTCAGGGTAGGTAGATCTTGAGGTGCTGATCACTTTTACCCTATGTCAGAATTTCGATATCTGTAGCCGTTTTTGAATTATTTGCAAAAAAACTGCAGTTTATCCCTGTTTTATTTTAAGCCATGGCGGCCATGTTTTACGACGAATCAAAAATCCCCACATCAGTTCTAAGCACCGAATGCTAAATGAACAACCATACCAAGTTTGTTTGCAGTTGGACTTATGGTGTCAGAGGAGTTAACGTTTTAAAAAGTTAACCGACGACGGACGGACGCCAAGTGATGACAATAGCTCACATGACTCTTCGGGTCAGGTGAGCTAAAAACAAGAACATTTTATTTTCGAAAACGCCAAAATAATAAACACTAAAATAAAACATTGCCATTTTGATAAAAAATAAAGAAAGAATGTGTCCATAGAACACGGATGATCCCGCTGGCCTCAAATAAAATGTTGAAGTAGGACAGGACTGAAAGTCGCTAAAGACGCATAGTTTATCATACTAAACCATCCTACCAAGTTTCAAATGATTCCCATTTACGTTTTCTGAGAAATGCTTGATGGAAATTCGTACGTACGGACGGACATGAGTAAAACTTAATGCCCCCCCCCCCCGACATGTCGTCACGGGGGCATAAAAAACGCCAAAATATCATTACACCAAGATTTCCCAATTTACGGTGGTTTAGCCCTGACATCGAGAGATGCGGGGTCGTCAGGTGAAAATGCGGTAACCTAACCGCAAACCGTAGTGGTGCATTGTGTTGGGAAAAATGTCATGTTCCTCGCACGTTAAAGAACCCTGCTGCAGGTCTCGGTAAGTGTAGGACCCGTAGGATCCCCATGCAGAAGGCTAAATTTCCCGTCCCTGCCCAGCACTCCTTTTTCCAGTGGCAGTCAAAACTCTCCTACCCGATTGGTCTTGTGTCCCCATTTCCTCCACTTCACCATCATTTCATGTTCATTGTATCACCACTTTCATGTTCATCTCCCGGATATAGCCAAAATCGTGCTGCTTTGGAGTAAGGCAATAACTAAATAACTAACTAACTATATCTCTAATTTGCCTTTTCATGGGATAAAAGTTATGGCTATACTCACTTTCCGATAGTAAAAATTCCGTTTTTTTTTCCTCAAAACATGGCATTTTGTTAAAAATCCACGGGACCCCGTCAACACCATTTGCCATTGCCAGGCCAACATTTACACACCACGAACTTTGACCAATCTGCTCAACTATAGCAGCGATAGGGTCATGAATAAAAATAGAAAAAATACTCCTTATATTGAACTTATACAACAATAATTGTCATTAAAATGAAAGAAAATCAAGAAAATGTTGTATTGCTACTCCGCCATCAACTTTTGTGGTGACGAACACATCAAAGCTATAAATTATCAGTTTAAATTTCTGAATGTCAAAACCCTAAGATTCTTCCTTCCCCAGACATAGGTTGGTCTCAGTCATAATTTGTTTTCTCGTTCGACATTTTTTTGGTTCAATTCTTTGCTCTTCATATTCATATAGTGTTTGGCATTTTCAACTTTTGGTAGAGCGCCTCTGATGAGTCTTGCATAGACGAAACGCTCGTCAGGCGTAGCAAAATTTATTGTCTGAAACTTTGTTGTAATTTATATTTTTAGTTAAAGACTGCATAGGTCAGATGAAGGATGATAAAGTAATACTATATCAAATATGCTAGATTTTGAAAAAAATGGCTTCATATGACAAGGAAAAATGTCAGAGTGTCTTGTTTTCACATTTTGATTACAATCCGATTGATTAGTAATTGAAGAATTAGGTGCAAATATGCAAAAACTGTACTAGTTTTATTTCTAACCTGTAATGTTTGATACAAGAGGCTCCCAGGAGATAAAGATTTAACCGAATGCTGCATAATATTTACTATAAATGTTTTGCAACACTGCCAATTTGAAAGAACATATTGTGTTAACTTTCATTAAACATAGATGAAAATGGTCAATTTTGACGTTCTAAGGAAAAAAAACTACTTTAAGAAACACTCTTACAGAGTTGACCGTCTACAACTTTTGAAGATCTTGATGTGCTAAACAAAATGCAATTTATTTTGTATGCCCCATCTACGAAAGTAGAGGGGCATATAGTGTTCGGGTCTGTTCGTCCGTCCGTTCGTCTGCCCTTCCGTTCGTCCGTCCGTTCCGATGTCCGTCCCAAATCCCATATTTCCAAATTTGCACTAACTGACAAATGCCAAAATCAATCATATTGGTATGGTAGGTGCATCCAGTGATGATAAGAACATTGCATGCTTCGGATGCTGGATGTGACCTATATTTTTGGCATGAATGATCAAGTACAGAAAAATGGTTTAAGTCTAATCCCTCTGACATTTGCTACATCAACCATATAGGTATGGTATGTGCAACTAGTGATGCTTAGCACAATGCATGCTTCGGCTGCTGGCAGTGACCTACATTTTCCGCATGAATGACCGTTATATAAGAATGGTTAAAGTCCATTCATTCTCACTGACAAATGCCATAGTAACCAAATTGGTATGGTAGGTGCACCTAGTGATGCTTAGCACAATGCATGCTTCGGATGCTGGATGTGACCCATATTTTCCGCACGAATGACCACTTATAGCAGAATGGTTCAAGTCCATGCCTCCTTACTGACAAGTGCCATACCAACCGAATAGGTATGGTAGGTGCACCTAGTGATGCTTTGTACAATGCATGCTTCGGATGCTGGATGTGACCTATATTTTCCACATGGATGGCCTCTTAAAGAAGACTGAATAAAGTCCATTCCCACTTACTGACATGTGCCATATCTACTCTATTGTTATGATAGGTGCACCTAGTGATGCTAAGCACAATGCATGCTGTGACCTATATTTTCCGCATGACCACTTATAGAAGAATGGTTATGTTTAAGTCCATTCCTTCTGACTGACTAGTGCTTTAATAGCGTGAGTGAGTGAGTGAGTGAGTTGGTGTTTTACGCCCGTGCAACGCTATATAGGTTATTTACAGGCGATTAACATGAAAAGGATGACAAAATGAACATGAAATGATGATGATAAATGAAATATGGAGATGGGATGGGAAACAAAGGACCGGTAAATTTTGAAGAACCACAGGAAAAAGGGGAGAGGTGGGTAGGGGCGGAAAATTTAGCCTATGTGGTGCACTACTGGGCGGTCCACAAAGGGATCTTTAAGCGTGGCACTCTCCACACACGTTGGCCCACTATGGTCGGCGGTCAGAGTTTCCGTATTATAGACCTGACAACCCCCGCGGACGAGGGCTACCCTATTCAGCCACCTAGGGTACACACTTGGTCGCTCTGTGGGCTGAGCACTGACCCGACGTCAGAATCCCAAGACCCTTAGTCGCCTCTTACGACAAGCTAGGCTCTGCTGCGGGCCTATTCGCCACCCGGGGCCCGCACGGGACGTGCTTTAATAGCAACCATGTTGATGCTTTAGTGATTGTGGAAAAAAATAAATGTTGCGAGATGGGGCATTGTGTCTTTTGGACACATTCTTGTTTTTAACTAACTTTATAAGTTTTTGAAGTATTGAGCTTAAAAAGTGCAAATTTTGGGAAAAAATCGGGAAAAGGGCATTCACTCCTACATAGGTAATTGGATTTTCTGGAGAGTTGCAGGGCTGGTAGATTTTGATGTGCTGATCACTTGCTTCCAACACAATTTCTTCACTCAGTGATGACAGAGATTCAACACCAGACCGAGACAGAAGCAGCTCAAAAATTCTCCAAGGACCAAAGATGATAACCTTTGATGGAACAGGACAACCCTCAGTTTTCAATTGGAAAGAGTATCTACTAGAAAACGATGGAGAAATTCCAAAGAATAGAAAAATTATTTGACAGCTTAAAAGACAATGCACTTGAATTTGCCAGAAAAGTCGATACAGGAGAGTATCATCCATTAAAGAAAAAGATAAGAGAAAGATTTAGCAAGAAACTACAACCTGTTACGACAAGACGCCAGCTACAATACATAAAACAACAAGAAGATGAAAGTCTAGAAGATTTTTCTCAGAAAGTTTACTCCTTAACCATGGATTGGTATGACAAATGTGAATTTGAAACTTTCGAAGGTATAGCAACTGAAGCTTTCTTGAGAGGTTGTAAAGAAAAAGACGCAGCTATAAAAGCTATGGAAAAGGAAATCATAGTGCAAAAATTAAATAAAATGGATAATAAGATGGATGGGATGGAGAAAGAGCTGACTGAGCTTAAAGCTTTAGTGGGACAGAAGCCTCAGCAGTCGTTCAGCATTGATAACTGTTCTTTTAAGGTAATTTAATCTTTGTTCTAATATGGGTCCCCGGAAAGAAAAATAGAAACCATGGCGACAAGCCATGTTTAAATTCCAATAAAACACAGGTCGACGTCACAGTTCATTTTGCGATGTCATTATATGATTTTACGCTGAAATTGCCGACGTCATAAAGGATCATTTGCACATAAACGTAGCAAGAAACAACAAAATGGAGTCTGTAGCATTGTACACTATAGGTCTTTGAAAACACAAAATTGTCATATCAGAATAGAAATAATTCATGTCCGGCCGTGGTTTATTTTCGATTTAATCATGGGTGCCCATTATTTTCGTGTATTTAACCCCTCGCTACGCTCTGGGTAAAATATCCCCGAAAATAATGGGCACCCATGGTTAAATCTCCAATAAACCACAGGCGGCCATGAATTATTTCTTAAATAAATATCCTGTAGTAATTGTAACTAACATAACTAATGAATCAAACAACTGCATAAAATAAGTACATGTACAACGCGGGTATGTTAATGTAGTTCCGAGAATTTTTTCCAGGAAATGATAACTTTTCCATCCTTATGAATATTTATTAGCTGTATTGGTTGCCCCTGACGACGCGATATTTTTCTTCCGTGCTATTCTATCACAATCTCCATTATTCGGTCAAACATCGATTCAAAAGTTAATATTTAGTCTAAAAGAACCCTTTGTTTCATTTCAAGTGAACATAAATGTTATATCTCACAGAATATAAAAAACGCCAATAAATATAAATGCAGTTGTATTCTTATAACATTTTTTATGACAACGAAGATATTTGCTATTTTATTTTACACGGAATTTGCTTGTTTAACATCTTGCCTTTTTATTGTATATCGTGTTTTCTTATGTCTCTCCTTTGGTGAACCTCATTATCTTTTGTCTAAGTTTATGAAGTAAATAATTTTCATTGGTTAAGACCTTGCGGTCATCTAATTAATTATTCATTAGCGCTTTTACTAATTTGTTAACAAAGGACTCCGATATTTTAACTTCATTTTTGTTATTACCTGCGTCGCCGAAGACGAAAGCAGGTCTAGTAGTTGGGTCACTCCGTCCGTCTGTCCGTCCTACCCGCTATAGGATGCCTGTCTTGTGTAATCTGAATCTCAAAAACCAAACACTAGATCTTTCAGAAATTTTACACAATGATTACAGATATATTGAAGATGTGCACCTGCCCTTTTGGGGTCATTTTATATGAAACTTTACAGTAATGTTATTATTCATAATAGAAAGGGCTGGGCTGATTTTGGCTGTCCCCCCTTTTTTCGTTCAGAAATTAGGGGCCCTAAAGGGACCAAAAAAGTGACTTTTTTATTTGTTTCCACGATTACTTTTGTTCTGGTTGACCAAATGCTAAGAAACTTCACAGTAATGTTACCTACCATAGAAGGAAGGGTTGGGCTGATTTTTGGTTTCCCCTCTTTTTTCGTTTACAAATTAAAGGCCCAAAGGGGGGCCAAAAAGCGACTTTTTATTTTTTTTCCACAATAACTTTTGTTCTGGTTGACCAAATGCTATGAAACTTTACAGTAATGTTACTACCATAAAAGGAAGGGTAGGACTGATTTTGGGTGTCCCCTCTTTTTTTGTGTAGAAACTAAGGTCCCTAAAGGGGCCAAAAAAGCAACTTATTAATTTGTTTCCACAATAACTTGTTTTGGTTGACCAAATGCTATAAAACTTTACAGTAGTGTTACTCACAGTTTGGTATTTTTGATTATACTGTTTTATGCTCTTCATGTTCATACAGTGTTTGGCATTTTCAATATTTTTGATAGAGCGCCTCTGATGAGTCTTGGTCCCGTGCGGGGCCCGGGTGGCGAATAGGCCCGCAGCAGAGCCTAGCTTGTCGTAAGAGGCGACTAAGGGTCTTGGGATTCTGACGTCGGGTCAGTGCTCAGCCCACAGAGCGACCAAGTGTGTACCCTAGGTGGCTGAATAGGGTAGCCCTCGTCCGCGGGGGTTGTCAGGTCTATAATACGGAAACCCTGACCGCCGACCATAGTGGGCCAACGTGTGTGGAGAGTGCCACGCTTCATGCACGTAAAAGACCCCTTTGTGGACCGCCCAGTAGTGCACCACATAGGCTAAATTTTCCGCCCCTACCCATCTCTCCCCTTTTCCTGTGGTTCTTCAAAATTTACCGGTCCTTTGTGTCCCATCCCACCCCCATATTTCATTTATCATCATCATTTCATGTTCATTTTATCATCCTTTTCATGTTCATCGCCTGTAAATAACCTATATAGCTTTGCACGGGCGTAAAACACCAACTCACTCACTCACTCACTCACTCACTCTTGCTTCAATGGATCAGTGACAGTCTTTGTGTACCACTCGAACTTTCTGTTTATGTTATTGTACTGATCACGTGATTTGTTGGTTTACATCGTTCGAAAATTGTAAACCCCCGAGTATTAATAGTCGGACATAGTTTCATATCAAGATTGAAAAGACTTTTGAGTTTTGATGCGAATTTTCCGAACAATTTTGATTTAAGCCAATGCGATATCGAGATGTATGGAGTAGGTGGAGGATGCGTTGCTTCATTGCTCAGATAACGATAATTTCTGGAGTTGATGAACCGGTACCAACCACATAATGTCATATTACAAGTTGGAGGTAATGACTTGTGTCAGCCTTATGTTCGACCAGAGACTGTATCTTGCACTCTTGTCGATTTCCTTATGAGGATCTTGGACTTTGCATCGGTTCAAGTCGGAGTAATTTGTGAACTTTTTAAACGCTCAAACCCAAGATATATCTCAGCTCCTGAGTATGCGACACGACGAGATATTGCCAGTACTCTGTTGCCAATTCTGATAAACGATATTAGACATATGAGTGCCACTCCGTTATATTGGAAACATTTGAGGCTGGTGAACTCGCCATGAGAAATATATGACAATGATGGTGTACATCTTACTTTTCTTGGCAACAAGAAGTTATACAGGAGTATACGACTTGCATGCTTTGAACTATGTAAATTAGTCTGCATTACATGATATTGCGATAGGTCAGTGTTATTACTTATTCACATGTGTACCAAAGAAATTTTGTAGATTTTATTACTTGTTAATGCTAGGTGTTTAGAATTTCATGATACAAATGTATATGTGTACAGGGGAAATTTTTTGTACAGTACACAATTCATTAAATCCTATTAATATACCTATATAGTTAGTTAGTTAGTTAGTTAATATATCTATATAGACAAGCAGTTAAAAGTGTTAACATTTGTATAGTTATATGCATGTAATTATTTTACATAACATGTATTCAGTTATAATTATCTTATTAGTTTTACAGGATTTTTAAGTCTGGGCTTGTTTGTTATGACATGTACAGTAGGCTTGTATTGACCTTGTGCAGTAGCAAGCTATTTTCTTTGAACTTTGAAACTGCATGATGTTGCTGTAGTGTATATATCACAGTAAATTTCCAGGTATGGTTTTAAATCGTAGATTATTAAAAAAAAATAACCAACATGTACATGTTTACATTATTATATATGGTCACTTGTAAAACGCTTCCAAGTCATAGAGTGATCTTGAACTTTTTGATTTTAAATCTTTGGCTGGTTATTGCCTTGATGGACCATGTCGTTGCCATTTACAATGTATGTGTTGGGCAGTGAACAAAATATGCTTGTTTGACCATGTATTTGGTCATATATATTATTTCTGATTATTATATTTTTGTCATGTACATGTTGTTGGCTAGCTACAATAATGTAGCTCCTTTGACATCTTTGAGTAGGCGCAAGATGTCAAAGGAGCTACATTATTGTAGCTAGTTGTTGGCATGCAAAAGGAATAAATTTTGATCATGTATTTGGTCATAGCAGTAAGCACTATATTATTTTTGCCATGTATTTGGCATATAAAATGCAATAATGTTGACCATGCGTTTGGTCTAGCTACAAAAATGTAGCTCCTTTGACATCTTTGATTAGGCGCCTAATCAAAGATGTCAAAGGAGCTACATTATTGTAGCTAGCATTTGGTCGTAGTTATTATAATTGTCTCATGTATTTGGTACGTGAATTATGATTGATCCTGTATTTGGTCAGAAAATTATGAATTTATGCCATGTATTTGGCATGTGTTGTCATATATGTTGATCATGTATTTGATCACATATTGAATTTTACCATGTATTTGGTATGATGTAGTAAATTGCTATACATTTTATTTTGGAGCTAATAGATAGATTTTATTATTCTTTATTCAAAGTGATGTCGAAAAAAACAGCTGCTTAACGAAGACGTTTAGAGGAAAATGACAAAAGTGTCGGTTAGCGGCTAATCAAAGATGTCAAAGGAGCTACATTATTGTAGCTAGCTGTCGGTCAACCAGACATTTCGGCATTGGCTGATGGAGACGGTTAGCAGTTCAGCTCAGGAAGATAATGTTCAGGGTAATGTTTCACCTATTGAGCAAATAACTCTAACACATATTAGTGTAGACAATGCACGATGCAATAATGGTAATGTATCTGCAAGTACCTCGTTCAATTCATCTACAGGTACTGGATCATCACGGATCATTCCTAGACATGTTGAACATTATGATACAGTCAATGTACCAGTGCAACAAACTGTTAACAATAGCAATACAAGTAACTCTTTAAATGTACAGCCTGTATCTAGCAGTGGTAACGATATTATAAGTATTCCTGCACCGATTAGTACAAATAATTCTATTGGGTACTATAAACCTTTAAGACGCCCTTTGTATACAAAAATTAAGACCAAATTGCAAGAAAAGATACGAAATAGGGAATATGTAGATCTTTCTGACATTTTGATTGATCACCAACCATCTGATAGGAATCTACGTTTGGCAGTGAAAACAATAAAGTAGGCTTGACATCAGGCAAAAAGAGAAATTTTTTAACAATTGAAAGTCGGACAGATGCGTTTTCTATATACGCATCGGTTCTAAGGAATGCCAACCCTTCACCTGTAAATTCAATGGAGAAACCATGTTCCAAGCCTTCAACAAGGTGAAAGGTCATTTTCTCATGCTGTTAACCTAAAGTCTACCCTTGACAATCCTACTTTGGTACAGCAAAAAATCAATAAAGAGTTAAAAGCGGGTAGGGTTATGGGCTCTTTCTCGGAATTACCTTTTGGAAGTTTACATATATTACCGTTAGGTTTACTTCCAAAAAAGTCGAAAAATTCATGGCGCCTTATACACAACTTTATTTTCCACAGTCTATATTGGTAAAAGTGCTTTCTTGTGTAAAACCGACAAACGCTCTGCTTTTCGTATTCTTCCTGTACATCCTAATGATTATGAGCTCTTAGGTTTTATGTGGAATGGTACGTACTATTACGATAAATGCTTACCAATGGAGTGTCGCACTAGTTGAGTAATTTAGTTCAGATATAGAGTGGATTGCACCATCACTTTCGAGTTGGCGAAAACATCAAAGCTTTAAATTATCCGTCTAATTTTCAAAATTGTCTAAACCCTAAGGTTCTTTCTACCCCAGACATTATCGAAATAAAAGTTGCTGAGAAAACAACATTAGAGATTTTTCTTAACCAGAAGAATGCAGGGTGCAAGACGGTGGATGGAACAAAAGTGATCCTTATATGAAATATTTTTCAGGGGTGCAGTGTTTCGAACGGACTACGGTAGAATATGGGAATTCAGGAGCATTTAGCCAAAATCTGTAATGCTAGCCCTAACAGCAACTGCCACCAAGGAAGTTCGGGTAAGATTTCCAAACTGTTCGTGTATTTTATACTACAGGCATATAAAAAAAAAAACATGTGCAGATGTACGTCTTCCATTCAAGACCGCCAGTTTGTCAACAATGTTCTTTCATGGGGTTAATAAAAGTGAGCCTACTATGGATAATATGATGAGAAATTATTGTCTTCTCACTAGATGCAGGAGGATTTTATCTCTTACAGTACTTCTCACAGGAAAGTACAAACAAGATTCAAGTACTCAAACATAATTGGCATATGTAGTCCACTGTGTGATTGTGGAGCATATCCAATAGAATTCCAAACACATTTGACGGATGAGCGGGGCCCGGGTGGCGAATAGGCCCGCAGCAGAGCCAAGCTTGTCGTAAGAGGCGACTAAGGGTCTTGGGATTCTGACGTCGGGTCAGTGCTCAGCCCATAGAGCGACCAAGTGTGTACCCTAGTTGGCTGAATCCTTCGTCCGCGGGGGTTGTCAGGTCTATAATACGGAAACCCTGACCGCCGTCCATAGTGGGCCAGCGTGTGTGGAGAGTGCCACGCTTCATGCACGTAAAAGACCCCTTTGTGGACCGCCAAGTAGTACACCACATAGGCTAAATTTCCGCCCCTACCCACCTCTCCCCTTTTCCTGTGGTTCTTCAAAATTTACCGTTCCTTTGTGTCCCATCACATCCCAATATTTCATTTATCATCATCATTTCATGTTCATTGTATCATCCTTTTCATGTTCATCGCCTGTAAATAACCTATATAGCGTTGCACGGGCGTACACCAACTCACTCACTCACTCACTCACTTTGCCAGAATTTTGATATCTGGCACCGTTTCTTGAGTTACTTTAATTTACCCTATGTTATGTTTAAAGCCATGGCGGCCATGGTTTTTTTTACGAATCAAACATCCAAAAGATTGTTTTGAAGCACCCATGTCAATAAACACATGTACCAAGTTTGGTTGTCATTGGAATTATGGTGTCAGAGCAATAGCTCTGGGTAAGGTGAGCTTAAAAGTTTCGTGACACTTCTTTAGATGAGATATTAAAATCCTCTCACAGTGGTATATTAGTGCATGTTTTATAAATAAAATACAAGTATAGTATAAGTATAATTCCTAAAAATTTTGATACAAGCAATTGTATTTTATATATTGACTTTTATTCAAAACCATATAACCCTTTTGGTGTTGCTTCTACGTGTAACATAAATCATATGTACATCACATTATTCTTACACTAGACGGTAATACGAAACTTGATCTAACCCACATCACAATCATGAAAAGGCCTAATGACAAAGGTTGGGGGTCTCACTGGCTCTCCCCTACTGCTCTGCATGGTTGTATTCTACCTTGGCCGTCATGCAGCACCTCCCATCTTTCCTGATTGTCTTTTCTTTAATGCCTTTTTGTCTAAATATTCGAACCATTGGATACATTGTCTGACCGCCATGAAAGAGTCTTCCTTACAAACTGGGCGGTCTTTTCATCATCAGAGTCAGAACCACTGACCTCCTCGCTCTGCTCTGAAGAAATAAAGTTGTTGTTTTCCAAGATGGAAAGCAACTTTATCTTGTCACCCTGGTAAATGTAATGGTTATGTAAAAAATGAATTGTGTTGAGGATAAAATACCATACCTAATTCAGGTTCCTGTGAACTGACAGTTGGCTGTCTCTGGATTTGTGAGACCTCAATCTGAGACGGTGACCGTCTGCAAATCTGCAATGGCTCGCACTGAGATGTGGAGTTTCTTGGTGACTGTCTGTCAATCTGAGATGCAGTCTTTCTCGGTATGGTGACTGTTTGTCAATCTGAGAATCAGTGCCTGCCTATCTGCAACGGCTCAAATTGAGATGTAGTGTTTCATGGTGATTGTTTGTCAATCTGAGATGCAGTCTTTCTCGGTTACTACCTGCGAATCTGCAATGGATCAAATTGAGATGTAGAGTTTCTTGGTGACTGTCTGTCAATAAGAGATGCAGTCTTTCTCGGTGACTGCCTGCTATTCTGCAATGGCTCAAATTGAGATGTGGAGTTTCTAGGTGACTGTCTAATAACTTGTGGCGACAATTGATCGTTTATCCTTACATTAAACCCTAGACTGGGGAACAGGATTGGACCAACCAAAGAAAAAATATAAATATGTAACTTATCTAGAATGCCCCTATATTTTTTTTTGTGTAGGGACATTTTATAGAGGGTCGGTAGGCTGCAAGCAAACAACCAATATTTTGATTAAAGTCTTAGCAGGTGAAACCAAAAAAAAAATATCACCTGTTGAAGATCGGATGATGGCTTGGGTTGTGTTCATTTCATATTTAGAGCTGTTGTCTCTCTTCGACGTATTCTTGTTTCCTATTGAGTAAAGTTTAGGTCCATATCTCGGGTATGTATAGTAGGGTTGCACATTTCACATGTACAAAAAATGTTACATTTACTAGGTGTTCTCTTGAATGAAGTTAAAGAAAAACTATTGGAGTCATCATCAGACATCTTTAACATGTGCATGTCCACTTCCATAAAAGTTGTCTCACTTCATAGGTGACTGTATCTGATACTGGAACTCCTTTTGTTACAATTTTAGTAAAAAATGAAAGTATCTAAAATAACAAAATAATATGCTTAACATACACCTAATTCTCTAAACTTTTTATACTTCACAGCACAGAGCTGGAATATTTTCAGTTTTCTATACGACCGCAAAATTTTTGCGATCGTATAATGTTATGGCGATGTTGTCGTTGTCGTCGACGTTGTCGTCGTCGTCGCCTGGGGACATTTCGTTTCCGTGCGATAACTTAAGTATATATTGACTAATTGTTATGAAATTTTGATATGATGTTTGTAACCACTAGAGGAAGGTTCCTATAGTATTTGGATTTGGTGGCCCTTACAGTTTAAGAAAAAACAGGGGCTAAAACGGGTGTATTGACACAACTGTTGTAGAATGTTTATTTTTCATTTGATTTTGAAAATTCTTTTTTAATTGATTTCCTCATTAAATTCTGTCATCAAAATGTGTAAATGGTTTTGATGTTTGTTGTACCGTTAATTGCTACAGGGGTCCAAAGACTGGACACGCCCAAAAAAATCAACTTTTTAATTTGTGGTCCGATTTTCAAATTCTGTTTTTCATTGGAATCCTTGTGAAAGTCCCTGACTGTGTTTTTCTATCAGATTTGACATATCTCTTACTTTTTTTTTTAGATATTAAAGGTCGAAGGGACAAAAACGCCATTTTTAAACGTTGGCCAAGGCAAATGAATTGTGCTGTAGTGGGCCAGCCAATTGTTATGTTAGTTAGTTATTGCTTTACTCCCAAGCAGCACGATTTCGGCTATATCCGGGAGATGAACATGAAAATGGTGATACAATGACATTTTTTCCCAACACGGTGCACCACTATTGTTTGCAGTCAGGTTTTCCGCTTTGTCGCCTGACGACCCCGCATCTCTCGATGTCAGGGCTGCCCCATTCAACCACCTGGGGCACACACCAGTCGCTTTGTGGGCAAAGCAGCCTGACCCGAGTGAGTGAGTGAGTTGGTGTTTTACGTCCGTGCAACGCTATATAGGTTATTGACAGGCGATGAACATGAAAAGGATGATTAAATGAACATGAAATATGGGGATGGGGTGGGAAACAAAGGGCCGGTAAATTTTGAAGAACCACAGAAATTTAGCCTATGTGGTGCACTACTTGGCGGTCCACAAAGGTGTCTTTTACGTGCATGAAGCGTTGCATTCTCCACACACGTTGGCCCACTATGGTCGGGTTTCCGTATTATAGACCCGACAACCCCCGCGGACAAGGGCTACCCTATTCAGCCACCTAGGGTACACACTTGGTCGCTCTGTGGGCTGAGCACTGACCCGACGTCAGAATCCCAAGACCCTTAGTCGCCTCTTACGACAAGCTAGGCTCTGCTGCACACACAGACTACCAAAACCAATGGATTTTTAAGGGAACACTTTGTAATTAAAACGAAATAGAACACCGTTATGAACATAAAATTCGCAACTGAAACATTGTTTTTTTCTTTTAAAAATAGATTATGAATCTGATATAATTAAAAGAGCAATGACTGGAATATGGAAGTTATGCCTTTCAAAATAAAGGTAATAACAAAACTAGTTTTGAGACACAATAGGGATATTGAGGTGATAATCTCAGTGCAGCAGACCAGTCAATCACTAATTAAAAAAAAATATATTTTTTTAGGGATCGTATGAGACGTAAATAAAGGTAATTTGCCAATATAACTATAAAAGGACACATTGGAAGTTCATAACACGGACACTATACCATACACTTGTTAAAAGGAAAATTTCATAATGAGCTACTTGTGAAAAAACAAACAGTGTTTGCAACTAGCAATGACTTTTCAGTTATTGCATTGAATAATGTGTAAAGTTTCATTTAAATCTGACAATTATAATTATGGGAGATCTTGTGTATATGTAACAGTAAATGTGTGTAATTAGGAATTTCATGAAATTACTGAAAATTTAGGAACTACATGTAATTCCTAAAGGGCTTAGTAATTACGTGAACTTACTGATTGACTGATAATTTTAGGAAATTTTACACACATTTTCTGAAACAAAATCGTCAACTATAGTTGATTTATTAAAGTACTAAAAAGAAATATTTACTATAGTATATTATGTAAAAGGTGTTTTATAAGTAAAAAAACACACAAAAAGCAAAGAAAATATATGCTTAAAACCATGCAGGTATGGAGCACAAATTCGTTCCAATAATCTATGAACTGTGTTTTTTGTGCTCATAATCAAACATTGTCATTTTTGGACATAGAGAAGTTTTATAAATTGAATTTCCCAAAGTTGTACAAGAGGTAAATATAGAGAAGTAACATTTAAGGTATAACACGCATTCTGAGAGTATTGCAAAACAATACATAGTCCCCTACCGACCTCACTCAGTCACTGGTAACAATTTGTCAAACAAATGAATACCTAAACTTGATCAGTTTATTATCTACAAGGAACAATAAAAAGGTGTAGAAAATAAAATTGCAATGGATTTTTTTAACTTCAAAGTGCGGAAAACTAATATTATATCGAATATTATTATTGAATTTTCAAAGTTCAATGTGAATGTTTAAAGGGCCATAACTCCCATAAAAATGTGTGAACTCAAACTTGATCTGTAACTCATCAAGGTAAACTCACATACCAAAAATCAGTTCACTATCTATAAGCGTTTAGAAAAAAGTGCGGAAAACTGAGGCGTGACAGACAGAGCGCAAACCTATAGTCCCCTTCGACTAAAAAAAGGTGGACTGAACCAAGCGTTAAACTTAGTTCTTATTTATGAACTGGCATAGAATTTAAAAAAAATAAAGTTTATCGTGTATGAAATAGAAATTTTAACCAATTTATGCTATTTATTAATAGATAAAACATATTACTTTTGCTTATTTTATGCCCCTGCAACAACATGTCGGGGAAAATTAAGATTTAGTCATCTGTTCGTAAGATTTTCATTATGCTTGTTTTGGAAACTGTACATTAGAATGATTTGAAATTTGAAAGGGTGGTTTAGTATGATAAATGTATGCCCTAGTGTAAGCAAATTTCAGATTTAATTATCTTCTATTTTCTGTTTGGGACTAGGTTGATATGAAAATTTATCATATACATAAAAGATTTAATTTCAATTTCAAGATTTTCTTATACATTAGAATGATTTATATCTTGTTACAAATTCAGGAGGGTTCAGTATGATATCCTTAGCGAATTTCAGACCTGTCAGACTTCTAATTCCTGTATGGGGTCTAGAAGGGACATCTGTATCCAATGGACATATTTCCTCTTAGTTTTTAAAATGTTTGTTATCACCATGCAGATGTGTAATATGTAACATTTTAGTTCAGGGGATGCAAACTTAATTTTTCTGTATATTTTTTTAAGCAATTAAGATTCCTCTTAATAACTCATTTTTCTTTCACATTTTTTGCGTATTTTATCATCATTTAATAACCAATTTATATTAACAATGAAGTCAGTAAATGTGTGTAAATTTCATGACTTTTTTCAGTAATTTTATGAAATTACTGGAAATTTAAGGAATTTCACGTAATTACTAAATGACACAGTAATAACATGAAATTCCTGAAAAAGAGTAATTTCACTTAATTCCTAATTACACACATTTACTGTAACATAAACAAGCTTCATTACGTGAAGAGGAACAAGACAAAGAGAACATACAAAAATAATATGTATCTCTGTAGGAGAAAACTAAACAAAATATCATTGGACAAGATTTAATTCTTTTAATTTATCACAAATGAGACAATTAAGGATAATTATGGAATTCAAATAATTGTCTCTCAGTTGTGCTCTTTGTTGATAAAACTGGAAATGGCAACGTTTTGCTAATAGACTGACTTCCCCACATCTTTCGACGTCAGGGCTGTAAAATTCAACCACTTGGGGGACATATCCCAGTCGCTTTGTGGGCAAAGCGGCCTGACCCGATGTCAGGTTTCTGAGCGCTCATTAGTGGACTTTTACCGACAAGCTTAGCGCTTCTGCGGGCCTATTCGCCACCCGGAACCCGCGCGGGTAAAGGTAATTTCAGAAAGTTTAACAAAACTTTCATATGACAATATTAGACCTTACCAAAATGAAGTAGTTAAAAACTATGTGTTATTCAATAAAGATGTTATCTTTTGTGTACCGACTAAAAATGGTAAATCATTAGTTTTTGAAATAGCCCCTTTAGTATTAAAGGCAATTAACAATTTGGACAATTGCAACGTTATTTCACCATTGGTATCTTTAATGAGGAGCTAATCTGCTAATTTGAGGAAGAAAAACATTAAAGCTTTGTTTTTAAAAGACATATTAATAGGACAGTGCTCAACTTCTAATGTTTTGAAAGATTTTTTAAATCTGACAATAAGTGATGTTGAAAGGGGAGAAGTTGATATTTTGTCCAGATTCTTAGCTGTATCAACAAAGGGGTATAATAACAGAATTATCCTGACAAGGCTTGATAAAGGAATTATTTGTTGATGAGGCTCACTAAGCTACAATAATGTAGCTCCTGTGACAGTCTTATGACTCGGCGGAGCTACCATGCGCCCCCATTCAACGTAACGGAGCAAAATTATTTTTTAATTTCTCTCATAATTCCCATTTTTTACCATTGAAATGATAACTGTTATCCTTTTTCTGATAATTAAAGTATAAATTGTCATATATTAATGCATCTTTTCCATTATTTTAGTTTTCTATACTTATTTTCACTTCAAATCACCCCGCTATCGTCCATGACAAGATAACGTTTTATCTCGCTAAATCACGAGGGGCGTGTCTTTCCATATTTGGTATTGTCTACTATAAGATTTAACTACGAACTAGAAATGCGCCGGAAATAGTAAAATTATTAATGGAAACATGTAAACATGGAGCAGTGCTTTTCTTGTGGACAGAATTTCATAAAAAAGGAAAAAGGATACAGTAGAAAGAGCCTTGGATCACAGATTCCTAGCAAAGATGTTAATAAAAGTGTCCAGGATGTGATTGAGGATGAATTTTCAATTAACTTGACCCCTGGTGAGAAATTCAATCGATTTCTCTGCCAAGCCTGTTCATGGCAGATCACAACTCTAGCCAAACATTCCAAAGGGACAGAAGATGCAAAATCGAAAGTTAGAACTGCTGCAAGTAAAGGGACATGTCTGGCTAAAAAACTGAATTTGAGGAGCCCTTACGTAACTTCCAGGAAAGTCAAAAAGCCTCGTTTGGTTACTCCTGAAAAGATATGTGAGATTCGACTTGTTAATATTTTTTCATCCATAAGCTGTTGAAAATTTAACATAAATTTGCCCTTAATCACTAGTTTTGATTTAAAACGTATTGTTTCTTTAATTTTTCAAATAATTTTGCACATGTAGTCAAAATATACATGGTTAAGTGTACTTCTAGGTTAAATTATTTACATTTGTACTTTTGATAAGAGTCTAAATAACAGCCAGGTGATACATGTGATAAATATTGACATGCATATGCATTATTGTTTATTTATAGACACTGAATCCAACTGAAAAACATTTAAAAAGTCCAAGTCATGAAAAGCAACCCAGGACATCAAAAAGAAAAGGTACTTAATGTGTACATGTATTTTGATTTCTGCATTCCAGTGAATAAACCATTGTTAAAAATACAAAGATATTACCATGATTACTGTATTTTTTTCTCAATCATTATCATGTACATTTGTACATACATGAAAAAAAGTTTTCAAGTCAAAATTTTTATCGGACACTGTATGAAGAGGACTATTTTATTTTCCAAAACAATGGCAAGGAAATGTGAATCAGGATTATCTGGCTGAAACTATATAAAAAAGAAGTGTAAATTTAACAATTCATCATATTTTAGGTGAAATTATAAGCTCTACAAAAATGTATATATCAGATTATAACACTGTAACAGCTAAAAAATTCAATAAAGTATTTTAAAACCTACAGCAGCAAGACATACATGCAGATCAAATCTGTGATGAAATAAAAAATAAATAAAAACTAGCTATAATTGTGATTGCAAGCAAGTCACATAAAAGTCCCCTCCCGTCCCCAAATTTTGGCGGATTGCAAAATACCAAAACATGGCTAATCATAGAAACATTTTACTTGCCTCATGATGATCAGCATATCAAATTTACATTGTATACAAATTTTTATGTAATTTGGACAAATTTAAATTTTTGGCGACTTTTGGCAGATTGCCATTTTTTTGGCGGATTGCCAAAAATTGGTTACTTATTGAAGAACCGTGCTTGCCCAATAGTGATCAGCATAATCATTTTATCTAGTATAACAATTTGCCAGATAACCTATTTTCAAGACGATCAGACGAAAAAAAAATTTCCGCCCCTTTTTTCCGCAGGCGGCCATTTTGAAATGGTGGCCATCTTGAAAATTTTAAAAGTCGATGGCCCATCTATGAGTGACCCCCTAACTACTAAAAAGGTTTCATCTTGATTCGCCAAAGCGTTTTTACGAGAAATGTCGGACAAACTTTAGATCTATAAATAGGAAATTGAAATAAGAATAATAATAACTAGTTCTAATTGTGATCGCAAGCGAGTCACATACATGTCCCCTCACGTACCCCTCTTTGACAATATTTCTGGCTTTTGTCTGAACCCTGTTTAAGCAATGACGCCCTTATCATTCCATTGAAGCACCCTTTTTACAAGCATTGGTAGCGTACTTGTAAACTATTGTAGTGACTAGCGAGCATAACTACCGCTCTCGTCCTCTACAATGGAGCCACTCTTCAATGAAATGCTAAAAACGTTACGGAGAAGCTTTTGGTTGACATCCATATGAGATATTATTCTCCCTTAATCTCATATAGTCGAGAAGAATCACACAGTCGCATCCAAAAGCTGTTGCATCGGACCATAAACAAAATTTGATGCTAAAAATGAACTCCCCATACCACAATTACCCTGTATTTTAATTTTCATTAAAATCGGAGTAAGTTTAATTTTGGCGGGAAACAGTGGCCATTTTGAAAATGGCCGACCATACATAAATTTCAATGTCAAAAATCAACTCGCCATACCACTGTTACCTTATATACGAGTTTTCATGAAAATCAGAGTAACTTTAATTTTGGTGGGAAACGGCGGCCATTTACAAAATGGCCGACGATAAAAAAAAATCATTCCGAAAATCAACTCAGCATACCACTATTACCTCAAATACCGATTTTCATCAAAATTGGTGTAACTTTAATTTTGGCGGGAAACGTTGGCCATTTTGAAAATGGCCGACTTTAAAAAAAATTCGATGTCAAAAATCATCTGGCCATACCACTATTACCTTATATACCAATTTTCGTCAAAATCGGAGTAGCTTTAATTTTGGCGGGAAATGGCGGCCATTTTGAAAATGGCCGACGATAGAAAAATTTTGATGTCAAAAATCATCTCGCCATACCACTATTACCTTATATACCAATTTTCATCAAAATCGGAGCAAGTTTAAATTTTGGCGGGAAATTTAAGCCGCCATTTTGAAAATGGCCGCCAAAAAAAATTTCGATACCAAAAATGAACTCGGCATACCACTATTACCTTGTAAACCAATTTTCATTAAGAAATAACAAAATTGAGAATTTATACATTACTATTACAAAATACAAGGTACAAAGAAAGATAACTCAATATGACAAAAAAATTAAATTTCGATTTTTTGCAAAATGTTGAAAACCGTAAGTCCGATTTTCAATTTTTTTTTTTAAATGAAAGGTATTGAAAGTCCACACTTACCCCATAAAGGAATTTGTCCTACCTCTGTCGGATCAGAAATGCCAGGTAAAAATTCAACTTCGTTTTCGAGGAGCCATTTTGAGGCCCTTTTTTGACCTATAAGGGGTCGTTTGATTTCGACGAAAAATACAAAAAGCACAATCTCCCATTCCATACTCTTGATATATGAAGATTCAGCTTCCTACCTTAAAAGATGTCGAAAAAATGAGGTGGACAAGTTCACGGTCCAGAATACCGAGAAAAATAATAATAACTAGTTCTAATTGTGATCGCAAGCGAGTCACAAAAATGTCCCCTCACGTACCCCTCTTTGTCAATGTCTCTTGGCGTTTGAGATAACTTAATTTATCCAATTTTCATCAAAATAGGAGTAAGTTTAATTTTGGCGGGAAACGGCGGCCATTTTGAAAATGGCCGACTATAAAAATATTTCGATGTCAAAAATCAACTCACCCTACATATATTACCTTATATACCAATTTTCGTTAAAATCTGAGTAAATTTAATTTTGGCGGGAAATGGCGGCCATTTTGAAAATGGCCGACGATAAAAAAAATTTTGATGTCAAAAATCAACTTGCCATACCACTATTACCTTATATACCAATTATCATTAAAATCGGAGTAATTTTAATTTTGGCGGGAAATGGCGGCCATTTTGAAAATGGCGGCCCAAAAAAAAATTTCGATTCCAAAATTGAACTCGGCATACCACTATTACCTTTTAAACCAAATTTCATCAAAATCAGAATAACTTTAATTTTGGCGGGAAACGGCGGCCATTTTGAAAATGGCCGACGATAAAAAAAATTTGATGTCAAAAATCAACTCGCCATACCACAATTACCTTATATACCAATTTTCATTAAAATCGGAGTAATTTTAATTTTGGCGGGAAATGGCGGCCATTTTTAAAATGGCCGCCCCAAAAAAAATTTCGATTCCAAAATTGAACTCGGCATACCACTATTACCTTGTAAACCAATTTTCATTAAGAAATAACAAAGTTGAGAATTTTTTTCATTAATATCACAAAATATATGGTACAAAGAAAGATAACTCAATCTTACAAAAAAAATAATTTTCGATTTTTTGCAAAATTTTGAAAACGGTAAGTCCGATTTTCAAAATTTTTTTTTTAAATGAAAGGTATTGTATACCCGCACTTAACCTTTAAGGGAATTTTTCCTACCCCTGCCGGATCAGAAATGCAGGAAAAATTCAACTTGGGTTTCGAGGAGCCATTTTGAGGCCCTTTTTTTAGCTATATGGGGTCGTTCGATTTCGGCGAAAAATACAAAAAGCACAATCTCCCATTCCATACTCTTGATTTATGAATTTTCAGCTTCCTACCTTAAAAGATGTCGAAAAAATGAGGTGGACAAGTTCACGATTCAGAATACCGAGAAAAATAATAATAACTAGGTATAATTGTGTTGGGATGCCAACACACAAGTCGCCCAAAATCGCCTTGGATAGAGTTCCATTCAAATCAGTGCATCAAAATAAGTCTAGAAATCAAATTTCGTTAAAATCGGACAAAGTTGAGGTTTTTAGGGGGGGGCGGGTGTAGTAAAATGGCCGCCATTTTGAAACCGTAAGTCGGATTTCAAATCCGGTCGCAGATTTGAACTCAGCATACCCGCTTTACCCAGATGACAAATTTTCAAGACGATCCGATGAAAAAAAATTTTCCGCCCACTTTTTCCGATGGCCGCCATTTTGAAACGGCGGCCATCTTGAAAATTTTAAAAGTGCATTACACAACTTTGGGTGACCCACTATCCAATCTCACAAGTGTTATTCAATTTCCTTGGACCGTTTTCTTGTACTAGGGAGGACAAATTCTCGATAAAGAATCAGAAGAATAATAATAATAAGAATAATAACTAGGTATGATTGTGTTTGGATGCAAACACGAATGTCTCCCAAACAAACTCCCATTGCCACTATTCTCTTCAGCATGTCAAGAAACCCTTAAATATCAAATTTCATGTAAATCGGAGCACTTTGAAATTTTGGCGGCCATCTTGGATTCAAAATGGGCGCCATCGTCAAATTTTAATTTTAGTAAAAGAATATTACTCGCAACATCATAATCTATCAGTATACCAATTTTCATCATAATCAGACCACTTTGAAATTTTGGCGGCCATCTTGGATTCAAAATGGGCGCCATCGTCAAATTTTAATTTTAGTAAAAGAATATTACTCGCAACATCATAATCTATCAGTATACCAATTTTCATCATAATCAGACCACTTTGAAATTTTGGCGGCCATCTTGGATTCAAAATGGCCGCCATTGTCAAATTTTAATTTTAGTTATAGAATATTTCTCGCAACATCATTATCCATCAATAAACCAATTTTCATGTAAATCGGAGCACTTTGAAATTTTGACGGCCATCTTGGATTCAAAATGGCCGCCATTTTCAAAATGTGAAAATTTGACATCATATTACAAATCGCCATCACTTGAAACCCCCAAATTCCAATTTTCAGTGAAATTGGAGCACTTAGAAAAATAATTTACTTTTTGGCCCTAAAAATCACATTTTCGTAAATAACACGAAAACCGTAAATATCGCTTCAAAATTTTTTTCTGTATTATTAAAGAGCATCTTTTGCTCTATTCAACTACAAAATTTCAGAACCCTGCGCACCTAGGTAACCGAGATATCGCAATGTCCTATATAATGACCTTTCGCTGTTTCCAAGGAAACGGCAGCCATTTTGAAAATTTTAAAGGGCGAATGCAACATTTCAGGTCCAGTTTAGTATCCTCCCAAAGTTTCATTACAATCTGACTTTTCATCTTCCGGGAAATGGGCGGACAAGACTAGGCGGAAAGAAAAAGAAGAATAATAATAATAAGAAACCGGACAAAAACAATATGTCTCCCAAAACTTTGTTTGGGAGACATAATAATAATAAGAAACGGTGCAAAAACAATAAGTCTCCCAAACTTTGTTTTGGGCGACTTAATAATAACTAGCTATAATTGTGATTGCAAGCAAGTCACATAAAAGTCCCCTCCCGTCCCCAAATTTTGGCGGATTGCAAAATACCAAAACATGGCAAATCATAGAAACATTTTACTTGCCTCATGATGATCAGCATATCAAATTTACATTGTATACAAATTTTTATGTAATTTGGACAAATTTAAATTTTTGGCGACTTTTGGCAGATTGCCAATTTTTTTGGCGGATTGCCAAAAATTTGTTACTTATTGAAGAACCGTGCTTGCCCAATGGTGATCAGCATAATCATTTTATCTAGTATAACAATTTTCATGGATATTTGACAAAGTCGAGTTTTTGCGATTTCGGCGTCTAATTGCCAAAAATTGGCAGGTCGTAGAAAAAATCCGGTCGCACCATGATAATCAGCATACCCACTTTACCCAGATAACCCATTTTCAAGACGATCAGACGAAAAAAAAATTTCCGCCCCTTTTTTCCGCAGGCGGCCATTTTGAAATGGCAGCCATCTTGAAATTTTTAAAAGTCGATGGCCCATCTATGAGTGACCCCCTAACCATCTAAAAAGGTTTCATCTTGATTCGCCAAAGCGTTTTTACGAGATATGTCGGACAAACTTTAGATCTATAAATAGGAAATTGAAATAAGAATAATAATAATAATAATAATAATAATAATAATAATAAGAAACTGGGCAAAAACAATAAGTCCTCCGACACTTCGTGGTCGGGGACTTAATAATAATAATAATAAGAAACCGAGCAAAAACAATACGTCCCCGACACTTCGTGTTCGGGGACATAATAAGAAGAAGAAACTGGGCAAAAACAATAAGTCCTCCGACACTTCGTGGTCGTGGACTTAATGATAAATAAATAAAAAAAATAGTTGCAAGAAAGGAAAAAAAAAGATCCAAAGTAAGGCTAATCATTGTACTTTGTCAGTACTTATTGAGTCTCATTATCTGTATTGCATATAGCTTTAATGTATACGAGATATACTCATGACTCGTGTTATTTTTGTTTACATATATAACACAAACCTCGTCCAAGATTAAGGGAATCATGGTGAACGTTATGGATTTTCCAAATCCTGTCGGTAGCAAGCCGCACACGTCTTTCTTCTTTAGAACAATAGCATGTATTATTCGTTTCTGTTCTGGTATTAGGCTTATTCCTATCTGAAAATTTGTAATGACGACTGAGATGGCAGAGTTAAGATCATCGTCATCCATTTTCTTCTGTAAAATTTTTCCCACGGTCTCGGTTTTTTATACGACCGCAAAAAATTTGCGGACGTATTATGGTATGATGCTGTCGTCGTTGTCGTCGTCGTCGTCGTCGTCGTCGTCGTTGTCGTCGTTGTCGGTGTCTGTTAACTTTTTAGTGTTTCCACAATAACTTTAGTTCCAGTTATCCGATTGCTATGAAACTTTACAATGATGTTCCTTACCATAAAAGGATAAATGGGATTGATTTTGGGGGTCCCCCCATTTTTCGTTTAGAAATTAGGGGCCAAAAAAGGGCCAAAATAACTACTTTTTTGTTTGTTTCCACAATAACTTTAGTTCTAGTTATCCAATTGCTATGAAATTTGACAGTGATGTTCCTTACCATACAAAGATGAATGGGATTGATTTTGGCGGTCCCCCCTTTTTTGTTTCAAAATTAGGGGCCCAAAAGGGGCAAAAAATTCAAATATTTTACTTGTTTCCACCATAACTTTGGTCCTAGTTGGCCTATTGCTGTGAAATTTGTCAAGAATGTTTCTTACAATAAAAGAATGAACCTGATGAATTTTTGCGCCCCCTTTTTCTCCGTTGTGTAATTAGGGGCCAAAAGGGGCCAAACAAAAAATTTTTTATTTGTGGTCCGATTTTGAAATTTTTTTTTTGCATGTTTGTTCTTGTCAAATAGCGGATACAAAATTAAGAATTAATTTTTGCGACCCCCCCTTTTTTCCCCCTATTACGTAATTAGGGACCAAATGGGGCCAAAATCGAAACTTTTTTATTTGTGGTCCGATTTAAAAATTATTTTGCAAGTTTATTTTTGTCAAGTAGCGAATCCAAATTTGAGAATTTATTTTTGCTCCCCTCACCCCTTTTTCACCTGTTACGTAATAAGGGGCCAAAAGGGGCCGAAATCGAAACTTTTTTTAATTCTTGTCCCATTTTGATAATTTTTTGTGCATGTTTGCATGTTCTAATCAAATAGCGAATACAAAATTAAGAATTAATTTTTGCGACCCCCCCTTTTTCCCCTATTACATAATTAGGGGCCAAATGGGGCTTTTTTATTTGTGGTCCGATTTTGAAAATTTTTTTTGCAAATTTATTCTTGTCAGGTAGCGATTCTAAATTTAAGAATAAATTTTTGGGGCTGTAATAATAATTTTGAAAAAATTGTGGTTCGATTTTTAATTTTTTCCCCACACATAATTCTGTTAAAGAGTAGAATACAACATTCAAAATTTATATTTTTACCCCCTGGGTCGAAAGTCAATTAGAGAAGCATTTGTCAAAAACCTTTGTCAGTCCACCATGGGCTGCATGTGTCCAGAACAATCGACTATCCATATTAGGCCTAAAACGTACAGGGTTCAACATGTTGCGGTCGTATCATGCTGCGCTCGGCGAAGCTTTTTATTTCCCTTCAAAGAAACTGAAACTCATGATGCGCTTCGAATGAACTATGCAAATTAGCAGATAAATGTTTTTCCCACGCTCTCAAGTATTTCCGATTATTTTTGTTAATAAACCTAGAAACTTTCCGAGAGACACTTACATGCCATATTTGGGAACGAGAATTGCCGATATTCTCGTGTGCTCCACTTTCGAAATAGGGAAAACAATATGGCTGATATATCTTTCGCTTGGTACTTTTGACGACAATTTCAAAGGTTAGAAGTAATAGTTTGAATTAAAAGGAACCACGTGTAAGCATAATAAATGTAAATCAATAATTTGAGACCAAATGAATTATGAAAGAAGCCTTAAAATAAGCCCGGTGTGATTTCACTTTCGGCCTTGCTCCATTACGTTAAATGGGGGCGCATTGTAGCTCCGCCGAGTCATAAGACTGTCACAGGAGCTACATTATTGTAGCTAAGGCTCACTGCATTCCACAATAGTAAGTACTTTGATACGAAAATATAAGTTGAGGCATTCTCTCATTCTAGGAAAGTTCTTGAAGCAAAGCAAAACGAGTTGAAAGTCAGAGGAAAGGAAACAAGAAGCAGAAAGCAGAACCTTTAGAAACCGATGAAACCAGAAAAGAGTAACAGGAGCAGGTCAGAACTGTACACCTTGAGTACATTTGTATTTAACCTTTTCTTTACCTATATCTGTATTTCAAACTATAAACTCTAACCAAAAAATATATATATCTATTCGGAAGTTTGAACAGACCTACAGAAAGACTTGACCTCACTTACTCCCTTTAGAAGTCTGTCTTAATCAACTTTATGTCTAAGAACTTCATGATAAACTACTATTGGGACCAGCTGTGCACCAACTCTGAACTGAAAGAAAATGCTTTAGAAAAGTGTCTTAGACTGTTTGTTATTGTCAGAGGTTTTTTATCGACTCGACAAATAAAGCTTAAATTACTTGAGAAGAAAGAAACATCAACAAAACCTTTGCGTGAAACACTCAAAGAAAAGTCCAATAGGTTAAACAATAAAACAGACTTAAAATTAATATTCCCTTATTGGCCGAATAGGGTGGCTCTCGTCCGCGGCGAGGGTTGTCAGGTCTATAATTCGAAAACCCTGACCGCTGACCATAGAGGGCCAACGTGTGTGACGAGTACCACGCTTCATGCACTTAAAAGATCCCTTTGTTGACCGCAAAGTACTAAATTTTCTGCCCCTAACCACCTCTCCCCTTTTCAGTGGTTCTTCAAAATTGCCGGTCCTTTTCCCACCAATGTTCTCCCAATGTTTTATTTATCATCATCAATTCATTTTATCATCCTTTTCATGTTTATCGCATGTAAATAACCTACAAAGCGTTGCACGTTCGCAATACACCAACTCGCTCATTAACCAATTATTTTACCAAGACAGATAATGCAAATCATAACAATGTCACTCTTTTTTATAATGGTTCCATTACGTCAGCAAACAGGTTGCAATTAAGATTTCTCTTAGTGTTGCCCAAGAAAGGAGCCAATGCTTGTGAACCAGTCATTCTTAAATTTTCAACGCTGTGATTCAGTTGCTTCACTGTTGGATTTCTGTTACAACCACCACTCGCTCTTACCATGCCAAAATGTTGTTCAATAGGATATTGGTTGAATTGTTCAGTTATTACATATGGAGCTCCTTTCGAAATCATAAATCGAACACATTCTACAACGGATTTCACAGTTATCTCCAGGCCTTGCTTGTTTGCATGATTTAGTTAAATGATTTGGTCGATTAATGATGTCGCGTTTCAACTGTGAAAATAATTAAGAAAGTCATTCAACACATAGTCTAATCGAGGATCTTTGGGCGAGGTGTAAGGTGCAACATTTTCGTTTCTGCTATTCCTGGCCTCGTACAAATGACGAACATTTAAACAGTCGAAAAACTTGTTCATGTGCCTTTTAAATTCAACGATTTCACTAGTTTCTTCTCCATACTCCATTTCTAACGCATTTGCAACCATGGAACTCAGAACTTGGGCAGCATAAGAAATTTTCATGCATCATCATGGCAGAAACGTCAACATGATGTCTTGCAAGCTGTGGACATAACCTCAAATCACCATTGCAATGGTCTAAAAAAAAGGTTGACAATATTCATCATTTTACCATTTTCCCACAATTTGCAGGTGTTCATGTGAGAATAAGAGTTCGAAAAACAATTTTCTGGTAGAAAATGGGGAGGGTCACTGATAAAATAGATTTGACGGTCATCATCTGAAAAGCGGTTTTCGGTTTTGTAAACTATCCCCTGTTGGTCTGGTAAAGAGTGTAGTCGTATAAACCTTCTGTTGGAAGAAGCACCATCAGATGTTATGAAAAGTACTTTCAAGTTCAGATCTATCTCTAGTATTTCTACTCCTTTCCATAAGATAGGGAATCGCTGGTCAGATGTTACACCATTTGTTGAAAAGTGGGCAAACGGAAATTTTAAATCATTGGCTATTCTTCGTACCATCAATACCAACACACTTTTGACTAATTTTGGTTGTTTATCCTGTATGCATTCTTCCATTCTACAAATAGAATTGCCAACATCGTCTAAATTTATAAACCCTGTCAGTTCACCAGATTGTCTTTGATTTTTATCTCATCTTGAAGGAGTCCCGTGCGGGGCCCGGGTGGCGAATAGGCCCACAGCAGAGCCTAGCTTGTCGTAATAGGCAAATAAGGGTCTTGGGATTCTGACGTCGGGTCAGTGCTCAGCCCACAGAGCGACCAAGTGTGTACCCTAGGTGGATGAATAGGGTAGCCCTCGTCCGCGGGGGTTGTCAGGTCTATAATGAGTGAGTGAGTGAGTTCATCGCCTGTAGATAACCTATATAGCGTTGCACGGGCGTAAAACACCAACTCACTCACCCATTTCTGTCAATAACACTTCATTTGGTAGATGGATTCCTTTTATGATAAACGAGACGATTTTAATTTTCAAATTATGAATTTTCCTAATCTACAGAGCAATGTACCTACTTCCCCTGCATACGGTGTTTATATTTCACAACTTATTCGATATGCCAGAGCTTGCACACATTTCACAGATTTTTTGATCAGACACCGATTTCTTCGTGACCGACTTTTGGAGCAGGGCTAATAGAAAATACGTCTCATGCGATCCCTAAAAAAATCTTTCTTCGTTATCAGGCACTAGTAGAAAAGTTCAAAATTGAGTTAAAAGATATGGTAGTTAATTGTTTTAATTAGTATTTGACTGGTCTGCTGTACTGAGATGATCACCTCAATATCCCTAATGTGTCTCACAACTATGTTGTGTTCTATGGTCATTACCGGATCCTTAGATCGCAATGGAAGAAGGAGGTTTGGCGCCATAAAACCTGGTTTAACCCACCATTTCGTTTGAAATGCCTGTACCAAGTCAGGACTATTGCGATCCACCAATTCTCCGGTATGACTGATTGGTTTTTGTCATTTTCTCTGGACTATGAGATTGATAATTCAAGTTCGGTAGTTTTGTTATTACCTTTATTTCCATGTTTTACATGTTGTCCATGTTGTCCCGTGCCTGTTGGTGTTAACTGGTTTAGTCTCCGCTCTTTTGGACTTTTGACAGTCGGATTTCCCGTTGGTTCTTCTGCTTCTCTCCTTAAGGAATTTTTCAGACTCTAGATACAATAATGTAGCTCCTTTGATGTATTTCAATCGGACTCTTGACCAGTATGAATTAAATTATGTTTCTTTGAATCCGTTTGACTCATAAATGGTTTTGCTTCATATTTTGTTCACATACTAGAATAGTAGAATAACTTCGATTTGAGGGAGGCACGGAACTTTGATTTGGACAAAAAATATGTTTATCAAAAATATGATTTTGTAATTGATTGGCTGAATTGTAATGGCTGTTACAGATCATCCATGTACATGATGGATCATTTTACCTTCTGTCGATTTCAGTAAATGAGTTTTAAACATAATTCTTAGATGATTGTCATATATATGATTGACAACATATATTTCTATACAAAAAGTCATATACATGTAATTAATGAAGGAATAAAATTCCAACTACAGCAATAAAGACTACTGTAAAGTTTCATTCTGACAATATATAGATATAAAAAATGTAAATGTCACAATATATCATTTTTCTAAACATACTGTGATCAAGCTCACAAAAATACTCTTGCATTGGTTAAAAATGTCAAGTTCAATCATATCCTCTTGAAGCAGTCTGACCATCAATATATTTCTTCATGCAAAAAGACAAATCAAATTTTAAAACTAGCCCATTTATTGACCTTAAAGTCAAGGGTCAAGGTGAAAATCATTTGAATGCAACATGGGCTTGATGTAAACTGCATATACATCAAATATCAAGATATTCAGATATATCTAAAAAAGAACTCTATCTCAGTTCATTTAAACCTGAAATATTAGGCACGGTCCTACAGAATTTTGCCAGAGAGGAGACCTAGTCAGGTTTAACCACGTGTATGTTAAGATATCTTCATTTAAAAGCTTTAACAGAAGCTTAACACGATGGTTTTAGATGGATAGGCAATTAATGATCTCACAGATCAAAAATCTATATGTCGGTCGACATGAATGGCCTTACGTGTAACATTTTCAACTGCTGAAATGCTCATCTCAATATACTTAGACTTTGCAAAAGTTTTGAATTGCTGAAAATTCACATACTACTTATCTAAAAATTATTGCACATAATTATTGGTTATAAAAGATATTGATTTACAGGTTTCCTTGAAATGAATTCCAGGTAAGCAGTTCAGGCACCATGGATCTCTACATGTATGAGTAAATCACAAACAGACTGAAACATGTTCTTGCCTTTCAAATGTGCTATAGTATCATCAGAATTTTCCGCCCCTACCCACCTCTCCCCTTTTCCTGTGGTTCTTCAAAATTTACCGGTCTTTTGTGTCCCACCCCATCCCCATATTTCATTTATCATCATCATTTCATGATATCATCTTTTTCATGTTCATCGCCTGTAAATAACCTATATACCGTTCCACGGGCGTAAAACACCAACTCACTCACTCACTCATGTAATAATAAAAAATAAAAATTAATGCATGTATCATTTTAACATGTTACCATGACCATGATTACCTGATTTAACTTTCTCCAACTCATAAGGCGTACATTCTTGTGATTTTGAAATTTGTTGATAAAACTTTAATGCATAGTCCTCATCTAGAAAAGAAAAAATAAAATCATATCATCCAAGAAAATTACAAAAAGTAACTTTAAATACATGCAATAAAATCAGTGTTACATATCCTGAGTTGATTTCCTGTTTGTATCTGCAGCCATATATCCTACATGTAAACCATATTTCACAGAGTGTACCGTACCTGTCCCCCTTATGGTTACTACCTTCCCACCTTCCACATCTCAATTGTGACCTGTAACCAGATTCCACTTTTCTGATCAACACAATGGATGCATTGCAGACCATCCCACATATGTAGAACCTTTGTTCACTCCCCTGTTTTTATGTCCCGCCAAACAGATGTGACCGTGGGATTCGCATTGTTTAAGCTTTAGTTTCAATATTGTGTTTTATCACTGGATGAAATGTTCAATTTACATAGGTGTGCAAATGTTTTTTAAATGTATGCAAAGACCAACATTTGTATATATTTGCACAACGTTTCCATACATTTTTAAATCATTTACGTCGAGGAAATATATTAATAACTTATACTTTCTATGCTCATGCGGAGTTGTTAGAGACCGCGATTTAAAATATATTTGAAACCTACTTAAACAATTAGAAAGTTTAATTTTTGCATTGATTCCAAATGTATTTAAATCTTGCGCAAATTATTACATTTCAATGGGTATGTAAATTTTAACATTTGCAAGACATTTCCTTAGGTCATCAAACAAGTGCACACTCCGATCTTTCTATGCTTAGGCGGAGATGTTAGAGACCGCAGTTTAAAATATATTTTAAACCTACTTAAACATTTAGAAAGTTAAATTTTTGCATTGATTCAAAATGCATTTAAATCTTGTGCAAATTATAACATTTCAATGGGTATGTAAATTTTAACATTTGCAAGACATTTCCTTAGGTCATCAAACAAGTGCACACACTGATCTTTCTATGCTTAGGCGGAGATGTTAGAGACCGCAGTTTAAAATATATTTGAAACCTACTTAAACATTTAGAAAGTTAAATTTTTGCATTGATTCAAAATGCATTTAAATCTTGTGCAAATTATAACATTTCAATGGGTATGTAAATTTTAACATTTGCAAGACATTTCCTTAGGTCATCAAACAAGTGCACACACGGATCTTTAAGGGGCATATAAAGACTCAAATATCCAATGACTTTGTTGAGGTAAGTGAAGGTAAACTTTTGCTTACATTTGACAGGGTTTGAAATTACAGCTTTAAAAAGCTTTCAATGGGTGAACAAAACATTAATTTCACTTACATATAAAAGATGTGCAAAGGTTTGCTATAGGGAAAGCTTTGTGATACGTTTATTAAGGTATGTTTACATCTGTTAAATCTAAGATACTGCTTACATTTGAACGGGTTTTAAATATTATTCAAATTAATATATTTGAACAATTTTATTAACTTGTTAAATATCAGCAAACAATTATGTCCGCTATGCCTTTGATAATATTGTGTTATTTATGTGCAGATGAACATTTGTGTTATTGCATATGAAAAGGCTTCGTAAAATTGTGATTTGTAAACTTTCCTGGTCAGTAAAATAATGATATGGATACAATGGGCAGGGCACATATTTTCATGATAATTATTATTTATTATGTGAAAATCAATATTCCGGTACTTGTTATCCCGAATAAGCACTATTCTCAGTTGGTATTCACTTATATTTTAATATGCTAGAAAGCAAAACAATATTCTTTAAACATACTCGTGATTATAATCCATAAAATGATGTGACGGGTACTCCGAGAATGCCGATAGAAGGAATATGTATGTCATTTATATATAAACCATTCTTAATGCATGTAAAAGTCTTCCAACGATAACTGTCAACTAATTCCTGAAAATATGTTCATTTTAAAAACGCAATGTCGAAATCATGCAGACATGGTGTTCCTGAAACGACCTGTTCGTGTTTGAAAATTACAGACAGAGTATAACAAATTATACATGTAATCTGATTGACAAACAAAAATCGACCAATGGAATAATACAATCCTCATTGTCACAAACTGTCCTCCAATCAACTAAATTATGTACAATGACAGCAGGAGTGGAGGGCGTGTTATCGATAAGGAAGTATCTGAAGAAGTGTGAAAATATCAAATGTGGTTACATTGTTGTTAGATAATTCGCATTCAATTGATAATTAATTAATTAATTATCACCAGCTTCCTAGAATACCAGCATCATTAGTTTAAACATATTCATTTAAAGATAAAAAAACATATGGCATTGTTTTAAAAAGTAAGCGGGCGCTCTTAAAAATACAAGACGATAATTATTTAGGTCTGTTGCTCTATATTGGTAATATTGTAAATCATATGTCCAAAACACACAATGTCACATCTCACAACATTGATTTGGACGGACGGACCCGATCACTAAACCCCCCCACCTACTTTCGTAGATGGGACATAGAAATATGATATAAAAGTACAGTATTATTGTGTAGTTTTATTCGGTGTTGAAAAAAAATAATGAGTAAAGTACTTGTTTTGATATTAAAATGGTTGAACGATTTTTTACCACAAAATATGGAAACCAGTGTGGGTTTCGGGTGTCGCATGGGCCGGTAACATCGCTTTATAAAGCTTGTCGGTAAAAGTCCACTTAAGAGCGCTTTAGATCTTAGACCTATCGTCGGTCCCGGCCGCGACTGGGATGTGAGAGCCAGGTTGTTTAATGGGCCGACCGTTTCATTGTCAAAGTTTTAGTAGTCAGGAAACATACGGCGGAAAACCTGAATGCAAACAATGGTGATGCATCATGTTGGGAAAAAATGTCACGTTCTTCGTCGTTGAGTAATTTACTCGCACAATTCTTATGCAGAAGGCTTTACTGTACGATTTTACCCCCCTTTTCCATTTTACAATTCCAGCTCCGATTGTCTACTATATCCCCAATGTTTCCTCTTCATCATCATTTCATGTTCATTTTTTACCCTGTCCTTTTCATCTCCCTGATAACCTGAAAATGTTCTGCTTGAGAGTAAAGCAATGACTAAACTATGCATGTTTGTACAAACCAGAAACTTAAGACATGCATTTCGTAATTACACTGAATACTTGTGCCTCGCTTTTTACGAACATATTCGTTTATTTTTCACATCTTAAATACCAGTATGAGTATGAGTGTTCATTCAAGAAATTTCAAGTAAATGGATTGTAGACCGTTCAATCGAATTCGGGGGTCAAGCACATCGTGACAAAAATTGTCCTTAAAGTGATTCGAAAGCATTATTGACTTTATTAAATCCTTAGTTTATAAGGGTTTTTAAATAACAACTCATACATATGCGGACCTTTTATACAAGCTGTCACAGTATCTAAAATTGCTCACATGCATGTATACCACCAAATAGTGTTTACACTGCAAAAATTGTCCGCATATCTTCCGTGCAAAATAAACATTGATGGAAACATTACATCCATTGCATGTAGTCTAAACTATGCATATTGAGAAATATCTTATTTTCTCATGGAGGTTTCATTACACAGGCGTTTTTGTTTTGTTTTAATACATGGTAATGTCTTGTCTTGGAAATTCCAGCCATAAGTAGAAAAAGTATCTAGGCAAAGAATACGATTACGACAAAACTGTAACAATACGAAATTTTGCCGTAATCGTATATCAAATGCCAAATAAAAATGGGAGAGCTCCACGGCCATAGGCTTGAGTTGTGTGAAGGAAGATTGTTTATTAAAATTGTCTGTACTCAACCTATTAGCTAGCTTGAAACTCCGAATGAATATCAAAATACTGTATTTTTTTTATGATAAAAACCGACAAGTCAGAATTAATTGGAACACACAGGGGATCATGTTTGTATACATGTAGTTTGATGTGAGGAGCCTAGGATGGTGTAGTGGTTACAACCTCTGTTCTGTTAGCTAGGCGCATACGCCGTAGATGTCCCAAATGTTGTGAGTTCGATTCTCGCTGAGGGCACTCAAAAATCAAAATCTGTTTGTCAGATGATTTTCAGGGTTGAAATTACAGAAACATTGTTTGATTATATTCTAGACATTCATGTAGTTTGATGTTAAATATAGCAAAGTCCTCGCCGACGACGGTCTGCTTGCTATAGTTAGCAGGTTGTTTAGTACTTCATGTGTAGGCTACTATCTATGCTTTTGATATGCCTTATATGTTTATGTGTCCTTTGTTCTTTCTTTTACGTGTGTCTGCAAGCGTTCATGTGTTAAATGCATCTATATTTTGTTTTTGTTTTTATGTGTTTATAAATTCTTTATAGTTTATTCTGTATGTATTTATGTGTATGTCTTTTTCTGTATATTTGTTTTATATATAACATGTTTACATGTCGGTTTTTAAAAGCTCAATAGAGCTTATATTTATTAATGTAAATGTATTGACTTAAAATAAAGTTTACCTTTCACTGGCTTCCGTGCGATAGCTGTAGTTGTAGAAACACCGATTGTTTTTAACTTTTATTGATTAGTCTAACTTGTATGATTTAGGAATTTCCTAGATGCCGTTGCGAGCACAGCATAAATATATTGCTAATATAATGAACTTCCACACAATTAAAATGTTTTATCAGTTTGTAAGGAAGACTTATCACGTGAACGTGCTTAGACCTATTCGCTCTCGCGGTCAATCTGTGTTCGCTATTACAATGGAAACTTCCTATTGAAAAAAAAAAGAACTAAAAGGGGCAAAATAATGTAAAAAAATCATTGTAAAAAATCAGTCTGCATACTGACCCAGGGTTTGAATGCATTTATATTTTGCGTCCAAGATGTTTTCAAAACAAATCATTCATAATTCGTCGAGTTTTTAGGGTGTTACACCCACTTCAATGTACATTGGCTATATCACGAAAATTGCTCTCCGAGTTTTTTTCAGCATTTTATTAGAGTCAAAACATGTATAGTATACAACACACACACACGTACGCACAATCACAAGGGAGATACTTGCTTGCATAATCTTATATCTATGGCATATTTATGAAAAGGAGAAGAGTTTTGGGGTTTTCTGAGAGTTTTTGTATAGTGCTTTTCACATCCCTGCGATTGCAAAATTTGGAGCTGACGCTCATGTTCCCATCTCAATGTGAGTTTAGTACGGCCCCAAGCCATCCTTTAGGTGAAATTCTTTGATAAATGTCGACTGTATACCTTGTACTCAAATAATATCGCCAATGTGTGTGTGTGTGTGTGTGTGTGTGTGTGTTTGTATAGAAAGCATATTGATAGAGGGAGCAAGTTCCTATGGATGTATATGGCGGTCATGATCAGTCTTAATATTAAAGGAAACCATATTTCAATGAAAAAATCGCCGGCCTAGATAAGGTAACTTACAACTCTTCGTTAATAACTAAAATCACTTTATAAAGTTATCAGATATAAAGCGATTGAAGCGATTCATAAACTCGAAAGACCGGTCGTGCATTCCGGACCTCTTATAAAATTGCACAGGACGACAGACATCAAAGATGCCTGTATAATAGCCCGAACAAGCAGATCAAAAAGAAAAATGTACATAGCAAATTTGTTTCCCTTTCTACATAGTATATTACAGTAAGATCAAATGTGTATAGTTTTAACAAAGAAAATGGTAATCATGGAAGATAATCGTTTGCTGTCGTTTTTGGGACTATCTTTATATTTCGAGTGTTTAACCACGGAAGTTATATCTCAATATTACTTCCACGGTTACACATAGTCGTTAATTTACTTTGTAAAAAAAGTAACAAAGAACCAGAGCCACGAACCCCCATATTTGGCCCTGTAAATACGCCAATATCAAAATTTGTTTGATTTAGTCGACAATTTGTGTATTTGTAGCTGGAAAGCAGTGTTAAATTAAAAATGATTTTTTTTGGTGTATAGATCAATTCATTAGCAACTTGAGGCTTCAAAACTAGTCTCAATAAGCGATTTTCACTTTCAGGTAAAAAAAAAAACAGTTTTTCAATCACAATTATAGGATTTTGTATGTGGCGCTGCCTTCGCCCATCGAAATTTTTGTTGAAACATAAAGAAAATAACGTGTTTTGTTTTATAACAAGCAATTATTATAGACTAATTCATGTAATTATTATATGAGCTGATTAAGGGCAAAAAATGGCAGTTCGTGAACCTACTCCTTTGATTGTGCGTTTCTATTTTTTCTTCTTTTTTTTTATGACACATAATTTTGCTATAAATGTCAACTCTGTAATGGTTTTCTATAAAAGCTTTTAATGCTGGTTAATGTACCAGTGTACGCAGATCAAATGTTGATCAGTTGTGTTAGTATGACTGCAATATACACGTTTACCTTTAGCCAATCGCAATACAACGAGCAGTGCCTACTGTCATAGTGTTTTTTTTTTCAAGCTACTGGTTGTTTTTCATGTTTTTATTCTAAATGTCCGCTTGTATAGACATGTGGGATACTTATTATACATCTCATAATATTTGTGTTACGATAGAGACCGTTTTTTGAAATCAATAAACCCAACAGTTTGTGCAAATGCCATTTCGACTTCCTCTACAGCTTATATTTTATGCAGGGAAGTCTAGAATTATAGTTATTTAGTTGCTTTGTTAAGGAGCGCGATGAGAAATATGCACGTTTCTTTTTTCTTTTTTTTTTTTGACTTTATTGGGGGGTTCTTACCGACATATTCCCCATGTCTACTTTGATAAAACAAGGGGTTGCACTAAGTCGTGCTAAGCATACCCCCACTCGGCCATTCAGAAAACAGGAAGTAGATGACCGACTGACCTGGAAAGGGGAGGCACGATACAACTCATCATGCTAAAGCTGTATACCAAATTCAAAATCAATCCCTTCTCTAGAAGCCGAGAAATCTGTTACGAAAAATTGTCAATTTTTGACCCATAAAAAGTCTAAGTCAGCTCAGAAAACAGGAAGTAGATGATGGACTGACCTGGAAAGGGGAGGCACGGTATAACTAATCATGCTGAAGCTGTGTACCAAATTTGAAACCAATCCATCCAGTAGAAGCCATGAAATCTGTTACGAAAAATTTCACTTTTCAAATTTTTTACCCTAAAAAATCTAAGTCGGCTCGAAAAACAGAAAGTAGATGATGGAATGACCTGGAAAGGGGAGGCACGGTATAACTCATCATGCTGAAGCTGTGTACCAAATTTGAAACCAATCTATCTAGTAGACGCCGAGAAATCTGTTACGAAAAATTTCACATTTCAATTTTTCTTTCCCCTAAAAAAGTCTAAGTCGGCTTGGAAAACAGGAAGTAGATGATGAACTGACCTGGAAAGGGTAGGCAAAGTATAACTCATCATGCTGAAGCTGTGTACCAAATTTGAAACCAATCCATCCAGTAGAAGCAGAGAAATTGAACCGGACGGACAGACGGACGGACAAGGTGATTGCAATATAGCCCCCTCTCTTACGAGTGGGGGTATAAAAAAATAAACATGTATTTATAATATTTTCATTTATTTTTCTTCAATGGATTATTTTACAACGATAACCATCAATAACAACAATATACACAATTAATATATAGATGTATTTACAAACATGATAATAATAACGTTGATGTTGACTATCTCAATTCACTTTCATACAAATTTTACTAATTTAGTGCTTCAAACAAATAGTATATTTTATTCAAGAGACTCACAGGATAGTAGTGTATCAATCATTAATTAAAAATATTGAGCTTTATAAGTACTTTTTTTAATTAAAAAAAAAGCAGCAACTCCTACATGGGAAGTTAAATCTTCAAATTTTCAGGGCATGTAGATCTTGAATTTTGATATCTCCCACCGTTTTGGGGTTATTTGCAATAAACTGCAATTTACCCCTATGTTATATTTTTAGCAACAGCAGCCATGTTCTTCAACAAATCTAAAATTCGAACGATTGTTTTCTATAACATATGCTTAGAAACAACTATATCAAGTTTGATTACAATTAAACCTTATGTGTTAGAGGAGTAAATGACTTTAAAACAATGAATAAAGGCTGTAAGAATGGCCAATTTTGACGTTCTAAGTGGAATAGCTCCTTAAAGAAACGAACCTACATCTTCGACCTGTTACAGATTTTGTAGATCTTTATTTGCTTAACAATTAGCAATTTAAAGTTTTTAAAATATCTTTTATATTTTCACAGATATTAAGCTTAACAACTGCAAATTTTTGAAAATTCAAGTAAAAGGGAAATAAGTCCTACATTGGTCGTTGGATCTTCTTCACAAAATTAAAGGGCAGGTAGATCTTGAGAAACTGAACACTTTCACTTTGCCAGAATGTTGATATCTGTCACCATTTCTTGAGTTACTTTACTTTTCCCCCCTATGATCTATTTTAAGCCATGGCGGCCATGTTTTACATCCAAACGATTGTTTTGAAGCACTCATGTCAATAAACACATGTACCAAGTTTGATTGTTGTTGGAATTATGGTGTCAGAGCAGTAAATGCTTGAAAAGCTAACGAACGGACGGACGACGGACACAAAGTGATGGCAATAGCTTACATGTCCCTTTGGGTAAGGTGAGCTTAAAAGTTTTGTGACACTTCTTTAGACAAGACATTAAAATTCACTTACAGTGGTATATTACTGCATGGTTTATAAATAAAGTGCAAGTATAGTATAAGTAGAATTCCTACAAATTTTGATGCAAGCAATTGTATTTTATATATTAACTTTTATTGAAAACCAAATAACACTTTTGGGGTTGTTTCTACGTGTAACATAAATTATAGGTACAGCACATTATTTTAACACTAGACAGCAATACGAAACTTAATCTAACCCATCAGTCTGCACTGAGAAAATTAATTAGTAATTTTCACTAATTAGGTTAGTAAATTGACTGTCCACTCATTCACTATTCATTTAGTAAAATTACTTCTTTACTTAGTATGACATTACTAATCTGATTAGTATATTTACTAATCTTATCTGTACCTTTTTACTCGTGTATTGGTAAACGATTAGTAAATCTACTAATCTTCAATTGTATTCTTTACTCATATATTAGTAAATATACTATTGATGAAAGTGAAGTTTCACGGACAGGGTAGTGTGCAAATACTACCTTAATAGGTAGTTGTACTTTGAGAAGAGTAAATATACTTTTAAGACAGTAAATACCAATTTAAAACAAAGTACTTGATCTGTTGTCAGAACACCATGAACAAATTATGTAAAAGTTTCATTAAAATCCATATTACTGATATGACAGTATTCCTGCTCATAACCCAGCGTACATTCCACCACCTTCATACAGAATAGCTTAAGTCCTCAAAAAATAAAACATTCAATTTTCTAGTATATTCAGTCTTAAACATGATATTACATTAATTATAATAAACACAATTTTACATTTAGTTATCGCTTAATATAAGTCATATTTTAATGTTCAACACCGTGCCCTTCATCCAATTGCAAGAACAGTTGTTGTTATTTTAGACACAAATTTAACTGAGATTCTATCGATTTAACTCTGTAGAAATTACCAATAATTTATGTACACAGCTTAAATTAAAAAATATTTAAAAAGCAAAAACAAAATAAACAGAAGTCTCACTGCAAATATTTCCTTCTTTTAAACCGAGTCATTTCAAGGCAAAAAATACTTCAAAAGTATTTATTTAACTAATAAAAATAATTTATCTTAAAAGCAAAAATTAAGATGTTAAGTTCCAATTCATGCTGTGCCACTTTCAATAAGCAAAAGGTTCTTATCACCATGCCACAATGAACGGCTTCAGCAAAAATTAAAACATATTTTTAACTAAACATTTACCATTTTTCTTGAACAAAAGAAGAGTGATTAAGGCATTTAGTTAATTACTACAAAACTTGATAAACTTTGAAAAGCAAAATAGTTAACATCTTTATAGATTTTTTCTGATTCACATTGTTAACAATGTACAGTATCCATTTCAATTATGGCAAGTAATGTGTTCCACGTCTTAATACTGTTTGTCGGTCAATCTGGAACTCAGACACCTGAACAGTTTATAAGTTAAGTCCTGAAGTCTTCTTATGTTTTCTCTTTCAGCTTCACAATTGTCCACAACAGCTTACAACTGAAAAAATAAAATTGAAAAATATATATTTTCAACCAAACTATTTGACTATCAATCCTCATTTTTTATTCAGATTTGTAACTGTTATTTTGATAATTGTAGATAAATTGTGCTTCTGAGTTATTGAGTTTTAGCATAAGCTTTTGTGTATCGGTAAAAACCATGCATTTAGAATAGTTTTACCACAGGCACTTGGAACATGGACTTTATATAAGACCCCCCCTTTTCTCTGATATCATTTTAATATGAGTGAAACAAGTTTGGATAGTAGATTTTGATGTAATATGTATAGAAATGACAATTAAGACCAAGTATACAATTTAAATCAACTCATCTTAAAGAAAAAGGGTGGTTCATTTACATGTATAATAAAGTCCATGTTCCAAGTGCCTGTGCTTTTTACACACTCTATTATTTTAGAGTTTTTTTTTTTCAGTTGCATAAACACTTTACTTACATTTTCTATCTCCTTTTGTCCCGTGTATCACAAGCTGATCTTTCACTCCTTTCGCCTCTTGAATTTGCCTTTTGCTTTTTGCTGGCTTCCAATGGCTACTTTTATGTCAAGCTCTCTCCATCTTGATGTTGATAATCTGAATAAAATAATATGTAACTTACTATTTCTGAATTGAATACAAGGTTTAATTAACATTAAATTAACTATTTCATGTATTTATACTATTAATCTAGAGCGAAACAAAACAAAAACAAGGAATAGAGATGGTAAAATAAATATCGAATGATGAGGCTGAACAAACTTGAGGATGTACAAAATGTATGTGTTTATCGTTTATATATCAAATTTGAAATTATGTACATTAATATCAAAATGTAACAGAAATTCGCTTAAAAATTAAATCTACTTACTTTCAGGATAAAAATGAAAAGAAGGCCACAATTGAGCATATATAAAGTTCTTCCTTCGATGCACGTCCGGCTGATAATGGCTGACCACGCCGTTTCTTTGTCTGTGAAAACCGCGTTTTCTTTATCAGATAATTAATTGACACACGTGATTCTGCAATTTGATACAATACATACTGGGCCATACTAATCTACATCGTAATTATCAAATTTACTAATTCTTATCAAATGATTACTATCTTAATCGGTAATTCTACTTATTATTTCTCTCAGTGTGATTCCTCATCACAATCATGAAAAGGCCTAATTAGTCTATCAGCCAACCCTCAAAAATAGGATTTTGAATGTCTACCTCGGGGAACAGCAGTTTTTCGGTGGTTTTATATAGTTTAACATCTTAACTTTCAAATTTACTTCGTTATACCGGAATAAAAGTGTCCAAACAGGGTATAACATGCGCCATTTCGAATGCACCCATTTTGACAGACACAAATCATGTTGAAAGCATTGAATTCATATTGCTGTCAAATTTTTACAATGCGAAGGAATATAATTCTGTAAGGTGTTATGTAATCAGTATAGTATAAATAAAAATATGATGTATAATATTCATCGATAAGTATCGATGAAGTACCGATATCGGGGCTCCTTTAAACACTCTGTATACGTGGCTTTTTTCGCTTAATTTTTGTCATTTTTTCGGCGCTGTAGTCATATTTGCAATGTATGTTTGCTTTCAATGACCATAAATCGTTCCTTGGTATGTATTCTTATCATAACAGTCGATGGGTACTTAGAAAGTTACACCAATGGGCAGATAATCGAGCCTTAATACTTCCTATGCATATTTGAGCTAAAACCTTGGTACAGAAACGATGCATTTAACATTCTGTTACATGATATCTATTTGATAAAAAAATATGTTTTTATTTCAAATGTGTGGTAATATACAAATACACATCGATATACTCATCAAGAACCAAATTTGCACAATGCTTTTTTTAGTAAAAAGGGGGGTCTAAGTAGATGCGTTTAAAGTATTAAGTATCACAATATTTTGTTCTTTAGTACGAAATAAAATGCACAAAATGGTTCAAACATGTAAAAATATTATCATTAGATAGATTTACAATACCTAAAAGCTTATTTTCCTTGTTTACTTTGATGTGCTATATGCCCATTTATAGTGCATTTGTGAACACCAGCTCTGAAAAAAAAACGATGAACCTATCTCTCTTTGGAAGAGGAAGATTTGGCAGCATTAAACCTGGTTGTACCCAATCAGGACGATTTCTCTGGTTTAGTATATTCTTCTTAGATATATGAGAATGATCATCCCAGTTCGGTAGTTTTGTTGTTACCTAAATTGACAAAGCCCCAAATAACATCATTTTTGTGTGCAAGAAACACTACATTGACTGTTTGACAGCTGAATTGGGGGTTGGTTGTACCTGCAATAGCACCACATACACGGCTACAACACTGTCTAAGGAGGAAATCATTGACAATCACAAATCTATCCATTTCCTCCTTCGGCCTTTCTTTTGGTGGCAATAATGATGACATTCCATCCCTGTATTTGATTCCTAAATTACATAAAAATCCATACAAACAGCGCTTCATTGCAGGGTCATCCAAATGTACAACTAAGCCTCTTTCAGTTCTGTTGACTTCAATACTTACGGCAATAAAATCCGGCTTCCAGAAATATTACGATTGTTGTTATTCTAGAAATCAAATGTGGATCCTGAAGAATTCGAAAGAACTGATGGAGATTCTTAACTCTAAATCAGTTTCATCTGGTAACAGCATAAAAAAATTCGATTTCTCCACACTTTACACTTCTATTCCACATGAACAACTGAAATCGCGATTGGCACAGCTGATTAAACGCAGCTTTTTCAAAAGGAATGGAAAACGCAGGTACAAATATCTTGTAGTCGATTATACCAAGACTTACATTGTCATCAATGAGTCTAAGAAAAAGAACAAATTTACAGAAGACCAAATAATCGACATGCTCAACTTTCTTATTGACAACATATTTGTTCAGTTTGGTGGACGTGTTTTTCAACAAACAATAGGGATTCCACTGGGCACTAATTGTGCACCTTTGCTTGCTGATTTGTTTCTTCATTCATATGAAGCAGACTTCTTACAATCTCTTCTAGACAAAAAAGATCGTAGACTGGCTCTCTCTTTCAAACTCACGTTCCGTTATATTGATGATGTCCTTTCACTAAACAATTCTCGATTTGGTGACTTTCTCCATCTCATATATCCCCAGGAGCTTGAGATAAAGGACACAACGAATTCTATGAAGTCTGCTTCATGTTTAAATCTACATTTCGAAATTGACTCTCAAGGAAGACTTTCAACAAGGCTCTATGACAAACGTGATGACTTCAACTTTCCAATCGTCAACTTTCCCTTCTTGTGTAGCAACATTCCGTCCACTCCAGCTTATAAAGTTTACGTATCTCAATTAATTCGTTACTCTAGAGCGTGCGGGACTTACATCGATTTCCTTAGCAGAGCGACACGTCTGACGCAAAAATTGCTCACACAGGGTAATGTTGCTCCTCGGTTGCTGTCTTCACTCAAGAAATTTTACGAAAGACATCATGCACTTATAGACAAATATGGGATTTCGATCTCTCAGATGAGAGCAGATGTTGGTTTGTCATAGGGTTTTATTTTGTCTGCCTTTACCGGATTTGACACGCTGAATGGACTATTGGCAACGCGACGGGTGTGCTATAGCAAGCAGGAACTGCTTACTCAGGGTTCACTCTTGTATCGACTGGAGTTCGCGTTGTTGGTAATATTCATGGTATGAGATATAAACCATATTTTACGTCTTAAAAGTTTACAGAAAGTCATAAACATTAGAGCAATACTATCAAATTTCAAGTTCGAATTGTAGTAACTAGTATGGCTGATCTTGTTCTTTAACATGTAGAATTTTACATATACATGGCCAGAGGATAACATGACTCTGACTGTTATGTAAGGACACCAAAACTAACCCTTCAATAACCACTGTTTTGTTAAACACATGCTGTGCATTTAAGACTAACTCAAAAGCATTCAAACGTAAATTTGATGTTTAAACAAAAGGCAAGGTAACCAAAAAAAGATTACTAAAGAGTATTTCTACTAATTGAACAGTTTATATTTTATTTAATTTAAAATTGTATATAACAATATATCATATCACATTCTAGTATACTTACTATTGCAAACGGAAAGTTTAGGACAGGAAAACATGTGCGTCTTTCATTTATGTTATTGGTGCCAAGATACAACAAACTTTTCCCGAACAAGTACACGACTTAACGCTTTTGCAACATATGTCCTAAATGATTTCTGTAGTGACGCCTTTAATATTTCGATGCATTTCATTACCTCCATAAAAAGCTAGTTTTCAAACAATACACTTCTAATTAGCCCCCCTCCCCCCCCCATTTCGACAATGTAAATATTGAAGTAAAAAATAACTATACCGATTTATATAAAACGGTTATTGTTTTATTGATGGAGGAAAATACTTTCATTTAGTGACATTTCTTTAAAATGAGATGTAGCTTATTCGTCTTAGAACTTACGAATACATATACTCAAATTTTGTAACTTGCACATCAAATATTTTATGAAAGGATATGGAAATAACAAAGTAAACAAGAAAAATAAGCAATTATATATTGTACATATATTCAATTATACTTTATTTGTACATGTTTGAACCGTTTTGTGCAAATCATTTGGTATCAGAGAACAAAACATTGTCTTAGTAAATATTTCAGAAGCATGTACAAAGACCCCCCTTTTACTAAAAAATCATTGTGCAAATTTGGTTCTTGATGAGTATGTCGATGTGTATTTGTATATTACCACACATTTGAAATAAAAACATATTTCTTATCGAATAGATATCATGTAATAGAATGTTAAATGCATCGTTTCCGTACAAAGGTTTTAGCTCAAATATGCATAGGAAGTATTGAGGCTCTATTATCTGCCCATTGATGTAACTTTCCAAATAACCATCGACTGTTATGATAAGAATACATATCAATGAACGATTTATGGTCATTGAAAGCAAACATACATGGCGAAAAAAGCCACGTATACAGAGTGTTTTAAAGAGCCCCGATATCGGTACTTCATCGATACTTATCGATAAGTATTATACGCTATAGTTTTATTTATATTATACTGATTACATAACACCGTACAAAATTATATTTCAACGCATTGTAAAAATTTGACAGCAATATGAATTCAATGCTTTCAAAATGAGTTGTGTCTGTCAAAATGGGTGCATTCAAAATGGCGCATGTTATACCCTGTTTGGACACTTTTTGTACGGTATAACAAGGTAAATTTAAAAGTTTAGATGTTGAACTATACCAAACCACCAAAAAACTGCTGTTCCTCGGGGTAGACATTCATCTCGAAAACTAGAGGCTTTTTTCGATTTGGCTGATAGACTAAATGGCAAAGGCTGGGGGACTCACTGGCTCTTCTCTACTGCTCTGAATTGTTGTCTTCGACCTTGGCCGACATGCAGCACCTCCCATCTTTCCTGATTGTCTTTTCTTTAATGACTTTTTATCTAAATATTCGAACCATTGGTTCACATAGTCTGACCGCCATGGCAGAGTCTTCCTTACAAACTGGGCGGTCTTTTCATCATCAGAGTCAGAACCACTGACCTCCTCGCTTTCCTCTGAAGAAATAAAGTTGTTGTTTTCCAAGATGGAAAACAACTTTATCTTGTCATCCTGGTCTATATTCTTGCTAGTATTCAAGATAGCACGACGCCTGACCCTAGCCTAAAACAATAAAGAAAATAAATGAATAGGTAAGTTTAAATACAGTCTGTTCATATTTATAAGGAATTTTCATTTCGTTTTCTTTTCCTACTGTACAGTATTATTAGATGTAATTGAAGTTAGCTATAAATGTTAACTACATTTCTGACCGTGCCTTACTTTTCTAACAGATATTATTATATCATCTTTATTCTGAAATGGTCTCAAGTGACAGACCATGGAATTTGAATGGGTAGTCAGGGCGAAGAAGAAAAAAAACATTTTCAAAGGTGGCGAGAAAAAAATATTGTTTCAGTTTAAGCAATATTTTGTATTTTATATGACAGAAATCCTTTCAGAATATTTTTTTCTTGACCATGTTAACCACTGCTATCAAGGTATTTTGTTCATAAAAATCAGTTTCAAAATATTTTCAGAAACATGACCAAGGACCCTTCAAGTTAAACGGTCACTCAAAGCTCAACAAGTCCGCAGGACAAAAGTTAATCAAATCTATTCTGCCGTTTGTTTTAAAACATTGTCGAAAAATATAATATCCCACCAAGCATTAAGGAGCCGGAACATTTAATGGTGTGTCCGTCTGTACATTTCAATAAAGGATATAATTTTGATATTCTCATGAAACTTTGTACACACATAATGAATAATTAAGCTTAATTAAAAACAAATGCAAAATGACCCCCATTTATTTTTGTATTATGAGAAAGAGTTTTCAGCATCATTGTAAGCTAGAAACCAATTCTATTTTAGTTGAATTTCACAAATGACAACACATTTATACTATCATTTGAAAAACATGAAAAAAATTAGGGTTACGGAGCTTCTTTTTAAGATATTTGAGAAATTTCTCGCCAGTTATCTCCCTTGAAATTAGAACTTTTCAGAAAGTGTTAATTTCCTTTTGTTATATTTATGTTTTATTAACTTCATTTAATTAAATAAAATAGAATAAAAATTAATTAAATGTTTCTTCTCCTGTGCTATTTAAAGTCATTTTCAATGAAAAGCATGCAGACTAAATACTTGCAAGATTTCCGAAATAGACGCTCAGATATATAACCCCAAATCATCTTAAATATTTAATTCAAAGTAGGATCCGTGAAAGGGGGACGTAATTGCTAAAAATGTCAGATTTTGATGAAAATTTGAAGTTGCTTGGTTAATTTTATACAGAAAAATATAAACATTTTCAATTAAAGAGGGGCGTACGCCCCCTCCGCACCCTCTGAATCCACCACTGATTTAAAGAAACAACTGTGGGCACCATTCTGCTTTTATACTTACAGATGACTTTCTTTGTCTTTTTCTTTGCTCTTTTTTTGTCCTTTCCATTCTGTTCTCTTTTGTTCTTTTGTCTTTAGTTTTAAGTGTGTGGAAATATGTCCTACAACCTTCTGTAAAGAAATTGATATTATACAGTTTATTTTTCGGATCAGATCGTCCAAAAACAAATTTCTCCGTACTCGCAATACTTTTTGCTGTAGATGAATGCGTGTGTTCGAATAGGTTTTTGTGTAAATTTTCTTTATGGCTTGGGTCTTGTCATACCTACTGTCAGACCAGTTTTCATTTACAAAAAAAAATCAAGTTATATCGCTGTCTTAATTATACATGACTGTGCTAAATGTTACCAGCAACAAAGAACGAAAGATACTAAAATTTCCATACAGAGAACATTAGTTCTGGTAAGACTTTGCTCGACTTACACATATCATGATATTAATTAGAATTTTTTTTTTATATTCAAATAAAATAATGGCATTATTTTCTGGATTTACGATTAAAGATTTAATTAATTTCTTCAAATATTTAATACAAATACTTAGTTTTATGAGAGCAAGCGATAACTGTAACCAGTTCAAAGTAATTCGGTAAAAACATTTCTTGATTGAGCAGAGTTGTGATCCTTGATTATGACCGATATATTTGGATATCATATGACCTCCCGTCAAGTTTATGACGACCCCTAGCACCGGCTTGAGCGAACTTCTTTGCTTAAATAAAATGCCGATAACGTTAAAGACTAGTTTAGATGAAAAGAGTATATTCTTACTATATGCCATGTCTCCATCAAAATCTCCTACTTTATTTCCAAGTGCCAAAAGCACTTCTTGGGTATGTTCGGGATTCGATCCCTCTTTAAATCTGAAAAAAACCCACATATGATGATACAGGTAATAGAACATGCATAAAACATAAAACATGTCCACGAATTTAACATATGAATGTTTTTATGACTTTTAAAAACCTCTCCAGAAACTGCTTAAAGCAGATTTTAAACCTTATAGAATGAAATAAAAATTTACTATCCTTATTTGGTGCCATCCAATACCGTTACTTAAATTGGAATAAAATGGTTAGGCAGAGGCCTTGCAAACAGAATTATAAAATGTCTAGTCGAACAATTTGAAGACTGATCAATTATCTTACTTCTAAAAATATTACACTTTTCTGATTTTCTATTGATTTATCTCGTTTTTATCCTTGCTCTTTAGCGGACGACCGTTTGATTCTGAAAGGGGGGGTGGCAGTTTTGGTCGAGACAGATTATTCATTTTCACAATTTTGCGGGCCAGAATATCTATTTTTCGGCGCTACGCGGCAAGAATATTTCTTTTTTTGCATACAATAGCTTAATTGAGCAAGGATCTTGGGACAGATTATTTATTTTCTTGCAAACAGAGGCCAGATTATTTATTTCCAACTTTTTCTAGGCCAGAATATTTATTTACAAAAACTGCCAGCCCCCCTCAAAATCAAATGGTCGTCCCCTTATTTAAAACTGAAAAGTAATCGTATGTTTCAAAGTACTTTCACAACAGCGTTGTTAATTGTACCATCTTCGAATTCCACTTTATGTGACGAAATTTATAACACATTTTATTTTGGCAAGGCAACAATAATTTTTTTGACAGCATAAAAATGTGAAGACTGTATGTTACTTGTATAGTGACGGTCATATCAAATTTTTGGGTACATGCATATATATTTCGATTCATATTTTAAAGCAAATTGATAGTTTAGATAAGATCAAAAGAATCCTCACCCTTTCCTGAAGTCCCAATTCTTCTCGGCCTTTGCCAGATCTTTCACTACACAGTGTATTGCACTCTGGAAATAGAATACAAATAGGTAATCCATAAATACTAACAAAAGTTTAGGTTATGAAGATAGTAAAGGCCTTTAGATTATGTTTTAAAAACTGAATATCCGGAATGATAACAAATATATATATATATATAATGGAGGTAATAAACTCTGTCTAAATAATAAAACTTTAAAAATGATTGCACTAACTTATTTACGGGGTATTTATGGTGATTGTTAACTCGAATAGTTCAAGCCCTTTGCGTCTGAAAAAAAGCGACTGCATGGAGTGAAATATAACGACTGTATTATTCGGGTTACGCAATCGCTTACGCTGGGAATCTAATGACATTAAAAAAAAAACAGCTAAGTTACATGATTGTATGCTTTTTGACCAAAAAGAACGACAGAGAAACCGGTAAACAACAGTTTTATTTGACTGTTGTCCACCATTTAGTCTTATTGTATTTCTCATCGTTACAAATCATGCACTGGTATTTGTTTCGACTGTCTTTAGGCTGTCATCGTTAACGATAGCCTGTTATACCCATATGTATAAACAATTTAAAAGTAGGTTTGACTATACCTAATAGCTTTACCAAGTAGTTAATTCTGTATTACCTTTACTTTATCGTCGACCTGTATATCTTTCTTCAAAATCTTTTTTGAGCTGTTAGCTTCCAACACCTGTTCTTTAATTATGGTTTTTAATTGTCCAATTGTCATGGAGACCATTTGTGATTCATCTGGGAAAAAGAAACATTTTTGTTTGTGCGGTATACAAAATACATGGTAAATACTGGTATTGTTTTTGCAACCAAATAACCGAAATACGTTGCTTATAAATGGCCTGCGAAAAGCGTACGACATGGATATTCCCATTATTTTAACTAAAAAAATAAACATGTTTTTAGAATAGATGTTTCCCGATTTTTATCAGTATGAGTCATAATTCCGTACAATAAAATGGTCCAGACAAAACTTCTGTTAGCCAATATATTATTTATGTTAGAAATTGAAACGAAGACGTAGTTATACGCAAGGTACGGCGATTATAAGAAACTAGTAGCAATAGCTTTTTCTAGCTTATATAAGATTGAATTAGAAAATTGTATTTCTTAATTTTAACCCCCATATCAATTTTTAAGATTTTAAATCTATATACTTGGTTTTAAATATAAAGATGGGGTCCAAATCGTTAATATGAAGTTTCAAAACTACAAAATTGATTAAATACTTTCTTACTATGAATATTCCAGCCATATATCAAACATGTTCGAAACTGCAGGGTACACTAAGTTGGTCTGCTTTTTAAATAGAAAAATTCAAATTAAAGCTTACCATTCGGGTTGTTATCCATGGATCTAAGAACATTTCGTCTTATCACAGGTGTTTCTGGAGTACCCATTTTGAAGTCGATATAACGATTCTGACTGTGGAAGTTTTACGTAGTGACTATGACTGGAAGGGTCTGCAGCGACGGGTTTAACGATTCTGACTGACTGACTGTGGAGTTTAAAGTTGTGACTGTATTCGATTCTATTCACGAGCAGCCTTATATGTCCAGATTGAATGGGCATAAAAGTTTGGGTGTCTTTTTCAAAGATCTGATTGGTTTGCATACTGAAAATGGGTGGTTCTGGTACCTGCGCAGGTAACTCTGTTCATAAATTTTATTTTTTTGCCCAGATTGAATGGGCAGAGCAGTTGGCCCGGGGGGCGTTGCGGGAGGTCTTTTTAAACATCTGATTGGTTTATATACTGGGAATGGGCGGTTCAGGTACCTGCGCAGGTAACTCAGCTCATCTATTTTTATTATTTTAAATTTTCTAAAATATATTTTTCGTTTTTTTAATAGCATTTTATAGCATCACATAAGTTTATTTTTTTATTGACAGGAGATAACTTATAAATTAAACAAATTCGTTTGAATGTCTGCATGAACTTTCCGTGAATGCTTAATAAAAATCATTAAATTTACAGATCTATGTAAAAATGAAAGGTCATCTATTTGGCAGGTCAATTACGTTGCATATGCTACATGTATATTTATTCATATTAAATTCAATTTAAAAATGTCATGGCAGGTATTATATATATATATATGTATGTGTGCAGAGATATATGTGTTTAAAATGGCACATTATAAGACCTTAATTTTATAGATTAAAATTGTCAAATATAAAGGAGGCGCTTCGTCAATTCATTGTTATCGACTTTATCATTATATTCATAAATTTAAGCAAATTTCCATAACATACATACATGTAGGGTTGAGGAGTCTACAATTCCATAGAAGCTATGGTAAAATAAATTATATAGACGATTTTTTTTTCCTCTAAAGGGAACTGACAAGTGTTTGAAATTATCAAAAAAGGTGGTTGTACAATGTACGTCAACCCAAATTCCACCCTTTATAAGCGTTTACAAATGCTTTTAATTGCAAATGAATTTTTGTTGTAATTTTTTTTTTTTGGGGGGGGTGTCTACATGTACCAGATGGATTATTTCGCGTAGCTTCGGTCAAGTTTGTAAGCATTATGTCACATTAGATACAGCTTACCAAAAAACAGCGATATTTACGGTAGTCGAAACAGTGACATATTAAAATGGGTTTTCTTAAAAGCTTACATCAAAACAGCGACATAAAATTAACAGGTTAATGTCCCATGCCACCCCCTCCTGATGATAATCATATTTTAAGCTTTTCATCGGAATTATTTTAAGCTTACAAGTCAGGGGGCGTGTTAACGAAGGTGTCCTAGGATTAGGACACGTCTAAGGATGGTCTTTGGACATGTCTCAATCTTTAGTCATGTTATTGAAGGCATCCTAAAATAGGGCATGTCGTAAATTTGGTCCTAAATTTAGGAGATGAAAGTTGTTGTCCTAGGACCATCTTTGTGCCTTTAAACTAAAAAAATTCTCTGAAATAGGTTTTATCTCATTGAATTAGGGTTGTATGTGGCCGAACTCTTATTTTTAATATTTTACTTTCTAAATTAAGCAAATAAAGATATTTTTTTTCATTTTCCTAATAGTTACCTTAGTTTAACCCCGCCACATTTTAATGTGCCTGTCCTAAGCCAGGAATCTTTATCAAAGCTTATGTTTGTATTTAGTCGAATTTTTGTTTATTGTTTTTTGTCAAGAAGAGGGTCTTTCCATGCACTTTGGGATTGGGCTTGAATCATATGTATTTTATTTTCAATCCAGGGGCCAATTGAAAAACAGCGAGCAGCGACCGCTGGTCACATTGAAGGCTGCTGGCTGTTTTCCATTGTGGATATTTAAAATATACGTTTATAATGTAGGTTGTGTCGCGTACACTTATTCCACATCTCATTTTCTTCCATATATTGGATATTGTTGATCTGTGTTGTACCATGAGTGAGTTACATTTTGACGATATTCTAATATATATATATCTCAGTTCAAAAATTTACGATAAAAGAGACGATTTTAATTTTCAAATTATTAATTTTCCTAATCTACAGAGCAATATACCTACTTCCCCTGCATACGGTGTTTATATTTCACAACTTATTCGATATACCACAGCTTGCACACATTTCACAGATTTTTTCGTGACCGACTTTTGGAGCAGGGCTATAAGAAAAGACGTCTCATATGATCCCTAAAAAAATTCTTTATTCGTTATCAGCCACTAGTAGAAAAGTTCAAAATAGAGTTAAAAGATATGGTGGTTAATTGTTTTAATTAGTGTTTGACTGGTCTGCTATACCTCTATATCCTTATTGTGTCTCACAACTATGTTGTGTTCTATGGTCATTACCGGATCCTAAGATCGCAATGGAAGAGGGAGGTTTGGCGCCATAAAACATAGTTTAACCCACCATTTTGTTTGAAATGCCTGTACCAAGTCAGGACCATTGCGATCCACCAATTCTCCGGTATGACTGATTCGTTTTTGTCATTTTCTCTGGATTATGAGATTTATCATTCAAGTTCGGTAGTTTTGTTGTTACCTTTATTTAGTACTAGACTTTTGAAATTTACATTAAACAGTTTACGTGGATATTTGCTTCCCAAACCCAAGGATTTGCTTTTGTTATTAGTGATCAGTGCAACGCACAGAATAAAAAAAAACGAATGAAGAAATGCAATGATATTTAAATAATCTTTTTTTATTATCCCAAAAAACCTATGGCTTCTCAATTAAAAAAAAACCGTTTAAATCTATTTTACATCTGAAAATGTAAAACAAAAAACCTCTTTTATCAAACGCCTTTACATCGGCGTAAATGCATCACATATAGCTATTTAGATTATCCTAAATTCTTATAAGGATGGTCCTATTTGTGGCTTCGTCTTACATCCTAGGACGCGTCTAAGGATGATTCTTTCTACATCCCATTTTTTAAAGTCCTAAGACATGGTTCAGGACACAGCTTAGGACAGCTTCATTAACATGGCCCCAGTTTTTTTATGAAAATGAAATATTCAAAGCTATAATTTGATAAATAATGCTAGTAATTATTTCAAGTTGAAGTTATCCATATGATAAGCAATATTTCATTGGTGGATTCAGTATCGAATGCACATTTGGATTTAATGCACTACCAACTTTAAAAATACATTCATAGAAATTTCGTCTTTAAAATGTACATGTATTTTATAGTTTGTATATATTTTTATATTTTAACTTTTATGTCCCAACAACGACATGTCAGAATAGGGCATAAAGTTTTAAGTCTGTCCATACAAACATTACAGCCAAAATCGCATAGAGAATGAGACTTGGCAGGATTGTTAAGTATGTAAAATGTAAGTATGTAAAATGTATGCATGGGAGAAACTTTCAATAGAGCATTGACTTGTTATTTTTTTTTGCAAAAAAAGTGTAGGTTGTAAAATGTGAAACCTGTTTTAAAAAATGGACACTGAGCAACAACGATACAATAACAGTTTTAAGAGCTTAACCTTAAAGAAATACACAAATGCATGGATGAATAAGAATCAATAACATAATTTTAGTTTTTTTTTATAAGGTTTTGAAAGGTTTCCTTTTTTGGACATCCCCCTTTCACGAAACTATATATATATATATATTTATAAAGAATCAACAAGGCTTTATTTAATTTTTTATTTATTTATTTATTTATTATTTTTTATATATTTTTTATTTATTTTTGTTTTATTTTATTTTTTTATCATTATTCTTTTTTTTATTATTATTATTTTTTTATTCCTTTTTATTAATCTTTTTAATTTTTTTTTGTCTTAGAAAATATCTTTTTTCTTTCTTAGTAAATTTTATGCTTCCGTTGGTAAATATGTCGCATCATAAATGTCGGCTGGTACCCCACTGTTATCGAATATGAACACTAGGGAGCCTATTGCCAAATATGTCATCAAGATAATTTCTGTGATTAAACCCCCACTTGCCATAAATAAACAGTAGGTGTCATCTGTGTGAGTTTCTCTGAAGATGTCTTGATCTAAATGAGGGTTATAAAATATTGTAAGCTGGCAACCGGCTCCCTACTGTTCAGATAAGGAGCCGGTATGACCCAATGATAAAATTGATATGATTGGGTATCATCAAATTAGTAAAAAGTTGTCAATCAGAACTGATTAATTAGCGTTAATTAACGATGTTTACTTATCTAAAGATATACAATTAAAAATGATATGAATCAATTCACACCTAAACGTGAAAGGGTAAGGAATTTCTTTATTCTTTAACTTTTCTACAAGAAATGTTTGGATAGTCAATTAACAGTTCATTAACGAACAGTGGGGATAAGGAAAGAGGGATGATTTCAATCACATGATAATACCATATTTGTAAAAGTCTCGTATAATCTCACAAGTAAAATATTTTACTTGCAAAATCGGGTCATACCCGCCTTTATCTTCAGATAACAGCGGGGTACCAGCCTAAAAATATTGTTGAAAATTACCATTTCTACTGAAATGTAACTTGTAAATAGAATTGTTATCTCTTATGACTTCCTGCTTGTTACATAACAAAGTAGTATGAAAAACTGTTGTATTCTGGCAATGGATGCTGAACATAAATCTGATATGATAAAATGCCGTAAAAGGAGGGAAGAAGCAAAAAAAATATAATGCAATTAAAAATTATACCAATATACATGTATATACGACAGTGACATGTTAAAATTGATGAAACTAACAAAAAATCCCTATCAAACAAATTAAAAAATTTTGGAAACATTATTATCAAGTTGTTTAGAGGCCTATTTTGGTACAGTTTGTTATTCCATACTTTCCATGCTTTTTTGCACTATGTGTCGCGTGGCTGGAAAGCCTCGAAAAGAAAACATTGTTCTACTTTTAACATCTCATAAAAAATGAAATTCTGTGTCTGAAAAAGTTGGTTACTCCTATTTCTGGTTATTGTAAAAATAAAGAAGTACACCAAAGTTTCAGGCAACAAATCTTATTAGCGTTTAGTCTATTAATACTTATAAGAGGCGCCCTAGTTTTGAGTAATTTTCTTTCACAAATTTATTCTTCCTTACTTCCTTCTTTTTTTTTGTTTTAAATACATTCTGCTTCGTTATAAGCAGCCAGTCTCGTTTTCCGAAGAGAATACCCAGCTTAAATTGTGACTCATAATAGACCACTCTATTCCTGATGTAGGGAGAAGTTCAGAGTTTTGGTATTTTTGAAAATGTTTTTGACAAAGACAGAAACGTGTTAATGCCGGATTATAAAACATATTTAAAACTACCTTCAAACTTAAAACGGGTGTGCTATTTTTGTTTTAATTATAAGCAATCGAGTTTTCCGAAGAGAATTCGTTCATTTTCATTTCAAAAACCGATTGTCTTTTATTATGAATAAACGGGAACATACTTTATGCATTTTGTATATACCTTAATATTGAAGTTTGCCTAAAAGTTGTTTACGTTATTTACATTTCAGTCATCAAAACAAAGATAACTAAAAAAAGAAAATAAGATTTAATAAATTGTCCACACATTGTTTTATAAATGAAGAAGTATATCATGCATTTTGACATAGACCTGTATATTAAATATACAGGTCTATGATTTTGATATGCTATGAAATTGTTTATGAAATTAAAAAATTGCAAATAAGTTATTTTAAGACGGTCCTTAGACCATTATCTATAGGAATGTCCTTGGACAGCTTCGAGTACATCCAACCCAATATCTTTAGATGGTTCTAAGAATGTAGGAAATAAAGTCACAGAAAAAAAAGTCACGGAAAAAAGTCACGGAAGAAAAGTCACAGGAAAAAAGGTCACAAGAAAAAAAGTCACAGGAAATAAAGTCACAATGTATACATATAATATTTGAATGATTAAATAAATAAAAAAATTAAATCAATAATACATGAAAAATAAAAATAACAAGACTACAAAAGTCACCAGCAAACAATTTAGAATTTTCTGTTTGTCTCTTAAATGAAAACAAAATTACTATTCAAAGTTTTGAAAAAGCTAAAGTAAGCAAGACTTAATACAAAACTACATAGATAAAAATGTTTTAATATCATTATATAGAAATGAGTCATTTGTAAGTAAAATTACTGGTAATTTTCATTATGGTCAATAACATCAAATGAGTTTTATTCATTTCTTGCACTTTTCTCCGAGATTCTTCGGAAACTCAAAATTTCATGAAATTTGATTTTTCAAAGTGGCCTATCTCGAAAACTATTTTTTGGATCATACTGGAAATCGAACTTGACCTGTATTTTATTGTACTTAACAGCTGTGCAAAATATCATTCAAATCCTTTGACGCGTTTTCAAGTTATTGGTCGGAAACCTTCGGGTGACGGATGGACAGACACCGAAAAAAACTGAGGGTATAACATAATACCCTGCCACTTCGTGTGGTGGGGTATCAAAAGAAGATAAAGAAGAATAGTTTAAACATAAAAATAATAACTCTTAGTTCAATCATGTCAATATGGACTTAAAATACATTGTGACTTTATTTCCTGTGACTTTTTTTCTTGTGACCTTTTTTCCTGTGACTTTTTTTCCTATCAAAACTGACCTTTTTTCCTGTGACTTTTTTACCTGTGACTTTCTTTCCAATTACCGGTTCTAAGACCATCCTAAGATAACGATGTCTTAGGATATGTGTTCATTGACACGGGCCCTGTATAGTAGAATACATACAGGTCTATTGTTTTTTTTTTAGTTTCGGAATAAACACAATTTGAACAACAAAAAATATTTTTGTAATAAATTTCCCTATATATTCAATTTTAAGTGACGTCAAAATACTTTCTGTTTAAAAACGTCCAGCGAAATAAGTAAACAAAGACACCGAGAGTACGTAAAAATACCCGTAAGGTAATATAGAAATACTTTTAATTTAGGCGCTTCTATGCCTTGTTTCCTACATGTATATATGCAATTTACGTGTTAAAGCTCATATAGCTTGTATTTCATTTATTGCAAAGTTATATATAAATATATTTTTGCAATCGAGTGGTCCTAAAAGGAGCATAGATAGAACTATTTCCAACTTGTAGAAAGCAAATGTAGAAGAGTAATATTTTTATATGATATAAATTTTGCTTCAATGGGAGAGAACCAGGAAATCAAGAGCGAATATGTCGCGTTAAATGTTATTTGTCATTTCGCTAAAATGTCATGAATGTAGTGCGCATGGTTACTGATCTGAATTGTTCAATCATGACAATTACGGACCGACATTTAACACTTTGAAGAAAATTTGACAATATACCATTGACATGCAACGGAGCAATGAGAATAAAATAAAACACAAAGCGCAAAACAGGCTGATTCAAATCGCTGCAGTTTTAAATATGGGTAAGTTATTTTTACTTTATTTTGGGCTAAAATGTGCGTGTTACTGTCTGTTCTTTGTCGTCCCCTATTGTCTTTAACTACGTATACATTTTCTGTTTTAAGAAAAAAAATTAAGTTGAATAATCAAAAAAAAAATCGTTACGAAAATGAAATCTATTCTTGCTACAAACACATACATGTACATGCTGATGTACATGTATGCCAAACGCCTAATTCCTCTGAAACTGAATTAAAAAGCGACATTTTAAACAATATTTATTATTCAACCAAGATTGAAAGATAAACAGCGTATTAGATATATAGTAAAAGAAAATTCTAATATTTTTTAATAAGAAATCATACTTAATAAATTAAATCATTTAAGGTAGTATAGTTATAAAAAAATAACTTATGATAGAATTTTTCTCAAACTTTGTCAAAAGAAGTACCTAATTGCATATGTTTGTAAAATAAAACAAAAAGAATAGGTCAACGTGCTTAATTTTTGTAGGGATGTGTTCAGAAATTATTCAAATTTTGGTATTTTTATATAGATTATATAGGGGAAATGGTTTTAATTATTTTTTTTTCAAATTTCAGTGCATAGATATTTGCTATATATTTTTTTTTTAAACTTCCATTCTGACTAGTTCTTTAAAACTATAAAATCGTAGGGTCGCCGTTCATTTTCTAATAGTAAATTGGAAAAACTGAATTTTCCTAACACCTTTTATTAGCTCACCTGGACCGGAGAGCTATTGCCATCACTTGGCGTCCGTCGTCGTCTATCGTCGTCGTCGTCTGTAAACTTTTTCAAACTTCTCCTCTGAAACTACTGAACAAAGTCAAACCAAATTTGGTCTGGTGGTACTTTATGGTATCCTGCACAGGCACTTGGAACATGGATTTTTTTTTACCCCCCCCCTTTTTTCTCTACAACCCCCCAACAAATAAAATCTTGTTCAAAGTTATTTAAATAGTCTTTTCTTATCATTTCTAATCATAATATATTAAAATATTGATGTTTTATACTATCCAAAATTTTTACCCACTGGTATACATAAAGCGAAAAGGTATGCAACTCGACATTTTCAAATTTTCAAAAATTTGCTCACCACTCGGGGATATCCCCCTTCTTTTTTTGATTCTGGGCACTCGCCGCTGGAAAGATGGACATACACTTATTCAGAATTCACTTACCGATGCGCCGATGTACTGCTTTCAGCAACATTCAGCTGTTTCGCTGAAAAATTTAAACATTTGTAACTCACGGTCGTCACTTTCTTGCCAATTTTCATAACCTAAGACGGTAGTAGAGCTAGAGGCGAGTAACTTGCAAGAACGATAACTCTGCAGCTAGTTCCGAGTGGAGTACCTGTAATGTAAAACGCCGAGAATTACGAATATTTTCCCGGTAAATCATTGTTTATCGTATTTGCATCTTGCAATCTTGGATCTGTTAATTTTTCGTTATATCATTCTGTTAAAAGCATACATTTCGATTGTATTTGGATTAAGTACGCTGTAATAATTTCAAGTGATCAGCTTATATTGATAGGTGTGTATTTCAGATTGTCATTGTGTTAACATTGTAACTTTTCATCTTCCAAAAAAAAAACCCAAAAAACAATGGCCTATGCAAAGATAAAAAAGTACTTAAGCAAACCACAGGCACCATTGATGGGACAAAAGCAATTTACACCTGTTGTGTTGTCAGACAGCAAGGGATACCAACTGTTGCATCAAGCCAGCACTGATGTTGAGAATGAAATTGTTTGGTTAGGTGATTCTGGCTTTAGCACAGTAGATGGTCTTAACCTTATTAGGAAAGATATTCCCCACCTTGTTAACCGTTATGGCAATATCTGGCTATACTTCTGGCTTGGTACATGTGACCTAACAAAAAAGGAAGATGGTTCATTCATTGATCTGCGCACTCATGACCAAGCCACAGTTGATGATATTATCTCTACTTATGGTGAACTGGATGAACTTTTCAAGAATTATCCAACTTGCAAATATTCAATTCTAAAAGTTCCACATTATTCAATTGAGGCATACAATAACTTCAAAGAGCACCCTGATGCAAAAACTTATAGAGAAAATGATTTTAAACTTTGGGGTCAGATTGACATATTAAACCAGAAAATTGATGAAATAAATGCGACAAATAATGTTCATTCTCCAAATTTTTCAGTAGATCTGTACCGGAACTCAAAATATAAAGTTGGACGTCACAGAGAAGAGAGACAGAGGCACACCTATAATTTTAACCTATATAGAGATGGGATTCATCCAGATGTAGACTTATCCAAAGTTTGGATCAAGAGAATATCTTCACAGATTCAAATTGACTGCTGGCAGTAGAAGTGTATTTGTTTTTAAGATGTAGTCAGCATGGGTTTTCTGTGCTAAACTCCAAACATTCTACCATAAATTATAAACTGTACTGCATTGATGTAACATGTTTAATTCCTTATATCTCATATAAACATTGTAGTCAGCGTGGGTTTTCTGGGCTAAACTACAAACATTTTACTGTGCCGCTTTGATGTTACATGTGTAATTCCATATATCTCATATAAACATTGTAGTCAGCGTGGGTTTTCTGGGCTAAACTACAAACATCTACTGAAGACCATCTACTGTGCCACTTTGATGTTACATGTGTAATTCCATATTTCTCATATAAACATTGTAGTCAGCGTGGGTTTTCTGGGCTAAACTACAAACATTCTACTGAAGACCATCTACTGTGCCACTTTGATGTTACATGTGTAATTCCATATATCTCATATAAACATTGTAGTCAGCGTGGGTTTTCTGGGCTAAACTACAAACATTCTACTGAAGACCATCTACTGTGCCACTTTGATGTTACATGTGTAATTCCATATATCTCATATAAACATTGTAGTCAGCGTGGGTTTTCTGGGCTAAACTACAAACGTTCTACTGAAGACCATCTACTGTGCCACTTTGATGTTACATGTGTAATTTCATATATCTCATATAAACATTGTAGTCAGCGTGGGTTTTCTGGGCTAAACTACAAACATTCTACTGAAGACCATCTACTGTGCCACTTTGATGTTACATGTGTAATTCCATATATCTCATATAAACATTGTAGTCAGCGTGGGTTTTCTGGGCTAAACTACATAAACTATCTTTTTTAAAATTATATGTATAAAATGGATGAGGACCAACTTCAGGCTTATAATCTTGCTATCCAAGGACACAGTTTACTGATAACTGGGCAAGCAGGTAGTGGGAAGACTTTTGTTGTGAAAGAGATTATAAAAAAGCTTAGGCAAGAGGGCAAAGTTGTGGCAATTACATCTTCCACTGGTATTGCAGCTACTCATTTTGGTGAGCTCAATGCAACAACATTACATAAGTGGGGTGGTCTTAGAGATGGCAGATATTCTGACCATGAATTATTGCATCTTTGTTGTGTCGCGTACACTTATTCCACATCTTAATAACGTATATCTAATTTTAACTGATGAGACCTACAGTGATGTTAAAGATAGACTTTGCAAGACAGATGTTTTGCTTATTGATGAAGTTTCCATGGTAAGCAATAGAATTTTAAGCCAAATAGAATTTATCTGTAGAAAAATCAGAAAAGAAAACTACATCTTTGGAAATATTCAGTTAATTTTATGTGGAGATTTTTATCAGTTACCACCTGTAACGAATGAACTGTATGGAGACTTTGGACACTTTTGCTTTGAATCAGACTGGTTTAAAAAGGCTATAACTCACAAAATTAATCTACATCTCATTCACAGACAAGATAACCATGATCTGATTTCAGCTATAAATTGTTTAGAGAAAGGAACTGTAAATGACCAAATATCTGCTTTTCTTCAATCATTGAGTAGACCCATGGAACAACAATTAAAAGCAAAAGCAATTCATCTGTTTTCTCGAAATTTAGATGCTGATTTTTTCAATTATGAAAGATTGGAAGAACAACCTGGGGAAGTGTCATGCTTTGTTGCTGAAGATGAAGGCTCTCAACACTATCTCAATAAAATGTTGGCTCCCAAAAATTTAGCTCTGAAGATAGGTTGTAATGTGATGCTTCTTACCAATTTGTCAGACAAACTTGTAAATGGACTGATGGGCTTTGTCACATCTGTAACTAACAATGAAATAACAGTTTACTTCCCATCAACCTGCAACAAACAGAGTGTGTCAGTTAAGCGTTTTACATTCACCACTTATGACCCTGTGTCCAAGACCGTCATAGCTAAGCGTACACAGTTTCCATTAAAACTTTGCTATGGAATAACTATCCACAAGTCACAAGGAATGTCTTTAGAGTCAGTAGTTGTACACTGTGACAACATATCTTTCCCTGGTCAATTGGGAGTAGGTGTTGGAAGAGCCATGACAGTAGAAGGTCTACAAGTTATTAACTATAAGCCTTTCCATTGCAAACAACATTCTTTAAAAGTGTATGCTTTTCATGAAAACATCTTGCCAGGGGAGATAAATCATGATTTATCATGTTGTAGAAGAATAAGATTTAGTGATGGAGATGAGGACAATACAGATAATGGTGATGATGGTGATAATGGAGATGATGATGATAATTTCAATGTCATAAGTTCATTAAAGACTGATGATGAAATATTTTCTGATTTTGAAGAAGATATTTTGATGGAAATTGATGAAATTCTTGACACACATATGAATAATAACATAAATGAAAGTTTGAAAGAATCTGTTCAAGAATTTATTGATACCCCTTGTGAAAATCAAGCTAAATTTTTCCAACAACTGGTATTTTATAAACCTGATGTATTTCAACTTTGGTATGAGAATCAGCAAAGAGAAGTCAAAAAATTATTTAAAGGTTTTCATGATACTGAATCTAAATTGACCAACAAGAAACTGACCAGCTTCTACACATCTTTCAACTGTTACCTGAACAGTGATACTTACAAAAAATCAGTTTTGTCTGTCATCAAAGATTATACTAAATCTGAAACTTTTGGGATTGAAAGTCAAATTTTAACATCAGTCTTATTCAGCATTCAAAAACAACATCTGAAGTCATTATCTGAGGAAGTTTCATATGCACCACTGCCTGTCATCAAGACTGTCCAAGAAAATATCTCTCAAGGTGGAAGGGGGAAAATCAGATACATTGCTGGTTATTGTGTTGCCAAAATAAAATACAGTTTATCAACTTCCCTGAGGAATAAATTGTTCAATGTCAAGTATCTTGATGAGATTCAAAGTTTAAAAGATCAGCTTAAACTCTTGGAGGGCATTTGTTGTTCAGAAAGTGATGCAGTCGTGACAACGTCAGACCCAGAAAGTTTGCAGGAAATAAAAAGAAAGCAAAATTTGCGAGAAGGATTGACAAATGTTACTGACAATGTATATTGCTTCTTTACTTTGCTCGACTCAACATGCTGGAAGTTTTTGTCATATGAATCCCTGGCAATTCATGGTGAAGACATTTTTCAAGCTCTGCAACTTTCTATTCTAAATGATAGACATATTTCATTTGCTTGGACACACATTTTCACTGATGTCAAAATTACTTCATATGATGATAATGAAGAGGAAGCACAAAAGCCTTCTGAAATTGTCTACCAGATTTGTCTTGACATTGTGAAGAAAGTTGATTTAATACTTATTTTGAAGCAGAAATTATGCTCTCTATTTTTGCGGGTATGCATAAGCCAATTTCGAAAAGATTTTTTGACACATCTGAGAAAAGAAAAAGGCAAGGCTCTGCGAAAAAAAGTAACTGAAAAATCTAAAAAAGTAACCAAAAAGTTAGACATGGACTTTATTCTTAATGATGATTCAGCAAATAAGAGTGCAAGCCATTATCGCCTAAAAGCTGAACTAAGTACCAATCCTGAAGTTTTTGCTTCATCAGTTTTTAACAAATGCCAGCTTCAGTTGATAGGCAAAGCTTATGGGTTGAACATTCTGTTGAAACTTAAGAAATCAGAAATAGGAAATGCTTTGAGGGACAAAATTATGGAATCTGATGAGATGTCTTCCCCCTTAATAGTTAGCAAGAAAAATAGTGAAAGCACTAACACTCCTACCAATCAGGAACAGCAGGAAGTTCATGTCGCACCTGACCATACTGATGATGTTGAATTGTCTGAACAATCTACAAGTACATGTAGTGCACAACCTACATGTCCACCTGCTCAAAGTACATCTAGAAAAAGAACAAAGCCAGCAAAGAAAAGTGTTGCTTCAAGAAAAGGAAAGGGTAAAGGCAAAGGAAAATCTAAACGAAGTAAGGCTGCCTATGATATTGATAACACATGTACTGGATGTGGACAAAGTTACATTGAAGGATCCGGAGACGACTGGATTTGTTGTGACACTTGTCAGTCATGGTTCGATAGAAAATGTTCTAAACTGGAGGATGATGATCTGTGGTACCATTACACTGAGGAAGATGCCCATTTTGACTGCCCTCTTTGCCAATGAAAACAGGTATTTTAGAAAATGGTTAGTTAAGAAGCAAAAAGTACCAATGAAGCATTTGAAAGTCAAACATATTGGAAAACACGAAGAAAAATAAGTACAAAATATATACACACTGAAGACAACAACACAGTCACAACAGAATTACAATTGCAATTAATTGTTCATTTTATGTCCAATTTACACAATTTTGAAAAGCTAAAAGTACATTTAGTTGCAGAGTTACAAATGTATGAGGATATTGAAACTGTGTGCATATTTGTATTTTTATGTAATTCTGTTGTGACTGTGTTGTAACTCCCCTCTTTTCTCAAATTGAATTGCACATACATGTACATGAACAAAGAAGCTATCTTATATTTATGTGGTATTTGAGTGGTTTTTTTTATAAATTGATTTAGCCCTGAACATGCAATGAAAGATGGTTATTTATTTTATTTGTTTTGAATGAAAATCATATTTTCATAATTTCCCCGGAATTAAAAAAAATACACAAATGTCTTTAAAACCATAGTGTATCATATATTTTATAATTAACTTTTCTTAATTCTCTTACAGTTCAACAGAATGTCTTAATAAGGGTTATTATACAGACTGCTATGCTTTAAATAAAGGTGAGTATCAATAAACTTATTTTTTCCCTTGGGTTTTTATACAAATTATTGTATTTTTTTTAAGTTTTGGGGAGATTACCAATATGAAAATTGCCAACAAGGGCAAGGGGGTGTTTAGATTTAAAAAAAGAGAGATGGTTTAATAATTAAAAAAAACATAGTAATTCACATGAATTTTGCATACCTGTACATTTCTAATCTCTCGTCGACAATTATATCTTCAGGGACAAAGATTTAAAAAGTGCGATTGAATTTCTGTTTAGGCAATGTTTTGTCAAGTTTGTATTAGATAATTGTTAACTTTTATATGACATGTATGATCTTGTATATTTTAGGGTGCCTGAGATGACAATTAAAGATTGAATAGGACAACTTTAAATGCAGCTGATATTGACCTTGTAGTCAGTATGGGTTTTTCTGTGCTAAACTACAAACATTCTGCTGTCAAAGTAAATATGTTTTCTGTGCTGACAATGTTGTGTAATCTGTAACAATTGATGAACCTGATGATAATATGCCTCATTAATGGGACTGTTCTAGTTTTAAATGCATATATTTCATGGATTGTAAGCAGTACTTAATTCATAAGTTACTCACCATTTTCACTTTTTCAAGATGTGATGTGCAGAATATCTTTCTTTTTCTAAAATGATTCGAACAGGTGACAGAACACTTCTTGTGCAAGCCACAGGAATTAAGTCTGTAGTCAAGGCAGATGAATATACATTTTGTCTGGAACTCAGCATCTATATATGTGATGACAGATAATTTTGTGAAATATCCACATTTGAAGACATTTGATGATTTAAATGCATATGGAACTGTTCTTTTGTCACTATAGTATATTCTAAATGTGTTAATGCATATACCTGGCCAATATATTAGGATTATTGTCTTATTATCCACTTCATGCACATTTGAGTGACAAAGAACAGCAAAGGTCTCAAAGTTGGATCATACATTAATTTCCATACAATGTACTCGCATGAGGGACATGACTGATGATCAAATAGATGCACTGAGAATTGCAGAGGCTGTTCAACGTTATTGATGTCATCCAATTCTTAGATGGATTACTGCCTGCATGTATACTGAAACATGTATTTACAGGTATGTTACATTGTAAATGTATTACATTAGTATTTCACTCTAAATATATATAACATATGCTTAAGTAAGTATACCCCATTACATGTAGAACCTAGACTCAGATTAATGTTATAACAAAGGAAAACAAAATTTCTGTACAGCAAACATTACACAATTACATTGTAAACCATCAATGGATTTTTTTAAGGCACCAATTATTTTATTAAGTAGTGGCCTTGCCTGGAGGAATTTATCAAGCCCATTTGATTAAGCCCAACATGAAAAGGAATAATTTTTGCACATTTTGTGATAAAAAATGTATGCAAATCAATGCAATTGGATAATCAATTTTTTTTCTGGCAAAGCAATGCACAAAACAAAACAAAATTGAAGTCTACATTAAAAAGAATATCAAGTCTCCTTCTACAAGATTAATAGTTGGTGCCTGTAATAATTTTTACATATTGAGAAATACATGCAGTATATTGAACTATATATGTCATGTATGTATGTACAATGTTCTGAATATTCAAAAAAGTTCAGCACCTATAAATAATGGACATGTAGTGCATGAAGAGTAAAAAAATAAATTCCCTCAACAGATCTACATGTATAAAAAAATCAAGTTATTTTGTGACTCGATTTGATTGGCATGGAGTAATAATACATGTACATGTATGATAAGTAGTTTAGCATAGAAAACCCACACTCACTACCAACATGACCAATACACATACATGTACAAGGTACATGTATTTTAGACTTAAATAACGAGTTACATGTAGTTGTCATATACTGGAGTAACATATTTGATAAATTTTCTTGTACATGTACACTAAATCATGATTATAAGTAGTTTAGCATAGAAAACCCACACTCACTACCAACATGATCAATACATGTACATGTACAATGTACATGTATTTTAGACTTAAATAACGAGTTACATGTAGTTGTCACATACTGGAGTAACATATTTGATAAATTTTCTTGTACATGTACACTAAATCATGATTATAAGTAGTTTAGCATAGAAAACCCACACTCACTACCAACATGATCAATACATGTACATGTACATGTACAATGTACATGTATTTTAGACTTAAATAACGAGTTACATGTAGTTTTCACATACTGGAGTAAAGATAAATTTTCTTGTACATTATATCATGATAATAAGTAGTTTAGCATAGAAAACCCACACTCACTACAATACATATACATGTATCTAGAATTTAAATAACTATTAAGCTTGTCACATACTGGAGTAATGATACAATTGTTTTATTGATCATGTTTATAGTAGTTTAGCATAGAAAACCCACACTCACTACCAACATGATCAATACATGTACATGTACAATGTACATGTATTTTAGACTTAAATAACGAGTTACATGTAGTTGTCACATACTGGAGTAACATATTTGATAAATTTTCTTGTACATGTACACTAAATCATGATTATAAGTAGTTTAGCATAGAAAACCCACACTCACTACCAACATGATCAATACATGTACATGTACATGTACAATGTACATGTATTTTAGACTTAAATAACGAGTTACATGTAGTTTTCACATACTGGAGTAAAGATAAATTTTCTTGTACATTATATCATGATAATAAGTAGTTTAGCATAGAAAACCCACACTCACTACAATACATATACATGTATCTAGAATTTAAATAACTATTTAGCTTGTCACATACTGGAGTAATGATACAATTGTTTTATTGATCATGTTTATAGTAGTTTAGCATAGAAAACCCACACTCACTACCAACATGATCAATACATGTACATGTACAATGTACATGTATTTTAGACTTAAATAACGAGTTACATGTAGTTGTCACATACTGGAGTAACATATTTGATAAATTTTCTTGTACATGTACACTAAATCATGATTATAAGTAGTTTAGCATAGAAAACCCACACTCACTACCAACATGATCAATACATGTACATGTACATGTACAATGTACATGTATTTTAGACTTAAATAACGAGTTACATGTAGTTTTCACATACTGGAGTAAAGATAAATTTTCTTGTACATTATATCATGATAATAAGTAGTTTAGCATAGAAAACCCACACTCACTACAATACATATACATGTATCTAGAATTTAAATAACTATTTAGCTTGTCACATACTGGAGTAATGATACAATTGTTTTATTGATCATGTTTATAGTAGTTTAGCATAGAAAACCCACACTCACTACCAACATGATCAATACATGTACATGTACAATGTACATGTATTTTAGACTTAAATAACGAGTTACATGTAGTTGTCACATACTGGAGTAACATATTTGATAAATTTTCTTGTACATGTACACTAAATCATGATTATAAGTAGTTTAGCATAGAAAACCCACACTCACTACCAACATGATCAATACATGTACATGTACAATGTACATGTATTTTAGACTTAAATAACAAGTTACATGTAGTTTTCACATACTGGAGTAAAGATAAATTTTCTTGTACATTATATCATGATAATAAGTAGTTTAGCATAGAAAACCCACACTCACTACAATACATATACATGTATCTAGAATTTAAATAACTATTTAGCTTGTCACATACTGGAGTAATGATACAATTGTTTTATTGATCATGTTTATAGTAGTTTAGCATAGAAAACCCACACTCACTACCAACATGATCAATACATGTACATGTACAATGTACATGTATTTTAGACTTAAATAACGAGTTACATGTAGTTGTCACATACTAGAGTTATGATAAATTGTCTATACATTATATTATCATGATTATAAGTAGTTTAGCATAGAAAACCCACACTCACTACAAAACATATACATGTATCTAGAATTTAAATAACAATTCAGTTTGTCACATACTGGAGTAATGATACAATTGTTTTATCATATTTATAAGTAGTTTAGCATAGAAAACCCACACTGACTACTTAAAAGTACATGAATGTACATGTACTACATTTTAACACATTAACAGGACATTCTGTCAACATTTTCGCTTTTTGTTGGCTTTTGGTTTAGAGAAATTGTAAGGTTCTGCCCCACTTTTGCCAGCATTTGAATTTTTTGAAACTGTTGACTGTCCTAAGACAATGGTGTTTACAGTCTTTGCATATCCCAAAAAAGTAGGGTTTGTGTTTGCTCCATTGTGTAAGGCTCTTTCTTGGCAAAATAGGTTTTCTATGACATCACTGTTGACTCGACATGGAATTATTGAAGAGCTACTTCTACTTAACTTATTGAAGCAAAGCTCTTTAAACCCGGTTACAAGTGATGATATATCTTGTCGAGTTTGGTGAGATATGAGAAATTTTTCTTTTTTTCTTTTTGTCTGGTCTTCAATAATGTCCTTTTCCCATGCAAGAAACCATTGAAGAGCTCTATCATTTTCTGCAAGTCTGATATCTGCAGTATTTGTTATTGGTCTTGAATCCCTGAAATTTTTTATAAGAATGCTAGTTTGCTCCAAAAGTTCAATGGAACTGACCAGCTTCTCACCTTCTTCAGTTGATAAGCTTACTTTGTAAGACTTCATCAAATGAAGCATTTCCTTATCCAACACATTCTCAGCAAGGTGGTTTCTCATTTTTGACTCGCTTGTGAGAAAAAAATGGTCATGATTTAGCTTTTGATGGATAGGAAAAGGATTTGATGAAATATCCCATAAGTAGGCCTTTCTCCAGTGTTCCCAGTATATAAATTTGCCATTACAACATAAGTGCCTCTTGTCATAGGAATTGGTTCCACTCTTATAGATGTTGTTGCGAATTTTTTTCATGGCATGCGAAAAGTCCATAATGATTGAAATTTTTGGACTGCTTGGATTGAAGACATTTTCCAAAGTGAAAGACCCTGTCCCCTGCATATGTCCTAGAAGGATGTTCATAAAATCTCTGTTTGTCTGAGCCCCATCCATGCTTACAAAAATGACTTTGAAATTAAACATAGATAAGTAGTTGATTGCCTTCCAAAATACCAAATACAATTCTGATGCGGATGCTCCAGTGGTTGCAAAATATGTAAAAGGAAATCGAAAGCCAGTTAATCCTAAAAACATAAATTGCAATGCATGAGACGCTAGGCTGATCTCTTTCTTATGACTAAGCAGCTTATCAATATATGCTGATTCCTCAGTAACATCTTTAAAGCCAATTAATTTAATGTCCCCCCCTTTTTTTGAAATTTGAATATCTTGTTGTAAACTCATTTCATCTAGAAGTAAGCCACCTTCATATCCTTCTGGAGGCAAATTTCTGTTTTTAGCTTCATTCAACATCCAATGAAACATATCTTTATTGAATCCTGACACCTGATTTACACTATTATTATAATATTGCAGGATTCTGGATGAAGGAAGGACAACAAAACCACTTGATCTTACATCATCATATCCACGAGGACTTCTACACCATAAGGTAAGACATAATCTTAGTATTTCCTTATCCCATCTCCTACCTTTAGGGTGGCGCTCAATGGCTACCTTTTGTGACATTAAAAAAGTTTTAAGGCGAGTAGGACAGTTTGGAATGACTTGGTCAAGAATTGTGGAAAAATCTTGATGATCAGCATCAGAAAGTGTAATATCATGCTCTTCATCACCAGTTACTTCAGGGCTAGGCGTGGTGAGGGGGGCAGTAGGATTTAGACCTGTAATTTCATGGCTAGCAGGTAAATTTATGAAGGGAGGGTTGTTAGGATCTATGCCAGTGGTGACTGTTCCTGCAGCAGCTGATAAATTATTTGAATTCTGTTGAATCAAATTTCTTGGTATTTGTAGTTGAAAACAGTTGCAACAAGTTGTCTTTTTTGATGTTAGAGGCATAACCACACTACAATTTTGGCTACGCATGATAGATATGCAGCTATTTTCATCGCCAGGTTTAGACCATACTTCTTTTAGATGTGCATTATAGACTAACATATTGTCTGATGAGGAAAGGCCCTTGCAGAACTTCATTTTCTTTACTGTTGACAAAATGACATCTATACTTTGTTTACTTAAAATGAATGCATTTGATAAACCTATACCTTTCAAATCAACAATTTTCCCACATACCATAACTGACCAGCTTAAATTGCTTTTGAAGTTTATTTCTGCCAACAATCTATTCCCATTTACCAGATGCCCTGTAAACATTCCTAATTTTATATCTGTTTCAGACTTTTCAATTAGAAAAGTTTTTTCTAGGGAAATGTACTCCATGATGTCAAAAAAGGAAGAATTTTCTGTCACAGGGTCTTTTTGACACGTTCCATGTCTCCATGTAATACCATGGTAAACTTTTTCTCTTTTTGACCAATCATTTTTACATCTTTCTTGTTTAGCTCTAACCTGTGGAAAGACTTTCAGCACTAATATTCCAAGTGCAACAGATGATATGTTTAATCCAATGCCATTAACTTTTGTAAGAATTTCATTGATAGAGAGTTTTCCTCCATGGTCATCTTCTACATTTTGCAGCAACCTAGATGTAGAATGAATAAAATGCCAATTACCAAGTCAGAAACACTGTGAATTTTATTTACTTGTATTTGCAGAGACCGATCAAGTGTGGGGGGGGGGCTTATAAAAAGGATCACAGAAAAAAATTAAGGATTATTTTATTTTCCATCAAAAAACAAATTAAAAATATTTTTTGGGAAAAAAAACAAGGCAACCTTTGTGTTAAATGGTTGGTCCCTGAAATATATTAAACATCATGAACATTATAAATTCATTTGTTTGCATGTTACTAAATGTTAATGTATTTTTTTCAGGCTGTATTTATTAATTATATGTAAATGTTTATGATATTTATATTATGCAAGAAAATATCTATTTGGGGGGGGGGTCACTAGAATAGAGTGATGATGTCAGAGAGAAGTTGTTTGAGTGACATACTTGAAGTGGAGTCATGTCTTGATTAGATTTTTATAGGCCTCATCAGTGGTGGATTCAGAGGAAGGCGAGGGTGTGTGCACCTCCATTAATTGAGAAATTTTATTTTTTTCTGTATAAGAAATTGACCAAGCAACTTCACTTTTTCATCAAAATCTGACATTTTTAGCAATTACCCCCCCCCCTTCCCCTTTCACGGACCTCTGGATCCACCCTTGCTCATAACAAAATATACTTTCATTTAAGCATTATTTATATAGCAGGAATCCTCCTATAGAAAAAACAATATTTTTCTATCAACATCTACCATCAAAAAATGTTTTCATCAAAGATCAGATTCACATTTTGTTTTTTGTTTTTTTTTAAATCAAAAGCCCACTTCAAATTTAAGAAACAATACTGTACAAAAACTTAGACCCCTTCAAGATACATGTGATTGGTAGGTCCTCAAAATAAAAACATTTATGCCTTGTGTCTTGTTAGTTGAAAATGGGAAGGGGATTAATAAGAAAAAACTAAAAGTTATGAATAAATGAGTTAAGAGCATTCAAAATTAACCAGAAATACTTGTTCAATACACTACATACCAACTAATCATTTCAGTATTTGAATCTCTAGGTGTTTTTCCTGACATTTTACAGTTTGGTGTTCAATTTATGTTGTTAGGAAAATTTTAACTTTTTTTAACATTCGTAATCTTGCGCCAAAAAAAGTACGGGAAAATATTCGTAATTCTCGGCGTTTTACATTACAGGTACTCCACTCGGAACTAGCTGCAGAGTTATCGTTCTTGCAAGTTACTCGCCTCTAGCTCTACTACCGTCTTAGGTTATGAAAATTGGCAAGAAAGTGACGACCGTGAGTTACAAATGTTTAAATTTTTCAGCGAAACAGCTGAATGTTGCTGAAAGCAGTACATCGGCGCATCGGTAAGTGAATTCTGAATAAGTGTATGTCCATCTTTCCAGCGGCGAGTGCCCAGAATCAAAAAAAGAAGGGGGATATCCCCGAGTGGTGAGCAAATTTTTGAAAATTTGAAAATGTCGAGTTGCATACCTTTTCGCTTTATGTATACCAGTGGGTAAAAATTTTGGATAGTATAAAACATCAATATTTTAATATATTATGATTAGAAATGATAAGAAAAGACTATTTAAATAACTTTGAACAAGATTTTATTTGTTGGGGGGGTTGTAGAGAAAAAAGGGGGGGGGGTAAAAAAAAAATCCATGTTCCAAGTGCCTGTGGTATCCTGCACAAAACTTGTGTGGGGATTTTTGATCCTTCAAAAAAAAACAAAAAAACATGGCCGCCGTTACTAAAAATAGACCAGGGGGATCAGACTACAGTTGTTGGCTTGTAAATCAAAAAGTATAAGAGATAGACGAAATCTGATGCAACCTTACTGCATCAGCATCAAACGTTCTACAAAAGTCTCCATATGGTCGAAGTTGTCAGATGGGCCCTTTTAGGGATTACAGTCCCTTAAAGGTAAAAAATAGTGTTTTTTTCATGTTTTTGGCTTATAGAATGAAAACTATTGCAGATAGAGAAAAGCTGTAGCTTGCTTAAATATTCAGCTCATTTAGCTCTACAAAAGTCACCAAAGGGCCGAAGTCAGATGATCTCTTATAGGGGTTACAGCCCCTTAAAGGCGAAAAATAGTGTTTTTGTTCTATAGAATGAAAACTATTGCATATAGAGAAAAGCTGTTTCTTGCTTAAATGTTCATCTCATTTAGCTTTACAAAAGTCATCTAGGGTCGAAGTTGTCAGATGAACCCTTATAGGGGTTAAAGCCCCTTAAAGGCAAAAAATAGTGTTTTTGGTCAATAGCAGATAGCTCATTTAGCTCTACAAACGCAATCGTAGGGTTGAAGTTGTCAGATGACACCTTATAGGGATTAGCTCATTTAGCTCTACAAAAGTCTCCATAGGGTCAAAGTTGTCAGATGAACCCTAATAGGGGTTATTTAAAGCCTCTTAAAGGCACAAAAATAGTGTTTTTGGCCTATAGGAGATAGCTCATTTAGCTCTATCATATTAACAACCTTTCAATAGTTAGATAGCAATATTTTTGACTTTGCTTAAAATTAGTAAAATACTCAGAAAAGTTATTTAAGTTGCCCTGTGTTAAACCATTGTACTACCTTTAGTAACATTTTTTTCTTCTGAATAAATCTTTTAAATAAACTGTTAGAGAGGAATAATATCTGTCATATCTGCTTTTATTTAAAATTTACAATATTCCATCCGCTTCAGTTAATGTAGACTCGTATATCTATCGCCGAAGCCAAGGCTAATTTTCGATATAAGTGGTGAATAGTTTAAATTTTCGTAAGAGTTTTCTCGGAAACTCATCATATTGACTTTAAATTTGATTCATGACTGCAGTATTAGGTTCCATATGGCAAGTACTGATTTTAGGGTGTCGCATATCCACTAAACCAACTTTAATTTTGCATTCGACTCTACTTCTATATTCAATAATGTTAAGTAAACTGAGTAAGTAGTTAATATACTAGTAGCTGAAATCAGTATGTTTTTTCCTTATTTTCATTGTATCAAGAATGTCATGTTCATCTGCGGCCTTCTATCGATCCCTTTATTATACATCCGCTTGAAACGTAGTGTTAAATAGTGACAGAGGTATCTGTTCGTCTAGCATCCTTCAGTTATACCGCAGGGTACCCATCTCCTATCCGCAACTCCTCTTAACCGCCTTGATGGATTTTCATAAAACCTTCACACAATCTTTGTGACATAATGTAGATGTGCACTTTATAGTCTTTATTGATGAAATTACACCCGTAAGGGTAAAATCAACAAAGATATTTAGAACAATATATAGAATACAAAACAATACAACTTACAATAGCGTAACATAAACATAATTAGACAGCAAATTAAAAAAAAACAACAAACAAAGCAAACACACACACACACACACACATGTTATGAACCTGTCTGACAAGGATCTGAAGCCCTGAGTTCTATAGACTGTTTAATAAAGACTCCGATATGACAAACAAGTTCGGGGTTGGGGTTTAAAATGATCAGCAGTTTATTTAATGTATTGAGACATTCAAATGTAGACAGTTTATCATTTAGAACTTTTAAAAAATCTGAGCGAATGGCTAAATTTATTTCACATTCAAAAAAGAAATGTTGCTCATCATCTAAACTTTTACACTTTTTGCAGAGTCTTTGCTCCCGAGGTATTTTCATATACTTCTATACCTAAAGAATGATCACTCAGTCGAAATTTTGAAATCAATCTTCTATTAATCTAGTAATTATCGGAATTAGAACTGTGTTTAATCTTTCCGTAAAGATAAAGTTTCGATGAAGTATCTATTTTGGATATTTTATCTAGGGTAAGCTTTTCGTAAGTATCTTCTACTAACTTTTTTGCATGAATTTTAAATGTAAGCGTAGTAGAATTAAGGTCTTCAACATTTAAATTTACATCTTTCGATACTCTGTCTACGTAAGAATTCCACGAATAAATACCTTTATTGTGCATCATTTTATTAACTTTAAGAGATTCAGTCACAAGAGGGTTTACATTATTAGAACTAATCCTATGTAGATAAACTAAAGATAAAAAAAAAAGAATCTAGTGTAAATCTGCATAACTCGCTTCTTGCACCTATGTTAGAAGCTGTCTTTTTCAAACCTAGAACAGCTTTACAAAATTTTGAGTGAATTTTTTCAAAAGAATATTTTTCGCTCAGTGGCAGGACATCACAGAGTGAATTGTTAGCTTCTGCTCTATTGAGCACCTTAAATGTTGAATTAAAATTATCCATGAACCAAATTTCTGCATTGTATGCTAAAATTGGTCTGATCGGAATATCATAAAGCTTACATGATAAGCTAGTAAGTACAAAGTTAAAATTTGACATATACTTTCTAAGTAAAAATAACACTTTTGATCCTTTTTGAGAGAGTTCTTCTGATGTTCTTGTAAAACTACCCTTAGCGTTTATAACATTTCCAAGGAACTTAAAGTCCTTTACATCTGATAAAATATTCCCGTTATAAGAAAATGGAGTTGATTCTGCATTTCCATTTTGAAATATCATAATTTTTGTTTTGCTAGTGTTGACAGTTAATGGCCATTTACTACAATATTGTCGAAGTTTATGTAGGGCATTCTGTAGGCCTTGATGTGTCTCGGACAATTTAACCAAGTCATCTGCGTAGCTAAGAGTTTGAATTTTTGATTTTTCAAGGCATTGGGGATAACAAGTTGTATCAAAAATTGTATACAAATCATTAATGAAACAGTTAAATAGAGTAGGTCTAAGACTATCTCCTTGTCGAACCCTTGTCGAACCCCTCTGTGTAGGAAGAAAATTAGAATGTTGGTTTCCATTTTCCATTTTTAAGTGCAGACTGAGTCAAACTGTACATATTGTTTATAGTTTTGTACAGTTTTTCACATATATTTTCATTTAATAATTTATATAATAAACCATTGTGCCAAACAGAATCAAAAGCGGCTTTTAAATCCACAAAATAAGCAAATATTTTTTGTTTTGCTTCTTTAAATATTTTGTGACTAAGGTTTTAAGAACAAAAATACTGTCTGATGTTCTATGGCTAGAACGAAATCCAAACTTATTATTAGAGAGCTTTTTTTTTATTATGTTTAATTAATCTTTTATCAAGGGCAGAGCTGTATAGTTTTGCCAGACCCAGACAATTTAAAATAGAAATACCTCTATAGTTGGCAATGTTTGTTTTAACCCCCTTCTTGTGTATAAGTACAATAAAGGCTTTCCTCCATCTTGTTGGATAAATAGACGAAGAAAAAACTAAATGTTAATTTTTTATCAAAATGATTTTAGTGTTTTTTGGGGGCTTAGCTGTTGTTTGACTTCAACTGAGAACCCATCTTTAATTCTCCTAAACCCCTTAAATGATTTTCATAAAACTTGCACAACATCTTTGTTACAAAATCTAGATGCACAGCTCCTATTTTTTTCTAATTGATATTTGGTTGCTGGGGTATTTATTTGTGAGCTGCTACATTTTTTTTCTAGTTTTCATAAATTAATTACCATAACTGCAAAACAGCAGTTTTTGTATCTTTTTTTTGCAGCACTATTGATACATGTAGTCGTTGCATTCATTATCAGTTGTAATTATTATGCATAAATGCACATCTATTAACAGTTCTTTTGGGTTATTTGGTTTAGTTACACAATTGTCTTTTTCTTTATTTCAGGAAAAATACACTACTAAAATGTCACACTCGCGACATTTAACATTTTGTCCACATTGTGATTCTTTTGTGGCTGATAGAACATTCAGAAGGCATAGAAACGAGTTTTACAATGAAACAACAAATAGCTGGTGTAATGACTTTGGAAATTCTGGCTTCCCCCCACCCAAGAAAGTGTGCACTTCTGAAACAGAAATAAATCACGACAGTACGTTTTACCAATCAACTGAAACAGAACTCAGTGAGGAAGATGAATTACATGCCGAAGGAATGTCCGCAAATACTGATAATGAACTTGAAGATATCGAAAGCGTACCTTTGACGCCAGTTACACCTTTTGTAAGCGGGAAAGTTAATGAAATATGGGAAGATGTTATAGAAGAAGATGTTGCTGCTGATTTGGCCCAAGGAGTATGTAATGAAGGTCAGGAACACAAAAGAAACAAAGAGATGACTAGAGTCAACACAATTGGAAGATGGACAGTTCATTTTATTAGTTCATGGTCAGTGTTTTTCAACTTGTCCGCGCATGCTGTTGGATACCTACTTATATTTTTGCACGCTCTCCTGTCAGCATGTGGAGTTTTCTCGCCTTATCTTCTTGAATTAGCGACATCCATACCAACATCTATTTATTCCTTGAGAAAATGTCAGGGAAGAGGTGAAGATGACTTTGTCAAATATGTCGTATGTCCTAAATGTGATGAACTGTATACCCTGTCCGAGGCCACCGAAATTCGAACCTGTACGTTTGTAAAATTTCCAAACCATGTGCAAAGAAAGTTTAGACAGAGATGTGGTGCAGAACTTTTAAAAGAAGTTACTTTACAAAGCGGGAAAACACGACTATACCCAATAAAAACATTCTGCTATCGTCCAGTGAAGACAACGCTTCAAAATCTACTCGATAGACCTGGATTTCAACGACGATGTGAAAAATGGAGACTTCGAACAACGCTTCAGGTATTGTAAATTATAAAAAATGCTTCAGTAAATGCTTTTATATTTTTTTCATGTTGATATCGTGTGGCTGGTGTTTATTCTATTTTTGTTACATTAATTGTAAAAATACTATGACAGTTTTTCCATCATATGCAGTTTTTCTCGGAAAAAAATTTATATACAGTTGATTTTGTAAAAGTTCACATTTAAAATCCTAGTTATGTTGGCAATTTCCCATCTTTTATTGGTGCATTGAAATTCTGTTAAACGTTTAATCGGGCGAATAGTCAGCTTCGAAAGTAGTCAATTAATTGTACATGATGTAACTGAATACAATTTTATAAAATATTTAATCTTTTTAATACACTTATAACCACTGAATTTTCAGCGTTTAGAAGTGAATGTAGCTACACGTGCAGACACAAAAGTGTCAAAACCCTGAACATGTTCTCAGTTTTAAAATGAGTGTACAGTGTATTAATGTTTTATTATTGTACTGGAAGATGTTTCTTAATCAAAATATGTATATTATTATGCCATATGTTCTGATATGTGTGTTTTATTTCATAATTTAGGGAAACTTAAGAGATGTTTATGATGGCCGAGTATGGAAATCATTCCTTCGATATGAAGATAAACCTTTCCTTGAGTTGCCTAGAAGATTTGCCATGCAGCTAAATATCGATTGGTTCCAGCCATACAAGCACTCGCCGTACAGTACAGGAGGAATATATCTTAGCATCCTGAATTTGCCAAGAACAGAACGCAACAGACAAGAAAATATAATTGTTGCTGGAACAATACCTGGACCAGATGAACCTTCTATCTCCATTAACACCTATCTTCGACCCTTAGTTGATGAATTAGATGAATTATGGAACAACGGTTTCCGGTATAAAGGATATGATGACGATAAGGTATGCCAACGAAACTAAGATAAAAACCCAGACATTTATGCAAAACACATATTTACACCCCTCTTTGAAGAAGAGGGAAAATACTGTTTAATCTGTGTGCGTCCGTAGTTCCGTCCCGCATTTTGTTTAGTCATAACTTATCTAGACTACTATTAAGCATAGATTGTTTATATCAGGTGACAAACTTTATAATTATGGACATTATGCATGGTGGGATATGTTTTAGGACATATATTCCCTGTTTACCGAAGAAAACTGCTTGTTTCCATCACACTTTAATTCCGTCCCGCTTTTCTTTGCTCATAACATGCTTGATAAGGACATTATGCATTGTGGGGTACATTTTTGATCTACCAAACATTAACTTCCTGTTTCCTGTTAACTTAATAATTAAAACATTGCATACTAGTAGTATTTGTGAAAGAGAGGATTGGCTCACAGATTTCTTGATTATTCAGCTATATTTTTGGATATTTTTTTTCTGTTCGTTTGTTGTCATCCGTCAAAGTTAATGTTAAACCGGGGACGGATAATACTTTCTTAAAGAGGGGGTTTGGGTAGGTTTCAAACAAATTTCAAGACACTAAAATTTCAAAATGTGTAGATGAAAAGGGGGGATCCAAGACCCGGAATACACCCCAGGATAGACATGTGAACAGTGTGGGTGAAGTTTTTTCATTATATCTTATAAATATTGAAGATTTACCAATATAAAAAGTTTACACGTACATTTTACTTGTTTTGATATCTTTTATAATTGCTTGAAATCGGAAAGATAAAACATTTATTCAGCTATTTTTTTAAAAGTCGTGAATTTCAGAAAGGTTCAAGCATTACATTCTCCTTTAAAGGAGGTTGAGCTTGTGCTCTTTTGATTATAGAAAGTTAAAGATAGTGCAATGCCATTTCAAAGAATGCAATCTAAAAAATAATATTTGAAAAAAGGAACAAAAGATTTAAATCTTTATATTCCATTGGTGAACATTGGTGAGTTCCTTGAATTGGTGAGTTTGCTTTTGCCAAATAACAAAGTAGGCGCTTAGATACATTTATACAATGTAATAAATAAAGCTTTACGTAAGAAAAATCTAAGCTTATGGAATACACAAGAAGTTTTGATAGGACGGCCCTATAGGGATTGTCATATGTGCGTGATGTTTTAAAATATCCTTTATTTGATTTATAGGAGGAAGATTACTATGTCTCGTTGATCTGCTGCACATGTGACGTGCCTGCAACAAGGAAAGTTGGTGGATTCCTAGGTCACACCGCAAGGGCTGGTTGCTCAAAATGCAAGAAGAATTTCAAAACTGGTAACTCAATTATGAAAATATTACATCTCATTTGAGTTTCAAGTTTCAACAATCACATGTAAATAAAAGCAACATCAAAACTACCGAACGGGGATGATGATCTCATATATAAGAAGAAAAGACAAAACAAGGCACAGACATACTAGAGCCGGAAATTGAAGCTTTAAACGAAATACATGTAGTAGGTTAAAACAGATTTTTGGAACCAAACCTCTCTCTTCCATTGTGATCAAAGAGTCCGGTAAAACAAAACACACCACGATTGTGGGACATAATTCATTGCATCCGACATAATGTTGAGCTTTGCTACCTCATGTATTCTATCAGCATCGCTATACCTTTGTAACAATCCCTTTTGCAATTAACCCTATGTTTTTAGGTACCGAGCCTTTTTATTTTCATATATTAATCATATAGATTAAGTCGTTCCAGTCAAAAATGACCTCAAGGAAACAATTGTTAACTAAAACAGTTTATTATTCATCTTTATCATCTGCCGTATAAAATATCAAAGTCTTAAAACTTTTATCTCGTTTCATGGTGTTGCAGCTTAATCTATTTGATGTGTGTCCAGTATCAGTACTAGTCAATACACACATCACAGGCATCTCGTGTTATTCTTTATTCTGTTTATTTTAGGTGCTTTTGGAGATAAAATAGATTATGGTGGATTTGAAAATACAAACGAACCAAGGAAAGACCACGAACATCGATCGATTGCGGATAATATAAAAGAGCAGCAAAATATGACAGCAAGAAGCAAGCTAGAAGCCAAACACGGTGTTCGATACTCGGAGCTGTTACGACTACCGTACTTCAATGCTATTACATTCTTCGTCGTCGACCCTATGCATAATCTATTTCAAGGTACTGCAAAGTACATGTTCAAGACTATATGGAAAGACAAACTAACATTAAATGATTTGCATGAAATACAAGAAATCGTTGACAACATCTCTGTTCCAGCATCACTTGGGCGAATTCCGCGGAAAATCAAGTCCTCATTTTCAAGCTTTACTTCTGACCAATGGAAAAGCTGGACATTGTACTTTTCACCAATAGCATTGAAAAAGTACCTACCTAAAACGGATTTTGACTGTTGGCTACTGTTTGTTGAGGCATGTAGACTTTTATGCACTCCTTCGATATCCATCCAAGAGCTAAGGAAAGGGCACGAGAAAATCGTAGAATTCTGTCGCACCTTTGAGAGAATTTATGGGTCTGCCGCAGTTACACCAAATATGCACTTACATATTCATCTAGTTGACAGTTTACTTGATTATGGACCCTTTCATGGATTTTGGTTATTTGGATTCGAGAGAATGAATGGAATTTTGGGATCTTTCAACACCAACCAGCGTTCCCCTGAGATACAATTCATGCGCAAAGTAACAGAAACTCAATTTGTTCACGGACTTGTTAAATTGGACCATCTTTCGGACACATTTTCACCAGCGTTTAAATTTGAAAATATAGTTCAGACAGAAAATGCTACAGAGGTTGTAAAGCGACTGCTTAACTTATCATCTACACCGATTACCAAGAGTGCAGACTGGCTTTGTAATGCGGACATCACCTTTATTGGTGTTAGACAAGATGCATTTTTGAACGACCACTATCTAGATTTCGTTCGTGAATCCGTTCACAGCATTATTGACATTAATATATATGAAATCAGTGGAAGCTGCAGCAAATTCTTTGCAATGGAAATGTGTGGTGAGAAATATGGTAGCAGTAATTCACGATTGTCAAGATCATCTGTTATCCTTGCTTCATGGTGTGGCAGAGAAGGAAATATCACAGATGAAACTGACGTTCGTCCGGGCGTGATCAGATTCTTCATAACATTTTATATAAAGCACGAGGGCCAATACCTACCAATCAGTTTTGCGTTTGTCCATTGGTTTCAACGAGTCTCATACAGTTATAATGAGTTGGTCAGCTTATGGTGCAGAGGCATGTTTGAACCAGAAGGTCCAGCCTGTTTTCTCCCCGTACAACGAATCCATGGAAAGGCCATCTGTGCACAAGTTACTGTCAGGAATGAAGTTGTTTTAGCAGTTATCCCACATTTAAGACAGATGTTTCATTAGGATAGTTTAAATTTATTGTATTACAGAAGAGACGTTTGATGATAATTTTCATACTTGCCATGAACAAATCCGTTCCATTATGACAACAACATTCATGACATTGAGAATAATGTTTATGTTGGCGACCGGTTGGTAGTCAATTTTGCTATGTTTGCAAGGGCGCTTATTCTTCTTAGTCCGTTGCCCGTTTTATTGATTTCAGATGATGTATGATTCTTTATTGAGCTAGGCTTTTGATTAATTTAAGATTGCGAATTATTTAATGCGAACGCAAAAAAACATTACCACGATATTTTTAGTTCTTGCTATTTGATTGCTATAAAATTTGACGATTTTCCTACCATAAATGGATGAATGCAATTGAGTTTGAGGGTTGCCCCTTTTTTGTATTTAGAAATTAGGGGCCAAAAATGTTACCTTCTTGTTTGTTTCCACAAAAACTTTTGTTCTAGTTAACCAAATGCAGTGACATTTTACAATAATGTTTCATACCATAAGAAAGATCAATGGTATTGATTTTTGGGGCCCACTTTATTCGTCCAGAAATTAGGGACTCAAAAGGGGCAAACAATTCAAATATTTTATTACTCCCATAAAAACTTTGTTGGAAATTTTATAATGAATGCCGTACCATTGAACCAGAGATTTAATTGATTTTAAGCCCCCCCCCATTTCCCACTTAAAAGTTAGGCGGTCAAAAAATGGGTCAAAGAATGCAACTTTTTTTATTTCTGGTCCAATTTTTGATTTTTTTTTTAAGTTAAGTCTTGCCAAATAGTGGAAGGGCCAAAAGAGGCCAAAATAAAGACTTATTTATTTATTGTCCGATTTCATCTTTTTTATAGTAAATTAATTCTTGTCAAATAGTGGATTCACAAAATTGAGCATTCGTTTTCTGACACCCCCTTAATTTCTGTTAGGGGCCAAAAGGGGCAAAAATGACAGGTAGAAGATACCCAGATGAGGGACCAATAGGGTTTATATTTTTGTTACTTATTTATTTTGGTATGCTTTTGAAAAAAATAATTATTGAATACCTTTTGAAATGTGGGTGTTAAGTCCAACAAAGGCTCCATGTGTCAAAATCTTTTTGTTCAGAGCAATCGACTATAATTGGCCTCAAATAAACATGGCTCAACATGTATCATGGTGCGCTCGGCGAAGCTTTTTATTTTTATTGTTTCATTACACATTATTTTACTTCTGTTCTTTTATACAATAAAACATACTGAGGAATCTTATTAAATAAAAGAAATTATGAGACTTTTTTTAAACGATTTTATTTTTCATAAGAGGCATTATTGTTTTTCCGTTATGAACTATCCGTTATGATAGTAAAATGCCTTAGTCAGAATATTCTAATATCTTTGCAGGGCCTCGGTGGCCGAGTGGTCTATGGCGGTGGTTTAAATACCATATTATTGATAACCTCTCAGGTGGTGTGCGAGTCCCGTTTGTAACTTCCCCAAATGTGTCAGTTATCTGCCCAAGGTCGATGGTTTCCTCCACCATTACATGCATTAAAACTGACTGCCAAACATGGTCTAGGTGCGTCGAAGAAGGGCGTCGTTAAACACCAACACACCCACACACTCTTTCTCTCTTTGCCTTTGTGGCCAAAAATATTTTTAAATCAAAAACAAGATTCAAATATATTTTAGAAAGAAAATAAAACACCCCTTTCAAATGAAATGGCAGTCCTTTAAAGTAGTGGACAGTAGTAGATGTGAAAATATTAAATCTACGACTATTTCAGTCATACATTATCAAAACTAAGACTTTATTATAGACCGACAGACTGTTTTTTGGAGCAAAAATGATCATGTAAAAGTATAAATTGAGATGTGAAATAAGTGTTTGCGACACAACCTACATATATAAATTGAAATAAAAATTGCAATGGAAAACAGTCGGTAGCATTCAATGAGATCAGTGATCGCTGCTTGCCAATTGGCCCGATTCTAATCCTTCACATGTCAAAAGACCCTTTTGGCAACAGGAATTAATGAAGACGAGTGCATACATAAGCTTTAATAGAGATAAGCTGTTTTGGTCCCAACTTCCAACAAGAACACAAAAATAACATAGAATGAAAATCAAATAAATAAAACTACAATTCAACAAGTTAAAATTATCATATGGAATATGTCGTCAGGACCAAAGGGAGCGAACATTTGATTTTAGGAGGGGTTAAGGATATTTTTACATCCTGTCCTTTTTCGGATAAATCAAAGCCTTAATTTTTTGCGCACATTAGCGCCCAATTTTTGCATTCTTCAATTTACTATATTATCCACAAACACCATCATACATGTCTTTTTAATCCAAGGCACTATCCTGTCCTTTTACTGACTTTTGGCATCTTGCCTTTTTATTTCGAATTATACCATAGCCCCCTCCCTATAAAATATACCATAGCCTCCCCTCCCCATAAAATATACCGGTCAAAGTACCGCCTACCCATCAAAATCAAATGGTCGCTCCCTTAGACGTCTAGGTGAAGAAAAGTAAAACACGCTAACCCTTATATACTCAAAAAGAAGACTACCTTTGCATCCATTGAATCCTCGATTAAATACTAATCATTGATAAGTTTTTTTTTGGTTTTTTTGTGTTTAAGATTCTTGGTTTTTTTGTGTGTTTTTGGGTTTTTTTTTTGGGGGGGGGGGCGGGGTATTTACAGCACGAGTTTTTTGACTTATCATCGTTATCTTAAATGCAATTTTTGTCATTGATGCTGGTTTTATATATTTGATGCGTCAATACCTCCATTGCCCGGTTTTTAGACGCACCCTTTCTCGAACGCATATACTTAAAGCTGTTAAGAATCAACCACAGTGATGACTGATTGTTTCTTAGGATTTCTGCACTCAGAACTGTTGTGTTATTTTTTACTTCCCCATTACTAAAAGTAGAGCATCGGGTATAATCAATACAATCTATACATGTTACTTAAAACATAAAAAAAAAGTATTCTAGATCGTGGAGCTTCAATTCAGTTCTTTATTTCTTTAAACTTTACAGTTTATTCATTACACAGCAATAGTATACAAAACAATTGATTCGTCAGGTTCCAAGCGCTAAAACAGTTACATGCACCTATAGAGTCAATTATAGTTGTCATTCGGAAGGGACGAAAAAAGGTTGTCCCGTGTATGGAAAGAGCAATACCACATGCACGTAAAATATATGTTTGTAAAGTTCGACAAGAAAAGACTCAATGACGTAATGGCCTCATTTGCAGCTGCAAATTGGAGATGAGTTCACATAAACATTATTTTGTTTTCCAGTCCAGAAAAATAAATGTGTCTAAATGTCACTTTAAAGACAAATGGCTTTCATTTTCCGTTTTTCCCTAACAGAATACCGGTACAACATTATTACAAAAAGGGAACAGTTGCTGTTTTTATTAGGTTCATTTGGTCGAAGTTTCAAATGACAGCTACTTAAAGTGGCAAAAATTTGTGTATTATGTATGGCCTTACAGAAAGAAACAAAAATCGCAGATCGATAAGTTGGTTTTTAAATATGATGAAGCAATTAGCTTAACAAAGTCACGGTTTAGAGTTAAAATTGTTAGAAGACCAATTATAGGACGATTCCCCTTATCTGAGTCTGTGCATAAGCATTACTGGGGCATTTGTTTGGAGATTATTTAACTACATGTACATGGATTATTTTTGAGTGATAATCCAACCCCTCTCTTTTTTGATTACTTGATTACCACTTTTTGTATATTTTTTTATAATTACGTGATTTTGATAGCAAAGCAAAAACTTGATGAGCCCCATTTATGTTAGCCTTATAGATATAAAACAGTAAAAATTGTGATACTTGTCTTCTTTTTCTTGCTTAAATCATCGTGTCAGCAATTTGAGCTTAACGAAATCCCCACAAGATTGAAATTTTGAGATAATCATCTAACACTGAACTGGCGGGGTAAAGAATCTAAAACAGCAAAGCAATCAATTGTCGAAAATCCGAAACAACATAAGCAAAAATCATTAAACATAAACTCATAAGAAAAATAACATAAAAAAAAAACGCACACAACAACTAAACCGCAATCCGCAACATAAAAGTCGAAACGAGAGTGAACTCAGATGATCCAGAAGAGAAAGCAGTTCCTACTTGTTATATAGCAAAGTCATCATTTGACAACAATTTATTAAGTAATGGTCAAATTTAGTAAAGGATCCTATGTCAAACCATAGGATATATCTGTGCCCATCTAAGAGATGTCTGCCAGCACGCGCATTTCAATATAATTAAAGTGATCAAAGTTTAAACATGTACAATGTGATTTCCCTGAAAATACTAGGGGCGGAGCACCGTTCTAATTCAAAAAGTAACCTACTTTTATCCTTGTTCCCTGCTTGTTATGGGCCTTCAATTTTATTTTAAATAGACTACTTCTATCCGGGACTTCTAGTTCATTACCTGAAACCTTAATACCGATAATTTTTACTTTTTTTATAAGATTCATGTTTTAATTCTTTTATTTGAAAGGCGCCATTATTTTCTTTCAGCCCTCATAATAACTTTATTCTCATCAACCAATATTACAGAGGTACAGAGAAATGCTATATACAATCTTTGAAACTCCCCCTCTAATATTATCGCAAGATGGATATTAATTAGGATAATTAGAGCTTATTGTTCTTTTCTTTTGATCAAATTGTGTTAACAAACGTATACTCTGTGGCAACATTAACACAAATGCGATAATTAACCAACAATTACGAAAACCAGCAACCATCACGCCCATATTCAATCTTACTTCCATGGTTAAATTATAAATCGGCTTTTTGATTTCATTTTCGATTATTATTTATAACTATATTTTTAAATAAATTTGACATGTATAAATGAGTAAAGTTTTCAGTTATATATTTGAAAAACAAAAAGGCCAGGCACCCGTTTATGTTATAAAATGGTTTACTAGTATTACAAAAAAGATGCACTAAAGGACTGACCATTTTACTTAATTTTTTTTTCATCTGCACAGACATGACAGAGAGCGGAAAAATATATTTATTTTGGGACAGATTTTTCTTATTATTAGCAGTAAATTTATTTTGTATAGCAGAAATCTTTCTTAAGCATATGTTTTATCTTCTGTTGTCGAATAATGTTTTCCATCAAAATAATTCTAAAATATTTTTAGGAAAAAAACCAAGCTCTCTTAAAACGGACAATTCATTGTACTTATGGAATGAAAAGAAATGAAAAGACCTTCAAATTGTTTGAAGTTAGTCAAGAAAATAAATAATAAACAAATAAATTATTGAATAACATCAACAATTTGAAGTTCTGTTCTTTTTATTATTTTTACTGTTAATTTCATATCACCTCAATGATTGTTCAATGCACGTTAACTTCCCATGGAAAGTAATTTAATATATATCTGTCAAAACAATGTAATTCATAATATGGCAACAACATACCAGTAACACTCGGGTTAAAAAGTAGTAAATAAAAATCCTATGTACATGCACACGCACTATAATTGGTCATGAAAGTGTTTGACAATAAAAGAAATAGATAGGCACATCAACACGATGTTTGAAAAAGTTTATCTCTATACAATATTATATGCAGAGATTTGAAATTTGATGTCCATAAACTGTAGGTACCTCACCTATAAATTAATTACAAAAAATCGCACTGCAAAAATATGGCCATGGACGGATCTAAAATATGACAGACTATTTATTATAACTGCGCAATAAATAGAAGATATGAAATGTGGAAATGTACGCGACACGACCCAGACATATCACAGGCACTTTACAACTTTACAATCTTCAATAGAAAACAACCAGCAACATTTTAAACTGCAACTTAGATTTTCGGTGTTGTGATATCATCTTTTATTTTTTCCAATACCATAATACATTTGAAGATAAGCAATATGTATACAAATGTTTGAGGATAAATTAAATGTATTTGAACACATTTAACATGTTTATGAAAGTATTTGTAACCTCTTTATCTCAAATGTGCCCATACTACATTAAAATACCATGAAAAGAAACAAATTTGCATCGTGACGCAAGGACAGGAAAGCTTTTGAAATAAAATGCACGTATTTACATATTGACAAGACCTATACAAATCTTTGCAAATATTATGAATACATTTGATAATATTTGACAGAGTCTGAAATGATTTATAAATTATGATCTAAAAAACCTTTGCACATCATTGTAAAACAGATTCTCAAATTTCCAACTTTGATAAACTTTTCTTGCACAAGAAATATATTGGGATATATAAAGATATTTGAACACTTTTAATGGCCTTTGGAAAGTATTTGAAACAGCGGTCTTTCAAACCTACCCATACCCCAATAAATGTAATATACAAAGAAATAAATTTGCTTTATAACGCGTGGATAAGAAATATATCGGAAATCAGAGGCAGTTATTTGCATAACGACAACGCCTATACAAATATTTGCAAAAATTATAAATAAATTTGATAATATTTGACTATGTCGGAAATGATTTATAAATCGCGGTCTCTAAAACATTTGCATACCATCGTAAAACAGATTCTCAAATTTCCAACTTTGCTAAACTTTTCTAGCACAAGAAATATATTGGGATATATAAAGATATTTGAACACTTTTAATGGCCTTTGGAAAGTATTTGAAACAGCGGTCTTTCAAACCTACCCATACCCCAATAAATGTAATATACAAAGAAATAAATTTGCTTTATAACGCGTGGATAAGAAATATATCGGAAATCAGAGGCAGTTATTTGCATAACGACAACGCCTATACAAATATTTGCAAATATTATAAATAAATTTGATAATATTTGACTATGTCGGAAATGATTTATAAATCGCGGTCTCTAAAACATTTGCATACCATCGTAAAACAGATGGTCAAATTCAATACTTTAAATTGCTTTTCTTATATAAGAAATTTAAGGAAATCTATGTCATACATTTACATAGATTTCAAACACGGTTGAAGTTATTGAAATTTAACGACAATATTCACCTTGTCTTTGAGCACCTTAGAAATTAAATCAAATCGTCAGCACATTTGTTTTTAATTTCATCGATGTGCAAATGAATTGTGGAGCAAACGCCTTAGATTTGTCAAATATTTGCATACCTTGTCATATTTTATCAAATCGACGATTTCATCCAGTGTATGTTCATTGCTTATTGTGCTTTATTGGTTTCTTTGTCATGTGTTGGGTATTGGAAGTATGCAGTTTGTCTTTTGGGGTTTTAAATTTTGGTTGTCCCTTTGGTACAATGTATCTTCTATACATTTTTCATATCTTGATTGTTATGTGATTGCTATGTGAAACTTTTGAAACAAACTTACAAATGTACAATTTATTTTAACTTCTATTATTTCATGATTCAAATGATGGAATTAAATATTTTTCAGTTTTATGTTTGTATTTATTTAAAATTAGAAATAAAAAGTGTATTTTGTCATTGTGTCATTTTTCAGATTTTGTGTCCCTCTCATTAGAACATTATATCTTGATTCTGGGTCAGCTTGATCAGAGTGAGTTGGGAACTTTTTACGTGCCATCATTCCTGATGATTATCCCTAGTTTTTAGTGCTTTGGTTTGACCGTGCCCTGTGTATGTCTGACTTCTTTGTCAAGTCGAAGTTGTAGCTTATTCAACAGAAGTTGAATTTCTGTTCACGCCTACTGTCACATGGTTCACCGATACATGTAAACATAGTCGAGGAAGTACATTGTAAATTATCGGCTAAAATAACTTTTTGCAAGTTATATTTAGCATGATTAAAAAAAAAACTACAATGTTTAGCTTAGACCAGGTTTTTTGTTGAATAGATAGAGTTAGCATCAATTAACAGTGATAAAGAAAATAATTTCTGAATTTTGGCCATCACAGGTCTGTCGGGTGCAGCTTATTACCAACTTGTAAGTCCGATCGCAATCAGAAAGGTCCCAGACCTCGGACCCCCGTGGTCAAAATAATTATGACATCTTGGAAAGCTTTTTCAGGGATCAAAATAAGCAGTAGCCCAGTCGCCCATGGCCCCTAGATTTTGAGCTGGGCTACTGAAAATATGTGGAATTTTTGTATAAACATATTGAGAAAATTGCATTAATATCGGGTCTGGGCTACTGCCATGTAATTCCATATTTATAGCTCTTTTAATTCTAGTACTTTTTTGCTTGATGTGCCTTCCAAGACGTCATAATTATTTGGACATGGACTAGGACCCCTGGAACCCCCAGTGATTCCGAAGGTATTTTTCCCCTTTACCGGACATGTCCAGTAATCATGTAAATTGCATTGAAATAAAAGTCAACTTTTTACTGGACTTGTCTGATGTCCGACAGAACTTCGGAATGACTGAGTTACCCCTGACAACAGTCCGTGCCTGATGCACAGAGACTTGCTCCCAGTCTCTCTTTACTATAGAGATGGGGACTGGTATTTTCGTGAATAGCACAAAATAGTCCAAACAATTATGACATGAAAGCGTTCCAGCAAAAAATAAAAAATAGCTTTCCAAGACGTCATAATTATTTAGACTAAGCACATGGATAGTATAGTAAAGGGAGACCACAAGGGTAGTAGTCAGGGGATATATTTTTGAAAAGTTGTATGTTATGTTCTCCGGTATGACTGATTCGTTTTTGTCATTTTCTCTGGACTATGAGATTGATCATTCAAGTTCGGTAGTTTTGTTATTACCTTTATTATGTACGCACGTTATGTAGATCCTAAAGACAAGCCCCTGTCAGAGAGACGGGGAGCAAGTCCCTGTGCCTGATGTACGGTCCAATTTGACTATTTTTTTTTCATCTGTCTACAATTCGATAATCGACATTATATGTTTTACACTAATCCTAACCTTAATTAAATGTTTTACACTAACCCTATCCCTTATTATATAATTTACACTAACCATTATCCTAATTATACGTTTTTGTACTAACCCTTATCATAAATGTATCTTTTTACTAACCCCTACCAATTATTTTTTTGTTTTCATCAACTATAACCCGAATTGGATAATTTTGTTCTAACCCTAACCCTAAATGTATCTTTATATGCTAACTCGTAACCCTAATTGTGTTTTTGATACTAACCCTTTCCCTAATAATATGTTTTAAACTTACCCTAACCCTTATTATACGTTTTTGTACCAACCCTTACCCTAATTATATAATTTGTACTAACCCTTACCCTAAATGTATCTTTATATGCTAACCCCAAACTCTAATTGTGTGTTTTACATTAACCCTAAACCTAATTGTGTGTTTTACATTAACCCTAATCCTAATCCTAATTTTATAATTTTAATACTAACCCTAACCCTAAATGTATCTTTATATGCTAATTCGTAACCCTAATTGTGTGTTTGATACTAACCCTATCCCTAATAATATGTTTTACACTAACCCTAACCCTAATTAAATGTTTTACACTAACCCTATCCCTTATTATATAATTTACACTAACCATTATCCTAATTATACGTTTTTGTACTAACCCTAATCATAAATGTATCTTTGTACTAACCCTTACCAATTATTTTTTGTTTTCATTAACTATAACCCGAATTGTACTAAGCCTTACCCTAAATGTATAATTTTGTACTAACCCTAACCCTAAATGTATAATTTTGTACTAACCCTAACCCGAAATGTATCTTTATATTCTAGCCTCTAACCCGTATTCTGTGTTTTATACTAACCCTAACCATATGTTTTACACTAACTCTTACACAAATGATATGTTTTACACTAACTTTAACCCTAATTATACGTTTTTGTACTCATCCTTATCATAAATGTATATTAGTACTAACCCCTACCACTTATTTTTTGTTTTTATCGACTATATTCCTAATTGTATAATTTTGTACTAACCCTTATCCTAAATGTATCTTTATATGCTAACACCTCACCCTAATTGTGTGTTATATACTAACCCTAACCCTAAATATATGTTTTACACTAACCCTAACCCTAATTACACGTTTTTGTACTAAGTCTTACCCTAATTGTATAATTTTATACTAAACCTTACCCTAAATGTATCTTTATATGCTAGCCTCTTACCCTAAATGTGTGTTCTAAACTAACCCTAACCCCAAATATATTTTTACACTAACCCTAACCCTAATAACACGTTTTTGTACTTACCCTAATCATAAATGTTTTTTATTTTGTACTAACCTCAACCACTTATTTTGTGTTTATCGACTATAACCCTAATTGTATAATTTTGCAATAACCGTAACCTATATGTATCTTATATGCTAACTCCTAACCCTAATTGTGTGTTTTACACTAACCCTAGCACTAATTATAAGTTTTACACTAACCCTAACTCTAATTATACGTTTTTGTACTAACCCTTATCATAAATGTATCTTTGAACTAACCCCTACCACCTATTTTGTGTATTCATCGACCCTTATCCTAATTTTATACTTTTGTACTAACCCTAACCCTAAATGTGTTTTATATGCTAACCCCTAACCCTAATTGTGTGTTTTATACTAACCCTAACCCTAATAGTATGTTTTAAACTTACCCTAACCCTAATTATCCGTTTTTGTACCAACCCTAACCCTAATTTTATAATTTTGTACTAACCCTAACCCTAAATGGGTCTTTATATGCTAACCCCTAACCCTAATTGTGTGTTTTATACTTACCCTAACCCTGATAGTATGTTTTAAACTTACCCTAACCCCAATTATACGTTTTTGTACCAACCCTTACCCTAATTATATAATTTTGTACTAACCCTTACCCCAAATGTATCTTTATATGCTAACCCCCAACTCTACTTGTGTGTTTTATACTAACCCTAACCCTAATTATATGTTTTACACTAATCCTAACCTTAATTAAATGTTTTACACTAACCCTATCCCTTATTATATAATTTACACTAACCATTATCCTAATTATACATTTTTGTACTAACCCTAATCATAAATGTATCTTTGTACTAACCCCTACCAATTATTTTTTGTTTTCATCAACTATAACCCGAATTGTATAATTTTGTACTAACCCTAACCCTAAATGTATCTTTATATGCTAACTCGTAACCCTAATTTTGTGTTTAATACTAACCCTATCCCTAATAATATGTTTTACACTAACACTAACCCTAATTAAACGTTTTTGTACTAAGCCTTACCCTAAATATATAATTTTGTACTAACCCTAACCCGAAATGTATCTTTATATTCTAGCCTCTAACCCGTATTCTGTGTTTTATACTAACCCTAACTATATGTTTTACACTAACTCTTACACAAATGATATGTTTTACACTAACCTTAACCCTAATTATACGTTTTTGTACTCATCCTTATCATAAATGTAAATTAGTACTAACCCCTACCACTTATTTTTTGTTTTTATCGACTATATTCCTAATTGTATAATTTTGTACTAACCCTTATCCTAAATGTATCTTTATATGCTAACACCTCACCCTAATTGTGTGTTATATACTAACCCTAACCCTAATTACACGTTTTTGTACTAAGTCTTACCCTAATTGTATAATTTTATACTAAACCTTACCCTAAATGTATCTTTATATGCTAGCCTCTTACCCTAAATGTTTGTTCTAAACTAACCCTAACCCCAAATATATTTTTACACTAACCCTAACCCTAATAACACGTTTTTGTACTTACCCTAATCATAAATGTTTTTTTTTATTTTGTACTAACCTCAACCACTTATTTTGTGTTTATCGACTATAACCCTAATTGTATAATTTTGCAATAACCGTAACCTACATGTATCTTATATGCTAACTCATAACCCTAATTGTGTGTTTTACACTAACCCTAGCACTAATTATAAGTTTTACACTAACCCTATCCCTTATTATACAATTTACACTAACCATTATCCTAATTATACGTTTTTGTACTAACCCTAATCATAAATGTATCTTTGTACTAACCCCTACCAATTATTTTTTGTTTGCATCAACTATAACCCGAATTGTATAATTTTGTACTAACCCTAACCCTAAATGTATCTTTATATGCTAACTCGTAACCCTAATTTTGTGTTTAATACTAACCCTATCCCTAATAATATGTTTTACACTAACCCTAACCCTAATTAAACGTTTTTGTACTAAGCCTTACCCTAAATATATGATTTTGTACTAACCCTAACCCGAAATGTATCTTTATATTCTAGCCTCTAACCCGTATTCTGTGTTTAATACTAACCCTAACTATATGCTTTACACTAACTCTTACACAAATGATATGTTTTACACTAACCTTAACCCTAATTATACGTTTTTGTACTCATCCTGATCATAAATGTATATTAGTACTAACCCCTACCACTTATTTTTTGTTTTTATCGACTATATTCCTAATTGTATAATTTTGTACTGACCCTTATCCTAAATGTATCTTTATATGCTAACACCTCACCCTTATTGTGTGTTATATACTAACCCTAAACCTAACCCTAATTACACGTTTTTGTACTAAGTCTTACCCTAATTGTATAATTTTATACTAAACCTTACCCTAAATGTATCTTTATATGCTAGCCTCTTACCCTAAATGTGTGTTCTAAACTAACCCTAACCCCAAATATATTTTTTACACTAACCCTAACCCTAATAACACGTTTTTGTACTTACCCTAATCATAAATGTTTTTTTTTATTTTGTACTAACCTCAACCACTTATTTTGTGTTTATCGACTATAACCCTAATTGTATAATTTTGCAATAACCGTAACCTATATGTATCTTATATGCTAACTCCTAACCCTAATTGTGTGTTTTACACTAACCCTAGCACTAATTATAAGTTTTACACTAACCCTAACTCTAATTATACGTTTTTGTACTAACCCTTATCATAAATGTATCTTTGAACTAACCCCTACCACCTATTTTGTGTATTCATCGACCCTTATCCTAATTTTATACTTTTGTACTAACCCTAACCCTAAATGTGTTTTATATGCTAACCCCTAACCCTAATTGTGTGTTTTATACTAACCCTAACCCTAATAGTATGTTTTAAACTTACCCTAACCCTAATTATCCGTTTTTGTACCAACCCTAACCCTAATTTTATAATTTTGTACTAACCCTAACCCTAAATGGGTCTTTATATGCTAACCCCTAACCCTAATTGTGTGTTTTATACTTACCCTAATCCTGATAGTATGTTTTAAACTTACCCTAACCCCAATTATACGTTTTTGTACCAACCCTTACGCTAATTATATAATTTTGTACTAACCCTTACCCTAAATGTATCTTTATATGCTAACCCCCAACTCTACTTGTGTGTTTTATACTAACCCTAACCCTAATTATATGTTTTACACTAATCCTAACCTTAATTAAATGTTTTACACTAACCCTATCCCTTATTATATAATTTACACTAACCATTATCCTAATTATACGTTTCTGTACTAACCCTAATCATAAATGTATCTTTGTACTAACCCCTACCAATTATTTTTTGTTTGCATCAACTATAACCCGAATTGTATAATTTTGTACTAACCCTAACCCTAAATGTATCTTTATATGCTAACTCGTAACCCTAATTTTGTGTTTAATACTAACCCTATCCCTAATAATATGTTTTACACTAACCCTAACCCTAATTAAACGTTTTTGTACTAAGCCTTACCCTAAATATATAATTTTGTACTAACCCTAACCCGAAATGTATCTTTATATTCTAGCCTCTAACCCGTATTCTGTGTTTTATACTAACCCTAACTATATGTTTTACACTAACTCTTACACAAATGATATGTTTTACACTAACCTTAACCCTAATTATACGTTTTTGTACTCATCCTTATCATAAATGTATATTAGTACTAACCCCTACCACTTATTTTTTGTTTTTATCGACTATATTCCTAATTGTATAATTTTGTACTAACCCTTATCCTAAATGTATCTTTATATGCTAACACCTCACCCTAATTATGTGTTATATACTAACCCTAACCCTAACCCTAATTACACGTTTTTGTACTAAGTCTTACCCTAATTGTATAATTTTATACTAAACCTTACCCTAAATGTATCTTTATATGCTAGCCTCTTACCCTAAATGTGTGTTCTAAACTAACCCTAACCCCAAATATATTTTTTACACTAACCCTAACCCTAATAACACGTTTTTGTACTTACCCTAATCATAAATGTTTTTTTTTATTTTGTACTAACCTCAACCACTTATTTTGTGTTTATCGACTATAACCCTAATTGTATAATTTTGCAATAACCGTAACCTATATGTATCTTATATGCTAACTCCTAACCCTAATTGTGTGTTTTACACTAACCCTAGCACTAATTATAAGTTTTACACTAACCCTAACTCTAATTATACGTTTTTGTACTAACCCTTATCATAAATGTATCTATGAACTAACCCCTACCACCTATTTTGTGTATTCATCGACCCTTATCCTAATTTTATACTTTTGTACTAACCCTAACCCTAAATGTGTTTTGTATGCTAACCCCTAACCCTAATTGTGTGTTTTATACTAACCCTTACCCTAATAGTATGTTTTAAACTTACCCTTACCCTAATTATCCGTTTTTGTACCAACCTTAACCCTAATTATATAATTTTGTACTAACCCTAACCCTAAATGGGTCTTTATATGCTAACCCCTAACCCTAATTGTGTGTTTTATACTTACCCTAACCCTGATAGTATGTTTTAAACTTACCCTAACCCCAATTATACGTTTTTGTACCAACCCTTACCCTAATTATATAATTTTGTACTAACCCTTACCCTAAATGTATCTTTATATGCCAACCCCCAACTCTACTTGTGTGTTTTATACTAACCCTAACCCTAATTATATGTTTTACACTAATCCTAACCTTAATTAAATGTTTTACACTAACCCTATCCCTTATTATATGATTTACACTAACCATTATCCTACCGCCGACCATAGTGGGCCAACGTGTGTGTAGAGTGCCACGCTTCATGCACGTAAAAGACCCCTTTGTGGACCGCCAAGTAGTGCACCACATAGGCTAAATTTTCCGCCCCTACCCACCTCTCCCCTTTTCCTGTGGTTCTTCTAAATTTACCGGTCCTTTGTTTCCCACCCCATCCCCATATTTCATTTATCATCATCATTTCATGTTCATTTTATCATCCTTTTCATGTTCATCGCCTGTAAATAACCTATATAGCGTTGCACGGGCGTAAAACACCAACTCACTCACTCACTCACTAACCATTATCCTAATTATACGTTTTTGTACTAACCCTTATCATAAATGTATCTTTTTACTAACCCCTACCAATTATTTTTTTTGTTTTCATCAACTATAACCCGAATTGGATAATTTTGTACTAACCCTAACCCTAAATGTATCTTTATATGCTAACTCGTAACCCTAATTGTGTTTTTTATACTAACCCTTTCCCTAATAATATGTTTTAAACTTACCCTAACCCTTATTATACGTTTTTGTACCAACCCTTACCCTAATTATATAATTTGTACTAACCCTTACCCTAAATGTATCTTTATATGCTAACCCCAAACTCTAATTGTGTGTTTTACATTAACCCTAAACCTAATTGTGTGTTTTACATTAACCCTAATCCTAATCCTAATTTTATAATTTTAATACTAACCCTAACCCTAAATGTATCTTTATATGCTAATTCGTAACCCTAATTGTGTGTTTGATACTAACCCTATCCCTAATAATATGTTTTACACTAGCCCTAACCCTAATTATACGTTTTTATACTAAGCCTTACCCTAAATGTATAATTTTATACTAACCCTAACCCTAACTATATGTTTTACACTAACCCTTACACAAATGATATGTTTTACACTAACCTTAACCCTAATTATACGTTTTTGTACTCATCCTTATCATAAATGTATATAAGTACTAACCCCTACCACTTATTTTTTGTTTTTATCGACTATAACCCTAATTGTATAATTTTGTATTGACCCTAATCCTAAATGTATCTTTATATGCTAACTCCTCACCCTAATTGTGTGTTATATACTAACCCTAACCCTAAATATATGTTTTACACTAACCCTAACCCTAATTACACGTTTTTGTACTAAGCCTTACCCTAAATATATAATTTTGTACTAACCCTAACCCGAAATGTATCTTTATATTCTAGCCTCTAACCCGTATTCTGTGTTTTATACTAACCCTAACTATATGTTTTACACTAACCCTAACCCTAATTACACGTTTTTGTACTAAGTCTTACCCTAATTGTATAATTTTATACTAAACCTTACCCTAAATGTATCTTTATATGATAGCCTCTTACCCTAAATGTGTGTTCTAAACTAACCCTAACCCCAAATATATTTTTACACTAACCCTAACCCTAATAACACGTTTTTGTACTTACCGTAATCATAAATGTTTTTTATTTTGTACTAACCTCAACCACTTATTTTGTGTTTATCGACTATAACCCTAATTGTATAATTTTGCAATAACCGTAACCTATATGTATCTTATATGCTAACTCCTAACCCTAATTGTGTGTTTTACACTAACCCTAGCACTAATTATAAGTTTTACACTAACCCTAACTCTAATTATACGTTTTTGTACTAACCCTTATCATAAATGTATCTTTGAACTAACCCCTACCACCTATTTTGTGTATTCATCGACCCTTATCCTAATTTTATACTTTTGTACTAACCCTAACCCTAAATGTGTTTTATATGCTAACCCCTAACCCTAATTGTGTGTTTTATACTAACCCTAACCCTAATAGTATGTTTTAAACTTACCCTAACCCTAATTATCCGTTTTTGTACCAACCCTAACCCTAATTTTATAATTTTGTACTAACCCTAACCCTAAATGGGTCTTTATATGCTAACCCCTAACCCTAATTGTGTGTTTTATACTTACCCTAACCCTGATAGTATGTTTTAAACTTACCCTAACCCCAATTATACGTTTTTGTACCAACCCTTACCCTAATTATATAATTTTGTACTAACCCTTACCCTAAATGTATCTTTATATGCTAACCCCCAACCCTAATTGTGTGTTTTATACTAACCCTAACCCTAATTATATGTTTTACACTTACCCTAACCCTAATTAAATGTTTTACACTAACCCTAACCTTTATTATATAATTACACTAACCTTAACCCTAATTATACGTTTTTGTACTAACCCTAATCATAAATGTATCTTTGTACTAACCCCTACCAATTATTTTTTGTTTGCATCAACTATAACCCGAATTGTATAATTTTGTACTAACCCTAACCCTAAATGTATCTTTTTATGCTAACTCGTAACCCTAATTTTGTGTTTAATACTAACCCTATCCCTAATAATATGTTTTACACTAACCCTAACCCTAATTAAACGTTTTTGTACTAAGCCTTACCCTAAATGTATAATTTTGTACTAACCCTAACCCGAAATGTATCTTTATATGCTAGCCTCTAACCCGTATTGTGTGTTTTATACTAACACTAACTATATGTTTTACACTAACTCTTACACAAATGATATGTTTTACACTAACCTTAACCCTAATTATACGTTTTTGTACTCATCCTTATCATAAATGTATATTAGTACTAACCCCTACCACTTATTTTTTGTTTTTATCGACTATATTCCTAATTGTATAATTTTGTACCAACCCTTATCCTAAATGTATCTTTATATGCTAACACATCACCCTAATTGTGTGTTATATACTAACCCTAACCCTAAATATATGTTTTACACTAACCCTAACCCTAATTACACGTTTTTGTACTAAGTCTTACCCTAATTGTATAATTTTGTACTAAACCTTACCCTAAATGTATCTTTATGTGCTAGCCTCTAACCCTAAATGTGTGTTCTAAACTAACCCTAACCCTAAATATATGTTTTACACTAACCCTAACCCTAATAACACGTTTTTGTACTAACCCTAATCATAGATGTTTTTTTTATTTTGTACTAACCTCAACCACTTATTTTGTGTTTATCGACTATAACCCTAATTGTATAATTTTGCAATAACCGTAACCTATATGTATCTTATATGCTAACTCCTAACCCTAATTTTATAATTTTGTATTAACCCTAACCCTAAATGTATCGTAATATGCTAACCCCTAACCCTAATTGTGTGTTTTATACTTACCCTAACCCTGATAGTATGTTTTAAACTTACCCTAACCCTAATTATACGTTTTTGTACCAACCCTTACCCTAATTATATAATTTTGTACTAACCCTTACCCTAAATGTATCTTTATATGCTAACCCCCAACCCTAATTGTGTGTTTTATACTAACCCTAACCCTAATTATATGTTTTACACTTACCCTAACCCTAATTAAATGTTTTACACTAACCATAACCTTTATTATATAATTACACTAACCTTAACCCTAATTATACGTTTTTGTACTAACCCTAATCATAAATGTATCTTTGTACTACCCCTACCAATTATTTTTTGTTTGCATCAACTATAACCCGAATTGTATAATTTTGTACTAACCCTAACCCTAAATGTATCTTTTTATGCTAACTCGTAACCCTAATTTTGTGTTCATTACTAACCCTATCCCTAATAATATGTTTTACACTAACCCTAACCCTAATTAAACGTTTTTGTACTAAGCCTTACCCTAAATGTATAATTTTGTACTAACCCTAACCCGAAATGTATCTTTATATGCTAGCCTCTAACCCGTATTGTGTGTTTTATACTAACCCTAACTATATGTTTTACACTAACTCTTACACAAATGATATGTTTTACACTAACCTTAACCCTAATTATACGTTTTTGTACTCATCCTTATCATAAATGTATATTAGTACTAACCCCTACCACTTATTTTTTGTTTTTATCGACTATATTCCTAATTGTATGATTTTGTACTTACCCTTATCCTAAATGTATCTTTATATGCTAACACCTCACCCTAATTGTGTGTTATATACTAACCCTAACCCTAAATATATGTTTTACACTAACCCTAACCCTAATTACACGTGTTTGTACTAAGTCTTACCCTAATTGTATAATTTTGTACTAAACCTTACCCTAAATGTATCTTTATATGCTAGCCTCTAACCCTAAATGTGTGTTCTAAACTAACCCTAACCCTAAATATATGTTTTACACTAACCCTAACCCTAATAACACGTTTTTGTACTAACCCTAATCATAAATGTTTTTTTTATTTTGTACTAACCTCAACCACTTATTTTGTGTTTATCGACTATAACCCTAATTGTATAATTTTGCAATAACCGTAACCTACATGTATCTTATATGCTAACTCATAACCCTAATTGTGTGTTTTACACTAACCCTAGCACTAATTATAAGTTTTACACTAACCCTAACTCTAATTATACGTTTTTGTACTAACCCTTATCATAAATGTATCTTTGAACTAACCCCTACCACCTATTTTGTGTATTCATCGACCCTTATCCTAATTTTATACTTTTGTACTAACCCTAACCCTAAATGTGTTTTATATGCTAACCCCTAACCCTAATTGTGTGTTTTATACTAACCCTAACCCTAATAGTATGTTTTAAACTTACCCTAACCCTAATTATCCGTTTTTGTACCAACCCTTACCCTAATTTTATAATTTTGTACTAACCCTTACCCTAAATGTGTCTTTATATGCTAACCCCTAACCCTAATTGTGTGTTTTATACTTACCCTAACCCTAATTATATGTTTTACACTAATCCTAACCTTAATTAAATGTTTTACAATAACCCTATCCCTTATTATATAATTTACGCTAACCATTATCCTAATTATACGTTTTTGTACTAACTCTAATCATAAATGTATCTTTGTACTAACCCCTACCAATTATTTCATGTTTTCATCAACTATAACCCGAATTGGATAATTTTGTACTAACCCTAACCCTAAATGTATCTTTATATGCTAACTTGTAACCCTAATTTTGTGTTTAATACTTACCCTATCCCTAATAATATGTTTTACACTAACCCTAACCCTAATTAAACGTTTTTGTACTAAGCCTTACCCTAAATGTATAATTTTGTACTAACCCTAACCCGAAATGTATCTTTATATGCTAGCCTCTAACCCGTATTGTGTGTTTTATACTAACCCTAACTATATGTTTTACACTTACTCTTACACAAATGATATGTTTTACACTAACCTTAACCCTAATTATACGTTTTTGTACTCATCCTTATCATAAATGTATATTAGTACTAACCCCTACCACTTATTTTTTGTTTTTAACGACTATATTCCTAATTGTATAATTTTGTACTAACCCTTATCCTAAATGTATCTTTATATGCTAACACCTCACCCTAATTGTGTGTTATATACTAACCCTAACCTTAAATATATGTTTTACACTAACCCATACCCTAATTACACGTTTTTGTACCAACCCTTACCCTAATTATATAATTTTGTACTAACCCTTACCCTAAATGTATCTTTATATGCTAACCCCCAACCCTAATTGTGTGTTTTATACTAACCCTAACCCTAATGATATGTTTTACACTTACCCTAACCCTAATTAAATGTTTTACACTAAACCTAACCTTTATTATATAATTACACTAACCTTAACCCTAATTATACGTTTTTGTACTAACCCTAATCCTAAATGTATCTTTGTACTAACCCCTACCAATTATTTTTTGTTTGCATCAACTATTACCCGAATTGTATAATTTTGTACTAACCCTTACCCTAAATGTATCTTTATATGCTAACCCCCAACTCTACTTGTGTGTTTTATACTAACCCTAACCCTAATTATATGTTTTACACTAATCGTAACCTTATTTAAATGTTTTACACTAACCCTATCCCTTATTATATAATTTACACTAACCATAATCATAATTATAAGTTTTTGTACTAGCCCTTATCATAAATGTATCTTTGAACTAACCCCTACCACCTATTTTGTGTATTCATCGACCCTAATCCTAATTTTATAATTTTGTATTAACCCTAACCCTAAATGTATCGTAATATGCTAACCCCTAACCCTAATTGTGTGTTTTATACTTACCCTAACCCTGATAGTATGTTTTAAACTTACCCTAACCCTAATTATACGTTTTTATACCAACCCTTACCCTAATTATATAATTTTGTACTAACCCTTACCCTAAATGTATCTTTATATGCTAACCCCCAACCCTAATTGTGTGTTTTATACTAACCCTAACCCTAATTATATGTTTTACACTAACCCTATCCCTTATTATATAATTTACACTAACCATAATCCTAATTATACGTTTTTGTACTAGCCCTTATCATAAATGTATCTTTGAACTAACCCCTACCACCTATTTTGTGTATTCATCGACCCTAATCCTAATTTTATAATTTTGTATTAACCCTAACCCTAAATGTATCGTAATATGCTAACCCCTAACCCTAATTGTGTGTTTTATACTTACCATAACCCTGATAGTATGTTTTAAACTTACCTTAACCCTAATTATACGTTTTTATACCAACCCTTACCCTAATTATATAATTTTGTACTAACCCTTACCCTAAATGTATCTTTATATGCTAACCCCTAACCCTAATTGTGTGTTTTATACTAACCCTAACCCTAATAGTATGTTTTAAACTTACCCTAACCCTAATTATCCGTTTTTGTACCAACCCTAACCCTAATTTTATAATTTTGTACTAACCCTAACCCTAAATGGGTCTTTATATGCTAACCCCTAACCCTAATTGTGTGTTTTATACTTACCCTAACCCTGATAGTATGTTTTAAACTTACCCTAACCCCAATTATACGTTTTTGTACCAACCCTTACCCTAATTATATAATTTTGTACCAACCCTAACCCTAAATGTGTCTTTATATGCTAACACCTCACCCTAATTGTGTGTTATATACTAACCCTAACCCTAAATATATGTTTTACACTAACCCTAACCCTAATTACACGTTTTTGTACTAAGTCTTACCCTAATTGTATAATTTTGTACTAAACCTTACCCTAAATGTATCTTTATGTGCTAGCCTCTAACCCTAAATGTGTGTTCTAAACTAACCCTAACCCTAAATATATGTTTTACACTAACCCTAACCCTAATAACACGTTTTTGTACTAACCCTAATCATAAATGTTTTTTTTATTTTGTACTAACCTCAACCACTTATTTTGTGTTTATCGACTATAACCCTAATTGTATAATTTTGCAATAACCGTAACCTATATGTATCTTATATGCTAACTCCTAACCCTAATTTTATAATTTTGTATTAACCCTAACCCTAAATGTATCGTAATATGCTAACCCCTAACCCTAATTGTGTGTTTTATACTTACCCTAACCCTGATAGTATGTTTTAAACTTACCCTAACCCTAATTATACGTTTTTGTACCAACCCTTACCCTAATTATATAATTTTGTACTAACCCTTACCCTAAATGTATCTTTATATGCTAACCCCCAACCCTAATTGTGTGTTTTATACTAACCCTAACCCTAATTATATGTTTTACACTTACCCTAACCCTAATTAAATGTTTTACACTAACCATAACCTTTATTATATAATTACACTAACCTTAACCCTAATTATACGTTTTTGTACTAACCCTAATCATAAATGTATCTTTGTACTACCCCTACCAATTATTTTTTGTTTGCATCAACTATAACCCGAATTGTATAATTTTGTACTAACCCTAACCCTAAATGTATCTTTTTATGCTAACTCGTAACCCTAATTTTGTGTTCATTACTAACCCTATCCCTAATAATATGTTTTACACTAACCCTAACCCTAATTAAACGTTTTTGTACTAAGCCTTACCCTAAATGTATAATTTTGTACTAACCCTAACCCGAAATGTATCTTTATATGCTAGCCTCTAACCCGTATTGTGTGTTTTATACTAACCCTAACTATATGTTTTACACTAACTCTTACACAAATGATATGTTTTACACTAACCTTAACCCTAATTATACGTTTTTGTACTCATCCTTATCATAAATGTATATTAGTACTAACCCCTACCACTTATTTTTTGTTTTTATCGACTATATTCCTAATTGTATGATTTTGTACTTACCCTTATCCTAAATGTATCTTTATATGCTAACACCTCACCCTAATTGTGTGTTATATACTAACCCTAACCCTAAATATATGTTTTACACTAACCCTAACCCTAATTACACGTGTTTGTACTAAGTCTTACCCTAATTGTATAATTTTGTACTAAACCTTACCCTAAATGTATCTTTATATGCTAGCCTCTAACCCTAAATGTGTGTTCTAAACTAACCCTAACCCTAAATATATGTTTTACACTAACCCTAACCCTAATAACACGTTTTTGTACTAACCCTAATCATAAATGTTTTTTTTATTTTGTACTAACCTCAACCACTTATTTTGTGTTTATCGACTATAACCCTAATTGTATAATTTTGCAATAACCGTAACCTACATGTATCTTATATGCTAACTCATAACCCTAATTGTGTGTTTTACACTAACCCTAGCACTAATTATAAGTTTTACACTAACCCTAACTCTAATTATACGTTTTTGTACTAACCCTTATCATAAATGTATCTTTGAACTAACCCCTACCACCTATTTTGTGTATTCATCGACCCTTATCCTAATTTTATACTTTTGTACTAACCCTAACCCTAAATGTGTTTTATATGCTAACCCCTAACCCTAATTGTGTGTTTTATACTAACCCTAACCCTAATAGTATGTTTTAAACTTACCCTAACCCTAATTATCCGTTTTTGTACCAACCCTTACCCTAATTTTATAATTTTGTACTAACCCTTACCCTAAATGTGTCTTTATATGCTAACCCCTAACCCTAATTGTGTGTTTTATACTTACCCTAACCCTAATTATATGTTTTACACTAATCCTAACCTTAATTAAATGTTTTACAATAACCCTATCCCTTATTATATAATTTACACTAACCATTATCCTAATTATACGTTTTTGTACTAACTCTAATCATAAATGTATCTTTGTACTAACCCCTACCAATTATTTTTTGTTTTCATCAACTATAACCCGAATTGGATAATTTTGTACTAACCCTAACCCTAAATGTATCTTTATATGCTAACTTGTAACCCTAATTTTGTGTTTAATACTTACCCTATCCCTAATAATATGTTTTACACTAACCCTAACCCTAATTAAACGTTTTTGTACTAAGCCTTACCCTAAATGTATAATTTTGTACTAACCCTAACCCGAAATGTATCTTTATATGCTAGCCTCTAACCCGTATTGTGTGTTTTATACTAACCCTAACTATACGTTTTACACTTACTCTTACACAAATGATATGTTTTACACTAACCTTAACCCTAATTATACGTTTTTGTACTCATCCTTATCATAAATGTATATTAGTACTAACCCCTACCACTTATTTTTTGTTTTTAACGACTATATTCCTAATTGTATAATTTTGTACTAACCCTTATCCTAAATGTATCTTTATATGCTAACACCTCACCCTAATTGTGTGTTATATACTAACCCTAACCTTAAATATATGTTTTACACTAACCCATACCCTAATTACACGTTTTTGTACCAACCCTTACCCTAATTATATAATTTTGTACTAACCCTTACCCTAAATGTATCTTTATATGCTAACCCCCAACCCTAATTGTGTGTTTTATACTAACCCTAACCCTAATGATATGTTTTACACTTACCCTAACCCTAATTAAATGTTTTACACTAAACCTAACCTTTATTATATAATTACACTAACCTTAACCCTAATTATACGTTTTTGTACTAACCCTAATCCTAAATGTATCTTTGTACTAACCCCTACCAATTATTTTTTGTTTGCATCAACTATTACCCGAATTGTATAATTTTGTACTATCCCTAACCCTAAATGTATCTTTATATGCTAACTCGTAACCCTAATTTTGTGTTTAATACTCACCCTATCCCTAATGATATGTTTTACACTAACCCTAACCCTAATTTAACGTTTTTGTACTAAGCCTTACCTTAAATGTATAATTTTGTACTAACCCTAACCCGAAATGTATCTTTATATGCTAGCCTCTAACCCGTATTGTGTGTTTTATACTAACCCTAACTATATGTTTTACACTAATTCTTATACAAATGATATGTTTTACACTAACCTTAACCCTAATTATACGTTTTTGTACTCATCCTTATCATAAATGTACATTAGTACTTACCCCTACCACTTATTTTTTGTTTTTATCGACTATAACCCTAATTGTATAATTTTGTACTAACCCTAATCCTAAATGTATCTTTATATGCTAACACCTTACCCTAATTGTGTTTTAAACTAACCCTAAATATATGTTTTACACTAACCCTAACCCTAATTACACGTTTTTGTACTAATCCTAATCATAAATGTTTTTTTTTATTTTGTACTAACCCCAACCACTTATTTTGTGTTTTATCGACTATAACCCTAATTGTATAATTTTGTAATAACCCTAACCTATATGTATCTTATTTGCTAACTCCTATCCCTAATTGTGTGTTTTATACTAACCCTAACCCTAATAATATGTTTTAAACTTACCCTAACCTTAATTAAACGTTTTTGTACCAACACTTACCTAATTTTATAATTTTGTACTAACCCTAACCCTAAATGTGTTTTATATGCTAACCCCTAACCCTAATTGTGTGTTTTATACTAACCCTAACCCTAATAGTATGTAATAAACTTACCCTAACCCTAATTATCCGTTTTTGTACCACCCCTTACCCTAATTTTATAATTTTGTACCAACCCTAACCCTAAATGTGTCTTTATATGCTAATCTCTAACCCTAATTGTGTGTTTTATACTTACCCTAACCCTGATAGTATGTTTCAAACTTACCCTAACCCTAATTATACGTTTTTGTATCAACCCTTACCCTAATTATATAATTTTGTACTAACCCTTACCCTAAATGTATCTTTATATGCTAACCCCCAACTCTACTTGTGTGTTTTATACTAACCCTAACCCTAATTATATGTTTTACACTAATCGTAACCTTATTTAAATGTTTTACACTAACCCTATCCCTTATTATATAATTTACACTAACCATAATCATAATTATAAGTTTTTGTACTAGCCCTTATCATAAATGTATCTTTGAACTAACCCCTACCACCTATTTTGTGTATTCATCGACCCTAATCCTAATTTTATAATTTTGTATTAACCCTAACCCTAAATGTATCGTAATATGCTAACCCCTAACCCTAATTGTGTGTTTTATACTTACCCTAACCCTGATAGTATGTTTTAAACTTACCCTAACCCTAATTATACGTTTTTATACCAACCCTTACCCTAATTATATAATTTTGTACTAACCCTTACCCTAAATGTATCTTTATATGCTAACCCCCAACCCTAATTGTGTGTTTTATACTAACCCTAACCCTAATTATATGTTTTACACTAACCCTATCCCTTATTATATAATTTACACTAACCATAATCCTAATTATACGTTTTTGTACTAGCCCTTATCATAAATGTATCTTTGAACTAACCCCTACCACCTATTTTGTGTATTCATCGACCCTAATCCTAATTTTATAATTTTGTATTAACCCTAACCCTAAATGTATCGTAATATGCTAACCCCTAACCCTAATTGTGTGTTTTATACTTACCATAACCCTGATAGTATGTTTTAAACTTACCTTAACCCTAATTATACGTTTTTATACCAACCCTTACCCTAATTATATAATTTTGTACTAACCCTTACCCTAAATGTATCTTTATATGCTAACCCCCAACCCTAATTGTGTGTTTTATACTAACCCTAACCCTAATTATATGTTTTACACTTACCCTAACCCTAATTAAATGTTTTACACCAACCCTAAACTTTATTATATAATTACACTAACCTTAACCCTAATTATACGTTTTTGTACTAACCCTAATCATAAATGTATCTTTGTTCTAACCACTACCAATTATTTTTTGTTTGCATCAACTATAACCCGAATTGTATAATTTTGTACTAACCCTAACCCTAAATGTATCTTTTTATGCTAACTCGTAACCTTAATTTTGTGTTTAATACTAACCCTATCCCTAATAATATGTTTTACACTAACCCTTACCCTAATTAAACGTTTTTGTACTAAGCCTTACCCTAAATGTATAATTTTGTACTAACCCTAACCCGAAATGTATCTTTATATGCTAGCCTCTAACCCGTATTGTGTGTTTTATACTAACCCTAACTATATGTTTTACACTAACTCTTACACAAATGATATGTTTTACACTAACCTTAACCCTAATTATACGTTTTTGTACTCATCCTTATCATAAATGTATATTAGTACTAACCCCTACCAGTTATTTTTTGTTTTTATCGACTATATTCCTAATTGTATAATTTTGTACTAACCCTTATCCTAAATGTATCTTTATATGCTAACACCTCACCCTAATTGTGTGTTATATACTAACCCTAACCTTAAATATATGTTTTACACTAACCCTAACCCTAATTTCACGTTTTTGTACTAAGTCTTACCCTAATTGTATAATTTTGTATCAAACCTTACCCTAAATGTATCTTTATATGCTAGCCTCTTTCCCTAAAAGTGTGTTCTAAACTAACCCTAACCCCAAATATATGTTTTACACTAACCCTAACCCTAATAACACGTTTTTGTACTAACCCTAATCATAAATGTTTTTTATTTTGTACTAACCTCAACCACTTATTTTGTGTTTATCGACTATAACCCTAATTGTATAATTTTGCAATAACCGTAACCTATATGTATCTTATATGCTAACTCCTAACCATAATTGTGTGTTTTACACTAACCCTAGCACTAATTATAAGTTTTACACTAACCCTAACTCTAATTATACGTTTTTGTACTAACCCTTATCATAAATGTATCTTTGAACTAACCCCTACCACCTATTTTGTGTATTCATCGACCCTTATCCTAATTTTATACTTTTGTACTAACCCTCACCCTAAATGTATCTTTATATTCTAACTCGTAACCCTAATTTTGTGTTTAATAATAACCCTATCCCTAATAATATGTTTTACACTAACCCTAACCCTAATTAAACGTTTTTGTACTAAGCCTTACCCTTAATGTATAATTTTGTACAAACCCTAACCCGAAATTATCTTTATATGCTAGCCTCTAACCCGTATTGTGTGTTTTATACTAACCCTAACTATATGTTTTACACTAACTCTTACACAAATGATATGTTTTACACTAACCTTAACCCTAATTATACGTTTTTGTACTCATCCTTATCATAAATGTATATTAGTACTAACCCCTACCACTTATTTTTTGTTTTTATCGACTATATTCCTAATTGTATAATTTTGTACTAACCCTTATCCTAAATGTATCTTTATATGCTAACACCTCACCCTAATTGTGTGTTATATACTAACCCTAACCCTAAATATATGTTTTACACTAACCCTAACCCTAATTACACGTTTTTGTACTAAGTCTTACCCTAATTGTATAATTTTGTACTAAACCTTACCCTAAATGTATCTTTATATGCTAGCCTCTAACCCTAAATGTGTGTTCTAAACTAACCCTTACCCTAAATAAATGTTTTACACTAACCCTAACCCTAATAACACGTTTTTGTACTAACCCTAATCATAAAAGTTTTTTTATTTTGTACTAACCTCAACCACTTATTTTGTGTTTATCGACTATAACCCTAATTGTATAATTTTGCAAAAGCCGTAACCTATATGTATCTTATATGCTAACTCCTAACCCTAATTGTGTGTTTTACACTAACCCTAGCACTAATTGTAAGTTTTACACTAACCCTAACTCTAATTATACGTTTTTGTACTAACCCTTATCATAAATGTATCTTTGAACTAACCCCTACCACCTATTTTGTGTATTCATCGACCCTTATCCTACTTTTATACTAACCCTAACCCTAAATGTGTTTTATATGCTAACCCCTAACCCTAATTGTGTGTTTTATACTAACCCTAACCCTAATTGTGTGTTTTATACTAACCCTAACCCTAATAGTATGTTTTAAACTTACCCTAACCCTAATTATCCGTTTTTGTACCAACCCTTACCCTAATTTTAAGCAGGGCTATAAGAAAATACGTCTCATACGATCACTGAAAAAATTCTTTCTTCGTTACCAGCCACTACTAGAAAAGTTCAAAATTGAGTTAAAAGATATGATAGTTAATTGTTTTAATTAGTGTTTGACTGGTCTGCTGTACTGAGATGATCACCTCAATATCCCTATTGTGTCTCACAACTGTGTTGTGTTCTATGGTCATTACCGGATCCTAAGATCGCAATGGAAGAGGGAGGTTTGGCGCCATAAAACCTGGTTTAACCCACCATTTCGTTTGAAATGCCTGTACCAAGTCAGGACCATTGCGATCCACCAGTTCTCCGGTATGACTGATTCGTTTTTGTCATTTTCTCTGGACTATGAGATTGATCATTCAAGTTCGGTAGTTTTGTTATTACCTTTATTTATAATTTTGTACTAACCCTTACCCTAAATGTGTCTTTATATGCTAACCCCTAACCCTAATTGTGTGTTTTATACTTACCCTAACCCTGATAGTATGTTTTAAACTTACCCTAACCCCAATTATACGTTTTTGTACCAACCCTTACCCTAATTATATAATTTTGTACTAACCCTTACCCTAAATGTATCTTTATATGCTAACTCGTAACCCTAATTTTGTGTTTAATACTAACCCTATCCCTAATAATATGTTTTACACTAACCCTAACCCTAATTAAACGTTTTTGTACTAAGCCTTACCCTTAATGTATAATTTTGTACTAACCCTAACCCGAAATTATCTTTATATGCTAGCCTCTAACCCGTATTGTGTGTTTTATACTAACCCTAACTATATGTTTTACACTAACTCTTACACAAATGATATGTTTTACACTAACCTTAACCCTAATTATACGTTTTTGTACTCATCCTTATCATAAATGTATATTAGTACTAACCCCTACCACTTATTTTTTGTTTTTATCGACTATATTCCTAATTGTATAATTTTGTACTAACCCTTATCCTAAATGTATCTTTATATGCTAACACCTCACCCTAATTGTGTGTTATATACTAACCCTAACCCTAAATATATGTTTTACACTAACCCTAACCCTAATTACACGTTTTTGTACTAAGTCTTACCCTAATTGTATAATTTTGTACTAAACCTTACCCTAAATGTATCTTTATATGCTAGCCTCTAACCCTAAATGTGTGTTCTAAACTAACCCTAACCCTAAATATATGTTTTACACTAACCCTAACCCTAATAACACGTTTTTGTACTAACCCTAATCATAAATGTTTTTTTGTTTTGTACTAACCTCAACCACTTATTTTGTGTTTATCGACTATAACCCTAATTGTATAATTTTGCAAAAACCGTAACCTATATGTATCTTATATGCTAACTCCTAACCCTAATTGTGTGTTTTACACTAACCCTAGCACTAATTATAAGTTTTACACTAACCCTAACTCTAATTATACGTTTTTGTACTAGCCCTTATCATAAATGTATCTTTGAACTAACCCCTACCACCTATTTTGTGTATTCATCGACCCTTATCCTACTTTTATACTAATCCTAACCCTAAATGTGTTTTATATGCTAACCCTTAACCCTAATTGTGTGTTTTATACTAACCCTAACCCTAATAGTATGTTTTAAACTTACCTTAACCCTAATTATCCGTTTTTGTACCAACCCTTACCCTAATTTTATAATTTTGTACTAACCCTTACCCTAAATGTGTCTTTATATGCTAACCCCTAACCCTAATTGTGTGTTTTATACTTACCCTAACCCTGATAGTATGTTTTAAACTTATCCTAACCCCAATTATACGTTTTTGTACCAACCCTTACCCTAATTATATAATTTTGTACTAACCCTTACCCTAAATGTATCTTTATATGCTAACTCGTAACCCTAATTTTGTGTTTAATACTAACCCTATCCCTAATAATATGTTTTATACTAACCCTAACCCTAATTATATGTTTTACACTAATCCTAACCTTAATTAAATGTTTTACAATAACCCTATCCCTTATTATATAATTTACACTAACCATTATCCTAATTATACGTTTTTGTACTAACCCTAATCATAAATGTATCTTTGTACTAACCCCTACCAATTATTTTTTGTTTTCATCAACTATAACCCGAATTGTATAATTTTGTACTAACCCTAACCCTAAATGTATCTTTATATGCTTACTTGTAACCCTAATTTTGTGTTTAATACTAACCCTATCCCTAATAATATGTTTTACACTAACCTTAACCCTAATTAAACGTTTTTGTACTAAGCCTTACCCTAAATGTATAATTTTGTACTTACCCTAACCCGAAATGTATCTTTATATGCTAGCCTCTAACCCGTATTGTGTGTTTTATACTAACCCTAACTATATGTTTTACACTAACTCTTACACAAATGATATGTTTTACACTAACCTTAACCCTAATTATACGTTTTTGTACTCATCCTTATCATAAATGTATATTAGTACTAACCCCTACCACTTATTTTTTGTTTTTATCGACTATATTCCTAATTGTATAATTTTGTACTAACCCTTATCCTAAATGTATCTTTATATGCTAACACCTCACCCTAATTGTGTGTTATATACTAACCCTAACCTTAAATATATGTTTTACACTAACCCTAACCCTAATTACACGTTTTTGTACTAAGTCTTACCCTAATTGTATAATTTTGTACTAAACCTTACCCTAAATGTATCTTTATATGCTAGCCTCTTTCCCTAAATGTGTGTTCTAAACTAACCCTAACCCCAAATATATGTTTTACACTAACCCTAACCCTAATAACACGTTTTGTACTAACACTAATCATAAATGTTTTTTATTTTGTACTAACCTCAACCACTTATTTTGTGTTTATCGACTATAACCCTAATTGTATAATTTTGCAATAACCGTAACCTATATGTATCATATATGCTAACTCCTAACCCTAATTGTGTGTTTTACACTAACCCTAGCACTAATTATAAGTTTTACACTAACCCTAACTCTAATTATACGTTTTTGTACTAACCCTTATCATAAATGTATCTTTGAACTAACCCCTACCACCTTTTTTGTGTATTCATCGACCCTTATCCTAATTTTATACTTTTGTACTAACCCTAAATGTATCTTTATATGCTAACTCGTAACCCTAATTTTGTGTTTAATACTAACCCTATCCCTAATAATATGTTTTACACTAACCCTAACCCTAATTAAACGTTTTTGTACTAAGCCTTACCCTTAATGTATAATTTTGTACTAACCCTAACCCGAAATGTATCTTTATATGCTAGCCTCTAACCCGTATTGTGTGTTTTATACTAACCCTAACTATATGTTTTACACTAACTCTTACACAAATGATATGTTTTACACTAACCTTAACCCTAATTATACGTTTTTGTACTCATCCTTATCATAAATGTATATTAGTACTAACCCCTACCACTTATTTTTTGTTTTTATCGACTATATTCCTAATTGTATAATTTTGTACTAACCCTTATCCTAAATGTATCTTTATATGCTAACACCTCACCCTAATTGTGTGTTATATACTAACCCTAACCCTAAATATATGTTTTACACTAACCCTAACCCTAATTACACGTTTTTGTACTAAGTCTTACCCTAATTGTATAATTTTGTACTAAACCTTACCCTAAATGTATCTTTATATGCTAGCCTCTAACCCTAAATGTGTGTTCTAAACTAACCCTAACCCTAAATATATGTTTTACACTAACCCTAACCCTAATAACACGTTTTTGTACTAACCCTAATCATAAACGTTTTTTATTTTGTACTAACCTCAACCACTTATTTTGTGTTTATCGACTATAACCCTAATTGTATAATTTTGCAATAACCGTAACCTATATGTATCATATATGCTAACTCCTAACCCTAATTGTGTGTTTTACACTAACCCTAGCACTAATTATAAGTTTTACACTAACCCTAACTCTAATTATACGTTTTTGTACTAACCCTTATCATAAATGTATCTTTGAACTAACCCCTACCACCTTTTTTGTGTATTCATCGACCCTTATCCTAATTTTATACTTTTGTACTAACCCTAAATGTATCTTTATATGCTAACTCGTAACCCTAATTTTGTGTTTAATACTAACCCTATCCCTAATAATATGTTTTACACTAACCCTAACCCTAATTAAACGTTTTTGTACTAAGCCTTACCCTTAATGTATAATTTTGTACTAACCCTAACCCGAAATGTATCTTTATATGCTAGCCTCTAACCCGTATTGTGTGTTTTATACTAACCCTAACTATATGTTTTACACTAACTCTTACACAAATGATATGTTTTACACTAACCTTAACCCTAATTATACGTTTTTGTACTCATCCTTATCATAAATGTATATTAGTACTAACCCCTACCACTTATTTTTTGTTTTTATCGACTATATTCCTAATTGTATAATTTTGTACTAACCCTTATCCTAAATGTATCTTTATATGCTAACACCTCACCCTAATTGTGTGTTATATACTAACCCTAACCCTAAATATATGTTTTACACTAACCCTAACCCTAATTACACGTTTTTGTACTAAGTCTTACCCTAATTGTATAATTTTGTACTAAACCTTACCCTAAATGTATCTTTATATGCTAGCCTCTAACCCTAAATGTGTGTTCTAAACTAACCCTAACCCTAAATATATGTTTTACACTAACCCTAACCCTAATAACACGTTTTTGTACTAACCCTAATCATAAACGTTTTTTATTTTGTACTAACCTCAACCACTTATTTTGTGTTTATCGACTATAACCCTAATTGTATAATTTTGCAAAAACCGTAACCTATATGTTTCTTTTATGCTAACTCCTAACCCTAATTGTGTTTTACACTAACCCTAGCACTAATTATAAGTTTTACACTAACCCTAACTCTAATTATACGTTTTTGTACTAACCCTTATCATAAATGTATCTTTGAACTAACCCCTACCACCTATTTTGTGTATTCATCGACCCTTATCCTACTTTTATACTAACCCTAACCCTAAATGTGTTTTATATGCTAACCCCTAACCCTAATTGTGTGTTTTATACTAACCCTAACCCTAATAGTATGTTTTAAACTTACCCTAACCCTAATTATCCGTTTTTGTACCAACCCTTACCCTAATTTTATAATTGTGTACTAACCCTTACCCTAAATGTGTCTTTATATGCTAACCCCTAACCCTAATTGTGTGTTTTATACTTACCCTAACCCTGATAGTATGTTTTAAACTTACCCTAACCCAAATTATACGCTTTTGTACCAACCCTTACCCTAATTATATAATTTTGTACTAACCCTTACCCTAAATGTATCTTTATATGCTAACCCCCAACTCTACTTGTGTGTTTTATACTAACCCTAACCCTAATTATATGTTTTACACTAATCCTAACCTTAATTAAATGTTTTACAATAACCCTATCCCTTATTATATAATTTACACTAACCATTATCCTAATTATACGTTTTTGTACTAACCCTAATCATAAATGTATCTTTGTACTAACCCCTACCAATTATTTTTTGTTTTCATCAACTATAACCCGAATTGTATAATTTTGTACTAACCCTAACCCTAAATGTATCTTTATATGCTTACTTGTAACCCTAATTTTGTGTTTAATACTAACCCTATCCCTAATAATATGTTTTACACTAACCTTAACCCTAATTAAACGTTTTTGTACTAAGCCTTACCCTAAATGTATAATTTTGTACTTACCCTAACCCGAAATGTATCTTTATATGCTAGCCTCTAACCCGTATTGTGTGTTTTATACTAACCCTAACTATATGTTTTACACTAACTCTTACACAAATGATATGTTTTACACTAACCTTAACCCTAATTATACGTTTTTGTACTCATCCTTATCATAAATGTATATAAGTACTAACCCCTACCACTTATTTTTTGTTTTTATCGACTATATTCCTAATTGTATAATTTTGTACTAACCCTTATCCTAAATGTATCTTTATATGCTAACACCTCACCCTAATTGTGTGTTATAAACTAACCCTAACCTTAAATATATGTTTTACACTAACCCTAACCCTAATTACACGTTTTTGTACTAAGTCTTACCCTAATTGTATAATTTTATACTAAACCTTACCCTAAATGTATCTTTATATGCTAGCCTCTTACCCTAAATGTGTGTTCTAAACTAACCCTAACCCCAAATATATGTTTTACACTAACCCTAACCCTAATAACACGTTTTTGTACTAACCCAAATCATAAATGTTTTTTATTTTGTACTAACCTCAACCACTTATTTTGTGTTTATCGACTATAACCCTAATTGTATAATTTTGCAATAACCGTAACCTATATGTATCTTATATGCTAATTCCTACCCCTAATTGTGTGTTTTACACTAACCCTAGCACTAATTATAAGTTTTACACTAACCCTAACTCTAATTATACGTTTTTGTACTAACCCTTATCATAAATGTATCTTTGAACTAACCCCTAACACCTATTTTGTGTATTCATCGACCCTTATCCTAATTTTATACTTTTGTACTAACCCTAACCCTAAATGTGTTTTATATGCTAACCCCTAACCCTACTTGTGTGTTTTATACTAACCCTAACCCTAATGGTATGTTTTAAACTTACACTAACCCTAATTATACGTTTTTGTACCAACCCTTACCCTAATTTTATAATTTTGTACTAACCCTTACCCTAAATGTGTCTTTATATGCTAACCCCTAACCCTAATTGTGTGTTTTATACTTACCCTAACCCTGATAGTATGTTTTAAACTTACCCTAACCCCAATTATACGTTTTTGTACCAACCCTTACCCTAATTATATAATTTTGTACTAACCCTTACCCTAAATGTATCTTTATATGCTAACCCCCAACTCTACTTGTGTGTTTTATACTAACCGTAATTATATGTTTTACACTAATCCTAACCTTAATTAAATGTTTTACACTAACCCTATCCCTTATTATATAATTTACACTAACCATTATCCTAATTATACGTTTTTGTACTAACCCTTATCATAAATTTATCTTTTTACTAACCCCTACCAATTATTTTTTTGTTTTCATCAACTATAACCCGAATTGGATAATTTTGTACTAACCCTAACCCTAAATGTATCTTTATATGCTAACTCGTAACCCTAATTGTGTTTTTTATACTAACCCTTTCCCTAATAATATGTTTTAAACTTACCCTTACCCTAATTATACGTTTTTGTACCAACCCTTACCCTAATTATATAATTTTGTACTAACCCTTACCCTAAATGTATCTTTATATGCTAACCCCAAACTCTAATTGTGTGTTTTACATTAACCCTAAACCTAATTGTGTGTTTTACATTAACCCTAATCCTAATCCTAATTTTATAATTTTAATACTAACCCTAACCCTAAATGTGTCTTTATTTGCTAACCCCTAACCCTAATTGTGTGTTTTATACTAAACCTAACCCTAATAGTATGTTTTAAACTGACCCTAACCCTAATTATACGTTTTTGTACCAACCCGTACCCTAATTTTATAATTTTAATACTAACCTAACCCTTAATGTATCTTTATATGCTAACCCCCAACTCTACTTGTGTGTTTTATACTAACCCTAACCCAAATTATATGTTTTACACTTAACCTAACCTTAATTAATTGTTTTACACTATCCCTATCCCTTATTATAAAATTTACACTAACCTTAATCCTAATTATACGTTTTTGTACTAAACCTTATCATAAATGTATCTTTTTACTAACCCCTACCAATTATTTTTTGTTTTCTTCAACTATTACCCGAATTGTATAATTTTGTACTAACCCTAATACTAAATGTATCTTTATATGCTAACTCGTAACCCTAATTGTACGTTTTTGTACTAAGCCTTACCCCAATTGTATAATTTTTTACTAACCCTTACCCTAAATGTATCTTTATATGCTAGCCTCTAACCCTAATAGTGTTTTAAACTATATAAACCTAACCCTAAATATATGATTTATCCTTACCCTAACCCTAATTACACGTTTTTGTACTAACCGTAATCATAAATATTTTTATTTTGTACTAACCCCTACCACTTATTTTGTGTTTTATCGACTATAACCCTAATTGTATAATTTTGTAATAACCCTTACCCTATATGTATCTTATATGCTAACTCCTAACCCTAATTGTGTGTTTTACACTAACCCTAACTCTAATTATACGTTTTAGTACTAACCCTTATCATAAATGTATCTTTGAACTAACCTCTACCACCTATTTTGTGTATTCATCGTCCCTAATCCTAATTTTTTAACTTTGTATGAACCCTAACCCTAAATGTGTCTTTATATGCAAAGCCCTAACCCTAATTGTGTGTTTTATACTAAGCCTAACCCTAATAGTATGTTTAAACTCACCCTAACCCTAATTTTACGTTTTTATACCAACCCTTACCCTATTTATACAATTTTGTACCAACCTTTACCCTAAATATATCTTTATATGCTAACCCCCAACCCTAATTGTGTTTTTATACTAACTTAAACCCTAATTAAATGTTTTACACTTACCCTAACCATAATTAAATGTTTTACACTAACCCTAACCTTTATTATATAATTACACTAACCTTAACCTTAATTATACGTTTTTGTACTAACCCTTATCATAAATGTATCTTTGTACTAACCCCTACCAATTATTTTTTTTTTGTTTTCATCAACTATAACCCGAATTCTATAATTTTTAACTAACCCTAACCCTAAATGTATCTTAATATGCTAACTCGTAACCCTCATTGTGTGTTTTATACTAACCCTAACCCTAATAATATGTTTTACACTAACCCTAACCCTAATTATACGTTTTTGTACTAAGCCTTACTCTAATTGGATAATTTTGTACTAACCCTAACCCGAAATGTATCTTTATATGCTAGCCTGTAACCCTAATTGTGTGTTTAAAACTAACCCTAACCCTAAATATATGTTTTATACTAACCCTAACCCTAATTACGCGCTTTTGTACTAACCCTAATCATAAATGTTTTTATTTTGTACTAACCCCTACCACTTATTTTGAGTTTTATCGACTTTAACTCTAATTGTATGATTTTGTAACCCTAACCCTAAGTTTATCTTAATATGATAACCCTAACCCTAATTGTGTGCTTGATACTAACCTTAACCCTAATTATATGTTTTACACTAACCCTAACACAAATTATTTGTTTTACACTAACCTTAACCCTAATTATAAGTTTTTGTACTCATCCTTATCATAAATGTATATTAGTACTACGCAGGTGTGTTAAGGCACATTGGCTATTTTTCTTTAAAATTTTGATATTTTCAGATAATTGTTATCCTCAAATACTCACAAATAATCTTAATCTTTATTGATTCGGTGTTAATATATCCTTAACTACTTCGTTTAGAGAATCTAATAAGTCTACTTTCACTTTGCAGGGACTCCCCCTTTTGTCACGTGATCTAAAAATAGAACTATTGTTATGCCTTCGGTTTTTTACTTCGCCCGGGAGTTTCTTACAGACTTCTTGCTAGAAAGTTTAACACTGTGTTCTCAAAACTACCCTTTATCTAACTACAGGTGGCGATAATTGATTTATTTAGGAATCTTTATTGTCCCGTTCTTGTTTGTGTTTACTGGTTTAGTCTCTGCCCTTTCGGACTTTTGATATTCGGATACCCCATTGGTACCTCTGCTTCTTCTATTTTAAAGAAAGAGTTAGAATCTAAAAGAAAAGAAAACAGTAATAAAATAAACACTTAACGTTATTTATGTCATCATGCCCCGCAAATAAAAACAATTTTAAAAATTATGTAAATGGTAATTACAAACTTTTACACAAGGTTCAATCTCAACAAAAATCTTTAATAAATAAATAACTATGCTAATATTTTTTTAAACAAAGAGTTCTGATATATCAAAAATCATCTTTGTATATGTAACACTGACCAAAGAAAACTACGGTACTCTTGATATTGATTGAGCTTAGTAGGTCAATGTGTTACACAACTATAATTGTAAATCCATCAGCCTGTCACGTGTGTCCATGTATTTTCAACAATCTAATATTGTCTGCAAATATGGTAAATTTTGAAAAAAGAAACTCTAAGAATAAAACAATTGTTTAAAAGTAGTTTTCTTGCCAGGACCCAGCATTTCTTATGAAAGCTCGAATTTGTAAATAACTGTATTTGTTGACCACATAAAGAAGGTTTTAAATAGAAGTTTCCTATTTTAAACCCTGAGTGCTTTTCGTAGTAACTTAGAAATTTTTGCCACAAAGAAATCTAATCAATTTTCAAAAACACGAGATTTGTTTATTTAACAGGTTTGGTGAACACGTTTATTTAGTAAATAGTTCTTAATAGCTTAGTTCATTGTATTAACTATCAACTAATATATATAGCATTATACTGATGTTGGTGTTAGATTTCATGTTTGACAGGCTGACAGTTTAGTGAAAAATGTGCTCTGACCAATGAAATGATAATAAAATCTCACGAGGTTACAGCCTCTTGAAAGTGTAAATCACATACACATACAAATATGAATAATATAAACAGTAGAAAACCTTCACATGTCTGTAGCTGTAAAGCTTTTTTAGATCTTGTTTATATTTTCAAGGAAAAAATAAATCTTCTTATTAAAATTTTGAAAAATACAAATACCAAATTGGATAGCAACGGTTAAATTGGTTTTGCTTTATCGATATTTCAAGGAGTAACCTCTCATCAGTAGCATTTGAATCAAAACATTGGTAGGTCAAAACGTTTTGAAAATAAATACTAAATAAAAAGAAATACATACCACAGAGACTGTTTCCATGGTAGAGGGTGTATACATGTAAGTGGTTGACATGGTGGATTCTATGGACTAAAAAAATAAAATTCAAAAATGATAAAATAAAATAAATAATAATAATAATGTAAATCATTTCAGTATTTATGACAACATTGGAAGAGAAGTACATGTAAAAAGAACATTATACATGCATGTATATGTAAATAAATATACTGTATAAATTAAAGACTATAATAATTAAAACTTCTATAATTTAAAAAAAAAAACCTTCTGTTACATTAACTTACTCTAAAATTAAATATCTATATATATAAATTACAGTGTGAACCTTAGGAGGAGTAGAGAATGTTGTGGTGGGAATCCTTGTGACTGTTCCATCAAAGCTTAAGGCCTTCTGGAAGAGAAAGGTATTATTTATGTAGTTCCACACAAATACATGTGTATGTGCATTGTATGCATAGCTCAATCAAGCCGATATGTGCTAGACAATTATGGTAATCATGATGGAAGACAAGTAGCAAATCAGAATCCCCATTATAGGGGTTATGTCGAACCTATTCAACTTCACTTTTGGAATATAAGATAACAGACAATTGAACTAAATTAACATTGTTCAAGTTGCATACTTATTAGATTTATAGGTGTATAAAAGTGTTTACAATGTTATTCAAATTTATCACATGGATATTCAACTCCAACTTATACAAAAAAAAAAGATAGTCTGTATTTTAAGATGCAAAAAGATTGATGTCAGCAGTACTTACACAGGGTTTTCCATCCACAATCACAATTGTGGATATAGGTGCTGTCAAGTGGCAAATGTATAAAAAAAATCTCCATTCTTTACTTGCAGTTGATGAGGAATTGCCTTAAAGATGAACGTTGATGGTTTAAAAAATCGATTCAGAGTGACGAATCGCCCTGTCTCCTCAGTAAAGATGTAGGTCCCAGCACCTGCATATGTACAATCCAGATTCTTTCCACTCTCTGTGCATGTTTCTCTTGTGTCTAGGGACATTGTCTGCAAAGGCATACTAAATGCTAGTCCTAGAACACTGAACAATACGAAAATTTTGACGTCCACCATCTTTGTTTTTGTTATTGTTACTGCTTCAGTGATTTTGGCGGGAATTTGTGATGACGTATAATGTGTAATATAGAAATGCAATTCCGACAGAATCCAAAATTGTGCTAGTTTATTTATTTTTATATTATTTTTTATATCATATTTTTATCTTAATACCAATAGTGTAAAAAGTGAAAAAAAGATCAGATATGTTTTTTGCCACAATCACAATCGGTTTTCGTTAATTCTATATACTAACAAAACCACCGAACCATACTACGTACGTGGGCTTTTGGCTTGAGACTAGGGGCGGGGAGTCTCTAAACTTGCGCCAAAATTATACTTCATTCCTATTGCTCAGGTTGGAAATGAAGCTTTATGATTTGTTAACACAAATGGTATTGTACATATAAAAGTTCTAATTTTTGATAATTTTTTACCTTGCACCTTAAAACTATTTCAAGTACGTTCGTCCGTTTTAATAATATAAGTGCCATGGATACCAAGTACGTGTTTTTACACAAAATTAAGCAGGGTCGAAGCCAGTACTCCCTTAGATTTGGAGATCACAAAAACGCAGTTTTAACACAAGATAGGAAGGGATCCTTAAAAATAACCCTTTATGATAATAAGCCAATTTTTCCTTCGCGTGAAAACCATGCAGCCTCTGTTTATTTGGATCTGAATGAAGCTTTAGAGTTCGGTCGAATAGCAAACCAGATGGTTTCCCTAACTGGAAACTTTCATGTAAGTCAATTTCAAAGGTTTTTTTTTGTTTTTGTTAGGGTAAGGCCAAAATATTTATTTTTTAGGGTAAGACCGAGATATAAATTTTTAAAGTAAAAAAGTATTTTTAACTTATTTTTCAAATTGTTCGGTCGGATAGCAAACCAGATGGTTTCCTTAACTGGAAACTTTCATGTAAGTCAATTTTAAAGTTTTTTTTAATGTAAGGCCAAAATATTTATTTTTTAGGGTAAGACCGAGATATAAATTTTTTAAGTAAAAAAGTATTTTTAACTTATTTTTCAAATTAAATAAATAACCACTCAAAACATTTTTTAGCTCAATGTATTTCAAAAATATTTTTTTACAGCAGCACACAGAACGACTGAATAAACAGACCACTGAATCAGTAAGTGTTGTTTTTTTTCAATTATCAATATTGCCTTCTTTCTAAGGGTGGGGGTGGATTTAAACATTTTGGTTAATCAATGGGTAACATTACATGATTATCTTGTAAGTAGGGAGGGCGTGGATTTCAAAATCAATGGATAACAGTACGTAATTACCTTGTAACGGGGAGGGGGTGGGGTGGATTTCAAAGAAGCATTACTACTTTTTCTTGAAAACTGACACAAAGGAATTCAGGATCAAATCATCTTTTTAAAAAATAATTGTATCTCCGTTTTTTTTTAAATTTCGTCTCTATTTTTTTAATTATTTTGTCTCTATTTTTTTCTATTTGTGCTTGGTTATTTTTTACTTTGTTTCCTTGTCCCTGTTTTTTTTTCTATTTGTGTCTGATTATTTTTGACTTTGTTTCTTTGTCTCTGTTTTTTTCTATTTGTGTCTGGTTATTTTTCACTTTATTTCTTTGTCTACTTTTTTCATTTTGTTTATGTTATTTTTTTAAACTGTTTCTTTTTTTCCTTATTTTTGGGTTTTATTTGCGTTTGTATCAATTCTAGGATTCTTTCGTCGTAAGGTTTTGAGATAAAAGTAGTGATGTTTCTTTTTTATATTATCGTTTAAACTGAGTTTAATACATTTTAAAAAATATATAAAAAAAATGTAAAAGATAAAAATTTAAAAAAAATTGTAAAAAATGATAAAAAATAAATGAATAAATAATAATAATAAATGGACTATACACCTGTCAGCCGATTTTGAAAATTCACTGTACAGTTTGTAATTTGAACCATTTGCCTTAAGGTAACGGAAAAGCCTTTAAATTGTCATTTAAGCGATTTTTTTAAAAATTTGATATAACATCATAATGAATTACAAAAAAAAAACCAATCAATAAAAACAATCATGGTGGATATAGAAGACGATTGTTGATGTCCGGTGCATAAAAAAAGGGGTAAGGCCACGCCACTTTCATGTCGAAAATCATCTTTGTTAAGCATGTTAAGTTTGTTCCCAAATTTCAATTTCTGTAAAAATTAGTGAAAACGTATCATGCTGCGCAAGACATATGATTTAATTTCATAACACTAACATTCAAATTATAGTATTAAAACCATAGCTCTTGAGTTGTGACTCTGTGAACTTAGGTTTTTGTCTTGCCTGCGACGAATGTGTCACGAAATGCGAGACTAGGGTATGGTGATTCCGGTGACGGCCGCGTACACAATTGTCAACGTTTTTAGTTTAATGTGAAATAGTTGATACATCATTTATATTTGGTATGTAGATGCATTTGCATCAGAGCAAATTAGCATTTTATCTATATGCTCCTGCAGTCACAGTCCACTGACTTTGAAATTTCTTAATGTATGTATAATGTATCATAACAAAAAGCTTTACCTCAAATTAGATGTCACTTTCTTTTTTTAGAAATGACACCAGTATTATACTTGATGACTACAGCTCAACACAGCTGATCGATGCTCAAATTAGACGAATCTTCTCTCACAGCGCATGTAAGGCAGAATACGATTGTTTTCGGCCAAAAAACTCATTCCGTCAACCAGATGTGAAATATAACCCATCGAAATCAACCAAGTAATTAATGTGAATGTTATAGGTATTCATGTTATATTACTTTGGGCCGAAAGGGGCGAAATCATGGGACGAAAGTTTTGACTCATAAGTTCTGGGGCAAGCCGGGGTCGCAGCTTCAAAATTTTTATCTTAAAACGATTGCCATATTATATTCTAGCAGAAAAGTGCCGTGCCTTGATCTGTTGCATATACATTTTTGAAAAAAAATGAGGATTTGTCATCTTTGATTGGGCCCAAAGGAGCTACAACATTGTAGCTAATGTCAGTTCTGGCTTATTTTGATTGCTTATTCTATGACCTTTATATCTATCTAGTTTTCATTTTTAGCTCACCTGACCCGAAGGGTCATCACTTTGCGTCCGTCGTCCGTCCGTCGTCCGTTAGCTTTTTTCAAACATCTTCTTCTCTGAAACTGCTTGGCCAAATGCAGCCAAACTTGATATGGTTGTTCCTTAGGGTATTGTGCAAAAAGTTTGCGTTGGGATTTTTGATACGTCAAAAACATGGCCGCTGTTACTAAAAATAGAACAGGGGGGTCAAATACAGTCTTTTGCAAATAACTCAAAAACGGTCACAGATATCAAAATTCTGGCACAAGGTAAAAGTGATCAGCACCTCAAGATCTACCTGCTCTAAAATTTTCAAAAAGATCCAACAACCGATGAAGGAGTTATTGCCCTTTTTCTGGATTTTTTCAAAATTTTGCACCTATTTAGCCCTATATCTTGAAAACTATACAAGATATTTTAAAAATTCAAATTGCATATGATAAAGCACATCAAGATCTACGTTTCATGTAATTAGGTCAAAGCTGTAGAACCATTTCTTTTAGGAGTTATGGCCCTTAAAGCGTCAAAATTTACCATTTTTCATTACTTTTCCCCTGAATTTCAAAGATGAACTCGTCTGACACCATACATCCAACTTCAACCAAACTTTGCAGAGTTGCTTAATAGCATAATTGCTAAAATTCTTTCGTTCTGATTTTTGATTCGTCAAAAAATATGGCCGCCATGGCTAAAATTAGAACATAGGGGTAAATTGCAGTTTTTTGCTAATTACTCAAAAATAGTTAAAGATATCAAAATTCTGATGGGAAACAAAAGTGATCAGCATCTCAAGATCTACCTGCTCTGAAATTTTCAAGAAGATCCAACAATCGACATAGGAGTTATTGCCCTTTTTCTTTTTTTTCTGAAAATTTTGCACTTATTTAGCCCTATATCTTGAAAACTATACAAGATATTTTATAAATTCGAATTGCATATGATTAAGCACATCAAGATCTACATTTCATGTAATTAGGTCAAAGCTGTAGAACCATTTCTTTTAGGAGTTATGGCCCTTAAAGTGTCAAAATTTACCATTTTCCCTTGTTTAATAGCTTATATGTTATATGCTACAACTCTATTGTCAGATTGTTTATTCGTAAAAAAAAACATGGCCACCATGGCTAAAAATAGAACATAGGGGTAAATTGCATTTTTTTTTGCTAATAACTCAAAAATGGTTTCAGATATCAAAATTGTGCAAGAATCAAAAGTGATCAGCATGTTAAGGTTTACCTGTCCTGAAATTTCAAAAAAGATCTGACTGCTGATGTGGGAGTCATTGTTCTTTTTCCTAATTTTCGCCAAATTTGCACTTATTAAGCCCAATATCTTAAAAACTAACCAAGATATTTCAAAAATTTAAATCGCATATGGTTAAGCATAATTATATCTACAAATATATGTATCTGTCTAGTTCAGGTGAGTGATTCAGGCTCTTGGGAGCCTCTTGTTTTATTTTGGTGGGGGTAATAGCGCGTCTAATTTATATAGAATAGGTGATTTGCGATGTCATTTATAAATATTTTGTTTTAAGCAAAACAGCGAAGAAATAAAGTGTGAGAATAAACTACTGTGGTAGTCATATTTCAGCACAAAACACGTGTTCTTTAGTTTGGCAAAGAATATACATATATTGTAATCAAAGTTATTAAAAAATAATGCTGAAAAACCTTAGGTTATTATATTGTAGCTAAATAGTAGAAAGTTGAGGACTTGTATGTCTGATGGATGGTTTACTTGACAGTTTACGTTCATTATTTATAGAAACATGACAATTATTAACTTATATGTACATCCTGCGGCAATACTAGATATAAAGCCTCTCATTTGTGTATGATAATCAGACTGTAAAGATGTTTTTTTTTCATTGATCAAATATAATAAGTGTTGAACTGCCTTACTCTGCTCTATCATACTTGATAAACGTTACAAAGTGTTTAGCCGTGCCTTTTCTACGGCAATAAAACGTAAATATTGTAGAAATGTGCTATTTTGTACGGTCATAAAGTCTAAATAGATGTATAACTGTGTTTGTTTCTACGATCATAAAGCGTAAAATAGTCCAGAATAGTGCTATTTGTACAGTCCCAAATTCTAAATAGGTAAATCGCTGTGTTACTTTCTACGATCATTTAACGCTATTAAGTGTAGAACTGTGCTATTTGTACGATCACAAATTCTTATTAAATAATTGGCTCCCTTTATCACAAATATAGATATAATTGGGCAGGTAAGATTAGAGATATTTTGTTTGATTATGGTTTCCAAGATGTATGGGTAAACCAAGGGGTGAATAACATAGAGCTTTTTATAGTTCAATTTGTTCAAAGATTTTTTTCGTTGGCTTTCGTAATGAATTCAACGTCTTATCAACATCTTTTATTATTGACAGTTCAAATACTAAAGTTCACAATCATAAACGTACAAACAAAGGTTACAATGGTTCGCAGGAATATCAGTAAAATCGCAAGTGTACGTGAAAACTACAAAGAAAAATAAGACAAATGAAAGTCAAATAATCAACCCTACAGTATGCATACAATAAGACAATAATATGAAATATAAAACAGTAAAAAATACCTTTTAGGGGTGTTCTACACATTTTCATAGCATCGCACGTTTTGCTTTTTCGAAATATTTCAATGGTATAAAATCACAGGGAAATGAAATGCTAAAACACGGAAAACAAAAATTAAATTTCAAATTCGAAGAATGTCCGTAACATATTTTTACACAAATTCTTATACAACATATTCAATAGTAGCAGGTGGACGCTTTACCTGAAGTGATTGAATGACAGGAAGTGACAGATTGACAAGTAGTGACGTACACATCCATGGACAGGACGTGACCTAATTAAATAACACCCACATCAATGGGAAATTCCCTAATTGAACCACATCTCTTTTTGATGGGGGAAATTCTCTAATTGATTATGTTAAGTTTTTTAATGTTGGTTTCAACCCCAAACATGTGACAGATGCGAAGGGCCATCAATCATAAAAATCGTGAAATTCCTTAAAAAGTTTTTCATAATGTGGGTTTCAACCCTAAACTGTTGTCAGATGTGAGGAATCACCAATCATTAACCTGTCATATTCCTAAATTAGAATGGCTTTTTGAAACCAATTAAAAGAAAAAGAACGGGGTTCAAAGGAAAGAGGAAATCATTGAAATTCCTACACCTTCGCATATTTATCGGATTAAAAAAAAACCATAGGGATGGCGGTACAAAAACCCGTGTTCTTGAACTCATTATCAGTAAACAAGATACACTTATACAAAACTATGAAATTGTGTTTGTCTTATGTCAAGAATTGGGTCTTTCGTTGATGATTTAGGGGTAGGTTTTGAAACTTGTGTTATAAGTCTTGGGCCAATGCAAGACGGTAAGCAGTAACCTATGGTCATGTTGAAGACTGCTTGCTGTTTTCCGTTGTGATTTTTTTGAAATGCTGTTTGTTTATGTTTGTTGTGTCGCGTACACTTATTCGACATCTCAATATCGTCTATATATTCTCTTTGTGAGATAACAGATACCCAGTCTCTCAACAAACCTTTTTTTAAAACAAATAATGATGCTGTTGATGCGATAAATATTTTCATATGTAAATACTTTGATACGTGCAGATGTATGTAAAGATTCATGATGATATTAAACAAAGAAAACGGATCTCAATACTGAGGTAACTGAATGGCGGTTACCACTATACTACCTTTTTTTTACGTGGTTAATGGTCCAAATCTTTAAACAAAAACATTGTTTTATTCAAAATACAAGGTTAAAAAAGTTTTTTTCTTCACATACTAAACCACTTTTTCTCCTCAAAGAATGCTACTCAACTGCAAAAATAAAAAGATATACCAACAATTATGGCAGCTATTTTTCTAGGTTGTATCTTGTTTTATAAAGAATGAATACATTGTATTTTAAAAAAACATTTATTTTTACAAAAAATAATGATATAATTACAAGATGATGATGTATGAGGCAAACACACACAAACAAACAAACACACACACTATGAACGCGCGCTTTTACAATTTAATTTTGCGCGGTTTCAGCCTCTTTAGAGAGGTGATTGTGTCTTTCAGCTTTTTAGCCACTATGAGGAGGTCCTCTTCGACCTCCTCCATTTTTCTTATCTGGATGGAGGTATCCCCCCATCCAGCCATAATCTGCCGCTCCATAACTGTATTCCTGAAAATCAAAACAAGAGGCTCCCAGGAGCCTGAATCGCTCACCTGACATATGTGCCTGAAGTAAAGGTTATAAGGCAAAATCTATTTAACGTTGAAAGGGTCATAAGATTAATAAGGGGGTCATCTGACAATATGGTGGATCTAAAGGTGCTGATCACTTTTGTTCTCAATCAAAATCTAAAAATCTGTCACCCTTTTTGAGTTATTTGCAAAAAAAATGCAGTTTAACCTAATGTTCTATTTTTAGCCACAGCAGCCATGTTTTACAACCAATCAAAAATCCCCACAACAGTTCTATACACCTAATAATAATAAAAATAATACCAAGTTTGGTTCCATTTGGACTTAAAGTGTCAGAGGAGTTAACATTTTCAATATAAGGAAATGCAGTTAAAATGCTCAATTTTGACGTTCCAAGGGCAATAACTCCTCAAAGGAAAGGTCCTACAACGTTGACCCTGTTACAAATTTTGTAGATCTTGATGCGCTTAACAATATGCAATTTCTCAAATATCTTGTATAGTTTTCAAGATATTGAGCTAAACAGGTGCAAAATTTGCAAAAAATCCACAAAAAGGGCAATTACTCCTACATGGGTTGTTGGATTTTCTTCAAAATTTCAGAGCTGGTAGATCTTGAGGTGCTGATCACTTTTGTTCCCAATCAAAATTTTGAAATCTGTCAATCTGTCACCGTTTTTAGGGTTATTTGCAAAAAACTGCCATTTACCCCTATGTTCTATTTTTAGCCACAGCAGCCATGTTTTACGACCAATCAAAAATCCCCACATCAGTTCTATACAGCTAATGCTAATAAACAACTATACCAAGTTTGGTTCCATTTGGACTTAAAGTGTCAGAGGAGTTAACGTTTTCAATGTAATGAGGAAATGCTGTTAAAATGCTAAATTTTGACGTTCTAAGGCAATAACTCCTAAAAGGAAAGGTCCTACAACGTTGACCCTGTTACATATTTTGTAGATCTTGATGTGCTTAACAATATGCAATTTAAATTTCTCAAATATCTAGTATAGTTTTCAAGATATTGAGCTAAACAGGTGCAAAATTTGCAAAAAATCCACAAAAAGGGCAATAACTCCTACATGGGTCGTTGGATTTTCTTCAAAATTTCAGGGTAGGTAGATCTTGAGGTGCTGATCACTTTTACCCTTGCCAGAATTTTGATATCTGTAGCCGTTTTTGAGTTATTTGCAAAAAACTGCATTTTACCCCTATGTTCTATTTTTAGCCATGGCGGCCATGTTTTACGACGAATCAAAAATCCCCACATCAGTTCTAAGCACCGAATGCTAATGAACAACCATACCAAGTTTGGTTGCAATTGGACTTATGGTGTCAGAGGAGTTAACGTTTTAAAAAGTTTACGGACGACGGACGACGGACGACGGACGACGGACGGACGACGGACGCCAAGTGATGACAATAGCTCACATGACCCTTCGGGTCAGGTGAGCTAAAAAACCAGAAACATTTTAAGAATAAAGTGAGATGTTGAAACCATTATCGATATTTATGTGAACGGCGGAGCATTTGTGAAATAACAATGTTGCAAGATAGATAACTCTAATTATTTTCCTTATCATAAAAAAATTAAAAATATTTCACTGGTAATTTTTTTTGGACAGCATAACATATCATGTAGATTGATCGCTCCTCTTCAGTATAGTTTTGATATAGCTCATTTAAAGTTATTCATCTTTAATTGCTGTATAAATATATATCATATCAGATTACAAGCGCTGATGATGCTGGTCGGTCCAGCGAAATATCCGCTAATTTGATTTATAATTATTGTCTTTTGACTTTAATTATTATTATTTCATTTTAACATCATATTTGATGTTGTTGTGCACCATTCTAGATGTTTATTTATCATTTTTGTTTGCACAGTATCGTTAATTTATTTTTTTTCGATCCGACAACCCGTAGGGTGATACGTAGGCTACTTCTTTCAGACGTTTATATATGTGCATTGTGTTTTAAAGTGTCGAGTTGCATGTATGTTTTATGTATGTTTTGATCCGTATCGGTGTGTTAACAAAGATGAAATTCTATCTAAAAAATAGTTTAATTGAAATTGAACAATTGATGCATAAAAGATGTTTTACTTACATCTTTCTTTGATCCTTCTCTGTTATCCCAGCAGCAGCGAGGTCCTCCTGGTCTACGGCGGTGGCAAAATTTGCATTTTGACTAAAAATAAAAAAGAGTATGTCAAACAATGTCATTGATTTTTATTTTCAAAAATGTATTGAATGTTGGTCTTTAACCGATTTTTTTTTGTTTTTTGGTTGATGATAGACGTATAAAATGTAGGTCTTTGATTAAAAGATTAAATAAAAAAATATTAAGTAAAATAAATAGAGTGAACATAGAGAAATAATAAGGAAAAAAGAAGAAAACAAAAAAGTGACAAAATAAAAAAAAACTAATGCTGGAAAAGAAATTAAAGTGCTATATATCTTTATCTTTAAGATAATCAGTTTTTTTTAAATATGTTTGAACTTACGAAGCCTCACTCGACCCATGGCCAGTCACGGGTTCTATCTTTATTGTCCTTAAAAAAGGGAAAATGAAGTGTATACCTTGTAGGTGTAGTAGAAACTTCAATGAATAGGTTCAAACATGAATTGTTAAAAAAAACAGAGTTTTAGTGCATTTAATTAATTAATAATTGTCATCATTGTTTATGTTGTAGAGAAATGTGTACAATTGATATAATTTCATTTTTTATATATGAAACAATATTTTATTTTGTGTAAAAAGAATGAAATACATTAAATTTTATAAAAATGCTAATTTAAAAAAAAGAAGAAACATCCTACCTCCTTATTTCCACATTCCACCTCATCCCCTGACCATTCGCTGAACAGTTCTTCGGAGCTGAAAACAAACGAAAAAAAAAATAAAGGTCTTGCCCTTACATCCAAATTCCGCATAGTTTAGCGTTTAGAAAAAATATAAGATAAAGAAAAAATGTAAGATGTTGAATGATGTGTTGTATAAAAAGAATTTACTTACTTGCAAGTGTTAGTCAGTCATTGTCGTGGCTTAAAGTACGTACAAGTCTGGCTCTTATATAGGCTGATGAGAATTTTTAACTTATTCATCGTGACACGGAGCAGGAAGGCTCGTAATAAATTGATAACTTTTTATTTGATGTTGCACAAGAAATTACTTATATTTATTCTTTAGTACCACGTTCTGTCATTTCTGATTAAAACAGAATATGAATTCTACTTTCTTGTGGTAAATTCTTAAGATTTATGTAAGTCTTATGAATATTCTAAGGACAATATGTCCTCCTCAGACTGTGTCATGACCTTTCTTTCGATGTCAACAACATTTTGCATCAATATGTGTTATTCAGCTGCATTTACTGAATAATTCAAAGTTGTACTCTACATAAAAGTTATAAAAAAAGGTTAAAAAATGTTTCGATTAGGGATGGGAGATAAAAAACCATTATCCTTATAAGTCCCGTTCTTTCCCCCCAACTTTCTGTAACCCAAATAAAACAAAAATGGAGTTAAAAACGTTCGTGTTTTTTGGTCTCTGTTGCTTAGCCTTATGTTTATCGGAAGAAGATGCAAGTTGTAAGACCTTTCGCAACGTCTGTCACAGAGTTGCAGTGGGCATGTACAGATGTCGAGGGGATGGCTGTGTGGAAGCACCCACTTACGCCACCCGTATTGTCTGTGACAGACCCATGAGGGTTAAGGCTGACCATGAGGCAGAGATGGTAAGTTTTTATCTTTATAATAATGTTGCTAGAATTAAGTTACTGATTATTAGAACAAGATTGCAACAAAATACAAAATTTATGTGCAGTCTATAAAAAACACAATAGGTAAATTATCTTCCAAAATATTGTGTACATTTGTAATTTAATAGCAACGTCACGAGGGATGTAGAGATACGAAAAAGTTGCCATCACCCTCGTCTGAAGTGAAAGGTCAAATAAAATATGGGGCGGGGTAAACATGTTTAGTTCAAATTGGCTATAATTTTTTTCTTATTTTTGAAAAAATGTTTAAGACTTTTTTATTTCTAAAAAAAAATCAATATAGAAAAGTTTTTCTTTTTCGAATGTTTCTCATGTTAATCAATGTCAGTATCTTAGTTAAAATATACATGTATAATGATAAGCAAGAAATAAAAAAAAATATATGGAATTGACATCGAAAATACGATTTTGTCTGTTTGTCGGTCTGTCAACACTTCTTTCTAAAAAAAATAATTGACTAAACTTGGTATAAAGAAAATCAACATGTGTATTAAGAATTTTCATTCGTATAGCATTCAAGTGAAATAATTTGAACGGGTTTGCAAAAATTATTAGTTCTAATCAATACCTGTTATGAACTCACTAACAGAATCTTTGAATTGTTATATTTAATTATTTCAATATTACCTTTTTTATTATCTTTTTCAGCAAAGTTGGTCAGTGTTAATACTAACCCTACTTACTCTGTACGTAACTTACGGAGTAAGGATGGTTAGGAGAGAGAGAGAGAGAGAGAGAGAGAAGGATGGTGGAGACTCCCAGGCCAGCCTCCACCAGGAGATTGATGCGCTCTGCATCAACCCCTGACCTATCTTTTATGGGTTATGGATGTTGCAGAGTGCAATGTCCACCTGAACCATATGTATTATTAACGTTATGTTATTTTTCATTTTTGTTTTGTTAACAAGGGGAATAGGGAGATTAAAATAAGCAATTATTAAAAGATTGATTGATTGATTGCTTGTTGTTTGCTTAATGTCCCGTCGGCGATATTTCAGCCATAATCGGGACATAAACAAGTTGTGATATATAACTAAAAAATCAGTATAAAACTAAGTCAAAAGACCGTCGATAAAACAAAAAAGTATGACTAGATAAAAACACCAACTAAAAAGGGCACATTAAAACATAAAATTAGTGATAAAGAACAAACTACAATATTTAAACAAATTTAATATGTACTTAGGTTGTCTGTTTGGTTTTGTAATTTTGTATTTTTCAAAACTTTTTTAAATACTTTTAGAATAGCTTTTTTTTTAATTAAGTCAATGTAAGACAAAGTATATTGGTTTTTGTTGTTGTTGTTGTTTTTAGTTAGTTAGTTAGTTAGTTATTGCTTTACTCCCAAGCAGCACGATTTCGGCTATATCCGGGAGATGATTATTTATATTCAATCAAAATGTTAATTATATCATGTTTGTCTGTCATCTTTATTTTATCACCCTCATTACTTTCATGTTTATCCATATGATTTATGTATGTTACAGATATCTTCATGTGTTTTATAGTCAGTAAGACAGATATATTGGTTTTTTTTATTCTGTATTTTGTGTGTGATGTTAATATTTTTATCGTCATATATGTTAATCAATTTTAAATCAAAGTAAAATTTCATCATGTTTATCTGTCATCTTTCACTCATTTCCATTACTTTCATTTTTTCATGGTAATTCTGATTTTAACTGTGATTCATTTTATGATTAAAGTGTTACTACAGTTCGAGTGGTATTTTTTTTGTGTTGTATCTGTTTTTTTTCCTTGATGTCCATGTTGATGAATAAATGTATATTTTAATAAATTGTAAACTTTGTGTTTTACATGGTGTACTTACCTTGTCCCTGAGCATACAAAAACGCCTAGAAGCTCTTTTTGTTGTTGCTTAACTGTTACAACTAGTTGATTTAATAAGAGGTATCTTAATTAATCGGTGTTGCAAAAAAAGCATTAATTAACTTTTCCAATTAGTTACAACAAAAAAAACCCCAACCATTTAAAAAAGACAACCAAAACTTGAAAAAATGTAGGTAGAAAAAAAACAAAAGCAAAACTAGAAAAAACAATATCATGATACAAATAAAAACAAATTTTAAGAAGGTTGTTCAGATTTTTTGTTTTAGCCACCTCCAGGAGACAATTAGGTTTTTTTTTTATCATGTCTGTCATGTCTGTCCACACTTTTATTTCTAAACCTTGTATTGACAATTCTAAACCTTGTATTGACAAATAACCGAGTTTTTCGGTTTGCGATTCAATTTTAATTAATTAAAGATCAGGCTTATGTTTCCTTTGAACTTTGACAATTCACAAAAAGTTTCAGTGTTTTTCACGCTTAGACATTGAACTGGTGTGTGGTATCTGAGTCTACCATAATGAGCTACAGGAGCTAAAAGGTATCAATTGGGACATTTAATTTTGTTCACAAATTATAAGCCTCTTGATATTGAAATATAGTAGAACTACGCATTGTTTTTCAATACTCCCAGAATGGTTGTTGACCATAAAAGATATAAGAATTTAAAACTCTGGACTATAAATTTACCAAGAACTTATAATTTCTTTTTCCTCAAATAATGGATAATTCATGCATTTTTGAAGAAATAGTTGATTGCTTCGCCTCATTGGACCAGTTACTAGATTTTGTCAGCAGACAGAGTAAAACAATGTGCATGCCTATGGCAATTGCTATTTGTTTTAAGAAACTTTGCCGTAAAGTTTCTACGGAAGAATGGCGTGATTTGACAACTGCTGATACAGGTGACACTATTGACAGAGTGTTAAAGCATAAAGCCACACCGACATGGTCCTATAACAATTTTATAGAAAAAAAAAGAAAAGAATGCTTAACATTTGCAAATCGACTCTGTAAGCTCGCCTCTGTAAGTACAGAAAAAATGCAACATCAGTGAAATAACCAAGTTCGAAGAAATCTTAGGTATTGACATACTTGTCATTTCGGCTCGACTGGTTAACAATTTTATAAGGATCAAGGAGAAAAGGTTGGACAGGAAAAACGCATTTCTGTACTTGATTGACACTGATGCAGACCACCATTTTGCAGCTATCGTTAGTATAACTGTTTTTTTTCTTGTGGCTATTTTTGCAGTAAATGCATTTAACAACAAAGAAAAACATAGTTGCGAGACATACTGCAATGACTGCTGTAGCAAAACATGCCCCATCACTGACGGGGCAATAACATGTCGTGGATGTTACAGAACCTGCAGATCTTTAGAATGTTTCGAGAGCCATATCAAACAAAATCAACAACGAAAAGAGTGTTTCCCTCGGAATGCGAGAAACAATATCAGTGTAAAACATGTATTAAGACAATACCTAGAAGTGAGCGTCCACCCAAACTTCACCAGTATTGTCCAGAAAATCATCTGTGCTGCCAGAGAGCCAGCCACAAAGAAAATTCTGAAACAGTTATGCTTTTCTTTGACTGTGAAACAAAACAAGATTCGCTCTTGCAATGTGATGAAGGCTACAGACAACAGCCATGTGCTACATCTACAGAAATACGCTGCTCAAACTGACACACATCATGGTGTGGGTCAAAGGAACACAAAGTGAATTTCATCTATATGCAGACAGCCTGTGACCAATGCAAGGACAAACCTTTATCCACAGAGCTCAAATGCAACCATTGCGGTTCTCGTTGCCCAGCTTGCAACAAAAAGGAGAAGAATAAATTTAAAATGAGCATTGTCCAAACACCTGTGGGTTAAGATAACAATTATTTCGAGGTGAGATTGCCACTGATGCATTTTGCAGGACAGCGTTCTCTAAACAATACAAAAATGCAGTGGTGTTATCTCACAATGGCTCAGGTTACGATAATTATTTTCTCATTAAGTGGCTGATCTCCAACTCCATCCGCCCTGAAATAATTTTCAGAGGCTCAAAAAACGTGTACATGTTGATAGGACGAGGGTTAAATATAAAAGTATTTGACTCCTTGAACTTTTTACCCATGAAGGTGTCGAAGATCCCAAAAGAATTTGGACTGAAGGAATTGAAAAAGGGGTATTTCCCATATTTTTTTCAACCGTGATGAATATCAGCATTATAAAGGTCCATACCCCGATAGATCATATTACGGTTGTGATTACATGAGTAAAGAAGATCGGACAGACTTCCTGAAGTGGTATGACGAAAACAAAAACCATTTGTTTGATTCCGATAAAGAAATGAGGGAGTATTGTTGCAGCGACACATCGATAATCTACGTTTTCGTAATCTAGTTATGGAGGTGACGGGAAAAGACAGTCCTGGCATTGACGTATTGGATTATATCACCATCGCCAGTGTGTGTATGGGAATTTACAAATCTAAGTTTCTGGAAGAGCAATACGAAATCGAGGTATTGGATGAGAACGATCAAATGCAACTGAAACCAATAAAATCGACAAAACCAGGATTTGCGGTTTTAGAGATCTTCAGAATTTTTTTTTTATCAGAGCATCCACAGATCAAAATTGGTAAAAGAAAATTCGTCAACAGTCCTCTAGCCCACGTTCCATCCGATGGATATATCAAGCGATTTAACCACAGCTGGAGTTCAATGGCATGGCTGGAATGGCTCATGAAGAATGAAAAAAACCTCAATTCAGCTCTAATGGAGGAGAATATCGAATTCCTAATACACAACTCCACGTGGATGGATTTTGCTCCAAATTTCTGGGGGTCAGTTTTATTGTATGAGCTTTGAAATAACTTTGAAATACCGGTGGTGCTGCCCGCCGCCGCTGCCGCGATGCGGTACATAATCACGCGTTATAGAATTACCGCGGTACTTTTAACGGATACGGAACTACGCGATACTTAACATTACGCATTGTGGAATTACGCGAGACCGAGCGTTACGCGTTACATAAGACATATGAGAAGTAATCTCGTCATTTAACTTTTTAATTGTATCTTTTTTAGTGCGTCTGGCATGGTTCTAAAGTGTGTTTCCCAAACGATAAGAGGAAATACTAAAACACAACTCACGAAGCAGTCCATGGATGAATTGTATATCCTCACAAAAAAGAGAGAGAAAACCATTTAACAACTTGGGTACAGATACAGAATGATATGGGAACACGATTTCAATGCACAACGCTTGAAAAATTCAGCTCTTAAGCTGTTTTGTGATCAACTGGATTAATGAAGAACGTCTGGATCCCCGTGAGGCCTTTCAGGTACTTAAAAAAAACTGCTAATGAATTTTTAATATGCATATTCACGACAAAGAATAGTGATTTCCGAAAATACAGTTTTTTTTTTAATTTTTTAACACTACGCAGTTAAAATGAGAATATAATTCTTTTAATTGTATGTTTTAAAACAGTTTTGTTTTTATTTAACAGGGTGGACGCACAGATGCTAGTAAACTGTACTACAGGTAAAAGACGGCGAGAAAATAAAATCTGGATTTTACTTCCCTGTATTCATGGACAAATAAATACTGCAGGTATCCGCATTATCATCTAGAAATTATCACCGATAAATTCGAAGATCTGGACAAATACTTTGGATTTTGTCGGTTAAAAATCCTTCCTCCTAGAAACCCATACCATGCCGTTCTTGGATACCGATGCAACGGTAAACTCACATTTCCTCTATGTAGAACATGTGTCGAAACAACATATCACAATAATGATCAGCAGAGATGTATCATCGGTACTTATGGCACTCCCGGGATTCAAAAAGCAGGAGAAAAAGGTTACGAAGTTCTTAAAGTGTATGAGGTGTGGCATTTCAGCGAAAGTACACAGTACGAAAAAACAAGTAATTCGGGTGGATTGTTTGCAAACTACGTACAAATGTTCCTAAAACTGAAGCAAGAGGCGAGCGGTTTTCCATACGATTGCGTTTCCGAAGCGGATAAACAAAACTATATTCAACTCTACAAGTTAGTTAGTTTTTGCTTTACTCCCAAGCAGCACGATTTCGGCTATATCCGGGAGATGAACATGAAAGTGATGATACAATGAACATGAAATGATGATGAAGTGGAGGAGATGGGGACACAAGGCCAATCGGGAAGGAGAGTTTTGACTGCCACTGGAAAATGGAGGGACGGGAAATTTAACCTCCTGCATGGGGATCCTACGGGTCCTTCTCTTACCGAGACCTGCAGCAGGATTCTTTAACGTGCGAGGAACGTGACATTTTTCCCAATACGGTGCACCACTATGGTTTGCAGTCAGGTTTTACGCATTATCGCCTGACGACCCCGCATCTCTCGATGTCATGGCTGCCCAATTCAACCACCTGGGGCACACATCCCAGACGCTTTGTGGGCAAAGCGGCCTGACCCGATGTCAGGTTTCTGGTCGCTCTTTAGAGGACATTTACCGACGAGCTTAGCGCTGCTACGGGCTATTCGCCACCCGCAGCCCGCAATGTAAAAACCTCTTGCCGATTGTTTTGATTAGTAGAAGAATATGGCGGACATTTTTTACTTTAACAGATTTATTATAACATAACTTTATTTTATAGGAATATACACATTGATCTGTATTGTGAATTGAAGGATGATGAGGCAATTGACATTGCCAATATCCACAATGGAATGATGGCCTCATTAAACCCAAGTTTTTGGGCCAATTTTTCCTCTGTTGATAATCAACAACAGAGCACAAACTAACAGGCATCAATGTATTACTTGGAATAACTAGGTATTAATACATGTCAGACATTAAACGGATCACTTCATATCTATATGTTTTTATGTTGGTTGTGTCGCATACTCATATGCTTTATTTCTTTATTGTCTCTTAATAGAGTCCTGTGCAGGGCCCGGGTGGCGAATAGGCCCGCAGCTGAGCCAAGCTTGTCGTAAGAGGCGACTAAGGGTCTTGGGATTCTGACGTCGGATCAGTGCTCAGCCCACAGAGCGACCAAGTCTGAATAGGGTGGCCCTCGTCGGCGGGATTATTCAGGTTTATTATACGGAAACACTGACCGCTGACCATAGTTGGCCAACGTGTATGGAGAGTTCCACGCTTCATGCACGTAAAAGAATCATTCGTGGACTGCCAAGTAGTGCACCACAAAGGCTTATTTTTTCGCCCCTATCCATCTCTCCCCCTTTTCCTGTTTTTTTTTTTCAAAATTTACCGTTCCTTGTTTCCAATCCCCCAAAATATGCCAAATATTTCATCTATCATCATCGTTTCATGTTCATTGTATCATCCTTTTCATGTTCATCGCTTTGTAAATAACCTATATTACGTTGCACGGGCGTAAAACACCAACTCAATCAATCAATCAATTAATAGATTTATATGTACATTAATAACAAAATTGCCTTCAAAATCATGTACATTTAGATTAATTTAATTCTAGTTTGTTCAGAATGACCAACATTCTGCAACAATTTTACGTCATTGATCTTAATTGGTAACGTTAGTTTTGGTCTCCTTGGGCGGAGCTACAATGCGGTCGAATTTCTTTCTCCAACTCGAACAAAGCTTCAAGATGGTTGGAACTTTCCAACAACACTCTGCGTAATTTAGAGTCAATACATTTTTTGGTTAAAAGTCATAGGTAACCGTTAATTTGTTAGAAAGAAGCAGAGGTACCAATGGGGTATCCGAATGTCAAAACCCACATTGTTGCGGAGAACAGCAATCAAATCATATTGACACATTAAATTCAGTTATTTTTTCACTTCGAAACAAGGTTTTATGGTGCGCGAAACCCCCGTTCCATTGCGATGTATGGGTCCGGTGTACTCAAAACACAACACAATTGTGAGGACATAAAACGGATAATGAGATGATAATCTCAGCGCAACACGCAGCCACACCCTAATTAAAACAATCACTAACCATTTCGTCTAACATAGTTTTGATTTTTTTCAACTAGTGGCTAATAAAGATGGAATAATAGTATGAAACATATGTTTTATAAACTTAGTTTAAAAGTCGGTTATGGAGATTGTGTTGTCGGATAAAAAATGTAGAAAAAGTGTGCAAGCCCCAGCATATCGTTTAATTTGTGAAATATAGAAAATGTTTGCAGCGGAATACATTCTAAACTTACCTTGAATTCCTGTTTCTAGATCTTAATGAGCTTGATAATTCGACAATAATAACATTTCATATAGCTCAGAAGGTTCATAAGACTAAGTAATAAAAAAAATGAAAATAGTCAATTTTGCCGATAAAAGGAAAATAACTCCAATAAGGAGTGATCCCACAACTTTGACTCAATGAAACGTTTTCTAAAGCATTTGATTTTGAAGATGGATGGCTGCTTAAGAGTTTCTCCATCTCTTATACTTTTCCAGCTTTAGATAAACTTTTAATCCGACCAACTGTTCTTTTTTTTCGCACCAATGGCCATGTTGGTTTGTCAGCATGAAAAAAACTTACCAAACTTGGGAGATCTTTTGAGATGGACAGATGTCTTTCATAATTTTATTAATTTCAAGATATTTTAATCAACTGATATTTTTCTTTGTTAATCTAAAATTATTATAATAAAATAATCACTTTCAAGAAAGTGATCCTACAATGCTATTTTTTTTTCACAAGATGCAGTATAAATCTAAAATAACTGAAATAACAATGCAGTTTTAGTTACTCTTTAAAGGGTTGCTGGACAGGTATGCAGCAAGTAGGTCATTATATGATGTTATTGTTATTTAGCTTAGCAAAAAGAAGCTTATGTAGTTCTTGAGAACTTTGGCTCCCAGCATTCACAAACATAAAACAGACACAATCCGAAATTACATTTCTTTCGTTTGAGGTCAAGTCAGCCTTGGTTTAGGGATTTTGAAATTGAACTTGCACTGTTGAATTTTTCTAAACGTTAACAAACTAAACATTTATTGTGAATGTGTTGCTATTATAACATGTCAAATAGAAAATATACTATTGAATGATAAAACATGTAAAGTTCATAAACAGATTAATTCCACATCTTCTTTTCTGTGTTTGTAAAAAAAAAGATTCTTTAGTTTTAATCTGTATTAAAAGAACCTAATATATATTAACTGGATGCAGAAAAAAATAGGCTTTTGAACAATTAATCATCACCTATAGATGTGAAATATTCATTGAATTACTTTAAGTTCATTATTTAACCAAGGAAAGTGAAGATTGTCAACATGATAAAAGATTTACAAATCAATTTCCCAAAATACACTAACAAGATTAGCTTTTCAAAAAAGCTAGTGTCAGGCCATGGCAATTTTATGTTAGTTTCATATTTTAATATAAAGAACCTTTTAAGTTAATTTTTTAATAAACGCTGTAAAACAATCATTTCAAATATTCCATTTAAAACGATCAATATGTTCATATTACAAAATAATTGTTATATGATTGGCACTGTACGTATATTGTGTTTATCATGCAACCCGAAATTGCCAACTGTAAAGCTGAAAATATTGATTTTTGGGCAAAAACAAGTGAAGCCATCAAAGTTTGCGCCAAAGCATGTGCTGTAACGTTACTGGTTCCCGATGTTATACCTTGGCAATGCTCATACTGGGAAGTGGGACCAGTGGAAGTGATATCCTGTCAATACAAAAGTACGTAATATCCTGCTAATGCACGGATATCATTTAACAATATTGCACAATGAAATAGCTCATTGCAGGATAAATATAAATATATAGTGAAACACACCTTTTTCATAGAAAAAACGCTACAATCGTTTTAAAAAGGATGCGGTAAGAAAATTCTTTTCTGTTGGAGTAGTAGTGTAATAGGTATAAGCGCACACTGGCGCCCTGGCGCTATTGTATAGAAAGTCTATGTAAACCAGCAGGGTGGCGCAGGGTGGCGAAAGGCTATATAGAGGGTTTTAGGGCCTGTCTTACGGTCTGTAACCTTTTTTTTTTACGCAAGCTAATAATAGAGGGTGGCGAAAGGTTATATAGAGGGTGGCGAAAGGCTATATAGAGGGTGGCGCTCGAGTCTTACGCTAGAGTTTTGAGTGTTGAAAATCGTGTGGTTCATATGTTTGGTTTTATACAATTTTTGTGCAAGCACGAGTATTTTTTTGACCAAGAGTCTGAAGGATGTCTTGAATCTAACCTGTTTACCCTCATTTTATGGTATTTTTTTGCGGTTAAAGCGTTTGATAAAATGAGACCACAGGTCGCTCCTTTATGTCTTCTTTTTAACGAGAAAAGACATCGTTTTGGCTAAAGCGTTTCTCTCTGAGATGTCAGAAAACTTGAATTTAAACCTTGTAACACATTGAAATGAAAAGGGTTTTTATTTTGGCTAGAGCGTGTCTGTGAGTCTTGAGGACGTCAAAACTCAAACTGTTTAACCCTCTTCTAAACTACTTCCTGATACCTTTTATCTATGTGTGCAAAATGTGGATTGTGGCGTGAGTATTTTTTTTGTAATGAACATTTAGATATTATATTTCTGTTGACACTTCACAACCATTGTGAGAAACTTTGGAAAGAGGCTTATGATGTCAGTGATAACAGACTAGTCTTGGCAAAAAGAGGATTGGGTTGCATCATTAGAGTTAAAACAAATGACTTATGATTTCATACTTATCAAAACAAAGCTTGGAACATAATTAAAATTGAGAGCTTATTGGGAGGTATAATCAAACACCAAGTGATCAGAGATCTATAAGTAATAAATACAAGAAGGCTTCAGTTTAAAATTAAATATTTATTTTATCATAATATATGCTTAACATCAAAGTGTCTAACATTTAAAACCTGAGTATTTATAAGTAACAAAAATTCAACATAAAAGTATCCCTTAAGCACCAAATGGATTTCATGATATAAAACATTTTAATGTATCATAATATAAAACTTGTCATCAGTTAAAACCTGAGTATTAAAAATTTAACATAAAAGCACCAAATTGAATTCATAAAATTGAACATGAGACATGTAGATGGTTGTATAACAATATCACAACCCTGATTAATGAAATGTTCAGCAGTGTTTTAATTTCATAAACAAAAACAAAAAATGCTTTGACTGAGCATATACATGATGTATTATAAAAACTAACAAACAATCATTCATCCTCACATATACTAAAACATTCATCTAGGAATATAACTAGAGGCTCCCAGGAGCCTGAATCGCTCACCTGATCTCTTATGCCAAAGTTTGAATAAATTTCACAAACTTTCAAGTATACAAAGTTGCAAAACATTCCTTTCAGTGGTTTCAGAGAAGATTTTTGGAAAACAGTTTATATAAATAGAAAACAAGAGTTGACACTAAAGTGTGTCTCGCCTGTCGGCACCATCACAGAACTCATTGATGGTCTAGCTGGGCCTTCAGAAAAGTTAAGGTCAAGGTCATGTGACAGACAGATGACAGAATTCCTATCCATCACAAAAATGTCTGAAGTTTGTTATAGATACCATAGTTATTGAGAAACTATGAAAAAAACAACATTCACTAAGTCATTGAACCATGAAAATGGGGTCAGGGTCACACCACATGGTGTCAGTTGTTTAGACCGAAACCCCAAATGTCTGTATGTCAAATATCAGATGCCTAGCTATTATACTTTTAACTTAATTTATTTTCGACAAAAATTTTAATTGTAAAAAAAAATCATCTAAGTCCACAGAGTCACTGAACCATGGAAATTGTGTCAAGGTCACAGGACATTGTGCCAGTTGCATAGACCATAACTCCAGGTGTCTGTATACCAGATATCAGATGCCTAGCTATTATACTTTTCACTTAATTCATTTTCCACAAAAGTCCTACATAGAGGTTTTTTGGCCCCCAAAATCATCCAAGTCCACAGAGTCAATGAACCATAAAAATGGAGTCAAGGTCAAATGGCATGGCGCTAGTTGCATAGACCATAACCCAAAGTGTCTGTATACCAGATATCAAATGCCTAGCTATTATACTTTTCACTTTATTCATTTTCCACTAAAGTCTTACAAAGGGGTTTTTTAGCCTGAAAAAACATCAAAGTTAACAGAGTCAATGAACCATGAAATTGGGGTCAAGGTCAAATGGCATGGTGCCAGTTGTGTAGACCATAACCCAGACTGTCCGTATACCAAATATCAGATGCCTAGGTATTATACTTTTCTTGTAATTCATTTTCCACAAAAGTCTTACAAAGGGTTTTTTTTTGCCCGAAAAAACATCCAAGTTCGCAGAGTCACTGAACCATGAAATTTGGGTCAGGGTCAAACGGCATGGTGCCAGTTGCGTAGACCTTAACCTGAACTGTCTGTATACCAAATATCAGATGCCTAGCTATTATACTTTTCTTGTAATTCATTTTCCACAAAAGTCTTACAAAGGGTTTTTTTGGCCCGAAAAAACATCTAAGTTCACAGAGTCACTGAACCATGAAATTTGGGTCAAGGTCAAACGGCATGGTGCCAGTTGCGTAGACCATAACCTGAACTGTCTGTATACCAAATATAAGATGCCTAGCTATTATACTTTTCTTGTAATTCATTTTCCACAAAAGTCTTACAAAAAAGTTTACGCCGTCGCCGTCGCCGTCGCCGCTGCCGCCGCCGCCGCCGGAAAGTAATACCTATGTCTCGCCTTCAGCGACTAAAGTCGCAGGCGAGACAAAAACAGTTTAAGGGCAATTACTCCTGTAAGGACCTTTTGATGCTGAACATGAAAGGTTGCTTCGGATTTTCTGTATCTCTTATACTTTTTGAGTTATAAGCCAAAAACAATGGTCTGACCCCCCTGTTCTATTTTTAGCAACAGCGGCCATGTTGGTTGGTCAACGTGTATATAATTCACAAGCTTGGTAGAGGACATCCTAAAGGTCATGTATACCAAGTATCAATGCAATCCCTTTAGGGGTTTCAGAGAAGAAGATTTTTGAAAATCAGTATAAATTAATGGAAAAAAACAGTTAAAGGGGAATAACTCTTAAAAGGCTGATCTGACAATTTAGACCCTGAAATCATTTTTGTAGATCTCAATGAGCTTAACAATTCTGCAATGCTAACTTCTCCTCTAGCTCTAACCGTTTTCCAGATATAGTCCAAAAACTGCAAAAATGGTCAATTTTGATGATTAAAGGGCAATAACTCCTATAAAGAGTCGTTTCACAACTTCGACTCAATGGAGAGATTTGTAGAGCTTTTGATGCTGAACACAAAGGTTGCTTCGGATTTTTTCTATCTCTTATACTTTTCGAGTTATCAGCCAAAAACAATGGTCTGACCCCACTGTTCTATTTTTAGCGTGAGTGAGTGAGTGAGTGAGTTGGTGTTTTACGCCCGTGCAACGCTATATAGGTTATTTACAGGCGATGAACATGAAAAGGATGATACAATGAACATGAAATGATGATGATGAATGAAATATGGGGGTGGGATGGGAAACAAAGGACCGGTAAATTTTGAAGAACCACAGGAAAAGGGGAGAGGTGGGTAGGGGCGGAAAATTTAGCCTATGTGGTGCACTACTTGGCGGTCCACAAAGGGGTCTTTTACGTGCATGAAGCGTGGCACTCTCCACACACGTTGGCCCACTATGGTCGGCGGTCAGGATTTCCGTATTATAGACCTGACAACCCCCGCGGACGAGGGCCACCCTATTCAGCCACCTAGGGTACACACTTGGTCGCTCTGTGGGCTGAGCACTGACCCGACGTCAGAATCCCAAGACCCTTAGTCGCCTCTTACGACAAGCTAGGCTCTGCTGCGGGCCTATTCGCCACCCGGGCCCCGCACGGGACTCTATTTTTAGCAACGGCGGCCATGTTGGTTGGTCGACGTGTATATAATTCACAAACTTGGTAGAGGAAACCCTAAAGATCATGTATACCAAGTATCAATGCAATCCCTTCAGGGGTTTCAGAGAAGAAGATTTTTGAAAATCAGTATAAATTAATGGAAAAAAACAGTTAAAGGGGAATAACTCTTAAAAGGTTGATCTGACAATTTAGACCCTGAAATCATTTTTGTAGATCTCAATGAGCTTAAAAATTCTGCAATGCTAACTTCTCCTCTAGCTCTAACCGTTTTCCAGATATAGTCCAAAAACTGCAAAAATGGTCAATTTTGATGATTAAAGGGCAATAACTCCTATAAAGAGTCGTTTCACAACTTCGACTCAATGAAGAGATTTGTAGAGCTTTTGATGCTGAACATGGAGGGTTGCTTCGGATTTTTTCTATCTCTTATACTTTTCGAGTTATAAGCCAAAAACAATGGTCTGACCCCCCTGTTCTATTTTTAGCAACAGCGGCCATGTTGGTTGGTCAACGTGTATATAATTCACAAACTTGGTAGAGGACATCCTAAAGATCATGTATACCAAGTATCAATGCAATCCCTTCAGGGGTTTCAGAGAAGAAGATTTTTGAAAATCAGTGTTAATTAATGGAAAAAAACAGTTAAAGGGGAATAACTCTTAAACGGCTGATCTGACAATTTAGACCCTGAAATCATTTTTGAAGATCTCAATGAGCTTACAAATATTGCAATGCTAACTTTTCCTCTAGCTCTAACGGTTTTCCAGATATAGTCCAAAAACTGCAAAAATGGTCAATTTTGATGATTAAAGGGCAATAACTCCTATAAGGAGTCGTTTCACAACTTCGACTCAATGGAGAGATTTGTAGAGCTTTTGATGCTGAACACGGAAGGTTGCTTCGGATTTTCTCTATCTCTTATACTTTTCGAGTTATAAGCCAAAAACAATGGTCTGACCCCCCTGTTCTATTTTTAGCAACGGCGGCCATGTTGGTTGGTCAACGTGTATATAATTCACAAACTTGGTAGAGGACATCCTAAAGATCATGTATACCAAGTATCAATGCAATCCCTTCAGTGGTTTCAGAGAAGAAGATATTTGAAGAAAAGTTAACGGACGACGGACGACAGACGACGGACGGACGACGGACGCTTAACGATGACAATAGCTCACATGACCCTTCGGGTCAGGTGAGCTAAAAACCAAACATTAAAAGTATTCTGTTATAAAATAATAGCACTAGTCATTTTCATTATTAAAGCAAACTTAGATATTCACAACCAATACTAGTAAATACTTGCTAAATTGTAAAGATTTGGAAAACATTTCATTATGAGCACCAAGCATTGAAAATCAGCACTAGTATTCATTCACACATATACTGTTTTATGTACATTTATACAAAAGCAAAGCAACTTGTTATATGCTCTAGCACATTTACAATGCTAAAAATAGTTGAACAATAAAACTTATATTATACAGCAATATATACATGTAAATACTGAATAATAATGTTTATATGATTTGTAATAAATGCAACTGTAAAAGTTTATAAAAGTTATTCAAAGAGATAAATATCTAAAGGACTAGCCAACATGTATATTTTGATTATAGTAAATAAAAATGTAAATACTGAATAATGATGTTTATATGATTTGTAATAAATGCAACTGTAAAAGTTTATAAAAGTTATTCAAAGAGATAAATATCTAAAGGACTAGCCAACATGTATATTTTGATTATAGTAAATAAAAATGTAAATACTGAATAATGATGTTTATATGATTTGTAATAAACGCAACTGTAAAAGTTTATAAAAGTTATTCAAAGAGATAAATCAATCTAAAGGACTAGCCAACATGTATATTTTGCTTGATTATAGTAAATAAAAACTAGATTACATTGATAACAAATAATCTTTAATATCTTTCATTATCAATGGGGGTATAGTTTAAAAATTGGCCTTTATGGCTTAAACTCAATCATAATGAGTATTAAAACAACAATAATAGTTGTGCGAACTAAACTATTAAGCACTAAAATTCTTCTACATCACTATTATATGAAAATCATTTAAAACTATAATACAACAATAATAATTTTGGAAGAGATTATATATCTCTGAATTTTCACATGAAATGTGATTGTATTTTAAGATACATGTAATATATGAGCTAATACTTAAATTGATAAAAATAAAAACTTTGGTTAAGTACACCTAACGTCTAACTTATTAAATTAAGAATTCACATCATGAATATAAAGATGACTAAATAAATGTGTGAACTAAACTAATTGCACTAAAATTCTTCTACATCACTATGAAAAACATGTAAAACTATATTGATACAGAAATCAATTGATTGATTGATTGATTGGTATCTGCTTTATGTCCCGTCGGCGATATTGCAGCCATCATCGGGACAAAAACATGTTATAACTTAATAAATCTTTAAAGTAAAACTAAGTCAAAAGACCGAGACTAAAACAAATTGTTATTGCTAATAAATAAATAAAAGTAAACACTTAAAATAATTTAAGTAAAAGCTAAAACTAATATTATCAAACGACAATTGTAAATAGAACATACAAAATTATCAGGTGAAACAAATTAAATGTTTATAAATAGTAAAATATTTTAAAACAACAAAACTATAATTTTGCATACAATCCAACTTCCTTAAGGAAGTGGATGATGGCATCGTTTGGAGTGCCGCTGAACAAATCGTGCATAGAAGCACAGGTGAAATACTTCACACGTATTGGAGCTACATCAACACAGTCAAGGAGAACATGCTTCACCGAATACGGAGAGTCACAAGGGATGCACACAGGTGCCTCCTTCTCTTGTGTCATCAAGTGGCCATGAGTGACTCTAGAATGTCCAATACGACATCTAGTGATGACCACTTGGTCTCGACGGCATCGGAATGAAGCATGATTCTCCCCAAGCTGTGGTTTTAACTCATGAAGTTTGTTGTGCTCAGCGGCAGCCCAAACCTCATCCCATAAACTTTGAACATATATACGGATTGCATTTCTGCAGTCCGAATAGGGAATAAAACATTTAGAAATTGGTTTGCGAAGGGCTTCCTTCGCAACCCTGTCCACGACTGAATTCCCATGAATACCAGTATGACTGGGTACCCATAGGAAAATCAATTCTGCACCACCTCTCATCAATTGGTGAATCATGTAAACAATTTTACTAATTAATGGATGTTTTAGTTTGCAGTTCTCAATTGCCAAAAGACAAGCGAGAGAATCAGAACAGATAAAGAATTGTGCGTGCTCTGAAGCATCAATTAAACGAAGGGCTAAAATGATGGCTCTTGCTTCAGCTGTAAAAATGGAAGCAGAAGATGGGAGGCGTTGGGTGGAAGTGCTATTACCCAAGATAGCAGCAGACGCAACGCTATCACCATCTTTAGAACCATCTGTATAAACAGTCAGAAAATCAGGGTATTTAGATTTAATTTCACAATAGTCCTGTTGAATGAGCAAATGATTTGTTGCAGTCTTTTTATGTTTTCGAAGATCAAAATTAAATTCAGGTTTTAGAAGTTCCCAGGGTGGAACTTTTAAAGATGTAACAGGTTTTATCGTTTCCAAATCAATATTAAGATTAGCTAAATGTGGTGCAATACGAATGCCAAATGGAGGAGTTTTGTTTTCGTGTTTTTCATAAACAGTTTTTAGAGGTGGGTTAAAAACACAGTCGTAGGCAGGGTTACCTGGGAAAGCTTTCAGCTTCGTAGCATATTGGAGACCGAGTTTTATTCTACGATGTTTCAGGGATGGTTCATTTGCCTCCGCATACAGGCTCTCAATAGGAGATGTCCTGTATGCACCGAGGCAAAGTCGCAATCCCTGATGATGAACAGCATCTAAAATTTGCAAATAAGACTTTTTAGCTGATCCATATACAATAGAACCATAATCCAATTTCGATCTTACAAGTGACCTGTATAAATTTAAAAGAACAGATTTATCAGCTCCCCAGTCAGTACTGGAGACAACTTTTAAAATATCAAGAGCCTTGAGGCATCTTGATTTTAGCATTTTGATATGGGGTAGAAAGGACAGTTTTTTATCAAAAAGAACGCCAAGGAATTTCGCTTCTTCAACCATTTTAATTTTTTTGTTATATAAATAAAGTTCTGGGTCAGGATGGAGTTTTCTCTTTTTACAAAAATGCATAGCCACGGTTTTACTCTCTGAAAACTTAAAACCGTTTACAGAGGCCCATTTTTCAATTCGATTAAGGCACAGTTGCAATTGCCTTTCAATAGTGTTCATGTTTTTGGCACTGTAGCATATTAAAAAATCATCAACATATAAGGAACCTTCAATATTATCTTTCAACACTTTGGCAATACTATTTATTTTGATACTAAAGAGAGTGACAGAAAGGATGCTTCCCTGAGGAACGCCCATTTCCTGATTAAACTCTTCAGACATTGTTCTATTTACTTTAACATTAAAATGTCTATCAGACAGGAAGTCAGCCAAAAAATTCGGCAACCTTCCTTTCAACCCCATATCAGAAATATCTTTTAAAATGCCATACTTCCATGTGGTGTCATAAGCTTTTTCGAGATCGAAAAAGATAGACACCACATGTTCGTTCTTCGCGAAAGCGTTCCGAAGAAATGACTCGAAACGGACCAAATGATCTTGTGTGCTCCTGCCTTGGCGAAAACCACACTGGATATTCGAAATGAGTCCATTGGACTCCAGGAACCAAACAAGCCGATCATTGATCATACGTTCAAGAGTCTTGCAGACGCAGCTTGTCAATGCTATCGGACGATAGTTTGAAGCATCTGTATGATCCTTCCCTGGTTTAGGGATAGGAACAACAGTGGCAAGCTTCCATATTTCGGGCAATTTACCATTTATCCAAACATCGTTCATTAAATTTAAAAGAGTATTCATCGATATATCAGGAAGATGTTTTAGAAGCTGATAGTGGATATTGTCAGGGCCACAGGCTACAGAAATCAAAGTTTATATCTTTGAATTATCACATGAAATGTGATGGTATCTTTTAAGAAACATTCTTAAATAATATAGCAATATATGAACTAATACTTTTGCTAAAAATAACATTAACTTCGGTTAAGTACACCTAACCTCTAACTTATTAAGATTTCATGAATATAAAGATGACTAAACTAAAGAAGAACAATAAAGTCGGTTAAGTACACCTAACCTTATATTATTAAGAATTCACATCATGAATATAAAGAGTCCCGTGCGGGGCCCGGGTGGCGAATAGGCCCGCAGCAGAGCCTAGCTTGTCGTAAGAGGCGACTAAGGGTCTTGGGATTCTGACGTCGGGTCAGTGCTCAGCCCACAGAGCGACCAAGTGTGTACCCTAGGTGGCTGAATAGGGTAGCCCTCGTCCGCCGACCATAGTGGGCCAACGTGTGTGGAGAATGCCACGCTTCATGCACGCAAAAGACCCCTTTGTGGACCGCCAAGTAGTGCACCACATAGGCTAAATTTTCCGCCCCTACCCACTTCTCCCCTTTTCCTGTGGTTCTTCAAAATTTACCGTCCCTGTGTTTCCCACCCCATCCCATATTTCATATATCATCATCATTTCATGTTCATTGTATCATCCTTTTCATGTTCATCGCCTGTAAATAACCTATATAGCGTTGCACGGGCGTAAAACACCAACTCACTCACTCACTCACTCATGAATATAAAGATAACTAGACTAAATAAGAGCAATAAAGTCGGTTAAGTACACCTAACCTCTACATTATAATTTTGAGAATTCTACATCTCTATATAAGAGAACTATAAATAAGAGCCATAAAGTCAATATTTTAGTAGAAAAGAAATCTACCTGTCTTATGATGAAGAAAACCAGAGATTAAAAGCTGTTAATTATTCTTTTGCTAATTTTGCTAATAATAAGTAATTGCTTAATAAGTACTAAAAAAATGATTTCATATTGATTCAAACAACCTTGATTAACTAGTCTCTAAAATTTTTAATTCTCATAATTAATATAAACATTTTCTTTAGATTTATAATTCAAAGACTGAGTAAGTGCAATTAAGTATACACAAGGGATTACAAGCTGATAAGATAAATACTTAAAAAAAACCTCCAAAAAACAGTCATTAGTTTAAGAAAAATCGAACAAGTTAACAGTCTATTTTTTTTATTACATTTGTGCCATGGAAGCTGATGATTTTTTTGCTGACATTTGCAATCGTTTAAATGCCTATGGAATAAAACAAGAAGACCTTCCCTGCTTTAGGTGCTACACATCACCTAGAATTCAGCAAGAGATGGTTTTATGGAAGAGCCGTCAACCCACACATAGGTTTAATGATACATTGATGGAAATTTATTCCTTATATCACAGTTTACTACACTTCGATAGGGAGAGTAAGAAAATTGTCTTGGAAAATTTATCAAATGACTGGTTGATGGAGCTGAGGTTCCAGTGTATACGAGTGCAGTCTAGGAACTCAAGCAACATTAGAGAAATGGTAGAAGCAATCATTAAAAGCAGGTAAATATAATTAAACTATAAAAAGCAGAAAAATTACAAGTTCAGTCTATTGGGAGGTTGTCTGTTTCTTTGGCTTCTTCTGACGGGGTGGTGCTGGGTTTTGGACAGGTTGTGGATCTGGTTGTGGAGTAGGAATGGCGGCAAGTTGAAGAAAATTCACTATTGGAGGGGGGTTTCTAATAATTCTTAAATATTGTCGATATAAATTATCCAAAACTAAGGCGATGGTTACAATGCTCATGAAAACAATTTCTGAAAATAATTAAAAAAGAAAAAAAAATTAGTCTCTTAATGAAAACCAAGCGGCATTGTATACATGTATATCGTCTTGAGAACTTGAATTTGATGTAGTATTTTTTCTTTTTTTCCAAATGATTATAATTCCACCAATAAATAAACATAATGCTGAAAAAAAATTAAATACTAAATTTCAAAGAAAAAAAATTATCCAAATTTTAAAATCAAGTAGAAAAAAAAGTTTTTAATGAAGTACCAAATTTTCAAAAGCTCTACCAAAATTTTTTAGGGTCATTCACTGGTACTTCCTGAAAAGGAATACCCCCTCCAAAAGTGAACTTCTGTTCTTAGACTTTCGGCACTTTCTAACACCCAAAATTATGACTAATACAAGGAGAACTACAATAAAAATACATAAAAGTTTAAGAAAATTCTTGATTCAAATTATTTCCTAACTCAATAATTTCTGTACATTTTTTCTATAGAGGTAAATATTTTACTTGTTTTGACTTGGAACAGTACACGATTGATAATAACACAAGAACAACCGAAATTATTATACACAACAAGGATAAAATGATTTTACCTGCTGTTGAAATAATGGCCGTCACAACCCATGGCAGCTTGTCAGTGTCTGTGTTTGTCTGCAAAAAAAAAAAAAACAAGAGGCTCCCAGGAGCCTTAATCGCTCACCTGGTCTTGATGTCAACCCTAAATTTTGTAGAGCTAAATGAGCTTAAGATTTAAGCAAGCAACAGTTTTTTTTATCTACTATAGTTTTCATTCTATAGGCCAAAAACACGAAAAACCGTTATTTTAGGGGCCGTAACCCCTATTAGGGGTCATCTGACAACTTCAACCCTATGGAGACTTTTGTAGAGCTTTATGCGCTGAACATTTAAACAAGCAACAGCTTTGCTCTATCTGCTATAGTTTTCATTCTAAAGGCCAAAAACATGAAAAAGGTTATTTTAGGGGCCGTAACCCCTATTAAGGGTCACCTGACAACTTCAATCCTATTGAGACTTTTGTAGAGCTAAATAAACTGAACATTTAAGCAAGCAACAGCTTTTCTCTATCTGCTATAGTTTTCATTCTATAGGCCAAAAACATCAAAAAAACATCATTTTAGGGGCTGTAACCCCTATAAGGGGTCATCTGACAACTTCGACCCTATGGAGACTTTTGTAGAGCTAAATGAGCTGAACATTTAAGCAAGCAACATCTTTTCTCTATCTGCAGTAGTTTTCATTCCATAGGCCAAAACCATGAAAAAACATCATTTTAGGGGCCGTAACCCCTATAAGGGGTCATCTGACAACTTCGACCCTGTGGAGACTTTTGTAGAGCTTAATAAGCTGAACATTTAAGCAAGCAACAGCTTTTTAGCTCACCTGGACCGAAGGTCCATGTGAGCTATTACCATCACTTGGCGTCCGTCGTCGTCGTCTGTCGTCGTCTGTCGTCGTCGTCGTCTGTTAACAATTTTTCAAAAATCTTCTCCTCTGAAACTACCAAACAGAATTTAATGAAACTTGGTATGAATGATCCTTAGGGTGTCCTGCACCAAACTTGTGTTTTGATTTTTGATCCGTTAAAAAACATGGCCGCCGTTACTAAAAATAGACTAGGGGGGTCAGACTACTGTTTTTGGCTTATAAATCAAAAAGTATAAGAGATAGAGGAAATCTGAGGCCACGCTACTGATTCAGCATCAAAAGCTCTACAAAAGTCTCCATTTGGTCAAAGTTGTCAGATGACCCCTTATAGAGGTTACGGCCCCTTAAAGGTGAAAAATAGCATTTTTTCGTGTTTTTGGCCTACAGAATGAAAACTATTGCAGATAGAGATTAGCTGTTGCTTGCTTAAATGTTCAGCTCATTTAACTCTACAAAAGTCTCCATAGGGTCGAAGTTGTCAGATGACTCCTTACAGGGGTTACGGCCCCTTAAAGGTGAAAAATAGCCATTTTTCATGTTTTTGGCCTTCAGAATGAAAACTATTGCACATAGAGATTAGCTGTTGCTTGCTTAAATGTTAAGCTCATTTAGCTCTAAAAAAGTCTCCATAGGATCAAAGTTGTCAGACAACCCCTTTTAGGGGTGACGGCCCCTGAAAAATGGCATTTTTTCATGTTTTTGGCCTACAGAATGAAAACTATTGCACATAGAGATTAGCTGTTGCTTGCTTAAATGTTCAGCTCATTGAGCTCTACAAAATTCTCCATAGGGTCGAAGTTGTCAGATGACCCCTTATAGGGGTTACGGCCCCTGAAAAATAGCAATTTTTCATGTTTTTGGCCTACAGAATGAAAACTATTGCAGATAGAGATTAGCTGTTGCTTGCTTAAATGTTCAGCTCATTAATCTCTACAAAATTCTCCATAGGGTCGAAGTTGTCAGATGACTCCTTATAGGGGTTATGGCCCCTTATAGGTGAAAAATGGTGTTTTTGGCCTATAGAATGAAAACTATTGCAGGTAGAGAAAAGCTGTTGCTTGCTTAAATGTTCAGCTCATTTAGCTCTACAAAAGTACAGGGTCAACATCAAGACCAGGTGAGCGATTCAGGCTCCTGGGAGCCTCTTGTCTCTATCTGCATTAGTTTTCTTTCTATAGGCCAAAAACATGAAACTAGAGGCTCCCAGGAGCCTGAATCGCTCACCTGATCTCTTATGCCAAAGTTTGAATAAATTTCACAAACTTTCAAGTATACTGAAAGTTGCAAAACAATCCTTTCAGTGGTTTCGGAGAAGATTTTTAGAATTCAGTTTAAATTAATAGAAAAAACGGAAAAAGGGAATTAACTACTGTAAGGACCTTTTGATGCTCAACAAGAAAATTTGCTTCCGATTTTCTCTATCTCTTATACTTTTTGAGTTATTAGCCAAAAACAATGGTCTGACCCCCCTGTTCTATTTTTAGCAACGGCGGCCATGTTGGTTGGTCGACATGTATATAATTCACAAACTTAGTAGAGGACATCCTAAAGATCATGTATACCAAGTATCAATGCAATCCCTTCAGTGGTTTTAGAGAAGATTTTTGAAAATCAGTGTATTTTAATGGAAAAAAACAGTTAAAGGGGAATAACTCTTAAACGGCTGATCTGACAATTTAGACCCTGAAATCATTTTTGTAGTTCTCAATGAGCTAAACAATTCTGCAATGCTAACTTTTCCTCTAGCTCTAACGGTTTATAAGATATTGTCCAAAAACTGCAAAAATGGTCAATTTTGATGATTAAAGAGCAATAACTCCTATAAGGAGTCGTTTCACAACTTCGACTCAACGGAGAGATTCGTAGAGCTTTTGATGCTGAACAAGGAAGGTTGCTTCGGATTTTTTCTATCTCTTATACTTTTTGAGTTATAAGCCAAAAACAATGGTCTGACCCCCCTGTTCTATCTTTAGCAACAGCGGCCATGTTGGTTGGTCGACATGTATATAATTCACAAACTTGGTAGAGGACATCCTAAAGATCATGTATACCAAGTATCAATGCAATCCCTTCAGTGGTTTTAGAGAAGAAGATTTTTGAAAATCAGTGTAAATTAATGGAAAAAACAGTTAAAGGGGAATAACTCTTAAACGGCTAATCTGACAATTTAGACCCTGAAATCATTTTTGTAGATCTCAATGAGCTAAACAATTCTGCAATGCTAACTTTTCCTCTAGCTCTAACGGTTTTCAAGATATTGTCCAAAAACTGCAAAAATGGTCAATTTTGATGATTAAAGGGCAATAACTCCTATAAAGAGTCGTTTCACAACTTCGACTCAATGGAGAGATTCGTAGAGCTTTTGATGCTGAACAAGGAAGGTTGCTTCAGATTTTTTCTATCTCTTATACTTTTTGAGTTATAAGCCAAAAACAATGGTCTGACCCCCCTGTTCTATTTTTAGCAACGGCGGCCATGTTGGTTGGTCGACATGTATATAATTCACAAACTTGGTAGAGGACATACTAAAGATCATGTATACCAAGTATCAATGCAATCCCTTCAGTGGTTTCAGAGAAGAAGATCTTTGAAGAAAAGTTAACGGACGGACGACGGACGACAGACGACGGACGACGGACGCTTAACGATGACAATAGCTCACATGACCCTTCGGGTCAGGTGAGCTAAAAACATCATTTTAGGGGCCGTAACCCCTATAAGGGGTCATCTGACAACTTCAACCCTATGGAGACTTTTGTAGAGCTAAATGAGCTGAACATTTAAGCAAGCAACAGCTTTTCTCTATCTGCAATAGTTTTCATACTATAGCGCAAAAACATAAAAAAACGCTATTTTTCATCTTTAAGGGGCTGTAGCCCCTATAAGGGGTCATCTGACAACTTGGACCAAATATAGACTTTTGTAGAGCTTTTAATGCTGAAGCAGTAGGGTGCCATCAGATTTCATCTATCTCTTATACTTTTTGATTTACAAGCCAAAAACAGTAGTCTGACCCCCTGGTCTATTTTTAGCAACGGCGGCCATGTTTTTCGACGAATCTAAATTCCCCACATCAGTTCTGTGGGGGATACACTAAGGTACCATCAGACCAAATTTGGTTTGATTCTGTTCAGCCGTTTCAGAGGAGAAGAAGTTTGAAGAAAAGTTAACGACGACGGACGACGACGACGGACGCCAAGTGATGGCAATAGCTCACATGGCCTTTGGCCAGGTGAGCTAAAAAACAACATATAATAACATAATAAAATAAAAAAAAAACTAACAAGTTCATATATGCATCATTATAGATTTAAATAATTATACGAGATAATTTAATTTTCATAGGGCAGAACTGCACAAGATTATACTAGTACAACAAAACAAATCTACAAGGGAGATTGTAGAAAGCGGAGAAGACCCATCTCAGCCTCAGAGTGATGATGCTGTTGCCGTGTTGACGACTCTGACGGTGATGGAGATTGGTCCATCCTTCCCGTCACCTCCTCCGTCGTATGAGCAATCTGAGTTGCAGCAGGAGTAAAACTTGTCTTGGGTGGTGTCACTGTTGAAGTAGTCTTCTTGGATCCCACGGATGGTGTTGTAGTTTGATGAAATGTTTGATGATTTGGAAGAAGTAAAAAGTTAGAGTCCGAAGTAAGAGTGACGGAAGACGAGGTGAAAAATAAGTCAGACGCTGAAGAGACCAAAGCAAAAAACACTATTTTTCACCTTTAAAGGGCCATAACCCCTTAAAGGGGTCATATGACAACTTCGACCCTAAAAATACTTTTGTAGAGCTAAATGAGCTGAACATTTAAGCAACCAACAGCTTTTCTCTATCTGCAATAGTTTTCATTCTGTAGGCCAAAACACTATTTTTTGCCTTTAAGGGGCCGTAACCCCTATAAGGGGTCATCTGACAACTTCGACCCTATGGAGGCTTGTGTAGAGCTAAACGAGCTGAACATTTAAGCAAGCAACAGCTTTTCTCTATCTGCAATTATTTTCATTCTATAAGCCAAAAACTCTATTTTTTGCCTTTAAGGGGCCATTACCCCTATAAGGGGTCATCTGACAACTTTGACCTTATGGAGACTTTTGTAGAGACATTTAAGCAAGCAACAGCTTCTCTCTATCTGCAATAGTTTTCATTCCATATGCCAAAAACATGAAAACATGCTATTTTTCACCTTTAAGGGGCTGTAACTCCCATAAGGGGTCATCTGACAACTTCGACTTAGTGTAGACTTTTGCCGAGCTTTTGATGCTGAAGCAGTAGCGTGGCATCAGATTTCATCTATCTCTTATACTTTTTGATTTACAAGCCAAAAACAGTAGTCTGACCCCTGGTCTATTTTTAGCAACGGCGGCCATGTTTTTCGACGAATCAAAAATCCCCACATCAGTTCTGTGATACCCTAAAGTACCACCAGACCAAATTTGGTTTGAATCTGTGCAGCCGTTTCAGAGGAGAAGAAGTTTGAAGAAAAGTTAACGACGACGACGACGGACGCCAAGTGATGGCAATAGCTCACATGGCCTTTGGCCAGGTGAGCTAAAAAGGGAAGTGTCATCACTTGATGTTCGTCTAGATACAGTACACAAACTTTATCGGTTGAAACAAACATACAGGCGCACCATCACATTTGATTGATTGATTGACTTTTGTCACATCACATCACACACACTCCTTCCTCTTTTTTTTCTCGTCTTTTTCGCAAGTTCTACAATGAAATGTTTAAACTATGGTCCGCTACATTTATGTATACTAAACATAAAACTTGATATATAACTAGTATAGAGAAAAGATTTTGTACAGCCTGGTCATACGACTTAAGAGCCACCACTGACTTATTTTTAAATCCAACATTGACAGGTGTGTCTCTATCAGTGTTTACATAGATATAAGTCTTATCTTATCGTAAGATTACCTGTCATACATCAGCTCATTATCGTCTATTCTAAACGAACTTTATGAAATAAAGAGTAATATACAGACAAAGAAGTTCAATGACCAAATACGATGTTTTAAATTAACAAAAATGATATATTTATACACAGGCAATTTGTCTTAACGTTAAATTAACGTTAAGCTCGATTAACATTAATTTAACGTTAATGTTACACTAATTTTACATTATATTAACGTTAGCTTAGAAATATTTCGGAAACGTAAAAAGTGAAAATAGATCCTTACATATCAAATAATTTAAAAGGATACTATTGAAGTATTCAACTTTGATGTTAGCGTAGTAATTTTAAAAAAAATCCACTGATTGTTAGATGAAAAGTTTTGGCGGCAATGTGACATGTATTGTGTCATGTGACAAATCAACCAGTTATAGTTGGTTTTACAAGACGACCATAGCTCAAGTTTCAATATAATGAATGTTTTGATTATTTTTTTCATATATCTTTTATTGGAAACGATTGGGCTATCCCTATTCTAAAAATAACTAAATGTATCAGCTGTCCGAACATCCCCGTGCGTCCGAATGTACCCAGTCTTACCCTATACACTTCAGCATATTTTTATCTGTTTGTCCCTCATTCCTTAGTGGACTGTCTAAGGTTTTATGTTCTTTTGTCAATTCAGTATCCCTAAACCCTCAAAGATAAAACGGTAAAAATACAGGATAAAAACATACCTTAATAACAGTTTAAAACAGTACAAAATATGTTTGTAAAATGTTTCGAAAAAAAACAAGTAAAAATCATTTAGTACAAACATTTCCGTAACGATTTAAAATAATGTTATTTTCATATTTATTAAAAATGTTTTAGAAAAAGTATTTTTAGAAACAGTTTTAACAAACGTTATACAAACATTTCTGGCAATCCACAAATTAATGTTTTTAAAACATTTTTATAATGTTTTTGTGTTAGCTGGGTAGTTCAACAGGTTGATGTAGATAACCGAAGATTTGGGCCTAAACAGTCATTTGGATCCTAAAACAAAACTATAATGTCAAATCAAATGTTATGTTCAGACATCGTAATCGTAATTAATCATTGAACTTGATTTGATAGCACTATTGATATTCGCTGCGTAGTTAAGGAAGCCATTTTAAAATTGTGGAAAAAAGGGGGGATGAAAATATGAACTTCAAATATTAGGCTTTATAAGAAAATATTCGCACTGAAAATGATTTGTAAGAATAATTTATAAAATTTAAGACCTCTGTGACAAAAAGTAGGATTTTCTAAGCTTTATTTATGGTTTTATCGGCGATTTTAAGTGAGAAATCAGGGTCCCTTACAAACTGCAAAATCACGGTGTATTCCGCTATACAGATCGATCTGAAATTTTACACAAGGGTAAATGTGATCCCAACTTATTCAAAAATTGCTGGGGGTAGTTTTAATTCTGTTGATAAATATTTTTAAAAAATATTTTATTACCGTGGATTGCGGAATTTGCATGATTTTCCATCTTTTCATGCCTCGTTTTTCAAAACGGCTGAGAATCGGCACTACCCCCAGCACTTTTCTGGTGCGTAAATTATCTCTAAACGTTGTGCTTAAATATAAAAACAATTGGTGTAGTGGAATACACCGTGAAAATGTAAAATATAAGACTTGGTGTTTGTTATTTTATGTCAGCGTCTAATGTCAAACGCAACGTTGATGCAAAACGCGTAATATCGGACCAACGTCGTACAACGACTGAATAAATTCCGTATTTTGGACGTGATATTGAAAACCAAAACGTCACATTAAATTATCCAAACCCCGGGTCCAAAACGCACAATTACCATGATGACATTCATAAACAATGTAATTTCAACCTTAGAATAGTGCAATTAATATTGACGCAGAGCATGTTAAAGCAAAATATTTTTTATCATGTTAAAGTTCCTGTTTTGCCTAAATATGAATACGTTACTGAATTAAGAAAATGCAAGTACAAGTTCTTCTCACTATTAACAAAATGATAAAATTTGTTTGATCAAGACATTCTAAGATTAAACCATTTGAGCACGGACCCAACTGTTTCTAGTAATATTGTAGCAATTGTGTATCGTAGTCTATTTTAAGAGGGAGGTAAAGGGTTATTTTCGTGCTACGTTTTCGACGTTTTTATTTTACGTGTTTTCGTGATTTTGATTTTTTATTTCTCGTGTTTTCGTTTTGTGGAGGTTGTACGTGCTCCGTTTTTGTCTGTATTTTTGTCCCGTGTTTTGAGATTTTTATTACCCGTGCTTTGTTTTCTTCCTTTTTGAGGCACGTGATTTGGTGTTTTCGATTATCTAAATTCAATTTTTTCGTGTTTAGCGATTTTTATAACTCGTGCTTCATTTTCAGCGTTTTTCGTGTTGGGTCCCCCCCTTTAACTGTGTCACTCATAAGGGACCAACCAATTGATTTTTATTGGGCTATGGTGAATTTTGAAATAAAAAGGCAGGATGGCAAAAATCCAGATATAAAAAGTCAGGACAATGCTTTTCATTAAAAAAAGGCAGGATGGTAGTTTTGGCTGAAAATTTTATAATAGCTTCAAAAATTGCGGGCGCAAGCTGGCGTGCGCATAAAATTCAGACTCAGCCTTTTCTGGAAATAAAAAGGCAGGACGAAGAAAATTTCCATAGCCCCCACCACCTAAACATCAAATGGTTGCTCCCTAAATGCCATGCAAAAATTGTTCTTAATAATATTTGAACTAGATTAACTAAAATATAACGATGTGCGGATGAAATTTATATTGTGCCTAGTTGAACAACTGTATAATATACATGTATATGACAAGCACAAAATTTGAAATGCACTAGGTCTGACATATATATGAAAACTATATTCAAATATCAACCAGTAGTTTAGACCTTTGTAAGGGTGTACACATTAACATTATATGATTTAGTTTGGATTACTGTTCTCTTCATATTCTTTTTTACTGCAAGTCTTTTTGATATAAAGTGCATTTTTGAAGGGTCTTTTTTTTTGTGTAAAGAACAAACAAATGACAGACTGCTTACAATACAGTGGCGGATCCAGAAATTCTGAAAAGAGGGGGCCCGCTTTGGTCACATTTCAATGATTTCCTATATATTCAACCAATTTTTTCCGCCAAAAGGGGGAGGCGGGCCACCCAGGCCACCACTGGATCCGCCTATGCAATAATATTTAAAACAATACACAAATTAAAGACATAGATTTATCTGGATTGCTGACTCGTCGGGCATGTGTTTTTAAGTAATTCAACTACTTGTTGGTACACTGTACATGTCTTGTAACTATTTATCAATTTTGTTTTCTTACTTGCTCTTCAATACTCCAAGTTCTCTAACTCATATAATTGAACAGGCTATGTAAGGTGTCCAATCAAAAATGTATATTGCAATATGATTAAATATAAATTTATAAGTTTGTTCTCCCTGCATAAACAATGTCTCCCCACCGTTTCCCCCCCCCCCAAATTTTTAAGTTCAAAGGTCCATGAATCCCGCAAAAATTTGAGGATGAAAATTTCCTGGTAACATGCTTAATTTAATATATGGTGTCCTTCCTACATACTAAGCTTCATTGAATTTGGTTCAGTGGTTTCAGAGGAGTTGTGCTAACAAGGTTATAAGAGAGGATTTTCAGTAAATGTACATGTATATGTTGTAACATCGAGTCATAACTCCCAAATAATTTGAGGATCAAAATTTCCTGGTAATGTGCACAACTACATATGGTGTTCTTCCTTCATACCAATTTTTGGTGAATTCGGTTCAGTAGTTTCAGAAGAGTTGCACTTACAAGATGATACATTAGGATTTTCAGCAAATTTCTAAGTTCCAAGGGCCATAAATTCAACAAAAAATTGAGGATCAGAATATCCTAGTAACTTGCACAACTTCATATGGTGTCTTCCCTACATACCAAGTTTTGACAAAATGGGATAATAAGTTTCAGAGGATTTGTGCTGACAAACTTTGTGAATGACAAGACAGACAGGACAAAAAACAATATGTCTCCACACCAAAGTGGGGGAGACATAAAATTAATATAGTGACTAACAATTCTTAAAAGTCCTGCCATCTCTGGGGAGTTGTTCCCGCAAAAGTGTAAACAGATGAAAATAGGATGTAATTAAATGTGGAATAAGTGTATGCCACACCACTTACATATATAAACAGAAATATAAAATTCAACAATGGAAAAAAGCTAGCAGCATTCAGCATGACCAGTGGTTGCTGCTTGCTGTTTTGCAATTGGCCTGAGATAACAAGATTGCTACATGTAGCAAATATCCCAGTTAAAAATTTACTAAAAATTGAAGAATCAATCTTGCATTGCAGTATGATTACCTACATATTATGACTAACAATCCTACATAATTTTATCAAAATCCATTGACTGGTTTCAGAGGAATTAAGCTCACTAAGTGTTCCTTTATGACCTAAAATGAACAAGCCGATAAAGTCCCATAACTCCTATAAAATTTATTGAACCAAAATGGCAGTGTGATATGATCAACAAAATATCATGACTGACAATCATACAAAATTTCATTAAAATCAATTAACTGGACTCCGAGGAGATGCGCTAAAAAATGTGTGACAGACGCACAGATGGACGTAGACCATTATTTTAGATCCTTCTTTTTTGCGTTGTGGCGGGGGACAAAATATGATACATATGATTTCAAGCCAATTAAAAAAAAACTTCTGGACAATAAAACATCTTACATATAGAGGACCAGTACAAACATAAATTTTGACAGAGATTCCTGTCTTAATTTGAAAAGGCACATATCAAATGTGGCGAGGTTGAAATATTTTTTTTTTAACCCAATTTTTTCTCTCTGTGAAATCAAACTAAAAAAGTTACATGCATAAATAAAAGAATTGTCTTGAATACATGTATCTCTATGTATACATATTATATTTGGCCAAAACTATGTAATTGATGTGTTTGTGCAAATAAAGCATGTAAAGTATTATTACAATGTATCATTAATTTATCATTGCCACTACTTATCACGCATTAACATTTTCATCATTCAGATACATTTTGTAAAGGTTATAAACTTAACAGCTCATTATTATCTTTGTATTATTCATAGGGTACAAATGTATTTAGTCTATTCAACAGTTACATGTAAAACAGCATCATATGACCACATAAATACATCTCCATGCACATGTATTTCATTGAAAGTGTTCTTTAATGTTTCCATATATAAGTCTTCTAGCTTGATTTTTGATTGATTGATTGATTGTTGTTTGCTTAATGTCCCGTCGGCGATATTTCAGCCATTATCGGGACATAAACAGGTTGTGATATATAACTAAAAATTCAGTATAAAACAAAGTCAAAAGACCGTCGATAAAACAAAAAGGTATGACTAGATAAAAAACACCAACTAAAAAGGCTACATTAAAACATAAAACTAGTGATAAAGAACAAACTACAATATTTAAACAAATTATGATGACATAGATAAATAAATAACGTAAAACAACACAATACTTACAAAAGGTTACTTAAATGAACTACAATTTTGAATATAAACCAGTTTCCTTTAAAAACGACAAAATGGAATCGGTTGGGATACCGCTGAACAAATCGTGCATTGTTGCACAAGTGAAATACTTCATTCTTATTGGAGCAACATCAACACAGTCGAGGAAAACATGCTTCAAAGAATACCGCGAGTCACAAGGAATGCACATTGGGGCCTCCTTCTCTTGTGTCATCAGGTGGCCATGAGTGACTCTAGAATGTCCTATACGACATCTAGTGATGACCACCTGGTCTCGTCGGCATCGAAATGAAGCATGACTTTCCCCAAGCTGTGGTTTAAGCTCATGAAGTTTGTTGTGCTCAGCGGCAGCCCAAACCTCATCCCACAAGTTCTGAACATATAGTCGGATTGTATTTCTACAATCCGAGTAAGGAATAAAACATTTGGAAACTGGTTTGCGAAGGGCTTCCTTCGCAACACTGTCCACAACTGAATTTCCATGAATACCAGTGTGACTGGGTACCCATAGGAAAATCAATTCTAAACCACCTCTGATCAATTGATGAACCATATAAACAATTTTAGAAATTAATGGATTTTTTAATTTGCAGTTCTGAATTGCCAAAAGACAAGAAAGAGAATCGGAACAGATAAAGAATTGAGCGTGCTCAGAAGCATCAATCAATTTGAGCGCTAAAATAATGGCTCTCGCTTCAGCTGTAAAAATGGAAGCAGTAGATGGGAGACGTTGCGTAGAAGTGCTATCCCCCAAGACAGCTGCAGCAGCAACGCTATCGCCATCTTTAGAGCCATCTGTATAAACTGTCAAGAAACCCGGATATTTAGATTTAATTTCACAATAATCTTGTTGTATAAGGAGATGATTTGTTTCAGACTTTTTATGTTTGCGGAGATCAAAAATAAATTTAGGTTTGGAGAGTTCCCAGGGTGGAACTCTTAAAGGCTTCACATGTTTTATAGTTTCTAAGTCAATCTTCAGATTTGACAGATGTGAAGCAATACGAATACCAAAAGGAGGAGTTTTGTTTTCGTGTTTTTCATAAATACTTTTGAGAGGTGGTTTAAAAATACAATCGTGGGCAGGGTTGTCAGGAAAAGCTTTAAGCTTGGTAGAATATTGTAGACCAAGCTTAATTCTGCGGTGTTTCAGAGATGGCTCATTTGCCTCCGCATAAAGGCTCTCAATGGGAGAGGTCCTGTATGCACCGAGGCAGAGTCGCAATCCCTGATGATGGACAGCGTCTAAAATTTGCAAGTAAGACTTTTTCGCAGACCCATAAATAATTGAACCGTAATCTAGTTTTGATCTAACAATAGATCTATACAAATTTAAAAGAATTGATTTATCAGCTCCCCAGTCGGTACTGGAGACAACTTTAAGAATGTCAAGAGCCTTAAGGCATCTTGATTTCAACATTTTGATATGGGGAAGAAAGGTAAGCTTTCTATCAAAAAGAACGCCAAGAAATTTTGATTCTTCAACTATTTTATTTTTTTTGCCATATAAAAAGAGATCTGGATCGGGATGAAGTTTTCGTTTCTTACAAAAATGCATAGCAACAGTTTTGCTCTCTGAAAATTTGAAACCATTTTCAGAGGCCCATTTTTCGATCCTTTTGAGGCACAGCTGTAACTGCCTTTCAATGGTATTCATGTTTTTTGCACTGTAGCATATTAAAAAGTCATCAACATATAAAGAACCTTCAATATTGTCTTGAAGGACTTTGGCAATGCTATTTATTTTTATACTAAAGAGAGTGACAGAAAGGATGCTACCCTGGGGAACACCCATTTCCTGGTCATACTCTTCAGAAAAGGTTTTATTGACTTTAACATTGAAGTGTCTGTCAGAAAGGAAGTCGGCCAAGAATGTTGGTAACCTGCCTTTCAACCCCATATCACAAATGTCTTTTAAAATACCATACTTCCATGTGGTGTCATAAGCTTTTTCGAGGTCGAAAAAGATAGACACCACATGTTCGTTCTTCGCGAAGGCGTTTCGAAGAAAAGACTCAAAACGGACCAAATGATCGAGCGTGCTCCTGCCTTGGCGGAATCCACACTGGATATTCGAGATGAGTCCATTGGACTCGAGGAACCAAACAAGCCGATCGTTGATCATGCGTTCTAGAGTCTTACAGACGCAGCTTGTCAAGGCTATCGGACGATAGTTGGAAGCATCTGTGTGATCCTTCCCCGGCTTAGGGATAGGAACAACAGTGGCAAGCTTCCATATTTCAGGCAATTTTCCGTTTATCCATATATCATTCATTAAATCAAGAAGAGTCTTCATCGATATTTCAGGGAGATGTTTTAAAAGTTGATAATGGATGCTATCAGGGCCACATGCAGTGTCATGGGCTTTACTTAAGGAAGTCTTTAGTTCATCTAAAGAGAAAGGAGAATTGTAGCTCTCAGAATTGTCAGAGTTGAAGTTCAACTTAGTTTTTTCAGCTGTTCGTTTAAATTTTTGGAAGTCAGGTTTGTAATTTGATGAAGATGAATGTTTAGCAAAAGTTTCAGCTAGTTTGTTGGCAATGTCCTTTTCAGATGTTAAAGTGGAATTGCCAACGTTCAGATGTTTAACTGAGGATTTTGAGTTTTTACCTTTGAGTTTTTGTATGAAATTCCAAATTTTATTCATGGGAGTTCGTGAAGTTAAACCAGATACAAAATTTCTCCAGGATGTTCTTCTGGATTGTCGACAAGTTCGTCTAGCCTTTGCCCGAAAAATTCTAAAATTACTTAAATTTTCTTTCGTTTGTTGTTTGCCAAATCGTTTTTGAGCTTTATTTCTATCGTCGATAGCCTTGTCACACTCGTCTGTGAACCAAGGTTTATTCAGTTTTTTAGGAGTTGCCGAGGTCTTAGGAATGGTTTCATCAGCTATAGAGATAAGAGTTTGATTAAATGTTGTTATTGGTTCTTGGTCATTAACAAAAAGTTCTGGTCTTAATTTTTCCGAACAAAGTATAGAAAATCTTTGCCAATCGGCCTTCTCTAACTTATAGCGAGGAATTCTTTGTTCAGGTTCACCAAAGAGATCTTTTAAAATTATGGGAAAGTGATCACTTCCACAGAGATCGTCATGGACTTGCCACGAGAAGTCTAATAAAAGAGAAGGATCACAAATTGAGAGATCAATTGATGAATAGGTTCCATTGCCAGAATGTAAAAATGTAGACGAACCATCATTAAAAATGCAAAGAGATTCTTTGGATAAAAAATCCTCAATCTTTTTACCCTTATCATTTAAAGCAACACTGCCCCATAATGGATTGTGGGCATTGAAGTCCCCAATTAGCATGTATGGAGCAGGAAGCTGATCTGTTAAATTTTGAAGTTGCGCTAAAGTTAAATTATCATTTGGTGGTATATAAACTGAACATAGAGTTATGGTTTGATGTAATGAAACTCTCACGGCAACTGCTTGCAGATCGGTAGTTAAAGGAATCGAACTATGGAGAATGCGATCCTTTACTAAGATGGAAGATCCGCCGGCAGCTCGCTCTGTATTAGAAAATTTGCTATACATAGAGAAGCCCTTCAAGGAAATCGTGTCGGTTTCCTTGAGGTGAGTTTCCTGAAGACAAAAGACAGTTGGATCTAATGACTGCACTAAAAGGTGTAATTCAAGAAAATTGGCCTTGAGGCCTCGGCAATTCCATTGAATGATGGTACTCATTTTGGAGTCTGATTAGGATCGGAAAGTCTACCGAGAGATCGCCTACGTCTGTGTGGAGACTGGCTCTGTGAACGCTCAATCGGTGTTTCCGAAAGATCCATATCCGACTCCATGTCGTCAGCAAGAGAGCCAAAACGATTATGCATAAAAATTGCATTTCGTTCGGCTTTCTTGGATCGAGATTTTAATGGTGACGTCTGTTGTGATGAGTTCTGTCGTCTATCCGGCTGTGAGGATCGCTGCTGTCTATTTGAAGTTTGAGAAGCAGACGATGACCTTGAGGAAGACTGTTTTTTCTTTGATGAAGAAGTTGAAGAAGAATAGGGCTGAGGATTGGAAACTCGGGCAGGAGCTCCAAATCCGGCCCAAGATGACTTACGTGGTGTATAAAACAATGTCTCATCGACCACTGAATCGTTGTTTGGACCTGCTGAGGACTTTCGTGGAGGGGGATGAGAATCATCCAACTCTTTCCATGGTTTCTTACAGTATTTGACAAAGCCCTTTTGGGTTTCCTAATCAAAACAGTCGGCACCAAACATCCATCCATTGGTATTGCACGTACGGGGCTTAATTTCACCCTCCGGCCAGGTGTACATAGTTTGGTAACCAAATGTCCTAGAGGGTTTAGCAGCCTCCGCGTACGACCTTGATGGTGTTGTATCATTCGAGATAGAGACTTGACGACGAGCTTCCTGATATGAAATATTTTTTTCAGCTTTAAGTTTTTGAATTTGTTTTTCATGTAAAAGAACGGGACATTGTTTGGATGAAGAAAGGTGGTCAGCGCTACAGTTAACACATTTTGGATCGTTGGCACAGTTGAAATCCGAATGGCCTTCCTGTGCACACTTTACACACCTTTCTTTTCCGTTGCATGTAGCCTTTCCATGGCCAAAACGTTGACATTTGAAACAGCGAAGAGGATTTGGAACAAAGATGTCTACAGACACTCTAAAATAGCCTAGATTTAAATGACTTGGTGGAACAGCTGTATTGAAAGTAATCAGGTAAGTATTTAATTTAATAACTTTGTTGTCGTCTCTTTTAGTGAATCTTTTGACTTGGATGACACCTTGTGATTCAAGTTCAGAGCAGATCTCTTGCTCTGATAAATCAGCAAGGTTTCGATCTCTATCTCGAATGATACCCTGTGAACGATTCAGTGATCGATGAGCTTCAGCAGATACTGGTATTTCCAAAATAGATGAAATTGTTAATATGTTTTTGGCTTGTTGTTGTTTAGCACACTCGACTAGAAGGTTACCGGAGCGAAGCTTGGTGACCTTTGGAATATCAACTCCGGTAACGCTTTTGATTTTTTTCGCAATGACAAAGGGTGAAACCTTTGTCAAAGGGCGAGTGGCATCTTTACTAGAAAGAACAATAAATTTTGGCCAGCTATCATTACTTGTTTTTGTCGCTTGAAAGAGGCTGATGTATCTTGATCTTCATTATCACTTAAAGAAATGTTTCTTTTTAAATTATCACATGAACTAGTTGTTTTTTGTTTATTTGGGGTTCCCATGGTGAATGTAAATAAATTCACTGCCTTGCTCCCCGCCCGCCATGGAGCGCCAACATGGGCGGTGCTGTCGCACAACGGGTCTCCTGTTGAAAGCACCAGGGTTACAAGGACAGCATACTCGCACAGAGTATTCCTTAAAGAAGACAAGCATCGTGCCAGGGGTTACCCGGCGATACAACTCTCCGGAATAACATCCACACGATTGACCCATGAGCCACCGCCTTCTGCAAAGCATTAATGGAATCAGGTTAGTTATTTCAAATATCACAGAAAGAACGTTTGAAACATTATGAGATGGTGCTTTACAGGGCTTGGCGTGACCAGCCGATTGATCAGACCGAGCCAAATCTGACCGCCTGTCTAGGAGAAGTAAGGGCCAAAGCCCACATACGTGGACCAGGATCCCGTCCTCCCCCGACACAGGTCGCAACACACGGCAAACATGTTGACCCGTTTAGTCGCTTCTTACGACAAGCTTTACGGGCGGCTGCGGAACTATTCTTTTCACACCCGGTTCCCGCACGGGGGCTTGATTTTTGAAGTTCATGTGTACATCTGTCAAGTCTTTATCCATCTCACATGTTGTTCTTGTACATTGTTGTATAACCTGTATAAAATACACACAAAAACAATGAATTACTGTGTGTGTGTGGCCCAAGTAAACTATAACTCCTATAAAATTTGTCAAATCAAAATGGCATTGTGATATGATCAACTACATATCATGACAAACTACAAAATTTCATTAAAATCCGTTGAGCAGTCTCAGAGGATTTGCGCTCACAAAAAGTTCCTATGACATAAAATGAACAAAGTTCCATAACTCCTATAAAATTTGTTGAATTAAAATGGCAGTATAATATGATCAATTACATATGACCAACAATCCAACAAAGTTTCATCAAAATCCGTTGACCGGTCTCTGACAGATGAGTTGCGCTCACAAAAGTGTGACGGACCCCCGGACAGACGGACAAAGACCATTACTAGGTCCTTCTGTCTTGTTGCGGCGGGGGACAAAAATATCCTAGATTCTCATCCCAATTTTTTCAGCTGCTTGAAAATTTTATTTTGATTTTTTTGCCAATTATTTTCTTATTTTTGTTCAAATTCTTGGAATTGGCAGCTTATTTATCATGTTTAATAAAATGGAAAAAAAATAAACAAAAAAATGCCCCAATGCCATATTTACAACAATCTCATTAAAATAAGATCTTTAATAGTTTAATGTGATTGTACAATACATGTATATTTACAAGAAATTTTGATAAGAATCTAGGAACTATTTTATCATGGCCAGACATCTCCAAATTACATGTACTATGTACATGTTAGTCTCATAATAAAACACACTAAGGAGGGTTTTAAAGGGGTTCCATTTAATGTAATGGAGCAGCCGCCTCAAATTAACGTGCTAAGTTAAAGACTATCTAAGTATGGTTTATGAGTTGCTATGGATATATTATTAATACTTTGATTGTGAGTTTGTAACATAATCTAGCTACAAATATAAGGTTTTTACTCACAAGATTTATTTTCATATTATTTTGATCTTGAACTTCATAGGAAAGTTCAGGATCTAAATAGTAAAAATGTGGCAATCTTATCAAAAAAAACCCAAAAGCATTCTAATGTTAATCCTTAGTTCAGTGTAGGCAGTGGGGGGGGGGGGGGGTTAGAAGGGGGTATGTTGTATGTTCCTGAAGTCCCGGCAAATAAAACAAGAAATCCCGGATTCCTGCGAAAATAAATGTGTGATTCCCGCATCCCGGTAAATGAAAATGGCTAAATCCCGTTCCTGTTAAGGGTTTTCCCGAATTCCCGTTGAAATAAATGGGCTTTCCCGCTGTCCCGCAAAAGGTCCTACCGACCCTCAGTGTAATTTCAGTTGCTATAAAAGCTAGACATAAAATTTCGACTTTCTCCATTACGGGTTATGGGAATTACCCTGTGTAGCTCCGCCTAATCTAAAATATGTCCAAAGAGTTTAGTAACATTATTGCAGATAATGTATACATGTTCATGATGCGCATGTACATGTTAAAAATGCATTACCTGAAAAGGTACCACTGCCACAATTACAACAACTTTTTTGTTACTTGAATAACATTGCACATGCTATATGTACATTGTAATAGATATATGATCACATACATGTACATTTTTTGTAACCCTCATCCCACTGACTACATTCCCGCATGGGTTAATGATCTGGTGTCATGCATTGTAATGGTGCAAACCTTAAATTAACATATTTATATAAAAATATACCATTTTACAATTTTATTTTTGTTGCTAATTCATTTAGAAAACTCTGACATATGGAACAATGTAACAATTTCTTTTAAACTGGCCAGTTTGTTTTTAGTATGTATTGTACTAATTTTTATTATGAGACACTGAATGACTTATTACTTAAAATTATGAACTTAAAGTTCATGTTCAGCAATTTAAATGATGCGTCAATTAAACTCCTAGGATGAAACTTACTATTTTGGGGCAATAAAAGTTCTTACCAACATATATATATGTTTATTCATGTTTCCTAAGCATGTAATCATTTTCAAGTCCTTTCTGTCAAGAATTTCATTTCTATGATTAGTGCTGTAATGTAATGAATGCCTACGGCACTGCTCCATTACATTAAATACAGGTAGGACCATATTGTTACCCTTACATACATTGTACATGTAGTGGACTGAGGATTACGTTATCATCATACAATGTATGTGCGGGCAGGTGTACATGTATGTTCACCAGCGCATGATGGAGGGAGAGTTGAGAAATACACCAAGGTTGGAAATTCCGAATGAATGAAAATATCTTACATGTACATGTATTTGTCCATGTACAATGTAGTGCTTGTTAAACCTTTAGTTGATTATAATTTGGAAGTTATGTTTGATCATGTGTTGATGGTTTACTTTTTCATGTCTGTAGTAGTGTACATAGTGTACACGGCATTCACTTTTAGTGTTACTCTATTAAAGATTAAAACATGTCTGTAACAGTACTGTACTGTCAGTGTACAAAAATGTCTATATTGGTCTTAAACGGATTTCTAAATGAACATGTTCAACCATAAGGTCATGACTTACATTTTCAAAATATTTATATATTTTGTTTGTCTTTTTACCTGAGAAAATAAGTTAATACCAATAATTACAACCTACCGCTCCAAAAAGCAAAATTACACAACATGACAGGTGCGTGCTGAATGTAAACATCGTCATTTCACTGGCATTGTTGTTGGTTTCTCATCCTTTTATATCACCAGAATTCACAAAATGAGTGTCCGTTTGTTTCCTTACATAGTCCGGAAGAACATGCAATGTCTTTATACCACATAAACGCTTTTTATTCGTATAAAATAGACGAAATCCTCTCGATATGATCAGAAATCAACAATGGCGTGTTGTGCGTAAAGCTCCGGATCGATGAAGATTTTCCCGATTTACCAAATAAGGACATAACGCTCCGCCTACTAATTATGAATGCAAAAGAGGAAAAAGACTAAAAACAAGCCAAAAGTGATATATTAAGACGCGATTTTTAACATACAGAGCAGAAAAATGTCTTTTTGTCATTAAGTAAATATATTATTCTTGTTGCAATCATTTATTCTATACTAAAATCAAAAAAATCTGAGCGGTGCACGCTACCAGTGACGTCAATATATTGACGTTGAATATTCATAAGAATACGGAGTTACTTCCCCATAGGAAAGCTTCCTTAACCCTGCAGCGTTGTAAAGTTCGTTTAAAATAGGCTGCAATGAGATAATGTATGTAATAACTAAGGAATGTGTGACAGGTAATCCTACGATTAGATAAGACTTATCTATGTACACACTGATAAAGAGTAAGACAGTGTTGGGTTTCTATTCGTTAGACTAGGCCGTACAAAATCTAGTTTCTTTGACATCTTTGTTAATGTTTGGGCGGTGCGGTCCCATAACGGAGCAAGACCGAAAGCGAAATCACACCAGGCGCAATTCAATCCATTAGATGTCAAATTTGGTATTAAAATTACGCTTATAATATTTTAATGACGACTTCGTTTAAAATATTCCGAAAATTTGCACAGTGTAAAAGACTTTAGTTTAAATATAAAATTTTTGAAGTCGATTGATCCTAAAATAGTGTCCGCTGTGAAATATTGTCTTGAGTGGCATTCACTCCTATGATGAAGTCCAAGGACAGAATAAAACGCTTAAGAGATATAAAATTTTGTGCTCTAGATTTTTCAGTGTTAAGTATGGTAGGGTGGACAAAATTTCATAGGACACTATTTTGCTTTACACAGGATAAGAATTGACTTTCGACCAAAATAATTAATGACCCAATTTTAATCAAAGATTTATAAGTTATTTTTAATTTGTCCCGTTCTTGTTGGTGTTTACTGGTTTTGTCTCTACCCTCGACATTCGGATACCCCATTGGAACATCTGCTTCGTTCAACACATTGAAAGGAAATGAATCGTTGGATTTGAAAATATGAAAGGTAAAAATTATGGTAATACTTTTAAATTGATACCTTTGGAACACGAGCTGTGAGGGTTGCTAGATACCCTCGCGAGTTGAGAGGGTCGTCCAATTCATCCAACCCGACGTCCACATTGTTTTTTTACCGTTGGTTATATCTAATTAAAAGTGATCCCTTTTGGTTCGGGGCACGGGTGGCGAATAGGCCCGCAGCAGAGCCTAGCTTGTCGTAAGGGCGACTAAGGGTCTTGGGATTCTGACGTCGTGTCAGTGCTCAGCCCACAGAGCGACCAAGTGTGTACCCTAGGTGGCTGAATCGGGTGGCCCTCGTCCGCTGGGGTGGGGTTGTCAGGTCTATAATACGGAAACCCTGACCGCCGACCATAGTGTAGCTACAATAATGTAGCTCCTTTCACTTTGACGTCCTTGATTAGGCGGAGCTACAATACGGTCCCATTACTCGTAACGGAACAACGCCGAAAGCGAAATCACACCGGGCGCTATTCAATTCATTAAACGTCCAATTTGGTATTAAAATATCGCTTATAAAATTTTAATGACAAATTCAGTTTAAATTTTCCGACATTTAACGCAGTTTAAAAGATTTTAATAAAAATAAAAATTTTTGAAGGATCTTGATCCTGAACTTTACAATGAAGTTCAGGATCAGAATTTTGAAAATGTTTGATTTCTAACAAATTATCATTCATCTAAAGACTCTTGACCAAAATTTTTAGTAACTAAATGTCATTCAGAGTGTTATTGGTATTTTTTAACCAATTTGAAGCTTTGTTTGAGTTGGAGAAAGAAATTCGATTTGCTCCATTGCGAGTAATGGGACATCATTGTAGCTCCGCCTAATCAAAGATGTCAAAGGAGCTACATTATTGTAGCTTACCATAGTGGACCAACGTGTGTGGAGAGTGCCACGCTTCATGCACGTAAAAGACCCCTTTGTGGACCGCCAAGTAGTGCACCACATAGGCTAAATTTTCCGCCTCTACCCACCTCTCCCCTTTTCCTGTGGTTCTTCAAAATTTACCGTTCCTTTGTTTCCGACCCCATCCCCATATTTCATTTATCATCATCATTTCATGTTCATTTTATCATCCTCTTCATGTTCATCGCCTGTAAATAACCTATATAGCGTTTCACATCTCACTCACTCACTCATGGATCTTTTTAAAGTTACAGACTTTGTTTGACCCCTTACGAAATTTTTTGAAAACTCAAGGTTTCCATACTTACTGATACTCTGTGAAAAAATCGTTATATCACCGAAGGTGTTATCCTTCGTTCTTTTTGTTAGTAGCAGAAGTTGGTTGTTGGTGTCAGATACATAATACAATGAATTAAAAAAAAACAAATATCTAATAAAGGGTTTTCCAGTTCTTTACTTTTAAAAACGCTTCATGCACGTAATAGACTCCTTTGAAGACCGCCAAGTAGTCAACACATACGCTAAATTTTACGCCCCTTCCCACCACTTCCCTTTTCCTCTGGTTCTTCAAAATTTACTGGTCCTTTGATTCCCACCTCACCCCATATCTCATTTATCGTCATCATTTCATGTTCATTTTATCATCCTTTTATCAACTTTTTCATGTTCATTGCCTGTAAATAACCTATATAGCGTTGCACGGGCGTAAAACACCGACTCATTCACTCACTGACTTGTGAATCCAAAAGTCAAATCTTGGTAAAGGGTATGCTCTTATTGCAGTTTGTGCATTAGGTGCACGATAATCAATACACGTTCTCCAAGTTTTAACCTATTCTAAAATTAATACAACAGGTGATATATATTTACTTGTGGAAGGTTCAATAGTATCATATTTAAGTAAATCTTGAACTTGAGTTTGGATTTTTTTTTCTGCTGACGATGCCTTATATGGACGAGATTGTACATGTTTATCCGTTGAAAGAAGCAGAGGTACCAATGAGGTATCCGAATGTCAAAAGTCCGAAAGGGCAGAGACAAAAACAGACAACATGCAAAACACGGAAACACAAAACAACCGAACGTCAATCTACGCGAACTCCAGTCGAAACCAGAGTGAATCCAGGTGCTCCGGAAGAGTAAGCAGTTCCTGCTTTCTATAGCACACCCGTCGCGTTGCCAATAGTCTATTCAGCGTGTCAAATCCGGTAAAGGAAGACAAAACAAAACCCTATGACAGACCAACATCTGCACTCATCTGAGATATCGAAATCCCATATTTAAGTGCATAATGTCTTCCGTAACATTTCTTGAGTGAAGACAGCAACCGAGGATCAAGCAACATAACCCTGTGTGAGCAATTTTTGCGTCAGACGTGTCGCTCTGCTAAGGAAATCGAAGTAAGTCCCTCACGCATTGAAGTTTCAATAATATGTTCATATATATTTGTTTTACCTAGCTCATCTAAAGAAGTGGAAAATAAATCTCTGTTTTTTCATTTAAAAATTGCTTAAAATTTGGTCAGATCCTTGCTCTATAGTTTTAACTAAATTGATCGATTGTACTTGTTCTTTTAATGAGTGAATTTCTTGTAAAACAGCATGAATTAAAGAAGATAGAGATCCAATATTGAATTTACTGCTTTTTCTGCTAACTATGCAACATGACGAAGTTTCTCAAAATTTTTCGGTTCTTTTCTAATACACACAATTTTTAAATCTGCATTTAAACCATTTAACCCTACTGCTAACAAAATACTATCTGGAATATTTTTAGTTGTTGAAAGTTTTAACAATCGTGTTAAATAATCCAAAACAGATTCTTCTCTTCCTTGACATGTTTATAAAATTGTTAAATCCTAAAGACTTTCAGGCTCTATAAAACGTTTACAAAATGTCACCTAAAGTTGTTTATAATTTTGTTTTTGATAAACTGGTATCAAAGTTTCATACTAGACTTTTGCATGATGTGTCAAATAAAAATGAAAAGATTCTGGTTTTTTTTCTGATCAGACATATCGAAAATATCACAATATTGATTAAATGTTTGTAACCAAGTCTTTGGGTTTCGGCATCCATCCCCTTTGAAAGAATCTAACTGTAGATTGGTGGGTATATACGAAACTACGGTCCTACCTTCCTTTGTTGATGGTTTTGTTACTGGAGGAGCTGGTGTTGGTGCAGCAACTGGTCCTGGTGTTGGTGCAGCAACTGGTCCTGGTGTTGGTGCAGCAACTGGTCCTGGTATTGGTGCAGCAACTGGTCCTGGTATTGGTGCAGCAACTGGTCTTGGTGTTAGTGCAGGAACTGGTCCAGGTATTGGTGCAGCAACTGGTCTTGGTGTTAGTGCAGGAACTGGTCCAGGTATTGGTGCAGCAACTGGTCTTGGTGTTAGTGCAGGAACTGGTCTAGGTATTGGTGCAGCAACTGGTCTTGGTGTTAGTGCAGGAACTGGTCCAGGTATTGGTGCAGCAACTGGTCTTGGTGTTAGTGCATGAACTGGTCCTGGTATTGGTGCAGCAACTGGTCTTGGTGTTAGTGCAGGAACTGGTCCTGGTATTGGTGCAGCAACTGGTCTTGGTGTTAGTGCAGGAACTGGTCCTGGTATTGGTGCAGCAACTGGTCTTGGTGTTAGTGCAGGAACTGGTCCTGGTATTGGTGCAGCAACTGGTTTTGGTGTTAGTGCAGGAACTGGTCCTGGTATTGGTGCAGCAACTGGTCTTGGTGTTAGTGCAGGAACTGGTCCTGGTATTGGTGCAGCAACTGGTCTTGGTGTTAGTGCAGGAACTGGTCCTGGTATTGGTGCAGCAACTGGTCTTGGTGTTAGTGCAGGAACTGGTCCAGGTATTGGTGCAGCAACTGGTCTTGGTGTTAGTGCAGGAACTGGTCCTGGTATTGGTGCAGCAACTGGTCTTGGTGTTAGTGCAGGAACTGGTCCTGGTATTGGTGCAGCAACTGGTCTTGGTGTTAGTGCAGGAACTGGTCCTGGTATTGGTGCAGCAACTGGTCTTGGTGTTAGTGCAGGAACTGGTCCAGGTATTGGTGCAGCAACTGGTCTTGGTGTTAGTGCAGGAACTGGTCCTGGTATTGGTGCAGCAACTGGTCTTGGTGTTAGTGCAGGAACTGGTCCTGGTATTGGTGCAGCAACTGGTCTTGGTGTTAGTGCAGGAACTGGTCCAGGTATTGGTGCAGCAACTGGTCTTGGTGTTAGTGCAGGAACTGGTCCAGATATTGGTCCAGGAGCAAAAACAGGAGAAGGTGCTGGAATTAAATTAGGTTGTTGTGTTGCCGCTGGCCCTGGTTGGTGTGATTGAGAAGGATATTGTTGCTGTGGCGCAAGAAGTGTCGGTTGTAGAGGAGTTGATGCTGATGGCACAGGCCCTGAAAGCAATAATGATTCCATGTCTTGTTTACTACAAAATAAATCAGGCGATAATTGTATTGGCCTAATATTTGAAGGTGTAGATAATTTTTGCGGATCCCAGGATTCCTGGATGGGTATGAATTATTCGCCCCCGTTGTGTACGTTGGTGGTGAGAGTCGTACAGTGGTGTCGTCGGAATGTGAATAGTCGAATGAAGATGGACGTATAATGACCTCTTCTTCGTCACTTTCTTCGAACCAGTAGTTTACGCTCTTCGGCTTGGCCTGAATCTTAGAAAAACATCCTCCACCATAATATTGTGTTGCGTTTTGTATTGGTGTGGTGTTTGCAGCAAGTTTGAGTTTTGGGACGGAACTAGTCACGTAGGATCGTCTAATCAGGCCAAGCACAACCAACTAGAATTAGAAGTAGACCAAAACTGATTTGGTCTTAATTTCATCCTGTTTATACTAAATGTATCTTTATATGCTAGCCCCTAACCCTAACTGTGTGTTTTATACTAACCCTAATTATATGTTTTACACTAACCCTAACCCTATCTTTTTAGTCCAACCCCTACCCCTAACGGTTGTATAAGGTGATTTTGATTTTATTTACCTAAATGCAAACGTAACCATACTTGAGATATGGATAAACAGATTTCTTCTGCATTGAAGAACTATTGCATACAATTAATACAAAAAGGGTCCCAGAGCTCATTTTGGCTCTAAACGAAAACGGCCCAAGATCACATTTTGAATGCCTATATCATGACATTATTGACAACAAGCAAATTTCTAAACATCATTTCCTGAAGACCAAAAAGGGTTCTTTTAGATTCATAAGCACCACATTTTACCTGACCTCCAATGGATCTGATTTGATCATCTAAAACTAACAATTTCTTCATTTTTCAATTTATTCCTAAAATTTCCACATTTTGAGTTCCGACTTGAACAATTTGTGCAAAGTCAAGACACGAAGGGCTATTCTTATTCTAATAAACTATCATGTCACTTGCTAAAAATGCATTTTGTTTGAAATTAAACACTTTCATGCTTTTACAAAAGTTGTCAAAAAGTTGGAGTTTTTCTACCAAAATCGAAACAAACCGACTTCACAGACATGTACCGAAGTTATAATACACGATCCATGGTTGCAGGTTTAACATGTTCATCTTGTAAGCATAATTTTTTGAATATAAAAGAGGATTTCATTTCAGAGGCCTGCCTTTGACAATATTAAAAGTTAAAAACCAAAGATTTTGGTGATTTTGAACAATTTGGCAAATTGCCAATTTTACCCCCCAATGGTGCTTGGTAATGGAAATTATGATTTTCAAAATTTCTTTTGCAATTGAAAGCCAATGCATTACTCTTACAGGATTTCATGTTGAATTTTTGATCATCAGAAGACATTGGACAAAATAAATCATAAATTAGTTGAAGTTTTCTTTTCAATAAAGCTGATTTTAGCAAAGATATGCATTTACACTGGTTAAGGCCCGTAGGTCGTCCATCTTGAATTTTTCAAAAAAAAATATTTTGCCAAAAGAAGTGATATATGAAGGGCTTTAAGTTACACCATTGGTTTTATAGCTATGAAAATATTGCTTCTGGACAAAACTGCATGGTTTTCTCTGAGACACGCACATAAGAAGAATAAAAACAAGTTTGATAGTTGACAATAAAAAATACCATTAGAAACTGAAAAGGTTTAAAATAAAAAAAAAATAACGACCACAATTTTTTACGATCGTATTATGTTATGGCGATGTCGTTGTCGTCTAACTTTGAAAATAATTTTGAACAAAATAAAACCTTTAAAATTCTATTTGTTTCAGAGCCACAAGATGTATCTTAACAAGGTATCTACCCGTGCGGGTTTCGGGTGGCGAATAGGCCCACAGCAGCGCTAAGCTTGTCGGTAAAAGTCTAATGAACCTGACATCGGGTCAGGCCGCTTTGCCCATAAAGCGAAATGGATGTGTGCCCCAGGTGGTTGAATGGGGCAGCCCTGACATCGAGAGATGCGGGGTAGCCAGGCGATAATGCGGAAAACCGCAAACCATTGTGGTGCACCGTGTTGGAAAAAATGTCACGTTCCTCGCACGTTAAAGAACCCTGCTGCAGGTTTCGGTAAGAGTAGGACCCGTAGGATCCCCATGCAGGAGGCTAATTTTCCCGCCCCTACCCATCACTCTTTTTGTCAGTGGCAGTCAAAACTCTTCTACCCGATCGGCCTTGTGTCCCAATTTCCCCCACTTCATCATCATATCATGTTCATTGTATCACCACTTTCATGATCATCATGTGGACCTGCAATGCGATGCATCAGAGTTTGATCTAGAGTCAATAGAACTATCCCAAGATGACTAACGTAATATGGATAAGATCTTTAAACTAGAGGGTGATTGATCGGTTAATCCAGTTACTTCCACAAGTAATGAAACGGAAAAGAATCGTCCCGGACCCTCTGGACTTCAATCCTTGGAAAAGGAGATAGTAGTGTAGCTAGTAGCTCAACAAACTTCATGAGCTAAAACCACAGCTCGGGGAGAGCCATGTTTCATTTCGATGCCGTCGAGACCAGGTGGTCATCACTAGATGTCGTATAGGACATTCTAGAGTCACTCATGGCCACCTGATGACACAGGAGAAGGAGGCCCCGATGTGCATTCCCTGTGACTCGCGGTACTCTTTGAAGCATGTTCTTCTCGACTGTGTTGATGTTGCTCCAGCACGTATGAAGTATTTCAATTGTGTCACAATGCACGATTTGTTCAGCGGCACCCAAACTGATGTCATTTTATCAATTTTAAAGGAAATTGGACTTTATTCAAAACTATAGACATAGTTATTGTAAAATTACTGTTTTATTATTACTTGCTTTGTTTGTGTTATTGTTTCCTTATAATTTTATATTTTAGTTTGTCCATTTTTAATGTTTGCTTTTTATCAATTTATATTTTCATACCTTTTGTTTTATCTACGGTCTTTTGACTCTGTTTTATTTCTAATTTTGATTTAATTATTATAACATGTTGATGTCCCGATTATGGCTGAAATATCGCCGACGGGACAATAAGCAATCAACAATCAATCAATCAATTGATTTCCGTTCGGTTATTTTGTTCCAAGTAGTTCCATTGTATCCATGTCATTGATATTCCTTTGATGGTAGGTTTGTTGTTTAAAAACTGTCGAATGTCTATGAATGATCTATTGTTGTATTCACAAATAGTCCACCAGGTAGTCTAAAAGTGTTTGATAAATGCACACAAGGATTGATTGAACTTAGGGTTTTGTTCATTTAAAATGTAGTCAGTCCTGTTCATGTTTTGTTGCGAAGAAGCATATAAAGTACATGTTATCCATAAAGTGGATGATGTTAATATCATTATTACAACTATTCCAGTCCATTTCAATACATTTAGGGACCCGTGCGGGTTCCGGGTGGCGAATAGGCCCGCAGCAGCGCTAAGCTTGTCGGTAAAAGTCCACTAAAGAGCGCTCAGAAACCTGACATCGGGTCAGGCCGCTTTGCCCACAAAGCGACTGGGATGTGTGCCCCGGGTGGTTGAATGGGGCAGCCCTTACATCGAGAGATGCGAGGTCGTCAGGCGGTAATGCGGAAAACCTGACCACAAACCATAGTGGTGCACCGTGTTGGGAAAAATGTCACGTTCCTCGCACGTTAAAGAACCCTGCTGCAGGTCTCGGTAAGAGTACCCGTAGGATCCCCACACAGGAGGCTAAATTTCCCGTCCCTACCCATCACTCCTTTTTTCAGTGGCAGTCAAAAGTCTTCTACCCGATTGGCCTTGTGTCCCGATTTCCTCCAGTTCATCATCATTTCATGTTCATTGTATCATCACTTTCATGATCATCTCCCAGATATAGCCGACATCCTGCTGCTTGGGAGTAACTAACTAATCAATACATTTAGGTAAATTTCGTACTGATTGTACATATCTGATAAACTATATGCAATGCTTCTTCTTGACGAAGAGGTCTCTGAACTAATCCTTATATGTGACATAGTTCAAATATGAACCCTTTCTCTTGGAATTCATAAATATATATAGTCTTCCCTATAAATATCCACTGTTTTTATTGGACTACATTTTTGTAATATGCATGATTGATTAAATCAATTGGAGTTGAAAAATTCCAACATTATAATCATGCAGACTCAATTAAGATGTGCATTTATATCTCTATAATAATGGTGGCTAAATGGTACAGGTATATGTCAAAAAAGAGGTGGTATTATAATCACCAACTGTTAGAGGTCATTGCTGGAGTACCAGTTGGTAGTGTAATCTTTTTGTTGTATATGTGTGTTAATTACTTTTTAGCTCACCTGACCCGAAGTGTCAAGTGAGCTATTGTCATCGCCATGCGTCCGTCGTCCGTCCGTTACTTTTTATTCAAAAATCTTCTCTGAAACCACTGAATGGATTTTTTTAAAACTTGGTCCAAATATTAATTAGGGCATGATGTTTAAAAATTGTGTTCGGCTTTCTGATATGTTAACAAACATGGCCGCTGTTACTAAATATAGAACATAGGGTAAAATCACATTCAAAGACTTATAACTTGAAAACTAGAACAGATAGAAAAAATCTGAAGGATCCTAGGCTCTTCAGAATCAAAAGCTCTACAAAAGTCTCCATTGGGTCGAAGTTGTCAGATGACCCCTAATAGGGGTTATGGTCCTCTTAAGGTCAAAAATAGCATTTTTTCATGTTTTTGCCCTATAGAATGAAAACTATTGTAAAAAGAGAAAAGCTGTTGCTTGCTAAAATGTTCAGCTCATTAAGCTCTATAAAAGTCTTTATTGGGTGGAAATTTTCAGATGACCCTAAATAGGGGTTATGGCCCGTTTAAGGTAAAAAATAGCGTTTTTTTTCATGTTTTGCCCTATAGAATGAAAACTATTGCAGATAAAGAAAAGCTGTTGCTTGCTAAAATATAAGTGAGTGAGTGAGTTGGTGTTTTACGCCCGTGCAACGCTATATAGGTTATTTACAGGCGATGAACATGAAAAGGGTGATAAAATGAACATGAAATGATGATGATAAATGAAATATGGAGATGGGGTGGGAAACAAAGGACCGGTAAATTTTGAAGAACCACAGGAAAAGGGGAGAGGTGGGTAGGGGCGGAAAATTTTGCCTATGTGGTGCACTACTTGGCGGTCCACAAAGGGGTCTTTTACGTGCATGAAGCGTGGCACTCTCCACACACGTTGGCCCACTATGGTCGGCGGTCAGGGTTTCCGTATTATAGACCTGACAACCCCCGCGGACGAGGGCTACCCTATTCAGCCACCTAGGGTACACACTTGGTCGCTCTGTGGGCTGAGCACTGACCCGACGTCAGAATCCCAAGACCCTTAGTCGCCTCTTACGACAAGCTAGGCTCTGCTGCGGGCCTATTCGCCACCCGGGCCCCGCACGGGACGCTAAAATATTAAGCTCATGAAGCTCTACAAAAGTCTTTATTGGGTCGAAGTTGTCAGATGACCCCTAATAGGGGTTATGGACCTGTTAAGGTAAAAAATAGCGTTTTTTCCATGTTTTGCCCTAAAGAATGAAAACTATTGCAGATAGAGAAAAGCTGTTGCTTGCTAAAATGTTCAGCTCATTAAGCTTTTCAAAAGTCTTCATTGGGTCGAAGTTGTCAGATGACCCCTAATAGGGGTTATGGCCCTTTAAAAGTCAAAAATAGCATTTTTGTCATGTTTTTGCCCTATAGAATGAAAACTATTGTAGATAGAGAAAAGCTGAGCTGTTGCTTGCTAAAATGTTCAGCTCATTAAGCTCTACAAAAGTCTCCATCAGGTTAAAGTTGTCAGATGACCCCTTATAGTGGTTATGGCCCGTTAAAGGCAAAAAAATAGTGTTTTTGGCCTATAGAATGAAAACTATTGCAGATAGATAAAGAAAAGCTGTTGCTTGCTTAAATGTTCAGCTCATTTAGCTCTACAAAAGTCTCCATAGGGTCGATGTTGTCAGATGACCCTTATAAGGGTTACAGCCCCTTAAAGGCAAAAAAAGTGTTTTTGGCCTATTGAATGAAAACTATTGCAGATAAAGAAAAACTGTTGCTTGCTTAAATGTTCTGCTTATTAAGCTCTACAAAAGGCTCCATAATGTCAAAGTTTTCAGATGACCACTTATAGGCGTAACAGCCCCTTAAAGGCGAAAAATAGTGTTTTTGGCCTATAGAATGAAAACTATTGCAGATAAAGAAAAGCTGTTGCTTGTTTAAATGTTCAGCTAATTTAGTTCTACTTAAGTCTTCATAGGGTTGACATCAAGACCAGGTGAGCGATTCAGGCTCCTGGGAGCCTCTTGTAATAATAATAATTTTTTAACATCGAACCCCCTTTAGTAGTCACATGGTAAGGTCGGTGTGTTTTCCGGAGGCAGACTTTCAGCTTCAGGGGATAAATACGTTGATCTAAGACGTGATAGCCAGCTATCAAATATCTTTCAATTCGTAGTTCGATCTTAGCAGTTTTGTCGACCTCTGGGATAAGTTGAGCAATGTCGGACAGTTTTGTAAAGTGCTTGGCAACATTTGGAGATGCGATCTTCTCTCGATTGTACTTACTTGAAGTGGATAAGTCTAGTATCGAGTAACCATCCAAATAAATAAATACAAATACAAATTTATTTAGCTTAATAAATTTGAATTAAAAACAAAATAAGCATGTCATTAAAGCGATAAATAAGATACACAAATAATATGTTTACGAACTTAAAATTAGAAGCAGACCAAAACTGATTTGGTCTTGATTTTATTCCATTTGTTTATTTGAAAGCGAAAATTTGAGATTTGACCTTTGTCCTTTATACTGACTAAGGTTAAATTATCTTCTCTCTTCATTAAAAGTAAACGTGTTCATTTTAACATAATATTTTAAGATACGATTTGGTGCTTCATCCTTTGTTTGTAATGTTGAATAAGGTTATCGTTTGGATAACACAAAAAACGAGTCATTTTAGGAACTTGAATAAGACAATGGTTTATTTCAATAAGAGTCCTTTGCACATGCGCACTCACTGTCACTCTTATAATATTAATGGATTTGTGAAGCTACTCCTTGAAGAAAGCTGAGGATGAGCACAAATGACATTGCATTGTTGGATTACAAGTTGGCGGGAGAGCCATAGTCCAAAGTCTACATGTTTTCCAGTCTAGAAAAGAAAAACATATAAAAATTGTAAGACGTTAATGTATTGATGAAAACAGGAAAATTATATTTGAAAATTGTTACATGTAGAGATAACTACAGTTACCTGGATAATAAGCAGAGTTACAGCAGTACCAGGAAAAAATTATATCAATTAGTTTGCTTACTTTATATTCATCATTATAGTAATTTTAAGTATTATATTGTTCATTTTAATCTATCTAAATATTTTCACCAACAATTAACGTATCACAAAATTGAGTTCAAGGACATTTGATACATTAGTTAAGTGGGGGAGTCTTAATTAATATCATATTAATCATATCAGCATTGGCGTTTCTTTACTTTTTGTACAAGAATCTTAAGTGTTTCTGTAAAAGGGGGAGAGGTGGACATGATTTTGATTTCGAAATGGGTGTGGTTCCAAATCATGTTGTTCCAATCAATGAACATGTTTAAAATCTTAAAAATTCATACATGTACATGCAATTTTTTAATTTCATTCAAAACAACTAAAAATTTCTTTTTCTTTTCTTTTTTTAAATTTACAGTGATATTTATCATCATCATCATCTGGATCTGGAGAAAAAGGCAATCTGAAAGTGGGAGAGAAACTAATTCAGACAAAGTTTATTTTGTAAGGTGGCATAAGATGAAAAATGAAATAGGTTTTAATTTAACTGATGTAGATAAAAAAAAAATTTACAGATTATAGATATCATTTTTTATATAACCGGAATAATTTTATACAATGGCCATCAAATAATAATGTTAAAATAGAATAACATATCATCAATCAAGTTTACTTCTCTCATTTACCACACAAAACTTAATCTCAGACGTATCTGATGGTGATAAACTTGGTATTCTTATAGTTCTAACATTATAGTTACCAGTTTGACTTTCTTTAAAATACAAATGGCAACAAAGTTCCAGACAATAAATTTTGCTACGCTTGAAACGCGTTTCGTCTATTCGATACTCATAAGAGGCGCTCTATCAAAAATATTGAAAATGCAGCAACATTATTTTTTTTCTTTTTACAAACAAATGTAATACAAAAACAAAGAAAGATAGTAAATACAGCAGCAGTGCAGGCAAAAGCAATAAGTGACCAAGATTCATCAGATCTGTTTATCACAGCAAAAATATAAGAACATTAAAAGTTTTTTTCTTATAATGTTATTTTTTGAACGATGGTAATAGCTAATGTTGTGTCATGTACATGTATTCTCTATCTTTTTCTCTCATATTATTTTGAACTTTTTTTGGTTTACATGTGATCTTTTTTTATAAATGAAATGATTTTTTTTCACTTTTATAACTTTAAAATTTCTTTTCTTTTCTTTGTAAAAAAAATATTATTTACACTGAAGGAATGTGGCACTTGTTGTTGTTGTTGTTTTTACGTTGTCATTCTCATTGTCATTGTTGATAGTTTCTTCTTCTGCTGTAAAGAAAGATGAGAAAACAATTATACTCACTCTATTAAACAAGAGCTATCACACTGGAATAACAAACATTCATTCTTAATATATTCATTCACATCTTTTAATAATATAAACTTTTGAAAGAATTTGTACTTGATATATGAAAGCTCATTAGCTATAAATAGAACATTTGTGAAAGCATATATATACATATAAAAATATCAACAACATACCATTCTTGTATCCTCTTGTAAATTGTATGGCGTTCATTGTTGACACTGTACTAATAAATCCTTCTTCCCATAATGGAATATAATTTTGTTTTTAGGAAAATAAGACCAACAACATGAGTAATACAGAAATTACACCAAGTAATATCCCAACATCCCATAGAAGCAGCACCCCGAACCACAAGAAAGCTACATACTTATTTCCTACGATGAAGCAGATGTTAAGTCACTACCTCCCTCCGCCAGAAGATTTAAAAAGGCCTCTCGGCCAAGTCAGATAAAAGGATCAAGAAAAGCAGATGTAAGTAACTAAGTTTTTTTGTTTTTTTTTATTTGAAAATATTTCTTCTTGGCTAGAATTATAATCATCTTTGCTTCTACTGGTTACCATATATGATAATATAAACTAGCTTCATATTAATAATGTATTATTAATTTGTTATGCATTTTATAAAGGAACTTAAAAAACATGTAGTTTGACATGTCTTGCATTTTTTTATATCTATATTCTGTATATATGTTTCAATGAAAATAAGATTCAACAGATTATTTTATTATGATATTTCTTGTAGGACACAATAGCAATGCAGATTGACAACCAAGCTGACCCTGCTGTGACACACATGTCATCACCTCCTCAGACAGTTGCATCATGCAGTAGCAGTAATGCTTCGTCACATCAGAACGTAAGATTTCTTTTTTTGTATTTTTTTTTTCATTTTAAAATTCTTTTTTGTGTGATGTAATATAATGATTTTTATTTTTTTTAATTTGTTATGTATTTTATAAAGAAACTTAGATACATGTACATTTTTAAATAAATCTACATATAGTATTACTGAATGAAAATAAGAATCAACAGATTTTTTTATTCATGCTTTTTCTTGTAGAACTCATTGTCACCATGAATGAATGACCCCCTGACCCTGTCGGTGCCAATGTACTACGCTGTTCCAGTGACAGTCATGTCATCACCTCCTCCGACAGCACAGGCAACATGCAGTACCAGTAATGCTCCAGCCCATCAGAATGTAAGATTACTTTTTGTTTTTTCATGCTGTTCTCGTTCATGTTTTTACTGTTTTTTTCTTCTTCGACTTTTTACACTCGTTTACCCCCATTGGTACCTCTTTGTTTCTTAAATAATATGATAAATTATGTGCGTACCATTAAACACTCGTTCCCGTTGACAACAATCTTTCCAGACATCCATCGGCAAATAGCAGGGTTAGAATCTGTGAAAAACCATGTCACTGGTACATAATGTTTACATCTGTTATCTGTTCCTGATGCCATATATTGTTGAATATAATGTCTTCTATCGGGAAAATTACATCTCCGTAGAATGGTCTCTGCTCATCATTACTACAGTATATGGTGTGCTCTGTCAACAGGCATGAAGCAACATCAACAGGGTCTGTCTCTGCGGACGTAGGAGGAATCATATCACACACTGCGACTACTAAACATACAAACAAAACACCAATTGTTGTTGTTGTTGTTCAGCTCACTTACGATAGAACTCACAAATTATCAAATATGCGAAAAGTTTGGAAAAAAATGTTCACCAATGAATGATATTATTCACAAATAAACGTGTTTTCACAGGGTAATATTTAGAACGGAAGATGTAAATGTAGAAGAACCAAAATAAACAAACAGACAAAATGACGATATCGGCTACCCACGCTAAACAATAATAACGTGACTTGTATTGCGGGTTTTGATAAAAGACATATTTTTTTAAATGTCATAGATAAAAGGTAGAATATTTTTAATTTCAAAATTAATTAATTATTTTATTTTATTTATATTTCTCATTTCAGATGCTTAACGGAGACTTTCTATTTGACATGAGTGATATCATGGATATTAGTTTCAGCGACATGGTGTAGATTGACTGAACTCAGTGTGATGTTTGTTAAAGTTGAATATAGAGTGCATTGTTTCCATGCATAGACTTGTTATGTGACCTATGATTGTTTACCTTAAAAAATAAATTTGTTTACATATTGAATTTTATTATAATTTATCTGTTGGTCATTCACAGACATTTTTTTAACTGTCCCGTGCGGGGCCCGGGTGGCGAATAGGCCCGCAGCAGAGCCTAGCTTGTCGTAAGAGGCGACTAAGGGTCTTGGGATTCTGACGTCGGGTCAGTGCTCAGCCCACAGAGCGACCAAGTGTGTACCCTAGGTGGCTGAATAGGGTAGCCCTCGTCCGCAGGGGGTTGTCAGGTCTATAATACGGAAACCCTGACCGCCGACCATAGTGGGCCAACGTGTGTGGAGAGTGCCACGCTTCATGCACGTAAAAGACCCCTTTGTGGACCGCCCAGTAGTGCACCACATAGGCTAAATTTTTCCGCCCCTACCCACCTCTCCCCTTTTTCCTGTGGTTCTTCAAAATTTACCGGTCCTTTGTTTCCCACCCCATCTCCATATTTCATTTATCATCATCATTTCATGTTCATTTTATCATCCTTTTTCATGTTCATCGCCTGTAAATAACCTTTATAGCGTTGCACGGGCGTAAAACACCAACTCACTCACTCACTCATTTTTTTAACTGCCTTACACTGCTATTTACTGTGAAACTACTGCCAAACAACAGTGAATTATCATTATCACCCTATACAATCAAGGACAGTTTGTGACAGTGATTACCATCCGCCTATAAATTTGCCTGCACTGTCCGACATTGGTTCAGTTTTTCATAGGTCGTTACAGACTTTACCTGGATTTTTAATCACTGTCCTAAATTGTAACAATTTTGGGCAGTAGTTAACAATTTTACCTGTATTGTTTATCACTGTCCTGGTTCGTAACAATTTTACACAGCAGTTGACAATTTGTCTTGACCTATTATGAACTGTCCACCATTGCCACAGTAAAAGGCAGTTCTTGACAAGATATTCACTAACTGTTTTGCACTGTTGTGAATTGCTACAGGATATAATAGGTCACGACAGATTTGTATTTTCTGAACTGTCATGAACTTTGGATTTAACGACTTGATCTTCTCCCGGTTCCTTGTCAAGATCTTCCTCAATAGCTGGTGGCAAGTTCACTGGTAGGGAATTTCTGACGTCTGCAGTTAGCTGAGAGAGAAGACCTAACACAAGCCTCCAATGGACGAGGGTAAAGATAGTTAATTTTCCATGCTCATTGGTAAAGATGAAACGGTCAGGAGCTTTCTGTAAGATAGTGTCCAGAGCACGACAAGGACAAAGACCAGATTCCTTGAATTCCTGGTTTTTGAGTTTGAATTCTGAATGTTGGATATGCCAAATGAAATCTTCCAAAGTGTTTGTCCAAAATGTAATGCCAAAGCCAAAAGGTAATTTTTAATGAGGTCTGCCAAAATTGATGTATGGATATTAGGTTGGAAATCCGGTTGATGCTGTTCTTTTAGATGTTTGGCCAAAAAATTTGGAAATAGGTGTTGACTCTAGCACCCTCCACAGCAGGTCTCAGGAAACCAAAACCAAGGTAAATGGTTTGGAGCATGTCGGTAGAGATGACGGTAGCGCTATCCACATACCGGACATAACTGTCTTCGGGTCCTGGATTTGGATGTCTGGGGCCGTCCCTCCTCTGGCGTTGTATTGGCCTCATTGAGTACAACCACTCTTCTATCCCCTCCGGACCACAAGCACCTGCTCTTCAACTTCATCTGCCACAATCTCCTCTTCTACCACCTTGTCTACCACTACCCACTCTTCGGGATTGAATTCCTCCTCCTCCTCTATGGGGTTTTCCTCCTGAGGAATTAATGTTGGCTCCTCCTCATTCATCCATGGGCAACTGTCCTCAATTCCAACCTCTTCTTCTAGTGACTTAGACATAGCTATATCTGAAAAAAAAATACTTAAGTTATAACAAGGGATATATTATATTTTTATTGATGTTGAATTCTTTACCTCCCGTACTTTAGTTATAACAAAGGATATATTATATTTTTATTGGTGTTGCATTCTTTACCTCCCGTGCGGGGCCCGGGAGGCGAATAGGTCCGCAGCAGCGCTAAGCTTGTCGGTAAAAGTCCACTAAAGTGCGCTCAGAAACCTGACATCGGGGTCAGGCCGCTTTTCCGATGTGTGCCCCAAGTGGTTGAATGGGGCAGCCCTGACATCGAGAGATGCGGGGTTGTCAGGCGATAATGCGGAAAACCTGACCGCAAACCATAGTGGTGCACCGTGTTGGGAAAAATGTCACGTTCCTCGCACGTTAAAGAACCCTGCTGCAGGTCACGGTAAGAGTAGGACCCGTACGATCCCCATGCAGGAGGCAAAATTTCTCGTCCCTACCCATCACTCAGACATGGAGGAAATTGGGACACTGGGCAAATCGGGTAAGAGAGTTTTGACTGCCACTGGAAAAAGGAGTGTTAGGTAGGGACGGGAAATTTAGCCTCCTGCATTGGGATCCTACGGGTCCTACTCTTACCGAGGCCTGCAGCAGGGTTCTTTAACGTGCGAGGAAGGTGACATTTTTCTCAACACGGTGCACCACTAAGTAGCCACACCAAGCTATGATGGTCAGTCCGAATGATAAATTGTCTTCCCAAAAGGTAATTTCGGATCTCGCGTGTAAAGGTGACGACAGCTAGCAGCTCTTTACGGGTCGTACAATACCGTCTTTGAATTGGAGTTAACACTTTGCTGGAATAAGCCACTACACATTCTTTACCGTCATGGACTTGTATCAGTTCTGCAGCCAGATTTGTCAGATGCATCAGTATCTGGCATGAATACCTCGTCAGGATCTGGATATTCCAAGGTTGCTGAATCAATGATGGTTTGTTTGATGGTCTCAAATGCTGCTTGATGTCTACTGGTCCAATCAAATTTTGAGTTTTTCCGGGTTAATTCATGGAGTGGTGTTGAAAGATGTGCCAAATTTTTGATGTGATCTCTATGGTAGCTATCAAACCTAAAAAACTTTGAACTTCTTTCTTGTTGGTTGGCGAGGGCCATGTTTTAATGGATTCGATATTCTCAGGGTTGATGGATATTCCCTTATCTGATATTAATTTTCCAAGGTAAACTACTTCGTTCAGTATAAATGATTTTAATTCACAATTTACTGGGTTTTTGAACAGCTTCCACGTCAGTGTGAACCAAATCTTTATTATCAAGTGCTATAGCTGCCCATTTTCAGACAAACACATGCTTCCTAATGTAAAGTTAACATTTGCAGTCTCAGAGTGGCTATTAAGGTGTCTTTTAGCCTGTTGGTTTTTATTTGATCGGTAATTTTCTGTATAAGTGCATGCTGTTGATAATTTATTTGGAATGTCAAAGTATGTCACCGTTTAGAAGTGGTATCGCTACATCGTCAAAATTGACAAAATTTGCCAAAATTCAGCGTTACAAATACCAAAACGCGAGAATAAACGGTTAATTTGCATATGCTATATTACGATTTTTCAAGGATTAACCTCTCATCAGTAGCATTTAAATCAAAACACTGGAAGGTCAAATCCCAAATCTGTTCAAAATGAAAAGTACCCAAAACCAAAACGTTCGAACAAGGAAGCCACGTCAAGCACCTAGGATATCGGCCATGTGCATTACAAGGAAAGAACCCTGGTGTTTTAAACAATTTTGAATTTAAAATAAAAAATTTCAGCGACAAAAATATTAGAAATTTTAATGGTAAATCGTGTCAGACAAGTCTGACGACCAGCCTTGTGATTACCCTCGGGGACCTTTGGTCCACCAAATTCAGCGTGCATGGTTATACATTGTACTAAACAAATGGTTCACAACTTTGATATCTAACCATTTTTAAGTTGTTAGCAAAAAAAAATGCATTTTATCCCTATGTCCTATTTTAAGCCATGGCGATCATGTTGTTTGACGAAAATTTGTATGCAAGAAATACACATTATGTAGTTGTACATTTTGTGGGAGTTATGGCCCTTTGGACTTGGAAATTTGCAGAAAATCATGATAATAGTTTGTGAATGCAACTCCTCTTAAAGTACTGTACATAATTTAATGAAACTTTTTATGCAAGATGTACACCATATGCAGTTGTGCATATTACCGGGAATTTTAGATCCATAATTTTTTGTGGGAGTTATGGCCCTTTGGACTTAGAAATTTGCAGAAAATCATGATTACAGTTTGTGAACGCAACTCCTCTGAAACAACTAAACAGAATTTAACGAATGCAAGAAGTACACTAAACGTAGTTGTGCATCTTACCAGGAATTTTTGATCCGCACATTTTAGTGGGAGTTATGGCCCTTTGGACTTTTTATATAACTTTGCTTCGATATTCAAATACTTGCACATTCACTTTTACAATCATTCAATATTAATGATTCCTGTAGCTCAATAATAATTCAACAAGGATAACATTGATAGTCCAATAGCAGAGCGCGTAGGGTATGTGAGCGTGGTCTTTCATTAAAATTCATACATCATGTGGTATATCATTGATTTTTTGCGATGGCTGACACTGAGCTTTAAGGAAACAGTAAGACGATTAATCAGGTATATTGTGAGCTATATGCCTTTTGTTCCTTATAATCCGACAGAAGTCGTCGTGTGAGTGAAGCTTCATTTCTCTTTACATCATGTTTTGTAAGGTAAGCAGAAATGTCGTGAATAAGAATACAGGGCCAGTTTACCATTCCAGTCTTCTCGTCTTTTTTAATTAATACACCCTCTTCTTTTGTTTTTAGCTAAGATCTGACAATATAAAAAAAAATCGATTCAATACATGTTTTCAATACAAAGTTAGGTTGTTCCCGGGGGTTGATCATAATGTTGTATGAAATCAAGATATCAAATGATAATGGATGTGAATTTTCTGAGAAATTTTATTTTCAGATGCAAGAACTTTTATTTATCATCATTTCCACAGTATGACATGCTGAAAATTTCATTTAGGGTAGAATATTTCTTTGAAAGGAAAGAATAGTAAACCCTGTCGGTATTGAACAATATGCATTCTTGTATATTTTTTCTTGGGTCAAAAGTAAGATTGGAAGCAGCGCCTGTAGGCATTGTTGAATTGTGTCTCTCATTGAGGATTCAAAAGATAGCAATGGTTTGTTGGGAGTCGTATCACGTACGCTTATTCTACATCAAATTATTTTTATTCACCTGAACGTAGTATTAATACGAACTGTATGAAAAATGATACATTATCAGTGAGTGAGTGAGTGAGTTGGTGTTTTACGCCCGTGCAACGCTATATAGGTTATCTACAGGCGATGAACATGAAAAGGATGACAAAATGAACATGAAATGATGATGACAAATGAAATATGGGGATGGGGTGGGACACAAAAGACCGATAAATTTTGAAGAACCACAGGAAAAGGGGAGAGGTGGGTAGGGGCGGAAAATTTAGCCTATGTTGTGCACTACTTGGCGGTCCACAAAGGGGTTTTTTACGTGCTTGAAGCGTGGCATTCTCCACACACGTTGGCCCACTATGGTCGGCGGTCAGGGTTTCCGTATTATAGACCTGACAACCCTCGCGGACGAGGGCCACCCTATTCAGCCACCTAGGGTACACACTTGGTCGCTCTGTGGGCTGAGCACTGACCCGATGTCAGAATCCCAAGACCCTTAGTCGCCTCTTACGACAAGCTAGGCTCTGCTGCGGGCCTATTCGCCACCCGGGCCCCGCTCGGGATGATACATTATGAAGCTGCAAAGGGTATAATGTTTTGACTGGTCCGTCCGTTTGTGATCAAAGGTTGTGATCGCAACTCCTCTTAAACTACTGAACAGAATTAACAAAACTTGGAATGCAAGAAGTGAACGCAACTCCTCTTAAACAACATTACCTATCAAAACAAGGGACCTTTTCACAATATCAGTTACATCCTGGGATTTAACATCTTTATTATTTTTTAACTTTTTTAGCTTCTACCCATAAAATCGAAAGCGGCCTCTTGCGTCTAGAATTCTATTTTGAGCATTTATCATATTTTGTTCTATTTAAGTGGCTGTCCATGTAGAAATCACGCAACGGCCTACCGAATCTGACACTTATTGACTTCTATTTTATTAAGAGTATTGGTCAATGGATAATCAAAAAGGTCTTGCATGTGATAATAATAATAAAAAGCTACGCCGAGCGCAGCATGATACGACCGCAACAAGTTGAATCCTGTACGTTGGAGGCCCAGTATGGATAGCCCATGTATGGATAGTCCATTGCTTTGGTCACATGAAGCCCATGGTGGACTTACAAAGCTTTTTGACACATGCATCCTGTGGTGGACTTAATAATGCATTTTTGACACATTTATATTTACATCAACATCTAATACAAAAAGCCTTATTTATATACATGTATTAATTCACAATTTTGGCCCTTTGACCCCTTATTTCTCAAAAACGGTAAAACATTAGCAGAAATATTCATAAGAATTCAATGAAAAAAAGATTTTGAAAATCGGACCACAAATAAAAAAGTTGATTTTATGGACGTGGCCTGTCTTTAGCCCCCCTGTAGTAATGTAATGGTGAAATACATATCAAAATCATTGACACATTTAGTAGATAGAATCTAATAATGAATTCAATAAAAAAAAAAGAATTTTTGAAATCGAATGAATAATGAACAGTCTACAACAGGTTTGTCAATACACCCGTTTTAGCCCTTTTTGGACCCTTTTTCTAAAACAGAAGGGGCCACAAACCCCAAATACAAAACCAACATTCCTTTAGTGGATATAATCATCATATTAAAACTTCATAACAATTGGCAGGCCCACTACAACCTAATTTTTGGTTTAAAACTATTTGCTTTGACAAACTTTTAAAAACGGCGTTTTTGGCCCCTTTGACCTATAATTTCTCAAAAACGGTAAGAGATATTGCAAATCTGATTGAAAAACGCAGGCAGAATCCCAAGACCCTTAGTCGCCTCTTACGACAAGCTAGGCTCTGCTGCGGGCATATTCGCCACCCGGGCCCCGCACGGGACCTTATACTTTTTGAGCTATAAGTTAAAAACTATGGTCTGGCCCCCTGTTCTATTTTTAGAAACGCCGGCCATGTTGGTTTGTCAACGTTCACAAATTTCACAAACTTGGTAGAGGACATCCTCAAGATCAAGTGTACAAAGTTTCAAAGAAATCCCACCAGTGGTTTCAGAGAAGAAGATTTTTAAAAATCAGTTAAAATTGATAGAAAAATCAGTTAAAGGGGGATATAATATGTCCCTTGTCTGTTTGCTGCATTACAGCAACTTTTTGTCGTCCACAGTCCCGTGCGGGGCCCGGGTGGCGAATAGGCCCGCAGCAGAGCCTAGCTTGTCGTAAGAGGCGACTAAGGGTCTTGGGATTCTGACGTCGGGTCAGTGCTCAGCCCACAGAGCGACCAAGTGTGTACCCTAGGTGGCTGAATAGGGTAGCCCTCGTCCGCGGGGGTTGTCAGGTCTATAATACGGAAACCCTGATCGCCGACCATAGTGGACCAACGTGTGTGGAGAGTGCCACGCTTCATGCACGTAAAAGACCCCTTTGTGGACCGCCAAGTAGTGCACCACATAGGCTAAATTTTCCGCCCCTACCCACCTCTCCCCTTTTCCTGTGGTTTCCTTTGTTTCCCACCCCATCCCCATATTTCATTTATCATCATCATTTCATGTTCATTTTATCATCCTTTTCATGTTCATCGCCTGTAAATAACCTATATAGCGTTGCACGGGCGTAAAACACCAACTCACTCACTCACACTCACTCCACAGTTTGTTCTATATTCGATGCCACTCGTTCTTTACCATTGTACCGAACAAATTTAGAAACCGTAAAGCGTTTGTTTTGAAAATGCCTTTTCCCCGCCCCTAATCTCTCGCCAAATCCCACTAGGAAAAGAGAGAGGGCGTTATAAATATAACAATAAAAATCTACACACAAATCCCACTAAACCAAAGACAATCCCTGGAAAAAAAGTTATTACAATGATGTTATAATACAGTTTTTCTAATTTTCATCCGATTTCACCAGTTGTGAAAAAATATTTCTCACCTTTAGAGAGAAATTTGTTCTCAGCGTAATTGCACGTGCAATTGATGAACGACCTTTTGCAATTCCTATTCTGTTAACAATATAGAAAAACCTTCTACAACTTAATTCTCGATGATTGTGGAATTTCTAACATCTCGAGAAATAAATTTGATATTTTAATCGCTCGGCAAGCCTCGTCATTAAAATAATCAAATTTATTTTTCTCGATGTTAGAAATTCCATAATCGATCGCGTTGTAGTAGCTATATATAAGAAATCATTTTATACAGTCTAAAAGATTTTTCATACAACCAATATAAGAAATGTAACAAGATGAAAAATGTAATCATAAAGTTAGATTACAAATTATTTTCAAACAGAGGAAACCATTGTTGAGTAACTTTATGATGATTGGTAACGTTGTGTACGATGATGCCAACAGGGTGAAAAAAATCCATTGCCGGACTAAAAACATTTTCAAAAAAAAAAAATAAAAGGGGACTTCCCATTGGGTTAAAAAAGACAACATTAAGGTAGATGTTCTATTACTGCAAACAAAGGGGTCTGGAAAACTGGGTTTGCTTCGACCAAACCATTTTTGAAGTCAAACTAACAACTAACCTCGATGCAAGAAGGAAAAAGAAGTATAAATTTTTTAAGTTGTTAAAGACTCATGTTTTTTTTCCCGCGGAAGGTAAAGTTAATTCTCGTTTAAGAAAGAGTCCAATGGCGACATCAAAAAAACGACTGCATTGTGTAAGCGTTAAATACACCCCACACTTTTAAAATATATATTCAAATGAGCAGTAATAAGGAATAAGATCAGAATAATTTGCAATTCTATGATTTTTTTCTTCTTTCAAACTTTCCCTGTTTTACTCCCAAGCAGCACGATTTAGGCTATATCCGGGAGGTGAACATGAAAGTGGTGATACGATGAAGATCAAATGATGGTGAAGTGGAGGAAATCGGGACACAAGGCCAATCGGGTAGGAGAGTAATGACTGCCACTGGAAAAAGGAGTGATGGATAGAGACGGGAAATTTAGCCCCCTGCATGGGGATCCTACGGGTCCTACTCTTTCCGACACCTGAAGCAGGGTTCTTTAACGTGCGAGGAACGTGACATTTTTCCCAACACGGTGCACCACTATGGTTTGCTGTCAGGTTTTTCGCATTATCGCCTGATGACCCTGCATCTCTCTGTGTCAGGGCTGTCCCATTCAACCACCTGGGGCACACATCTCAGTCGCTTTGTGGGCAAAGCGGCCTGACCCGATGTCAGATTTCTGAGCGCTCTTTAGTAGTCTTTTACCGACAAGCTTAGCGCTGCGGCGGGCCTATTCGCCACCCGGAACCCGCACGGAAATAACTGGTAAAGTGTTTGAAGAGGTTACAATTGGATATAAGAATGTCAGGAAACAAATAAATGAGTGAGTGAGTTGGTGTTTTACGCCCGTACAACGCTATATAGGTTATTTACAGGCGATGAACATGAAAAGGATGATAAAATGAACATGAAATGATGATGATAAATGAAATGTGGGGATGGGGTGGGAAACAAAGGGACAGTTAATTTTGATGAACCACAGGAAAAGGGGAGAGGTGGGTAGGGGCGGAAAATTTAGCCTATGTGGTGCACTACTGGGCGGTCCACAAAGGGGTCTTTTACGTGCATGAAGCGTGGCATTTTTCACACACATTGGCCCACTATGGTCGGCGGTCAGGGTTTCCGTATTGTAGACCTGACAACCCCCGCGGACGAGGGCTACCCTATTCAGCCACCTAGGGTACACACTTGGTCGCTCTGTGGGCTGAGCACTGACCCGACGTCAGAATCCCAAGACCCTTAGTCGCCTCTTACGACAAGCTAGGCTCTGCTGCGGGCCTATTCGCCACCCGGGTCCCGCACGGGATGGAAACAAATAAAAAAAAAATCGATTGGTGAAACTAGTGACAGACCAGTCACCTGCAACAAGGCTAAATTTAAAGGTTATACCCGACATACGTGCATCAAACACCTGCAACAAGGATTAATTTGAACGTATTACGCAACATACCTTCACCATACACCTGCAGCAAGACTAAATTTGAAGGCTATACCCGACATACGTGCACCATTCACCTGCAACAAGGCTTACTTTGAGGGTTATACCCAACAAACGTGCATCATACACCTGCAACAAGGCTTAATTTGAACGTTATTCGCATCAGACGTGCATCTGACACTTAATTTGATGGGTTATACCCGACATACGTGCATCATTCACCTGCAACAAGGCTTTGGGTATTTTTTATGGTTTGTTGGGTCAGGTGAGCTAAAAAGTATATGTGGCATAGTATCTTACCTTCATTTCTTTTTGATCTTTAAGTTCTATTTCCTCAAACAACTTGAATATTCTAACAATTTTCGTGTAGATTTCTTCCCCTATCATGGCCACATTTAGGAGAGGCTGATAGCTGCTAATATCCTATAACAATGAAAGAACCTTGGTGAGCTCACTCACATACCCCAAGCATCCACATTATGAGCAAAGATTTTGAAATTAAACCTTTCAATTTATGCATCTTATTATGCAAGGTTACAATATAAGAATCTATTTCTTCTAGGTAATGTTTGAGGTATTCATACTTACTACCATCATTCCGTTAATAATGGTAGAATCATTGTAATCTACTGTGTTGTAATCATCCTGTAAAAGAGAACAAAAAATGGGTCAAAGACAGAAATGGCCGGATTTCGTTTAACAAGAAGTAGGTGAGCGACAGACCTGAAATCACATCCCACGTTATGGGAGCCCATGTTGATGCTGCATACCAAATATCAAGAGGCTGTGATTAGTAGTTGCTAAGAGAACTGTTACGAAAATTTTCTACTATTGGACATTATTGTCAAAAATTAACTTAGTCGGTAAACAGGAAGTAGATGAGTGACAGACCTGAAATCGCATCCCACGTTATGGGACCTCACCCTGATACTGTATACCAAATATCAAGTGGCTGTGATAAGTAGTTGCTCAGAAAACTGTTACCAATATTTCTTCCCCGTCCGCCCACCGCTCACCATTTTATAACTTGGATTTTTAATTCACTCCATGAAATCCGGCCAAAACTGGGTCAAAGACAGAAATGGCCGGATTTCGTTTAACAGGCAGTATGATGAGGAACAGAAATGAAATCGAATCCCACGTAATGGGAGCCCATGCTGATGCTGCATACCAAATATCAAGAGGCTGTGATTAGTAGTTGCTGAGAAAACTGTTACGAAAAATTTCTATTATTGAACATTAGTCTAAAAAAGTAACTAAGTTGGTAAACAGGAAATAGGTGAGTGATAGACCTGAAATCGAATCCCACATTATGGGAGCCCATGCTGATGCTGCATACCAAATATCAAGAGGCTGTGATTAATAGTTGCTGAGAAAACTGTTTTTTCCCCGCCCACCTTTTCACTAGTGAAATCCGGCCAAAAATCACATTTCCAAAAATTATATCTACCATCTGGCAAAAATGAATTCGCAAAAAACGTTTTGGCTTGTCATAGGCTTTTGTTTTGTCTTCCTTTACATGATTTGACACACTGAATTGACTGTTAGCAACGCGACAGGTGTCCTATAGCAAGCAGGAACTGCTTTCTCTTCCGGAGCACCTGAGTTCACTCTCCTTTCGACTGGAGTTCGTGTTGCTGACCGATATTCAGTCATTTATGTGTTTCCATGTTTTGCGTATTGTCTGTTTTGTCCCTTTCTTATTGGTGTTGACTGGTTTTGTCTCTGCCCTTTGGATACCCCATTGGTACCTCTGCTCCTTCCCGCAATTTTTTTTAGTCTATTGAACAAAAACTGTAAAAAAAAACACTGGCCTTAAAAGGTCAGACCAAAGTTTATTGGGGTCGCTTTTAGCTAATTATTTTGAAACTTTATTGTGCTTTTGTTATTGATTATAAAAATAATGCCTACCTAAGGGCTATTCCAGAATTAATTGTATGAGGGGGGGGCGGAAGGCACTATAATTTAAATTGTACGGGTGGTGGTGTTTTTAGATATTTCTCAAATGCAACATAATGGGAAAAAAAATAAAATTTTATGCATGTTGGGTATAAAAAAAGTGCCTTCCGACCCCCCTACATTTATTTCTGGAAAATTCCATAGTATCTACCCTATTTTTTTTCAAGTAGGAAACACTCACTTTTGACTTGTTTGACCTTGTATCAATATATGCCTGCAAGTTTTTTGTGTTCATGCATATAAAAATTATGGTTCAAATTCCAACTTACTGAGGTGCTACAGCTACCTGAATCACAATATCCAGGCTTAATAGGTGTAGATGTATAACTGCCATGACTGCTGACTGTTTGATATTTGTTGGTGCCTGAAAAATCAACAAATAAATCTGTGAACTTGTACCCCCTAGTGATATTCCTGAAAGCAAAATAATGCCCTAAGAAAACAGCATCCCACCAAATAAAAAGTTATGCCTTTCCTGTTTACCTATATACCCTGTTTTTTTAATGCCACCTTAACCTTTTTTTGCTTTTTTAATTTTTAAGCACCATTAAGCTTGAAATATATCCCTATTGACTCATGGTGAAAAAAAGTAAATGAATTAATGTCTACATATACATTTCCTATTTCATCAAGGAGAAAACAGGAAACACACATTTTTTTTCATACAGACTTCAACCAAATACTCATTTTTTATCAAGATATATATTTAACTAACCATGTACTCAAGTCGCTTTCTCCAAACGCTTTCGACATATTCATTATCTAAAGAGTGTCTCTCAGTAGCAGACTCATTATTAAAAGATCGTCTTTCATGTTCTAACTGTATAATTTAAAAAAAAACATTATGCACATTATACAGATATATTCTAATAAAATTAACAATACAATAACAAACTTGATGAGGGTAAGTCAATGTTAATCATCTATATTTAAATAATGTTGCCTGCATAATTATATCTTTGTCCTTTAGTAAACATTAAGATAAGTTATGGTCACAAATAAAACAATTCCTTGATTTTATTCAAATTTCTTAAAAATATGGGACAGCTGGTATAGGTGATATGTATTTTTTTTATCCAATGTCATAAGACATACATACATGATATACATGTATTATGCTATTTTAACATGTTTTAAAGAAATTTATCAAAAGAAAACTTGGTCCATCTTTGATTATTTTAGGACTGAATTTGAATTATATGTGCATTGTATGTTATAGACCTTGGGCCCATTGTAGAACAGCAAGCAGTGTCTACTGGCCTTGTTGAAGGCTGCTGGTGGTTTTTCATTGTGTTTTTTTTAAATTACCGCTCAATGTTATGAGAGCTGTGTCATGTACACTTAATCCAGTCAATCTCTTTATTTTCTATAATGGAGCATGACAAAATGGATGAAAATGAACACAATGTTGGACATATTTTATGTCCAATTAAGTTGTCCTACAATTATACTATATTATATATAACTGTTATAAAGGTGATTGCAAACATAAGTCAAATCAATAAATATTATTTATGTTATCATTCAAATCTATATAACATATAAATAAGTATATAAATTTAATTTTCAGTTCAATTATGTACTCTTTATGTCACTTGATATAGGCCTTAACCATCTATTGAAGTTGAGTTTGAGCTAATAAAACAAGGGGTTGCACTAAGTCGTGCTAAGCATACCCCCACTCGGACATTCAGAAAACAGGAAGTAGATGACCGACTGACCTGAAAAGGGGAGGCACGATACAACTTATCATGCTAAAGCTGTATACCAAATTTGAAATCAATCCCTTCTCTAGAAGCTGAGAAATCTGTTACGAAAAATTGTCTATTTTTGACCCATAAAAAGTCTAAGTCAGCTCAGAAAACAGGAAGTAGATGATGGACTGACCTGGAAAGGGGAGGCACGGTATATTGAACTAGATGGAGAAGTTGTTGTTTCTAGAGCGATGCTTGTGGTTGCTACCATGGATCTTCAAGCGAGAGCGTCGGTTCTCCACATGACTCAACACAATGGAGCTCAGTCCTGTATTTTCTGCTTCGAAGCAGGAGAAGTTATAAAATCTGGAAAAGGCCATTGCCGAAGTTTCCCTTTCAGACAAGATGTAGAGGCACCAAGCTTAAGAACTGATCAAGAGATAAGAGCAGATAGTGCATTAGCCCAGCAAAGTAAACAGAAAGTTAATGGATTTACAGGAGAAAGCGTTTTAAATTATCTTCCTGGGTTCAGCCTGTGCAACAATACTGTTATAGATTATATGCATGGTATTTACTTGGTATTTGCAAGAAACTTCTGTCCCTGTGGTTTGAGTCATCTTTCATAGGTCATACGATTAAGGAAGTGGACAAAATGATGAAGACAATATCGCCACCTTATCTAATAAACAGATTATCAAGAAAATTGTCAAAAACAATGACCCACTGGAAGGCATCTGAAATTAGATCTTGGTTGTTGTATTATTCTCTCCCATGCTTAAAAAGTGCGGGTTTCAATAATGTCTATCTAGTGCATTATAGCACATTAGTTGAAGCAACATATATTCTTCTAGGTGAAGGGATTGCTGATGAAGATCTTGAAAGAGCTGATTTGTTACTTAGATCATTTGTACAATATCCAGGGCAGTTATATGGGAAATCATTCATGGGTTTAAACGTTCACAATATTGTGCACTTAGTATCCTGTGTACAAAAGTGGGGACCACTATGGGCCTGGTCGTGCTTTTGTTTTGAATCCTTCAATGGAGAAATAAAGGAAAGTGTGCATGGGACCGGAAATGTGTGCAGACAAATATTTTGGTCATTACAAGCTCAAAAGTACTTGCAGACCCTCCCAGCCACAAAAAATAACACCCGTCTATTTGGATTTTTGAAAGAATTGTCAAAAGGAAGACTACATTCCAAGTTGCCAGCACAGGATGCATACCAGTGTAAAGTATTAAATCCAAAGAGTATCACAGCTATGCCAGAATTCTTTGAGGAAATCAAACCATTATTGAAGGCTGAAACAGATTCCGATGACCAGTCAGACTTTAACTTTGCCATTAAGATTATTAGAAATGATGTTCTCATGTATAGTAAATCATGCACAAGAGTGCAAAAAAGAAACTCGTATACTTTGAAACTGAAGAACCAAAACTATGCTTTTGAAGTAAAATACTACCTGATTCACAAAGACAGTGACCGTGTATTTGCAGTTGGAAAGAAAGTTGCTATTGTGAGAGGAATCTTAAACAACCGTGTTCCCCATATTAAAGAATTAGCAGATACAATGTAAGTAGTATTTAGTTACAAATTTGTTTTCAGCTCACCTAGGCCTACAGTCCATGTGAGCTATTACCATCATTTGATGTCCGTCTTCTGTGTCTTCGTCTGTTAACAATTTGTCATAAATCTTTTCCTCTGAAACTAATGATCAGATTTAAACAAAACTTTGGAGCGTACACTGCAGCAAACTTTTAAAATAAAAACCAAAATATATATCTACATGTACAAGAGGGACAATGCTAATCTTGATGTCCATAAAACAAGAAAGCTAAAGACATGTACATGTTGTATCAAAAACTTGACAAACAACAACAAAAAAATCCAGGCTTGGCTTCTTCCGAAAACAAAAAAGCAGGACGAAGAAAATCACCATAGCTACCCCATTAAAATCAAATGGTTGCTCCCTTAAAATGACTGATGGATGAAAATTTAAATGTGTCTGCCTTAACCCAATATTATTAAGAAACTTTAATGAGAATTGAGCAATTATTTTATTTTGGCCTCAGCTCCAGAAGGGTAACCAATTTCTGTTTATTGCAACACATTCATCATGCTTTTGGCCCTCAATATTTTAGGTCAATTCATACCGGAAAAGAAAGACAACAGCAGAGAACTGAAAAAAAATGAAAAAGATATTTTCCCCTTTTTGTGACCAAGGTTTAAGTCAAGTACATGTAGCACAGCACACAGGCCATGCAGACAGAAAAACTAATATAAATATCTTTAAAAGTATGTAATATATATATATAATCATTAATGTTGTGAATAATTACATTACAGGACTGCTCAAGTCACCATTGAAAAGGCAGAACACTTAGAAGACTTGTATGTCACAATAAAGATGGATGGACACACATATGTAGCAATGATGCAAAATACCATTGAAAGAGAATAGTTTTGAAATTAAGCTTCAACAAATTGACATTGTTATTGACATAAAACACTTGTTAGATGTTTATAATGTTTCTAGACAATATACATATACAGTGATACCCTTAGCGTTGGCATTGACATGCACATCCACTTACAGAGGAATAGTTAAGGTCCAAACCCTTGTACTGACAATTTCCACATCAACCATATTGGTATGTTAGATGCACATTTTGAATGCTGGCTGTGACCTTCAAATGCCTGTACCAAGTTAGGACCATTGTGATCTTCAATTTCTCTGATATGTCTTTGCCTTTTCTTCTTGGATTTATGTATATGAGGTTGATCATCCAAGTTCAGTTGTTACCTTTTTTTTCCACATGAATAACCACTTTAATACAGAAGAATTGTAGAAGTCAATTTCCGTTTACTGACAACTGCCACACCAATCATATTTTTATGGTAGGTGCACAGAGGACCTGACCTAGGGATGTTAAGCACAATGCATGGTTTGAGATTCTGGCTGTGACCTGCATTTTCAGCATGAATGACCACTTACAATAGAATGCTTTTAAGTCCATTCCAACTTACTGACAAGTGTCACATCAACAATATTGGTATGGTTGTTGCACCTACATGTAGTAATGCTTATAAAAATGAATACTTGGAGACAATGACCAACATTTACTGCATAGATGACCCCTTAAGTTTAAAGGTTTCAAGTCCATTCCTGTTAATTAACAATACTGTGTAACAAGGTGAGCTTTAATTTGTTATCATATTTCTTTTGACAATATTCTTTGCAAACAACCTCTTTTATAGATAAAATAACAGTCTCATGGACACTTAATTTGCTTATGAAAGATATATAAAATTGATTTACATGTGTTATCCATATTGGGCCTCATATTGCTGTTTTATCATGCTGTGCTAGTTGAAACTATTTATTAGTATTTAACATGTAAAAAAATCTGTCACAGTAAAAAATGGCCGGATTTCTTTAAGCAGGAACTTGGTGAGGTATAGATCTGAAATAAAATCCCAAGTTATGGGACCCCGATCCAATGCTGTAGAGTCTGTCATATGTATTTTCTGAGAAAACGGTTACACAACTTTCTAGCCTACCTACCCGCCGTCTGACGTACACCATTTAATAATCCGCATATTTCACTCTTTGAAATCCTGCCAAAAAATGAACAATTATTTCCTTCAACAAGAGGCTCCCAGGAGCCTGAATCGCTCACCTGACATATGTGCCTGAAGTAAAGGTTATAAGGCAAAATCTATTTAACGTTGAAAGGGTCATAAGATTAATAAGGGGGTCATCTGACAATATGGTGGATGTAAAGGTGCTGATCACTTTTGTTCTCAATCAAAATCTAAAAATCTGTCACCCTTTTTGAGTTATTTGCAAAAAAATGCAGTTAAACCTAATGTTCTATTTTTAGCCACAGTGACCATGTTTTACAACCAATCAAAAATCCCCACAACAGTTCTATACACCTAATAATAATAAACAATAATACACATGTACCAAGTTTGGTTCCATTTGGACTTAAAGTGTCAGAGGAGTTAACATTTTCAATATAAGGAAATGCAGTTAAAATGCTCAATTGTGACGTTCCAAGGGCAATAACTCCTCAAAGGAAAGGTCCTACAACGTTGACCCTTTACATATTTTGTAGATCTTGATGCGCTTAACAATATGCAATTTAAATTTCTCAAATATGTTGTACAGTTTTCAAGATATTGAGCTAAACAGGTGCAAAATTTGCAAAAAATCCACAAAAAGGGCAATAACTCCTACATGGGTTGTTGGATTTTCTTCAAAATTTCAGAGCTGGTAGATCTTGAGGTGCTGATCACTTTTGTTCCCAATCAAAATTTTGTAATCTGTTACCGTTTTAGAGTTATTTGCAAAAAACTGCCATTTACCTCTATGTTCTATTTTTAGCCACAGCGACCATGTTTTACGACCAATCAAAAATCCCCACATCAGTTCTATACACCTAATGCTAATAAACAACTATACCAAGTTTGGTTCCATTTGGACTTAAAGTGTCAGAGGAGTTAACGTTTTCAATGTAATGAGGAAATGCTGTTAAAATGCTAAATTTTGACGTTCTAAGGGCAATAACTCCTAAAACGAAAGGTCCTACAACGTTGACCCTATTACATATTTTGTAGATCTTGATGTGCTTAACAATATGCAATTTAAATTTCTCAAATATCTAGTATAGTTTTCAAGATATTGAGCTAAACAGGTGCAAAATTTGCAAAAAATCCACAACAAGAGGCTCCCAGGAGCCTGAATCGCTCACCTGACATATGTGCCTGAAGTAAAGGTTATAAGGCAAAATCTCAAATATTTAACGTTGAAAGGGTCATAAGATTAATAAGGGGGTCATCTGACAATATGGTGGATCTAAAGGTGCTGATCACTTTTGTTCTCAATCAAAATCTAAAAATCTGTCACCCTTTTTGAGTTATTTGCAAAAAAATGCAGTTTAACCTTATGTTCTATTTTTAGCCACAGCAGCCATGTTTTACAACCAATCAAAAATCCCCACAACAGTTCTATACACCTAATAATAATAAACAATAATACCAAGTTTGGTTCCATTTGGACTTAAAGTGTCAGAGGAGTTAACATTTTCAATATAAGGAAATGCAGTTAAAATGCTCAATTCTGACGTTCCAAGGACAATAACTCCTCAAAGGAAAGGTCCTACAATGTTGACACTGTTACAAATTTTGTAGATCTTGATGCGCTTAACAATATGCAATTTAAATTTCTCAAATATCTTGTATAGTTTTCAAGATATTGAGCTAAACAGGTGCAAAATTTGCAAAAAATCCACAAAAAGGGCAATAACTCCTACATGTGTTGTTGGATTTTCTTCAAAATTTCAGAACTAGTAGATCTTGAGGTGCTGATCACTTTTGTTCCCAATCAAAATTTTGAAATCTGTCACCGTTTTAGAGTTATTTGCAAAAAACTGCATTTTACCCCTATGTTCTATTTTTAGCCATAGCGGCCATGTTTTACAACCAATCAAAAATCCCCACATCAGTTCTATACATCTAATGCTAATAAACAACTATACCAAGTTTGGTTCCAATTGGACTTAAAGTTTCAGAGGAGTTAACGTTTTCAATGTAATGAGGAAATGCTGTTAAAATGCTAAATTTTGACGTTCTAAGGGCAATAACTCCTAAAAGGAAAGGTCCTACAACGTTGACCCTATTACATATTTTGTAGATCTTGATGTGCTTAACAATATGCAATTTAAATTTCTCAAATATCTAGTATAGTTTTCAAGATATTGAGCTAAACAGGTGCAAAATTTGCAAAAAATCCACAAAAAGGGCAATAACTCCTACATGGGTTGTTGGATTTTCTTCAAAATTTCAGGGTAGGTAGATCTTGAGGTGCTGATCACTTTTACCCTATGCCAGAATTTTGATATCTGTAGCCATTTTTGAGTTATTTGCAAAAAACTGCATTTTACCCCTATGTTCTATTTTTAGCCATGGCGGCCATGTTTTACGACGAATCAAAAATCCCCACATCAGTTCTAAGCACCGAATGCTAATGAACAACCATACCAAGTTTGGTTGCAATTGGACTTATGGTGTCAGAGGAGTTAACGTTTTAAAAAGTTTACGGACGACGGACAGACGACGGACGACGGACGGACGACGGACGCCAAGTGATGACAATAGCTCACATGACCCTTCGGGTCAGGTGAGCTAAAAAGGGCAATAACTCCTACATGGGTTGTTGGATTTTCTTCAAAATTTCAGAGCTGGTAGATCTTGAGGTGCTGATCACTTTTGTTTCCAATCAAAATTTTGTAATCTGTTACCGTTTTAGAGTTATTTGCAAAAAACTGCCATTTACCTCTATGTTCTATTTTTAGCCATGGCGACCATGTTTTACGACCAATCAAAAATCCCCACATCAGTTCTATACACCTAATGCTAATAAACAACTATACCAAGTTTGGTTCCATTTGGACTTAAAGTGTCAGAGGAGTTAACGTTTTCAATGTAATGAGGAAATGCTGTTAAAATGCTAAATTTTGACGTTCTAAGGGCAATAACTCCTAAAAGGAAAGGTCCTACAACGTTGACCCTATTACATATTTTGTAGATCTTGATGTGCTTAACAATATGCAATTTAAATTTCTCAAATATCTAGTATAGTTTTCAAGATATTGAGCTAAACAGGTGCAAAATTTGCAAAAAATCCACAAAAAGGGCAATAACTCCTACATGGGTTGTTGGATTTTCTTCAAAATTTCAGAGCTGGTAGATCTTGAGGTGCTGATCACTTTTGTTCCCAATCAAAATTTTGTAATCTGTTACCGTTTTAGAGTTATTTGCAAAAAACTGCCATTTACCTCTATGTTCTATTTTTAGCCACAGCGACCATGTTTAACGACCAATCAAAAATCCCCACATCAGTTCTATACACCTAATGCTAATAAACAACTATACCAAGTTTGGTTCCATTTGGACTTAAAGTGTCAGAGGAGTTACATTTTCAATGTAATGAGGAAATGCTGTTAAAATGCTAAATTTTGACGTTCTAAGGGCAATAACTCCTAAAAGGAAAGGTCCTACAACGTTGACCCTATTACATATTTTGTAGATCTTGATGTGCTTAACAATATGCAATTTAAATTTCTCAAATATCTAGTATAGTTTTCAAGATATTGAGCTAAACAGGTGCAAAATTTGCAAAAAATCCACAAAAAGGGCAATAACTCCTACATGGGTCGTTGGATTTTCTTCAAAATTTCAGGGTAGGTAGATCTTGAGGTGCTGATCACTTTTACCCTATGCCAGAATTTTGATATCTGTAGCCGTTTTTGAGTTATTTGCAAAAAACTGCATTTTACCCCTATGTTCTATTTTTAGCCATGGCGGCCATGTTTTATGACGAATCAAAAATCCCCACATCAGTTCTAAGCACCGAATGCTAATGAACAACCATACCAAGTTTGGTTGCAATTGGACTTATGGTGTCAGAGGAGTTAACGTTTTAAAAAGTTTACGGACGACGGACGGACGACGGACGGACGACGGACGCCCAGTGATGACAATAGCTCACATGACCCTTCGGGTCAGGTGAGCTAAAAAGTACAAATTTAGTTTTTCTGTTCAAGAAAAAACTAAGATGAACTTTATTAAAAAGTTAAAGTCCAATTAATGATTTCCATCAAGAAAATTTTCTAAGTCCAACTTTTCATTAAAAAGTTAAAGTCCAATAATGATTTCCATCAAGAAAATTTTCTAAGTCCAACTTTTCATTAAAAAGTTAGTCCAATAATGATTTCCATCAAGAAAATTTTCTAAGTCCAACTTTCCATCAAGATTCCGTCATTAGTTAAGCAGAAATACATTTTTTCCGCCAAGTTACCATACTGACTTTTTTCTATCAAGTTTTTCTATCAATTTTCCATCAATTTCCATCAAACTATGTTTTTCTATCAATTTTCCATCAATTTCCATCATAAAAAATAATTTTCCGCCAGTTTTCTATCAAGTTTCTATCAATGGTTGATGGAAATGATGGATTTTTTCCGTCAAGCTGTGTTGATGGAATTTTTTCCATGGGTTTTGACTTTTCCGTCAACTTCCATCAATATTTGATGGAATTCCGTCAATTTCTATGATGGAAATGATAGAAATTAATGGAAATCTGAGGGAAGGGTATGAAGTGTGGTGTTGAAAGGGAAAACACATTTCAGCTGTAGGTGGGTGGCTCGGTAATAAGGTGGGTTTTGGCGGACAGGTGGTTTAATGGGTGGGTGGGATTATAGTTAGGTGGATAGGTGGGTAGGTTTGAGTGTGTAGCTGGGTATATAGGTGGGTTTAGGTTGGTGGGTTTTTGGGTGGGTGGCTAGGTGCTGGGTATGTAGGTAGGTAGGTGTATGTTTGTATGAATGTTTGTGTATGGTTGTATGCATGCATGTATGTATACATTTAAGAATTAACTGTAATAAATTTTTGGTTTATTGAACCATAAACTTAATTTTTCATGGTGCACATTGAATAATCCGCGGAGCGGATTATGTTAAATGTGCACCATGAAAAATTAAGTTTATGGTTCTATAAACCAAAAATTTATTACAGTTAATTCTTATAAATAAATTTTATAGTACATTCCGCGTAAAAAAAATATTAAAATTACATTTTTAATCAAAAATATTTTAAAATCAGTTAATCAATCTAGCGCATTAATATTTACACCTATCAATCAAAAAGCATGCGGAGTCCGTGCGACTGCAAAGTCAAAATTCTATAGGTTGTATTCCGGTTTAATCTGGATTTGACATTAGACATGTTAGATGTTGGGTTTTATTTGCACGATACAAAATCCAGTAAAATTGTTCTTTTTTTTTCAAAGTTGACGAAAAAAAAATTCCACGTAAATGCAACTGATAATTCTCTATTTTTTATTAATAATAATTTTTTGCAGGTGAGATGAAATTTTGCCGAATGATAAAAGTTAATTTTGTGTATTCGATGTTGTTTTGAGATTCTGAAAACCGGTTTAACTGGTTTGACAATATATTCATTAGGGCGGAGTTTGCCATCAATTATATTTTAGTGGGCGTATAGTAATAGCTGTATAAGCCAATTGAACTCTTTGCATGTTTTTTTGGTTCATTGGAAAATGGTCTAAATTTCTGAACAATGCAAAAGACACTAAAAAAACTCTTAAATTTATTTATGTATGTATGGGTTAGGGTTAGTACAAAATTATACAATTAGGGTTATAGTCGAAGAAAACTCAAAATAAGTGGTAGGGATTAATACGAAAAATACATTCATGATGAGGGTTAGTACAGAAACGTAAAATTAGGGTTAGGATAAGTGTTAATCATATGATTAGGGTTAGGTTTAGTATAAAACACACAATAGAGGTCAGGGGTTAGCATATTAAGATACACTTACGGTTAAGGCAAGTACAAAACCATACAATTAGGGTAAGGGTCGTTGAAAACACAAAATAAGTGGTATGGGTTAGCACAAAGAGATACAGTTCAGGTAAAGGATAGTACAAAAGCGTCCAATTAAGGTTGGGTTAGTGTAAAACATATAATCTGGGTAAGGGTTAGTATAAAACACACAAATAGGGTTAGGGGTTAGCATAAACAAGAAAGGGTTAGTACAAAATCATACAATTAGGGTTAAAGTCGATAAAACACAAAATTATTGGTAGAGGTTAGTACAAAAGATACATTTATGATAAGGGTAAGTACAAAAACGTACTGGAACTTTGTCGTCAATTGTATTAAGTACAAGGTGCAAAATTCTGCAAAGTCATTTTGTTGAACATTGAAAGTCCAATATCAGAATGATAATAACAATATAATCCTTGCTTCATATCAGTAATAGTTAAGAGAAACTTAAACGTAATTAACAAAATCATTAATGTCATTGGAGCATGAAATTGACAACGTGACAAATCAACTGACTTATAGACAAAAACCAAAGCACAGAAGTAATTTTGTGAAGTAATAACATTATATGTATGTATGAAATAAATCTTAGTGTTTTTGTGTAGATTGTCTTCCAGAACAGGTTCCAAACATTTTTATAAAGAAACATATTTTTAGCTTTAGTAGTATGAAGAGATTGATTTGATACTGGTTGTCTTTTGTTTCTTACTTATGTTTCAAATGTGTTTGTATATTGTTCCTTTTTTTGACTTTGAAATATTATTAGTTCATATAGAGGAAAGTCTTGGTATCAGCCCTTTGATGTTAACTCTAATTAAAATAGTTGGAAGACCAAGGCCAAATATCTTGCTGGTAGTCGAACAGTGTCTTTCTATCACAGTTATCAGTTACATCTTTAATATGGTCTAGGTCATCCTCATTTAAAATAGGTGACAATTCCCCATTCAAAATGTGATCAGAATATTCTGTTTGTTGATGCAGGATTTCCTTGTTCCTAAAATGACTTTTTTAGGAACAAGGAAATCTTGCATCAACAAATTTATTATGGACCATCTAGTCATTATTACAAATACCAAAACGCGGGAATAAACGGTTAATTTGGATATGCTATATATCGATATTTCAAGGAGTAACCTCTCATCAGTAGCATTTAAATCAAAACATTGGAAGGTCAAATCCAAAATGTTGAAAACGAAAAGTACTCATAAACCAAAACGTTCGAACAAGGAAGCCAAATCCAGCACCGAGGATATCGACCATGTGCATTACAAGGAAAGAAACCTGGTGTTTTAAACAATTTAGAATTTAAAATTCGGAAATTTCAGCAACAAAAATATTAGAATTTTTATGGTAAATCGTGTCAGACAAGTCTGACGACCAGGCTTGTGATTACCCTCGGGGACCTCTGGTCCACCAGCAGCGGTTATCGCCCAGTGGTTTCAAAATTACAAATACCAAAACGCGGGAATAAACGGTTAATTTGGATATGCTATATATCGATATTTCAAGGAGTAACCTCTCATCATAGTAGGGAATAAAGTGAACAAGAACACAGACGAAAAGGTATATAACTCTACGGAAGGGATACTATGAGCAATACTATGAAACTAGTAGTGGGATATAATCAATTACCTATCATGAAAACCAATTTTACAAAAATACATTAATAGGTCTCAGAGGAGGTGTGTTCACAGAAGACTGACGCTAAGTAGGTCTCTGCATTGTGTTGTAGATGGGGACAAAATTGTAAAGAATTAACCAGCAATTTTTGGTTTTACTGTTCTATGCTCTTCATAATCATATAGTGTTTGGCTTTTTCAATATTTTTGGTAGAGCGCCTCTGCTGAGTCTTGAATAGACGAAACGCGCTTCAGGCGTAGCAAAATTTATTGTCTGAAACTTTGTTGTCATTTGTATTTCGAACACACGTGAAGGTTAGCGCTGCTGGTGGAGTTTTAATTCCCCGAGGTTAGCCCGCTCCGGCACCAACACTTTTGAGTTGGAGAATACATCAAAGCTTTAAATTATCCGTCTAAATCTCAAAGTTGTCTAACCCTAAGGTTCTTCCTACCCAAGACATAGATTGATCATCTTAGTATTAATTTGGTTCCCCAATTTAATATTTTTGGTTTTACTGTTCTATGCTCTTCATAATCATATAGTGTTTGGCTTCGCCTGTAAATAACCTATATAGCGTTGCACGGGCGTAAAACACCAACTCACTCACTCATTTTTCAATATTTTTGGTAGAGCGCCTCTGCCGAGTCTTGAATAGACGAAACAAGCGTCAGGCGTAGCAAAATTTATTGTCTGAAACTTTGTTGTCATTTTTATTTCGAACACACGTGAAGGTTAGCACTGCTGGTGGAGTTTTAATTCCCCGAGGTTAGCCCGCTCCGGCATCAACACTTTTGTGTTGGAGAATACATCAAAGCTTTAAATTATCCGTTTAAATTTCAAAATTCTCTAAACCCTAAGGTTCTTCCTACCCCAGACATAGATTGATCATCTTAGTATTAATTTGGTTCCCCAATTTGGTATTTTTGGTTTTACTGTTCTATGCTCTTCATAATCATATAATGTTTGGCTTTTTCAATATGTTTGGTAGAATGCCTCTGATAAGTTTTGAATAGACGAAACGCGCGTCAGGCGTAGCAAAATTTATAGTCTGGAACTCTGTTGTCATCAGGGATGATTCTGCACTCAAATAAAAAAAGCTGAAAAGGTTTTAGAAGCCAAAATGAGGGTCGCGAAGCGACCCGAATACGCCTCGTAGAGGCGTTTATTCGGCCGGGGGTCTGGGGGCCGCTTAAGGCCCCCAGAAGCTCTGGGCTAAATGGTGCAAAATCCTGCATTCTGGGCCTCTCCTGGACTCAATTTGGCCTTGGTAAATTTTATATTTTTCACTTGAAGATTTTTTTTCCACCATTGAAATGGTTTATAGGCTGAAAAATGACTAAGTCCAACTCTGGAAAAAAATTGGGCAGCATGGCCCCTTAATTTTTAGCTTTTCTACCCCCCAACCCTCAACCCAGACCAAAAGTTTGGACATAGAAAGAAAGCAAAGAGGTTGGGACAACTCTCCCTTATCCTAAAGAGAGCATACCTCTTTGCAAGAACGATAGATATTTAATGCATGCAATATAATTTAAAAAAAGTACAAACCAGAAATTAAGCATTTGTTAATTTTCTTTATTCCCTATTCCTATTTGTAGGAGATCCTTTATTTTTCATTTTTATGATTCCCGGTCATGATCCTTGTTTCGTTTTCAACATGTTGTTTTTAGTTTATCTCCAAACCTTGTACAAGACCATGCATGTTATAAATAAAGTTGAAGGATTCGCATCCATGCTTTTCTAAAGCCCGCTTCAATTCCATCCGCTTTTCATCATCCTATAAACGTTTAGAGTGCTTGAAAGTTTCCTTTCCATTGCATTACCGGTAGCGGACATGTTTAAATCACTTAGACTTTGGACCAATCGTGATCGATGTTGCTTAACTGAGGTTGTTTTAGCCAATGAAAACGCCTCTTTGTACCTTCACATTTATAAATTAGACCAGAAACGGTATAGAGCGGAAAAAAATCCGGATTTTCGTAAAACTGAAAAAAATCGGAATTTTTAAATTTAAAACGGATGACAGTCAAACGAAAAGCGGAATTCCGTTTTAAAGCGGAATAAAATCATCCCTGTGTCATTTGTAATCCCAAGTCTTCGTCCATCCATCCATCTAATTTTCCGTAACACATATTTCATTACAGTTTTCTAAGCGCAACGTACAACTTGATTTAGAGGTCTGAATTTTTGCATATAGCTTTATCCAAAGTACAGTAACATATATGCAGTGCGATTTTATGCTCCTTTGGCAATATATCCAAATTGCTGAAAACTTATGTTGAATGCAAGACATAATTTTAGAGGGGGTACCACGTCCTAGTGAGCATAAGGCTAACAGATTTTTTTTTCACCTTTTACAAAATCAGTAATATTTTAATAAGTTGATATGCATACATTATCTTCATCTCAAAACAATATTCCACTTATATATTTAAATCCTAAATACATGTAAATATGTTATTTTAGATTCCAGGTCCCAGATAGATTTGTTTCCTTTAGTTCGTTGGAACAAGGAGATTGTTTTTTTTTCATCATTAAGTCTTCTAATATATGGTTCCAATATTGCCGCAGAAATATTGAGGTTGGGAACAGGCATGTTTGTTGTTGCTTATACCAACTGCTACATTGAAACGGTTAGACTTAAGATTTAAGCGGCTGTCCAAGAAAAACACAGGCAATAGCTGGCACATGACAAATTTTGTTTTTTCAAAAAATGTCATGGATTTCACATCAGGTTAACATCCATTCCCCAAAACAAATACAGTGTTGGTTTATTGAATTGATAACTTAGATATAATTTATATAGAAGGCATTGAAAATATGCAGGAAAAGGGAGATAACTCTTACATATTTGCAAAATTTGATTGCTTTGTTCACGAACTATAAGGCTGAATCACAAGTTCTCCATAATGCATTCAAACAAATGCTGGTGAATTTTGTTTTACATACGAGTCCATCAATATATAAAAACAATAAATTTGCTGGGATCAAATTCTTCATGTGCCAAATTCTGTAAGCTTTTGCCTGATTTCTACATGAACAGCCTCTTATTCATTTACATCTATCTAAAATCTTTTTCACAACCCTTTCAGCAAAAAGTGTTTTTATATATTGAAACTTTTACGTGCATACTACAGTATTGCTCCCCCATACATGGGACAAGCTTTTTTCGCCCCTATAGAATGAACAACTAATGTTCTTCGAGAAACCGTATGGTATAGAACAAAATATTACATTTGTGTGAATGATATATTCTTTTAGTTTGAATCAGAGGGTGTAGACAATTATGGTGCAGCACAACTTTTGTTAATGGAGTGAATGAGTGAGTTGGTGTTTTACGCCCGTGCAACGCTATATAGGTTATTTACATGCGATGAACATGAAAAGGATGATGAAATGAACATGAAATGATGATGATAAATGAAATATGGGGATGGGGTGGGACACAAAGGACCGGTAAATTTTGAAGAACCACAGGAAAAGGGGAGAGGTGGGTAGGGGCGGAAAATTTAGCCTATGTGGTGCACTACTGGGCGGTCCACAAAGGGGTCTTTTACGTGCATGAAGCGTGGCACTCTTCACACACGTTGGCCCACTATGGTCGGCGGTCAGGGGGTCCGTATTATAGACCTGACAACCCCCGCGGACGAGGGCTACCCTATTCAGCCACCTAGGGTACACACTTGGTCGCTCTGTGGGCTGAGCACTGACCCGACGTCAGAATCCCAAGACCCTTAGTCGCCTCTTACGACAAGCTAGGCTCTGCTGCGGGCCTATTCGCCACCCTGGCCCCGCACGGGACTTGTTAATGGAGGTTGCCAAACAGGAAGTGGTAGACAGCATAGACAGGGTTACTGACTTCAAGTCAATCCTGGATCAAGAGGCTCAGAAAACATTGAGACCATCATCATATTTTGGTTTGTTATTTTCAAGTTTGACCATTGACAAATTCTGACATAGCTCCACTTTTATAACTTGATTGGTACATCATAGGAAATATAACAGATGCACATGTGCAAATGATTTCATCTTTTTAGATATGTAGTTCTTATCCAATTTTCGCTTTCTAATTTGCCAGTAACCCCTTAAGCATCTATTAAATTCATGCATTCAGTCAAAAGTTTTTATTTATATATTTTTTGCAATGATTATCACACATATAGAAGCATGCATGAACTAGTCTGAACATCATGGAATTAAATACATGCATATTAGTAATTTTCCTGGTGTCCCTCACCTGTTTATAAGGTGTGTTTGTAGTTAATTTTGAAATTGTTGTAGGATATCTTCAGATAATGTTCGCAGCTGGGTTCCTGCAAGTACCCCTTAAGCAGTTCTGTGAGGGTGTTGAGGACTCTGGTAACAACATCTATACCAGAATGGTACATCCTTACCCACAAACCACAGCTTTAAGTTAGTTAATTATTGCTTTACAGCACGATTTCGGCTATATGCGGGAGATGAACATGAAAGTGGTGATACAATGAACATGAAATGATGATGAAGTGGAGAAAATGGGGACACAAGAGAGTTTTGAATGCCACTGGAAAAGGACGTGATGGGTAGGGAAGGGAAATCTTGCCTCCTGCATGGGGATCCTACGGGTCCTTCTCTTACCGAGACCTGCAGCAGGATTCTTTAACGTGCCAGGAACGTGACATTTTTCCCAACACGGTGCCCCACTATGGTTTTTCCGCATTATCGCCTGACGACCCCGCATCTCGCGATGTCAGGGCTGCCCCATTCAACCACCTGGGGCACACATCCCAGTCGCTTTGTGGGCAAAGCGACCTGACCCGATGTCAGGTTTCTGAGCGCTCTTTACACAGGCAATTTGTGTTAAAATTAAATTAACGTTAAGCTTGATTAACATTAATTCAACGTTAATGTAACACTAATTTAACATTTATTTAGTGTTACACTTTTTAACGTAAATTTTCCTGTTGAATCATGTGACGTCAAATGTTAACATGAAATTAACATGAAATTAACAATCGAAGCTCGATTAACACTAATTTAACGTTAAATTAACATTAACCAATATTGCCTGTGTAGTGGACTTTTACCGACAAGCTTTGTGCTGCTGCAGGCCTATTCGCCACCCGGAACCCGAACGGGGCCACAGCTTTTCATGAAAAAACCCTTGACTATAATGTGGGTAGCTCTGAAAGATGGAATGGTTTCCTCTGCAGCCTTCTGGAAGAGGTAATGATGTACAGTTCAAATAAATTTATTTCTTATCCGTAAATAAATTGACGAAATCTAGGTCGATCATTAACTGGTGACATTGAATATGTTTAATTGACGATCAGCATTTGAGGGGAAATGATCAAGATAGAAGTAGGACAGTATTTTGGTCAGGTGGGCTAAAAAGTAATATATATATATGTACAGACAGATCGATCTGAAATTTTACAACAGGGCTAACGTGATCCAAGCTTATTTAACTAGATGCTCCCAGGAGCCTGAATCGCTCACCTGGTCATTAAGGCATAATTGTCTCTTCTTTAATGGGTCAAGTCCCAACTTAGACACAACGGAGACTTTCCTGAGGCTAAATGAGCTGAACATTAAAGCAAGCCCCACCTGCTCTATCTGCAATAGTTTTCATTCAATAGGGCAAAAAAACATGAAAAAACACTATTTTTGACCTTAAAAGGGCCATTACTCCTATAACAGCTTATCTGACAACTTCATCCCTATTGAGACTTTTGTAAAGCTTAATGAGCTATACATTTAAGCAAGCAACACCTTTTCTCTATCTGCAATAGTTTTCATTCTTTACGGCAAAAACATGAAAAAACGCTATTTTTGATCTCAATAGGGCCATAACCCCTATTAGGGGTCATCAGACAACTTGGACCGAATGGAGACTTTTGTAGAGCTTAATGAGCTGAACATTTTAGCAGGCAACAGCTTTTCTCTATCTGCAATAGTTTTCATTCTATAGGGCAAAAACATGAAAAACGCTATTTTTGACCTTATAAGGGCCATAACCCCAATTAGGGGTCATCCGACAACTTCGACCCAATGGAGACTTTTGTAGAGCTTGATGAGCTGAACATTTTAGCAGGCAACAGCTTTTCTCTATCTGCAAGTTTTCATTCTATAGGGCAAAAACATGAAAAAACGCTATTTTTGACCTTAAAAGGGCCATAACCCCTATTAGGGGTCATCTGACAACTTGGACCCAATGGAAACTTTTGTAGAGCTTAATGAGCTGAACATTTTAGCAGGCAACAGCTTTTCTCTGTTATCAACTTGTTTATGTCCCGATGATGGCTGCAATATCGCCGACTTTCTAAAACGGTAGGGGCTACAAACCCCAAATACAATACCAACCTTCCTTTAGTGGTTACAAACATCATATCAAAATTTAAAAACAATTGGTCAACATTTACTCAAGTTATCGCATGGAAACCAAATGTTCCCAGACGACAACGACGACGACATCGCCATAACATTATACGATCGCAAAATTTTGCGGTCATATAAAAAGAATGGATATAGGAGACAATGTAATATAAATATTTCTTCAAAAAATCAAATCCATATTTGTTTCAATTATTTCTGACAAGATAAAAAATATTCAAACCCCAAAACAAACTGCACAATAAAATAATATGAAGTTAATCTGAACTCCCCCTATGGGAATATGTACATTTAAATAGGGTTTGGCTGGTAGCGAGCTGCTGTATTGTGGCTAGAGAGCTTAGGTAAAAATAAAATGTGTTTGGAAAATTGGCTGAAATAAACATGATAAAGAAGGAATGTGTCCATGAGCCCCAAACAGGAAGTGGGCGTCTGACAGGTTTGACAGTCTCTTTTGACATAGAGCTTGTCATACTTTACCATCCAACCAACTTTCAAACCATTCTCATGTATGGTTTCTGAAAAAAAGCTCGACAGAAAATGTTCATCTCGACTTAGCCCCAAGCATGAATTAACATGTAGAAATCTGACAGGACATACAATTAGTTTTACTGAACCCCATCCTATAAGTTTTAAAGTTTTTGATCACTTTCATGAATTGTTTCTGCGACAATCTTGATTTGGTTGTACAGACATAATTTAACATGTTGTCCTGAGGGCATAAATAATATATATGATGATGTCATATAAAATGTAAATAAACATTTACCATTAGAATATTTATTGTTTTTTTAATAAACACCAATAAGGGGAAAGAACAATATTTATACATTAAAACGATGGGTTGCGAGCAAGAGTTATACATGTGAATGCCCGATCAAGCACCATGATTGAATGATTGATTGATTGTTGATTGCTTAGTGTCCCGCAGCGATATTTCAGCCATAATCGGGTTAGTTAGTTAGTAAGTTATTGCTTTACTCCCAAGCAGCACGATTTCGGCTATATCCGGGAGATGATCATGAAAGTGGTGATACAATGAACATGAAATGATGATAATGCGGAAAACCTGACCGCAAACCATAGTGGTGCACCGTGTTTGGAAAACTGTCACGTTCCTCGCACGTTAAAGAACCCTGCTGCAGGTCTCGGTAAGAGTAGGACCCGTAGGATCCCCCATGCAGGAGGCAAAATTTCCCGTCCCTACCCATCACTCCTTTTTCCAGTGGCAGTCAAAACTCTCCTACCCGATTGGCCTTGTGTCCCCATTTCCTCCACTTCATCATCATTTCATGTTCATTTTATCACCACTTTCATGTTCATCTCCCGGATATAGCCAAAATCGCGCTGCTTGGGAGTAAAGCAATAAATAACTAACTATTGACAACGCGACGGGTGTGCTATAGCAAACAGGAACTGCTTACTCTTCCGGAGCACCTGAGTTCACTCTTGTTTCGACTGGAGTTCGCGTTGTTGATTGGTATTCAATTATTTTGTGTTTCCATGTTTTACATGTTGTCTGTTTTTGTCCCGTTCCTGTTGGTGTTTACTGGTTTTGTCTCTGCCCTTTCGGACTTTTGATATTCGGATACCCCATTGGTACCTCTGCTTCTTTGATTAGGCGGAGCTACATTGCGGTCCCATTACACGTAACGGAGCAACGCCGAAATCACACCGGGCGCAATTCAATCAATTAGACGTCAAATTTGGTATTAAAACATCATTTATAGTATTTAAATGACGAATTCAGTTTTAAATTTTCCGACATTTTACGCAGTTTAAAAGAATTCAGTGAAAATGTCAATTTTTGAAGGATCTTAATCCTGAATGTTGAAAATGTGGGTATTCTTACAAAATAGTATTTACCTATGACTTTCGACCAAATGTTTTGTTAACTCAATGTTAATCAGAGTGTTATTGGTATTTTTCGAACCATTTTGAAGCTTTGTTCGAGTCGGAGAAAAAAATTCGATTTGCTCCATTACGAGCAATGGGACTGGATAATCAAAGATATCAAAGGAGCTACATTATTGTAGCTACAGGGAATGCACATCGGGGCCTCCTTCTCCTGTGTCATCAGATGGCCATTAGTGACTCTATAATGTCCTATACGACATCTAGTGATGACCACCTGGTCTCGACGGCATCGAAATGAAACATGACTGTCCCCGAGCTGTGGTTTTAACTCGTGAAGTTTGTTGTGCTCAGCGGCAGCCCAAACATTATCCCATAAAGACTGAACATATATTCAGATTGTATTTCTACAATCCTTGGTCACGGGTTTACCAAGGGCTTCCGTCCCGTGCGGGGCCCGGGTGGTGAATAGGCCCGCAGCAGAGCCTAGCTTGTCGTAAGAGGCGACTAAGGGTCTTGGGATTCTGACGTCGGGTCAGTGCTGAGCCCGCAGAGCGACCAAGTGTGTACCCTAGGTGGCTGAAAAGGGGGGCCCTCGTCCGCAGGGGTTGTCAGGTCTATAATACGGAAACCCTGACCGCCGGCCATAGTGGGCCAACGTGTGTGGAGAGTGCCACGCTTCATGCACGTAAAAGACCCTTTTGTGGACCGCCAAGTAGTGCACCACATAGGCTAAATTTTCAGCCCCTACCCACCTCTCTCCTTTTCCTGTGGTTCTATGACAAATGTGACGACTTCAACTTTCCAATCGTCAACTTCCCTTCTTGTGTAGCAACATTCCGTCCGCTCCAGCTGATGGAGTTTACGGATCCCAATTAATTCGTTACTCCAGAGCGTGCGGGACTTTCATCAATTTCCTTAGCAGAGCGACACGCCTGACGTAAAAATTGCTCAAACAGGGTTATGTTGCTCCTCGGTTGCTGTCTGCACTCAAGAAATTTTACGGAAGACATCATGCACTTATAGACAAATATGGGATTTCGATCTCTCCGATGAGTGCAGATGTTGTTTTGTCTTCCTTTACCGGATTTGACACGCTGAATGGACTATTGGCAACGCGACGGGTGTGCTATAGCAAGCAGGAACTGCTTACTCTTCCGGAGCACCTGAGTTCACTCTTATTTCGACTGTAGTTCGCGTTGTTGATTGATATTCAGTTGTTTTGTGTTTCCATGTTATACATGTTGTCTGCTTTTGTCCCGTTCTTGTTGGTGTTTACTGGTTTTGTCTGCCCTTTCGGACTTTTGACATTCGGACACCCCATTGGTACCTCTACTTGCTTCATGCACTTCGGAAGTTCCTATTTTAGTATTTCTTCTTGATTTTTTTCACGGGTGGGGTGGAGCAGGGGATCTTATTTGTGAGCTGCTACTCAGTTTTTCTATTTGAATAATGGTTCCTGTATTCATCATATCTTTTTTTTTATCTTCACATTATCATGATTATTGATATTTTAAGTGATCTCGCCTACTGAGACAAACCTTGTAACTTCTTTGGGCAAGATGATATCGATGATAATGATGATATTAACCAACATGGTGATGATGATAATGATTATGCAGATGTTGAAGTAAAAGATTTGATAGATGATGAAGATGAGTGTGGAACAAAAATTATTCTTCAAGTAATAATATACTGTAAACATACCTATTTTCACAAATTAAAGATTTATCACAAGTTCACGTGTACATAACTTTACATTTTCTGCTTTATACTTGTATTATTCTATTCATTTCATACATATATACATTATTATACCCCCACTCGTAAGAGATGGGGCTATATTGCAATCACCTTGTCCGTCCGTCCGTCCGTCTGTCCGTCCGGTTCAATTTCTCTGCTTTTACTGGATGAATTGGTTTCAAATTTGGTACGTACACAGCTTCAGCATAATGAGTTATACTAGGCCTACCCTTTCCAGGTCAGTCCATCATCTACTTCCTGTTTTCCAAGCCGACTTAGACTTTTTTAGGGGAAAAAAAATTGAAATGTGAAATTTTTCGTAACAGATTTCTCGGCTTCTACTGGATGGATTGGTTTCAAATTTGGTACACAGCTTCAACATGATGAGTTATACCGTGCCTCCCCTTTCCAGGTCAGTCTATCATCAACTTCCTGTTTTTCGAGCCAACTTAGACTTTTACGGGTAAAAAATTTGAAAAGTGAAATTTTTCGTAACAGTTTTCTCTGCTTCTACTGGATGGATTGGTTTCAAATTTGGTACACAGCTTCAGCATGATTAGTTATACTGTGCCTCCCCTTTCCAGGTCAGTCCATTATCTACTTCATGTTTTCCGAGCTGACTTAGACTTTTTATGGGTCAAAAATAGACAACTTTTCGTAACAGATTTCTCGGCTTCTAGAGAAGGGATTGATTTCAAATTTGGTATACAGCTTTAGCATGATGAGTTGTACCGTGCCTCCCCTTTCCAGGTCAGTCGGTCATCTACTTCCGGTTTTCTGAATGGCCGAGTGGGGGTATGCTTAGCACGACTTAGTGCAACACCTTGTTTCATTTCGCAGGCATTAATTTCATGAATAATGTTTTTATTTTTATTCCTTGTAGATAATGAACTGATCAAGGTTTTCATTTGTTTGACAAATTTTTATCAGTGACTGAAATATGAGACCGGTAGGGGACTATGTATTGATGTGCAATATTAGATCAGAATATTTTAATGATATAATTATAGGATCGGTGTGTTTCCTCAAGAAATGTGTCATGTGTCTAACAGAAGTTGCTGTTTCTATTTCTTCGTCCCCTTCCATTCAAAAAACCATTTTAATTTACACACTTTTTTGCGCATGACTATTATGTTTATTATTTCTAATATTACCAATCATACAATTGTTTAAAGTTTAATAGTCCTCTTATCCTTATTTTCATGTACATATTTATATTTTTCTTTAATGATGATTATAAGCTCACTATTGCGCGCAGTGATTTGCCAATGAAATATCTTGTACTTTTCGTTTTGATATTATCTATATCTAGGTGAGTATCAGACGAGTCCGGTAGGACAATTTGATACGAGACTAGATGAAGAATGTATCTAAAAGGAAAGTATATAATATAGAAAAAAACATGCAATTTGAAGTAAAGTTAACAGTCTGATGTTGTTATTTACTTTAGGCTGTGGAAGATAATATTTAGAACCAGACAGTTCATATGAGTATAAATCCATACTGAGTGTTTCGAAGACCGAAGATTTGACCAAGTGCAATATTATAGCAGATGTTATCAAAGAAATGAAAGAACGGTATTTATTGTTAATATGTTCGACCTAAAACAGATTAAAAATTTTATCATTCATCTCTAATTATACCCCCGCTTCGAAGAACTACATGAGATAGAGTTCTGATATTTTGTATACAGCTTTATCCAATAGTACCATATGGTGTATACCATTTTTAGGCTCCTAGGTAGTCTACTGCCTGTTTACCGAATAATTAGGTTTTTACACATAATGGACATAAATGCAAAATTTCTGTCACAATTTCCCAAGCAACGACATGAGATAGAGGTCTGATATTTTGTATACAGCTTTATCCTATAGTATCATATGGTGTATACCAATTTTATGTTCCTAGGTCAACTACTTCCTGTTTACAGAGTATTTTAACTTGTATGCATGGTTAAGTTTGGGGAGCGGGGGTATCACTAGTGAGCATTAGCTCACAAATTTACTTGTTATACCATGCCTGGGAAACTTCAAAGTCTCTACCAAAAATTATTCTGTAAAAGTCATAAGACATTAGAAAATAGTGGAAATTGGAAACCACATCACTCCATGTGAAATAAGAATAAAAAGATTTTAAGAAGTAAAACAAGCAATTAAAATATATATTGAAGGGATATTGAGTATAGATATGCATGACACGAAATCACATTGTAAGCATTGGAATAAAACAAAGCCATGTAACTAAAAAAATATACACTTCACGTTTAATTTTGTCCTTTTCTATTAAAACTAGTATGTCGTATTCTCGTGAGTGTGAGTGAGTTGGTGTATTAAGCCCGTGCAACGCCATATAGGTTATTTACAGGCGATGAACATGAAAAGGATGATAAAATGAACATGAAATGATGATGATAAATGAAATATGGGAATGGGGTGGGACACAAAGGACCGGTAAATTTTGAAGAACCACAGGAAAAGGGGAGAGCTGGGTAGCTGCGGAAAATTAAGCCTATGTGGTGCACTACTTGGCGGTCCTAAAGGGGTCTTTTACGTGCATGAAGTGTGGCACTCTTCACACACGTTTGCCCAATATGGTCGGCGGTCAGGGTTTCCGTATTATAGACCTGACAACCCCCGCGGACGAGGGCTACCCTATTCAGCCACCTAGGGTACACACTTGGTCGCTCTGTGGGATGAGCACTGACCCGACGTCAGAATCCCAAGACCCTTAGTCGCCTCTTACGACAAGCAAGGCTCTGCTGCGGGCCTATTCGCCACCCGGGCCCCGCACGGGACTGTAGTATTCTCTAGATCAGTCAAAAATATGTAGTAATCTCTAGATCAGTCAAAAATATATTGTTTAATGTAAATTTGTATTTTTGCATCAATCTAGAATCTTTTTTTAGGTGCCCTGAATTATACTCAAGACCATGCTAAATATTGCTGCAAAAAAACATCTACAGTTACTGTAAGAAACGTTTCTAGTGTTGCTATTGCATACTGCTGCCTATTGTTTTCAAAGAATAACAGGAATTCTGCATTGCAAAGAAGTTTGACTTTCATGGCTGTAAATGAAAATGCTAATGATGAGGTACAAATTTTATTTTCATCTTTTGACAACATATAAAACTTGTTAGAAAAATGAATGAAAAAGAATTTACTTGACGTTTCTCTTACTAAAGTGTGAATTTTGTGTATTCTTGGAGAGGTATCAATACTGAATGTTAACAATGGATAAGATGGATCATTTTCATCTACAAAAGTTGAAAAGATTTTGCCGATGAATGCTATTTACCTTTAAATTACAGCATATGTCAGAAATTTCAAGATCTGTCTTATTTTTGGTTCAAATTTTAAAAGATTTAGCCTTTCAAGATCACAGAAAGTGATTTTTTGTGTGTTTTTATTTTTCTTTTAAAAACTGTTCACAATTATGTATGAAACCTAAAACAATTTATTATTTTATTTGTTTCTACCATTTTAACCTGTAAAATAATGACTTTACACCTAATTGAATTTCCCGCGATTTTTTGGTACCACAGTTACTTCCCATTTTATACTACGTCATTCGTGTCCTTGTTAAATGTAAACAAAACTCGATCGATAACCACGTATACTTATAATTGTTACCTGAGAAATATTTATCGAAGCGTGTATTGGTCCAAATATAGTATGGTTTATTGTGTGGCGTATAATTGTAAAAGTAGGTCAGGTGAGGGAATAAGTTTGATTGAATTTCCGAAAGACGAGAAGAGAAAGAAAGCATGGTTTGTGCGTGTACGAAGGGAAAATTTCAATCCGTCACCTACAGCAAGACTTTGTGCAAAGCACTTGGACAATGAACAGTTTGTTGTAAATCCAGTATTTGCAGCATCAATAGGATACAAAATAAAGAAGCTTCAGCTTAAACCAGATGCCGTACCAACAATATTTGATTATTCTGTGCAAGCAAAAAAAGGGCGATCAAGTTGTGAAGAGAAAAGGAACCCGGACTTCATCAGCCGTGGATAAACGTAGACGATTAGAGGTAATAGCTCAATAATGCATAACCATATACATGTATTTCCATAGTTTATTTGTATATAGATTTTAAGCACAATTCCTTTTCCTTACATACATGTATATGTCATCATGATTATTGTTATAATGAATGTCCCATGAATGTACAGGTATGAATATACAAATTAGGTTTGAGAATTTTTTTTTAATATGGCATATTTTTTTATACGACCGCAAAATTTTTGCGATCGTATAATGTTATGGCGATGTCGTCGTCGTCGTCGTCGTTGTCGTTGTCGGCGTCGTCTGTGGACACTTTGGTTTCCGTGCGATAACTTGAGTAAATATTGATCGAATGTTATGAAATTTTGATATGATGTTTGTTACCACTTAAGGAAGGTTGGTATTGTATTTGGGGGTTGTGGCCCCTATCATTTTAGAAAAAAGGGCCAAAAAGGGCTAAAACGGGTGTATTGACAAAACTGTTGTAAAATGTTTATTATTCATTCGATTTTGAAAATTCTTTTTATATTGAATTCATCATTAAATTCTGTCAACAAAATGTGCCAATGGTTTTGATATATATTGCACTGTTACATTGATACTGGGGGTCAAAAAGGGGCCACACCCCAAAAATTGACTTTTTTATTTGTGGTCCGATTTTCAAAATCTTTTTTTCATTGGAATCCTTGTGAAAATCCCTGCCTACTTTTTTCAATCAGATTTGCAATATCTCTTACCGTCTTTGAGAAATTAGGGGTCAAAGGGGCCAAAAACGCCATTTTTAAAAGTTTGTCAATGCAAATAGTTATATACCAAAAATTAAGTTGTAGTGGGCCTGCCAATTGTTATGAAGTTTATATATGATGATTATATCCACTAAAGGAATCTTGGTTTTGTATTTGGGGTTTGTGGCCCCTACTGTTTTAGAAAAAAGGGCCAAAAAGGGCTAAAACGGGTGTATTGACAAAACTGTTGTAGAATGTTTATTATTCATTAGATTTTGAAAATTCTTTCTTTGTTGAATTCATCATTAAATTCTGTCAACAAAATGTGTCAATGATTTTGATATGTATTTGACCATTACATTGCTACAGGGGGCTAAAGACAGGCCACGCCCATAAAATCAACTTTTTTATTTGTGGTCCGATTTTCAAAATCTTTTTTTCATCGGATTCCATGTACACAATTTCCTATTATTTTTTATCGGATTAGCAATTTATCTTTTACCATTTTTGAGGAATTAGGGGTCAAAGGGCCAAAATTGTAAATTAATACATGTATAGAAATAAGGCTTTTTGTATAAGATGTTGATGTAAATATATTTGTCAAAAATGGATTTCTTAGTCCACCACAGGATGCATGTGTCAAAGAGCTTTGTAAGTCCACCATGGGCTTCATGTGACCAAAGCAATGGACTATCCATATTGGGCCTCCAACGTACAGGGTTCAACTTGTTGCGGTCGTATCATGCTGCGCATGGCGTAGCTTTTTATTTTAATTAGTGAGTGAGTGAGTGAGTTGGTGTTTTACGCCCGTGCAACGCATATATAGGTTATTTACAGACGATGAACATGAAAAGGATGATACAATGAACATGAAATGATGATGATAAATGAAATATGGAGGTGGGATGGGACACAAAGGACCGGTAAATTTTGAAGAACCACAGGAAAAGGGGAGAAGTGGGTAGGAGCGGAAAATTTAGCCTATGTGGTGCACTACTTGGCGGTCCACAAAGGGGTCTTTAACGTGCATGGAGCGTGGCATTCTCCACACACGTTGGCCCACTATGGTCGGCGGTCAGGGTTTCCGTATTATAGACCTGACAACCCCCGCGGACGAGGGCCACCCTATTCAGCCACCTAGGGTACACACTTGGTCGCTCTGTGGGCTGAGCACTGACCCGATATCAGAATCCCAAGACCCTTAGTCGCCTCTTACGACAAGCTAGGCTCTGCTGCGGGCCTATTCGCCACCCGGGCCCCGCACGGGACTTTTTTAATTAGACAATGTCACAGATATTAATAGAAAAGGAAATGACTCATGATGCAACATGCACTAGTGAGAATGGTGAATCTGGTAACCACCCAATTGAGACTTCATCAGACCAAAGTGAGACAGAGAGTCAAGTTGTGGATGTCCCCGAAGACCAGAGTTTAGGGCCTATCACATACAATACATATATTCAGACCTCATATGTTGTAAGTTTGAAATAAAATTGTCAGATATTTAAGAAAAACATTGTTTCACTTGATAGATCAAAGCTTTAAATTATCCGTCTTAATTTCAAAATTGTCTAAACCCTAAGGTTCTTCCTACCCCAGACATAGGTTGAATATCTTTAGTAATAATTTGGTTCCCCAGTTTGGTATTTTTGGTTATACTGTTCTATGCTCTTCATATTCATACAGTGTTTGGCATTTTCAATATTTTTGGTAGAGCGCCTCTGATGAGTCTTGAATAGACGAAACGCGCGTCAGGCGTAGCAAAATTTATTGTCTGGGACTTTGTTGTCATTTGTATTTTAATAAATACATGTATACGTCACCATTGTGATTCTTACTGCTAAAAAGTTTCTACATATATAGTACAAAAATATGAACCCTGGGATTATATAAATCTTACTTACTGCTGCAGAAAAACAGTTTTATTATGTCCTAAATATTTGCAACTTTTATTTAATAACTAACCCTGATTCTCAGTCGATAACATATAAAATATGTATTTATTATATCTACTTGATGACACATAGTAATGATATGTAAATATTTTTTTTAAGGTCACAAGAACCCAAGGAACACAGACCTATTCAAGTCAAGCTAGTGTTGCAACACAGACCAGTTCATTCAAGTCCTCATTACCAGCTATAAATCTTATGCAACCATCAGTAGATATAGATGATAATGAAAGTCCTCAGAAAGAGTCAGATGATCCTGACTGGCTCACTGAATGTGAATTGGTGGATGATGATGGAATCGATAATCAACAAGTTGAAATTTGTCCATCTAAAATGAGGAAATTTATAGTTTTTGAGAAACAACTTTTGGAACTTTTGCAGAACTATTGTCCTAGATGTGGTAGGAAAAGAATTATAACTAGTCAAAATGTCATTGGTACTTAATTATCTGTAACCTTAAGATGTGATTGTCAATCAGAAGAAAGATGGTCCAGTCAACCATTTTCATGATCAATGCCTTTGGGCAACCTGATTATTGCTGCTGCTGTCATGTTTGCAGGATGTAGTATTTCTAAAGTACTTACATTTTTTCGACATGCCTCTGTTTGTTGTTTCTCAGGGCGAACATTTTCCTCAATTCAATCTGCATACCTGATACCAGCTATTCAAGATGTCTGGGGACTTGAGCAAGCGAAACCGTTTGGATTCTTACAAAGAGACGCCACACCAGTGACACTTGGTGGTGATGCAAGATGCTGTACACCAGGGCATACAGCAAAATACAGTCTGATGAATTTGGCAAACAACAAAGTTCTTGATCTTCAACTTGTACAGGTAAGTTCTTCATTAATGATGTTCAGTTAAGATATACATCTACATGTATGTTAGGGTTTTATTATATTTATACCAATAATTTTATCATTTGTAAAGCAACAGATGAGTTTAAATTGTAATAGTGTGTACATAAACATGTAGTATGAAACAGATCTTTCATTAAAAAAATATGTTCATTTTTACAGTAGACGGAAAACTTTTTTACTTTTTAGAGCAATGAGGTACCAAATTCATACCATATGGAACTAGAGGGATTAAAGCGATATCTAACAGTTTTCTAAGACAATGATATCAATATCAGTGGACTGGTGACTGACAGAAGTATAAAGAAGTACATGAGAGAACAACAGGCAAATGTAACCCATATGTTTGATGTATGGCATGTTTCAAAAGGTAAACATTCTAGTTATTTTAAAAATGACTAAAAGGATGTTTTTTTTGTGTGTGTGGATTTTTATAAATTGTTGTTAATTTTGTATGTTGTCGCATACTGTTCCACATCTCATTATCTTCTGTTTGACCTGATGTATGTACATGAATAATATTTCATGAAACATTTGATCACATTTGTCTTTTGAATGAAAATTCGAGCTCAAGTCTTTTATTGAAATTGGTTATTATTAATTGTAATTTTGTCTCTTAAGTGTATACACTTAGATTTGACAAAGACGTGCCAAATATATAAATCATATCTTTTAGGAATTTACAAGAAACTTGAACAAATAGGGAAAAAGAAAAAGAAGGGATGTCAAGCAGTTGGGTTATGGGCCAAAGCAATCAGCAATCATATTTATTGGTGTGCTGCCAGTAGTGACGGTGATGGCGAGCTTGTTCAAGAACAGTGGCTGTCTATCTTAAAACATGTGTGCAACATCCATGAAGGCCATGGCAGCAGGTATTTGGAGTGCGCCCATGAAAAAGAACTTGATTACAATAGAGAGTGGTTAAAGAAATGTGTCTATCTATAATGAATATTAACAGTTGTCTGATTATTTTGAACCGGCAAATTCATTTCTACTATAAGTTTTTATTTAGCAATTAATGAAAATAGTTTCAAGGCTTCCCCTTCAAAATTAATAATATGTTCATTTAAGCAGTTTATACTTGTACTGAAATTTACTTTTATAACTAAATTCATGCTTAGTTATATTTATTTATAGGTTGCTGTGGTAATCAAATGCTAGAGAAGATTGTAACAGAGCGAACTTTAAAGAAGGATATCATGAAGTTGTCACCAGGAGAACAGACATCCAGCTTAGAATCTTTTCATCGAGTTGTCTGCTTCTTTGCTCCAAAATCCATCCACTTCATGCACGCCAAAATGGAAGCAAGGTATTACTTGGTTGCTTTTAAATTTCTTGCTTTTTAATTCTTTATTTTCATTTTAAAAATCCATTGTATAATTTAGAAAGAAGTTCTTTAGCTTTAGTAATTATCTTAATATATTATAATATTATAAAGTTTTCAACATATTAAATAAGACAATAAAATGTACATATCAACTGTAAAGTAAACAGCATTTTTATGCCCCCAATACGAAATGTCGGGGGGCATTAAGTTTAACTCATGTCCGTCCGTCCGTACGTACGTCCGTCCGTCCATACGTACGTACGTCCGTCCATACGAATTTCCGTCAAGCTTTTCTCAGAAACCGTAAATGGGAATGACTTGAAACTTGGTAGGATGGTTCAGTATTACAAACAATACGTCCTAAGCGAATTTTAGACCTGTCGGACATCTAGTTCCTGTTTCGGGCGGGATCGATACCAAAATCCACATGAAAATTTCCGTCAAGCTTTTCTCAGAAACTGTACTTGGGAATGACTTTAAACTTGGTAGGGTGGTTCAGTATGACAAACTATATGTCCTAAGCGAATTTTAGACCTGTCGGACATCTACTTCCTGTTTGGGGCTGGACCGATACCAAAATCGACATGAAAATTTCTGTCAAGCTTTTCTCAGAAACCGTACATGGAAATGAATTGAACCTTGGTAGGATGGTTAAGTATGATTAACTATGCGTCCTAAGCGACTTTCAGACCTGTCGGACTTCAACTTTTTATTTGAGGCCAGCGGGGGCATCCGTGTTATTTTCTTCTAAGGTTGTATCTAGCTGCTCTCCATTTTAATGAGAACTCCTCCAGACGGCAAGCAGTGGCGGCAGAAGGGACACCACAATTAAGGGTTTCCTATCCTAAGTCCAGAAGGGGAGAAGGTGTTGCAAAGGTTAGTTAGTCAGTAAATTATTGCTTTACTCCCAAGCAGCACGATTTCGGCTATATCCGGGAGATGAACATGAAAGTGGTGATACAATGAACATGGAATGATGATGAATAGGAGGAAATGGGGACACAAGGCCAACCGGGTAGGAGAGTTTTGACTGCCACTGGAAAAAGGAGTGATGGGTAGGGACGGGAAATTTAGCCTCTTGCATGGTGATCCTACGGGTCCTACTCTTACCGAGACCTGCAGCAGGGTTCTTTTACGTGCGAGGAACGTGACATTTTTCCCCAACACGGTGCACCTCTATGGTTTGCGGTCAGGTTTTCCGCATTATCGCCTGACGACCCCGCATCTCTCGATGTCAGGGCTGCCCCATTCAACCACCTGGGGCACACATCCCAGTCGCTTTGTGGGCAAAGCGGCCTGACCCTATGTCAGGTTTCTAAGCGCTCTTTAGTGGACTTTTACCGACAAGCTTAGCACTGCTGCGGGCCTAATCGCGACCCAGAACCCTCATGGGTGTTTTAAGACTACTAAAACTATACTTTTGAGCTTAATTGTTAATGGTTATAACGATCAAACTTACATCTCGGTCCAAAATGGGGAAGTGGGGGTATATGTGATCATGCTCACTAAGACAGTCTTAGAAACTAAATTTTGTTGTCATGGCCCGAACGTCCCGTGCGGGGCCCGGGTGGCGAATAGGCCCGCAGCAGAGCCTAGCTTGTCGTAAGAAGCGACTAAGGGTCTTGGGATTCTGACGTCGGGTCAGTGCTCAGCCCACAGAGCGACCAAGTATGTACCCTAGGTGGCTGAATAGGGTAGCCCTCGTCCGCGGGGGTCGTCAGGTCTATAATACGGAAACCCTGACCGCCGACGTGTGCGAAGAGTGTCACGCTTCGTGCACGTAAAAGACCCCTTTGTGAACCGCCAAGTAGTGCACCACATAGGCTAAATTTTCCGCCCCTACCCACCTTTCCCCTGTTCCTGTGGTTCTTCAAATTTACCGGTCCTTTGTGTCCCACTTATTTATCATCATCATTTCATGTTAATATTATCATCCTTTTCATGTGCATCGCCTGTAAATAACCTATATAGCGTTGCACGGGCGTAAAACACCAACTTACTCACTCACTCATGGCCCGAACCGTTTCATTTTCAGGGTATGTGATACAGAAACTTGTATAAATTTTCATAATCTCTTATTGTCCGTCAGCCAAATTCTTCGAACACAGCTAATGTTCTTTCATTATCTTGTAACTTTAGGCAAAAGGGGTCAAAAAGGAGGAAAACAAAAACGGACGTATTACTCTTAATGAAAGGAAAATTGTTTCCCATCAGCAATGTGAATCAATTTTGTCAGCAGTAGATCTAGATGAAAGTGATAGTGCAGATTATGAGAGTGATTCTTATGCATGTACCAACATCATTGTTAAACATCTAAAGGAAGTGAACCACTAGGTACATGTACATACATGTATATAACCCTAAATATTAATAACAGATTTTATAGCATATCTATGTCAAGTGAATGTGCAGCATGACACAAAAGGTGCCACTTGCATAATTTTATTATCAGGTTTTATCGAAGGTCTAACATTTTTTTTTATTTGCGCCGATTTTAATTAAGTCCATGACCAGGAAGTGACAGGAACTTATTGTTTTACTCCTTTTCTTATTTTCAAGTCCCTGACCACGAAGTGCTGGGAAGTTTTTATTGTGTTCACTCCGTTTCTTATTCTAATTATTCTTTTTCTGCTTTCCGTACTGAACTTGTCTGTTAATCATTCATGCACGTACGAATAGGCATTTCAATAGAACAAAGATTTTGAGTGTGCTGACCATTAGATACAGGAAATGGATCATTATGATTGCCAAAAACTATAAAAAGAATACATAAAATGTTTCAGTAAAATAAAATGTTTTAACTACCCATACCCTCAGTACCATTTTTTTAGTGAAATATGGAAACGCACGATTTGTTTTGATTAGACTTATGGGATGACCATTTGATTCTGGCAGTTTTTGTAAATAAATATTCTGGCCTGGCCAAAGCTGAAAATAAATATTCTGGCCCTCACCCCTCCCCCAAGAAAATAAAATAAATATCCTGGCCCCAGATCCCAAAGTATATTATAGTATATAAAAAATAAACATTCTTGCCGCGATGCGGCGAAAAATAAATGTTCTGACCCGGAAAATATTGAAAATAAATATTCTGCATCGACATAAACTGCCAGCCCCCCTTCAGAATCAGATGGTAGTCCCCTTATGTTAATTAAAGCCTTCAGTTTTATAATCCAAGACTAAATTATTAACTTTAACATGTATTTTTTTTCAATTGGACAGAGTTGATCGAGTTATGGAAGCAAAGTTTGACTGTTTAACTAAGGTAGTTTTAAGTCTTTATTATAGGGCCCACATTGAAAATGAAACACACGGCCTAAATAGTTTGTCCAGCAGTCCACAATTTCTTTGTGAACATTAAACTCAAAAAGGATATTAATTTAGAAAAGAGGTCTGAAATTTTACACCAAGACCATGTTAAACCTAAGTATAAGGCCAAGTTTCAGAACTCTGCGCCAAGCAGTGTCTGAAGAAACTGCCAAAAATGTGTTATGCACAGACAAACAAACAGACAAGGGTAAAAAAGTATACCCCCTCTTCTTCGACGCAGGGGTATAAAAAATTGTTAATCAAAATGGCAATACAATATGATCAACTACATATGTTGCAAACAATCCTACCAAATTTCAGCAAAATCTATCCAGCTGTTTCAGTCAGTGAGGAATATGCATTCACTAAAACCATGATGGACATGCAGATGGATGAACATACACCATTCCATTTTTTTGTGGCGGGGGATTATAATCTGTTCAGGGCTATTCCTGAAAAAAATGTGACATTGGGGCAAAACGCACTTGAATTCATATTCTATTGGCTGAGGGGTCAAAATTTCACACACTATGCATTGTAATACATTACTTTAAATGTGTTGGTGGTACCCTTAAACTTTATGGGCGTTCTGCCTTTAGAAGACATTTTTTCTGGAATAGCCCTCAGCATATTTAGTAAATACTGGGAAATCTGTTACAAGTTTTTTTTCAGGTGTATATACGTACATATATGTTGTGTACAAGTTGCAAAATCATACAAGTTACAACATATGCAGAAACATTGTACAAGTTAAGAAATAATTTGCACGCCCTTTGTAATATTTACTATAGAGCTTTTTCCATAATAGAAAGGTGTACTAAAACAGCACACCAAAAGTTTATAAATTAAAAGTGTTTTAAATAATTTCAATCAGTACTAACATCACAATAGCATTCTGAACTTTCCTGTCTCGATTTTTTAAGAAAACCATTTTCAATGCATTTATTTACCCCTTAAATGATATTGTTTACTAATCAATGAGATACTTTGATTTAGATGTTTTATTTTACATTGCAAAGATTTTAACACATCAGCATACTTGAAACCACACCACCCTTCTGATGGAAATGCATCACTGATTTTCTGTACCAGGTAGATTACCTTTCTATTTTTCTTCCCAAGCCAATGCCAGATACATAAGATAAATCTGTGATATGCTATATACCTGTAACGCATCATAATAAAATAAACAATATACAGATAATATTCAAGAAGTTATTTATTTAGATATTTGAGATCCATTCCATTCCATATTGGACAAAAAAACTACCAGCAAAGAGTGGAATGTTATCTTACAGATATTTAGATGCGAAATAGCCAATGGTAAACCATAAAAGGAAAGGATGTTGATGTTTGTGAGAAGCGCTATAGAGCACTATTGTTTTTAATTTTGATCAAGGTTTCTTCGGGATATAGGAAGGGAAGAGACCTTTTAAAATACATTAAGAATGCAAAAGTATGATCGGAAGAGTGTTGTAAATACAGAGGAGACTTTTTTCCAGACAGACTGGTTACTCTTTCACCGAACAAAGCAAGAAAGGTCGATGTATACAAATGCTACGCAAACGGAATGACAAAAGACTGGAGTGAGTGAGTTGGTGTTTTACGCGCTATATAGTTTAACATGAAAAGGATGAGTGAGTGAGTGAGTTGGTGTTTTACGCCCGTGCAACGCTATATAGGTTATTTACAGGCGATGAACATGAAAAGGATGATAAAATGAACATGAAATGATGATGATGAATGAAATATGGGGATGGGGTGGGACACAAAGGACCGGTAAATTTTGAAGAACCACAGGAAAAGGGGAGAGATGGGTAGGGGCGGAAAATTTAGCCTATGTGGTGCACTACTTGGCGGTCCACAAAGGGGTCTTCTACGTGCATGAAGCGTGCCACTCTCCAAACACGTTGGCCCACTATGGTCGGCGGTCAGGGTTTCCGTATTATAGACATGACAACCCCCGCGGACGAGGGCTACCCTATTCAGCCACCTAGGGTACACACTTGGTCGCTCTGTGGGCTGAGCACTGACCCGACGTCAGAATCCCAAGACCCTTAGTCGCCTCTTACGACAAGCTAGGCTCTGCTGCGGGCCTATTCGCCACCCGGGCCCCGCACGGGACTGAAAAGGATGATAAAATGAACATGAAATAATGATGATAAATGAAATATGGGGATGGAGTGGGACACAAAGGACCGGTAAATTTTGAAGAACCACAGGAAAAGGGGAGAGGTGGGTAGGGGCGGAAAATTTAGCCTATGTGGTGCACTACTTGGCGGTCCACAAAGGGGTCGTCTACGTGCATGAAGCGTGCCACTCTCCAAACACGTTGGCCCACTATGGTCGGTGGTCAGGGCTTCCGTATTATAGACCTGACAACCCCCGCGGACGAGGGCTACCCTATTCAGCCACCTAGGGTACACACTTGGTCGCTCTGTGGGCTGAGCACTAACTCACATCAGAATCCCAAGACCCTTAGTCGCCTCTTATGACAAGCTAGGCTCTGTTGTGGGCCTATTCGCCACCTGGGCCCCGCACGGGACACAAAAGACTGGAAATGTTTCATATCACGATTTAGCTTTTACAAAATGTGAAATGACGACCGTACATATTTGAAAAAAAACGTAAAAATGAATGTGTAATGATATCAATATTAAAAAACGCATTTATCATGTTAATATAAATATAAGAACAACATTCATCAATGGTCCCGTACGGGACCCGGGAGGCGAATAGGCCCGCAGCAGAGCCTAGCTTGTCGTAAAAAGCGACTAAGAGTCTTGGGAATCTGACGTCGGGTCAGTGCTCAGCCCACAGAGCGACCAAGTGTGTACCCTAGGTGGCTGAATAGGGTAGCCCTCGTCCGCAGGGGTGGTCGGGTCTATAATACGGAAACACTGACCGCCGACCATAGTGGGCTAACGTGTGCGAAGAGTGCCACGCTTCGTACACGTAAACGACCACTTTGTGGACCGCCAAGTAGTGCACCACATAGGCTATATTTTCCGCGCCTACCCACCTCTCCCCTTTTCCTGTGGTTCTTCAAAATTTACCGGTCTTTTGTGTCCCACCCTATCCCCATATTTCATTTATCATCATCATTTCATGTTCATTTTATCATCCTTTTCATGTTCATCGCCTGTAAATAACCTATATAGCGTTGCACGGGCGTAAAACACCAACTCACTCACTAGTTATATGAATGAGATGAATTTATGTGGGTATTTGCATCTAGATGCTAAATATATGATGGAAAGTCCTGGAGAATTTGGACAGGGGTTTCTTTATAAATGAAAGTTTTACAGACGTCCCAGGCAAAGCCAAATCCTGGAAATGCCTTTAATTGCATTTCAGAACCTCATAAAATATAGGGGTTTCCCTATTAACACTATATATGAAGTATTTTATCATTTGAGGGATTTAAAGTAGTGTTATGGTAAATACATTAAATTATTGATAACCCAGTAAGTTGATTTTAAATACCTGATCATTTGACGTTCTAAATAATAAGCTTACACTCCATAGTTTTTGGTGTACTAGCATGAATATTTTTAACATGCTGTAAATCAGTTCCCATTCCAAGTAAAGGGTGAGTGAGTGAGTGAGTTGGTGTTTTACGCCCGTGCAACGCTATATAGGTTATTTACAGGCGATGAACATGAAAAGGGTGATAAAATGAACATGAAACGATGATGATAAATGAAATATGGGGGTGGGATGGGAAACAAAGGACCGGTAAATTTTGAAGAACCACAGGAAAAGGGGAGAAGTGGGTAGGGGCGGAAAATTTAGCCTATGTGGTGCACTACTGGGCGGTCCACAAAGGGATCTTTTACGTGCATGAAGCGTGGCACTCTCCACACACGTTGGCCCACTATGGTCGGCGGTCAGGGTTTCCGTATTATAGACCTGACAACCCCCGCGGACGAGGGCCACCCTATTCAGCCACCTAGGGTACACACTTGGTCGCTCTGTGGGCTGAGCACTGACCCGACGTCAGAATCCCAAGACCCTTAGTCGCCTCTTACGACAAGCTAGGCTCTGCTGCGGGCCTATTCGCCACCCGGGCCCCGCACGGGACCCAAGTAAAGGACTTCGTCACTACTCAGACATTCAGATATTATTTGTTGATTCTGCAGGAAAAAAAAATGTTGTATATTTTACGTAGGTTGTGTGTCTTTCATGAAGGTGTATGTACTTATATTAACTTTTAAAAAAACTGATAGCATAATAATTGGAAAAAAATAAAACAATGTTATGTGCTTTATACTCCGTTTCTATCTCATAGGATATATTTCATTATATTTCATGATATACATACAGCAAATTGCCAACAACCAAAATAAAGCAAAATTATCCACATTCCTTTCTATTGACAGATTCTATCTGGATACGCGACTGTTCACTACTGTAATTTAAATTGTCTCGGGTGTTATAACACTTCAAAATGGCACATGCTTATTCATTTTTTCATCAATACAAAAGCCATAGACCAGTATGTATTTTTAGGCAAGGTTTTAAAGCATCATAATGCTAGAAATGGAGTGGAACATGATACTCTAACATTCTCGTGCGGAGGTGAACCTTTATAAAAACTGTCACCTAACAGTTGTTGGGATAGCTTGTGAGCATTACCCAATCAATCTAAATTGCCATAACAGTACACAACTGTCAACGGAAAGGTATCGGTTTTTAATTTCGGGTCAAATATAAGTGCTTGAAGACAAATCGATAACTATTGGTTCCAGGGTTTGCTGAGGCATGCTTTTTAATAACAGTAATGGAAATGTTATCTTTAGCTGGGCAACTTGAAACAAAAAAACTTCAAGACATCTTATACTGTCTTCAATTTGATGTATTCCTCTTTTAGAGACAGAAGCACCCAAGGTTAAAAATGTACTTTTAGGGAATATTGTTCTGAGCTGCGAGAGCTTCCTAAAACATGGCCTAGAGTTATCGTCCCATCCAATTATACAGTGGGCCTCGTTTACTATTATAATACATTGCTTTTCTTCATATGTTTGAGTTGCAAAAACCTCATTAAGTTTTTTTATTTAGAATGGTGGCTTCTGGGTGACAAAATAAATACGTAATATATCCATCTATTAATTTCTGAACTAATTCCCAGATGGTGTATTATTGACAAAATCGAATTCTTTGTCTAGTTTTTCTAGATGTTGGGTTAATATTAAAACTAGAGGCACGACAATTAAAACAAAAGTTTGTGTTCCTTGTTGAAATCAGAATTTAAAAAATGGCAATATCTCGTATATTAACGGTCATCCAAATGTACAACTAAGCCTCTTTCAGTTTTGTTAACATCAATATTGACGGCAATAAAATCAAGCATTCAAAAGTATTTCGATTGTTGTCACTCTAGAAATGGCGTCAATCAAATGTGGATTCTCAAAAATTCTAAAGAACTGATGGAAAATCTCCATTCTAAGTCATTTTCATCATGTAATAGCATTAAAACGTTTGATTTCTCTACATTATATACGTCAATTCCACATTCACAACTAAAATCTCGTTTGGCACAGCTGATTAAACGTAGCTTTATCAAAAAGAACGGAAAACGCAGGTACAAGTATTTGGTAGTCGGTTATAAAAAGACTTACTTTGTCATCCAAGAGTCTAGCAAGAAAAACAAATTTACAGAAGATCAAATAATAGAAATGCTCAACTTTCTAATCGACAACATATGTGTACAGTTTGGTGGAAGTGTTTTTCAGCAAACAATAGGTATCCCGATATCTCAGTTACCTAGGTGCGCAGGGTTCTGAAATTTTGTAGGTGAGTAGAGCAAAAGGAGCTCTTTAGTAATACGAAACAAAATTTCCAAGCGATATTTACGGTTTTCAAGTTATTCACGAAAATGCGATTTTTCGGGCCCAAAAATGGGAAAATTGTCAAAATGCTACGATTTCGACAAAATTTGGTATCTATGGGTTTGAAATGATAGCGAGTTAGGATACGATGTCAAAATTAATGCAAGAGTGACAATATGCGAACGTTTGGGAGATATTTTTGTGTTGGGCATCCCCAACACAGTCGGCACTAGTTAATGTTATTTTTCTCGGTATTCTGTAGTGTGAACTTGTCCGAACGGTTTAAAGAACACCTTTAAAGGTAGGAGGCTGAAACCTCATATATCAAGAGTATGGGGTGTGAAATTGAACCTAAGATTTTTAAACGACCGCAAAAAATTTGCGGACGTATTATGGTATGATGCTGTCGTTGTCGTCGTCGGTGTCTGTTAACTTTTTAGTGTTTCCACAATAACTTGAGTTCCAGTTATCCGATTGCTATGAAACTTTACAATGATGTTCCTTACCATAAAAGGATGAATGGGATTGATTTTAGGGGTCCCCCCATTTTTCGTTTAGAAATTAGGGGTCAAAAAAGGGCCAAAAATACTACTTTTTTGTTTGTTTCCACAATAACTTTAGTTCTAGTTATCTGATTGCTATGAAATTTGACAGTGATGTTCCTTAACATACAAGGATGAATGGGATTGATTTTGGGGGTCCCCCCTTTTTTTTGAAATTAGAAACCCAAAAGGGGCAAAAAAATTAAATATTTTACTTGTTTCCACCATAACTCTGGTCCTAGTTGGCATATTGCTGTGAAATTTGTCAAGAATGTTTCTTACAATAACAGAATGAACTTGAAGAATTTTTGCGCCCTCTTTTTCTCCGCTGTGTAATTAGGGGCCAAAAGGGGCCAAAATTAAAACTTTTTTATATGTGGTCCGATTTTGAAAATTTTTTTTGCATGTTTGTTCTTGTCAAATAGCGGATACAAAATAAAGAATTAATTTTTGCGACCCCCCCTTTTTTCCTATTACGTAATTAGGGGCAAAATGGGGCCAAAATAAAAACTTTTTTATTTGTGGTCCGATTTTGAAAACTTTTTTTGCAAGTTTATTCTTGTCAGGTAGCGAATCCAATTTGAGAATTAATTTTTGCAACCATCCCTTTTTTCACTTGTTTTGTAATTAGGGGCCAAAAGGGGCCGTAATAAAAACTTTTTTATTTCTGGTTTGTTTTTGAAATTTTTTTTTGTAAGTTTATTTTTGTCGAGTAGCGAATCCAAATTTGAGAATTTATTTTTGCGACCCCCACCCCTTTTTCATCTGTTACGTAATAAGGGGTCAAAAGGGGCCGAAATCGAAACTTTTTTTATTCTTGTCCGATTTTGATAATTTTATAAAGTTTATTCTTGTCAAGTAGCAGACATATTTTTGTGTCCCCTTTTTTACTGTTACGGACCTAAAGGGGCCAAAATTGTAACTTTTTTATTTCTGGTCCGATTTTGAAATTTTTTTTTGCATGTTTGTTCTTGTCAAATAGCGAAAACAAAATTAAGAATTAATTTTTGCGACCCACCCTTTTTCCCCCATTACATAATTAGGGGCCAAATGGGGCTTTTTTATTTGTGGTCCGATATTGAATTTTTTTTTTTTGCAAATTTATTCTTGTCGGGTAGCGATTCTAAATTTAAGAATAAATTTTTGGGGCTGTAATCATAATTAAAAAAAAAATTCTGGTTCGATTTTTAATTTTTCCCCCAAACATTATTCTTTTAAAGAGTAGAATACAACATTCAAAATTTATATTTTTACCCCCTGGGTCGAAAGTTCATCAGAGAAGCATGTGTCAAAAACCTTTGTCAGTCCACCATGGGCTACATGTGTCCAGAGCAATAGACTATCCATATTAGGCCTAAAACGTACAGGGTTCAACATGTTGCGGTCGTATCATGCTGCGGTCGTATCATGCTGCGCTCGGCGAAGCTTTTTATTTTAATTTGAAACGGACGACCCGTTTTAGGATAAAATGGGGCACGAAAATGGCTCCTCAAAATCTAAGTTTTATTTTAAGCGGCATTTGTAAACCAGTAGGAATATTAAAAATCTGTTTATATATATAAAATAGGTACTTGCAAGAGGATTCATTCAAAAAAAAATTGAAAATCAGACTTTCTGTTTTCAAAATTTTGCAAAAAAAACGAAAAAGAAATTTAAAAGGGAGATAATCCAAATTGGATTTTGGGAAAAATTTTTAAACTTGATTATTCTTAAATGAAAATTCATATTTAAGGTAATTGGGGTATGCCGAGTTCCTTTCTGGTATCAAAAATTTTTAATCGGCCACCATTTTCAAAATGGCCGCCACTTTAATGGATTATTGGAAATAAATTAAACTATATTATTTTTAAATGAAAATTTGTATATACGGTAATTGGGATATGCCGAGTTTATTTCAGGTATCAAAATTTTTCCACCAGCCGCCATTTCCGGTAAAAATTCAACTTGCTCCGATTTTAACGAAAATTGATATCTACGGGTTTTAAAGGATGGCGATTTGAGGCGTGAAGTCGAAAATGTCGAAAAAAGGTCATCTGACACCTTCGACCCTATGAAGACCTTTGTACAGCTTAATGAGCTGAACATTTAAGCAAGCAACAGCTTTTCAATATCTGCAATAGTTTTCATACTATAGGCCAAAAACACTATTTTTCGACTATTTTTCGCCCGTAAGGGGATGTAACCCCTCCCCTATAAGGGGTCATCTGACATCTTTGACCCTATGAAGACTTTTGTAGAGCTTAATGAGCTGAACATTTAAGCAAGCAACAACCTTTCTCTATCTGCAATAGTTTTCATTCCATAGGCCAAAAACACTATTTTTCGTCTTTAAGGGGCTGAAACCCCTGTAAGGGATCGTCTGACAACTTCGACCCTATGAAAACTTTAGTAGAGCTTAATGAGCTGAACATTTATGCAAGCAACAGCTTTTCTCTATCTGCAATTGTTTCCATTCTATATGCCATAAACACTAGTTTTCGCCTTAAAGGGGCTGTAACCCCTATAAGTGGTCATCTGACAACTTCGACCATATGGAGACTTTTGTACAACGGTTGATGCTGAAGCAGTAGGGTGGCATCAGATTTCATCTATCTCTTATACGTTATGATTTACATTCCAAAAAACAGTAGTCTGACCCCCCTGGTCTATTTTTAGTAACGGTGGCCATGTTTTTTGACGGATCAAAAATTGAAACACAAGTTTAGTGCAGGACACCCTAAGGATCATTCATACAAAGTTTCATTAAATTCTGTTCAGTACTATCAGAGGAGAAGATTTTTGAAAAATTGTTAACGGACGACAGACGACGACGACGGACGCCAAGTGATGGTAATAACTCACATGGACCTGGTCCAGATAAGCTAAAAAGGGAACAAATAATTAGATAAACTCAATATTAAAATTCAAACAGTAAAAAACTAAAAGACAGTAAACAAATTGGAGAAAACGCAACGCTGTTTAGCTGGTATTGCCAATGCTTTTTTTTTTTTTTTTTTTTACAGTAATAACATTTTTTATTGCACACATAGCTGTTAACAAATCTTTGTTAGTTACAGCTTTCACTAACAAAGTTTTTGAATAATATATATAGTATTGTTACATATACAGCATTAATATACAAATAACTTTGCCGAATACATCTACATGTAGATATAGGTTGCATCTTTTGATTTTATTGTGAAGTACAGGTGACTTAATTGATAGACACTGGTTTAAAAGTACAAATAAATCGATTAAAGAAAATTTTACGGGTGATTGGTTACAAAATTACGAGACGTCTACTGACCTAATTTTTCACTGATAGACCAAATCGGATAAAGCATGCGGTTATTTTGATGCATGAATGTTTATGATATCTACAACAATGTATTGGATTAACAAGAGGCTCCCAGGAGCCTGAATCGCTCACCTGGTCTTGATGTTGACCCTATAATTTTGTAGAGCTAAATGAGCTGAACATTTAAGCAAGCAACAGCTTTTCTCTACCTGCAATAGTTTTCATTCTATAGGCCAAAAACACCATTTTTCACCTATAAGGGGCCATAACCCCTATAAGGAGTCATCTGACAACTTCGACCCTATGGAGACTTTTGTAGAGCTAAATGAGCTGAACATTAAAGCAAGCAACAGCTAATCTCTATCTGCAATAGTTTTCATTCTGTAGGCCAAAAACATGAAAAATCGCACTTTTTCAGGGGCCGTAACCCCTATAAGGGGTCATCTGACAACTTCGACCCTATGGAGAATTTTGTAAAGCTAAATGAGCTGAACATTTATGCAAGCAACAGCTAATCTCTATCTGCAATAGTTTTCATTCTGTAGGCCAAAAACATGAAAAATCTTTATTTTTCAGGGGCCGTAACCCCTATAAGGGGTCATCTGACAACTTTGACCCTATGGAGAATTTTGTAGAGCTAAATGAGCTGAACATTTAAGCAAGCAACAGCTAATCTCTATCTGCAATAGTTTTCATTCTATAGGCCAAAAACACCATTTTTCACCTATAAGGGACCATAACCCCTATAAGGAGTCATCTGGCAACTTTGACCCTATGGAGACTTTTGTAGAGCTAAATGAGCTGAACATTTAAGCAAGCAACAGCTAATCTCTATCTGCAATAGTTTTCATTCTGTAGGCCAAAAACATGAAAAATCGCTATTTTTCAGGGGCCGTAACCCCTATAAGGGGTCATCTGACAACTTCGACCCTATGGAGAATTTTGTAGAGCTAAATGAGCTGAACATTTAAGCAAGCAACAGCTAATCTCTATCTGCAATAGTTTTCATTCTGTAGGACAAAAACATGAAAAATCGCTATTTTTCAGGGGCCGTAAACCCTATAAGGGGTCATCTGACAACTTCGACCCTATGGAGAATTTTGTAAAGCTAAATGAGCTGAATATTTATGCAAGCAACAGTTAATCTCTATCTGCAATTGTTTTCATTCTGTAGA